>OX336393.1:167430133-169930133 GCA_946902985.2 Meconema thalassinum | reverse complement strand
GTCTCGGGATCTGGAAATAAATTTTCCCGGCCGTCGGTAGCAAAATTGGCAAATTTTATCCAATGGTCGTGTATGTACTGCGCAGCCTTCTTGCGCAGCAGATGGTGATCCTGTTCCGTGCCATACAATAATGCACTAACCGCACGAAACAGACAATTCCCATCTCTTGCGACATCCCTTATATTGTAATTTCGTTGAAGGTCTCCACCGGCCAAAATCGAGTTTATTATGAATGTGTGTGGGACCGTACCTAGTTTTCCACCCTGTTATTGGAGTTCGAACTTTTCGATGGGCGAAAAATCCTTCGTTGGCCACAAGCAGAGCATGCGCGGCAGTTATTGCATCGGCCGTCCCTGGGATCGTTTTGATCCACTCGGGATCCCGATTGGGCCCTACCTTGAGTAGCCGTGGTTTGCGTGGCCCTAGAGGCTCTCTGCGCCTGGTATTCCCTCCGTGGATTCTGATACCTGGGCGTTTGGTATTCATTTCTGCGCCTCGGGTTTTGTGCAAGCGCTATGCTAATCTTCTCCATTTGCTGCGTGATCTGATCTACCTGTTGTTTCAGATTTGTCACGTCAGCCTGATGCAGGCGTGATTCGATATTTTTGCTTATCAGTCTTTGATTTTGCTCAGCCGTGATCACGTTTGCCCGCAGTTGCTCTAAAGTGTGGGGATTCATCTGGAGTATTTTGTCTGCGATGGCAGGCCTCATCCCCTTAATTATATATTGGATTTTATCCCCTTCAGTCATGAGAGGGTTAAAGCGTTTGCACAACTGCAGTTTATAATTAATATAAACGTTGTGTGATTCCGTAGGACCTTGTGTCCTGTTTCGCAGCGCGTCGTACAACTCGTCTTTGTTCTGAATCTGCGCGAATTCCGCTATGAAGTCTTGCTGGAGCTTGTTCCACGTTAATTGTGGTTCGTGTTGCTCATGTACATCGTACCAGACAAGTGCTGCCTCTTTAAGATATGCTGGGAATAGTCGCACTCTTTCTGCGTCCGCCCAGTGATTGATTTGCGCTATACGATTGAATTCCCTAAGGCATTCTTCCGGGTCCTCCTTATGAGTGCCCGAGAATTTGTCTGGTTGAAAGAGGGGGTACCGGATGTGGTGCGCCATTTCCACGTGCCTATTGGGAACTATCGCCGGTGGCGTAAGTACTTCGCTAATTGTGGGCTCAAATGTCGCCAGTGTCATGCGAATAATTTCGCCCAGAGTTGCACTCACTGTTATGATGTCAGCCACCAAATCGTCAGGCTTTTCAGTATTAGTCGCGTCGTGAATATGCGCGTCTAACTGAGTGATAAGTTCCTGGAGATTGCTGTAGATCTCCTGTGTCTTGATCACGTGTTGTTGGGTGTAACTCGCGTCTCATGAATCAGTGGAGCATGCATCCGCCTCGTCAGCCTCAGCTTGGGCGCGAGCTCGTGTTTGGGGGTGAATCGCGCGTTAGGGTAGTTGATTTTCAGTGTTAATATTTTATCCTCTAATTGAGATATGATGTGCCCGACGTTGATATCAGTGATATATTCCGGGTTTCTCACGATGATTTTAGGTCTGATAGGCTTGGGATTAGCCGTTATAAATCTTACCCATTCTTTTAAAGAATTCGCCATTCAGATCAGACCGCGAAATACCACCCTAAAAGATATGCCCCCCTACTCCATACATAAACACAGTCACGAACACTCTTAATCTATGTTACAGTATACAGATATTACTATCACTAGCCTTAAGGTACCCAAAACCAGTGCAAAAAGCTAGGTGAGTAGATCCAAGCATGCACATGCACGTTAGTTATAGGGTGGGCGGTGTGGGTTATAATGACGTGAATGTGCTGTAAATCGCAGATAAACATCGGAGGATGAATCACGGTAACCGTAGCGTCTCCACCATTGTTTTTATACGGCCTCTAACATTGTTGTGATAGCAATGTTGGGTCTCTCCTATAATGGCCCTGCCTGAGTGCATGGACTTACGCCATAGGCCACTCAGGGGTTCTTTAACTTTACTTACCTGGATTGTTATAGTTGGGGGTTCTTCCTGCTCAGGTAACGGGGTCGTTACCGTGTCCTTGTCGATTGTCTTACCCACGATTAACAGCACAACCCTTAAGCTAAAAGAGGGGGAACTGAGGGAGATGTGGGAACACAGTGTTGTTCCCCAATAAAAAGAGATCTCTGGTGTACTGCCGATTTATTCCTTCTCGGTATCCGAAGGAATCCACCGTGCAGATACAAGGCCCGTCTCATAAGATTTCGTCACACTGAATAATAATAGACACTGTTTGATCTCACCTGATCCTTCACTCAGCCTCTGCTCAATTGCTGCTCGATCTCAGTCCCCTAGGTCGCCGGGTGCCGGGTCACAGTTCCACGATCCCCGATCGTCAAACTTACGTCGCTCTCGTCTCCGCTGCCTTCACGGACAGTCCTCCACTCTCGCCGTCTGCTCCCACTCTCTCAAATCTGTCTGACTGAACCCCCACCACATCTGAGGTCGCAGCTTATAAGCACAAAAATCGCAACTCGTGCGTGCTTGCGTAGCACCTCCTTGCAGATTCTCAAGATCTGGATTGAACCGGGGTTGCACGTCCGGTATGGTTCAAGGCTAAACCAAAAGCGGGACATGACAATATCTGTATGCCATACACTAATCGTAAAAAATAAATAAAAGAAACGACGACATATATAAATCTGGAACAGGGTTGGTTCTGACACAGCATTTTGCTCTCTTTAAAATTGGCCTTAAAATAATAATAAATCGCTTTAAAGTGAAATGCATAAATAGGCCATTATAATGATATTGGTTCGTAAAAGACCTCTTGTAGCACATCTGGTGAATGAATGACAAAATACAAACAAGAAATGTCCTGCAACGGTGACTCGGACTCACAAATCTTCCATTATAATGTATTGTATTATTTTGCAATAAATAATTTAATTCTTGATGCTGTTCAGTCGGTGAACACGATTGTACCCAAATGAGGTGGGTTGTGCCCTAATCCTGAAAAAAAAAATACATGAGATTAATATATACACTTTGATGACCAGTTTCGATCGTCAAGCGATCATCATCAGATCCATTACACTTAGGCTACAATTTTTTTATGTCTGAAAGTATGGGTGAGGCGGCTTCGGTGGCGTAGTTGGTAGCATGCTGAGCTTCTATACCCAAGATTGCGGGTTCAAATCCGGCCGAAGTCATCGGAATTTTTAAGAGCGTTAAGAATTCTTCAGCATGCCATCCTTCGGAGGGGAAGTAAAGCCGCCGATCCCATGTCTTAGATTTATGGCATGTGAAAGAACCTTCCACTAATTATACCTGTGTGAAGCTAAATTGTATAGGTTAACAATGTAAACAAGGCTCTTAGGTTCCTACGTTCGTTGCCAAGAGCCGACTACGGTGGCGTCTGGTAGCTAAGTTCTGAACTATTAGTCGTTGACGGTGGCGTTTGGCAGCAAAAGTAGTAACTACTTGAAATTAAAAGTCTGCAGTCCTTACTTGAATTGAAAACAGATAACACAAACTAATACAGTCATTACAATTAACACCGGTTATCAGACAGATTCTACACACACCCAAAGTACGCGTTGTCGCAGCCCCTAAACTAAGGAACCAACCAACCAACAAAGTATGGGTGAGAATATTTACAATACATATTGTAAATATTTTCACCCATACATTCAGACAAAAAATGTTGTAGCCTAAGTGTAATGGATCTGATGATGATCGCTTGACGAACGAAACAGGTCATCCAAGAGTATTTATTAATCTCCTGTATTTTTTTTCAGATTTAGGGAATAACCCATCTCGTTCGGGTAAAATCGTGTTGACCGACTGAAAAGCACCACACTTTCGTTTATTAAGGCAACACTGAATATGGATTCAAACACCATAATAATTTGGTTCTATTCATCTTTGCATTAAAATTTGGCCACCTCTGTATTCCTAATTTGAAACACCTGTACGATGTATACCATGATAAATCTAGTTTGAACAGCAAGTGCTGTCTAAACAAACATTGCAATTAACATACAATATTCATGGTATGCCGGCTAAATGCTTCGCTCAGGGAGTTTAGTTTATTCTTTATGCGCAGCGCTCCCCGCCGAATCTATTGCGTTACCTGTTTGGAACAATGGTTGAGCAAATATTCTTCCTAAAAGCAGCTTGCATTGTTTGCGATGTTGGTTCACGTGAATGAATAATCGCTACATTGGTGCAACGAGTTAATCGCGAGTCGTTTAATAACAGCAGCGCTGTACAAACAGACGGTACTTGCATGCTATGCATTTCATTGGCTGCTACAGCTCATGTAATACATACAATTGAAGCTTGTCAACGGACTCAATGACCCCGCTACTGCCTACTGGAAACGGTTTGATATTGTCCGTGTGTGCAACTATTTGTCAATTAGGCAATAAATCTGATAGTAAAATGTACCTACTCCTTCCTGTATTTCAGCCAATAGGGTTGGTCGCGATTTCATTCCTGGCTTCCGTTCGTAAAAAATATGTTCATGAACGTGGATTAAAATACAGCGAGAGCCTTCCGTACAGAACTGAGCCTCGCAGGTGCCGTGTGACGGACGAGGCACTGTGTGTAGCAGCGTGTCGAGCAAGGCTTTGGCGCTACGAATGCAATACATCTCTACATAGTACAGGGTCATTATCTACGTGCGCCCCCATAAACACAGCAAGCTAAGCCAGCTGTGACTGTCGCAGATCGCGGGCGCGCGTACGCGGTTCAGCCGGTGTTGACGCGCTCCACTGACTCATATCGTTAGTTCACACGTGTTTTGTCATTCATATAGACGTGTATCTGCAAAGCTTAGACGTTAGTGTTGCACTTTTAGTGAGTTTTGTGATTACTGTGATTGTTGGTCATGCCTAGAAACCAATTTACATTGCGCGAACGTGTGTATATCCATAATTCGTATATGAAAAGCAGAAAATCTTGTTCTGAAACGAGACGAAAATTTCGAATCAAGTTTCCAGGAAGACCTGTGCCTAATGCCATTATAATTAGGAGGCTCGCTAAACGATTCAAGGAAACAGGCTCCGTACATAATAAAAGAGTTGACATACATTCTTGTATCAGAAGATGTCAGGTGTGTGTTACAAGAGACGGAGGACATTTTCAGAATCGCCTATGAGCACTGTAAGTACACATTATTGAACATGTTTGGTAAAAGTGTGAAAGTGCGCGCCCAACCACCGGCTGAACTCGGTACGCCCGACCGTGATATGTGCCAGTCACAGCCGGCTTAGCTTGACGGGTTTATCGGGGTGCACATAGATAATGACGCTGTATAAAACAAATTCCCCGATTCTTCAATGTAACGGCTAATCTCAAGAACCACTGGATGGATATTGATACGGTTTTCACCATTCTGTCAAGGATTTCTCGAGGAAGGTTTCTGTAGAAAAACATTCATTTATAACAAAAGGAAGCCAAGCAGTAACGATTTCAGGGAATCGAGTCGAGGAAGAACCTGCCGTCCGTGCTCCTTTTAAGCCTACTCTGTGTAAACCGTTAAAAATACAGTATCTATATTCTATGGGTGTAAGAATTGTTCAGCATGAATAGTTCTACAAAAAAGTCCACGATAGCATAGGGCTACCGTACCTATATCTTTATATATCTTTAATAAAACGCCCACTATAAGTGATTTTACGTTTTCATTTCTTCCAACAATCTCTATTCGGTGGTAATATACATTACTAGCTTCGGAGCGACTTTACGAGCTAGCAAGCGAGTCTATCATCCCAGCTTCGACCAGCATAAAAATGTCGAGTCGTGTCGAGTGAAGACGTCAGAGAAGCGTACGTGTGTTTAAAGTTTCGCTGTTCACCTCGGCGTTTCTGAATTGGGTCTGGGACCTGCCGTCCGTGCGCCTTTTAAGCTTATGCTGGGTAAACCTTTAAAAATACCGGGCGAATCCTGGGTGGGTTGCTAGTATATATATATTGTCCCCTTGAAAGAAGGGCACACGAGACTAATTCCGGGGGTGTTCAGTTCATTGTCGTGAGGTTGGGTATTTTGTAATTTGCTTCCATAAATATCATTAACTAGTAAGAAGGATGACCCAAGATTAACATTAAAACAACTTTAATAACCCGATAAAACAGACACAATAATAACCAAAATCTCCCTTATTACACCCTTTTATGGTACAAAGAGCAAATATCAAATAAAATATTTACAACAATAAAATACAGCTTCAAAAATGCTGTTAAACCAACAAAATATGCACGGATCTCGTCCGTAAATTCCTAATTGTTGAGTATATGCGCGCGACGATATGACAAGGCTTAACCTAGAATGAGGACAATATCATGAGATACGATTATATTGATCCAAGTCGCGGGACGCGTATCCATGATTTTCTTCACCCGACTTTGGCACCGGGAACAGCATTTACAATGCCTAACATGAAATAAATTACCAACCGACTACGCTACCCCTAACTGTTATACAAGATCACTTCCGCATGAAGTCTTATCAAAATGTGAAAGCACAAACTCAAACTGCCTAACATCTTAGGTCTTACAGACACAAGCAATAAACACTCAATCGTGGGACACTCTCAAACAACACCTGGGCAAACCGATTGATTCCCGAACACTTACAAAATTACATAATTAGCACACAAAAAGGTGCATAAAAATATCTACATTTATTTGAGACAGTAACTAACATGAAATAAAAACACTAAAATATCAACATAATCTTGAATTACGTATCTGCCATGGAGAACTCCTAAAATTAAATAATCTAATTCACTTCCAATTATGCCCCCAAAGGGGTGTTGGCGAATTCGGCCAGCTAATCTTCCGAGTGGATCTTTCTTATCTTGTCATTCCATCGCACAGTCTTTTTGGCCAGTTGCCCCAGGCCAATTCTGGTTCTTCCGCTAAACTTATCCTCCCTACCGTACCCCACCACTATCATTGTGAAAACCCAAAAGAAGACAACTTATTTGTTCTTGCAGAATTTCCTGTAAACACTCTGCATGCAGGGCTGTACAAATTACACAATTCACTGAAACAAACATTATGCCTTAATTCTTTTAAAAAGCCACATCAGTTAAAAGTTACCTTAAACCCGTTACATTATTATTATTAATAATAATAATAATACTAATTATTATTATTTTAATTATTATTGTCCCCCGTGGTGTATGGATAGCACACTTTTCTCTTACCGAGGAGGCTCTGTATTAAATTCCAGCCATAAACTTAAGATATATATAATGTTATTGGTTTTACGTCTCTTTTAACTATTGTGGCCGGGGTGCCTGAATTTTGTTCCGAAGATCTTTAACGTGCCAGTAAACCTACTGACACAGCGCCATCGCAATTACGCACCCACAAATGCTAAGTGTCTGCGCCAGGATTCAATCCTGCAACCTTGGGCACAGTGGGCAAGATCCTTACCAGTGAGCAACGCAGCCAGTCATACTTAAGATCTGACTTGAGGGCTGGAAAGGGGTGTCTTTTGTAGTTTATTCATTTTGAAGGCTTTGCGATCATGTAGTGCTGTCTACTTTGGTGTGTGTGAAATCTGTCTGATAATCTGTGTTATTGTAACTGCTGTAGCGTACTATTGTGTAAACTACTTGTAATTTGGATAGGATATGGTTAGAAGGGCGCCATGGCCTAAATTTAGGTACAATGTAGGCATCTGCCTGGAGTACAAATGAGAAACCATGGAAAACCACTTCCAGAATGGCTGACCTAGGAATCAAACCCGCCTCTTCTCATTTCTGCATCAGCAGAAGGAAAGGTGTACACTCAGCCTCATCAGGACAATTAAGTACCTGCTTGATATGAGAAGTAGTTCCCCATGACCTAAAATCGAGGTGATGTGGCTAAGGGTGTCGTCGCGCAGGTTATTCGTTCCCCACAATTTGTAGGCTATGAGCTGGGTTGCAGTCGGCTTGATGTTTGGGTCCTCCCAACCAAGGATTTGTTAGACCATTATTGTTGATTCATTGAGGGGCTTTGCGACAACGTCGTCATGTAACCCCGTGTAATTGGTTGTGTGTGTGGAATTTGTCTGATAACTTGTCTTATTGTGATGGCTGTATTATTGTGTGTAGTTGTAATTTAGATGAGGATTGGGAAGGAGGCAGCCGAGGCATCCAGTCAGGACTCAATCTGGCATTTGCCTGGAGTAGAAGTGGTAAACCACGGTAAACTACTTCCAGAATAGGGAGGTGGGACGAACCCTCCTCCACTCAGTTGTGACTCACGAGGCTAAGTGTTCCCCGTTCCAGCCCTCAAACCAGAATTAAAATTCTTGTCAGAGCCGGGTATCGAACCTGGGCCTCAACGGTGGCAGCCACTACGTAACGAGGTGGACATACTGTGAAATTACATCTAAAAATACTACAAAAATGAATGAAAACGACTTTAAAAGAAACTATTCCATCAAACTGAAATATGGCGACAGTTTTACTGAGGATTCATAGAAGCAATCCTGTTTTATTAACTACTCTATTACCTACTCTCATTAAAATATACTAGAATTTAACAAGGAAATGGTAGTTAAAATATCATTCTTAATCTTAGTGTTTCTTTGAACCATATTAATTAAAATCTCTAAAACCAACTTCCCGGATAGACAAAAAGAAAAAACGATTAGCTGGAGTAATTTAATACAGCAATACTTTGGAATTAATTTAAATTATGTAGAATACTTTTCTCATTTAACTTAAAACAACTCGTTTACTCGTGTCAGTCGTAGGATTCTTTTTTCTAATCATTTACAAAACTAACTACATTCCCCGAACAAGTCGCTTTACTAGCCTACGAAGAGTATTTTAACATTTTTCATCGTATGAGAAACAAGAAGTTCCGTTAAGAACTATACAGCCTACTTTTCATGCCAATGATTATTCTACAGAATATGAACCTATCTAGAATAATGACGAAATTAAGTTGCTAATATCGAAATTTCCAATTAGTTCGAAATACTGTATACCTGGCATAATGTATCCTAATAGAGCACTACAGTTGGCAGCCCTGATGACTGAATATATTCTTAGTTCCATCTCTTAAGGTACAAAATACAAAATTTGGTTGAAGTCCAATGAATCGCATGGACGTTACATGCAGTTAAACATTGGATCTAACAGCGCGCGTGAAATCATGTTGGCAACAATGTCATGCATGTATTGGTCAGAAATAATCTGAAATAATGTGATCTATTGTTGTGCCAATTTTGAATGAAATCCATTAGTTAGTATAGAAGTTACATGCATTTTAAAATTGGACCTATCAGCAGGCTTAGAATCATGTTGGCAGCACTGATGTATATTAGTTACTCCAAATTCGTCTAGAATGCCAGGTACTATACGTGTGCAAATTTTAGAGCTATTGGCTTGCATACTTTCTGATATATTGATATTAGGGTAACAAAAATAGGGACAGCACATATTAACAGTTGGCATCCCTGGTTATTCCTTAGAATATGCATAGTCATATCTGTTATGGTACACACAACACATACGAAATTTGGTTGAAATCCAAATGATAGTATGGAAGTTGCATGTATTTAAAGTTGGACCTGTCAGCAGGCTTAGAATCATGTTGGTAGCACTGACGTATATAAGTTACTCCAAATTAATATAGAATGTCAGGTACTATACGTGTGCATAGTTTAAAGCTGTCGGCTTGCATACTTTCTGATATATTGGTATTTGGATAAAATAAATTAGGAGCATTTATTAACAGTTGGCAGCCCTGGTAGGTCTTACGAATACGCTCAGTCATATCTGGTTATGTACACATACAACATACGAAATTTGGTTGAATTCCGCTTGATAGTGTAGAAGTTATATGCATTTAAAAATTGGACCTATCAGGAGGCTTATAATCATTTTGGCATCACTGCCATGTTTGGCCTCCTGGAAATTAAACTGAAATATTATGGTCTGTACGTGTGCCAATTTTGAAATAGCTCCCATTCATACTTTCCAAGATATCCAACATGGAGCTCAAATTTCAATTGCGATTTTTTAGCAGTTGGTAGCACTGACATCATTTTCAAACATGGCCGTGAGATATTCAGGTGTAGATCTTTACTCCTACCAAATTTTGTTTCGATTGCTGCAGCCGTTTAGGAGTTGATAGGGGGGGACACACACACAGCCAGACAGACAGAAGGACAGACAGACAGACAGACAGACAGACAGACAGACAGACACACATTTGCCCGATCTCATAAGTCTACTTTTTTCTCATTTTTGCAAAATGTGAAAAGTAGGCTAAAAATATACGATGCATTAAAATTATGTAAAAGAATATCATATTGGTAAATATTGTAGAATTGTCTAAAATGCATGAATCATAAAATGGCAAAAATATAAAATAATGTTGAATTGAGCGTGTGTTATTCCCCTTCGCTACTGCGTAGAAAGTATTTCTACGGCAATGGGCGTCGTATTACTGTAATTTGAAAAGGAAACATATGACATTTCAACAGCATCTGCCCTCTAGTCATCACTAAGAGAATTTATAAGGTAGAATTTACTTGGGATATCTACCCTTTTCTCGCCGGGAATTAGGTGCCATGAACGTGGTGGTTTCTTTGACGGCCGGATGCCTTTCCTGGAGCCGACCTCACAAGATGAGCTACTGAGAGAAGAAATTAATGAACCTAAGTAAGGAGTTGGAAGGAAGCAGCCGTGGCCTATTGGAAGGGTCAGTTCCTTAATTTGTATAGAGTTGAAAATAGGAAAGCACGGAAAACCATTTCAGTCTGGCTGCGTGGTCGAAATATAATTGCTAAATAATATTGCGACCCTTGATTAGTATATAAATATAATTTACACCAATTAAACATTCAGTACACGGGGCTGATTGACAAGCTACCCCAGCCCTCAAAATGAATCTCCAACTGTTAATTATGGTACTGGTATTAAGCATGTTTTAATTTCATCTAATAGGTTAGGCTATTCAATGAAAATTGTTCACTTGGTTTAATAAAAATTAATTTTGTTCATTCATTAGTGTATGCAAAGAAGATCGGGTAAAATGTTAGAGCTTGCACTTAGGTTATCGAACACAATCTCATGGACTATCTGTGAAACTATTGAGGACATATCGTATTCCTTGTATAAAACTCCTCCACATACAATAGTTGTCACCATATCCTGAACACTAGGTCATACATAGAGTATGTGAATTTATAGTAATTGACACCCCTGGGACCGTCAAACAGAGCCACCTCCCCTCCAACAGTATAATGACGAAATGTTGGAACATGTGAACAGTATGGTATGTGTTGGCTGCAGAGTGGGGGAAGAGAAGGGAGTTTGCTAATGAGCTATCACTGGCCGAATTGGACTATGTCTTATCAAAGGGGCAGATCATGGTGGCCAGAAAAGTCTGTCCAATTTTATCAGTGTAATTAACTGGCCCAATTTGACTGCGCCCCTCCAAAGATGATTCTTATCTTATGAGCATGCATTTCGGCCACTAATTGCCTGACATTCCTTATCTGAGATCTGAGCGAGCAAGTGGACTCATGAACTGTGTCACAAACCAGATAGGTCATACCAAATATCTCATAGCTTTTGAGAATCGCAGAAATAACATATCACATCCTGAAATATAATACATAATATCATCATATAGCAGATTTGTCCCAAGAAATTGCACATTGCAATTCAGGACCGAAGAAAATTACAGCCACCACTCCTTTGAGAGTACTGTCGTCGCCTTGCAGCAGTCAGGTTAATGACCTGTGTCACACCCCGTGCAGAATAAACATGCATAAGACGTCATACCTCGGTTTGACCCATGTACTCCACCAATATCACTCCAGATCAAAGAAATGTGTTCCAAAAACACAATAATATAACTATGTGCTCCAATTACGTTACAATGATTACCAAAGAAGCTTATGGCTCCTAGCTGAGAAATATGCAATATCGCATAGATTATAGCCTGTGTAACTCGAAGTTATCCAAACAAAATTACTCCCCCCCCCCCCCCCCCCCCCAACACTGCAATTACGTTACCTACAAAATGCTCCATTTATCGACAGTTACATAGTTCATTCCTGTGTTGTATTTGATCAAAAATAGACACTCTTTGTACTCGTTAGTACAATTTAACATACTGCCCCGCGCAAAAATTACACACAAAAAAATAGAAAACTGAATAATCACGACGAGCTTCACACACTAAATACGTAGTCGGTTAAAACAAAACAACACTAAGAACTACGAGAAAAATACGACCAACTCAAAAATATATACAAGAGTTCCCGATTACCAAAGCTAGCTACATAATGAAAATTAATTCATTTGGTACTCATCCTCGGCCGTATTTATGAAATTGATATCCCCGGACATGAACCCAGCACTGCAATTAGCACATGGTGATCATTTTGGTGCTTGTTGAAATTCGAGACATTCTTCCATCGTCAGCGGATACCATGGGCTTCATTGTTGATGCGCTGCTTCGAATAAAATGTCAGTTAGATAAAAAATATTTTCTAACACTGCTAACCCTTTCTAGATTGCTCCGGCAGATTTCTAAATTCATCCACAGTCCTATGGAGCAATACAGATCGATGACTTTCTCTAATTTTATAGCAATATGCTATCTAACATAATTTCACACGCATAACGCTTCAATTACTTTAACTAGAGATGTAATAATAATCATCTCCAAATGGAAAGTTTTACTCCAAAATGTATAAGTTTTTCCTGCTCTCAGGCAGAATAGAAATTCTTCTAAGTTCTCAGACTTGCGTAGAGACAGACGTGGTAACGTCTTCAGAATGCAGAATAATTCAGAATAACGGGGGCTGAGTGAACACTTAACTTGGTATTTATACAGTTTTACCCAAATAGTAGGAGTGGGGACTAGATAAAATATCTATTTAATTAAGCAATAATCTCAAAGGCAAACAATTTATATCAAAGAACTCAGCTCAACGCGAAGCGTACGTTTTCGGCGTGCGGGAATCAATCTGATCACAGAATTAATCAGAATCGAGTTCCCTCCACAATTATCTGCTGATAGCTTGTCTTCGTAAGTGCGCGAATAATCGGCGTCCCTTCTTCCCATTCGTCAGTGTGATTTCCTAGATCGCGGTATTTTGGCAGGCTACGCCTTGTGGGCGTCGGCGAAAAGTGTCTTCTTCTCTTGATTTCCACTGTTTTTTAGCCTATTTTCAATTTTGAAAAAATAGGCTTATGAGATCACCTTTTGTCCGTGAGTGTGTGCGTGCGTGTGTGTGTGTGTGTGTGAGGTGTGTGTGTGTGTGTCCCCTAATAAAATCTAAACGGCTGGTGCGATTTCAATGAAACTCGGTAAGTTCATAGCACTATTCCCGGCGACCTCGACCGTGCCCTTCAAATTTTGTTACGTCTCACCAATTCAACATGGCGGCTGTGCGAAATATTTCACTAGCATTCAATATCTCCGAAACTATTACCGATATCGCCCTAAAATTGTGTACAGTGATAAAGGGCACTACTAGAAGTTCACCTATGAGACTTTCAAAAACCTGGTGACTACAAAACCAACATGGCGGTCAAGCGAATTTGAGACTTTTAAATAGACTTTTCTCGCGATTTGACTATCCAAACGTAATGAAACTAGGTACAGCAAATGTTTATACACATTGTAATGCACTGGAGTCTAATTTAGTTCAATTGTTTACATAACCTCAAAATGGCGGCTGTGCGAAATATTTCACTGACATTCTATATCTCCGAAACTATTACAGATATCACCATGCAATTTTGTACGCTGATAAAGGGTACTGATACAAGTTTACCTATGTGTATTTCATAAACCTGTAAAGTATAAAACGAACATGGCGACCAAGCGAATTTGAAATATTTAAATTGACTTTTCTCGTGATTTAACTCTCTGAGCGCAGTGAAATGTGGTACAATAAATGATTTTGCAGATTGTAATGCACTGCCATCTAATTTAATTCAATTGTTTACATAACCTCAAGATGGCGGCTGTGCGAAATTTTAAAATTAAGTTTTTATTTCTTATGTCGTAATCATGCGATCGAAGTGAAAGTTTGAATAATGAAGCTAGGCAATAATTGTCCTTGAATAGTACATAACTCTATGGCCTATACATATAACAATCCTAAATGGCGAGCTTCCGAAATATTTAGACGGTTCTCAATATCTATGAATCTTTTACAGCAACCAAACTGTTTTTTTTAATGTTCATAGAGACTATGAACATATGTTCACCTATATGACTTTCAGTAACCTGGTGAGGACAAATCCAACATGGCGGCGACGCGAAGTATAAATATTTAAATGGACGTTTCTCGTGAATTAACTATCCGAGTGCCGTGAAACGTTGCACGTCAAATGCTTATACAAATGTTGATCCACTGGCATCTAATTTATTTCAATTGTTTGCATAATCACAAGATGGCTGGTGTGCGTACTTTTAAAATCATGTTTTTACTTCTTGTGTTCTATACATGCGATTGAAGTTTGAATACCACACGTACACAATAATCTTAATGTACTAGTACAAAAATAAAAATCAAACCTGGCGACCATCTGAAATATTTAGACGGTTCTCAATATCTAAGAATCTGTTACAGCAATTAAACTGAAATTTTGTATGTTGATAGAGACAATTAACATGAGCAGGATATATGAAAATAAGCTGTATAGTTCTTCACGGAACTACTTGTTCTCTGTCACATATCATCTGCTCAAAGCACATTTTTCCAGGGTGAATCACAACCCCCGCGCACCAACCCTAGTTTGTTGTACTCAAACTAGCGCTGCTCTACCAGCCTGTTGTTTCTTCACCAAATTCCAACTTCATCCTTTCCTATTGTCCACGCAGGAAGTCTGGCGTCCCCTCGTTGCCAACAGGTAGATCTTTGTTTGAACATATTGCAGGCGTAACTTCCAATATTCAACCTCTCTTCTCCACACAGAATAGAATTCATGAAACATTAATATAAAGACTTTTATATATATGCATACATTTTAGTCCTAAAAAAGACGTTGGGTGTATCAAAGTACACCCGTTCGCGCCAGGTATATGTGCTGGCTAGGGAAAATTTCTTCATAGAAGATCTCCGCCTGCAACTACATCTACCCTCTACACATGCGTATCAGTGCTTGCTTATAGACCTTCAAAGAAAAAGGGAAGACATATGGCTGGAGTTTTACACTACAGACGCAATGTTAAACAGTGATTGGAAAAAGCCAGGATATGAACTAAGACACTTAATGACGCGTTTCGCTGTTCAAGGTTTTCATCACCGGATATGCAGCAGAGCCAACTATCATGAACCACAAGAATTACAGTGTATATGCAAATTGTGAGGAAGAAGCTGTGAGAGGTACCACGCAATGTTTTGCGGGAAAAGACTAGTGTCGCTGACTAAATTCTGTCTCGATGCTGAGAACTAATATGTTTTCTTTGCACATTGTGCGAATCTCTTCTCTATTATTATTTTAGTCACATGCAATTTTTCAGGTTATTTTTTGTATGTCCCAGTACTTGGGATTACAATGTGTTGACTGACTGAAAAGTTGTAATATCAATATGGCAACACTGAAAAAAGGCTGCAGAGCTATCATTGAATTTCGTTGTCATTGAGCTGGATAACTTATGATTTTCTGGGCAACTAATTCCAAATCCATTGCTACAGGATCAATATCTTGACGGTCCTGAAAATACATACATGGGGCAGATGATCTCGCTGTTCCTCCCCCTAAAATAACAATAGCTAACTGTTTAACTAAAGTACAGACATTTTGCTTGAGGCGTTGTATTAATATTGAATATCCAAAAAACAATACAGGAACCCTATTTTACCAGAGGTACATTAGGGTTCTAGATTAAAAACAAAGCAAATACAAATATTACTAACATAGTTTTAAACAAAAGTTGATGAAAGTGAGAAATTGTCCTAAACAATATGGTACAGCGGTTTTGAAAGTTCCAGGTTACAGCTATTAAGGTGGCATTGTAAATAGTATCTTTCCATTTCAAGAACAGGACACTCAAATATAAGGTGACACACCGATTGAGGCAATCCACAAAAACATGAATAGTCGTTTGTTGCTATTTTAAAACGTTCAAAATAAGACTTGAATTTTCCATGACCAGTTAAAAATTGTGTGCGGACAAAGTTTGGCACCAATAATTTTGATAACAGTCGATTTTGTACTTCCGGGAAGAATATTAATTTTGTTACAGATCCTTTCAAGCTACATGTCTATGCGATATTCCACTCGTGTAATATGTATTTCGTTATTTGCCTTTTAAGGGACACTAGGGCTGAGTTTTTCAACTTCCACATTTCTTATCAGAATGAGTTGAAATTTAAACTGAATATTTAGAATAGTAACACTAAGTTATATACCAAATTTGAAAACAATTGGATGAAATGTAATTGACTTTTTACTAATTATATTATTAAAATATACCGTGCGCTCAAAATGCTCCATGCGCATTAGCAATTGTATAAAACGCTTGATATTTTCATTACATATACATAAAACTATTCTAAATATTATAACATTGAGACATTTCAGGAAAGTGATACACGTATGCTGTCAGATTAATTTTTTCTTTATGTGCCATCATGTTTAATGAATTTTGATAATTTTTCATAGTTTTTTATTTATTTTTGGTCTGTAATTTACAAAGTGGCTGGAGATATTGCAATGTTATCTTGCAACACATGTGTTTCTGAATATCCAGTGATTTTTTTTAGTAAAATTGGTGAATACCTCATGCACATGGAGCATTTTGATTACCTAAAAACGTTGTTTGGAGATAAAAGCATTTTTATAAAATCCCATGCTATATTAACCAGTTTAGCTCACCCAATGAAACTTTTGTGGAAAACAATGTTAAAATTACAATGTTTTGTTGTTGAGATAAAGAGCATGGAGACCTTTCGTTTGAGTTAACCTACGACTTTCTAGGATTTCTAGTTTTAAAAGTATTGCCTACTTTCTATGATTTGCCTTCCATCTTCTTTTTACACAGAGGAGATTTAAAAATGTCGCTGAGCCTTTAAAAATGGCGGTGAATGAAAACTGTTTTACTGAAATGATCCACAGGGGTCCATCAGATATATATATATATATGGAAAAAACAAAAAACCGTTATTTTGTCATTTTTGACTAAAATCTCAGCCCTAGTGTCTCTTAACATAACATATTGGAGACTTACTATATGTTATTTCAAGATGTGTCTTAGCCGCTGATTTTGCTGATTGGTCTGCTCTTTCATTACCACCCAATCCAGTGTGTCCCCTTATCCATGATGTGCATATATGTGAGCATTCCTGAGCAGTTGCCCTGATGTACACAGCTATTGGGTTAGAATTATAGTTGTCATTTATAGAATTCAATGCGGATTGTGAATCACTGAAAATCCTCACTGTTTTATTGTTAGCTTTAACCCATTCTATATCGCTCTTTAAGGCCCAAAGTTCTGCCAGGAAAATTGAACAACTGGGGGAGAGCTTATACTGAGCTGCAAATATTTCAGTATCATTCTCATAAACGACAAAGGCACAGCCAACACTGTTATTTCCATCAGAGCTGGTGTACGGAAGCCATCAGTATAGATGAAATAGTCATGGGTGTTGAAACAATTTTTATGCAGAAGTTTATAGTTGTAAAATTCATGAAGTTTATTTTCGCAAATGGTTGTAAAGTAGAACTTTTTTACATTTTACAGATTCTAATATGAAAAGCAGAGTGTTTGTTCGTAAAACTAATTACGGTTTTGTAATTTTAAATACGTTCTTATAAACGTTAACGTTATCTGACCAGTTTAGAAAACGCTTATCCTTTTGACGTCGCATTCAAGTCATGGTAACTATATTTTTCAAGTGCAGCTAATATGAGAATAAATATAACAATGTGGTGTTACTGATTCAGAACAATTTGGCACTTGAGCTCCTCCTATAAGAAGCTGAAGATCGAGTCTCCCTGCTTACTTCATGGCCTCCTTACGCTCGCTAATAATCAGCTTGTTGGATGCCACCGTCAATCATTAGGAGAACACTCCGTGTCCACAGCAACTCCAACTTCCAACATTATTCATCTGTGCTGTTTTATATACATCAGTTTCTTCCTTCATAAGATAATTAACATTTTTAGATCGTAGGCTTTCGCGGCCGGTGTCTAGTTTACCATCTAGGCTTACAGGATGGATCCGCGTCGTATATCGGTGATTATTTCCCGACGTTTCGGCTAACATTGCAGCAGCCTTAATAATGGTTAGGTACGAGTTGGTGTTCGTACTCAAACTAACGGTTATTGCCAGTCAGAGGTGCTTGCTTGCACTGCATTGTCGTCATGCTGCTCCCTGATTGGTCCGCGCCCCTGGAAGTTGCGCGCTAGGAGAACTTTCCAAATGTTCCTAAGTTTGAAACCATCTTCGCGATTGAAATTATTGGGATGTTTCACGACCTCTATTGCATCTCTAATTAACCTGTTTTGATATCCGGGTATTTTAGCACTTTGTGTACGAAGGGTATGAATTTTCACTGGCATTGAGTTGATTTCTATTTAGCTACTGACTTGACCTCTCTCTGTGTTGTCATTTGTAGCTCTTCATTCGGTCGACACTAATTTACCCAATCAATGGGCGGGGTACAAAGTATAAATATGTAAATAACACTGCTGTACAAAATTAAATGTATTAGTAAATTATCACTATTAAATGGGGCAATTTAGGATTACGCGTTTTGACCCTCAAGTGGCCATCATCAGATCCTTATCACTGTGTAGCGGTTAACATTTTTAGCCTACTTTTCACATTTAGCAAAAAAGAGGAAAAAGTAGACTTATGAGATCGATCCGGGCAAATGTGTGTCTGTCTGTCCTTCTGTTTGTCTGTCTGTCTGTCTGTGTGTGTCACTCCCCCCCTATCAAGTCCAAAACGGCTGTAGCAATCGAAACAAAATTTGGTAGGAGTAAAGATCTATACCTGAATATCTCAATACCGTATTTGAAAATGACCTCAGAGCTACCAACTGCTGAAAAATCGCAATTGAAATTTGAGCTCCATGTTGGATATCTTGGAAGGTATGAATGGGAGCTATTTCAAAATTGGCACACATATAGATACTAATATTTCAGTTTAATTTCCAGGAGGCCATATATAACAGTGTTGCCAAAATGATTCTATGTTTGCTGATAGGTCCAATTTTTCATGCATATAAATTCTACACTATCAATTGGAATTTAACCAAACTTCGTATGTACTATGTGTACATAAACAGATATGACTGAGCATATTCTTAAGAGCCACTAGGGCTGCCAACTGTTAATAAATGTTCTCAATATATTTTATCAAAATACCAATATATCAGAATGTATGCAAGCCAATAGCTCTAAACTTTTCACACTTATATTACCTGGCATTCTAGATTAATTTGGAGTAACTAATATACGTCAGTGCTGCAAACATGATTCTAAGCCTGCTGATAGGTCCAATTTTAAAATGCATGTAACTTCTATACTAACTAACGGATTTCATTCAAAATTGGCACAACAATAGATCATATTATTTCAGATCATTTCTGACCAACACATCCATGACATTGTTGCCAACATGATTTTACGCGCGCAGTTAGATCCAATGTCTAACTGCATGTAACGTCCATGCTATCCGTTGGACGTCAACCAGATTTTTTATTCTCTACCTTAAGAGATGGAACTAAGAATATATTCAGTCACCAGGGCTGCCAACTGTAGTGCTATATTAGGGTACATTATGCTAGGTATACTGTATTTAGAACTTATTAGAAATTTCAATGTTACCAACTTAATTTCGTCATTATTCTAGATAGATCAATTTAGATTAATCATTGGCATGAATCTTACATTTTAAGAAAAGCAGGCTCTTTAGTTCTTCACGGAACTTCTTGTTTAGTAATATTATAGTAGTACAATAATTGTAGTTATTCTTTGGTGTTTATGTTCGACGATGTCAACATGTAAATATTATTTGTCAAAAAACTGTATCATAATTAAGCTCATAATAACATCATTTTTAGCCTATTTTCAATTTTGAAAAAATAGGCTTATGAGATCACCTTTTGTCCGTGTGTGTGTGCGTGTGTGTGTGTGTGTGTGTGTGTGTGTGTGTGTGTGTGTGTGTGTGATTCGTGTGTGTGTCCCCCCCCCTAATAAAATCTAAACGGCAGGAGCGATTTCAATGAAACTCGGAAAGTTCATAGCACTATTCCCGGCGACCTCGACCGTCACCTTCAAATTTTGTTACGACTCACCAATCCAACATGGCGGCTGTGCGAATTATTTCACCAGCATTCAATATCTCCGAAACTATTACCGATATTACCCTGACATTTTCTATGGTGATAGAGGGAACTACTATAAGTTCACTTATGTGACTTTTGAAAACCTGGTAACTACAAAACCAACATGGTGGCCAAGCGAATTTGCGACTTTTAAATAGACGTTTCTCGCGATTTGACCAACCAAACGCAATGAAACTTGGTACAGTATATGTTTATATACATTGTAATGCACCGACATCTAACTTCGTTCAATTGTTTACATAATCACAAGATGGCGGATGTGCGAAATATTTCACCGGCATTCTATATCTCTGAAACTATTAGCGGTATCTCCCTAAAATTTTGTACGGAGATAAAGGGCACTACTGGAATTCCATCTATAAGATTTTCAAAAACCGGTTAACCACAAAACGAACATGGCGGCCAAGCGAATTTGAACATTTTAAATAGACCTTTCTCGCGATTTAATGTTCCAAGCGCACTGAAACCTGGTACAGGAAATATTTATACACATTGTAATCCACTGGTATCTAATTTAGTTCAATTGTTTACATAACCTCAAGATGGCGGCAGTGCGAATTTTAAAATTAAGTTTTTATTTCTTGTGATGTAGTCATGCGATCGAAGTGAAAGTTTGAATAATGAACCTACGCAATAATTTTCCTTTAATGGTACATGACTCTATGGCCTATACATTTAACAATCCAACATGGCGACCATCCGAAATATTTAGATGATCCTGAATATCTACGAATCTATTTTAGCAATCAAACTGCATTTTTAATGTTCATAGGGGCTATGAACTTAAGTTCACCTATAGGACTTTAAATAACCTGGTGATCACAAATCCAACATGGCGGTGACGCGAATTATAAATATTCACATGGACGTTTCTCGCAATTTAACCATCCGCGTGCAGTGAAACTTGGTACAGTAAATCTTTATCTGAATGTTAATCCACTGGCATCTAATTTATTTCAATTGTTTCCATAACCTCAAGATGGTAGCTGTGAAAATTTTTTAAATCTCCTTGTTTTTTCTTGTGTCTTAATTATGCGATTGAAGTTTGAATACTACACGTTCACAATAATCTGCATGTAACAGTAAATTCTAGGACCTACATATATAAAATCCAACATGGCGACCATCCGAAATATTTAGTCGGTTCTCAATATCTACGAATCTATTACAGCAATCAAACTGAAATTGTGTATGTTGATAGTGGCAATTAACATAAGTAGGATTTATGAAAATAGGCTGTATAGTTCTTCACGGAACTACTTGTTCATTATGAAACAGTTTCTCCCACCATCAGAGCTCAAGAAACAGTTGTATGACCAATTAGGTACGGATAGCATCGCACCTGCACTGACATCCACGGCCTCCTATTTAAAATTTCACCGCGTGGCTAGTATATTGGGGGTATTTGAGGAGGCCATGATCAAATACAAGGTATTCTCTGCGTCCCATTCGCTCTGTTGAGTACATAAAACTGGCAAAGTCTCGCCAGATATTTATGAATATTTATATTCAAAAATATACTACTGTAGTTATAATTATCGTCGAACATAAACAGTCGTATGCAACTTGCCTATAATGGTAATTAAGACACTTGATTCACTCTTTTTATAAACATTCTCGTGTCTTAATTATTGCCATTATAGGCTCGTTGCATAATGTACTATTATAATACGATTCCCAATTTGAATCTCGTTATAGCCTTTTTTTTCTTAAAAGTTTCTATGAATTACAGGAGTAAAAGTGTCTGCACGCTTATACAATTTGAAGGAAAGGAGGAAGTTTGTAGTTTTACGTGACCGTTAATCTCGCGATCATGAGCCACGGGACCTCCTTTTAACGTCGAATCCGAACCACAGGACATGGCATTTCACTTTGAAAATCTCACAGGCAATGACCGGGAATCAAACCCAGTACGCCGTGGTGAGAAGCCAACAGCTTGAACGCTGAACCACCACGCCCCCTGTATACAATTTAGAGTAACACATTGTATTTTAGTATTTGAAGGGGCCAAAACAATTAGGCCTCGAAACATGTACCAATGACCACTAAGTGATCAGTCATATATAATACAATAAAGGTATTGATTAGGCGGAACTTTTGCAAAATATTAATACTAACACAATGTAATAAATAAATTAACAAATTTAGCATGCACTAGAATACTCCACTTGTAATGTTTACTTATCTTAGTATGGTACTCTTCAAAGCAGTGTTGACTTGTCACCTTGCTCACCACTTGTTGACCGACTGAAGAGCTACAAATGACAAGTTTGTGTATGCAGCACTTAAAGAATGGCTTCAAACCTTTACATGTATCTTTCTGGCCATTCTGTTACAATACACACCCACATTCTATATGGACTCGAGCTGCCAACCAACTAGAGGTGGCCACAGAAAGCTTGAATTGTGTAATAGTTTTGTAGAGTTAAAGGAACAATGTTTAGCAAGCCTTGTTTTCTTTCTCAAATGCCAAATAGATAATGATGTAGTTTTATACGGTATCGTATTTCTAGACGATGTTGCAAAAACTAATGATGCAACAAAACACGTTTAAATTTTGCAGGTTTATAATTTGGTGGTAATGGCGTGCAATTTTAAATTGAGTGTCGCATAGTATCACGAAAGCCTCCGTGGCTTAGGCGGCAGCACGCCGGCCTCTCACCGCTGGGTCCGTGGTTCAAATCCCGGTCACTCCATGTGAGATCTGTGCTGGACAAAACGGAGGCAGACAGGTTTTTCTCCGGGTACTCCGGTTTTCCCTGTCAAAAGTATCATTCCAGCAACACTCTCCACTATCATTTCATTTCATCTGTCATTCATTTAATCATTGCCCCAGAGGAGTGCGTCAGGCCTCGGCAGCAGGTACAATTCATATCCTCGCCGCTAGTTCGGGGCTTCATTCATTCCATTCCTGACCCGGTCGGAGACTGGAAGCAGGCTGTGGATTTTTTTATAGTATCACGAAAAAGACTGGATAAATGTGAAAATGTAGCTCTTTCACTCTGGCATTAGGCTCTTCATATTGCGAGTGAAAGCTAGGTTTGTACTGAGGGGTTCATTTTTGTGGCCACCACATATCCTTCTACAGTATTTTACATTTGGTCATGAAGGTACTCGTACAAACTAAAGCCAAACAAAAACTGCATTCTGATTCCCCATGGAAAAATATTTGTGTTCACTACGAGAGTTAATGAGAAATGTGTTTACCCGTCGTCTGGAATCAAATGTAATTTTCAGAGCCATTTGAAAAAAAAAAAAATAGAACCACACTGAAAGTCAACAAAGGCCTCACTTTGATTAAATTTGTTGCAAAGAATAAAAAAATATGGTCAAACGTAATTTTTGAAGCAATCTCCGTTTGCAGAAATTTTAGCATGCCTACTCCAATGTGTTATATACTCATGCATGATATGCTGTCAGTGTATGCTAGGTATATCATTCCAATAGCTTGCCACGGTGGGTGAGTGGATAGCGTGTCGGTCTACTAACCCCAAGATTGCAGGTTTGCTCCTGGCCGTGGTAAGTGATTTTTGAAAGGCGGCAAAAATACGAAACACATGTCATACGATGTTGGCATGTCAAAGAACCCATTTGAATTCAGTAGGCCGTGTTAATAATGGCAAAATTAATCTTGGGAGTTTCCGCCAACACAACGTTCCTCATTTCTCTACTAGAAAGCTCTATATTGCTCAAGGAGCTTAGATATCTAACCTTCTTGACTTTCGTGGTGAATCAAGGAACAACGAAATTCGACATGCAAGCTACCCTCTGGGTGTCAAATTACAAAGCTTGCACCCGGCATGCCAGTCCATACGATATTATTATTATTATTATTATTATTATTAGTCTATTATTCCAAAAAGAAAATTCTCAGTAAAGAAATATAGTCTACTATCTGTTGAATATAAATTTTAATAATATGCTTTTCATGGATAATAGTCTAGTTTTATTAAATCAGGTTTTTTTTGTTTTTTTAGCGTATGGCTTTTAGTGTCGGGAGTGTCCGAGGACATGTTCAGCTCGCCAGTTTTGTAGCTGCTTCGAGACGGACATCCAATGGGTAAGCTACAAATACCGTTGGGGAGGAAAGTTGGGATGTAAGGACGAGGAGTTGGAAGGTAGCGGCTGTGGCCTATATTCAAGCAGTGAGGTCATCTAAAGAAGCAAACTCGTGTATCCCATTAGCCTGGTACGATGAATAAAACTGACACCACTTGAGTTTACCTTTCCAGCACCTCAAACTAGAAATTAATTTCTTAGCTGAGCCGAGAATGGAACTCTGGCTCTTGGATTGTAGCCAACAAAGCTAACAACTACATCACGAAGCACATCAGGAGACTAAATATTAACGACATGTAAACAGATTACACCGACTTAAGTAATACGCACCAGTGTGATTACTAATAGGAAAACAAGAACTCGAAATCTGCTGTACCGCATAGCCTAACACGGATTTTCATAGTCATTTAGAATAATATTCACATATCACGTGTGTACTTTAATCATGTGCTTAATACAGTTAAAACGTTTAATGCGAGTTTACCACCGTGATAAGCGCCATCAACATTATAGCTGCTATAAACTCTAAGTCATCGGTTTTCGGATTTTATAGCTTCAAGATGGCGGGTAAACAAAGCCACTTCGAATAGCAGCAAGCACAATCATAGTCAAACTTTTATCTCTTCTAATGGCGGAAACCTTTGGGTAAATGGCTTGGAGATGTTCGTTTTTTCTGTGACCAATCCACACACTCTTTACGGAACTTAAACTGAGTATCTACAGTCCACATACCCCTATTCGTAACTAATTTCTTATTAGTGCTGAATCCAATTACTGTATTACTGCCATAAACTTACCCTTACGGAATTGTCATTCTATGAGTTGAAATGATAGAGACATGCTTGCTTTTATTGAAAAGATGTTAGTCGCAAATGTATGGGTACATTCAAATATAAGAAACCATTCTTTCAGGGTTGCCTAGTAATATATTAGACTCTTTTATCAGTCGATCAACACGAGTGTACCCAATTAGATTGGGTGGGGACCAACAATTATCCTAGCACTATATACTGACCCCGTATTTTGTGATGTGAAATAATGAAGGAGTTGGATATTTGATTAGCCTTGAAAGAGTCGAGATTTATCAAGCTGGAAGTTACAAAACGTGCCAACTCTACAACACAGTCATAGGTGGTCGAACGAGCAGAAAACGTATTTTGCAAAATAAAAAAATCACAGTCAGTCTGAAAGACTAGACGTTGTATCATTTCAAATGACGCATGCTACAAATGCTACACATGTTAGAAAGGCTCAGGAGGGCTTCTCGCTTTGCTCGAAGCCCCAGGACTCTTTCAACAGACTGCATTACCCATTAACTTAGGCTTCCCGCGCGAGCACCACTTTAAGGGCCACGGGAAGAAATGTGTTTCTTGTACTTGTATTAGAGATGTGTTTGGTTAAATAAAGCGTAAATTGTGTACTTTTTGATAGCGGTTTTGTGGCCCATCATTCCAGGCAAGCCGGCGGAAACCTTTGCCTCCCTGTCAGAAGGATCATTTGGCCGTAAATTTGAATTAGTGTAAGGATGTAGTATGAGTGTCAAGATTTAGACAATAGCCTACTCCATGAAGCGGTCATGACTATGCCTTATATGTTTGTTTAATGAATAATGTATCTGAAATAAGGGAAGAATACTGATTTACAGATTTGTGGAGTGAGTTTCTGATTTTTAAATAGAGTTTATGAAATGTATGGTAAAGGTGAAGGAGAGGTGAACATGATGAGACAATAGCCTACTCCATGAAGGAGTCATGACTATGCCTTCTGTGTCTGTTTAAAGTATAGAGTAACTGAAATGAGGGAAGTTTACTGAATTTGTGTTTGTAGAATGTAATTTTCGATTTTAATTTGGGTTTTCGTGAAGCTTGCTAGACTAGTGTAACGGTAGAGAGTTGGGAGATGAGTTGTAGAACCTGGGAGCGAGCAGTGGTGGGCTGAACATTAGGGGGGGGGGGGCTATTTTGAGTGAGAGTAGGGATGGAATATTGGGACTGGTTCGATGCTTTGCTCTGCCATCCTGCACACCTCTTTAGGAGGCACCCTGTATTCTTATATGGCATCTTGTATATCTCTTTAGAAGTCACCCTGTATTCTTGTGTTCGCTTCGCTCAAAGCCCCAGGTCGCTCGTCGGCAGGCCTCTTTCAACAGACTCCAATAATCATTAGCGTCTGCTTCTCGCTCCCCGCGTTTGCATGACGTCACGTTCCCGCGCAGCTGCATGACGTCACTTCCCGCGCGGCTGCATGATTTCACGTCCGTCACCGTGTCCGTGTCCGTGTCCGTAACGCATAACGATGGACCCCAACCATAACGACGAAGTCGACAAGATCATTTGAAATGATAATAAGCATAGCAGAGCCACGCGTGGTCAGGTAAAAAAAAAGAGGCGTGACTTTCACCATGAGTCAAGATCAACCCTGGATTGACAGAGCGGGTTGGTCATGTGACCCAAAGTTGCGATTAATATTTCGGAAATTAAACGAAGCTGTAAATAGGTAATTACAATTGTTACAGTAGAAACAGAAGTAACTTGAGTACACTGAGAATAGCGGAATATTATTATGATAATAGTAATTGTTTTTTAAATTAATTTGTGACTGGCTGCTTGGCCGATAGGCAACGTTCTCACTTGCTGGGCCCAAGGATGCAGGTTCGTATCCTGGCACAGTCAGCAAGCATTTGCGGGTGCGCAAATGCGAGGGATCCGTGTCAGTAAGGTTACTGGCACGTTAATGCTCCCATATGGGACAAATTTCCGGCACCCCGGCGTCTCTAAAAGCCAGGGTAGTTAACAGTAACGTAAAATGAATAACATTAGAAATTAATTAGAGGAATCCAGTACAGCAAGAGGAATCATTTTACGAAGTATGAGCGCTAATATTCCCTCGCTTTTGGAGAGGACGCTATCGAAACCGCGAGGTGGGAGAACGCGCAATTTTGAGCGTGGCTATTACTTTCTTGACACTTAAAGCGGTCGGCTGTGTCACAGATCGAGTTCCGAGGATAGTGCAGGCAACAGCAATTTTGACGGCAAGTGCAGCCGGATCTTCGGTTAGGCACAATACAAAGACGTACTATCATCATACAGAGTACGGTCTTGTGTATTTTCGGACTACAAAGAAATCTGCTACTTTACAATTAAGAAGTGGTCTTAAATCATTTTCACGATAGTGGAGCTCTATCAAGTCACGACGTTACTGAACATTTACGAGCTGTATTACTTATAGTATATTATTTAAACATTATTTAATATGCTCCTGAAAAACGCTTATAGGTCTCCGACAATTTTATCTACGAGGGACTATTATTACATTCCCTAATTTTCGAGCAACGATAGTTCCATCATTTACTAACTATTCTAAAACAATTCTACGATATCGCATACATTTTTGCAAAGCAAAATGTCTACGAAGAAATTTTAACAAGATATTTCAAATTATTACTGAAAATGAATTTCATCACCGCAGCACGTTGAACGTCATTTGTCATGAGAGTTCAGATGGCAGAGTAAACTTGCAGAAGGGAACACTTTATTGAGAAATATGGAGAACCAGATAGTCACCAGATGACATTACGCCAAACATTGCGAAATTCAGGAGTAACGTAAATGCCACACTACAAAATTGCAATGAGAGAGGAGAAATTCTAGAACATCATTTCAAGTCAGCGCTAAGAAGAAAAGAAGAAGATGATAAAACTAGGGCAAACCCAGTTCGATTCAAGAACGGGAACCCAGTTCCAGTCCCGAACGAGAAGGGAATTGGAGGTCCGAAGACGCAGTTCTAGCAGAGAGGGAGAAGGATTTTCCAATCGCTGCAAATAGCAGAGCAACGAACGGTATATCATCCGTTATATCTTCCACTGCAGCAGAGATCGACACAAGGTAGAAGTGAACTCCAATGTAGTCTTGCTGTAGAAATTTTGAATTTCCATGAGAAAGCATTCGTCGATATTTTATTTTCGGCTATTTGTCAGTTTCTGAATTATAGGATTTTGCTTTTTGAATTTCGGATTATGATTTCGTTTAGATTGACAATTTTCGTTAGATTTTTTGGATTAGTATTTTTTCGTACTTTTCGGTCTATAATTATTTTAATGCTGGAGCTTATTATGACTTGACAGGATTAATTTTAGGTAGTAAGATAATGTAGGTACTGATAGACATTCCTAAATAAGCATTTTAGCCAGGATAGAACTATTTTGATTTTGTGAAATGATATTTATCATTTATTTTACAGTCAGAAAGTTTATTTTGAGTATCAGACGATAACAACTGTTCACTCGATATCACGCAGGATTATTTTTGAGTTGTGACAGAGACGCCATAAAGGTTTTGTTATCTCTTTTATTAAATTAATTGTAAAGATTGTATTGGTTTTACTGAAACACTTTAAACATTATTGACTGCAACATGAGTTCGCATCATATTTTAAAGAGAGAATTTAAGCATTGTTGAGTGCAACAGTTATGATCGGTGACCAGGGAGGACAAGAAATGTATTATTATTAACTTACGATGATGAATGTTGTGAATTTTAAACTCTTTGAAGTACTGTAAGTAAGTGGCACATGTTTTACGTGGGAGAAAAATAGTCTGCATATCTTTAATTGATGGAAGAACGCATTGTTGTAACATACGAGAAGCACGAAAGATGGTGTTTTGAAGTGAGAATTGTATTCTAATCGGTCATGTCGAGGTTGGGAATACTTGTAACTGCAGTAAATAGATGGAAGTGGTTGTTATTTTAGTATATTCGTGCAAGTTTAAATGAGAAATTATTTTGGAACTGAATCTTGTAGAGATCAGTTGTTTCACGATGTTATGGGTTTATGTGAAGTTCCATTCCACATGTTACATTGTATGAGAAAGTTGCAAAAGATGAAAGATGCGTTAATTTGTATTGGAGAGCAACTATAGAAGGTCATGTATCGTCGGAAAACGCACGAATGAAGTCATTGTAATGGAGCATTGTTTCATCATTATTTTTGTTATTCTATTCAATCTGAAGTTGACAATTAAACATGAGCTAGGCTTTTGAACGGCCATGACTATCACGAATGAGACATAAGCAAGATCAGTAGTTAAAAGTTGTTAGTTGCTTTTTGATAGGCCTATATTACTTAAGATGAGTTATGGCATTGAAAACTCGCATTTATGTGATGTTATGATGTGGATGTCGTATGAGTGTTGTATATAATTGTAAATAGTTTAGGTAGATTGACAATAGTATCAACAGACTAGTGTTTAATCGGAATAAGTGTAAATAATATTTTATTGGAAACTAGCATAACGCCCGGCATTGCTCGGGTTCACAATAGGATATTAACAGGTCGTACCATTGCTCGCTGAGTCGTATTGTGTGCAACCCGGAGAAACGTCGTTGTTATAATGAGCAACATTGTTGCCACGCCAAGTCCTTGACCGTGCTCTTTATCTGATCAAAAATTGTGTTGAAGTTGTTAAGTGGGTGAGTACGACGGCTCTATCCTGCTTGTAGCTTATAATAGATCAATCCGGAAATTTCGCTAATATAACTGAATATTTAAGGATCCTATTGTAATTTTTATATGCATTATTAACTTAACTATTACATTCCAAGGGCCGATGAATTTCTGTTTCTTAAGTGTGTTGCGTGTTTTGTCGATCAGCAACATTTCTGGAGGACAATGGTAGTCCGCAGGTTAACTCTTAGAATCCCAGCTTCATGATAATTTGATTAGGAAAATAACGAATACAAAAGAAAAGAAAAAAAAAGAAAAAAAAACAACATTATAAATGTCACCGTATCTAAGAATCTATAAGTTCACCCACACTTAAATAAGAACTACTCAGAGCAGTACAGAGACAAATTATGAAGCTTGTGGGGCATGGAAATGCAGTATTCGTGCCAAAGGGCCTAAATGAAGGGAATGGAGAGGGCTGTCCGAAATTTCTAGTTGATAGTGTTACTCGTCTTGTTCGAGATGGTAAGTTTTTTAAAATTCGGTTCAAATCGGTGAAACGGTGTAGATTTGAGCCCGGTGAAATGGTGTATATTTGTGCCAAAGGGCCTAAATGAAGGGAATAGAGAGGACTATCTATAATTATTGATGCCAAAAACCTTCCTTGAGGTGTGCACTGCAACCCTACAAAATTTCAATGCAATCGGTTAAACAGTGTCGGAGTCCATTAATCTCGGACAGATATACATTTCCATTTTTAGCCTATTTTCAATTTTGAAAAAATAGGCTTATGAGATCACCTTTTGTCCGTGAGTGTGTGCGTGTGTGTGTGTGTGTGAGGAGTGTGTGTGTGTGTCCCTAATAAAATCTAAACGGCTGGAGCGATTTCAATGAAACTCGGTAAGTTCATAGCACTGTTCCGGGCAACCCCGACCGTGCTCTTCAAATTTTGTTATCTCTCACCAATCCAACATGGCGGCTGTGCGAAATATTTCACCAGCATTCAATATCTCCGAAACTATTCGCGATATCTCCCTGGAATTTCTTACGGTGATAAAGAGATCTACTAGAAGTTCACCTATGTGACTTTTGAAAAATTGGTAACTACAAAACCATCATGGCGGCCACGCGAATTTGCGACTTTTAAATAGACGTTTCTCGCGATTTAACCAACTAAACGCAATAAAACTTGGTACAGTGTATGTTTATACACATTGTAATGCACCGACATATAACTTGGTTCAATTGTTTACCTAACCACACGATGGCGGATGTGCGAAGTATTTCACCGGCATTCTATATCTCTGAAACTGTTAGTGGTATCACCCTGACATTATGTACGGAGATAAAGGGTACTACTGGATGTTCATCTATAAGACTTTCGATAACCGGTTAACTACAAAACGAACATGGCGGCAAAGCGAATTTGAAAATTTTAAATAGACCTTTCTCGCGATTTAATGTTCCAAACGCAATGAAATCTGGTACAGGAAATGTTTATACACATTGTATTGCACTGGTATCTTATTTAGTACAATTGTTTACATATCCTCAAGATGGCGGCTTTGTGAATTTTAAAATTAAGTATTTATTTCTTGTGTCGTAATCATGCGATCGAAGTGAAAGTTTGAATAATGAAACTACGCAATAATTTTCCTTTAATGGTACATGCCTCTATGGACTAAATATTTAACAATACAACATGGCGACCATCCGAAATATTTAGTCGGTTCTCAATATCTACGAATCTATTACAGCAATCAAACTGAAATTTTGTATGTAGATAGAGGCAATTAACATAAGTAGGTTATATGAAAATAGGCTGTATAGTTCTTCACGGAACTACTTGTTATATACTGGGTGTATCTTAATTATACCGAGGTTATTTTCTTACTCATTTCCTAGAAGGGAAAAAATTTCTCCGACAATCCGTTTGCGGCATAGTCTTTTACATAAAACGCAGAGCGTCCCTGACTTTTTTGTCGGTATAATTCAGATAGGGTGGAGTTTCTACGCAGAATAGATTAAGAAAATAACTTGTATTTAGATTAGACAAACCGAATTCATGGCTTACAAATGTAATTTAGGGTTTTTATTTTTATTAAGAACTCCAAAGAGGCAATTTTGGAAATGCAGATGTCATTGTAGAGGATTGTAGAGGATGGTACAATCATTTGAGATTGTTTTGCCTTATTTTTTTTCTTTTTTGCGAAACTTCCTCTTACGCAGGAGCGCGCATATACTACCAGCATCTCATTGCTGCCACTGTCAGACGAGAACCAGGAGTGCATATAACATTTCGATACTTGATTGCACAGTTGTAGAGTAACTTGTTGAGTGTGAACACGTCGTCCGCTGGACGTAAGAGACGTTTCTTTTTCTGGATTTGTACTTGTCCCCGCAAATTCAATTCAATAATAGCTAACTTTGTGCGTCAACAGCGTTATAAATAAACCGGTTTACCGACCTATCCTATCGCAAATTGCGAGTAGTGTAAACACGTTCTCACCTGTAATATAAGCTTTTTAGAGAAGTTGTTAGAAAGCTTAACAGGTATTCATCATCTGGATTTGAAAACCATTTGATGTTCCTCATCGTATTGGAGGAACTTGAACTTCTTTGAATTATAATTCGTATTTTTTTTAATCTTCTGTAAGTGTGGCGTTTATAGCCTATTTTCATTTATGAAAAAAAATAGGCTTATGAGAACACATTTTGTCCGTGTGTGTGTGTGTGTGTGCGTATGTGTATGTGTCTCCCGCTAATAAATTCTAAACGGCTAAAGCGATGTCAATTATAACTCGGTATGTACGTACTACTACCTTGTCTAACTTCGGTAGTACTGATCAAAATTCAATACGTTTCACTAATCCAACATGGCGGCTGCGCGAAATATTTCACTGCCATTCTATATCTCGGCATGAGTAACAGATATCACCCTGACATTTTGTACGGTGATAAAATATACTACTAAAAGTTCACCTACCAGTATGTGACTTTCAAAAACCGGCCAAAACTAAACCAACATGGTGGCCAAGCGAAATCAAAACATTTAAAAGTGAATTTTCTCACGATTTAATCGTCATAGCGCAGTGAAATTCGGTAAGGTAAATGTTTATACAAAGTTTAATCAAGTAGCATCTAACTTAATTCAATTGTCTTCATAGCGTCAAGATGGCGCCTGTGCGTAATTTGGAAATTACGTTTTAGTTTCTTGTGTCCTAATCATGCGATCGAAGTGAACGTTGGAATAATGAGCTTACGCAATAATCTTCATCTAATGGTACATAACTCTACGGCTACATATCGAACAATCCAATGCGGCAACCATCCGAAATATTTAGATGGTTCTCAATTTCTTCGAATCTATAACATCAATCAAACTAGAATTTTGTATGTTGATTGAAACAATAACATACGTTCACCTGTGGGACTTTTAATAATCTGGTGAAAACACAACCAACATGGCTGCCGAGCGAATTCAAGCATTTAAATTAAATTTACTCGCGATTTATTCATCTGAGCGCAGTGAAACTTGGTACGGTAAACGTTCATACAAAATTTAATCTACTGGCATCTAATTTAATTTGATTGCTTTCATAACCTCAAGACGGCGTCTGTGCAAAATTTTAGAATAACGCTTTTATTTGTTTGTGCTCTTTAAGTTAAAGTATGGAAATCTTTTGAACGATTAACTTCTGCCGTGATGCGTGCGTTATGTGGTATCCACTACTAATCAAATTTTCTATTTATGGATGAGATTTTTTAATAGGTTAGTTGGTTTAATCTCCTGAATATACAATACAATAATAGAGCGTTGATAATGTGGTTGTAGTATAAATACTTAGCCGATTCCAGGAGGTTTCCGTACCAATGTCTGCTACTGCTCATTCCACACCGTGGACACTTGAACGTCCTCACTTGGGAGAAATAATTGGCATCACACGTGAGCTCTTTATCGAACGCCTTGGTGTATTCTTTGAATACACGGTACCTGAGATATAATTTTTATTGCTCCTTGCATGTTCATTTCTTCCTTTCTCTTTGTCAAACACCAACAGTGATCTTTTGTTTTCTCCTTGATGGGCAAATCTCTTATGTCTTCATAAGTTTGTTTCAGATATATAACTTCTGTGACCCACCTAGCGTCATCTCGCAGCGAATCTCTGAAGCTCCTCAATTCTTCCTGGTGTTAGAGGACTTACTTATTCATTTGGCCACCAGATCCTGTTACCATCGCCAGCTATTTTCTCCTTGAGCAAGAGGACTACGTCTACCTCTTTACTCACCATGCTGCGCTAATATCGCCTACTATCAACTCCTTGAAGACCATTCATCAAGAAGAACATTTATTTTTGACAAGTTGGCAATGTTTATATGTTCTCCTTTTGTTTCCTACCCCCCACTCTTTTTCCCTTCCTTGGACCTTCTGTGCTCCGTTGAGCAGGTCTCACTTCGCAATCGGCAGTTGACTCGGTCAGTCAAAGCTCCTCTCGAGCTAGTCTCCTCAACCCAAGAGGCAAACTCTCTTCTACGCCATGTTGGCAAAGTAGTCATCGTCAAAGGGAACTTCATCTTCTACATGAAATCAAGATAAGTACCATCTTAAAGTTTTAACCTCATCTTCATGGTTTTAACTTTCACGTGCTTTTAAAGATGTTTTATAGACAGTGTGCGATTGCTTATTTTGGGTCAAAAATCATTCTTCGTGGGATTTGCCATGTTGAGCCTTTGGTTGTATAAGCCAACCTTATTAAAAAAGAGCTTTTCTTAGGCTATTCAAATGAGAAATCTTCTCACTACGTGGGATATTATCTAATACCCGCTGTCTATAACTCAACAAGTTAGTTCCTCCGTTGGATTTTCTCAACTCCATTTTTTCTACCAAGGTCGTTCTGGAACCTTCTAGATTCTGTATTTCATCTACAAGTCCTGCCGTTTTGAAATTTTCACTCACTTGTAAGAATGCTATTTAAAATTGAAGAATTTCGTTTCTGAATTAAAAGCTTAATAGCTAACTTTCTTCCACCGCTGGAACCGCTGGAATGTTCTATGGCGCATTTAACTGTAATCCACCATGTTCTCAAGCAATAGACTTTCGTCCATTTAGTGCAACCAGTCATTTTGTTCAAATTGAAATGACTTTCTCTGCCAAAAACTTTCGTGTTTCCATAGTGAACTTTTCATAAGTTTCAACGAACTATAGTGAAAATCAGTGCTTGTTCAACTTTCTACCGCGTCGCGATCGTCCGTTCATATTTAAATAAGGCCATGAATATTTTTCCTCCATCCCCTATTTCTCTTTCCTAAACTTCCTACTAACAATCCGTAATAAATTTTTCAATATAGGTCTGTTTCAATAAGGTGTCACTCTGCGAAGTGCCCTTCCATTTTTCTTGTTTATCATTAAGTAATTGCTGTATAATTACGTGTTTTATACACGGTTTAAGTTTACATTGTTTTTTCTCTATTATCAGGAAACCCAATATTTTCAACTCTTGAGTGAGTTATTTTTAGGTCTCACGAAATGGAAACTACCCCATTTGGCTCGTGATTCCTAATTAAACATAGGAAGTCTAGAACCTTCCTTTTGATTACTTACTTAGGTTTCACAGTAAGTGACCTGCCCTCCTTTGTATAATTCTCATAAAGTAATCCTGTTTAAATATAAGAAGTTGTAGGAACTTCTATTTTTATGCTTTATGTTTTCCTTATAGTTAGCTTGAAAGTTGTTGTTCTCTCTAGAATATTCTTTCAGAAATTTCTTATAGTACACTCCTTGTACTCTTGTAAATGTTTAAACTTTAATCATTTCATTTAGTCCTTTTTCAAATCTTAAAAAGATTTTAATACCAGGTTTAAAACCTTAAAAATTGTTATTTGCCTGGAGCAATTTCTGAATGTTGTCGGAGGTCTGCGACCTCAAATTGTTAATAAGATTGGAAAATATTTATTTGTTAAAAATATTAATTTCTCCTGAATTGTTAAGTAAATTGAGCGTTCTTTTTCTCTTTTTCATTTTTTCTAATACAAAGGTTAAACAAAGTCCTGTCCTCCTTGGCTCTCCCTACCTGATGCCATTAAAACCATTAATAGGGCTTTCAACACTCGTTGCATTTGAGCAAGAACTCTTAGCAGTAACCTCACTAAAGATTCTTTTAGCTTTAATAGCTAATTCTAATTGGCCAGTAAGGCAAGTAAAGCTCGCTACGCCAGCTACCTGCTTGTGGAGATCCTCTCCGAAAACTTATGGTCAGTTTTCAAAAAGATAAGTGTTTCTTTTTGTCTAAACTTTTAGCCGGCTTCTCGCCGAGTAAAAGCTTAGCCATTTCCAAAGGCAACCATTGGTTCACTTACAAAGATTACTTTCCAAGTTATAATTTTTCGTCACTATCCTTCCTGGATGCACTGGGTCTCTTTTTCTAGAAACTCTATAATTTCGAAAATTGGAAATTCCGAACTTGATTTGAATTATTGGCATTCTTCGAATCATTTCACAAAACCTAATTTCTTTGAGAATACATACAGTAAATTTGTTCCTCTCAGTCTTGCCAGACCATCACTCTTCCCCATAGTAGTTTTATATATGCTTGAGAGGGATTATACGAAAGCCACTCTCTTGCAAACCGCCCAAGTTCTATCTGTGTTTCTCGTCAGCTTAGACCAAGTCCTTACTCATTTTAGGTATCCGAAAGCGGATTTTCGGTGGCAACCACCTTTAAGTGTGTTTAAAACTAAACTTATTAATTTTGTGGGACTCTCCTCCTATTTTCTATCCTTTTTTTTTCAATCCAAAACCTACTTCCCTTTTTTTTCAATCATCTTCCCTTGGTGGGTGGGTTATTCCTCAGCCAATAAACTACCCACGCCTCAATGAGCCTTCACCGACAGAAAGGACAATTATTATTTCTTGGGAAGGAAAGGCGTTAACGATGCAGAGTGTGAAAATTTGACAGAGGAGTGGAAGACATTTGTTAGCCTACTTTGGATTTTTGCAAAAAAAAAAAATGGAAGTAGACTTATGAGATCTACACAGGGCCAAAAATTTTGTGCCTGTGTGTGTGTGTGAGTGAGTGTGAGTGTGTGTACTCTGAATGTCTGTCCCCCCCTATCAATTCAAACACTGTGAAACCGAATTGAACGAAATTTGGTACAGAGGAAGAACTAGCAAAGGGCACTTCAATGTCATGCTTTATATCACTGCCATCTTGACTGAAACGTAATGGCGGCCACCCAAATGTTCAAAGCTTAAATCACATTACGACTAACCTAATCATTCGATCTCTACCAAATTTTTCAAAATTATACCTTTATGTATGTAAAAAATTTTGAACAAACTACAAGATAATCAGCCCAATACTTTGTGGATGGTGGCCATGTGTGTGTGCAAATTGATTCCCCCTATCTATTCAAACACGGTGAAACCGAATTGAACAAAATTAGGTACAGAGGTAGCACTAGCAAAGGGCACTCCAGTGTCATGTATTATATCGGCGCCATCTTGACGAAAACGTAATGGAGGCCACCCAAATGTTAAAACCGTGAATCAAATTACGACCAAACTAATCTTCTGATCTATACCAAATTTTGCAATATTATACCTTTACTAGCAGGTACCCGCGGCTTCGCTCGCGATCAAGTCAATGGGGACGATGCATTATAGCTGATAATTGGTTTATTCTATTACAGCAATCGCGGCTACAGGTGGGTCGATTCTAATTCTGAAAATGCTGATGCATACAGTATATTGATATGAGCAGCAAAAGTGGGAATTTTATAGAGTTGTGAAAGTCTGCAGGGTACGATGTTTCATTATGTGAACACATTTGAAAATTTTGGTTTTGGTTTTGCCATCTTCTGCTGAGACATAACGATTTTGTTGTCCGGATACTCGCCAGCACGCCACATACAGTTTTCCATGAGAAAAAATGGTTTTATCTAAACGTACACCTGGAATGGCAAATCTATCGGAATATGGGGAATTAAAAGTAATTTTCCTTAAGCTATTCTGGGTATAATTTTGCCACACTTATTGATGATTTGAACGTCAACATGTCGCTATTAATAGACCTATAGTAAAATATCTCTCACCTGGGCCGCTGATGTACATTATGCAGTCTCTTCCCGTGTTACATCCCAGGGATTGAAATTCTCCAACAACCCTTTTGCCTCACATGCCTGTCTAAGTAATTAAAATTCCCGATTGTTGTTGTTTGGGTCTTCAGTTTTTTGACTGGTTTGATGCAGCATTCCATGCCTCATTCTCCTGAGCTAATCGTTACATCCCTACATAGCTACCGCACCCTACATCTGAGGCAATCTGTATAACCCTGGTCTACCCCTACAGTTCTTGTCCTTGACCCTCCCATCCATAACTAAGCTTGCTATTCCTGGGTGTCTTAATATGTGTCGTACCAACCTATCTCTTCTATTCATTAGCAGTCGCCAGAAACATCTCTCCTCTCCCACTCGTCTTAATAGCTCTTCTTTTGGTACCCTATCTACCCATCTGATCTTCATCATTCTCCTCTAACACCACATTTCAAACGCTTCAATTCTCCTCTTTTCTGCAGCACCATTAGTCCAAGTTTCACTTCCTTATAGTGTCACGCTCCAGACAAAAGCTTTCAAAAATGACATCCTAATACCTAAATGTATATTCGATGTCAACAGAATCCTCTTCTGTAGAAATGCTTTCCTTGCCTGAGCCAACCTGCTTTTTATATCTTCTTTACTTCGTCCATTACTGGTTATTTTGCTTCCTAAGTACCGGTAACAGAAGTCTCCTACTTCCCGTAGCGTTTCTCCTGCCAATTTGATGTCCATAGAGGTTTCTGATTTATTTCGGCTGCATTCCAATAATTTTGTTCTACATTTATTGATTTACATCATGAATTATTTCCTCATGACGGAGTCCATACCATTCAAAAACTCGTTCAAATCTTCTGGCGTATTGGCCAAGATGACGATGTCATCAGCAAATCTCAGAGATGAAATTATTTCTCCTTGAATCTTCACTCCGACTTTAAATTGTTCTCCAATTTCCTGATTATTGTGTTTTTAGAGATCTTTGAAATGCGTTTCCCTCACACATGGTGCAGATGCATTGTCAAAGGAAAACATTCCATGTTACGAACATGGCCCGGATAACCTGTACCGAAAGCCTATTCTGGACAGCAGTTCCTTGAACTCAGATTTGCCAACATTTTATTGTATATTTCTATTTGGTATGTCTCTGTACCTCAACATACAGAAGAGCGCTTTAAAAATCATGTCTTGTGTAAATTTTGGAAAAGGTAGTGAGTGTGGTTTTTGCCGGAGTGGATACTCGCTAGTAGAAATTCTTTTCAGTAAAATAGACTGGTTCACAATTTGGTAAGTGCACATTGAGGTATATGACGGGGGGATGCGTTAAGTGTTAAGGAAACTGCAATAGCCGCCTCAGAGCTTCGTTGCTACTGAAATAATGACCAGACGGATATTTGTACTTCCCTATACGGGATTTTTGAGCCCAGTGTTTATGAAATTGAACGTAGCTATATCGCTACCTTTATTTAATAGCCGCTACTGTAGTGTTTAAAAATTAAAGGTGGTATTAGAAGGCTCTTCCCCTATTTTTTACCCCTGGCACTACAGCCCATGAAGGGCCTAGGCCTATCAAGTGACCGCTTCCTAGCCATTTGGCCTGCTGATATTGTGGTGACGCGTGGTCAGTGCATCGTGTCCCCTCAGCTGTTAATCTTGTTCTTCGTGACCGGGGCGCTGCCTCACAGCTACTCAATTGTCCTCACGAATCTGAGTGCAGCCCGTTGCAGCCCTCCCGTCAGTGTCTAAAATCTCTGACGGAGCCGGGAATCGACCCCGGGGCCTCCGGACGAGAGGCAGGCGCACTTCACTGTTCTTATTGTGTTTATATATATATATCTTGAAAAAGATAATAAATGGATTGGCATTGCCTCCTACAGGGATATATAGAAAATCGGATGTCATACCTTGAGGTAGTGTTGCCATGGAAACGGACTTGCGATTAGTTCATCAATCAGAGCAAAGATAGTTTTCTGCGAATATCTTTGAAACTGTTGGTTTTAGGGCCTTAAAATGTAGTTTTCGGTGTCTCGTAGGGACATACCGAGTATTGTTTCTTGCATCGAAGGGAGTAAAATGAGCTCTGTCCGGTCTTTATGCGACAACTTCGATATTTTGTCCTGGTTGAGTATTTTTGGTGACTTTTCAGTTATGTTGCCCGTTCCACGGGGACAATGACTTATTTCCGGACGAAAGGCAGCCTATATGATATCCCATGGTATAAGCTGTCTCCATTTCAAATTTCATCCAAATCCGTCAAGCCGTTTTAGTGTCAAGAGGTAACAAACTAACACACACACACGCACACACACACACACACACACACACACACGGACACACAGATTTTCACAATTATAATATACTAGCAGAAGTACCCGTTCTTCGAACTGTGTTCGTTGTTAACACCAGACATTATCAATTGAGCTACTGTTGCAATGGTTAGCAGTTTGTCATTCCTTCAAGTTTATCAGAACGAAGTTAGTTTACTGGGAATATCATACACACACTGTTTATTTAAGGCCCTTAAAATGTAGTTTTCGGAGACCCTTTATAGATTCCCGAATTTTGGGTCTCACATTGAGAAGCGCAACATATGCTTTGGTCGTCCTTCTAGGATAATTTTTATATTTCGCCTATTTTAGCATATATTGAGAAGTTTTTCTCTATATCCACCCTTCTAATGTATGAAAAGTACGGTGAAGAGTTTTATAAATGATTGGTGTATTGACTCTGATACCTAATTTTACGATGCACCAAGCATCCGAACACGAGGTATAGGCGTACATTAAGATACACAGAAAGACAGACAGACAATTCTATTGTCTACAACATATTACCCAGATATCCAAATATGGGTATATCTACCACACAGTATCAAATAAAATCATCCTTACGATGAACGCGTATGTCGACAAAAAAAAGTTAAAATGTGCTCTCAGACTAAATTCACCTAACGTGTACTTCCTGACGTGAAATACATTTGAAAGCCTTGTAGACGAAACGCAATACACGTCACATAAAAACTGACCCTCTACGTTGTGCTAGGTGCCCATACACAGGAAGACCCCTTTCATAAATTATAAAGGCTTGTGGTGCATGAAAATTCAGGTTCTTTAGCCTCAAATTGCCCAAATTCCTAAAAGCCGCAAAAAATGCTGGTTCAATTCAGGAATTTTTGAAAATAATGTTGCTGTTTGGAGATATAATAGACCTTCTGTACTATATGTCGAACGTGAAAATTGCATGAAAAAATTCTAGGTAACCCCTTCACCCCCTTAATTGCATTGATGAATTATACGGTCTACGTTAGTTCCGTGATAACCTTATAGCCATTTGCAAACTTTCACAAAAATGTAATAAATGGAGTGACATTGCTTCTTACAGAAATAGAAGGAAAGTTGTATGCCACCCCTTGAGATAATGTTCTCATGGTTACCGATTTGCATTCCTTCATTAGTTTGTTAAATTAAATTAAATTAGTTTTCTGGGAATATTTCAGAAACTGTTGGATTTAGAGCCTTATAATGTAGTTTTCGAGGATCCTTTAGGGCCCCCGAGTTTTGTTGCTGGCACCGAGGGGATTTATCTCGTCGTTGTACGCCATAAAATACTAATAATAATATAATATAGGGAGAAATTATAACACCTATTTTTTATATTTTAATTCAGCCAATGGCCATGTACTTTTCTTTTCAGGACGGGTCAGGGAAGGGATATTATCAGAGAAAGAAGCATTCACATCACGCATGAGCAAAATGGAAATGGCCTACCATTTATCTAAGGACATCTATAAGAAAAGGTCAATATCCTTCAACGCAAAACTAAAACATTACTGCAGTGTCATCCGTCCGGAGGTCTTGCATGCTTCTGAATGCCTCACGATGAACAAAAAAGGCTTGGTCGAGAAACTGGAGGCCAAAGAAAGGAACATTTTGAGAAAGATATTGGTTTCCATCAAAGACAATGGGGAATACAGAAGACGGCATAACCATGACCTATATACTCATGTGGAGAAGATAAGCAACGTCATCCGGAAGAGAAGGTTACCATTTTTTGGGCATATGAAACGAATGAGCCCAGCGAGACTGACCAACCGCAACATAACTTACTTTCAGGAGAGGAAATCAAAATGGGCCTGGTTCATTGAACTTGATAAAGATCTGAAAGAAGTGGGGATTACACCAACAGACATTCAGGAGCGCGCCCCACTCATAGGAAACTTCAAGCTTGTAAAAGTTTACAAGACAAAACCGAAGCTGAAAACGGGAAAGATTTGGACCCAGGAACGGAAGGAAATCCACCGAGAACGAATGCGGGTGTACAGGGCAAACATCAAAGCCAGTAGGAGACGGTTGGAATGACGCGGTCCATAGATGGCCTATACGAAATAAATGAATGAATAATATGGGAATAGGAATATAATAGACCTGCCGTACCACGCCCGCAGGTGTAAATCGCGTGAAAAAATTCTAGAGTACCCCTTGATCCCCTTAAGCGCATTATACGTATTGACGAATTTTACGGCTTAATTTGGTTCCGTGATAACCTTCTAGCCGTTTGAAAACTTTCACACTAATGTAATTAATGGAATTGCATTGCGTCTTACAGCAATGAGAATCCGTTGGCATGGTTACTGGCTTGCATTCGTTCATTAGTTTATTAAATTAAATTAGTTTTCTGGGGATATCTCAAAAAACGGTTGGTCTTCGGTCCTTAAAATGTGGTTTTCGGGGACCCGAGTTTTGTCTCTCACATTGAGTCGCTGAAAATGAGTTTTGTCTCGTCCTTCTACGCCTATTTCAGCATGTATTTTAAGGGGGTAGGCCCCCTTTTATGAGAGGTACGGAGAAGAGTTACACCAATGATTAGTGTCGTGCCTCTGATGGATATCTGTACCAAATTTTACGTAGATACACCCAGCCGTTCTCGAGTTATAAGGGAACAAATTTGTCCACAGACAAACAAACAAACAAACAGACAGACAGACAGACAGACACACAAAAAAATTATTTTCACGCGCATCCATCATAAAACAGTCTGAAACGCATAAACAACTCAAATTTCCGTAGAAATTCAGCGAAAAACACACATTTTCATTTTTCTATATAGAGAGATCTGCACCGCTCGGTGTTGACCGTGTTTTATTGCACAGATTTTGGTTTTACTCGCTAACCGTTGGAGATATACGAAAAGTGATAAGGACCTTTCGGATAGAAAATTAAATGTTAAAGCTCATGTATACCATCAAAAGTTTGCTGTTTCTTAGTGTTCTCTTTTTATTTGAAAAGGAAATATGAAATTTTGGAACCAAAGGGTGTAGTAACGTCACAAATGTCGGTTTTACTCGCTAACTGTTGGAGATACACGAAAAGTGATAAGGACCTTTCGGATAGAAAATTAAATTTCAAAGACCATATGTACCATCAAAAGTTTGCTATTTCCTACCGTTCTCTTTTTATTTGATATGGAAATATGAAATTTTGAAACCAAAGGGTCTAGTGACGTCACTAAAATGGTCGCCATTCTTTAATATTGCAAAATTTCGAAATCAAAAGTATCCCATATATAAACCTGGTAAATCAGCTACATCCATGCAAAATTTCAATTAAATCGGACCAGTGGTTCTTGCGTTATTGAGTAACAGACAGACAGACACACACACACCATCTCATTTTTAGCCTACTTTCGATTTTTGCAAAAAATGAAAGTAGACTTATGAGATCACTACAGGGCGAAAAAAGTGTGTCTGTCTGTGTGTGTGTATGTGTGTGAGTCTGTGTGTGTGTGTGTGTGTGAGTGTGTGCAGTCTGAATGTCTGTCCCCCCTATCAATTCGAACACGGTGAGCGCAAATTGAACGAAATTTGGTACAAAGGTAGCAATAGCAAAGGACACCTCAGTGTCATGTTTTATATCGCCGCCATCTTGACGGAAACGTAATGGCGGCCACACAAATGTTCAAAGCTTAAATCAAATTACGACTAACCTCATCATCCGATCTCTACCAAATTTTGCAACAACATACCTCTATGGGGCAGCATCCCTTGACCAAACTAATAGGTCATCGGCCTAATAGTTTGCGGATGGCGGCCATCTTTGTGTGAAAATCGATTGCCCCTATTAATTCGAACACGGTGAAACCGAATGGAACGAAATTTGGTACAGAGGTAGTACTAGCAAAGGGCACCCCATTGTCATGTTTTATATCGCCGCCATCTTGACGGAAACGTAATGGCGGCCACACAAATGTTCAAAGCTTAAATCAAATTACGACTAACCTAATCATCCGATCTCTACCAAATTTTGCAACAACATACCTTTATGGAGGGAGCATCCTTTGACAAATCTAATAGGTCATTAGCCTAATAGTTTGCGGATGGCGGCCATCTTTGTGTCAAAATCGATTACCCCTATTAATTCAAACACGGTGAAACCGAATGGAATGACATTTGGTACAGAGGTAGCACTAGCAAATGGCACCTCAGTGTCATGTTTTATATCGCCGCCATCTTGACGGAAACGTAATGGCGGCCACACAAATATTCAAAGCTTAAATCAAATTACGATTAACCTAATCATCCGATCTCTACCAAATTTTGCATCAACATACCATTATGGAGGGAGCATCCTTTGACCAAACTAATAGGTCATTAGCCTAATATTTTGCGGATGGCGGCCATGTTTGTGTGAAAATCGATTCCCCCTATTAATTCGAACACGGTGAAATCGAATGGAAGGAAATTTGTTACAGAGGTAGCACTAGAAAAGGCCACCTCAGTGTCATGTTTTATATCACCGCCATCTTGACGGAAACGTAATCGCGACCACCCAAATGTTAAAGGCTAAAATGTAATTACGACCAACCTAATAATCTAGTCTCTAACAAATTTTGCAACAACAAATTTTTATGTGAGAAGCATATTCTGACCAAACTGCTAGATCATCAGCCCAATAGTTTGCAGATGGTGGCCAAGTATGTGTGCAAATCGATTCCCCCTATCAATTCTAACACGGTGAAACCGAATTGAACGAAATTCGGTACAGAGGTAGCACTAGCAAAAGGCACCTCAGTGTCATGTTTTATATCGCCGCCATCTTGACGGAAACGGAATGACGGCCACCCAAATGTTAAAAGCTTAAATCAAATTTCGACCATCCTTATAATTTGATCTCTACCGGATTTTGCAACAACATGCCTTTTTGTGGAAAGCATCTTATGACTGACTACAAGGTCATCAGCCCAATAGTTTGCAAATAGCGGCCATGTACACACATCAAAAAAAGTTTTGCATCACCTCGGTTCCAAGAGTTCCGGAACCTTTAAATACTGTACAAAGGGAATAGAGATCAACACAAACAACATTTCAGCTCGTTTTATTGCTCATGGGACCCACACATTGCATGTTGTACCATCATACAGCTAGACTTTCAGCATTTGTGGTCCAGATTGCAGTACACACCACTACCTCTAATACCCAGTAGCACGTCCTCTTGCATTGATGCATGCCTGTATTCGTCGTGGCATACTATCCACAAGTTCATCAAGACACTGTTGGTCCAAATTGTCCCACTCCTCAACGACAATTCGGCGTAAATCTCTCAGAGTGGTTGGTGGGTCAAGACGTCCATAAACAGCCCTTTTCAACATATCCCAGGCATGTTCGATAGGGTTCATATCTGGCGAACATGCTGGCCACTGTAGTCGAGCGATGTCGTTATCTTGAAGGAACGCATTCACAAGATGTGCACGATGAGGTCGAGAATTGTCGTCCATGAAGACAAATGCCTCTCCAATATTCTGCCGATATGGGTGCACTATGGGTTGGAGGATGTCATTCAGGTATCGTAAAGCCGTTTCGGAGCCTTCCATGACCACCAGTGGTGTACGTCGGCCCTACATAATGCCACCCCAAAACATCAGGGAACCACCACCTTGCTGCACTCGCTGGACAGTGTGTCTAAGACGTTCAGCCTGACCAGGGTGCCTCCAAACACGTCTCCGACGATTGTCTGGTTGAAGGCATATGCGACACTCATCGGTGAAGAGAACGTGATGCCAATTCTGTGGGGTCCATTCAGCATGTTGTTGGGCCCATCTGTACCGCGCTGCATGGTGTCGGGGTTGCAAAGCTGGACCTCGCCATGGACGTCGGGAGTGAAGTTGCGCATCATGCAGCCTATTGCGCACAGTTTGAGTTGAAACACGACGTCCTGTGGCTGAACGAAACGCATTATTCAACATGGTGGCATTGCTGTCAGGGTTCCTCCGAGCGGCAATCCGTAAGTAGCGGTCATCCACTACAGTAGTAGCCATTGGGCGGCCTGAGCGAGGCCTGTCATCGACAGTTCCTGTATCTCTGTACCTCCTCCATGTCCGAACAACATCGCTTTGGTTCACTCTGAGACGCCTGGAAACTTCCCTTGTTGAGAGCCCTTCTTGACACAAAGTAACAATGCGGACGCGATCGAACTGCGGTATTGACCTTCTAGGCATGGTAGAACTACAGACAACATGAGCAGCGTACCTTCGTCCTGGTGGAATGACTGGAACTGATCGGCTGTCGTACCCCCTCCGTCTAATAGGCCCTGCTCATGCATGGTTGTTTACATCTTTGAGCAGTTTTAGTGACATCTATGAACAGTCAAAGGGACTGTATCTTTGATACAATATACACAGTCAACGTCTATATGCCGGAGGTCTGGGAACCGAGGTGATGCAAAACTTTTTTTGATGTGTGTATGTGTGCAAATCCATTCCCCGGATCAATTCAAACACGGTGAAACCGAATTGAATGATTTTTTTTTACAGAGGTAGCACTAGCAAAGGGCACCTCATATTCATGTTTAATATCCCTATAGCACGTTGTATTTCAACAAGCTACTACAACCAACATTCAATTATACTCCTTGAAAGGACAAAGAGTTATAACAATACCCATGTATTTAGGAGAAAGTAGGCTATATGTTCTTTACTGAACATCTTGTTATATATTAGTATGATATAGGGAATAGGGATATGAGAAGCGTTCTTTGACCAAGCTACAAGGTCATCAGTCCAATAGTTTGCATATGGCGGCCATATATGTGTGCAAATCGATACCCCCTATCAATTCATACACAGTAAAACCGAATTCAACGAAATTTGGTACAGAGGTAGCACTAGCAAAGGGCACCTCAGTGTTATATTTTATATTGCCGCCATCTTGACGGAAACGGAATGGCGGCCACCCAAATATTAAAAGGTTAAATCAAATTACGATCAACCTATTCATTTGATCTCTACCAAATTTTTCAATAACATACCTTTTTGAGGGAAGCATCTTTCAACTGAACTACATGGTCATCAGCCCAATAGTTTGCAGATAGCGGCCATGTACGTGTGCAAATCGATTGCCCATAGCAATTCAAACACGGTGAAACCGAATTGAATGTTTTTTTTTACGGAGATAGCACTAGCAAAGGACACATCAGTGTCTTGTTTTATATCGCCACCATCTTGACGAAAACGTAATGGTGGCCACCCAAATGTTAAAACCTTGAATCAAATTACGACCAAACTAATCTTCTGATCTCTACCAAATTTTGCAATATTATACCTTGATATGAGAAGCGTTCTTTGACTAAGCTACAAGATCATCAGTCAAATAGTTTGCATATGGTGGCCATATATGTGTGCAAATCGATTCCCCTTATCAATTCATACACGGTAAAACCGAATTCAACGAAATTTGGTTCAAGGGTAGCACTAGCAAAGAGCACCTCAGTGTCATATTTTATATCGCCGCCATCTTGAAGGAAACGGAATGGCGGCCACCCAAATATTAAAAGCTTAAATCAAATTACGACCAACCGAATCATTTGATCTCTACCAAATTTTGCAACAACATACTTTTTTGTGGGAAGCATCTTTCGACTGAACTACATGGTCATCAGCCCAATAGTTTTCAGATAGCGGCCATGTCTGTGTGCAAATCGATTGCCCATAGCAATTCAAACACGGTGAAACCGAATTGAATGATTTTTTTTACAGAGGTAACACTAGCAAAGGGCACCTCATATTCATGTTTAATATCCCTATAGCACGTTGTATTTCAACAATCTACTACAACCAACATTTAAATATACTCCTTGAAAATGACAAACAATACCCATGCATTTAGGAGAAAGTAGGCTATATGTTCTTTACTGAACATCTTGTTGTAGTTGTTCTTTCATTTGAGGGGCCTCGACATCATAGTCATTTATCCCCGTGCAACTTGGTGATGTGTGTGTTTAATGACATAGAACTTGTCTGATATCCCGTTTTATTATGGTGTCTGTAGTAATGCGTATAATTGTAATTCAGGTGAGGAGTTCGAAGGACGCGCCCGAGGCCATACATTAGGATCCATCCAGCATATGGCCGGAGTAGAGGAATGCCACTTCCAGGAAGGCTAAGGTGGGATTCGAGCCCACATCTTCTTAGTTTTGCCAAATGAGACCAGAATGTAATTTCTCGGCAGTGCCGGTAATGGAATCTGGACCTCCAGGACGATAGCCAAGTGCCGCTATACCACGAGGCGGACAAGTGGAAGAGAGAAGAAGCGCCAAGGAGACTTCTTGTTCTGTAGTCGTTAAGTCCGTTATTAGTTTTTATTGCAGATTTCATGTCATCATCTTTCATTTTCACTATAACCCAAATTATTAGGGACAATATCCTATTGTAGCTGTTAGGCCCCTTAAAACAACAATGATCAACATCATCATTGCCTACATTTCATTTCTTTCGAAAAAATAACAACCTACAATCAAAAATACACCAACAAAGGTATTGGTGCATACGAACTTCTCGGATGTACTGTGTTACTTCCCTACCTGAAGAATTAAGATCCAATGTTGCATAATGTTGTTGTTGTTATTTGTTTAGGGGCCTTGTGATATCGTGGAAATGTAGTCACGTGTACTTGGGTGTGTAGAATATGCCTGAAAACCTGTGTCACTCTGATGTATGCACTGGTGTGTGTATTTGTAATTGAGGTAGGATTTGGGTAGGAAGTGACCGTGACCTCAAGTTTGGTGCCATCCCGGCATTTGCCTGGAGTAGAAGTGGGAAACCAAGGAAAACTACTTCCAGGATGGCTGAGATAGGAATCGAACCCAGCTTTTCTCAGTTTTGCCTCACGAGGATGAGTGTACCCCGTTACAGCCCTTAGACCAGAATTAAATTTCTTGGCAGAGCCGGGAATCAAACATGGGCCTCCACAGTAACAGACAAGAATGCTAGCCACTACGGAACAAAGCCGACATACATAATATATGAAGTTTCTTTTTTTTTTCTTTTTCTAAAAAGTACCATCTCAATTTTAAAACATAATACAACGTTGTTTTATTCTGGCACACTTCATAAGAACCCTTACGTTCGTCTATGAAATGTCACAGGAACGTATTTCAATTCCATCGCCACACACACAGTTTGATGGTGAAGTTAAGAGTGAAAGCTAAGCAAACTAAAAGCAGCATTTTGATTTCCAATGTAAAAATATTTATTTTTTCGAACGAGAGTAAATGGGAAATTTGTTTACCCATGCTGCTGAATCAAGTGAAATTTTCAGAGCCATTTGAAAAGAAAAACAAAGTGGAAAGTCAATAAAAGCTATGAATTGAGTTGCGAAGATAAAATTTAAAACTGGCCAAACATTATACTCAATGTAGGAGCAATCTATTTCATGGTAACTCTAGAATAAAGATATCACTCCAACGCTTTCACTTAATTCTAATGCAAAAATAGAGTGTAAACGATTATGACAATTTTGATAAATTGATTGTTCATTGAAGGATAGTAAGTTGGTAATGTTCAGTCCCTTACAAACACATTACTCTCGGAACTTCATCTACTTCGTCTAGTTCTCAGGCTGGTGCATTTTCCGTTTCCTTTATTGTATGTTTGTATATCTGTGAGTCTGTTCTTGCTTCAAATTGGAGTTAGGATGCTATTGGTCATGAGATCCATGTACCTAAATTGTACGATTTATTTCCGGTATGAATTGTTATTGTGGTGAATGCAATGAGTTATTAACAATAATAATTTTGGTGTGGGATAGAGTTAGATATCCCAGGGATTAAAAATAACGTAACATTTAGGGCTCGAATTAATGTGAAATACGCGGGGGAGAAGTTAACTTAGGAATAGCAAGCTTAGTTATGGAAGGAAGGGTTGAGGACAAGAACTGTAGGGGTAGACCAAGGTTGGAATATGTTAAACAGATTGCCTCGGATGTAGGGTGTGGTAGCTATGTAGAGATGAAACGATTAGCTCAGGCCAGGGAGGCATGGAAAGCTGTATCAAACCAGTCAAAAGGCTGAAGACTCAAACAAACAACTATAATGAAAATGAAAATCCACAGCCTGCTTCCAGTCTCCGACCGGGTCAGGAATGGAATGAATGAAGCCCCCATCTAGGGGCGAGGATATGAACTGTGCCGGCTGCCGAAGCCTGACGCACTCCTCTGGGGCAATGATTAAATGAATGACAGATGAAATGAAATTATAGTGGAGAGTGTTGCTGGAATGAAATTTTGACAGGGAAAACCGGAGTACCCGGAGAAAAACCTGTCTGCCTCAGTTCTGTCCAGCACAGATCTCACATGGAGTGACCGGGATTTGAACCACGGACCCAGCGGTGAGAGGCCGGCGTGCTGCCGCCTAAGCCACGGAGGTTATCCAAACAAACAACTATAATAGTAATAATTATTATACTATCGTATGACCTCGGGTGCTGCGTGCAAGCTTTGTTATTTGCACCCAAAGGGTAGCTTGCATGTCGAATTTCGTTGTTCCTTGAAGCACTCTGAAAGTCAAGGAGGTTAGATCTCAGCTCCTTGAACAATATAGCGCTTTCTAGTAGAGAAATGAGGAACTTTGTGTTGGTGGAAACTACCGAGATTAATGTTTCCATTATGAACACGGCCTACTGAATTCAAATGGGTTCTTTGACATGGCAATATCGTATGACAAGGTGTCGTAATTGCTTCCGCCTTTCGAAAATCACTTATCAAGGCCAGGAGCGAACCAGCAAGTTTGGGGTTAGTAGACCGACACGTTGACTACTCATTTGCCGTGGCAAGCTGTTAACTCAGGATGATCACTGTGAACGTCAAGATTTGAAAATCGTGTTCAATGATGTTTATCTATACAGATAGGCAGTACGATAATTACATACCTCGCCCAGTATTGAACTCCAGACTGCATCTCCCAATGAATTTAACTTCTAAATTTTATTATTATTATTATTACCGTACTATTATAGTAAGGAGAAAGCAGGACATGGCTTGTAGAATGTTTCAACATGAAACCTATCTAAGGAAATACCAGGGCCTGGCCATCAATTAACTTAAGTAAAACTGCTTGCAAGCTTTTAGGGCGGAAAGAGCCCATAGCCATTAGCAGCACCAAGAATTTTAAGACGTAGTCATTTACGGAAATGACAACATTCCATTACGACGATTTCACTTTAGATAAACTTAGAACGTACTTCCTCAATTTCCTAAAGTGAAAGGTTCCACAAGGGCCTGGTACTTTCTAGAAGGAATTCGTGGTGACCCCTGTGTGGGGATTGCCATCCCATTGGTCAGACACGGTAGCCTCGGGAGAGCCCAGCTACCGTAAGCAAATGTATATAAAGTCTGTATTTCTGGGAGTCGCTCTCTGTGAACTCTTCATGTTAGCCCACTGTGGGCTCTGTCACCTCTGTCATCTCTGTGAACTCCGACAACTCTGTAGACTACTACCATGTAAATATCGCTCTTCGAGCTAGTAACCAGCTGTGCTGTATACAATGGCATATCATTAAATTATAATACTGACTTCAAACTGCAAAACTGGACTTCTTCATTTCTGTTGAATAAGATACCACTCAGCCGCGTGGAGAACCTGAGAAGGACCAACACTTTGCAGTTTGCCACGCATCGTTAAGCTACAAATTGGTATCCCGTCCCGGGATATCAACAAACTTAACTGGGGGCCCGTTTGTCCGGGATAGATATACGATCGCCACAAGATCTACGAGCAAGTTGGTGGAGTATACTGACAACGATCCAGAATCGCCTTTCGTTACTCTGCTGGCAAGCCAATTATCTACCCGCTACTGCTGCAGTAATCTATTCAACAGACGCAGCCGACTGGAAGGAAGTGGAACTGACAACCTCACTGGAGGCCTTTCGACCATGACTAACCAGCCAGCTCACAGGTAGACGGTAAGCCGACAACGCTCGACAAAAGTCAAGAAGTGCCTTTCGACTATCGCCAAGCCGTGGACGGACGAGTATACCGACAACGCTCGACAACAGTCAAGAAGCGCCTTTCGATTGCTCGGACGACAACGAAGACGACCAACCAGAAGGAATGAAGCTAGCCGACAACGCTCGACAACAGTCAAGAAGCGCCTTTCGACAGTGACCAACCGACTACGCAGTTCACAGGAGGTTGCAGTCATCACTGATCGTCTTCTCCTGCATGTAAGTCAACAATTTTAAGTAACTCTATTTTAATGCCTGAGTATTACTGTAACAGCTTGGTTCATTTTCATATTCAATTCTTCAAATAACACACAGAGCACTAACCATAAATTTAATTTACAAAGGAAAAAGTGAATTTGCGTGAAACTAAACGCCGTTTTTATGCAGGTCATTGTTTTCTTTTGAATTAATGTTGGTAGCAAGATAACAAGTGATTTTAAGTTAGCATTTAGTTAATAATAATAATAATAAGTTATTGTGGAAACCTAAACGGGGCTCTTTCACGTATCATTAGTTAATAATAATAATAATAATAATGTTATTTTACTTAGTTGTGGAAACCTAAACGGGGCTCTTTCACGTGATTAATTTTAAGATACTCTATTATTTTACTTCTTCAAGCTTTTAATTATTTTATTTTCATATACCTAACTCATAAGAATAATCATAATAATTATTATCATTAAGTATATTAAACCTTTTCATTTATTTGCAGTTTGAAAGTAAATAAATAAATTATCTAGCTGAATAGGCTCTAATTTAAATAATTTAATACTTCTTTCTCATTAACAATGGAGACAGAATTATTAACTAAATTTGAATACGCACAGATCCAATTGCTACCTGAGTTTAACGGAAATACGTCTTGCAGTTTAGACTACTTTATTGCAAGATGCGATAGTTTCCTAGCTACCCACAAGAGAGCCAACGCAACTCCCAATTCCGCCATTATTAATGAATTTTTATTTAATGTGGTGAAATCTAAACTTAAAGGGGAAGCATGTAGTATTCTAGATTTAGATGAAAATTCAGATTATGAAAAATTTAAAAGAGAAACTAATTAGAAAATATGGTAATGTCAAAGATGAAAGATTATTGATTCAGGAAATTTCCAATTGCTTCCAAAAACGGGGCGAATCACACAATGACTACCACGATAGGTTAGACACCCTTGTCCTGCAGTGCAAAAGCATGTGCAAAATCAATTATAGAGACCAGATTTTAGATCTGAAATTAAGAGAATTAGATCTGAGTTTGAATACCTTTAAGGCCGGGATTTTGGAGCCATATCGTTCTTATTTGCGCTATGCTCAAATTACCGACCTTAGCCATGCACTTAGACTGTGTAGAATGTTTGACAACGATAGAGCGCATGAAAGTTACATGGATCAGTTAAGAGGAGTACAGAAGCCACCTCCAAACAAATTCAACCAAACATCACAACCACTAAACCACACTACTCATAATCCATTCACACATTCAAATTTCACACCACAAATGAGACCATTTAACAAGTTCGTTCCTCAGAACCTGCCCACACGACCTTTTATGAACCAACCCAATCCACAATTTATGAATTCTAACCCATCTCAACAGAAGCCCTTCAGACCGCAGAACCAACAACCTTTCAAGACCTCTATGAACCGTCCTTACCCAACTACTAACAATATCGGTAGACGTTTTGCGCCAAATAACCAAACCTACCCAAAACCCATGTCAGGTGTTTCCACTATTCGGGGAAATTTAAATGCTCACGCGGAAGAAGCCGATGATTTTGGCTACATACCACCAGAATTCTTTCAGGAGGAACAACCACCTGAATATGAGCTTGACCATGATGTTGAGATTGATCCATCCCTCGTTCCAAACGAATATCAAAATGACGATCAACAACAGGATTTTCATTTGGCCCAGCCATCACAATCGAAACCCTAACTAATATTAGGAACGCTTCAAAATTACCATTTATTACATTATTTGGTTTCAAAATCTTAATTGACAGTGGAGCATGTAATTCAATCATGAACCCATCAATAGCACACACATTCTTTCCAGATTATATCTTTCAGGAAGCTTTTTGTATTCAATCGGTGCATTCTGAAACATTGGGAACAGATAATGTGCAATTTCCTATCTTTTCTGAACACGGCATTGACACCCCTGTTAATTTCAGGGTCATGCAATGGCATGATTACTTCGATGCCTTAATTGGTACTGCTGACTTTGTCCAATTAGGTGCGAAAATCGATTATGCAGAAAAACTAGTTGCACTAGCTAACAAGGATATACCCTTTCATTTTCATTCCAGTAATAAACAAATTAATTTCCAACCTGCAGTAGATATGCACACCATTGCGATCCCTGTCAATATTGAACAAGGAGACGTATATATTCCTAATTTTGAATGTGGAGGAATATATTTCTCCGATGCAATATTGCGTGCAGAAAACTACCAGGTCATGTACCCCATCGAAACTCAGTTAAAGCAGGAATTCAACAAACCAGTGTTTGTTGAACCTTTAGAAAACATCACGATACAGCCTTTAGAAATGAATAATATTTCAGAGTGCGATATTCAAGAATATCTCCGCACACTACACATGAATGATCTAGAGAACAGTGTCATACGAGAAATATGCTCTGAATTCTCAGATGTATTCTACTACCCAGGTTGTGATTTAACATTCACAAACACTGTAAAACACTTCATTCGTCCCACCAATGAAGACCCTGTGTATCAGAAAAATTATCGCTATCCACCTGCATTAAAGAAAATACTAAGTGATGAGGTTGAAAAACTCATTAACCAAGGAATAGTCACACATAGCGAATCTCCTTACTGCAATCCCGTGTGGATCGTGCCCAAGAAGCTAGATGCTTCTGGACAGAAGAAATGGAGATTAGTTATAGACTTTAGGCAGCTAAACAAAAAAACAATTGAGGATAAATACCCTCTTCCAAGAATAGAGGAAATTTTGGAAAACCTTGGTCATTGCCAATATTTTTCCACACTGGACCTGGCCCAAGGTTTCCATCAAATCGAAATGGATCCCCGGTCCATAGAGAAGACCGCGTTCACCATTGATAACAGGCACCTAATGTTCAAAAGGATGCCATTCGGTCTTAAGAACGCTCCTGCCACATTCCAGCGCGTTATGGACAATGTTCTGCGCCCATTCCTTTATAAGTTTTGTTTCGTATACATAGACGACATCATTGTATTCAGTAAATCTTTAGAACAACACAAACACCATTTAACCCTTGTATTGCAAAAGCTGAGAGAAGTAAACCTTAAGATACAGCTTGACAAGACCGAGTTCCTTCACAAGGAAGTAGCTTTTCTTGGCCATGTAGTATCACAAGATGGAGTAAAGCCCAATCCTGAGAAAATTAGGGTAATTAAGGACTATCCGATACCAAAAACCACCAAGGAGATTAAGCAATTTTTGGGATTAGCAGGATTCTACAGAAAATTCCTAAAAGATTTCGCTAAAATAGCTCACCCAATGAACCGCTACTTAAGAAAGGGATCAAAAATTGATATAGAAAATTCCGAATACACGTCCGCGTTCGAAACCCTAAAAACCCTTTTAATGAACGCTCCGGTCTTAGCATATCCAGATTTTGATGAGCCTTTCATATTAACTACAGATAGCTCAGATTTCGCATTAGGAAGTGTTCTCACACAGAAGGGGCATCCTATCGCGTATTATTCCAAAACCCTGAACCCTGCAGAAATAAATTATTCTACAATTGAAAGAGAACTCCTCGCAATTGTAGAAAGCTGTAAACATTTTAAACCGTACCTATGGGGGGCGTCACTTTCAAATAGAATGCGACCACCGTCCTCTACAATGGCTCTTCACACTAAAAGACCCAAGTTCGAGACTTTATCGTTGGAAGATAAAGCTCGGAGAATTTGATTTCGATATAAAGTACGTAAAAGGCAAAACTAATTACGTAGCAGACGCACTCTCTAGAATTCAGATAAACGTAAATGATGAGACAGCTTCTAATGTAGCTATCCCCGGAGATAATACATACCAGGATGAAATGGACAATGAAACTATTCATTCAAACCAGGAAGGTATCTTCACCCTGAAAGCGTCAGAACGAAATCTGAATCAAAACCGAAATCAAATTATCATAAAATATAATAATTTTCCAAACATTCTTGAACAAAAATTATTCAAGAAAAACACGCGTCACATCTTGATTGTCACACAGAGAAATCTCCAACAAGATTTAAATGATCACCTGCTTAAAGTAATCAACCCCTCAAACAAGTATGCCGTCTATTTTGACGATGTAACAATAGAAATCCCATTCATTAGGGAATGTCAAAAGTTGTTCACGTCAGAATTAATAATCATCAGAGCGTCCAAATTCTTAGAGGATATTGAATGCTCAGAAACCCAAAAGCAATTGATATTACAATACCATTCAGTAAATCATAATGGTATCGTAGAAACCCTTGAACACCTTCGGAGTAAGTATTACTGGCCACAAAAGAAAGAGCAAATCAGTAATTTAATAAACCAGTGTAATCTATGTCAAAGAAATAAATACGAGAGAAATCCTAACCAGGTGACGAACCAAGGTCCCATCACATTGACACTTTCCACTTTGAGCAAAGCCGTATACTAACTATATTAGATGTATTTTCAAAATACGGACAAGCCTATGTACTGCCTAATGGCACAGCCCTTGCCGTATTAAATCAATTGCAGGTATATTTTTCACATCATGGTTATCCCAAAAAGATCACCCATGATCAGGGAGGAGAATTTGAAAACAACTTAATTACCGAATATTGTAAAGCCATTAACATTGAATATCACTCTACCACACCCCTGAATTCCTCTTCTAATTCACCAGTGGAAAGACTGAATTCAACCCTTCTTGAAAAACTGAGGATCTCACGTGATCATGACAAGTTCACTCCACTCCCACAGCTTCTAGCCACCACAATCATAAACTACAATTCTTCGATCCATTCTGCCACCAAACAACCACCATTCAATATCCTATATGGTCCATACTACAAAACGTTAGATCATATATTTTCCCCGTCTCCAAAAATCAATGAGTATATTGAGAGGCAAGGCAATCAAATAAAGGTCTTAAATGAAAACAAACCTGAACCCAACACCTCCACCTTCCAACACTCATACAAGTTAGGTGAGACTGTGTATGTATCGGATCCCTTAACTAGGAACAAGAAATCCAGAAACCTATACAATGAGGGCACCGTAACAAAAATCGAAGGAAACCGCATTTATTGCAAAATGAAAAATAGTAAAATCCATATCAGAAATTTCCGTGACATAAAACCTAAAAGAAAGGTTTTTCCAATTCCAGATTCCTACCAGGTTATGCCGTCATCCACACTGAACCCATAAAAACTCCAGGATTTTATGCCGACCCTATGGGATCTGTGGTGATAATCAACAATTACCATAAATTTATGTTCCATTTTAACCTTACCAATTTAAAAGATTCTTATAACCAGATTGATAATACCGTCTCCAGCCTTGTATCAAAAAGTAACAATACTTTTCCTTATTTGATATCAGAATTAACTGAAACAACTAAAGAAACTAAAAAGGAATTGAATAAATTAATACCTCCCATTCCAGATAAAGTTAAAAGAGGGTTAATTAATGGACTAGGAAAGGTAATAAAATTCATTTCAGGTAATTTAGATCAAGATGATTTTGATAACTTGCAAAGTCAAATTAATGCATTAAAACAGTACCGCAATAATGAAATTAAACATATTAATAAGTTACTATCATTTACTAATTCCATTGCTCAGAAATTTTATACTGAGATGAACCAGGTTAACACCAATATGAAGGCAATCCAAAGTGTACTTCGAACACAAGACTTTGAGATAAATTTATTGGAACACATCCAATACGTGTTAATGTGCATCAACAAGTTCAACAAGATTGTGCGAGTGTTGCAAGAAACTATCAGTCTCTCATTCAACGAGATGACTAATGTGGAATTATTTTCCAGGAAGGACTTAACAAACATAGTCAAACATATGTTATCAATTTATCCTGTGAATAATAAAATCCACACTGATCAATACCATCAGTATGAAAATTTAAAAATGTCAATGACTCAAGTCCTCATGCTGGACGAAGAACTTATAGTGATTCTTTCTATGCCTATTACAGATGGAACTCAATATCAACTATATGATGTAACCCCTATTCCTACTGTTAACAATATTGTACTTATCCCATCTGAGAGGTATTATCTGCAAGGCCCTACATTAAAATGGTCTAATTCACCTTGTATAAAGGGTACTCAATCCTATATCTGTATGTACTATAATATTAGAATTACTAATTGCAACTTAACAAATAATGTAGGATGTGAATTTGCTTCTGTAAAGAACAATGTGAAACTTTTTCAATCTGTAAATAAGGAACACATCCTTTTCTTTAGTAACAAGCCAGAAGTGATCTTACAAACGTGCCCAGAATCTCAAAAGACAGTACAACGTTCTGGACCACAAATAATTTATTCTAACGAAACTTGTCCAATTTCAAGTATGGGTATAACACTCCAACAAAAACCTACCAATTACATCCACACCTTCCCACTCCTGACCATTCATGAGGAACCCATTGCAAAACATGAAACTGATTTCCATATTTCCCATCTGGATGTAACAAAGATGAAACTAGACCAAAAACCAATACCAATAACTTATGTTACTACAAAACAATTTATGTCTATTAACATAGTTTCTGTAATGATAATAATATGTATTATTTTACTCATATTTAGAAAGAAATTGTATCACTTCTGTAAAACTATTAAGATTAAGGTTAAGAAAAATGTAAATGCCACTGAGGACAGTGCCTTGAAACTAAGGGGGGAGGAATTACATACCTCGCCCGGTATTGAACTCCAGACTGCATCTCCCAATGAATTTAACTTCTAAATTTTATTATTATTATTATTACTATTATAGTAAGGAGAAAGCAGGACATGGCTTGTAGAATGTTTCAACATGAAACCTATCTAAGGAAATACCAGGGCCTGGCCATCAATTAACTTAAGTAAAACTGCTTGTAAGCTTTTAGGGCGGGAACAGCCCATAGCCATTAGCAGCACCAAGAATTTTAAGACGTAGTCATTTACGGAAATGACAACATTCCATTACGACGATTTCACTTTAGATAAACTTAGAACATACTTTCTCAATTTCCTAAAGTGAAAGGTTCCACAAGGGCCTGGTACTTTCTAGAAGGAATTCGTGGTGACCCCTGTGTGGGGATTGCCATCCCATTGGTCAGACACGGTAGCCTCGGGAGAGCCCAGCTACCCCCTCTCAAGTAAAGCAAATGTATATAAAGTCTGTATTTCTGGGAGTCGCTCTCTGTGAACTCTTCGTGTTAGCCCACTGTGGGCTCTGTCACCTCTGTCATCTCTGTGAACTCCGACAACTCTGTAGACTACTACCATGTAAATATCGCTCTTCGAGCTAGTAACCAGCTGTGCTGTATACAATGGCATATCATTAAATTATAATACTGACTTCAAACTGCAAAACTGGACTTCTTCATTTCTGTTGAATAAGATACCACTCAGCCGCGTGGAGAACCTGAGAAGGACCAACACTTTGTAGTTTGCCACGCATCGTTAAGCTACACATTGGTATCCCGTCCCGGGATATCAACAAACTTAACTCGATCACAGACATCATTCGTATAAGGAGACTGATGTTTTATAGGCACCTCTCTGGAATGAGCGAGAGTTGACTAACGAAAAATATCTACAAGTACATCACCATGATAAAGGCGGCTACAAAATGGGTAGATTAAACGACAAAGGATATGGAGAAAAGTGGGATCAATCCAAAAGGGAATAGACTATAGATATGATAAATTCGAAGGGTCCCACGAAAAAACAAGTTGAAGAGCACCTGGTCAAAGGTAAGGAGGAGAAATTGCAGCAAATATATAAATAACGTTTTTGTAGGCGAAGACCTATGACCTACATGTTAAGCCCCTTAAAGGAGCAACAACAACTGGGAGGCAAAATGGGGATCCACCGTAGCCAAGTATCTAAATAATAGACTAAGTCTGGCTGCGTGGTGCAGCGGTAACGTTCTCACATTCTAAGCCTAAGGTTGCTGGATTGAATCCCAGTGCAATCAGTTGGCATTTGATGGTGCGCAAATGCCAGGAGGCCGTGTCAGTAGATTTTCATATCATTTGCTCCAGTAGTTTTGACGTCAATCCTTAAGAAACGACGAACAGACAGATAAACTGTGGCGTAGTCGGTAGCATGCTGAACTGCTGTGCCCAAGATAGCGGGTTCAAACCCGGCCAAAGTCGTCAAATTTTTTAAGAGCGTTAAAAATTCTTCAGTATCCCTTCCTTCGGTAGGGAAGTAAAGCCGGCTGTCCCATGTCATAGATTTATGGCATGTAAAAGATCCTTTCACAGACTGAACTTGTGTAAAGCAAAATTTGTTAGGTTAGATTTCGTCAGAACGCTCTATCAAAGTTCCAACGTTCACCACTAGGTATCATTGATATCACCCTTTAGGGTATCCGCTGGAAGCAGCTACAGACTCAGGCGAGCCGAACATGTCGTCGGACACTCCCGGCACTAAAAGCCATACGATAAATAAATAAATAAATAAATAAATAATTAATAAATAAATAAATAATTTGGACTGAGGTTATAGGCAATTTTGTCATTGGCCTATACCTAGGTATACTGTACCTTATTGGGGATAAATAGAAAGTGTGAGCCAAGAATTCGTAATTAAATAGAATCACCCCTAAAATAAAACTAAATTTTGTTCGCCGTGTCGAGATAGTGGAAGCAAACACAGTTGTACACGTGATTGCAGGGCTGCTCACAAGGGGTGCCTAGAGCTGTGCCTGTGGAACGTACGCCAACTTCAGTGCTGTGTATAGCCTACATGTGAAGCGGGCTGACTTATCGGTTACATGCTACAGCACGGTTTATTTGTTGTTCGTTTATGTATGCTTACTTATTTAAATAATTAATTAGTTCTTAACTGCTTTTGACAGGCAACAGTATACAGAGCACCACCGCACTAAGTGCAACAACTCTTGTCTTTTCTAGGGCTACGGCATGACTAATGATCTCGGAGCGTCTTGGCTACTTCTGTCTGGCAGAGAGGATGACGTGAACTGGGCGTGTTTTCCTGTCCAGGCAGTCAAGTGACCACGTGCAAGTATTTGCGCGCACTATCTCGACTCGGCGAACAGACTTTGAGTTAAATGTAGTTACTGTCATATTGAGGGGTGAGGGGTTAGGTGAAGCCTCAAATTTCGGCAGTAAAGCAATTATACAATATACATCCAACTCTTTACATGACAAGGTCAGGTGTGATGAGGGCTTGGTGACTCCACTAATCTGAAAATATCGCAAGTTGATAAGGATAACTTCTAGAAGTGGATATGTCACAACACAGATCTAATGAGTGTGTCTCAATGCAGCATATATAATGTCGCAAGATATCTATCATTGACTTTGTACGGGCCGTGGAGTGAGTCCTAACGCAAACTACACTATTCTTTGTAAAAAGTGAAAAACCAAGTACAAGAGATGTGTCCACATTGCACTTTATACCACAGATTAGGGACATGACAATACATTACTTATTACAAGGACAGACCGGTACATGCACGTTGACGGTCGATCTTCAGTACGGCGTCGCGCCACCACGTGCTGCACTCAGAGCCGCTAGACGTCGTGGCATGGAATCATACAGCGCTTGAATACGTTGCTGGGGAATTCCATCCCATGTGGTTTGTAGGCCCGTCCACAAAGCATCAACAGTGGTGGCGGGTTGACCTGAACGAACAAATTTCCGACCGGCCATATCCCAGACATGTTCGATGGGCGCCATGTCAGGCGAACGGGTAGGCCAGGGACGCAGAGGTATCCGTCGTTCTGCGAAGAAGGCTTGTACATTCCTCGCCACATGCGGGCGGGCATTTTCCTGCTGTAATATGTCCTGTGGAACGGCCTGCAAGAGGGACAGTGCCGCGGACTTTCAAACTTCCCTGATGTAGCGCTCACTGTTTAGATTGCCCGCAAGATGTACGAGGCGCGATCGCCAGTTATAGGCAATTGAACCTCTAACCATTAAACCAGGTGTTTTCCGCTATGCCGCTCAACAATACAGTCTGCCTGATTGTGCTCCCACGGCGGCGTCGAACGCGTATGCGGCCATCACTGTAGGACAGGTTGAAGAGGGACTCGTCCAAAAACATTACATTTCGCCACTCAGCCTTCCGGTGTCGCCGTGCACGTGCCCATTGTAGTCTGAGGTGTCGGTGGTTCCCAGTCAATGGAAGCCGACGCAGTGGCATGCGTGCTACCAGTCCAGCCCACAAAAGATGGCGCCGCACCGTCGACGCAGATATGTCCACCCCCGTTGCAGTGCTCCAACGTCAAGCCAACACCGAGGACGACGCTGTTCTGTACGATATGGCCATGCGGAGAAAATAGCGGTCGTCTCGCGCTGTGGTCACATTGCGTCGTCCTGTACCCTGTCGTCGCTGTGTACGACCCTCCTCTCTCCACTGGATCAACATACGCCTTACTGTTGACGCAGCGTGCCCTGTACAAGCCGCAATATCCCGGAAGAACTGACCCGTCTCCCGGAGCTCAAGCATTCTGCCCCGTTCACCCTTACTCATATGCTGATAGTCCACCCTGTGATGTCGGCGAGGCATCGTTGCACTTGCTTACACGTTTCCACTTGGTATGACAGTCCTACGCCGACAGAGCTGTGCGGATCACTGATCTGTCCGGTCCCACGACAGAGGGCACTGGTGGGCCAATGTGCACGCCATCTCTCTGCGATTTCAATCACTTAGTATGGTACCGCAGGCCAACACGACCCCTGTTCTGGAAGTGTCTCCGACCATTTCTTCTCGGTGTTTCACTGTAGAACAATTTTAGGTTTATTGCTATTTTACCCAAACTCTACTGGTTTGTTGTCGACAAAGAATGTGCTAACTCTGATTTCATACTAGAGATTCCAATGTTAGTAAGCACAAAATTCATCACTTTCCTCAGAGGCGTAGATGAGCTTATGACTCTTGCAGTCCATCAGCATATCACTTGACTTATAAAGGTGAGAAAGATGTGATATACATGCAGGACATTATTTAAATATGAAGACCGTAGGGCGGCGATTTTCCACTCGGCTGTTACGTGTGCGTCGGCTAGTCGCACCGCTGCTGTAACTCCCCGTGCTATCGCTACTCATCTGTTAGCTGCGACGCTCACGACGTGAACATCCCAAGCCCAGGCTATCACGTGATGGTCTTCATATAAATAAAGCCTGGTATTTTCTGGTGTTGAAAAGCGACGGGGTGTTCGTCTAGATTCTAGAATCTGACCTTGTGCTCATCTGGTGGTATGAATCCGGCTTCGGGCATAGGTGGGTGTGTTCTGTTGAATGTTAAGTAAATTTAATTTCTTGTCCAAAATATCTATGTGCTAATCATCTCAGTCCGTCACAACAAATTAGTCAACGGGATAGTATCTGGAGGTGAGGAATGTCATTAATTCGAGATAGTGCTCCTTCCTTTATGAGACCTTGGATATCATTCACCTAGGCTTCTATGAATCGCATCAAGGTTCTCCAGTCAGAAGGAGACGTGATCGGTTGACTGTAATTTTTGTTAAAAGGCCTGGGACATGTTGATCAAAGCCCTATGTACTTGGGTATATATAGAATTTACATGATAACCTGTGTCACTTTAGTGTCCGCATTTTGCAATTTAAATGAGTAACGGAAGGAATCAAATGTGGCCCGAGGTATCCTCCCGGCATTTGCTTGGAGGAGAAATGGGGAACCATGAACAATTATTTTTCCCTTCTCAGCGTTGCCTCACGAGATTTAATGTACCAAGTTCCAACCTTCAGACCCGAATTAAATTTCTTGACAGAGAAGGGAATCCAACCTGGAACTCAGGTATGACAACTAAGAATGGCAGCCAATATGGCACGAGGTGGTTCATATCAAAATTGTTAAATGTAATCTACCATAAGCCGTCCCCAATGGTACTTGCTTAGCGCGTCTGCCTCTCACCCGGCTCTGTCGGGGATTTTAGAAACTAACGTGAGAGCAGGAACGGCCTGGTGAGGACAATTGAATAGATGTCTGACAAGTGACGCAGCGCCCCGGTCAGGAAAACCAATATTGACGGCCGAGGGGACCCACCGCGCTGACCTCGTGTCACCCAGCAATCTAGAGGCCAAAAGGCTGGAAAACGGTCGCTTAGTAGGGAAAGGCCCTTTTTGTGTTGTGGTGTCACGGTGAAGAGGAGGGGGGGGGGAGGTATTGAACCCTTTATCCTGTGATGGATAAATGATTCGATGTTTTATTTCTTCAATTAATTAATATTTCCACCAGCGTCATAAAATAGCCAGACGAAGATGAGGAAATTTCAAGCATTTGTTGGAGACAGTTGGGACATACCTGCAGCAGTTTGACAAAAGGCTAGATACTTAAGGATTGTGAAAAGAAATAGCATAGCAATGATTCAGAAGGACAGGTGGGGGCCACCTCAAAATAAAAGGGACGCGTGGTGAGACACGCTTATGGCATGTGAATTGTACTGTTCGCGCCTAGAAAAAATTTAATGCAGTAACGTGAGTGGTTGATGGTACCACTGGACACTCCTACGAAGCCGATGTCTGATAAAACCGCGAAGTTAACAGAAAATGTGGAACCAATGAGAGGTGAATGCTTACGAGCGCGCCAAGTCTAGCTTGGGCACGCGATATCTAGCATTAACGCGGGAGATCGGCTAGACAACATCTCTACGATCGATTCTTGAATTAATGGGCATATTCTTGACCTGCGCAATTTTACGAGTTCAGTGATATTTGTTTCATTCCTGTACCACCATTATTTTGAGAAATTTTATATAATTCCCCCCCCAATCGATACCTAGGGCCAGTTCATTTATAAGTGGCGTGAAGAGCCAAGACTAAGGCTCTTATACATTGTGTGTCGGAAGACACAGGTTATACTACTGACTATACTTTGTGCGTCTAAGGACGTAGGTTACTTCTACTGATTACATTTGCGCGTCCGAGGACGTAGGCACTTGTACTTTGCGTGTCATGAGGACACAGATTTTTATTAATACTAAAGTGTGTTAAAATCAGTGTGAGAGATAGTCACTGTACTATTTTGTATGGACAGTATCTTCGACAATTCGCCAACAGACTGTTTCTGGGGAACTAAGTACCTAGAACGGCGAATTTAGTAGTCAGATATCGAGGGTATAACAATCTATAACTTTTTTTTACATCAGCACGGGAGATGACATCACCGACCATGGAAGAAGTTTGGAACCGACAAAACTCCGTCGACATGTTTGAGACGAGCTAAGCAGCATTAAGTTGGGAAATGGCTGCAGATGTCCGTTGACGGTGATTGGCTGAGGATGAGTACTGAATAATATTCTTATTATCTGATAAATTAACTTATGGTATATGGGACAAATAGTTTTTGTAAATATCTTGCTTGTGTTGATTAACGTAGTGTATTTAGTTTTGGTCTGACACACCTTTTGCATGGAAACAGCTCGCACAATTGTGTTTAGTTGTAGTTTCTAGTTTTTTTTTAACTAACGTGACTATGTGGACGACCGTGTTCGCATATGTCTACGTAATGCGGTGAGAAACGTCTCTTGGAGATATGTTGTGTTTCAGAAGTAGGACTGAATTAGTATAATCATGCAGTAGATTGGAGGGTAAATTAATCTTTGTAATGTTTATTATTGATCAGATTCAGTGAGTTTATTGCCGTTGGAGCAATGTAATTTGTGGCGAGGAGCAGTCAGCTCTCTCGTAGGTTTTAATATTTTTTTAATTGTTTGTGAGCATCTTATTCAACCGACCTGTGTGAAAAGTGTTATGTCATTCCCAGCAGTGTGTGTGTGTGTTATTATTGGTCATTACAAGCGGGAATTTCAGCGTAGACTGATCTCTGTCAGCTTGATGCCAAGCCCATATCGTTACCTTGCGAGGACATATGTGGCTATTTCGATTAAGGTCTTACCATATGTTTATGTGGTTGAGATTTGTTGCTGTTGATTCTACAAGATAACGGGACAGTTGTTCAGGTTATTTTTACACACTGGGCTGGACGATGACAGGTGTTGTGGTAGGGGGAAGCTGTTTCACAAGGCGGGCTGAAAGGATTGCAGCAAGGTCATTAGTGAGCGCTTGTTGGCTCTGTAAAATTACTTGAAATACAGAATAAGAACTGATCAATGGTAAAAATTGTTAAAATAAATGGGAGTTGCCTACGAATCACTATAATCTCCGAAGCCTTAGCTTAACGTGCATGTTTGTTCATATAAGGTAATCTCAGCCGTTGAGACTTTTGTTGTTGTTGGTTTATTCCATGTTTATGTTTCATATTTGTGACCCGTGTAGTCACGTGCGATGCTGTCTTTCCTTGTTTGTGTATTGAGCAATTGGCCGGGTTGGCAGCTCATGTGTCAGATGCGTCACCGCACTGAAGAGGGATCTCGAGGGAGATTCCTGTAATTATTAGATTTTAGATTGTGTGTCAGCATTAATTTTTAAGGGTTTTTATTAGCGTTGTGTCCCATATCCGTAAACGTTGATTTACGAGATGATTGATCGTAAGCATCGTGGCTGTTACCCGATGTAAACGAACAGTCATCCTAGTACTCATTCCTCGTAGTTAGTCATTACGCATACATAAAATCCAATGCTAGTTAGTGGAACTTGGATCCACATTTTTATAAAGGGGAGATCCGTCTGACTCCTCAACAGTTGATAGATATTTTTGTCATGGGAAGATTCAGGGAGGAATTGTTATTATTGTTATTGTTTATATTCATTTCATTTTGCACAAATAGTCATTAAATTATGTTATTATTTTACGTCTTGTCACTTCTTTCTTAATTATAGTTTTAATCCTATGACCCTTACCTCAGTAGAGCATGTTGTTTGGAGAACGTAAACATCACACTATGAACTGAGCGCGACCCCTTGATTAAGATTTCTTACATATAAACACTGCAATACTAAAGGGTTCATAGGAGGTAAACCGGCGCGGCCAAGCGTGGGGCGGTTCACTGTGGTGTAACGGCAGAGAAATTGCACATTTCAATGTAAGCGTAGTTGGGATTACAAACTGACGCAACAATGAAGGTGTATTTTTGTTGCTGGTTCGCTGCTGGAACACATTTAGTTGGCGTATTGGAGTAAAACTGACATGCCGCAAGTGCAGGCAGATATGACAGTATTTTAATCACCGGAAAGTGATATTTTATTAAAAGTAATTGAGGCGAAGAGGACACCGCCAAATGTGTGAAATATAAATTAAAATCAGGAGTTTGCAATGTAAAATACGGTTCACGTTTTTGTCTATTGAATTAAAGTAAAAGGTAATATACGTGATATAGGGCGCCCAATGATTAAAGTTAAAACTAGATTTGTTTTGAAAGTCAAACTCATGAAAATGTTAGGAGGCTGGTAGCCTTAAATGACAATTAATACTTTGTTAATTAGTCAGTGTTAATATCAGATCAGGATAACAATTTAATGACTGAATATGTGCTTGGGTTTAAATTAAATTGAGTAAAATTAGAGCCACTCAATGATGCAATCGACTAGTGGGATTAAATGTAAATTATAAATGAACTGAGTGGGGTAAATAAATTAAATGTGCATGGGGATTGTATGTATGTGTCAGGGGGCATTGCTTTATGCCATTTCCCTAATGTCTCATATAAAGTGTATAACATGGCAACAGTAGAACAGATTCAAGAAATCATTGAAAACGCGACTAGGAGGACACAGGAATTGTTGGACACTAAATTGGCTGAACAGAGTGAAGCATTAAACACTAAGCTATCCGAACAAAGTGAATCATTAAACAATAGTATGTTAGAACAAAGTGAATCATTAAACGCTAAATTATCTGAACAAATAAACACTAAGCTATCCGAACAAAGTGAATCATTAAACAATACTATGTTAGAACAAAGTGAGTCTATAAACAAATTGTCTGAGCAGAGTGAATCACTAAAAACTAAACTATCCGAACAAAGTGAATCACTAAACACAAAACTTTCTGAACAAAGTGAATCATTGCGGACACAATTAAACAACAGTAGGATTGAACAAAATGAATATCAGGCGGAACAAGCTAGATTATTAAAAAATGAAATCAATGACACTATAATTTCGCAGTTAGAGGCGCAGAATGTTAAAAACACGAACCAATTAGCTTCGTTAACCGCAGAGATGAAGGATCACACTAATCAACAGATGGTATTGCTGGCCCTAGATGTTAGTAAAAACAATGAAAAACAATTAGATCATATTAAAAAAATGGAAATTTTTTTTGATCAAAAACTTAGCATTCTGGATGAAACGGTGTTAGCTAAATTAGAGCAAATTGAACTAGCATGCACTATGAGTACGAGCGAGGTCAAGATAGCTCAGGATAAGTTGGAAGGACGATTTAAGGAAATGGAAAAAAGCGGCAAGGTCATTCAGCAACAATTATCAGCGGTAGATGAAAATATATCCGGCATAATTAAAGATATGGACCGTCTCGAAATAAAATCAGCGGAACAATGGAAAAGCCTAGAAGCGGATCAGGATCAATTAAAGAGTACCATCGACGAAAGGCTGAGCCAGATAGAAAGTAATCAGGATGACGCTAAAAGCCAGATTGAAGAGAAAGTAAGCACGATTAAGGAGCAAATAAGAAAAGATTGGCGAAAAATGAATATCGATTCTAAAGAGGAAAGATCAACCATCCTTAAGACAGTAGGCGAAAATCAAACTCGTATTCAAGCATTAGAACAAGAAATTAAGAATAAACTTAAAGAACAAACAGACAGGATCATTAAAGCTGAACTCAGGTCAATAGAACAGTCCTCGATATTTAAAACGGGAACCATGAAAGACAAGCAGGACGACTCAAATAGCCAAGACGGGACGAGCACAGCAGGGAGTCCGACTCAGACGGGGAGCCCATTATTGACAAACACGGAGGGGTTTCGCAAGAATATTGAAAGGAGTTCCACGCCACAGGACGGTCATCAGCCCACACAACTTATCCAAGTAATTCGCTCGAACGATTATAAACCGCAGAAGTACACGGAGAATTCAGGGGTGACACCAAAAGCCTTCATTAAAGAAATTGAAGATCATTATAATGACACTGGGGTACCTGAAGCACGTAGGTTGAGGATGATGGAGAGATTTTTGTCAGGAAATGTCCTTACATGGTTTTTAAACTTCAAATATACATATGGAACGGATTTTAAAATCGCGTTTCTGCGCAAGTACTGGTCGCCGGCATTACAACAGAGTCTAAGAATGGAGCTTTACTCTAGGAAATATCAAACTACCCAGCAAACGAAATACTCAGATTTCTTTAACATGCAAATGCTAAAATTTCGCGACCTTGATTACCCTTTAAATGAAGCGGATCTGGTGATGACTATAGCGCGGCAATTACCAGTCAACGAGCAACAAGTACTAGTCGCAGCGAACGTTAGTACGGCCTTACATGCAGAGCAGATATTACGCCAGATAGATGAGACTACATCTCATAATCATTATAGAGGAGGAAGACAACTGGAGTTAGTAAATACGACAGAGGTCATAAAACCAAAACAGGCGAACACCAAAACGCAGGGTACAAATACCAGCACATCCACACCTAGGCGAAACCCGGAAGAGGTAGAAAACAGACCGTACCAGCGTAACGAAAATAATTACAACAATAGGTCATATCAAGGCAACAATAGATATCAACAGAGAGGATATCAACAATGGCGTGAAAATCGAAGAAATGAGAGGCCTTATGGAAGATACGGTGATTAAAATGGGAATCAGAGATGGAAAGGAAGGAGAGATCAAAATCAAGGAGATGCACGTAATTATCGAAATGACTGGGATGATAGGCACGCTCAATCGCAAAATTACCTAGAGGAATTACACGCTAGTCAAGGTGGAGAGCACGGACGATGGGAAAAAGTTATTGGGAACATGAAGAATCCAGACACACATACTGAGGAAGCTGGAAGTCTACTGAGACAAGTGGAATGTCAAGGGCGTGGGCGACAAAATGATGATGGGAGTCGCAACGGTGCTAAAAAAAATGCTAAATTTTGATAAAGGAGATAGTCTACAAACGCAACAGTCGGAAGTTGAAGATGGATGGATAGTAGCGAACATACAAGAATGGATTGCTGTGCCAGAAGATTGCCTGGAGGAGACGGTGAAACCACGGAACGATGAAATTAGGCAGTTACCCATTATTTACGCGAGGATTGGTGGAATTAATATAAGATGTTTATTGGATACGGGGTCGCAGATCAGTCTGGTATCGGAGGCCTTGGTTCGAGAGTTGGGACGGAGTCAGAATATTCCTGTGATTCCCGTACCACAACTCAAAGTGAGGGGTGTTATTCCTGAACGCACCGTCACTTGTAAACGTCAGGCATACTTAGAGCTGAACATATTGGAACACACTTTTGGGCAAACATTCATTATCATGGCAAAGATGAATTTTAATATAATTCTTGGTGCAAATTTCATTTGTGACTATCAAGCAGTGATAGATTTGCACAAGAATACAGTCAGTTTTAGAGAGTATGATCAACTGAAAAACGTGGGATTGCATATGGATGAAATCACTACCGGAAGAGATGTAAATTCTTGGGTATTGGAAGCAATATCGGAAGAGACAGAAGAGGAGATACGAAAGGCAGAAGATAATATCATAGAAGGAGCTGTTGTGGAACTAGATGAGGAGAGTGAATCCCAGGAGATATGGTCTTTATTAACAGAAGGAGATAACAGTGATGCACAATTTGAAGAGTTACTACAGGAGCGGCTCAATGACATTCAAGTTGGGGGTGAACATAGAAAACAATTGGAAGAGATATTAAGGAAGCACAAAGCAGTATTTGATACAGTACCTGGGAAAATATTAAATTTCAAATATTCAATGCAGGTCGAGGATTGGTCACCTTTCAAAAGTAGGTTGCACCCAATTCCGGAAAATATCGTGGTCAAGTCAAGGTCATTATAGATGAGATGTTACAAGCAGGAGTGATAAGGAAGACACCTACACCTTATCTAAATGCGATTTTGGCAGTCACAAAACCAAATGGATCTATTAGACTTTGTTTAGATGCCAGAAATCTCAACATGAGACTCATTTTTCCTGAGTATGACAGAGCGCCAATTATCAGAGACGTACTAAAAGGCTTTAAGAACAAGAGCATTTATTCATCAGTTGATTTGACGTCCAGTTTCCACCATATTGAATTGGATGAGAAGTCACAGCTTTTAACTGGCTTCTTATTCGATAACCAAACGTTTTGTTCGTCCGAATGCCCTTCGGAGTCAAAACAGCGGGCTGTGCTTTAATCCGAGCCCTGGATCGAAATCTAACCGAGGAAGTTAAGGAGATGACGGTGCGCTACATTGATGACATTCTGCTGGCATCCGACAACATTGAAATTCACATGGAAAACTTAGATAAAGTATTAGGCAACCTTAATGCATCAAATTTCAAAGTAAACCTGAAGAAATCGCATTTCTTCAAGAGCGAGATCTTATATTTGGGTCACATCATTGACAAAGAGGGAGTGAAGCCAAACCCAGCTAAAATCGAAGCGATAAAGAATTTCCCTACACCAACGAGAGTCAAGCACATTCGGGCTTTCATAGGCGTAACGGGATTCTTTAAAGAAAACTGTCCAGGTTACACGGAGACGGTAGCTCCAATGCAGGAAATGCTGAAAAAGAATAATAAATGGTTATGGAATGCGGAATGTGAAAAAGCGTTCCTAGCAACGAGACAGCAACTGGAAAACTGCATTAAGTTAGGATATCCAGACTTCAAGCAAAAATTTATAATCCAAGCGGATGCTTCACTAATTGGTATAGGTGCCATGCTCTACCAAGAAGATCCAGCTAACCTGCAACATAAAACATATTTGGCATTTGTCAGCCGAAAATTGCGCAAGCACGAGCGCAATTATACTGTAACGGAACTAGAGCTGTTGGCCATCCTTCATGCGCTTCAGACAATGGAAACGAATAATTTATGGTTACCCCATTGTTTTTATTTAAACACAAATAGTGCTAAATGTTCCGGCATAACTCAACAAGATGACAGTGTTTTGCCCCGGTGTGCTATTGTGCTCTTCAGTTGGTTAAAGCACACCTCACCAAGACACTGTCTAGTGCACACTGGGAAGGCCATTGCAAGACGTATTTGATACATATGTATCCGCGTCACGAGCAAGCCAGTGCACTATGGGAGTCGAAACTCCATTCCAAAGCAATTATAACCTTACCTTGGCATTGAATATACAATTTTCATAAGAAAATATGCATTGTCCGTTGAGCCATAATATATTTAAACACAAATAGTGCTAAATGTTCCAGCATAACTCAACAAGATGACAGTGTTTCGCCCCGGTGTGCTATTGGGCTCTTCAGTTGGTTAAAGCACACCTCACCAAGACACTGTCTAGTGCACACTGGGAAGGCCATTGCAAGACGTATTTGATACATATGTATCCGCGTCACGAGCAAGCCAGTGCACTATGGGAGTCGAAACTCCATTCCAAAGCAATTATAACCTTACCTTGGCATTGAATATACAATTTTCATAAGAAAATATGCATTGTCCGTTGAGCCATAATATATTTAAACACAAATAGTGCTAAATGTTCCAGCATAACTCAACAAGATGACAGTGTTTCGCCCCGGTGTGCTATTGGGCTCTTCAGTTGGTTAAAGCACACCTCACCAAGACACTGTCTAGTGCACACTGGGAAGGCCATTGCAAGACGTATTTGATACATATGTATCCGCGTCACGAGCAAGCCAGTGCACTATGGGAGTCGAAACTCCATTCCAAAGCAATTATAACCTTACCTTGGCATTGAATATACAATTTTCATAAGAAAATATGCATTGTCCGTTGAGCCATAATATATTTAAACACAAATAGTGCTAAATGTTCCGGCATAACTCAACAAGATGACAGTGTTTCGCCCCGGTGTGCTATTGGGCTCTTCAGTTGGTTAAAGCACACCTCACCTAGAAATAGCATAGCAAAGATTCAGAAGGACAGGTGGTGGCCACCTCAAAATAAAAGGGACGCGTGGTGAGACACGCTTATGGCATGTGAATTGTACTGTTCGCGCCTAGAAAAAAATATAATGCAGTAACGTGAGTGGTTGATGGTACCACTGGACACTCCTACGAAGCCGATGTCTGATAAAACCGCGAAGTTAACAGAAAATGTGGAACCAATGAGAGGTGAATGCTTACGAGCGCGCCAAGTCTAGCTTGGGCACGCGATATCTAGCATTAACGCGGGAGATCGGCTAGACAACATCTCTACGATCGATTCTTGAATTAATGGGCATATTCTTGACTTGCGCAATTTTACGAGTTCAGTGATATTTGTTTCATTCCTGTACCACCATATTTTTATATAATTCCCCCCCCCCCCCCCCCCCATCGATACCTAGGGCCAGTTAATTTATAAGTGGCGTGAAGAGCCAAGACTAAGGCTCTTATACATTGTGTGTCGGAAGACACAGGTTATACTACTGACTATATTTTGTGCGTCTAAGGACGTAGGTTACTTCTACTGATTACATTTGCGCGTCCGAGGACGTAGGCACTTGTACTTTGCGTGTCATGAGGACACAGATTTTTATTAATTCTAAAGTGTGTTAAAATCAGTGTGAGAGATAGTCACTGTACTATTTTGTAGGGACAGTATCTTCGACAATTCGCCAACAGACTGTTTCTGGGGAACTAAGTACCTAGAACGGCGAATTTAGTAGTCAGATATCGAGTGTATAACAATCTATAACTTTTTTTACATCAGCACGGGAGATGACATCACCGACCATGGAAGAAGTTTGGAACCGACAAAACTCCGTCGACATGTTTGAGACGAGCTAAGCAGCATTAAGTTGGGAAATGGCTGCAGATGTCCGTTGACGGTGATTGGCTGAGGATGAGTACTGAATAATATTCTTATTATCTGATAAATTAACTTATGGTATATGGGACAAATAGTTTTTGTAAATATCTTGCTTGTGTTGATTTACGTAGTGTATTTAGTTTTGGTCTGACACACCTTTTGCATGGAAACAGCTCGCACAATTGTGTTTAGTTGTAGTTTCTAGTTTTTTTTTAACTAACGTGACTATGTGGACGACCGTGTTCGCATATGTTTACGTAATGCGGTGAGAAACGTCTCTCGGAGATATGTTGTGTTTCAGAAGTAGGACTGAATTAGTATAATCATGCAGTAGATTGGAGGGTAAATTAATCTTTGTAATGTTTATTATTGATCAGATTCAGTGAGTTTATTGCCGGTGGAGCAATGTAATTTGTGGCGAGGAGCAGTCAGCTCTCTCGTAGGTTTTAATATTTTTTTAATTGTTTGTGAGCATCTTATTCAACCGACCTGTGTGAAAAGTGTTATATCATTCCCAGCAGTGTGTGTGTGTGTGTTATTATTGGTCATTACAAGCGGGAATTTCAGCGTAGACTGATTTCTGTCAGCTTGATGCCAAGCCCATATCGTTACCTTGCGAGGACATATGTGGCTATTTCGATTAAGGTCTTACCATATGTTTACGTGGTTGAGATTTGTTGCTGTTGATTCTACAAGATAACGGGACAGTTGTTCAGGTTATTTTTACACACTGGGCTGGACGATGACAGGTGTTGTGGTAGGGGGAAGCTGGTTTCACAAGGCGGGCTGAAAGGATTGCAGCAAGGTCATTAGTGAGCGCTTGTTGGCTCTGTAAAATTACTTGAAATACAGAATAAGAACTGATCAATGGTAAAAATTGTTTAAATAAATGGGAGTTGCCTACGAATCACTATAATCTCCGAAGCGTTAGCTTAACGTGCATGTTTGTTCATATAAGGTAATCTCAGCCGTTGAGACTTTTGTTGTTGTTGGTTTATTCCATGTTTATGTTTCATATTTGTGACCCGTGTAGTCACGTGCGATGCTGTCTTTCCTTGTTTGTGTATTGAGCAATTGGCCGGGTTGGCAGCTCATGTGTCAGATGAGTCACCGCACTGAAGAGGGGTCTCGAGGGAGATTCCTGTAATTATTAGATTTTAGATTGTGTGTCAGCATAAATTTTTAAAGGTTTTTATTAGTGTTGTGTCCCATATCCGTAAACGTTGATTTACGAGATGATTGATCGTAAGCATCGTGGCTGATACCCGATGTAAACGAACAGTCGTCCTAGTACTCATTCCTCGTAGTTAGTCATTACGCATACATAAAATCCAATGCTAGTTAGTGGAACTTGGATCCACATTTTTATTAAGGGGAGATCCGTCTGACTCCTCAACAGTTGATAGATATTTTTGTCATGGGAAGATTCAGGGAGGAATTGTTATTATTGTTATTGTTTATATTCATTTCATTTTCCACAAATAGTCATTAAATTATGTTATTATTTTACGTCTTGTCACTTCTTTCTTAATTATAGTTTTAATCCTATGACCCTTACCTCAGTAGAGCATGTTGTTTGGCGAACGTAAACATCACACTATGAACTGAACGCGACCCCTTGATTAAGATTTCTTACATATAAACACTGCAATACTAAAGGGTTCAGTATATAATCAAAATTAGTATATTCTACACATAATATGATCTGGAAATGTTTGACGAACATACGCTATGTGATATCGATCATGGCAAGTGAGGTGAATGTTGCTAATTTTCTGGCCACAATGTCGCTAACGAGCTGATTACAGAGAACAGGCTCGACAGAGTTATTAGTCCCATCTCATTGCTCACTTTCACCGGTCTGCTCATTCAGCCCAATACATCACTTACACATCATATCGAATTATACGCCAGCGCGCAATGGAGCATAAAATGCAATCCTATTACAGAAGGTATTTTTAGAACGAGGATTATACCTTATCTTAGTTGTTATATTATTCATTGGATTGGTAACGGTGGTCATCAGTCCAGCCTCACTGTTGTGTTTGTAATAGTGTCTGATTTTGTAATTGGTATTTGAATTAGGAATAAAGAAACCATGTGCATAATTTAGGAGCTATTCCGATGATTACCTGGAGTGAAAGATGGAAATTACAGAAATCTGATCCTGGTATAACAGATGTGAGGAGAAATTGGAAACCATGGCAAATTATTTTTACCTTCTCAACGTTGCCTCACGTGATTTAGTGTAGGCCTACCAAGTTCCAACCTTCATTGTTCCAAGCTTTACACCAGAATTACATTTCTTGCTGAAGCCGGGAATCAAATCCCCAATATTTGAGACTGGAATCTGAATACGTACAACAATGGCAACAAAGACAAGAACAGCGGCTTCGGTGGTGTAGTCGGTAGCATGCTGAGCTTCTATGCCCAAGATAGCGGATTCAAACCCGGCCGAAGCCTTCGGATTTTTTAAGATCGTTAAAAATCCCTCAGTATGCCTTCCTTCGGAGGGGAAGTAAAGCCGGCGGTCCCATGTCATAGATTTATGCCATGTTAAAAAACCTTCCACTAATTACACCTGTGTGAAGCTAAATTGGATAGGTTAAGAATGTAAACAACGCTCTTAGGTTTCTACGTTCGTTGCCAAGAGCCGACTGCGGTGGCGTCTATTAGCTAAGTTCTGAACATGGCCTAGTAGTCGCTGATGGTGGCGCTTGGCTGCAAAAGTAGGAACTATTTGAAAAATTCAAAGTTTCAGTCCTTACTTGAATTTAAAAAAAAAAAGATACACACACTGATACAGCCATCACAATTAACACCAGTTATCAGACAGATTCTACACACACCCAAAGTACACGGGGCTACATGACTGCGTTGTCGCAGCCCCTAAACTTAAGAACCAACAAACCAACCAAAAGACAAGAACGAATTGTTAACCCCCTTTTGATTTCAATAAGGTAAAATCGTGATATAGGTGAAAGTAAGCATACTACTCGTGCTCACTTCGATATTACAATCTTCCTTTTTTTCTGTTTTGAAATTTTATTTGCTGACTGCCCATAGTAAAATACAAGTAAATGAAACCTTCATTTTGCTGCTGTGTGCCCAAAGAAGAGCTGATAGGTTCAAGAGCTTCCTTCCAACGCAAATATCTATAGCTGCTGTTATTGTTACTGGTAGGCACCTGAATGAAAGGCTACGCTCGTTGCTTGCCACCTTGGATGAGAGGTAATCGAGTCGGGCTGCCACCCCCAAAGCTTGCATGTTCGCTCCTGGCCGTGGTAAGTGATTTTTGACAGGCGAAAAAATCACGATACGCATACCATACGATGTTGGCATGTTAGATAACATTTTCCGCCAACACAAAGTTCCTATTTTTTTTCTACTAGAAAGCGCTATAGTGTTAAGGAGCTTAGACATCTAACTACCTTGACATTCATAGTGCTTCAAGGAGCGATAAAATTTGACATGCAAGTTGCCGTCTGGGTGTCAATTAACAAAACTTGCACCCGGCATCCGACGCCATACGATAGTATTATTATTATTATTATATTAGTATTGCTTCTCCCTTTTGTCCAATCCCCACCAGTGTTTGGCAGTCATAAAATACGAAGAAAATTAGTTACAAATCCCCCCCCCCCAAAAAAAAAAAAGAAAATCAAAAAATCTAAATGAGAGAAACTCCATAAAACCCCAAAAGAACAAACACAATTATTCAAAATTTTTCAAAGCTCAAAAATTTAAAACAAAATGAAACAAGTAGATCTGTGAAGAACTATATAGCCTATTTTCATGTATCCTTCTTATGTTAATTGCCTCTATCGACATAAATAACTTCAGTTTGATTGCTGTAATAGATTCGTAGATACTGAGAACCGTCAAAATATGCCGCATGGTAGCCATGTTGCATTTTTATAAAATAATGTAGGTCTTAGGGTAATGTACTATTACATAAAAAAATTTAAAAATACAACATGGCGACCATCCGAGGGTTGTCAATATCTACGAATCTAACACAGCACGCAAACTGAAATTTTGTTCGTTGATAGAGGCAATTAACTAACGTAGGATATATGAAAATAGGCTATTCAGTTCTTCACGAAACTACTTGTTAAATTCTTTGACTCCTCCTGGAACTCTTCTCCACAAACTGATGTGAAAGGTAATTACTCCGCAACCTAAACGCATCAAAATTTTGCAAAGGCACAAGGTTGCTAATAAAATCGTTAACAATTTCCTACTTAAGTGCACGATGCTCACTGGCTGTAGAGCCGGTGAAATTGTTTTGGTCCCTCAAATACCAATGATACCTTCGGGGCTACCATTTCAGTTTAAAGGACTTTAATTTCCGGTAAAAAAAATGTTTCAGAATGACCGCTAATAAAGCGCCGGTCCAAACTCTAATCTCTAAGAACCTGAGAACGCTGAAAGATTTTCTCATGGTCCTGTCGCATGACACTTGCAAAAATAAAATATTTGTGTTGACCCAGATGGAGAGATGTAAGGCTACACATGCGAAGCCGGGGTGGGTCAGCTAGTTAACTAAGAAATAATCCTTAGCACGCAATCTTAGTCAATTATCACTGATTAATAACACAATCGCTCTTTTCTACCTATTCATAAAAAATGTTCTTAAATTAATACACAGTAGAAAGGTTAAATTCCGAAAACCAGTGAAGTAAATGCTTGTTACAAACATTTTGATTCCGTTCCTGCAATTAATGTCTGGTTGAGTCGGCACAGCCTTATCTTGTATATTTCTGTACGGTTTAGAACTCGTCCATTAATAACTACAATATCATGTAACATTGCTATTTATTTCCACATCCCCTGGACAGGACCATTAATATTGTCTGATTCATTCAGATACACAACGAACGGAATGTCGCTTTACAGGAAATCCAAATTAACCTGTCATAATTCTTTATGTTGTAATTGCTGATGTTTTTAGTTCTTTTGTCGGGTTTGAGACTCTTAGGTCAACAGCCGTGAGTACTTAGAGTGTTTTCATTTTGTCTGCTACCCTATGTTTCCGTGAAGTCTGCAGTAGTCTGCGTAATTATAATTTTTAGCCTACTTTTCACATTTTGCAAAAATGAGGAAAAAGTAGACATGAGATTGGGCAAATGTGTGTCTGTCTGTCTGTCTGTCGTTCTGTCTGTCTGTCTGGCTGTATGTGTTTCCCCCCTATCAACTCCTAAACGGCTGCAGCAATCGAAACAAAATTTGGTAGGAATAAAGACCTATCCCTGAATATCCCGCCGTGGAAAGGGGGTGAGTAGTTAGCACCCCAACTGGGAAAAGGGGGATTGGGATTCGGGCACACAGTGAAATTTAAATAGAGCGATGAGGAAGAGACCAAATATTGATAACCAAGGTTTGATACATTTATTTAATTTGTGAAGCAATAACAAACATTTTCATTTAGAAGAATAATTAAAAGAAGCTAATAAAAAATGCAAGGTTTCTCCAGGAAACTTAGAATAAAGAAGAATTATAATAAAAATGCATAAAAAGGCCATATAAAGGCGATTAAAAAAGTATGTTTAAGAAAAATATCTAAAAACAAGCAAGAAGCAAGAAAAAAGGCTTAGCCTTGAAAAATGTATAAACCAAGTGAAGGTAGTGCACGTTACCAATAATTCGATACTTTTGTACTTAGTATTTGGCCCGCAGGAAGCGGGTTGTGATCCAAACGAAGGCTTCCTCTAAGCTGCCTCGGCATGCCTTCCGAGAAAGATGGATGGTGGCTCCATTGGCGAATTGCACCCCGCCGGAACAGACCTCTTGGTAATGATCTGTTTGGCGGTTTACAATCAATTGTAGTTTCTCATCGCCGAGTCGTAGTGAGCTAGCGGGCTGACTTAGTTGCTGAGGTGAAGGTCGTTGACTCATGCCTCGCCCAGCATGACAGAGTCCGAGCGATGAAGCATGCCGCCTGGCAAGGTTCCAGCCACTCAATGTTTACTAACAGGGCCTTCCCAAGAAGGGCCTTGCTGTGGAACGGCAGGCAGCCGTGGTCAGACTGGTTCAAGCAGGTAGATGTAGACAAGGCCGCAGAACGGCGAAGCGGAGAATTTATAGTGGAAATGACGACAGCGCGTCGAACAATCCAGAATGAAGGCGGGGCGTCAAACAGCCAATCAGCGCACAGCCCAAGCACATTGCGACGGTTGCCGCTGAGATGAGCACAGTACCTCATGAAAAAGTGTGACAGTATGGTGCGTCTAGAAAGACACTTCAGAAAAAGGTGAGTTGACAAGAATAATAAAGAACAACAATTCAAATGAAACGTAAGTTAAGTAAATAATCAGAACACCGTGTTCATACTGCAATTATAACGGAAAAAAAATAATGGGGCAAAATTGAACGAGTGTTTCAAACCGTGCGGGAAACATAGCCACAAAAACAAAACATTCGCAAAAGCGAACATGCTGGGAGGGGCGAGAAAAAATTGCAGTAAGAAGTCGCAGAAGTTAGGTCTCGCGTGGCAAAGGAGCAATCATAGTGATTGGCCTGAGAAACTGGCCAGCAGAAGTCTGCAGTTTTACCACGCGAATCCTACCATCTCTGCCAGGAAAGCACTCAACAATCCTACCCAAATTCCAGACAAGAGGGGGACTAGGGTCTTTCAAAAGGACCAAGTCCCCAATCTGAAGGTTAGAGCAGGAAACACGCCATTTGCCACGCTGCTGAAGCAAACCGAGGTATTCCAACCTCCAGCGGCGCCAAAAATTGTTGCGCAAACTTTCAATTTTGCGCCAAGAAATGGCTAAAGAAGATGGAGAATTAGAATATAATAAAGATGGGGAGGCAGTCAATGGACCACCGATAAGAAAATGGCCCGGCGTTAATGGTAGAAGATCTGAAGGGTCATTAGATAAGGGTGATAAAGGACGAGAATTAATTATGCCCTCAATAAAAATAATTAAGGAGTTAAACTCTTCATGAGATAGGGGGGTGTGGCCACAAACACGTCTAAGGTGTTTCTTGGTGAGTTTCACACAAGACTCCCACCGTCCACCTTGATGGGGCGCATAAGGGGGGATGAAGTGCCACTTGAAATTTCTCTGGTGAGCATAATCAGTAATCTTTTCCAGCGCTGCATTTTGAGTAAGAGCTCTCTTAATTTGCTCAGAAGCTCCGATAAAATTTTTAGCATTGTCGGAGAATACTTCTGAAGGAAGCCCTCGGCGAGCAGAAAATCTGGCAAAAGCTGCCAAAAAATAAGCAGTAGAGGCGTTGGTAACTAGTTCTAAGTGTACTGCTCCGGTGACCATACATACAAACAGCGAAATATAGAGTTTTCCACAAATACATCTTTTGGCCTCAGGAGAATTTTTTCTGTAAACAAAAGGCCCGGAATAATCCACCCCCGTAAAGGCAAAAGGTCTAGCAGGCGAAGATCTAAAGTTGGGAAGATCACCCATGAGCTGAGTGGTAAATTTAGGGTTGGATTTAAAACATGGAATGCACTTCCGGATAACAGAGGTAACTTCATGGACTCCGTTTATGGGCCAATACCTTTCCCGAATGATGGAAAGTAATGTGCGGGTTCCAGCATGAAGATGCTGGTAATGATACTGACGAATGATTAAAGAAGTGACATGATGCTTTGAAGGAAGAATAATTGGGTGTTTTTTATCCTCAGAAAGATCAGCCAAAGATAAACGTCCTCCCACTCTTAATAAACCATCAGCATCCAAAAAGGGGGCGAGTGAGGATAGCTTACTCGATTTCTTGAGGGATTGACCTTGAGACAACACCTGACATTCTTCAGAGAATATTTCTTGTTGAGTAAGCCATAAGATTTTTGTAGTGGCTAAACCTAATTCAGAAAGGGTTAAATATGGCTTAGGAAAAAGAGGTTGTTCTACCACAAAATATTTCCAACGAAGGAGATAAGCCATAACCCTCACCAATTTATGAAAAGAGGAATATCGCTGCAAGAGAAGGGGAGAGTCAGAAACGAAAAGAGAAGATCCAGTAATCTTACCAACATCTGGCAAGTCTGATAATTCCGGAAGAGGAAAATTTGGCCAAGCGGAAGGTTCTTGTAGAAGCCAAGAAGGACCGTGCCAGTATAATGTCAGGTTAGCCAACATAAGAGGGGAACATCCCCGAGAGATGACATCTGCAGGATTCTCCTTGCCAGATACATGATGCCATTGTTCAAAGTTAGACAATTGTTGTATTTTGGACACTCTATTAGCTACAAACACCTGCCAATGCGAGGAGGGTTTGGCAATCCATGCCAACGTGATGGCTGAGTCACTCCAAAAGTAAGTTTTGCTAAATCGGATTTTCAATGATTGGCGGATTTTGACCGATAATTCAACCGCCAGAAGAGCAGCACAAAGTTCCAGTCGTGGCAAGGATAAGGATTTAAGAGGAGCCACCTTTGACTTAGCGCAAATTAAATTGGAAAAGAAATATGACTGGTCAAAATTGCGGCAAACAATATACGCACAACACCCATAAGCTTTCAATGAGCTATCGGCAAAGATGTGAAGTTCATATCCTCCACAGGAGGGAAAGGGAATAATCACTCGCGGGATAATGACATTGGAGAGATCTTCCAAGCTATTTCTATAAGAAATCCAATTTTTTTGCAACTCGGAAGGAACTGGTTCATCCCAACCAGTTTTCAAGGACCAAAGGTCTTGCATGAAAAGTTTTGCGGTGACGATAATTGGCGCCAAAAATTGGAGAGGATCAAATATTTTTGCAATCTCAGACAAAATTTGCCGCTTAGTTTGCGGTTTGATGTCACTGAGATTAATTTTGAAAAAGAAAAAATCCTTTTGAGGACTCCAATAGATGCCTAGAGTTTTGATAGAATTATTTTCATGAAGAAGCTCTACTGAGTCGTTATAGGCTGAAGTTAATGGAAATTTAGAAAGGAATTCTTCCGAATTAGAGTTCCACTTGCACAAGGAAAATCCGCCTCCCAAAAGCAAAGCTGTCAAATCCTTAGAGACTTGCAGGGCTTCAGGCACTGACTCAAATGAATGAAGAAAATCGTCAACGTAGAATGATGATTTTAACACTTCAGAAGCCTTAGGAGAATACAACGGGCCATCCTGTTCAGCAAGTAATTTCAACGTACGTATGGCTAAAAAAGCAGAAGGCTTTAGTCCATAGGTTAAGGTTTTTAGCCGAAAGATCTTGACAGGTTTAGTAGGCTCGTCGCGCCAAAGAATTCTCTGAAGGTCGCGCTGTTGTTGATCGACCAAAATCTGTCTATACATCTGCTTGATATCAGATATCACTGCGATAGGGAACAAGCGAAAATTCATTAAAACAGAAGAAATGTCAGATTGAATAGGGGGGCCTGATAATAATGTGTCATTCAGAGAAGTTCCATTGGCATCCAAAGCAGAGCCATTAAAGACCACCCTTATGTTTTCCTTTAAAATCTCATTCTTCCAAACTGGATGATGATTGAGGTAAATGACTTCAGATGGGGTATAAGAAGCCTCATCTTTCTTGGTAACAACCTCCATGTGATCAAGTGCCTCATATTCCTCCATAAACGTGGAGTATTGAGCTTTAACAACAGGGTCACGTTTAAATTTGTTTTCCACAGCATAGAGTGCTCTAAGAGCCCTAGGGTGTGTTTCAAATAAAAGAGGTGGATTATCCACTCGGGGCATTGTTACGACAAATCTACCCTCTGAATTGCGTTTGGTTGTTTCGCAAAACAGTTTTTCACACATTTCATTTTCAACCGAGGAAGGTGAAGCTGAATCTATAGTTTCGATTTTCCAAAATCTTTCTAAGTTGTAATCGAGACTTGTATTGACAAAATGACATTGAGAGAAATTTTGAAACGACTTACGAGGGACCTGACCCGTTACTAACCAACCTAGCTTGGTATGATGAACAAACACTCCAGGTGATATTTTAACCTTAGAGCTAAGGAGACATTGCCAAAATACTTGGGCACTGAGAAGTATGTCTACCAGGGCGCTCGTATTAAATGTTGGGTCCGCCAACTGAATGTTATGAGGAAATTGCCACTTTCTAATTTCAAAAGAAGTACTAGGGGTATTACTGCCAATAGTATCAATGGCAAGGCAATTCAACTGAAATGTTGTGTTAGAATTAACAGCATCTTTGATGTGAACACGAACAAAATGCAAAGATTTAACATTGCTATTGTTAATACCGGTAACTTGAATTAATGTAGGTTGCTTGGGAAGACCAAGTTTCTTAATGAGACGCTCACTTATGAAGTCATGGGTGGCGGCATTATCCAATAGGGCACGTGCTTCAAGCCATCTACCAGAAGAGTCTTGAACTTTTATTAACACGGTTGATAGTAGCACCTGGGAACTACGAATTGAGCTAGAGCTCTGAGTATAAGATTGCGCATTAGCTCCTGGGGATGCATCTTTAGAACATCCAGGGGAAGGAGCCTGACGTGGCTTTTCAAACCTATGAAGCAAGGTATGATGTTGAGCCTTGCAATGGGAGCAAGTATTTTTAGATAAGCAATCAGGCACCATATGCCTAGTTGACAAACAGTTATAGCAATATCTTTTTTGAGCTATTAATTTGCGTCTTTCATCGGTAGAAAGGGCTTTAAAGGCAACGCAGGAATATAACCTGTGAGGTGCTTTACAGAGAATACAATCCGTTGAATTATGCTGAACAGTAAAGACAGCAGATTTGTTTATTTTGGCACCGACTGGTTTCACAACATTAGATTTGTTATCTGCACTTCCTGACATATGACAGGCTACGGCTGACAAAACCTGACATCTATTATTCATAAACGTAAGCAATGAGCCATAAGTATATGAAGTGTCATTTGTTAGTTCCCTCTCCCATGCCTTTAAAGTTGATGAATCAAATTTAGAAGTAACCAAGTGAACTAAGAATAGATCCCAGTGCTCGACCGGTTGATTCAACCGTGCCAATGCTCTGACGTGTAGTTGGACCGTGTCACTTAAGGCTCGCAGTGTTGACAAGCTGTCAGCTCGCAATGCGGGCAGGTTAAATAAGGCTTGAATGTGCCTCTGTAAACATAATTTTTCATTGCCATAACGGCCTTTAAGAAGCTCGATAGCAATGTTATAGTTTTCTCCTGTTAAGGGAAGTTCTCTTATAAGTTGAAGGGGTGGCCCCTGCAAAATGGATTTTAAGTAATGAAATTTCTGAATTTCCGGAAGTGTGGCATTATTATGTACTAATGAACTGAACAATTCAAAGAATGATTGCCACATCTCTTCCTTTCCTGAAAAATGCGGAATTTCAATTTTAGGTAGCAATGGTTTGATACCATTCCCATGGTCGCTAATTCTTCCTTGAGTTTCCTCTACCTTCAACGCCAGGGTCAAAGTTCTTACTAATGCCACAGCCTGAGCGTGTGTATCAAAATAATTACTCTCTACTTCTTCCCTATCTGATTGATGTTCTGGACTTTTGATTTCAATTTCAAGTTGCACGAGATCATATTTCTCGTACGCCTGTTCAAAAGCTTTTAAACGCTGAGATATAATATCAAGATTTTGTTCCTCTTTCGGTAGAGTGGCTAGATATTTTTGAAAACGGGTAAGTTGACCTTTGTAGGCCGCCCGAGAGTTTAACAGTTTATCGTCTATTATTACTGGCATGGCTGGGAAGTTGGAATAACTCACCTACCAAAGCTGCTTGCGGCACCAGACGGACCTGCTTTCCAGAAAGAAACCAGTTATGGAGTAAGCTGGGATTGTCTCCGCTTTCCCGCAGATCTCCTGCGCTAGCCACGATATACTGAAATTTATAAGGCAAATATTAGATTACACAAGTTCTGTTTTTTTGGAATAGAATTTGTGGTCTCAGAATAAAGGTTCTGGGTTCGATCCCGGGTTTGAGGTACCATGGAAAGGGGGTGAGTAGTTAGCACCCCAACTGGGAAAAGGGGGATTGGGATTCGGGCACACAGTGAAATTTAAATAGAGCGATGAGGAAGAGACCAAATATTGATAACCAAGGTTTGATACATTTATTTAATTTGTGAAGCAATAACAAACATTTTCATTTAGAAGAATAATTAAAAGAAGCTAATAAAAAATGCAAGGTTTCTCCAGGAAACTTAGAATAAAGAAGAATTATAATAAAAATGCATAAAAAGGCCATATAAAGGCGATTAAAAAGTATGTTTAAGAAAAATATCTAAAAACAAGCAAGAAGCAAGAAAAAAGGCTTAGCCTTGAAAAATGTATAAACCAAGTGAAGGTAGTGCACGTTACCAATAATTCGATACTTTTGTACTTAGTATTTGGCCCGCAGGAAGCGGGTTGTGATCCAAACGAAGGCTTCCTCTAAGCTGCCTCGGCATGCTTTCCGAGAAAGATGGATGGTGGCTCCATTGGCGAATTGCACCCCGCCGGAACAGACCTCTTGGTAATGATCTGTTTGGCGGTTTACAATCAATTGTAGTTTCTCATCGCCGAGTCGTAGTGAGCTAGCGGGCTGACTTAGTTGCTGAGGTGAAGGTCGTTGACTCATGCCTCGCCCAGCATGACAGAGTCCGAGCGATGAAGCATGCCGCCTGGCAAGGTTCCAGCCACTCAATGTTTACTAACAGGGCCTTCCCAAGAAGGGCCTTGCTGTGGAACGGCAGGCAGCCGTGGTCAGACTGGTTCAAGCAGGTAGATGTAGACAAGGCCGCAGAACGGCGAAGCGGAGAATTTATAGTGGAAATGACGACAGCGCGTCGAACAATCCAGAATGAAGGCGGGGCGTCAAACAGCCAATCAGCGCACAGCCCAAGCACATTGCGACGGTTGCCGCTGAGATGAGCACAGTACCTCATGAAAAAGTGTGACAGTATGGTGCGTCTAGAAAGACACTTCAGAAAAAGGTGAGTTGACAAGAATAATAAAGAACAACAATTCAAATGAAACGTAAGTTAAGTAAATAATCAGAACACCGTGTTCATACTGCAATTATAACGGAAAAAAAATAATGGGGCAAAATTGAACGAGTGTTTCAAACCGTGCGGGAAACATAGCCACAAAAACAAAACATTCGCAAAAGCGAACACGCCGCCTTATTTGAAAATGACGTCAGTGCTACAAACTGCTGAAAAATCACAATTGAAATTTGAGCTCCATGTTGGATATCATGGAAGGTATGAATGGCAGCTTTTTCAAAATTATCACACGTATAGATAATAATATGGCAGTTTAATTTCCAGGAGGCCATTCATGGTAGTGTTGCCAAAATGATTCTAAGCCTGCTGATAGGTCCAAATTTTAAATGCATATAACTTCTACACTATCCATTGGATTTCAACCAAATTTCGTATGTGCTATGTGTACATAAACAGATATGACTGGGAGTATTCTTAAGAGTAACCAGGGCTGCCAACTGTTAATAAATATTGTATCTATTTTTGTTACCCTAATATCAATATATCAGAAAGTATGCAAGCCAATAGCTCTAACCTTTGCACACGTATTGTGCCCAACTCTAGGAATGGGTATTCCAAGTTTCAGACACCTAGATATCAAGGGAAAGGCTGTAGCAGCGTTTGAAAGTTCAGATATTTGAATATCGCGCTACATTGCTTCTCGAAGCCATTCGAAGGAAATTACCGATAGTTGGATGGTAAATGACGTAGCGAGTAACAGCAGAGGTGGAGACTATTTATTGATTAAATAGTTAACTATGGAGCAGAGACTTGAGACTGGGATCAGATTACTGGCACGGCCAAATAAAAGAGAATGCAATTAGTATCAAGTAAATCGGACCAGGGATTCAAGAGATATGAGGATTTTTAGATATCAGGCGATGACGCGTGACCCTGACCGTTTTTGTATAAAAGCAAGCAGGAGCAAGCTTAGTTAGCTCAATTCATCACAAGCACTTGGCGAACAAGTTGCGTCTACGCTGAGCCAAGGCACATGGTTGCCACGTCTACGAAGAAGTACTTTTCAAATCGTGATAGTCACGAGAAGTGCTGCGCAAACGAGTTGGAACTTAGTAAGTTTCTGGTGAGGAGAATCACTGAGGTGATTGTATTTCTACAGACATTGGTGGAAATATTTATATTTCCAAAAAGGACATATGCTAGACTTGGTCTAGAAAATAGTATTTGTCACAGTCCAATTAGTAAATTAATACTTGGATGTTTAGATCCATTTGAAGTCAGTTTTCATATTTTGTAACTATTTAACCACTTCGATCCGTCAGTACAGTGAAGAATAGTCTATAACGGCGGCGTTCATTAGTCTACGCAAGGGAAACTGCAAGTTGTCTAGCGCATGGCAGATGGTGATATACAAACCATGCCCAGGGAACGATCTTCAGAACAGCCGTTAACTGCTTAGACTGTCAACGTTTTTCTTGTACTGATGAGATTACAGTGAGTTAAGTTACAACTGACACATTTAAGAAGAGATCGCTTAGATCTGACCCTTTTCAAACAAACTGTTATGGCTTTGTTAGAAGCCCATATTAAAATGGAACCACAGTCATTTAAAACGTCGAAAGAATACTACCACTATGTCTGACTAGACGATTTGTGGGTCTACAATGGCGGCCGATACAAGGATTATACGTGCTTGTCCGATAGGGCATGTCTACGGATAAATCTGGTATAGACCAGGTTTACGACACTTCAAGAACATCAAGAAATGTAAGCCACATTTGAATTATTTTATGCTTAGCTAATTGGAACAAACTATTTTTCTGCAGATGACCAACACATTTTTTTCGTCATATTTAAAGCTTGTAATGATTTACGCAAGACTTGTTAGATTTATTCTGAGCATTTTCAGCACTCAGAACAGTTTAGGATCGATGACCGAGCATTTTGAGCATTTGTTTGAATTTTTCATATTTTTGGGAAATCACGGTAATCAGCCGATGTAACTGTAAAAGTTAAATTTATTTTTGTTGAGGAATGGATATTTTTTCCATATTCGAAGGTTCGAACATGTGGATTCTCACATAATGAGATGATAATTAAACATATTTGAAATAATAATAATAATAATAATAATCCACTAATAATAATAATAATAATTTTCATAATTTTTCTAAATAATTCTTGGATATTATATTTTATAATAATCATATGTATTGAGAAAGAGCCTATGAAGTAGTTGAAACATTTCTAGTTTGGAACAGGAGATTTTACGAAGGAGAGTGGTTAGCGCAAGCCCGCATTCAACCTACATTTCAGTTCTGGTTGAACAGTTGATATTTGCTATGAGCAAAGTATATGTTTCATATAACACGGAGAGGCATGAAACGGGAAGCAATTGATATTTGTATCAAATAGGATTTTTGTATTTATATAAAATCATGACGTAAATACACTTCGAAAGTGAAATGAAGCTTTTCATGAGTATGGTAAATTCACGGGTTGAACTGAATGGTAAAATAAAATAAACTTGTCAGTTTATTAATCTTCCAGTGTTGATAACAAGCAGAGGCTTGATTTATTGTATAAATTTTGGGAAGATAATTTATGTGTGTGGAGTAGTTGAAATGCCATTCCCAGGTGCGCATGTTAAGTCGCAGGAATGAAGGTTTTTTCGAGCATCAATCAAATAGCAGGTTCGATGGCTCAGGTTTATAGTTGGAGTATTGGAGCCACACATTTCGTCGTATGAATAACCCGAAGGTTATTTCTTTGAAACCATCAGTTCTTATTTCAACCTTGTTTACGAATTCCATTTAGAATTTGATTTTGCTAGAACCCGGATTTGTCATGATAGTAGTTTATTCTTCTTCAGAGGAAGACCTTTGCCGTTGTTGTTGTTGTTATAATATTGTGTTCTTACACAAATAGTAGAATGGGCCACTGCCAATTTAAAATAATTCTTTAACCACGAATAATTTGAAGGATATTTTCAATCCTAGTGCCATGAACTAAATGAATTCATTATAAGACTACAATTCTAATTTCCGCATTCTGTCGAAGAATTGCAAGTTGTGAAAGTTGCTTAAAATGGCCATAAATATAAATATTTTTTTCATAATAATTCCAAGTGGGAAAATCTAATAGTTGAATGGTTCAACCATTTATTGATCTAGTTGATGATTCAGAAATCATATGTTTTGTTTGGAACTTGAAGTTCATAATCGAGTCACTTCTCGAATGTTTAATGTCAGAAGAACAATTAATTGTTGTTGTGCTTCGCACAGTTCTTCAATGCTATGCTCAATGGTCAAATACTTTTCAGATGTTGTTAATATGTGTTAATAATTTGTGTTGCTACGATGATAATAATAGTTTCAACGATATATTTTGGAAAACTGGAAAACAAATGAAAGTCTAAGAAATTCTATAAACATTTATTCTACGAGTGTTAATATCATGTAAATAGTCAAACAGTGATCTACGTTATTTCCAGTATGGACAATTCATTTTGCACTGGAATAAAAAATTTAATAATTTTGAAACACAGTCCACAGGACTAACAATCGGACTTGTGTTTTCAAAAAGATTGTCAAATGTGTTTGGAAGATTTCTGTATATTGTGTGTAAATAATAGTGTGGATCGCCACACGTGGATGATGCTGCTTTGAGCATTATTCTTGCAGTCAGATTTTAACTTTAAATAAACTGAGATAATTTTACCAGATGTGTTTCACCCAAGTAAATCTCCTTCTATCCTTATTGTTGCATTGAGCCAAAAATCAGCAAAGCATTTTTATAAATTTGATGTCGTTTTTGCGATTTGCTTTAACCCATCTGGCGCTCCGGGATATTTTGATTCTCGTGCTGACTGATTAATGGTAAAATGCATATGTGGTCGTGCGGACTCCGGTCTAAACGGGCACATAAAATAAGATAGAGAGAGAAATGGCTTCGAACGTGGGTCCCGATTTAGACATGGTCAATCGCATGCCGATTTGAAATTGTGATAATTTTTACAGAAATATTTTGGGAGTTGAGAGATGTCTGGTTTGGATGAATAAATTAGTAGGAAACCCAATTAGTGGGAAAATTAAAAATTTAACTGGTTAATAATTAGAATGGGTTTGATTATTTTTGATAATGGCTTAACCATTAGGGCGTCAAGTAAATTCAGTAGTAAACGTTCGATGACTGGAGATACACATTATTAGAATCCAGGTGGAGGATATTTGAGAACTAGCATATTTTTCTTGTGATATTATGGTAAATGTAATTCGTAAAAGTAAAGAATTTTGTTTTTCCATCACGTCGATATTAGGACAAATCTCATTTTATTATAGTGTTCCAATTAGCTATTCATATTTCTTGTTCTAGTTATAAGCTTGTGTTTGCCACTGTTGTATACCCCTAAGTTTTGAATATTAATTGAAATTATGGAAGAAATGATGAGGATAATGAGGAGTTTGGAGGAGAGTTCAAAAGAGGCTGGACGGCGTGTAGCCGCTATTATGAAAGAAAATACTGAGGCTTTAGAAAAGAAACTTAAAGAAAATTCTGATTCTTTAGAAAGTAAACTTAAAGAAAATTCTGATTCTTTAGAGAATAAACTTAGAGAAAATTTGGATGATAAACTTAAAGAAAATTCTGATTCGTTAGAAAATAAACTTAAAGAAAGTTTGGAAAATAAACTTAAAGAAAATTCTGAGTCTTTGGAAAGTAAACTTAAAGAAAGTTCTGATAAACTCAAAGAAAATTCCGACTTGTTAGAAAGCAGGTTAAAAGATAACTTAAAGGAAAATTTAAATAGTAAATTTAATTCAATGGAAAGTAAATTTAAAGAAAATTCTGAAATTTTGAAAATGACACTTGAAAGTAAAATGAATAAATTATGCGAAAAAACACATGAGCTCGAAACTTCATTAGCTACTAACGCAAGTTTAATGGACGATAAATTTCGCGATGCCGATCTTCGATCCCAAAGCTTAGCTGATAGGATAGAACATGGCCTTAGGAAAGTTGGTGAAGACATGGTCAACCTGGAAGTCAGAGTGAAGAAGGAGAGTAACGAGATGGGAATTCTAGTTGTTCAGCGTTTAACGGAACAATTCAAGGAACTTGTCATGGGAGAAATAAGAGAAGGAGTGATTCATGAATTGCAAACTGAGATTAAAACCACAGTTGTCAATGAAATTAAAGACACACTCAAGCTGGAGAATCAAGAGGGAATCAAGGAGATTAGGGAATCTTTGTCATCCCACATTGAAGTAATTGCCAAGGATATTCAAGCAACTCAGAAGGACATATCAGATATGACAGGGTCATTGAAAAGTCATGAGGCTGTTATGAACCAGATATCCATTGATGTTAAAGACAATTGTAAGGAGACTGAAGCAATCAAGAAGATGGCAGAAGAAAACCAGAAGGAACTTGAGGCTATGAAAACTCAAATAAAGGATGAGAAACAGTCTGATCATCTTTTGAAAATGCCGAATGTAAGGGGAAAGGAACCGATACAGATAAATCTAGGAGGAGCTAGAGAGACTGATAGACAGGATGAGGTCAGGACAGTATTTCAATCCAACCCCATAACTGTATTTAAGAATATAGAAGACAAGCCTTCTAAATTTTCAGGGCGAGATTCTGTAACACCCGTGGAATTTCTGAGAGAAGCAGGTGATTACCTGAAAGATTCTAAGATCCCTAAAGAAAGACAGATCAGGGTAATAGGGAAGTTCTTGGAAGGTCCCGCACTTTTGTGGTTTAGAGCATTTAGATCCACTCTAAATACTTTTGAGGAGTTTTCTCGTGGGCTATTGAAGAAGTTTTGGTCCCCTGAAACCCAACAGCAAGTTAGAGCAGAGTTGTATTCGAAGAGATTCTCGACGTCACAACCTACTCGATACTCTACATACTTTTCTGGACAGCTGTCTAAACTCCAACATTTAGATCCGCCAATGCCAGATAACGAGTTGATTACTGCTTTGATACGACAATTTCCAGCAGACGTCCAGAAGACTTTGATCGCTGCTGACATCTACAATATGGAACAGTTTGATGAAGTATTGCAGAAGCTGGATCATACAAACGCTCAATTCTTTCATCAGAAGGGAGTAAAGAGTAATAACGCTGTGTATGCTGTTATGGCTGACAGTTATTCTCAGACACCTCGAGAGATTCGAGAGGAGCGAGAAGAGAAATCGCCGAGGGAAGATTCCAATACGAGAGGATGGAACCAATACCGTAACAGATACAGTTACAAACCATATGCAAGACCGGATGGTGGTAATCGATACAACACTCGATGGAGAAGACCACGTGATACTCAAGGAAGGTACCAGGAAAGAAGATCCTATGGTAATAACTATAATAACAGAGGGAATGTAGATACTCGTCAGTCCAATGAAGAGTTTAACAAGGACACGAGGAAAAACTTGGAAGCAAGACACCAAGATAACTTACAATTTGTGGAGCAGAGGCCCAATGATCCAGGTCCATCGGGAACACAACAATCCCGGGGGAATGGTAAAATTAAAGAGTTTGAATATTGTGGAAGTAAACAATAATGGAAGCTATGAAGTAGCTAATACACGAACTGGTAACATCGTGGGAACTTACAATGCTTCGAATTTGAAGATCTATTATTCAAGAACCAGATAATTTAATGTGTAGATAGGAAAAATAAAATTTTTTTCAATTTTTATTTTTTGCTAGGTGTGAGGTGGATGTGCCCAACTCTAGGAATGGGTATTCCAAGTTTCAGACACCTAGATATCAAGGGAAAGGCTGTAGCAGCGTTTGAAAGTTCAGATATTTGAATATCGCGCTACATTGCTTCTCGAAGCCATTCGAAGGAAATTACCGATAGTTGGATGGTAAATGACGTAGCGAGTAACAGCAGAGGTGGAGACTATTTATTGATTAAATAGTTAACTATGGAGCAGAGACTTGAGACTGGGATCAGATTACTGGCACGGCCAAATAAAAGAGAATGCAATTAGTATCAAGTAAATCGGACCAGGGATTCAAGAGATATGAGGATTTTTAGATATCAGGCGATGACGCGTGACCCTGACCGTTTTTGTATAAAAGCAAGCAGGAGCAAGCTTAGTTAGCTCAATTCATCACAAGCACTTGGCGAACAAGTTGCGTCTACGCTGAGCCAAGGCACATGGTTGCCACGTCTACGAAGAAGTACTTTTCAAATCGTGATAGTCACGAGAAGTGCTGCGCAAACGAGTTGGAACTTAGTAAGTTTCTGGTGAGGAGAATCACTGAGGTGATTGTATTTCTACAGACGTTGGTGGAAATATTTATATTTCCAAAAAGGACATATGCTAGACTTGGTCTAGAAAATAGTATTTGTCACAGTCCAATTAGTAAATTAATACTTGGATGTTTAGATCCATTTGAAGTCAGTTTTCATATTTTGTAACTATTTAACCACTTCGATCCGTCAGTACAGTGAAGAATAGTCTATAACGGTGGCGTTCATTAGTCTACGCAAGGGAAACTGCAAGTTGTCTAGCGCATGGCAGATGGTGATATACAAACCATGCCCAGGGAACGATCTTCAGAACAGCCGTTAACTGCTTAGACTGTCAACGTTTTTCTTGTACTGATGAGATTACAGTGAGTTAAGTTACAACTGACACATTTAAGAAGAGATCGCTTAGATCTGACCCTTTTCAAACAAACTGTTATGGCTTTGTTAGAAGCCCATATTAAAATGGAACCACAGTCATTTAAAACGTCGAAAGAATACTACCACTATGTCTGACTAGACGATTTGTGGGTCTACAATGGCGGCCGATACAAGGATTATACGTGCTTGTCCGATAGGGCATGTCTACGGATAAATCTGGTATAGACCAGGTTTACGACACTTCAAGAACATCAAGAAATGTAAGCCACATTTGAATTATTTTATGCTTAGCTAATTGGAACAAACTATTTTTCTGCAGATGACCAACACATTTTTTTCGTCATATTTAAAGCTTGTAATGATTTACGCAAGACTTGTTAGATTTATTCTGAGCATTTTCAGCACTCAGAACAGTTTAGGATCGATGACCGAGCATTTTGAGCATTTGTTTGAATTTTTCATATTTTTGGGAAATCACGGTAATCAGCCGATGTAACTGTAAAAGTTAAATTTATTTTTGTTGAGGAATGGATATTTTTTCCATATTCGAAGGTTCGAACATGTGGATTCTCACATAATGAGATGATAATTAAACATATTTGAAATAATAATAATAATAATAATCCACTAATAATAATAATAATAATTTTCATAATTTTTCTAAATAATTCTTGGATATTATATTTTATAATAATCATATGTATTGAGAAAGAGCCTATGAAGTAGTTGAAACATTTCTAGTTTGGAACAGGAGATTTTACGAAGGAGAGTGGTTAGCGCAAGCCCGCATTCAACCTACATTTCAGTTCTGGTTGAACAGTTGATATTTGCTATGAGCAAAGTATATGTTTCATATAACACGGAGAGGCATGAAACGGGAAGCAATTGATATTTGTATCAAATAGGATTTTTGTATTTATATAAAATCATGACGTAAATACACTTCGAAAGTGAAATGAAGCTTTTCATGAGTATGGTAAATTCACGGGTTGAACTGAATGGTAAAATAAAATAAACTTGTCAGTTTATTAATCTTCCAGTGTTGATAACAAGCAGAGGCTTGATTTATTGTATAAATTTTGGGAAGATAATTTATGTGTGTGGAGTAGTTGAAATGCCATTCCCAGGTGCGCATGTTATGTCGCAGGAATGAAGGTTTTTTCGAGCATCAATCAAATAGCAGGTTCGATGGCTCAGGTTTATAGTTGGAGTATTGTAGCCACACATTTCGTCGTATGAATAACCCGAAGGTTATTTCTTTGAAACCATCAGTTCTTATTTCAACCTTGTTTACGAATTCCATTTAGAATTTGATTTTGCTAGAACCCGGATTTGTCATGATAGTAGTTTATTCTTCTTCAGAGGAAGACCTTTGCCGTTGTTGTTGTTGTTATAATATTGTGTTCTTACACAAATAGTAGAATGGGCCACTGCCAATTTAAAATAATTCTTTAACCACGAATAATTTGAAGGATATTTTCAATCCTAGTGCCATGAACTAAATGAATTCATTATAAGACTACAATTCTAATTTCCGCATTCTGTCGAAGAATTGCAAGTTGTGAAAGTTGCTTAAAATGGCCATAAATATAAATATTTTTTTCATAATAATTCCAAGTGGGAAAATCTAATAGTTGAATGGTTCAACCATTTATTGATCTAGTTGATGATTCAGAAATCATATGTTTTGTTTGGAACTTGAAGTTCATAATCGAGTCACTTCTCGAATGTTTAATGTCAGAAGAACAATTAATTGTTGTTGTGCTTCGCACAGTTCTTCAATGCTATGCTCAATGGTCAAATACTTTTCAGATGTTGTTAATATGTGTTAATAATTTGTGTTGCTACGATGATAATAATAGTTTCAACGATATATTTTGGAAAACTGGAAAACAAATGAAAGTCTAAGAAATTCTATAAACATTTATTCTACGAGTGTTAATATCATGTAAATAGTCAAACAGTGATCTACGTTATTTCCAGTATGGACAATTCATTTTGCACTGGAATAAAAAATTTAATAATTTTGAAACACAGTCCACAGGACTAACAATCGGACTTGTGTTTTCAAAAAGATTGTCAAATGTGTTTGGAAGATTTCTGTATATTGTGTGTAAATAATAGTGTGGATCGCCACACGTGGATGATGCTGCTTTGAGCATTATTCTTGCAGTCAGATTTTAACTTTAAATAAACTGAGATAATTTTACCAGATGTGTTTCACCCAAGTAAATCTCCTTCTATCCTTATTGTTGCATTGAGCCAAAAATCAGCAAAGCATTTTTATAAATTTGATGTCGTTTTTGCGATTTGCTTTAACCCATCTGGCGCTCCGGGATATTTTGATTCTCGTGCTGACTGATTAATGGTAAAATGCATATGTGGTCGTGCGGACTCCGGTCTAAACGGGCACAGTATAGTACCTGGCATTCTAGATAAATTTGGAGTAACTAATATAGGCCTACGCCAGTGCTGCCAACATGATTCTAAGCCTGCTGATGGGTCCAATTTTAAAATGCATGAAACTTCTATATTAACTAATGTATTTCATTCAAAATTGAGACAACACTAGATCATATTATTTCAGATTATTTCTGACAAATACATGTATGTCATTGTTGCCAACATGATTTTACGTGCGCTGTTAGATCCAATGTTTAACTGCATGTAACGTCCATGCTATCCATTGGACTTCAACCAAATTTTGTATTCTGTACCTTAAGGGATGGAACTAAGAATATATTCAGTCACCAGGGCTGCCAACTGTAGTTCTCCATTAGGCTACATTATGTCAGGTATACAGTATTTCGAACTAATTAGAAATTTCGATATTACCAACTTAATTTCGTCATTATTCTAGATTGATCCTTATAGATTAAACATTGGCATGGATCTTAAATTTTAAGGAAAGTAGGCTCTTTAGTTCGTCACGGAACTTTTTGTTAGCCTACTATTCACATTTTGCAAAATTGATTAAAAAGTAGTCGTATGAGATCAACCGGGCAGAGGTGTGCCTGTCAGTCGGCCTGTCTGTCTGTCCTTTTGTCTGTCCCTCTGCCTGTGTGTGTGTGCCCCCCCCCCCCCCCCCCCCCCTTCCGCACCCACTATCAATTCCTAAACGGCTGCATCTATCGAAATCACATTCGGTATGAGTAAAGATTTATACCTCAACTTCTCACTGTCATATATGAAAATGACTTCAGTGCTTCCATCTGCCGAAAATCACAATTGAAATTTGAGCTCTATGTTGGATATCTCAGAAGTCATGAATGCGAACTATTCCTAAATTGGCACACAAAACGATAATAACATTCCAAATTAATTTTCGGAGGTCCATACTGTGCCCAAATCCAGTTGCCTAGATTGAAGGGTACAAGCCGTGAGCCTAGATTTGAGGGAACAGGCCACGATTCTAAGTTCGGATATGGATGTTTGAATAGCGCGCTACAAACCTTCTTAGAAGCTTTCGAAGTAATTTACAGCCAAGAAGTGGGTAGGTGACGTAGGAGGAGAGCGTCATAGTCGAGGCTATACGTCACTAAATATTTCCCGTTGAGATGGAAACATGAAACCTATATCAGATTACTGGCAAGAACAAGAGAAGAAGATTGAGCTTTGCTTCAAAGAAATTGATCGAACAGAAGCCGAGTTATGAGCTGTTTCAGTTCCAGCGTTTTCGCCGCAGTGACCTCGAGCCAGCAAGCGGATGGGTATATAAGACGAGCCTCGCAGGCAGAGGTAGGTTCACTTCGTCACAAGCACTCCGTTGACTTGGTCGTGCTACGCTACGTAAGCGCTCTAGCCGCTTGACTATCACCGAACTTCGAACATCGTTATTATCACCGAGCACATGGTTGCATTTAAACTTCAACTTACAGCACAAGCTGTGAACTTAGAATTTTCGACAGTACATGGTTACTGAAAGTGTTAAACTATTTCGAGTGAGTTTAGAACTTTTCTTCGATTTCACAGAAGTGAAATAAGTCTGTGGCACTTGGTATTTTTTTACCGCTACAACTTGGACATATGGTAGACTATGTCTACCACTTTTTCTTCAGTCCACATTCACTTAGAGCTGGATTATTTATATCCAATAGTTGGACCAGCCAAGAGAAGTCAGTAACTTCAAAACCAGTCTTGCATATTACAATTCGAAAGCCGAATGGGAATACAGGTTTAGCCTTGTGCGATCTGAAAAGTGAGAAACTTCGCCCAGCCAACTCGACAGAATTTGTAATTGTGCTGAAAAGATTGTAAGAGTATTGGAATACTGATTGTATCACAGTGGGTCTTGGTAATTATTTCATCATGGATCGCTTAGATCAGACCCCTGTCAACTACACTTCAGCTCTTGAAGTTGCCAACATTTTTCTGCAAGACATTATAAATGCAACTATGTCTGCGTAAACAGCTTGTGGGTATAACATGGAAGCTGATACGAGAATATAAGTACGCGTCCTATTGGGACAGACAACAGGAAGACTGAGTAGTCTGGTTCAGTCCAGATTTCTACCATCAAGACCTACAAGAATGTAAGCTGCAATTTACATTATTTCTATGCGTAGTTAGTTGGATTTTCTCGTATTTTCTACAGTCTTGCCAACACATTTTTTTTCTCTATAGTCATCGATATGTTTATTTGCTTTTGCAAATATTTTCTTTCGAAACCTGAGCTAGAACCTGAGTTGATTTTTTACTCAGATTTATACGATTTGATATTTATGGACGAGCAGAACGAGCATTTATTTTAGTTCGATATATTTTTTTTATTGCTGTCATTAGCCGTCATAATTTGAGATTTAAGAATTAATCTAAGATGAGGAATGGATAGTTATCCATCATTTTGAAGTCGAGGGTGATATTCCCCGAACAGTTTGATAACTTTAAACCTAGTTTTGAACATAATAATAATAATAATAATAATAATAATAATAATAATAATAATAATAATGGGATTTAATAATAACAATTATTTTTCTATTCTTCAGGAATAATAATGATAAACATTTGTGGTTTATAATAATAATTTTCTGATTGTATGATCAATACAGTTGACATTTGAAGTCAGACTCTTAATCGGATATTTGTTAATTTCGAAGGTTAGTGGTTAACACATGCCCAATTATAATGAACAGTTAAATTCAGTGAAATTGTTTCACGTTTGCATTTCATATTTAAAGCTTTGATAGAGACACGGAAAGAAGTGAAATGGGAAGCTAAGCATGTATAAAGCAGGGTTTTTGCTAGAGTTTATATAAAATAAAATCATTATGACGCAGCGTCTTTCACAACGTTTGCTGATGTTAACACTGTGTGGAATTTCTGATGGTGAAATTATATTGGATATTGCCGTAAACTCATTGGTGAGGTTTACTGATTTTTGAATCTTCCGTTTGTCATAACAAGCAAAGGCTTGATTATTTTGTATAATTTGGGAAGATGTCATTGTCATTGTGTGTGTGCGCATTCTGAGTGCGCAATTTAAGTCGCAGGAATGAGGTTGTGTAAAATGGAGCACCAATCAAATTGTAGGTTGGATGTTTTTGATGTAGTAGGAGAGTCGTTTTTCGCCACACTTTCGCCGTAATATAACCACAGGATATTTTGTGAACCACCATTATTAAATTACTGTTGATCCACGTGTTTGAAAATATTTCTAGTAATTGCTTACCCGGAAATTTATTATTCTACTAGTTCCTTTCATTCAGGAAAGCTTTACCGTTGTCTAAATGCTGATTTATAATTCTGTGATTTTTATCACGTGTCAATCATATGGGCCAATGCTGTTGTTTGAAATCGTTACTCATTAACAACCACTATAAGCTGAAAGGATTTTCAGATCCTATAAAAATAAATATACATTTTCTTTAATAAGTTGATGCTGAACATACTAGAAATTTTTTCAAAATCATTTTGATGATAATAATAATAAGAATAATTTGTTTCATTATAAAACATGTTAAATGATATTTCAAATTTCCTAATTAATGTTTTAAAGGAATAATTAATTAATTCGTTGACTGAATCCATATGGAATGGAAGTTGTATTTGTGATAATTATATTTTTGATTAAGTCAAAATTATTTTGACAGACTTTGGATTGAGATCTATGTTTCAATAGATATTTTCTGTTTTTAGGTAGATTTCATTAGAAAGCTAACTATTGCTATGGGTACCATGTTTCGACATCCGGAAAATTTCGACATATCTTCGCATTTCACATCCCCCAGACCCCAAAACAACCGTCAGTTCAAAAGTTAATATATAATTTTTGTATATATGTATCTATCTATATATATATATATATATATATATATATATAATCCCTTTCTTGTGGACACGATAACTGCCGTAATTTTGCCCCAATCAGTTTGAATTTTTTACATAATAAGTATCCCATTAAAATCTCAGTCAAGTTCGTTAATGGGCAAAATCGGTCGAAGGGGGTGAAAATGGGGGGCTTTTTTCGAAAAAGTGAAATTTCGCTATAACACTCTTAATACGTGAAATATCGAATCCATTCAAAGTTCATAATATGTGTTGGTTAAGTGCCAAAAATTTATGTCAAATAAGTTTTTTGATAGCACCAACCATTGACCAAAGGGGTGGAAAAAAGTGGGTTTTTCGGGAAACATTAATCATATCTCTCTTAATAGGCACAATATCAAAACCGTACAAAATGGAAAATATTCCCCTAATAATTACCTAAAACCTTTGTCTGAAAGAATTTTTGATATGACCCACCATTACGCCAAGGGATGAGAAAAATGATTTCGGAATTAAGGAAAATGCCAAGTGCTATCAGAGGTTACCATGACAACGCTTCTGAATTGATGAGGGATGAGCTATCAGAGGTTGCCAAGACAACGCCATTGACGAGATCACATTAATTTTTAGCCTACTTTTCACACTTTGCAAAAATTAGGAAAAAGTAGACTTATGAGATCGATCCGGGAAAATGTGTCTGTCTGTCTGTCTGTCGATCCTTCTGTCTGTCTGGCTGGATGGCTGTGTGTGTGTGTCCCCCCTCTATCAACTCCTAAACGGCTGCAGCAATCGAAACCAAATTTAGTATGAGTAAAGATGTATACCAGAATATCTCAGGCCCATATTTGAAAAAGATGTCAGTGCTACCAACTGCTAAAAAAACGCACTAGAAATTTGAGCTCCATGTTGGATATCTTGGTATGTATACATGGGAGCTATTCCAAAATTGGCACACATGTAGATAATACTATTACAGTTTAATTTCCAGGAGGCCATATATGACAGTGTTGCCAAAATAATTTTAAGCCTTCTGATATGTCCAATTTTAAAATGCACACAACTTCTTCACTATCAATTGGATTTCAACCAAATTTTGTATGTAATATGTGTACATAAATAGATATGACTGAGTGTATTCGTAAGAGCCACCAGGGCTGCCAAATGTTAATAATTGATCTCTCTATTGTTTATCCAAATACCAATATATCAGAAAGTATGCAAGCCGACAGCTTTAAACAATGCACAGGTATATTACCTGACATTTTATATTAATTTGGAGTAACTTACATACGTCAGTTCTACCAACATGATTCTAAGCCTGCTGATAGGACCAATTTTTAAATACATGTAACTTCTTTACTGTCAGTTGGATTTCAACCAAATTTCGTATGTGATATGTGTAACATAACAGACATGACTATAGGTATTCTTAAGATCAATCAGGGCTGCCAACTGTTAATAAATGGTGTCTATATTTTTTACCCTAATATCAATATATCAGAAAGCCAACAGCTCTATACTTTGCACACGTATAGCACCTGATATTCTAGATTAATTTGGAGTAATTAATATAAGTCAGTGCTGCCAGCATGATTCTATGCCTGATGATAGCTCCAATTTTAAAATACATGTAACTTCTATACCGAAAAATGGATTTCATCCAAAATTGGCACAAAAAGATATTATAATATTTCAGATTACTTCTGATCAGCACTCGCATGACATTGTTACCTACATGTGTACTAATAGATCCAATGTCTAACTCCATGTAACGTCCTTTGGACTTCAACCACATTTTGTATTCTGTACCTAAAGAGATGGAATTAAGAATATATTCAGTCACCAGGGCTGCCAACTGTATTGCTCTATTAGGCTACATTATGCCTAGTATACAGTATTTCGAACTATTTAGGACATTTCGATATTACCAACTTAATTTCGTCATTATTCTAGGTAGGTTCATATACTGTAGATTAATCATTGGCTTGAATCTTAATTTTAAGAAAAGTAGGCTCTTTAGTTCGTCACGGAACTTCTTGTTCCATCTGACTATGAGGGAAGCGGCTAACTGGTAGCATGCTGAACTTCTATGCCAAAGGTCGCTGGTTCAAAGCCGGCCAAAGTCACCGGATTTTCTAAGAGCGCTAAAAATCCCTCAGTATGCTTTCCTTCGGAGGGGAAGTTACAACGTTCGTTGCAAGTTGCTGGTTGCGGTGGCATCTAGCAGCCAAGTTCACAGCTAGATGTCGTTGACGGTAGTATTTGGTACATAATTAGGCACTACTACTTAAAATTGACCGTCTGCAGACCTTACCTCAATTACAGACTAATACAGTCATCACAATTAACACCGTTTATCAGACAGATTCTACACATACCCAATGTACACGGGATTACATGACCACGTTGTTGCAGCCCCTAAAATGAGGAACCAACCAACATCTCTGCGGGGGATAAAATTTTGCGTGAAGAAATAACAGACTGTTAGATAGTTACACATCAGTTCCAAACCTTGCATAAGGACAGTGTGATCACAAGTATAAAATTAACCCCAAATGACAAGAAGGTTACCATCCCCATGAGACAATAAAATGTTCAAAATATGGATAGAAAGACGAAAAAAAAGTTCATTAACCTCCAATTGTAAAATGCTTTCTCGCAATAAATGAGGTCTGATCCTCCTACGAAAACCTGCATATTTTGCCTATTATAGCCTAACCCCAAGTTTGCCCGGTGAAATCTACCTCCGCCTTCCGGCGTGCCGAGAGGAGATTTTTAATCCACAAAAATGCTCAAAGTCCATGTAAATCATAATGTATTTCACTTATTATGAACAACTTTGTATTTGAAAAATCCTTATATTACTATTGCCTAAGAAGTGTTAGTCGAAATGCTACGATAATAGTTTTGAGAAATGAACAGTGAAAGTGATTTTCCCAACCAGTGATAAATTTTCTTATTGATCTTCAAACGTGTGAATGCTAAATAATTTAGGGATCAGTATGGACGATTGACTTTGCGCTGATAAAACCCTACCCCTGTACATAATTATGTTGAACGAAGTCAACAGGACTGATATTCTGACCTCTCGTTTCAACTTTGTTAATGTTCATGTGTTGGCGATATTGTATATTGTGTAAATAACTTATTCTTTTCCAGTCATCTTTTATGCCATTTTGGGCATATTCTCTTCATGTCGTTTTAAAGTTTTAATAAAATGAGATAATTTTAAGGTATTCAATCACCGTTTTCATGAATCTCCTTCTGTCCTTGTTGTTGCGTCAAGCCGAAAATCAGTTAAGCATTTTTTGTTGGGTCTTTGCATTCGACTTTAACCCATCTGGCGCCCCGGGATATTTTGATTCTCGTGCTGACTGATTTTTGGTGAAAAACATATGTGGTCGTCCGGACTTCGGTCCAAACGGGCACAATACATGCCAGTGTCACCAACATGATTCTAAGCCTTCCGATAATTCCAATTTCTAAATGAATGTAACTTCTATACTATCGATTCGATATCAACCAAATTTCGTATGTACTATGTGTACTACAACAGATATGACTGTACGTGTTCGAAAGAGCCATCAGGGCTGCCAACTATTAATAAATGCTCTCTCTATATTTATTTATCCTAATACCATTAAATCAGAAAGTATGCAAGCCAACAGCTCCAAATTTTGAACACATATATTACCTGACATTCTAGATTTATTTCGAGTAACAAATAGACGTCAGTCCTGCCAACATGATTCTATGCTTGCTGATAGGTCCAGTTTTTAAATGCATATAACTTATATACTGTCAATTGAATGTCAACCAAGTTTCGTATGTGTTATATTTACCGTAACAAATATGACGATGCGTATTCATAAGAGCAATCTGGGCTACCAACTGTTAATAAATGCTCTCTTTATTATTTTACTCTAGTTTCAATATATCAGAAAGTATGCAAGCCAACAGCTCACAACCTTGCTCAAATACAGAACCTGACATTGATTAATTTGCAGTAAGTAATATACGTCAGTGCTGCCAACATGATTCTAAGCCTGCTGATAGGACCAATTTTCAAATGCAAGTAACTTCTATTCTAATACATGGATTTCAACCAAACATTGTAAGTGCTCTGTGTACCGTAACATATGTGAGTAGGCGTATTCTTAAGAGCCAGCAAGGCTGCCAACTCTCTCTTTTTATCCTAATATCCTTAAATCCGAAAGTATGCAAGCCAACAATTCAATACTTTGTACGCGAATAGTACCTGACATTCTAGATTAATTTGGAGTAACTAATATATGTCAGTGCTGCCAACATGATTCTAAACCTGCTGATAGGTGCAATTTTTAAATGCATGTAACTTCTGTACTAACATATGGATTCATGAAAAAATTGGCACATTAATATATCATAATATTTTAGGGTAATTCTGAGCAACACCTACATGACTTCGTTACCATCATGATTTTACGTGCGCTGATAGATCCATTGTCTAACTGCATGTAACGTCCATGGTATCTATTGGACTTCAATCAAATATTTATGTGATTTTTGTACCTTAATAGATGGAACTAAGAATATGTTGTCACCAGGGCTGCCAACTGTAGTGCTCTATTAGGTAGGCTATATTTCGAACTAATTAAAAATTTCAGTATTACCAGTTTAATTTCGTTATTATTTTACATAGGTCTATATAGATTTGCGTAGGCACGAACCAGAAATTTTAAGAAAGAAAAAGGCTCTTTACATCGTCACGGCACAACTTGTTGTGGTTTGAGGTTGGGTGATGGTGATTGTCTGGGTAATCTGCCTCTAATTATATGGGTTACTACTATTACTAGTGTAGCTACAACTACTGACTTGTGTACCGGTACTAGATGAAAAAATCGACAACAGAAGACGGAATTAAGAAAGTAAAATACATTTTAATTACGAGTATCCTCCCAGTATTGTTCCCAGCTATTTATTTCACAAGCCTATAGGCTATATGCATATCTGTTACCTCACCTGATGTACGAGATTTATTCCGAATTCACTCGTTCTTCATTTGAGTACAGTAAGGTCATTCTGAATATACAGGTGTAATTGCTATTTGTGAAGTCCGTTACAGTGTTGACATAAGAGACTATTCTATGTTTCATTGGAAAATAATATGTCACCTAAATTGAAAATTAAACATTAAAAAGTCAATGTTTGTAAGATTTTCAGATACTGTTCAGGCAGAATGTGCATTCCAAGAGTGGGAGGTGGTAGTATGAGGCGTGGCGATGGAGGGGCGAGATGTTGTTGCGTAATTGGAGCATTGACCTACCTGTGAGGAGGAGAGGGTGCCATCTGGCATTTGTAGCACCACTAACGCGCATCTTGCAGTAGCCTTGAACTTAAGTAGTCATGGCCACACTTCATGGAAGTGTGAATGAGCTGTTGATAGGCTAGGTTTGTGCCATTGGAAAACACAGCGAGGTGGTCACTCAACTTCAGACTCTGGTCAACACTCCACAGCGTTGGAGAGGATACTGGCGGCGAGAATTCAGCTGTGCTGCTGAGGGGAACGCAGTCTATTCCCTTTTCCGAGAAATTGACCGAATATTTTTGTAATTTAATTCCACCTACACTAATTATGACACGACTAAATTTCATGAGGATATTTGCTTAGAATACCCTCTTCTATCGCCAGTGTAACGGACTTCACGTACGCCAATTACACCCTTTATAACGATGTCAAGAGAGTTTCCACAAGGCACTAAATCCTTTTGTTATTATTACACTCATTATATCACCGTTATTCTCTGATAATTGTCTGGTAAAATACAAAGCTGTTATGAATTAAAGCATAATCATTACATTAATTTATATCACTGGCATGAATTTACGAACTAACCCAGTTGTCGCCAATATCACTGCCTTCTGTATTAATTGTGGTGTTTGAAGCCATATTTTCAGTGTTGCCTTAGTAAACAAGAGTTTAGTGCTTTTCAGTCGGTCAACACGAATTCGTGTTGACCGACTGAAAAGCACTAAACTCTTGCTTCTGTATTAATTTATACAGGTTAGTGTTCAGATGAAGCTCTTTTAGTCCGTGCAGAGGATGTTGGAAACCTCACCAATGCTCGACCTGTCATTGATTCCTGACAGGCTCCTCTAGCTCCAAATATTTGGTCACTTTTCAGTATGGTTAGCCTGCAGTTTGTGCGTATTCGGAATGCCAACATCAATCGGCGTGACTTCTTTTGTTGAAGATCACTATGTCCTGTCCTTTCGGCAAGCACAGTTCGATCCCAATACGGTCTGAAATGTGCATTTTCAGCCAGGTTCTCGGGAACTTACTGGCAGTACGGAACCTTGTTCTTTTCAAGTTGGAGTTCCCCCTGTTTGTTCTTGGTGTACTTATTATTATTCTTATTCTTTCTTCGATTTGGAAAACTAGGGACCACGTCAGTTCAACTGTCTCTTCTTCTGAGCTCTAGCTACCGCTCAGTGTTCCCGAATTCGTCTCCGGTGTTGTTCTTTTCTCTCTTGGGACCACGCCTTTCCTGTCTTCAGCTTCGGCCTTTCATGGAAACCTTTGTGCGTTCGTAGCTTTCCTGAAGTGGAACACGCTCCTGGATATCATTAGGGGAAATTTCCATTTCACGTAGATCTTCTCAACTTCCGTGAACCATGCCCCTTCGGTTTTCTTATCTTGAAAGTGCGTCAATATCCGTTTTGATATCCTGCCTGTGCTCATTCGTGTCACGTGGCTATAAAAGGCAATCCTTCTTTTTCGAATAGTGTCACTGATCTTCTCCACGTGCTTGTGTAATTCGTGGTTGTGACGCCTTCTGTACTCGCTGTTTTCTTTGATGGAACCCAGGATTTTTCTCAAAATCTTTCTTTCTTTAGCCTCTAGTTTTTCCATTAGACCTTTCTTGTTCGTTATTAGAGTATCTGCAGCATACAGAGCCTCTGGTCGATTAACAGTGTAGTAATGTCTAATTTTGGCATTTATGGATATCGATCTCTTTAGTCAGGTTGTATGCCAATTCCACTTTATTAATGCGTGGAACGAAGGCTTCCTTCTCTGATAGGTTAGGCTCTATCTATTCACCGAGGTATTTAAACTTTTCTGCCTTCTGAACTTTTCCTAGTCTGACCTCTAGTTCCCTGGGCGTTGATTTTATGTTTTTCATGAAATGTGTCTTCCGTATATTGGAAATAATTACTACATCGCATAGTTGCAATCATAGGATTTAATGGTTTTGTACTACATATTACTCCTGCGACGGGTGATGATTGAACCCTTGTCATAAACCCATGTTGCTGTACAGATACAAGTGATTGAAATAATAATACAATATTTATTCTTTCATTTTTGTGACGACAAAACAAATATATTCGCAAAGAGTAATTGTGTAGGATTCATGCAACAACTCAGCTGTAATTTGATAGTATACTCGAATGATAAAGCAAATAAAATTATTAATTTATGGATTATGAAACCTGCTACAGAAATATGATCAATGTTGTGAATGGAAACAATACAAGAAGTGACAACCAAATGGAATTAAGTTTGTTTAAGAACAAAATTACAATTTACATTGCTACGTTTTGTTTTCATTGTTGCAAATACTGTATGTTTTCTATTGATATTCTCTCGAATTGTGTCTGTTGTTGGGCTAATTTCCAGCACACCAATATTTCCATATTGATATGGATCTTCTTGTTGGTTGCTTTAGGAGCTTTTAGACATCGTGGTCATATAGCCCCGTGTATTTGAATGAAAGTGAAATTTGGTGGCGAGGAACACGCCTGCCTCGCATCCAGAGGTCCCGGGTTTGATTTCCGGCTCCGTCAGGGATTTTCGAAATTGACGTGAGAGCTGGTACTTGGTGCACTCGGCCCCGTTAGGATAATTGAGTAGCTGTCTGAGAGTGACACCGCCCTTGTCACAGAGACCAAGATTAACGGCCGAGGGGACTCGACGTGCTGAGCACGCGTCATCCTCTAATCTGCAGGACAAATAACTGGGCAGAGGTCGCTTGATAGGTCTGGACCCTTTATGGACTCTAGCACTACGGGGTTTGGTTTTGGTTTTGGAATTTGTCTGACAGCCTGTGTAATAATGATGGCAAAATTAGTGTATGTAGCATAATTGTAATTCAGATTTTTGCAGAAAATGAAAGTAGACTTATGAGATCAACTCAGGGCCAAAAATTGTGTGTCTGTCTGTGAGTGTGTGTGTGTGTACTCTGCATGTCTGTCTTCCCCTATCAATTCAAACACGATGAAACTAAATTGAACAAAATTTGGTACAGAGGTAGCACTAGCAAAGGGCACTTCAGTGTCATGTTTTAAATCACCACCATCTTGACGGAAAATTAATGGCGGCCACCCAAATGTGCAAAGCTTAAATCAAATTACGACTAACCTAATCATCTGATCTCGACCAAATTTCTCAACAACATACAATTACGTGGGAAGCGCCTTTTGACCAAACAACAAGGTCATCAGCCCAATTTTTTGCAGATGGCGGCCATGTATGTGTGCAAATTGAATCCCCCTAACAATTCAAACATGGTGAATCCGAATTAACGAAATTTTGTACAGAGGTAGCACTAGAAAAGGAAATCTCATTGTCATGTTTTATATCTCCGCCATCTTGATGGAACCTTATTGGCGGCCGACCAAATGTGCAAAGCCTAAATCAAATTACGACAAACCTAATCATCTGGTCTCTACCAAGTTTTGCAACAACATACTGTACATTTACGTGGGAAGCATCTTTTGACCAAACGAAAAGGTCATCAGCCCAATAGTTTGCAGATGGCGGCCATGTATGTGTGCAAATTGATTCCTCCTATCAACCCAAACACGGTGGAACCGAATTAAACTAAATTTGGTACAGTGGTAGCACTAGAAAAGAAAACCTCATTGCCATGTTTTATATCGCCGGCATCTTGACGGAAACGTAATGGCGGCCACCCAAATATGCAATGCTTTTATCAAACTACGACAAACCTAATCATCTGATCTGTACCAAATTTTGCAACAACATACATTTATGTAGGAAGCGTCTTTGGATCAAACTACAAGGTCATCAGCCACATTGTTTGCGGATGGCGGTCATGTATGTGAGCAAATCGATTCCCCCTATCAATTCGAACAAACTCGACCCATATTGAACCACCTTTGGTATGGAGGTAGCACTAGGAAGAGGTAACTCAGTGTCATATTGTATATCGCCGCCATCATAACTAAAAAGAAATGGCGCCCACCCAAATGTTCTGAGCTGAAATCTAATTGCGACTAACCTAATCATGCAATCTCTACCAATTTTTGCAACAATAAACCTTAAAGTTGGAAGCGTCTTTTACCCAAACTACAAGTTTCAAGGTGGTGGATGTATGAATCTTGCAAATATTAGGCCTATAGCCTAACCGTAACTTACGATTAAACAGGTCCTGGCCTCAACAATTCAGCATATTGTACGTAGGGAGGTCACAAAGAGGTGACCGGTAGGATTTTAGCATATTATAATAGAATATGTAACCGTAGAAGTGACTAACAGTTCAGGCTTACCGTGCCATATCGATGTGGGCCCGTACCGTCCCATTGTCAAAATGGCCGCTATTTTTGCTCGTAAATACATATATTTCCGTAACTTCCTATGTTTGTATCCTTTAGGTAATGCACTGAAGAATATCATACCTATTTAGTATCAAATGGCTTATAAAAACGCCAGAAAACGCTAATGAAACCGTTGATTTCAACACTAAATATGATACAGTTATACTAATCCAGTTGTTTGTCATGTATTGTCGTAGCGCATCCGTGGCGTAATGGTAGTGACTTGGGCCCATAGTCTGGGGGTTTGCGGATCAAATCCCTGCAGGTTCAAATTTTTTACTTGTTAGCCTACTTTCGATTTTTGCAAAAAATGAAAGTAGACTTATGAGATCAACACAGGGCGAAAAAAGTGTGTCTGTCTGTGTGTGTGTATGTGTGTGTGTGAGTCTGTGTGTTGTGTGTGTGTATGTGAGTGTGTGAGTCTGTGTGTGTGTGTGTGTGTGTGTGTCTGTGTGTGTGTGAGTGTGTGTACTCTGAATGTCTGTCCCCCCCCCTATCAATTCGAACACGGTGAATGCGAATTGAACGAAATTTGGTACAAAGGTAGCACTAGCAAAGGACACCTCAGTGTCATGTTTTATATCGCCGCCATCTTTACTAAAACTGAATGGCGGCCACTCAAACGTTCAAAACGTAAAATCAAATAACGACTAACCAAATCATCCGATCTCTACCAAATTTGGTAACAATATACCTTCGTATAGGATGCGTCTTGTGACCAAACTACAAGGTCGTCCGCCATACCATTTCAGGACGGCGGCCGTGCGAATTATGCAAACTTTATAATCCATATCATGGGACCCACCAGTTCCGATTATCGAGCCGAGAATCGTTTTAACTGTTCTAAAGGAAGAGGCACGTTCGAAATTAAAAGTTTGTAATACTATAGTGCAGACGTGATTTTAAAAAGCTGAGCTGATTCAGTAATAAGACAAGATGGCAGCGGATATCTTGTGCCTGACTTATATTTCACTAATTTGAGTATTGCATTCAATATAGCGTGCTGATACAAAATAAATAAACTTTGTATGAAATGCTTTATATATAAATAATATACTCCAGTGATGAAATCGTTTAGTATAAATCATTATTTGCTAACAAGTTCTATGTAAGTCATTTTATAAAGAACGATATTCGTTGACACAATTAGCTCAGTGGTAGAGCGTTAGCCTATCGCTCTAATGCCTATGGTTCAAACCCGATCAGAGCTATTTTTTTTTGCTTGAAATGTTATATGTGTATTGTTTTGTAATGACTCAGATGTTTTAAAATTAAGCGTTATATTGTGCATATTATGGTGTAAAATATATATTTAATTAAAACATAATTCGCCAGCAGATTTACTCGAGACATCTAGCTGCCAAAAAGGTACTTATTAACTTCCAGATTTTATTGAAAAGTTTCTTCTTCTGTCCGCTAGAATGCACTCGCTCTGTTAGGATTATATTGTTCGATATTTCAGCACTAGATGTCACAACTAGTCTACGTGGGGCTCCATTGATTAATATACCATTGGCATTCTATGCGCATCGAATTTGAAGAATGACAAGATGATACTACGATACATTTTTACTTTTTATTTTAAAGGCTTTGTAACAGTCTATTTTGCGTTACTTGAAAATGTTATTTGAAGTAAAGAACAAAACGATTTCACATAGTAACTGAATTGAAGCCGTTGATGTTAGTTCAGGTTATTAATTACTACTTTTATTTCAGGCAAATAGCAATCGAAAATATCCACATAGTTTGTATACACACGTCTCTGTAGGGTCATGGAAAGATTTGTTAATACAATTAGGGTTGTGAAAGCCATGCACAACCAGACGTGTAAAGACATGCCTCAACTCAAAGTTGGATGTTGCCCACGGCAGGTCATATATGTAATAATAATAATAATAATAATAATAATAATAATAATAATAATAATAATAATAATAATAATAATGTTATTGGTTTTACATCCCTTTTAACTACTGCTGCTTTTAGAGACACCGGGGTGCCGGAATTTTGGCCCGAAGGGGATCTTTAACGTGCCAGTAAATGTACTGACACGGCTCCCTCGCATTTGTGCACCCTCAAATGCCAGCTGACTGCACCGGAATTTTGGCCCGAAGGGGATCTTTAACGTGCCAGTAAATGTACTGACACGGCTCACTCGCATTTGTGCACCCTCAAATGCCAGCTGACTGCGCCAGGATACGAACCTGCAACCTAGGGCCCAGCAAGCGAGAACGTTACCGCTGAGCCACGCAGCCAGTCCGGTCGATTATGTCTCCAGATCCATAACATTCTTGATATACTTCTTATCTTTCTTTCTTCAATGATGGTAGCAGTTTTTATCTAGGTTGTGGCGTTTGGTAGAGGTAAATCGTTTCTAAGGTCTTAAACAAAGAATAGTTCTATTATACTCTTTGATAATAACAACGAGTTATAACTATACTCATACATTTAGGAGAAAGTAGGCTATATGTTCTTTACTGAACATCTTGTTTTTTTCTTGTGGTATTTATTGATTTATCACTACCCACACATTATAATGTTAAGCATATTTAGTAATTAGTATTAATGCTGGCCACTACGACGCAGGGCGGGCCTAACAATTTCGTAGAGAAATGATTCTTAAGGTCGCCTCCGTAGCGTAGCGGTCAGCATGGTTAGCTGCCGCTCCGGAGGTCCTGGGTTCTATTCCCGGCTCTGCCACGAAATTTGAAAAGTGGTATGAGGACTGGAACGGGATCTACTCAGCCTCGGGTGGTCCAAATGAGTAGAGGGGGTTCGATTACCACCTCAGCCATCCTCGAAGTAGTTTTCCGTGGTTTCCCACTTCGTCTTCGGGCAAATGCCGGGATGGCACCTTCTTCAACGCCACGGCCGCCTCCTTCCCTCTTCCTTGCCTATCCATCCTGACTTTCCATTACCTTCCCTCATGAGGCCCCTGTTCGCTTTGCAGGTGAGGCCACCTGGGCGAGGTGCCAATCACACCTCACCAGTTGTATCCACTCCGATTAGATGTTCCCAGCTCTAGGACACTGCCCGTAGAGGCGGTAGTGGTGAGTTCCCTCGCTGAGTCCGTGGGTTCCACTAACCTGGAGGGTAAACGACTAAGAAAAGAGAAGAAAAGAAAATAAATGAATCCTAAGATTAAACGAGTACAGGAATTAGTCTGGTAGAATTAAATCGGACACACACGCACATACCATGATAACACAATGGTCCCTAATTGGATTAAGAACAATTTAATATTTCATGGTTTGATTTAAATAAAGATTTAGCAAGGGGCTAAGACTTGATGTACTATCAGAAGAGAACTTTGAAACTCGTTTCGCAGCAGGCAGATTGATAATAGCCTACTGTCAGTGCTTGATTAAAGTACAGTAGTTTGCATTCGTAATGTGCTAGTGAAGTGAATGCTTGTGTTCCAAACAGAGATGTTGTATCCACGAAACCGATTTCAGAAACGTGGCTTGAAACAGTTGAAAGGTTCAGTAATTGCGGCATTAACTCAACTGCACTGCTTTGGCAGCGAGTGACGACAACAAAACAAATTACTCACGTTTTGCGCCCGGCTTCAACATCGCTTTTAACTTAATGGGCAGGCTTGTGAGGCAGAAATAACTTGTGGTTGAGTTTGCGTAACTTTTTACTGTTTGGTTTACATTATTACGGGTTATCTTGGAATATTTTCACCAATAGTTTTAATCACACATGATTCCTGCAGTATTGCCTTATTCGAAGCATGTTCCAAGACAAGCATGATAACGTTGTCCAAGAAAATGTTTACTAATTTTTTGATAATGACATGGGGTACTGAAAGACTAGTTAATGTGACAACAACGTTCAGATGGTAGCAACAAATACATTGTGTTAGAAAGTTGGACATCCTAGCGATGTTTAAATTCACCATTAATGGAATTAATTACTTGTTAGAATATATTTGAAGAACGCATTTGTGACTTTTAAAGGAAAGTGTTGAGATAGGTATACGGGCCCGTATTCAATGTGGACGAAGGAAGATGGGAAAGGAGACAAAAGGAAGACCTCTACCAACTATTGAAAAAAATCAAATATTGGTAGAACCAACAAACGACGACTACTTAAGTGGCTAGAGCATGTTGTTAGAGCAGAAGCATTTATCATTAACGCCGGCCCCGTGGTGTTCGGGTAGCGCGACTGCCTCTCAACCGGAAACTCCGGGTTCGATTCCCGGCTCCGTCAGGGATTTTAGAGACTGACGTGAGGGCTGGAACGGGGTACACTCTGCCTCGTGAGGACAATTGAGTAGGTGTCGGACAGTGAGGCAGTGCCCCAATCATGAAAACCAAGATAAACGGCTGAGGTGACCCGATGCGCTGATCACTCGTCACCCCAATATCTGCAGGTCAAATGGCTGGACAGCGGTCCCTTGGTAGGCCTAGGCCCTTCACGGGCTGTAGTGCCAGGTGTTATTATATTTATTACTAACATAATTTTTTAATCCTGGCTGATTGGCAAACGCCCATTAGGCCGTCTAAGGACTAGGTGGTGAGATAGAGTGATGGTGGCATTGGAAGAAGTAAAACCTACAGCTTCCCTTGGTGATGCTACAGATAGAAGGAGGTGGATCTGGCTGCGTGGCCCAGGGGTAACGTTCTCGCTTGCTGAGCCCAAGGTTGCAGGTTCAAATCCTGGCACAGTCAGCTGGCATTTGAGGGTGCGAAAATGCAAGGGAGCCGTGCCAGTAGATTTACTGGTACGTTAATGATCCCCTTCGGGGCAAAATTCCGTCACCCCGGCGTCTCTAAAAGCCAGAGTAGTTAAAAGGGACGTAAAGCAAATAACATCATCATCATCAGAAGGAGGTGGAACAGCATCTGCAATAAATATTTTGAAATTGTGACAGGAAACATGCCTCACGTGATTGAACCTCTGATTTTATTTTCTTCATGGTTATATCTTGGAATGTATTTGGTACTAAATATTGTTATGGTTTTAATGACCTTAACAATGTGTTATGCGTTTAAGTAGCTCGGTAGGGTGGCTACTTTTGAAAAGACGAGTGTGTCTACTGTATATGACAGGGAGGGAGAGAGTACTGAAGAAAAGAGATAGTGAGCAGGCCTGCAAGTAAGCAGTGTAGAATAATCTAAGTGCTGACGTCTGTTTATAAAAGGTAGAAGCAATGGCCGCGTCTCGGCAGCGCAGCTAATGAAAACTTGCTGGCGTGAGGACAACGTTCAAGGCAGGATGCAAGAAATAAAATGCGCTTCTTAAATGTATGGAAATGATTTAATTATTAATTGTAAGGTAATGAGTGTAGGCACGCTATTAGAACTTAGCGGCGTTAAAGTACAATCATGGATGCAAATGATTACAAATAATTCAAGGGTTTGGTTTAGAAAGGGAAGTTTCAAGGATAACCCAAAAAGAGTACATACTCACCAAATCTGCTAGGCGTCGGTCGTACCTTCGGCGTTGCACAGTGTCGACTGGGGTGGCGAACTATTTATTGTAGTGGTCGTGCTGTGTCAGGAATCAGCACATTCCTTAGGGGTTATAGCCCGTTTGAGGAAGTAGGAAGAGGCTGGCCAGGCTCAAAGTGTAATAGCCTGATGGTCAGATGGTGTAGTTGTTGTTGCTTCCTTGGAGTAGGTGTGAAATGGGGTGACGGGTTTTGAGTAGGGGGCTGACATGGGGTAGGTATACCCTGGAGGGACCTCAGGGTATAACAATATATTTTGTAATGGAATGTGTATTCTATATATTCTCTGTTTTCTGTCATCGGTCTTCATGTCCTGTTTAATTATTTATGGCTTTTAGTGCCAGGAGTGTCCGAGGACATGTTAGGTTGCCTGAGACTGTAGCTGCTTCCAGCGGACACCCTAGGGTGAGCTACAAGTTCCGTTCAATTTCAAGTAGTTCCAATTTCGCTACCAGATATCAATGATACCTAGAGGCGAACGTTGGAACTTTGATAGAGCATTCCTACGAAATCTAACCTAACAATTTACCTTCACACAAGTTTAGTCTGTGGAAGGATCTTTTACATGCCATAAAATATGACATGGGACCACCGGCTTTACCATCTCCACTCCCGAAGGAAGGCATCCTGAAGGATTTTTAACTCTCTTAAAGAGTCCGACGACTTTGGCCGGGTTTGAACCCGCTATCTTGGGCACAGCAGTTCAGCATGCTACCAACTACGCCACCGAAGCCGCTATGTCCTGTTGAATACCGTAAATAATAATGATGATGATGATTAGAATATATTTGCAACAGTCATTGATATACTGTATTTTCGCATTCATGCATTCTGTTCAATATCAGAATAAAAGCCGTTGTGTCTTTATTATATACTTGTGTGTTTCTCTCTTTTATTCAAGGCCTATGTCTTATCAAAGTGTTCATATTTATGTGTTGTTTTGCATTAGAACTGTTAATGAGGAAAGCCGTGGCAAACTACCTCACTCCTCACCTTGCCTAGTTCTCCTCGATATAGCGCTTCCTTAGGTTTTTGTGGGTTTCTACACACTAAGCCTACGGTGGTACTTTTTGAGGATCCGACCAGCCTCCGGGCTGACTACCCAACAGACAGGCCTATTTATTAGTTCTTCGTGACCGTCTGATGTTCCGTCAGGTCATCCGACAGGGCGTTATCCCAACGTCCCTTACAAGATAGAATACTACAGGAGCTAAGTGGACAGAAGAAAGAAGACTGACTCATAATCAGAAAATAAGGGACTATAGGAAGAAAAAGAAAGCAACGACTTTACTAAAGAGTAGATACGAGCCCCGTGGTCCTAAGTAGGCCTAAAACGATAAAGAAAATAAATCATACTAATATAAAACAAGAAGTTCCGTGACGAACTAAGGAGCCTACTTTTCTTAAAATTAAGATTGTTGTTGTTTGAGTCTTCAGTCTTTTGACTGGTTTGATGCAGTCCTCCATGCCTCCCTGTCCTGAGCTAATCGTTTCATCTCTACATAGCTACCACACCCTACATCCGAGGCAATCTGTTTAACATATTCTAACCTTGGTCTACCCCTACAGTTCTTGTCCTCGACCCTTCCTTCCATAACTAAGCTTGCTATACCTGGGTGTCTTAGTAAATGTCCTACTAACCTATCTCTTCTCCTCATTAGCAGTCGCCAGAAACATCTCTCCTTTCCCACTCCTCTTAATACCTCTTCGTTTGTAACCCTATATACCCATCTGATCTTCATCATTCTCTTGTAACACCACATTTCAAAATCTTCAATTCTCCTCTTTTCTGCTGCACCAACAGTCCAAGTTTCACTTCCATAGAGCGCCACGCTCCAGACAAAGGCTTTCAGAAATGACTTCCTAATACCTAAATCTATGTTCGAAGTCAACAGATTCCTTTTTTGTAGAAATGCTTTCTTTGCCTGAGCCAACCTACTTTTTATATCCTCTTTGCTTCGTCCATCACTGGTTATTCTGCTTCCTAAGTAACTGAAGTCTCCTACTTCCTTCAGCTTTTCACCTGCCAATTTGATCTCCATAGAGGTTTCTGATTTATTTCGACTGCATTCCCGTATTTTTGTTTTACATTTATTAATTTTCATCATGAATTATTTCCGTAAGACGGAGTCTATACCATTCAAAAACTCATTCAAATCCTCAGGCTTGTCGGCCAAGATGACCATGTCATCAGCAAATCTCAGAGTTGAAATTATTTCTCCTTGAATCTTCACTCCCACTTTACATTTTTCTCTGATTTCCTTCATTGCTTGTGAACCCATGGGAGAGGTACAGTATCGAACCCATATCCTTGTGTTTCGGAAAGGAAAGAATTAATGCAGGCTTTAGAATGGAGTTCTGAAGTTTAGTTGAGAAGGTAATACTGCATCGTATTGCGTGAAACGTGGATAAGTTTGCAACCACAGTTTGCCAGGCCACAGCTGCCCGGTGATGTCACTGGACAGTCACCAGAGAGCCGGTTACGCACTCGATAAATATAGATCTGAAAATATTCCATTGAATGAGAGAGATGTAGTTTCGGAAATAGCCCTGAGTCGACAGTAAAATGGCATCGCCGCTAAATTAAGCCATTTGCGGGCATTAAAATAAAGAAAGGACTCCATCAGTGTTAATTATCCAGGGAAAGAGATTTTTAGAGTGGATGAAGTCCATAGAAATTGTACAAGAAAAAAATGCAAATTCAGCATTACGTATTCGGTGAGTTCCCGAACCAGGATCTTATGGTGGGAGACAAAAAGAATACACCGCCCACATGGTTGAAGAGATCATTTGAATTAATATTAAAGATTTATACGATCGATTCCTGGAAACTTAGATATTGTTGAGACGTTTAAAACCTCAGCTTTTCAGAGATATTTTTTTAACATCGTACGGCGATTATTTTGGAAATTGGTGGTGGAGCAGAAGAGAAATTTATTTATTTTTACCAGAATCAAATATAAGGGCCAGGAGCCCAAGCAAAATCATTCAGTCTTACGAACCCTAGTGGAGGGTGTCGTACTGTTTCGACAGACATTCAGTCTTCAGCATCGGAGAGGGCGTGTTGCTGTTTCAAGGGATTTCACGCAGTTTACAACAGGCCTCGAACTGAGGTGTTGCATCACGCAATATACAGTTTATAGCGAACCTCGGGGAGGGGTTATACTGTTTGACAAGTATTCAGTCTGGACAATCTTCCCTTTTCCGCTCACCCGAAACTACGATGGCCTGGTGTTCCCAGGGTTTTACATGGACATTCATCCTCCTACCAATCGACGCGTCGATGTATTGCGAGCAAATTGTATATCTCAGGTCAATTTTGAAAATTTTGGACATTCTTCCTTTCTCCACTCACCGATTCATTTAATTTTCTATCGAAAAGGTCCTGATCACTTTTCGTGTATCTCCAACAGTTAGCGAGTAAAACATAATTCGTGCAATAAAATACGGTCAACACCGAGCGGTGCAGTATATCTCTACATATATAAACAAGATGTTCAGTAAAGAACATATAGCCTACTTTCTCCTAAATGCATGGGTATTGTTATGACTCTTTGTCCTTTTCAAGGAGTATAATTGAATGTTGGTTGTAGTAGCTTGTTGAAATACAGCTTGCTATAGGGATATTAATCATGAATATGAGGTGCCCTTTGCTAGTGCTACCTCGGTAAAATATTCATTCAATTCGGTTTTCACCGTGTTTAAATTGATATGGGGAATGGATTTGCACACATACACGGCCGCTATTTGCAAACTATTGGGCTGATGACCTTGTAGTCAGTCATAAGATGCTTTCCACAAAAAGGCATGTTGTTGCAAAATCTGGTAGAGATCAAATTATTCGGATGGTCGTAATTTGATTTAAGCTTTTAACATTTGGGGTGCCGTCATTCCGTTTCCGTCAAGATGGCAGTTATATAAAACATGACACTGAGATGCCTTTTGCTAGTGCTACCTCTGTACCAAATTTTGTTCCATTCGGTTTCACCGTGTTTGAATTAATAGGGGGAATCGATTTTGACACCAAGATGGCCGCCATCCGCAAACTATTGGGCTAATGACCTATTAATTTGGTCAGAGGATACTTTCTCCATAAAGGTATGTTGTTGCAAAATTTAGTAGAGATCGGATGATTAGGTTAGTCGTAATTTGATTTAAGCTTTGAACATTTGTGTGGCCGCCATTACGTTTCCGTCAAGATGGCGGTGATATAAAACATGACACTGAGGTGTGCTTTGCTAGTGCTACCTCGGTACCAAATTTCATTCCATTCGGTTTCACCGTGTTCGAATTAATCCGGGTAATCGATTTTGACACAAAGATGGCCGCCATCCGCAAACTATTAGGCTATTGACCTATTAGATTTGTCAAAGGATGCTCCCTTCATAAAGGTATGTTGTTGCAAAATTTGGTAGAGATCGAATGATTAGGTTAGTCGTAATTTGATTTAAGCTTTGAACATTTGGGTGGCCGCCAATTCGTTTCCGTCAAGATGGCGGCGATATAAAACATGACACTGAGGTGTGCTTTGCTAGTGCTACCTTTGTACCAAATTTCGTTCAATTTGCGCTCACCGTGTTCGAAATGATAGGGGGGGACAGACATTCAGAGTACACACACTCACACATACACACACACACAGACTCACACACACACACATACACACACACAGACAGACACACTTTTTTCGCCCTGTGTTGATCTCATAAGTCTACTTTCATTTTTTGCAAAAATCGAAAGTAGGCTAAAATGAAAGTTTGTCTGTTTTTTTTTCTGAATTTCTTCGGAAATTCGATTATTTACGCTTTTCAGACTGTTTTATGATGGATGCGCGCGATTTTTTTTTGTCTGTCTCTCTGTGTGTTTGTTTGTCTGTGGACAAATTTGTTCCCTTATAACTCGAAAACGGCTGGGTGTTTCAACGTAAAACTTGGTACAGATGTCCATCAGAGGCACGACACTAATCATTGATGTAACTCTTCTCCGTACCTCTCGTAAAAGGGGGCCTACCCACTTAAAATACATGCTGAAATAGGCGTTGAAGGACGAGACAAAGCTTTTTTTCAGCACCTCAAAGTGAGAGACATAACTCGGGAACCACATTTTAAGGCCCTAAAACCAACCGTTTTTGAGATATTCCCAGAAAACTAATTTCATTTAATAAACTAATGAACGAATTCAAGCCGGTAACCATGGCAACAGATTCTCAGAGGTCCATCTATTGCTGTAAGACGCAATGAAATTCCATTAAAAGTACATTAGTGTGAAAGTTTGCAAACGGCTAGAAGATTATCATGGAACCAAATTAAGCTGTAAAATTCATCAATACCTATAATGCGCTTCAGGGAGTCAAGGGCTACTCTAGAATTTTTTCACGCGATTTACACCTGCGGGTGTGGTACGACAGGTCTATTATATTCCTATCCCTATATTATATTATTACTAGCAGTAGTGCCCGGCTTCGCCCGGTAGATTTACTTGTTTTAGAAAAAATCTCTATAAGACTACGAAAACATTTTCTTAGATTTGTCACTTTCAATCATTGGGAAATGGCAAAATCGCCGGGGTAGAACAGGACGAAGCTAATTGCAGGAAATAGGATTGCTAGTGAGAGGCAAATACTACATTTAATTCCATACTGTCTTTTAAGGCAGAGACGTACTATAGTGAAAGAGATTATGGCGTACTCCTCGGGTCCCAGCTGCACGGAACTGAGAGGATCGTAGGTGATGACAGACGTTCGGACGGGGGGTTCCTGGTCCTATTTACATCGGCCGGTGAATCACTTACTCTTTCGTAACAACACAGTGGTTTGAGCAACGGCCCTGTATGAACATCAGCATAGTCAGCAATACCAGATAAGACGGCGGGCTCTGGACAGTCTTCACATGTCACCTCGCAGTGAATCAGCAAGCTATTCTCACAACTGTCCCCCTCCCCCGGGTCTCACAACTTGTGGGACGAGGGTTGGTAACCACGGGACCCCAGCTGAGTCCGACATTGATTCTACTTACAGGTGCAGGGCTCCTTTCAGTTCTCTTTCCTGTCGGCCTCCCTTGGTCAACTCTTATTCTCTTCCGACCCCGACGGTATTAGGGTATCCGAGGCCTAGGGAGTCTTTCACTTTGCCGCCTTAATTGGCCCTTGTCTCATCTTTCCTGATACCCTCATTCTTCGAGGGGTCAGCTTTCTTTTTCTTTTCATAATATCTCCTGTCTTCTGTTCAAGGCTCTGAAGGAGGCAGGGTGTGTGTAGCTCCACCACTTCTGGTGCACCCTGGATAGTGCTACACCCTCAAGGGTTCATGGCTGGTGAGTCCAAGAGCTGGCAACCCCGAGGGATTCCTGAGCTGAGTCCGGGTTTACCCCGTTTTTTCCATTGCCTTTGGGGCGGACCCTCTCCTCTTTCCCCTTCCTATCTGCCTTTCGAGGCTCTCCTTCCTTCCAAGTCGCTCAATTATCATTTATCCAGGGTTGAGGGCATTTCCTTTCATCCTGTCTTTTATTTCCCTTATAACCTTCTTTTTTCCTTATCTTCTTCTAGCCCGTAAGTTTTGTAGTTAGTTTCAGTTGTAGTTTCAATTTCACGATCCGCCAAACCATTAGGGGCCGATAACCTCGACGTTAGGCCCCTTAAAACATCAATTATCACCATCATCATCACAACTGGCATTTTGCAATTGGGTTATTGTGGTACTTAAAACTTTCTGTTAAGTCTCTCACTCTTTTGTGTTACATAAATAATTTGTAGCTAGAAACCTTCCCTGGTAACCACGGCATTGTGCAATTGGGTTACTATGGTATTTAAAACTTCCTGTTAAGTCTCTCACCCTTTTGTGCTACAGAAATAATTTGCTGCTAGAAACCTTCCCTGGAATCCACGGCATAGTGCAATTGGGTTACTATGGTATTTAAAACTACCTGTTAAGTCTCTGACCCTTTTGGTTTACATACAGGCGGGGAAGAGTATGGTGTTGCTTAACTTCTGACACGTTTGTTTCAAGGGGCTTAAAACGTGATTTTCTGGTCTCGCACAGTTTCACCGAAGTACTTGTTGGGTTCCAAGGGGTAAGTATGCAAAATTTGGTGCAGATCGGTGAAACAGTGAAGATTTGTGCCAAAGGGCCTAAATACAGGGAAGGGAGTGGTCTGTCCAAAATTTCAAGCAGACAGTGTTACTCGTCGGGTTCCAAAGGGTAAGTATGTAAAAGATGGTTCAGGTGGGTGAAACGGTGTAGATTTTTGCCAAAGGGCCTAAATGCAGCGAATGGAGTGGTCTGTCCGAAATTTAAAACGGACAGTATTACCCGCAGGGCTCCAAGGGGTAGCTTCTCCGTAATTTCAAGCAGACAGTGTTAGTCGCAGTGTTCCAAAGGGTAAATATACACATTTTGGTTGAGATCGGTGAAACGGTGTAGATTTGGGCCAAAGGGCCTAAATGCAGGGAATGGAGCGGTCAGCCCGCATTTTCAGCAGACAGTGTTACTCGCAGGGTTCCAAATGGTAAGTATACAAATTTTGGTTCAGATCGGTGAAACGGTGTTGATTTGCGCCAAAGGGCCTAAATGCAGGGAATGGAGTGGTCTGTCCGCAATTTCAAGCAGGCAGTGCTACTCGCAGGGCACCAAAGGGTAAGAATACGAATTTTGGTTCTGATCAGTGAAACGGTGTAGATTTGGACCAAAGGGTCTAAATGCAGGTAATGGGGTGGTCTGTCCGAAATTTTAAGATGACAGGGTTACTCGCAGGGTTCCAAATGGTAAGTATACACATTTTGGTTCAGATCGGTGAAACGGTGTTGATTTGTGCCAAAGGGCCTAAATGCAGGGAATGGAGTGGTCTGTCCGCAATTTCAAGCAGGCAGTGCTACTCGCAGGGCACCAAAGGGTAAGAATACGAATTTTGGTGCTGATCGGTGAAACGGTGTAGATTTGGACCAAAGGGCCTAAATGCAGGGAATGGGGTGGTCTGTCCGAAATTTTAAGTGGACAGTGTTACTCGCAGGGTTCCAAAGGGTAAGGATACAAATTTTGGTTCAGATCGGTGAAACGGTGTAGATTTGTGCAAAAGGGCCTAAATGCAGGGACTGGGGTGGTCTGTCCGAAATTTCAAGTGGACAGAGTTACCCGCAGGGTTCCAAAGGGTAAGTATACAAATTTTGGTTCAGATCGGTGAAACGGTGTGGAGTTGTGCCAAAGGGCCTAAATGCAGGGAATGGAGTGGTCTGTCCGCAATTTCAAGCAGACAGTGTTAATCGCAGGGTTCCAAAGTGTAAGTATACAAATTTTGGTTCAGATCGGTGAAACGGTGTAGATTTGGGCAAAAGGGCCTAAATGCAGGGAATGGAGTTGCCTCTCCACAATTTCAAGCAGACAGTGTTAGTCGCAGTGTTCCAAAGGGTAAGTATACAAATTTTGGTTCAGATCGGTGAAACGGTGTAGATTTGGACCAAAGGGCCTAAATGCAGGGAATGGGGTGGTCTGTCCGAAATTTTAGTGGACAGTGTTACTCGCAGGGTTCCAAAGGGTAAGTATACACATTTTGGTTTAGATCGGTGAAACGGTCTAGATTTGTGCAAAAGGGCCTAAATGCAGGGAATGGGGTGGTGTGTCCGAAATTTAAAGTTGACAGGGTTAATCGCAGGGTTCCAAAGTGTAAGTATACAAATTTTGGTTCAGATCGGTGAAACGGTGTAGATTTGGGCAAAAGGGCCTAAATGCAGGGAATGGAGTTGCCTCTCCACAATTTCAAGCAGACAGTGTTAGTCGCAGTGTTCCAAAGGGTAAGTATACAAATTTTGGTTCAGATCGGTGAAACGGTGTAGATTTGGACCAAAGGGCCTAAATGCAGGGAATGGGGTGGTCTGTCCGAAATTTTAGTGGACAGTGTTACTCGCAGGGTTCCAAAGGGTAAGTATACACATTTTGGTTTAGATCGGTGAAACGGTCTAGATTTGTGCAAAAGGGCCTAAATGCAGGGAATGGGGTGGTCTGTCCGAAATTTAAAGTTGACAGGGTTACCCGCAGGGTTCCAAAGGGTAAGTATACAAATTTTGGTTAAGATCGGTGAAACGGTGTAGATTTGTATACATAACAGACAGACAGACAGACAGACAGACAGACAGACAAACTTTGTGCTTTATATATAATTCGTTGAGGCCATCTAGGACCACGTTAAGTCTTGCTACACTTGGCAATTTGTTTCGCCTTCCTCTGAGCCCAGAATTCCCTCATTCTCTGTGAGTGGGCCATCTTGCGCTCCGCTGTCCAGGTGGTACCTTGTCTTCTTTTCGGGTTCGATGTCTCGTCTCGGGTTAGCCCATTAGTCAGTATCTTTTTGCGGAAGAGATCTCTATTGAAGGCGTCGTCGGGTTTTAGATGCAGCATTTTGAGGTCGTCTTTGGTATTCATAAACCAGGGCATTGTGGTTTTGGGTTTGGAGTCAAAGAAATGAAAAATCTGTTTAGTCAGCCTGTTTCCGTCCATTCGTTTGAGATGACCGTAATACCGTGCCCGCCTTTTACGGATCGATTCTGAAATTTTCTCTATTTCACTGTAGACTTCTTTGTTGGATTTTTTATAGTGGATACCATTCTTGTAATTTGATCCCATTATACCTCTGACGATTTTGCGCTCTTTTTTCTCCAGTTCTTCAAGGAGTCCTTTATTAGCATTTAGGGATAAGGTTTCGGCTGCATACATAACTACTGGTTTCAGAACAGTTTCATAATGACGTAGTTTAGTATTTTTGGACAGGCATTTTTTGTTGTATATTGAGCGCGATGTTTGATAGGCTATTTCGAGTTTGCGTACTCGTTCCTTGAGCGCTTCTTTGTCCAGTCCACTTTTCATGATTATCTCTCCCAAGTACTTAAATTTTTCCACTCTGTTGATCTTCCCGTATTTTGTCTGCAATTTTGCTGGGGCGTCTTTGATGTTGGTCATTACTTCTGTTTTTTCGAATGATATCTGCAAGCCAGTTTGTTCAGCGATTTCTTTTAAAAGGTCGATTTGCATCTTAGCAGTTTCTACGTCGTTCGACAGAATAGCGATGTCATCAGCGAATGCTAGACTGTCGACTATGATCCCCTTGGATTTTGCTCCCATTCTCAGAGGGCTATAATCAGTTTCTAATAATTTTGTTCGCCAGGTCCGAATGACTTTTCGAGGACGCAGTTGAAAAGCATTGGAGAGAGCCCGTCACCTTGTCTGACTCCCGTTTTGACCTCAAAGGAATCCGACAGACATCCCAGGAACTTTACTTTGGATTTTGTTTCAGTTAAGGTGGCTCTAATTAATGCCAGCAGTTTCAGGTCAACCCCGAATTCGTTGAGGATGTTCAACAGAACTTCGCGGTCTATCGAATCGTAAGCCTTCTTAAAGTCCACAAAGACTGATACGTACGATTTGGACCTGAGATTGCAATATCTAATGATTGTTTTGAGGTTGTGGATCTGTTCGGCAGTTGAACGACCCTTTCTGAATCCCCCTTGGTATTCTCCTATTTGATGCTCGACTTCGGCTTCTAATCGCTCCAGGATAGCAAGTGAGAGAATTTTGTATGTTACCGGTAGGAGGGATATTCCTCTGTAGTTGTTGACGTTTTTCATGCTGCCTTTCTTGTGTAACGGATGGATCAAGGCCGTTTTCCAATCTTCTGGTAGAATTTCATTTTTCCAAATTTGTTCTATTTGCTTCTGCAAGATTTCAACTGCTTCTTCGGGAGCATATTTCCAAAGTTCTGCAACTACAGAGTCTTCCCCGGGCGCTTTGTTGTTTTTTAGTCGAGCAATGTGACGCTTGATTTCGTCTTTGTTGGGTGGTCTTGATTCTGGGCTTCTGCGAATGGGTTCCTCGGTCTTGATGGGATTTTTGGGTTGGTCGCAATTTAGTAAATTCTTAAAGTAATCAGCTAGGATGGTACAATTTTCTTCATTTGAGGTCGCCAGTGTACCGTCCTTTCGCTGAAAGCATAACGACGGAGGTTTATAACCCGTAAGTTTCCTTTTGAACGTTCCATAGTACTCTCTGGTGTTGTTTCTTTTAAAGTCTTGGTCGATCTTCTCAATAAGTGACTTTTCATATTTACGTTTCTCAGCTCGGATCACTTTAGCTGTCTGTGCTCGTTGGGCTTTGTAGGTTTCCCAATCAGTTTGCGATTTTGTTGAGTAATATTGTTTCCATGCATCGAGCCTTTTCTTGAGAATCTATATATATAGATTATTACTATTATATTATGGCGTACAACGACGACACAAAGCCCCTCGGTGCCAGAAACAAAACTCGGGGGCCGTAAAGAGTCCTCGAAAACTACATTATAAGGCTCTAAAACCAACAGTTTCTGAAATATTCCCAGAAAACTAATTTAATTTAATTTAACAAACTAATGAAGGACTGCAAATCGGTAACCATGACAACATTATCTCAAGGGGTGGAATCCAACTTTCCATCTATTTCTGAAAGAAGTAATGTCACTCTATTTATTACATTTCGGTGAAAATTTTGCAAATGGCTATAAGGTTATCACGGAACCAACGTAGACTGTATAATTCATCAATGCAATTAAGGGTGTCAACGGGCAACCTAGAATTTTTTCTTGCAATTTTCACGTGCGACATATAATATAGAAGGTCTCTTATATCTCCAAACAGCAACATTATTTTCAAAAATTCCTGAATTGAATCAGCATTTTTTGCGGCTTTTAGGAATTTGGGCCATTTGAGACTAAAGAACCTGATTTTTCATGCACCATAAGCCTTAATAATTTATGAAAGAGTCTTACTGTGTATGGGGACCTAACACAACTTAGAGGGTCAGTTTTTATGTGACGTGTATTGCGTTTCGTCTATAAGGCTTCCAATTCTATTTCACGTCAAGAAGTACGCATTAGGTAAATTTAGTTTGAGAGCACATTTTAACTAATCTTTTTTTTTTACGACATACAGGTTCATCATAAGGATGATTTTGTTTGATACTGTGTGGTAGATATACACATATTTGGATATCTGTGTGATATGTTGTAGACAATGTAATTGTCTCTGTCTTTCTGAGTATCTTTATGTACGCCTAAAACTCGTATTTGGATGCTTGGTGCATCGTAAAATTAGGTATGGTAACAATGAGAGTCAATACTCCAATCATTTATAAAACTCTTCACCGTACTTTTCATACAGTAGAAGGGTGTATATAGGGAAAAACTTCCTTCTCAATGTGAGACACAAAATTCGGGAGTCTATAAAGGGTCTCCGAAAACCACATTTTAAGGCCCTTAAATTAACAGTGTGTGTGATATTCCCAGAAAACAAACTTCTTTCTGATAAACGTATGATGGAATGACAAACCGCTAACCATTGCAACAGTAGCTCAATTGATAATGTCTGGTGTAAACACCGAACACCGTTCGAAGAACGGGTACTTCTGCTAGTAAATAAATAAATGAAACAGCTTTGCAAATCCCAAAAATTGCTAAGATATCCGCCCATTACAGACACAACTCAACTGGTGAGCAAGTCTAGACTAATATTAACCTCATCAGAAGACTAAAGATAGATGGAATTAACGAATATGATTGGAACTAGGCATGGAGGAGGCTGCCGTAGCCCTTCAGATGGTAAAATTATAATATTTGCCGGGAGTTAAAATTGAGAAACCACGGAAAAATAATCCAAGGAATGGGCGATGGTAGATTTCAAGCCCTTAAGTTTTTGTTGAAAGTTGAAACTGGGTATATTCAGTTTCTTGAGCAAATGTGAGATGGGGCTTCGAGAAGAAAATCTGGGAAGAGTGGGGTTCAATGCCCACATCAGCTATCGTAGACGCTGGTTTCCTTGGTTTTCCGTTTCTGCTTTAGGAGAATTCTGAGATGGTTCCTAACATAAGATCACGGTCGCCACCTTACAAATCTTAGTCTCAATTACCAGTTTCAGAGGTTATCAGATTGATTCCACACACAAACATTTAATTTCAAGAAGCTACAGGGTCACGACCTTAAATGAATAATCAACGACAACAACAACAACAAAGTGAAAGAAGGAAGCTTGTAGATTTACGTGATCCTTAATGTTGCGATCATGAGACACGGGACCTCCAGTTTTACGTAGCCTATAACCCCAACCACAGGAAGTGTAATTAACTTCGAAGATCTCACATGAATTGGCTGGGAATCGAACCCAGTCCTCCTTGGTAAGAGGCAAGCAGCTTAACCACTGCACCATCCCTCTCCCAATAACAACAACAAGAGCAGTATAACAACAGAAAGCTGAGTAGGCATTGGTGTCACAGATAATGTCTGTGGAGGGTGGTGGATTCAGTGCTGTACTATCTCGGTTAGGAAAGCCATTGCAAACTACAGAGGGTGTGAAACTATTTCACTCACCTCTTACGTCCATCACAGTTATTTAATTAAATAGTATTTTATTGGCCAGCTGCTGACAGCATTTACAACCTCACTTAGTAATGTTTTCTCCCCTGTGGGCATATGACGTTACCCATTAGGAATTGCATCTGGAATTTTCAGAATTGAGGATTCAGATGGGTACCTGAGCTGGGTCCGTTTTCTCTTTAATTTTATTAAAATATGAATATACCCTCTAAATAGTGGCACATGACCTCGTAGTTCCTCCCCTTAGAACAACACTAACTAACTAACTACCCTCTAAATCAGGTGATTCCTATCCATAGTCCGACCACCTCGTGGTGTAGAGGTTAATATTCTTGGTTGTCGCTCTTGAGGTCCGGGTTTGATTCCCGGCACGTCAGTACCCCTAGGACGTTGATCTTGTTTATTTTGACCGGGGCCTTGCCTTACTGTCAGACATCTATTCAATTGTCCTCGTGAGGTTGAGCACACTCAGTACTGCCCTCACGTCAGCTTCTAAAATGCCTGAAGGATCCGAGAACCAAACCCGGGGCCTCCGCGTGACAGGCAGGCACTCACCCCCAACACCAACCGGTAGAGCCATCACAATAACAAAGGTTATCACACAAATTCCACTCACCCAAATAGACGGGGCTATATGACTAGGATATTGCAGCCTCTAAAACAAGCAACAACAACAACAATCCAGCCTCTGAGCTCGTGACCTAGGAAGCGAACACTTTATCTTGTCTCAGTATGCCTCATTATACCGCTTCTTTAGGTTTTAGGGTGCTTATTGAGGATCTTACCAGCCTCTGAGCTGACGTTCTGAGAGGCAAACACTTTATCCGTAGGGATTTGAAGAGATTTGAAGGGTCGGGACGACGAAATATAAGTTCTCAAGTTGAGTATATGATACAGAAAGTTGTTAGGCATGATATGTGTGGTGTAAGCCATCTTCTGGTTTATAAAATAATGCATACGTCCGTGTTGTGGTAAAGTCTGCAAGCAGAGTTGTCCTAAAAATATCTAGATTGTACGATTTGCATATAAATATGGTCTGGCTGGCCCTAGCATGGCCAGTAAGTGGGTTTGCGTTGGGCTGGGGAAAGTGTGTGTGTGCTGGGATTGAAGTGGCCTCCTACGTTATAAGAAACACGACAGTGGGAGAATGCGCCCGAAATTCTCTACTGCATCGCTACGGTCAACATAATATGTTTAACATATTACATATCGATGTATATCTACCCCTTATTATTTCCATGGATTAGGTTAGATACGTTTCTACACGACAACAATCTCATATGGGAATTACAAAGAGGCGAAATTAATAATGTTTTTAATGAAACTAGACAAGGACCGACAACTGTAGCTATGCTCTAGGTGGCTTCGGTGGCGTAGTCGATAGCATGCTGATCTGCTATCCCGAAGATCGTGGGTTGAAACCTGGCCGAAGTCGTCGGACTTTTAGGAGCCTTAAAACCGTTCAGTAGGCCTATGCCTCACCTTCGAGGTGAAGTAAAGTCGGCGGGCCCTTGTCCTAGCTTTATAGGGGATGTAAAAGAACATACCACTGCAATTGATAGTGTGAAGCTAAATTTATAGGTTATTTGGTTAGAAGCGCTCTATCAAGCCCCAGCTTTCGCTATTACGCGTCTGTGACAGTGGCATCTCTGGTAGCGAAAGTAAGAACTACTTGAAATTGAACTTAATGGGGTTTATCCGGCTCCGCGGATAAATGGTTAGCATGCTAGGCATTGGCTGAAAGGGTCCCGGGTTCGATTCCCGGCTGGATCAAGAGGATTTTAATCTCCTGAGTTAAACTCACATGGCTCGGGGACTGTGTGTTTGTATTTGCCTGCAAGAACGTATTTCAGAGTAAAGTATCGGTAGCCAGAAATAGTAAATGGAAGAGAGTAATTTAAAATACAGAAAATAATATTATGTTAATGCCGTGACTTGTTTAATGGGCGTGCATTTGGAATAGGGGATGGGCTGCACAAAGCTGTTTACCTTTTTTGCGTGGCCATAGATCCTACGAATTAACAGTAGATAACACGATAATAATAATAATAATAATAATAATAATGAAATGAATATCCACAGCCTGCTTCCAGTCTCCGAGCGGGTCAGGAATGGAATGAATGAAGCCCCCATCTAGCGGCGAGGATATGAACTGTGCCGGCTGCCGAGGCCTGACGCACTTCTCTGCGGCAATGATTAAATGAATGACAGATGAAATGAAATGACACAGGAGAGTGTTGCTGGAATGAAATTTTGACAGGGAAAACCGGAGTACCCGGAGAAAAACCTGTCTGCCTCCGTTTTGTCCAGCACAGATCTCACATGGAGTGACCGGGATTTGAACCACGGACCCAGCGGTGAGAGGCCGGCGTGCTGCCGCCTAAGCCACGGAGGCTAATAATAATAATAATAATAATAATAATAATAATAATAATAATAATAATAATAATATCGTATCGCCTCGGGTGCTGGGTGCAAGCTTTGTTATTTGACACCGAGAGGGTAGCTTTCATGTCGAATTTAGTTGTTCTTTGAAGATAATAATGTTATTGGTTTTACGTCCCTTTTAACTACACTGGCTTTTAGAGACGCCGGGGAGCCGGAATTTTGCCCCGAAGGGGACCTTTAACGTGCCAGTAAATGTACTGACATGGCTCCCTCACATTTGCGCACCCTCAAATGCCAGTTGACTGCGCCAGGTTTCGAACCTGCAACCTAGGGCTCAGCAAGCGAGAACGTTACCCCTGAGCCACGCAGCCAGACGTTCTTTGAAGCACTATGAATGTCAATGAGGTTAGATATCTAAGCTCCTTGAACACTGTAGCGCTTTCTAGTAGAGAAATGAGGAACATTGTGTTGGTGGCAACTCCCGAGATCAATTTTGCCTTTATGAACACGGCCTACTGAATTCTAATGGGTTATTAGCATGTCAACATCGTATGACATGCGCGTCGTATTTTTGCCGCCTTTCAAAAATTAATTACCACGGCCAGGACCGAACCTGCAAGCTTCGGGTTAATAGACCTACACGTTAACCACTCATCCGCCGTGGCAAGATAACACGATGAAACGCACATACAGACTAAGACAACACAAATATCCAAAACGTAGATGGGATTCGAACCGGCAGCAAACGCAACGAACATTTTCAGAGCCTCACATCTTAACGATAGGATAAGCTTCCCGGCTCAGACCGGACTTCTCGCAGTCAATTTTAGAAGTGTACTTCCATTTTCACTCTTCATTCCTCATTTCGGTTCACTTTTATGCTTATCTAGGCCTACTGCTTCTTAATGTTTCACAGGAAATAGCTTTCAGGGGTGGCGTCTCGCATTACTCTTCTCGCTTTGCTTTTCTTACGCTACAATGTCAAAGAGGTTTCGCTTTATGCACAAATGGCTTGTGTTATTCTGTTTCGTCAAAAGTTTTCCCACTGTGGATTGAGATCCGTTAATGGAAACGTCAGAATTCTCTGGCAGTTGATCTGTTGAATATTCTGCCGTAGATATGAATATTCCGAGGTTCATTACCTCATCACGACTTTGCAGGTTGGGGAACATGGCAGCTGTCCCCTTTAATTGTGACAATGCTGCCCAGCGAGGACTGTCTCCTGCAAGCAGCCAAGCGTTGGTCTCTTTTAATGGAAAGGAATGAAAATTGTTTTTCTACAAGGAAAACTAAAGGAAGTAGGAGACTTCTGTTACTTAGGAAGCAAAATAACCAGTGATGGACGAAGCAAAGAGGATATAAAAAGTAGGTTAGCTCAGGCAAGGAGACCATTTCTTCAGAAAAGGAATCTGTTGACATCGAATCTAGATTTAGGTATTAGGAAGTCATTTTTGAAGGCCTTTGTCTGGAGCGTGGTATTCTATGGAAGTGAAACTTGGACTATTGGTGCAGCAGAAAAGAGGAGAATTGAAGCGTTTGAAATGTGGTGTTACAGGAGAATGATGCATATCAGATGGGTAGATAGGGTTACAAACGAAGAGGTATTAAGACCAGTGGGAGAGGAGAGATATTTTTGGCGACTGCTAATGAAGAGAAGAGATAGGTTGGTAGGACAAATACTAAGACATCCAGGAATAGCAAGCTTAGTTATGGAAGGAAGGGTCAAGGACAAGAACTGTAGGGGTAGACCACGGTTAGAATATGTTAAACAGATTGCCTCGGATGTAGAGTGTGGTAGTTATGTAGAGATAAATCGATTAGCTCAGGACAGGGAGGCATGGAGCGCTGCATCAAACCAGTCAAAAGACTGAAGACTCAAACAACAACAACAACAACAAGGGAGAGCTGTCATTAAATGAACAATATACCACACATGAATCACCTGATTTTTAAGACTACATCCGATTAATGGAGTCAAAATCCACAGCGGGCTAAGAGCAGAGTGAGTATGTTGGCTTCAATTTACTGAGAATGATAACTATTCTACATTATATCAGTAGTAGATCAACGGGATAAAAAGCCGGAAATCACAGATTCAAGTTCGCATCTATCTCAGTGGATGATGTTATGGAGTAAATAAAACCTAACACGCCGGGAAAATTAGCTATACGCTGGCGAAAAACCGAGGGGTCAGCCGACCGCAGCCGGGCAAGAGGCATTGTTATACAACATGAGTTGCAACAAATTTTGCAAATATTCTGGACCTCACTGCAAATTTTGTTTGGAAGTGAATGGTGAACATTTTTAATAGTTGCTGAAAGTTACAGATACGGCAAACCTTCCAACGAGGTTATTGCTACAGTTGTATTACGGCTCCTTTCCAACCTGACTGCGGTCGTCCGACACATTGGCGATGCCATCAGCGTTGGCCTGTATACGGACCAGCCTGTGGTCGCTAATTGTACCGGTGTGTTACGTTTTATTCACCCTACATTTCTTCAATGTACTACCTAATAGGTAACCTCCAATAGGAAAGCCTAGACATTTTCAGGATTTTAAAATGCGTACACAGACACTGACAGGAAAGGTGGAGGAGATTGTAGATGTGATGGAGGGAAGAAAACTGGATGTACTAGGCTTGGCAGAAAAAAGATGGAAAGAAGAAGGTCGCAGAGAACTGAGGAAAGGGTACCGGTTGTACTGGAGTGGGAACAGTGAAGGAAGGAGCAGCGGAGTAGGAGTAGTTGTGAGAGATGGAATGAAGGAGGAGGTAAAGGGAATAAGTGACAGGATCATGAAGATCAGAGTAACTGTAAAGGGAAGAAGCCTGGAGATAGCCCAGGTATATGCCCCTCAAGTTGGATGTACAGCTCAAGAGAAGGAAGACTTTGAGGAGGAGCTACAACAGCAGTTGAATGGCCAGAGCATCATTGTCATGGGAGATTTGAATGCACATGTAGGAAGTGAAAGGCAAGGATATGAAAATGTATTGGGAGCAGAAGGATGGGGTAGCAGGAATGAAGAAGGGAGAAAGTTGCTGGATTTTTGCAAGAGAAACGGTTTAGTGGTAGGCAACTCCTGGTTCCGGAAGAAAGAAAGCCACAAGGTAACGTGGTACAGCAGTGATTTAACAAAGAAATCTTTGGTAGATTACATGCTGTACGACTGGGAAATGAAGAGAAGTGTCAGAGATATAAAGGTAATACCATCAGAGGCCTTAGATAGCGACCACAGAATACTTGTAATGAACCTGGGAGTTGTTGAGGATAGCAAGAGGACAGAGTACCAGGAAAGGAGAATCAAAGTATGGAAACTCAAGGAAAAGGAAGTCAAGGAAGAATTCCAGAAGATAATAAGGGAAAGGATGCCAACAGACAATCCTAAAACAGGGGAAGAGGAATGGAAGCCATTCAAAAACACAATGGTGGAAGCTGCAGTGGCAGTATGTGGAAGAACAAGCAACAGAAAGCGGTGTAAAGAGACACCATGGTGGAATGAGAGAGTAAAAGAAGCTGTGGGAAGGAAGAACAAGGCTTTCAGAGTGTGGTTCCAGGAAAGAACTGATCTGGCAAGGGAAGATTATAAGATAAAGAAGAAAGAAGCAAACAAGATTGTCGCAGAGGAGAGGAAGAAGTGAATGGTAAAGTGGACAGAGATGATGGAGGAAGACAGCAGAGGAAATAAGAAAGTACCGGTACTTTATGGGATGGTCAAAAGTAAGAGAAGAGGTCTGCGAGAGGATGTGGTAATGATGGACAAAAACGGAAATGAGGTACACAACAAAGAGACACTCAAGACAGTGTGGAAAGAGTACTTTGAGGATTTGCTGAATCCAAATGGTCATAGGGAGGAAGACAATGCATTGGAAGATGGAGAAGACAACACAGGAATGGAAAAGGACCTGACTTGGAGAGAACTGGAGATGGCTATAGACAAGATGAAAGGAGGAAGGACACCGGGTGTGGATGAAGTGAGTGTTGAAATGGTGAAGGCAGCAGGGGAGGTTGGGAAACAGTGGCTGTACCGTGTGATGAGGGTGATATGGAAGGAGAAAAAGACCCCAGAAGATTGGAAGAAAGGATTAATTGTCCCAATATTTAAGAAAGGAAGCAGAAAGGAATGCAGATATTACAGGGGAGTCACACCCATACCTCACTGTGCCAAGATATGTGAAAAGATATCAGAAAGTAGAATACGAGCCAAAGTGGAGAGAAAATTGAGAGAGGAGCAGTATGGATTCAGACCTGGGAGATCAACAGTGGATCTAATATTTTCAGTGAGACAGCTCCAGGAACACCACTACGAATTTGTAGAGGATCTGTTGATGGCCTTCCTGGACATCGAAAAGGCCTATGATAGTGTGTGTAGGGAGAAGGTTTGGAAAGCAATGGAAAACATGGGATTGGAAAAAGGGACTGTAGGCAGAGTGAAGGAGATGTATTGTGGAAGTGTGAGTTGTGTGAAAGTTGGAGGGGAAAGTACAGAATGGTTCAGACAAATGAGTGGCCTGAAACAGGGTAGTGCGCTGTCACCCCTTCTCTACCGGGTGAGTTAGCCGTGGTCGTTGCGGCATGACTGTTGGCAGTCGCTCACATCAGGGAGGCGAGGAGGTTCGAATCCCCCCCGCCGGCAACCTTGAAGATGGTCTTCTGTGGTTTCCCATCTTCCTTCCAGGCAAATGCCGGGGTTGGTCCCTAACTATAGGCCACAGCCGCTACCTTCCAACTCCTCGACCCTCCCATCCAACTTTCCTCCCCAACGGTACTTGTAGCTCACCCATTGGGTGTCCGTCTCGAAGCAGCTACAAAACTGGCGAGCCGAACATGTCCTCGGACACTCCCGGCACTGAAAGCCATACGCTAAAAAAAAACCTTCTCTTTATTGTGGTTATGGACGAGGTAATGACACGGATAGCAGGAAAGATAGGAGAAGATAAGATGAAAGCAATGGTGTTTGCAGATGATCTCATGGTCTGGGGAAACAAGGAGGAGGAAATTCAGGAGCAACTGAAGGCTTGGGAAGAAACAGTGGGAGAGTACGGATGGAAGTTCAACATCAGTAAATGTGAGATCCTGTTAACGACCAGGAAAAAGAACAGACCAATGAGTGGGATAACACTTGGAGGTGGACAGCTGAAGAAGGTGGAAAGTCTCAAGTACTTGGGAAGTATAGTGGAGGAAAATGGGAGAAATAACAAAGAGATTACGGAACGTGGCAGACAGGCAGAAGCATTTCTGAGAAGCATTAGGAGCTTAGTGTGGAATAAAGATGTCCCACAAAAAAGCAAGGACGTGTTATACAGAAGCTACTATATCCCGATACTGACCTATGCTTCAGAAACGTGGACAATGAAGAAAAGAGACATAAGCAGAATACAGGCAGGTGAAATGAAGTTCCTGTGAAGTAGGATCGGAGTAACAAGAAGATACAGGTTGAGGAATGGAAAGGTCAGGGAAATGGTGAAAGAGGAACCCTTGCAAGGTAGGATTGAGACATCAAGACTGAGGTGGTATGGACACTTAAAGAGAATGGATGAGAAGAGGATTCCCAAGAGGATACAAGAGATGCAGATGCAGAAGAAACGACCAAGGGGAAGACCAAGAGATAGATGGCTGAAAGGAGTGGAGGAATGTGTCAAGAAGAGAGGCGAGGACTGGACCAGTGACAGCGGAGAGGTTGTGGGAAGAAAGGACTAAGTGGCGAGGCTTATGTTCCAAACAGACCCAGCCTGGGGCTGGAAACTGTACAAGATGATGATGATGATGATGACACTTTCATATATTGTGGGATGAGATTTGGCAACCATAGGGCTGAAATTCTTCCATTTTATTTTCCATGGCTCGTCTCTTTCATTTTTCTAGTCAACCTTCTTTGTTCTCAAAGGATCCCGACCGTATTATGACATATTAGGCCAGGTGACTGTTTCAGTTCCCCTTCTTTCTTGGCTTCTTCCTCTTTCTTTCCCAACATCCTTAATTTGAAAGATTAAAAATTCCTTGTTTTCTACTAATTCAAACGTGAACCATAATTCATGCTATTGGAGATCACCAAGCAGTCTCCCATCATCAAAAAAATTGTAAATACCACAGTCAAAATTCATATCCCTGTAGCGGTAATAATGATGGAGGCATCTGGCAACTATGGATAGGTAGTAGTGTGGAAGAAAGTAATCCTGCTGCTAGTTTCTATTTAAATGTATGTAAAATGTCATGGAGACCATTGCCAGCCCATAGAGAGCCAATCGAAATCAAAGTGACCACCGCGTGGTGCAGTGGCTAGCACTCCTGGCTGTCATCCCTGATTTCTGAGTCCATTAAGTCATTTCTGAGGGCTGAACTTGGGTATACTCAGCCTAGACAGGCAGATCTGAAAGGCGTCATCCCATCCTAGTGGTGTTGCGTGGTTTCCCCACTTTTACTCCATGGGAATGCCAGGCTGGTTCCTAACTTTAGGCCACGGCTGCCTCCTTCCTGGATGCAATTACAATACACACGCTACTACAGACACCAGAATAGGACAGTTTATCAAACAGACTATACACATACACACGCAAATTAATGGGACTAAAATGACCACGATGTCGCAAGTCTTTAAACGAATTAACACTGTATTACAAGTCAAAGCAAGGGCCCATTTCGTAACATCCCAAGAATGTTCTGTGTAATTGTTTAGGAGGTCAACCAATTTGGTACATACCTTTCGAATGATTCTGCTAACAATCAAGCATAATTCTTCCTCGAAAAGGCATGGCGTATAGTGGTCATACAAATTGCCATCCCTATGTGAACCCCTTATTGTTCCCGTTTTCCAACGGGGTCGGGGATGAGATGCGATAGAAGTATTTGTGGCGGATGGTTTTTACGGCCAGATGCCCTTCCTGATGCCAACCTCATGAGAAGAGTTAATGGGTGATGAAATGAATGATGGTGAATGAAACTGAGCAAGGATGTCGAAGGAAGCGATCGTGGTCTGTCAGAAGGTACCGTCCCAACATTTGCCTGGAGTTGAAAATGGGAAACCACAAAAAAACATTTCGAGGACGGTCGATGGTGGGGCTCAAACCCACGCGTCTACCGAGTCAGCAGAGGGCTTGGCCCCATGACCTAACGCAGCGCTTTAGCGACCGTAGCCACCACTGTCAGTTGTCAGCCCTAAGTGAATAGATGTGTCGCATATTGAGGTGCACCTACAGTGCTTGCAGAAAGATTATGGAGAGGTCTAAATTTCATTTGATGCAAATTTGTTCCTAAAGTAACAGTATTTCAGTCATTGCTTTACATGATTTTATTAGACATCTATATGAGGGATTTTCATTTAAAATTTCGCTGCTCAAACTCTAATACTTTATTTGGAGATGGAATGTTTTACCTTTTTTAAACTGGGCTAAAAACCTGTTTTTCCTATTAAAATGTTTTTTTTCAACTAGTCCTACAACTATACTGCAGTTTTAATACTACATATCATTCATAATAATAAAAATACAACCTGGGAAAAAAACAAGATGTTCAGTAAAGAACATATAGCCTACTTTCCCCTAAATGTATGAGTATAGTTATAACTCGTTGTTATTATCAAAGAGTATAATAGAACTATTCTTTGTTGAAGACCTTAGAAACGATTTACCTCTACCAAACGCCACAACCTAGATAAAAACTGCTACCATCATTGAAGAAAGAAAGATAAGAAGTATCTAAAGAATGTAATGGATCTGGAGACATAATCGACCGGACTGGCGGCGTGGATCAGCGGTAACGTTCTCGCTTGCTGGAACGTATGTTTCAGGTTCGTATCCTGGCGCAGTCAGCTGGCATTTGAGGGTGCACAAATGCGAGGGAGCCGTGTCAGTAGATTTACTGGCACGTTAAAGATCCCCTTCGGGACAAAATTCTGGCACCCGGGCGTCTCTAAAAGCAACAGTAGTTAAAAGGGACGTAAAACCAGTAACATTATTATTATTATTATTATTATTATTATTATTATTACATAATCGGCCTGACGCGGGCAACATCCAACTTTGAGTTGAGGAATGTCTTTACACGTCTGGCTGCGTATGACTTTCACAACCCTAATTGAATTAACAAATCTTTCCATGACCCTACAGAGACGTGTGTATACCAACTATGTGGATATTTTCGATTGCTATTTGGCTGAAATAGAAGTATTAATTAATATCCTGAACTAGCACCAACGGTAGAGTTCAGATACTATGTGAAATCGTTTTGTTCTTTACTTCAATTAACATTTTCAAATAACGCACAGTAGGCTGTTACAAACCCTTTAAAATAGAAAGTAAAAATGTATCGTAGTATCATCTTGTCATTCTTCAAATTCGATGCGCATAGAATGCAAATGGTATAGTAATCAATGGAGCCCCACGTAGACTAGTAGTGATATCTAGTGGTGAAATATCTAACAATATAATCCTAACAGAGCGAGTGCATTCTAGCGGCCAGAAGAAGAAACTTTTCAATAAAATCTGGTCGGCGTGCAGTTACCTTTTTGGCAGCTAGATGTCTCGAGTAAATCTGCTGGCGAATTATGTTTTAATTAAATATATATTTTACACCATAATATGCACAATATAACGCTTAATTTTAAAACATCTGAGTCATTACAAAACAATAAACATATAAAATTTCAAGCAAAAAAAACTAGCTCTGATCGGGTTTGAACCATAGGCATTTGAGCGATAGGCTAACGCTCTACCACTGGGCTAATTGTGTCAACGAATATCGTTCTATATAAAATGACTTACATAGAACTTGTTAGCAAATAGTGATTTATACTAAGCGATTTCATCACTGGAGTATATTATTTATATATAAAGCATTTCATACAATGTTTATTTATTTTATATCAGTACGCTATATTGCATGCAATACTCAAATTAGTGAAATATAAGTCAGGCACAAGATATCCGCTGCCATCTTGTCTTATTACTAAATCAGCTCAGCTTTTTAAAATCACGTCTGCACTATAGTATTACAAAATAAACTTTTAATTTCGAACGTGCCTCTTCCTTTAGAACAGTTAAAACGATTCTCGGCTCGATAATCGGAACTGGTGGGTCCCATGATATGGATTATAAAGTTTGCATAATTCGCACGGCCGCCATCCTGAAATGGTATGGCGGACGACCTTGTAGTTTGGTCACAAGACGCATCCTATACGAAGGTATGGTGTTACCAAATTTGGTAGAGATCGGATGATTTGGTTAGTCGTTATTTGATTTTACGTTTTGAACGTTTGAGTGGCCGCCATTCAGTTTTAGTAAAGATGGCGGCGATATAAAACATGACACTGAGGTGTCCTTTGCTAGTGCTACCTTTGTACCAAATTTCGTTCAATTCGCATTCACCGTGTTCGAATTGATAGGGGGGGGACAGACATTCAGAGTACACACACTCACACACACACACACACAGACACACAGACACACACACACACACAGACAGACACACTTTTTTCGCCCTGTGTTGATCTCATAAGTCTACTTACATTTTTTGCAAAAATCGAAAGTAGGCTAAATACAAATCATTTGGTCGCCTCTCAAATAAACTTTTTCCCTGTTATTTTGGTGGCAAAATTTGTCAATTTCGTTCCGCGATAACTTCGGATTGGCAACACTTCGAGCTATTCTGACTACACAGTTGTTTTCTCCGTGTCTTGTTTGTGATAGATCCGCTCTGAGCACATTTTCGAAGATTAAAAAAGGTAAAACATTCCATTTACAAAAGTATTTATGCTAGAGCAGCGAAATTTTAAAATGAAAACCACTCATATAGATGTCTAATAACATCATGTAAAATAAGATGTTCAGTAAAGAACATATAGCCTACTTTCTCCTAAATGCATGGGTATTGTTATAACTCTTTGTCCTTTTCAAGGAGTATGATTGAATGTTGGTTGTAGTAGCTTATTGAAATACAACGTGCTATAGGGATATTAAACATGAATATGAGGTGCCCTTTGCTAGTGCTACCTCTGTACCAAATTTCGTTCAATTCGGTTTCACCGTGTTTGAATTGATAGGGGGAATCGATTTGCTCACATACTTGGCCACCATCTGCAAACTATTGGGCTGATGTTCTTGCAGTTAGGTCTGAATATGTTTCCCACATAAAGATATGGTGTTGAAAAATTTGGTAGAGACTAGATTATTAGGTTGGTCGTATTTACATTTTAGCTTTTAACATTTGGGTGGCCGCGATTACGTTTCCGTCAAGACAGCGGTGATATAAAACATGACACTGAGGTGCCCTTTGCTAGTGCTACCTCTGTACCAAATTTCGTTCCATTCGGTTCCACCGTGTTCGAATTAATAGGGGGATTCAATTTTGACATAAAGATGGCCGCCATCCGCAAACTATTAGGCTAATGGCCTATTAGATTGGTCAAAGGATGCTCCCTCCATAAAGGTATGCTGTTGCAAAGTTTGGTAGAGATCGGATGGTTATGTTAGTCGTAATTTGATTTAAGCTTTAAACATTTGTGTGGCCGCCATTACGTTTCTGTCAATATGGCGGCGATATAAATCATGACACTGAGATGCCCTTTGCTAGTGCTATCTCCGTACCAAATTTCGTTCGATTCGGTTTCACCGTGTTTGAATTAATAGGGGGAATCGATTTTGACACAAAGATGGCCGCCATCCGCAAACTATTAGGCGAATGACCTATTAGATTGGTCAAAGGATGCTTCCTCCATAAAGGTATGTAGTTGCAAAATTTGGTAGAGATCGGATGATTAGGTTAATCGTAATTTGATTTAAGCTTTGATCATTCGTGTGGCCGCCATTACGTTTCAGTCAAGATGGTGGCGATATAAAACATGACACTGAGGTGCCCTTTGCTAGTGCTACCTCTGTACCAAATTTCGTTCCATTCGGTTCCACCGTGTTCGAATTAATAGGGGGAATCTATTTTGACATAAAGATGGCCGCCACCCGCAAACTATTAGGCTAATAACCTATTAGATTGGTCAAAGGATGCTCCCTCCATAAAGGTATGTAGTTGCAAAATTTGGTAGAGATCGGATGATTAGGTTAATCGTAATTTGATTTAAGCTTTGAACATTCGTGTGGCCGCCATTACGTTTCTGTCAAGATGGCGGCGATATAAAACATGACACTGAGGTGCCCTTTGCTAGTGCTACCTCTGTACCAAATTTCGTTCCATTTGGTTTCACCGTGTTTGAATTAATAGGGGGAATTGATTTTCACACAAAGATGGCCGCCATCCGCAAACTATTAGGCTAATGACCTATTAGATTGGTCAAAGGATGCTTCCTTTATAAAGGTATGTTGTTGCAAAATTTGGAAGAGATCGGATGATTAGGTTAATCGTAATTTGATTTAAGCTTTGAACATTTGTGTGGCCGCCATTACGTTTCCGTCAAGATGGCGGCGATATAAAACATAACACTGAGGTGCCTTTTGTTAGTACTACCTCTGTACCAAATTTCGTCCCATTCGGTTGCACCGTGTTCGAATTAATAGGGGGAATCGATTTTCACACAAAGATGGCCGCCATCCGCAAACTATTACGCTGATGACTTATTAGTTTGGTCAAAGGATGCTCACCCCATAAAGGTATGTTGTTGCAAAATTTTGTAGAGATCGGATGATTAGGTTAATCGTAATTTGATTTAAGCTTTGAACATTTGTGTGGCCGCCATTACGTTTCCGTCAAGATGGCGGCGATATAAAACATGACACTGAGGTGTCCTTTGCTAGTGCTACCTTTGTACCAAATTTCGTTCAATTCGCATTCACCGTGTTCGAATTGATAGGGGGGGACAGACATTCAGAGTACACACACTCACACACACACACACACACACACACACAGACACACACACACACAGACTCACACACACACATACACACACACAGACACACTTTTTTCGCCCTGTGTTGATCTCATAAGTCTACTTTCATTTTTTGCAAAAATCGAAAGTAGGCTAAAAATGACTGAAATGCTGTTACTTTAGGGACAATTGTGCATTAAATGAAATTTAGACCAGTACCTAAACTTTCTGCAAGCACTGTTAGTCCTGCAACATCTCGTAACACACAACGGATATCACTAGCCAAAACTTCCTCACTCTCGGTTCCAATCCATTGCATAAGATCAGTTGAAGGAACCTTTCATGGACCCATTTAGGGTTACTCACAATCTGTTTGTATTCTACAGTGACATACATCTCTAAATGATTGAACTTGATAGAGGCCGCGCGGCGGATGGAAAGTGATGAATCACGGCCAGATAACTAGCGTGTACCGATTACAAAACAGTAGGTCGAAAAGCCCTGGATGCTGTTATAGCATTAATACATACGCAACTGGCAAGATATCTTAGTCCAGATAAATGAGACTTGTGCTGAATTACTGTAGCGTACTTCGTATCACGTGAACATGGTTAGGTATAGAACAAAACAATGCCATTTTTACATGGTGAGGGAAACTCTAACGAAAGGTAAACAGAGACAATCCGCGTACTCGGGAGGTTCTTGAGAACGAAATAACTGCACTGATAGGAAATATCAGAGAGGATGAATTACAGCGAGTGTACCAAAACTTCCTACGTTGGTGCGATGTGAGTCTAGAAACTGAAGGACAGCATTTCCAGCAACAACTATGAAATTCATATAAATAATGATGATTATTAAATACGTAAAAAGTGTAAATGTGTTTAACTAGATGGGCACTACTCTGCTGCTAGCGCCAATACCTTACTCGATACGCTGCTACACTCAGCGGCCTACCCGCCACGCGTTCTTTGCCAGGTTCCGTCATTTAGAGAATGACCTCACTGTATGTATTTATGTCTCCATCACAGTTTGTTAGGATATGAATTAATGGTATAACTCGTCACGTTGATCTAGGTTCTTTATCACATATTAATGTGAATAATTAGTGGCTTCAGTGGCGTAGTTGGCAGCATTCTGAACTGCTGTGCCCAAGATCGCGGGTTTAAACCCAGTCGAAGTAGTCGGATATTTTAAGATTGTTAAAATCCTTCAGTATGACTTCCTTTGGAGGGGAAGTAAAGCCGGTGGTCCCATGTCATAGATTCATGGCATGTAAAAGATCCTTCCAGTAAGTAAACTTGTGTGAAGCTAAATTTACAGGTTAGATATTCTTAAAATGCTCTATCAAAAACTGAACGTTCACCACTAGGTGTCCGTGACATCTAGTAGCAAAAGTTGGAACTACTTGAAATTGAACGGAACTTGTAGCTCACCCCATGGGAACTACAGCCTCTGGCGAGTCAAACATATCCTCGGAAACTCCCGGCACTAAAAGCTATACCCAGAATAATAAATAAATAAATAAATAAATAAATAAATAAATAATTGTTAATTATTGTTCACCTTGGCATTTCTTTCCAACAGAGAACACTGACAGTAAACAAAACCATCTGAAATGTAAAATAGAATGGGACTAAAAATTGATCAGGAAATATTTCGGAAAGAAATGTGAATAAAATATTCAGAAAATTAGCACGGTACCTCAAGTCAATAATAAGTTGTACTTTAATTATAGTACCGGTTTTGGCCAATTTGTGACCTTCCTCAGCGGTATATTATAATATACGTAGAGAAGCAAGACTTACATTCAAAAATTTTCCTCATCATAGGTTGTTATCAAAATTAATTCTAAAAAATACTAATCTTCTAAAGGCTAAAAAACACACATTAAAATTTCTAGGCATGCGTAATATCCACGTAAGTGTTCTAATGATTATATTTCCCTCCCCTTTCTGACTTCCATTATTTTGTTTCTCATTTCTATCTTAATCTTTTTTTTAGATCACTGAGTCTACTTCAAGCTGGTTTTCTATCCAGATTTACATATTTCGTCTTTAATACATAGGGTAAGAGATCTGATTTCTTAACAATAAGTTCCGTGACGAACTAAAGAGCCTATTTTTCTTAAAATTTAAGATTCATGCCAATGATTAATCTATATGGATCTATCAAGAATAATGACGAAATTCAGTTGGTAATATCGAAATTTCTAATTAGTTCGAAATACTGTATACCTGGCAATAATGTAGCCTAATAGAGCACTACAGTTGACAGCCCTGGTGACTGAATATATTCTTAGTTCCATCTCTTAAGGTATAGAACACAAAATTTGGTTGAAGTCCAATGAATAGCATGGACGTTACATGCAGTTAAACATTGGAACTAACAGCGCTCGTAAAATCAGGTTGGCAACAATGTCATGCACGTATTGGTCAGAAATAATCTGAAATAATATGATCTATTGTTGTGCTAATTTTGAATGAAATCCATTAGTTAGTATAGAAGTTACATGCATTTTAAAATTGGACCTATCATAGGCTTAGAATCATGTTGGCAGCACTGACGTATATTAGTTACTCCAAATTAATCTAGAATGCCAGGTACTATACGTGTGCATATTTTAGAGCTATTGGCTTGCATACTTTCTGATATATTGATATTAGGGTAACAAAAATAGAGACAGCATTTATAAACAGTTGGCAGACCTGGTTGCTCTTAAGAATACGCATAGTCATATCTATCATGGTACACATAGCACATACGACATGTGGTTGAAATCCAACCGATAGTATAGAAGTTACATATATTTAAATTTGGACCTCTCAGCAGGCTTAGAATCATGTTGGTAGCACTGACGTATATAAGTTATTCAAAATAAATATAGAATGTCAGGTGCTATAAGTTTGCATAGTTTAAAGCTGTCGGCTTGAATACTTTCTGATATATTGGTATTTGGATAAGATTAATTGAGAGCATTTATTAACAGTTGGCTACACTGGTGGCTCTTAAGAATACGCTCAGTTATATCTGATTATGTACACATAGCACATACGAAATTTGGTTGAATTCCAATTGATAGTGTAGAAGTTATATGCATTTAAAAATTAGACTTTTCGGCAGGCTTATAATCATTTTGGCAACACTGCCATATATAGCCTCCTAGAAATTAAACTGAAATATTATTATCTATACGTGTGCCAATTTTGATATAGCTCCCATTCATACCTTCCAAGATATCCAACATTGACCTCAAATTTCAATTGCGATTTTTCAGCAGTTGGTAGCACTGACCACTGACATAATTTTCAGATACAGCATTAAGATATTCAGATATAGATCTTTACTCCTGCTAAATTTTGTTTCGATTGCTGCAGCCGTTTAGGAGTTGATAGGGAGGGACACACACACAGCTAGACAGACAGTCACACATTTGCCTGGATCGATCTCATAAGTATACTTTTTCATCATTTTTGCAAAATGTCAAAAGTAGGCAAAACATTTAATTGATACCTCCTCAACAACCTTAGAGAAATCGAAAATTCAAATTCTTCACTAACAGGGTGGAGCTGAGAATGGTGGAAAATAAATTAGGACTGAGATAAGAGACAGCCTACATAAAACGCTGAAGCCTTTTTTGATCCAGTAAAGTATCCTTTCTTCAAAGCTCAGACCGCTGCGCTGATACCTTTATGCTTAAAATATTCATAAATTTCCGAATTATTATTTGAGGGGTTGGGGATGATATGTAGATATTACTAAACTAAGTAATTTAGTTTTCTTGCAATTTTGCATGCAGAAGAAGGCAAGAAAATAATAATTCAGAAAATAATAACAGTAACAAAAAAAGAAGATAAATATTTCTAAAGAATCATATGAAAACGTTTCCCAGATTTTATTAATGCAATTATTAATAAGAGATGATTAATTATGTAACCCTCCCCATAAAGAGCAACGTGAGAATTTAATTTGTACAACACTTAAACAAAAGAAAATAAATAAACTCTAGCCCTTAAGGCAAGCAACTCAATGTTGAAAACATCCTTTAGTGTTATAAACTAGACCTTCCAAGGACACTATTCCTTTAGGGGACATGGACTTGGGAATTTACGTACATTGTACCTTATAGGAGATATAAGTTAAACTTCATAATTTCCGTACCATCAACCTGATGATTGTTCACAGTTGAAACTCAACCATATCCGGTCGATTACATTAGCAGTTTGCCTTTTCTATCATTACGAGCGCCTATGCAGAGTTTCACTTGAGCCCTGATAACAACTTCCGGTGTGAAGAGTTTTCAAAAATTCAAAGAACGCCTGAGGAATTGAACAATAAAGAAAAAAGCTTGTAAATAAGTTAATTTGGTTAGGATTTCAGTAAAATAGAAAAGGAGTAACGAACAAGCAATTCTACACTGATTCTCTGGAACTGCACTTAGTCCGGAAATAATTTTCAAAATTTTGTTTTTTAGTTTGAGAAGATTAATGACGGAAATGGGAAAGAGAAAAATACAATTTATTGGTCATGTCATCGGACACAGCACTTTCATCGTTAACATTCTTGAAGGTAAAATGCTGGGAAAGAAAGGAAGAGGTCGGTCTAGGATGAAGTATTTGGATGACATCAAGAATTGAGTGGGATTTGACAATTACATGGAACTGAAACGTATCGCCAACGACAGAAGAGTGTGGTTGCATTGACAGGCATTAGCCTTTAGAATATGAATGAATGAGTTTGATAGAGATTTCTAAGGTGCACAATTTGAAACATTTCCGGACCCCTAGCCTAGGGCCATCCAGTCATTGCGCTCTGAGAGCGCCGCCGTGCTCGGGGAACACTAGCGCTCCTCCCCTTCCATCACTACACTGTGGCAGCGAGGAGACCTGAACCAGACGGACGATGTTCCGACAGCGCTGACAAGATAAGTACGTACAGTCGTGCGGTCGACGGCTTTTGTGGGATTGTTGACATCGTATTGATAGGGCTCTTTTGCAACAAAAATATACCTCATATAGGCCTACAGGGTGAGATTCTCAACTAGCTCCGAAGGACGAATACATGCCTCCGCGTCCATTAGGCACTCGATTAAATTCCCTTCCACGAAGGGTTTCCCAGGTTTGGCAATTCACATCGAACATTTGTAGCTTGCTCGTAAATTGGGTCCACCAACCTCACTCTCCTCTATCTCCTGTTAGACAGAAATACGGCAAGTAATTTTAGTGTTCTTCAGTTAATTAAGTCATTTGTTTGTTTGTAAACAAGAATTTTAGAATTAAAACAATAATACTTACAGAAAAGTGCTGCTTGAAATTTCCTTTCAATTCTTCCAACTTCGATTGTTGACTGTCGTCTGTCAAATCACCGTAATCCTCCCTGTGGTTGCCTCGGAGGCACACTAAACATTTGGCATGCCCATTATAAGCTGTACAGAAAAATGAAATTTCCCATTTTGTTTTAAAGGCTGCTGCTCCGCCACTCCTTTCCTTAATATGATGTTCAGTCATGACCACTGCGAAACTGACTTACCTACACGCTGCAACAAAGTGCATTGGACTAGACTAGCGACTAGGCGCGCTCAGCCAGCCAAGCTCCTCCCACCCTAACGAAACTACCTTCCAGCAAAGTACTCGGAGCACTGGCTTAGAGCGCGGGGGGAGCGCTGTACGGATGGCCCTGCCTTAGCCCTTCAACGTTTGGCACAATAATTGAGGAAATTGCTTACGTGTTTGCCAAGATGGTGACGCCTTCATTGTATGCTAAGTAATGTTTTCAACATTATAACAGGTTGGTTGGTTCCTCAGTTTAGGGGCTGCGACAACGTGGTCATGTAGCCCCGTGTACTTTGGGTGTGTGTAGAATCTGTCTGATAACTGGTGTTAATTGTGATGACTGTATTAGAGTGTGTTATCTGTTTTCAATTCAAGTAAGGACTGCGGAGTTGGACATTGAATTTTTGAAGTAGTTTCTACTTTTACCGCCAAACGTCACTGTCAACGACTACTAGTTCAGAGCTTGGTTACCAGATACCACCACAGTCGGCTCCTGGTGATGAACGTCGGAACCTAAGAGCGTTTGTCAAATGTTTAACCTAATTCACCTTCACACAGGTGTAATTAGTGGAAGGTTCTTTAACATGCCATACATCTATGACATGGGACCGCCGGCTTTACTTCCCCTCCGAAGGAAGGTATACCGAGGGATTTTTCACGCTCTTAAAAAATCCGAAGACTTCGGCTTGGTTTGAACCCACAATCTTGGGCATAGAAAACATTATAATACATGTATGTATGTCTACCCCTTATTATTCCCGTTTTTTCCAACGGGGTCGGGGATGAGATGCGATGGAAGTCTTTGCGGCGATGGTTTTTACGGCCGGATGCCCTTCCTGACGCCAACCGCATGAGAGGAGTTAATGAGAGATGAAATGAATGATGGTGAATGAAACTGGGCAAGGATGTGGAAGGAAGCGGCCGTGGCCTGTCAGAAGGTACCGTCCCAGCATTTGCCTGGTGGTGAAAATGGGAAACCACGGTAAACCATTTCAAGGACGGCCGACGGTGGGGCTCGAACCCACAGAGAGCTTGGTCCCATGACCTAATGCTGCGCTTTAGCCAGCGTAGCCACGACTGTCGGTAAAACATTATAAGACATAATTAAACAAATTGCACATACAAGACGATAACAGAATGTTTCGAAGCCTACTCAAGTCACTACTGTAATGTCTTTAGCCTACATTCCATTTTTACAAAAAATGAAAGTAGACTTATGAGATCTACACAGGACAAAAAATTGGGTGTCTGTGTGTCTGTGTGTGCATGAGTGTGTGTGTGAGTGTGTGCACTCTGAATGTCTGTCCTCCCCTATCAATTCGAACACGGTGAAACCGAATTGAACTAATGTGGTACAGAGGTAGAACTAGCAAAGGGCACCTCAGTGTCATGTTTTATATCCCCGCCATCTGGACGGAAACGTAATGACGGCCACCCAAATGTTAATAGCTTAAATCAAATTACGACTAACCTAATAATTCGATCTCTACCAAATTTTGCAACAACATATATTTATATGGCGAGCGTTGTTTTTACTAAACTACAAGGTCATCAGCCCAATAGTTTACAGATGGCGGCCATGTATGTGCACAAATTGACTCCCCCTATCAATTCAAACACGGTGAAACCTAATTGAACACAATTTGGTACAGAGGTAGCACTAGCAAAGGGCATCTCAGTGAAATGTTTTATATCGCCACCATCTAGACGAAAACGTAATGGCGGCCACTCAAATGTTAAAAGCTTAAAACAAATTACGACCAACCTAACCATCTGATCTCTAACAAATTTTGTAACATTATACCTTTATGTATGAAGAATCTTTCGACCAAACTACACGGTCATCAGCCAATACTTTGCGGACGGCGGCCATGTATGTGTGCAAACCGATTCCCCCTATCAATTCAAACACGGTAAAACCGAATTGAACGAAATTTGGTACAGAGGTAGCACTAGCAAAGGGCCCTCAGTGTCATGTTTATATTGCCGCCATCTTGACGGAAATGGAATGGCGGCCACCCAAATGTTTAAAGCGTAATTAAATTACGACCTACCTAATCATTTGATCTCTACCAAATTTTGCAACAACATGCCTTTTTGTGGGAAGCATATTTTGACTGTACTACAAGGTCATCAGCCCAATAGTTTGCAGATAGCGGACATGTATGTGTGCAAATGTGAAAACGAATAGATTTTTTTTTACAGAGGTAGCACTAGCTAAGGGCACCTCATATTCATGTTTAATATACGTATAACACGTTGTATTTCTACAAGCTACTACAACCAACATTCAATTATACTTCTTGAAAAGGACAAAGAGTTATAACAATGACCATGCATTTAGGAGAAAGTAGGCTATATGTTCTTTACTGAACATCTTGTTTTTTTACTGTTATCTCTCAATCCTTGTGAACTAGTAACTATTAGTCATTCGAAGACTAATTCAATGTTCAAACAGTGTCGTTCGTCGCTTGGAGTATGACAGCATGGTTTGAGTCGCCGCCGCGGTTAAGTCACGCGTGACCTGCATGCCACCGGCAGAGAAGACAGAATTTACATCTGTCGTGGCCGTTCTCTCTCCCAGCTACTTCATTGACTTGCACATTCCGTGCGTCACAGTCTTTTGTGTGTCTTCTCTATGAACTGAGTTGGAGTTCAACTTGGACATAACTCTCTAACATCAAAAGGAAGGAAAGACGGTAGGAAGGAAGAAAGAAAGAGAGAAAGAAAGTAAGAAAGAAAGAAAGAAAGAAAAAAGAAATGAAGAAAACAGTGAATGTGTGAAGAAAGCAAAGGTGGAGAGACGGGGATATATACGTTGTAAAGTAATGATTTTAACGTCCTATTTAACCACTGTGGTTTTAACGACACCATGCTGCTTGGATTTTGCCTAGATGCGCACGAGCCTCTTGCAGTCTTTCATGATCAAATTCCAACTGAGGCCACTGAAGGTGAGAACCATATTGCTGTGCTTCGCAGTCGGTCAACGGAGAGACAGTTGGACCGATAGAAGAATGTGAAAGAATGTGTATGGGTGACGAGATGAACAGGAAGGAAGGAAAAAATCAATGAGGGACGGAGGGAAATGTATAAATTATAATTGGTAGCATTAACATAACATAGAATGTTGGTAGGTGGAGGTTACTTTCATTGTACAAATTGGTAGAAATTTTAAATTTTGCGAGATTTTTTATTTATCGTATGGTTTTTAGTGCCGGGAGTGTCCGAGGATATGTTCACCTCGCCATAGGCGGTAGCTGCTTCAAGCGGACACACATAGGGTGAGCTACAAGTTCCGTTCAATTTAAAGTTGTTCCAACTATCACTGCCAGATGTCACTGATACTTTGTGGTGAACGTTGGAACTTTGATAGAGCGTTCCAGCGAAATCTAACCTAGAAATTTAGCTTATCACACGTTTAGTGGAAGGATCTTTTACATACCATAAATCTATGACATGGGACCGCCGGTATTATTTCCCCTCCGAAGGAAGGCATACTGAAGGATTTCAATGCTCTAAAAAAATCCGACGACTTCGGCCGAGTTTGAACCCGGTATCTTGGGCACAGCAGTTCAGCATGCTACCAACTACGTCACCGAAGCCGCTATTTGCGGGAAAGATAAAATGATAGATGCGCATATAAATGTTTGTAAATCGGCCTTGAGAGGCGTGCAGATGTTATAGGACGCGGCCCTAGAGACCTTATCGAACTCTTTCACACATTCCGAACTAGTTGGAGCACCGACCATCCAATGACTACACTTTTCGAGTGGTGGTTGAACAAAATTTAATAACAACAGCAAAACACATAACAAAGGGGACATGAGTAGCGCATGAAATGATATAATGAGGGATGATGGGTCTGGAATAAAGGTACACATATTATCAAAAATAAATAAACAATAGTATAAAAATAAACCGAGTAGTAAAGAGAATAATTCCGAGATGCCTAACGCGTTCTAGCCTGGAGATCGTTCAAAGCTTAACTCAATTAAAACGGGGTAGCAAAAAACAAGTTAACAATAGTGCAAATAGTATCTTTCTTCCCACCACAGGCTAACTACAAATTGTAGTTAGGAGAGATATTCTAGGAAGTTACGAAGTCACGAAGCCCCAGAACAGAAAAACCTTACCCTTAAACATGTATGTCACTTACAGAAACACAACCCAAGAGCAAACGCAAGCCTAACGCATACATCAATACAATCAAATCCAAACCTGACATTACTCCAACGAAAGATTACAGGTACACTTGACATCACTAAGAACAAAACGCTTTACCCGAGACTAGTTCAACCGAACAGTAACACACCAAGGAAACGTAAATATCAATGACTTCGTTTACTTCCTGAATAAATCCCCTTTCCGGAAGAAGTACGAGACTCGGTTATCTTGCGAAAGACAAGATGAGGTTGCACTGTAGTCCCGGGTACATACAATGCACACACATTCTATCATTTCGAAAGGGTAACCGTACGTCTCATTTAATAAACGTAATGAGTTCACGTGCTGTTTCTCGACTGAAGCCACGCAATAAAACAAGAACAAACTGACATGACCCTAGGCGTTCAGTCGAGCCCACTTAACCAATTTACCTTAACCCACCCTTAACATTAGGACACTGCTTATAATTAAATGACCAGAAGTATGTCGAGGCCCTAAATCATTTACCCATTGCACAAATAAATAACACAACACAACAACAATTAATCAGCTCACGGCATTCATCCATCGTGGCTTCATCATCATCATCAACAAAACAAATTACATATTACATCATCACCTCCAGGTAACGCCCGAAGCAGCTTCCCATGCTCCTAGTCATTTAATTATCCAGCAAAAATAAACGTAACACATGCGTAGGGGAAAAGGGACAAAGAAAATACAAAGCGAATAACAACAAGAGACCCAAAAACGATTAACCCTAAAACCAACACGATCCCCCAAAACGTACATCTACACAAGGGAAGAACATAATCCTAACCAAGATAACGTAATATAAGAACGCGATATCCAATCTAGAGAGGGACAAGTTATCACTGAAAGAAGTGGGACAAGGTATTCCTAACCAACGTCATGTTACACGTATTTCATGCATATTGGCACTTTAAATAACGGTCTCGACGACAGCAGTAAATACATATCCTTTTTAAACCATTTTTCCTTCCAGTGTAGTAATGTGTACAGAAACATCGAAGGACGAAACGTAAGAAGAATATAAGATCGGGATTTTAAAGACATATTGGATAAGTATCTTTTGGCTTCTTATCCTCGTGGCAATCGGCTCTATTCTCCTATATAACAAAATCTGACGACGGTATTGTTGACTATTAGTCTCTTTGATTGAGATCACACTCTCCATAGTGGGCACTACTTCCTTTTTCACAAGATCTAAGTCGGTTTAAATTTTAACCAGCAGATGGCAGTCTTTATAGTATCGTTACTTGTCGACCCGTTTATAAAATAGAATCGGGTCAGGCCTAATTAATCAAATAATAGCGGTTACATTCGTTCGCTAAGCGGAAATCATCAGATCCATGTCAATCGAAACAATTATGCGTACAAGACAGCCAGTTAGAACTTATTTCTTCGTAGTTCTGATGATGTTCGCTTGACCAACGAATCATATCATCCTCAGAATACACGCCCTGCTCCCCTTATGCAATTTGAGTATAATTCCTAATCTCATTCCAGCCTAGTATAATCTAATATATAAAAGTGAAAGTCTGTATGTATGTGGGTATGTGGGTCTGTTCCGTATACAAATCCACACCGTTCCACCAATCTCAACCAAATTTTGCATACACATAGTTTAGGACCCGGAAGGAACCGCTGGCTACATGAATTTTCGATAGTCTTTCTCATTCTTTTGATTTAGGCCCTTTTGGACTCAAGCACAGGCTAATCAAATCATAAAATATACTCATGAAGGAATGGCAAGGCAGATAGTTTCCATGGCAACAGAGCTCAAGTCGAGACACGGCCGTCTGGATGCCAGTTGCGCTCTGCACTACTGGTATAGAAAATGAGCATCTTTACTTGAAATCCCGTTAGTTACTCACCTACTCACACAGCACTGTCAACCGAGTTTAGCATAACAAAGACTTGACACTATCTTCTACTATTGTCAAATACCACTCACTCACTCATTCATTCATCACGAAATCTCAGAAACCACCGAACGGATTGGAATGAAATTTGGTATGCAGCTTCCCCAAGGACCGCAAATGCCGACTAAGAAAGGATTTTTGTATATTCAGGTTCTAAAGGGGTGTTAAGGGGGTAGACCTGCATTTCATTGACTAGCAATATCTCCCGATTGGTTTCATTGGGGGATGTGATACTCGGCACATAAACTCATCATTAAAAATAAGAAGACACGAGTCTCAGGGTTTTTCGATGTGGTGTATATTATGAGGTCAAAGGGGTGAAAAGTGGGGATTGAAATATTCCTAAATGAGCGTGTATCTCTTAAACGAAAAAGGCGAGGAGTTTGAAACTCAGCGAAAAAAATCAGCATAAAAAATAAGTAAATATGTGTTTGACCGTTTTTTTTATAAATCCAATTTAAGGGGCCCATGGGGAAGGGTGAAATTCTGGTGGGGGGGACAGGAAAGAAAGTGTCCTAACTGATTGACTGACTGATTCACTCATCAAACTCAGGGGGAAAAACTGCTTTAAAGTACGTAAATAACTGTTCGACAGGTTTTTTTTCATAAATCAAATTTAAGGGGTTCATGGGGAGGGGTGAAATTCTGAAAAAAGAAAATTGAAAGAAAATGTCCTGACTCACTCACTCACTCACTCATCATCATCGTCCTGCCAAAATTATTGAAGTTAGAAACATGACCGTTTTGGGATATGTTCATTGTATGTCAAAACAGTCTACTAAGGGAGGATTTTCGGATATTCAGGTTCTAAAGGGGTCTTAAGGGGGTTAAACCTGCATTTCATTGAATAACAATATCTCTCGAATGGTTTCATTGGGGGATGTGATTCACGGCATATAAACTCATCATTAAAAAGTAAGAAGACACGTGTCTGATGGTTTCTCTATGTGTTGTGTATATTATGAGGTGAAAGGGGTGAAAAGTAGGGATTGAAAGATTCCTAACGGAGCGTGTATCTCTTAAACGACATAGGCGAGGAGTTTGAAACTCAGCGGAAAGAAATCAGCATACAAAATAAGTAAATATTTGTTTGACCGTTTTTTCATAAATCCAATTTAAGGAGCCCATGGGGAGGGGTGAATTTCAGGGGGGAAAAAAGTAAGTAAATAGCTGTTCGACAGTTTTTTTTGGATAAATCAAATTGAAGGGGTTCATCGGGAGGGGTGAAATTCTGAATAAAAACAAATGAAAGAAAATGTCCTGACTCATTCACTCACTCATCATCGCCCAGCCAAAAATTTTGAAGTTGGAAACATGGCATTTTGGAGATATGTTCGTTGTATGTCAAAACCGTACACTAAGGGAGGATTTTTGGATATTCAGGCTCTAAAGGGGTCTTAAGGGGGTTAAACCTGCATTTCATTGAATAACAATATCTCAAGAGTGGTTTCATTTGTGGATGTGATACTCGGCATATAAACTAATCATTAAAAACAAGTAGTTCCGTGAAGAACTATACAGCCTATTTTCATATATCCTACTTATGTTAACTGCCACAATCAACATACAAAATTTCAGTTTAATTGCTGTAACAGATTCGTAGATATTGAGAACCGTCTAAATATTTCAGATGGTCGCCAGGTTGGATTTTTATTTTTGTACTATTACATTAAGATTATTGTGTACGTGTGGTATTCAAACTTCAATCGCATGATTAGACAACAAGAAGTAAAAACGAGATTTTAAAATTACGCACAGCAGCCATCTTGTGATAGTGCAAACCATTGAAATAAATTAAATGCCAGTGGATCAACATTTGTATAAGCATTTAACGTGCAACGTTTCACGGCACTCGGATAGTTAATTCGCGAGAAACGTCCATTTAAATATTTATACTTCGCGTCGCCGCCATGTTGGATTTGTGCTCACCAGGTTCCTGAAAGTCCTATAGGTGAACATATGTTCATAGTCTCTATGAACATTAAAAATTTCAGTTTGGTTGCTGTAAAAGATTCATAGATATTGAGAACCGTCTAAATATTTCGGGAGCTCACCATTTAGGAGTGTTATGTGTATAGGCCATAGAGTTATGTACCATTCAAGGACAATTATTGCCTAGGTTCATTATTCAAACTTTCACTTCGATCGCATGATTACGACACAAGAAATTAAAACTTAATTTTAAAATTTCGCACAGCCGCCATCTTGAGGTTATGTAAGCAATTGAATTAAATTAGATGGCAGTGCATTACAATCTGCAAAATCAATTACTGTACCACATTTCACTGCGCTCAGACAGTTAAATCACGAGAAAAGTCTATTAAAATATTTTAAATTCGCTTGGTCGCCATGTTCGTTTTGTACTTTACAGGTTTATGAAATATACATAGGTATACCTGTATCAGTACCCTTTATCACCATAGAAAATTGCAGGGTGATATCTGTAATAGTTTCGGAGATATAGAATGTCAGTGAAATATTTCGCACAGCCGCCATTTTGAGGTTATGTAAACAATTGAACTAAATTAGACTCCAGTGAATTACAATGTGTATAAACATTTTCTGTACCAAGTTTCATTACATTTAGATAGTTAAATCGCGAGAAAAGTCTATTTAAATATCTCAACTTCGCTTGGCCGCCATGTTGGTTTTGTAGTCACCAGGTTTTTGAAAGTCTCATAGGCGAACTTCTAGTAGTGCCCTTTATCACCGTACACAATTTGAGGGCGATATCGGTAATAGCTTCGGAGATATTGAATGCTAGTGAAATATTTCGCACAGCCGCCATGTTGGATTGGAGAGACGTAACAAAATTTGAAGGGCACGGTCGAGGTCGCCGGGAATAGTGCTATGAACTTCCCAAATTTCATTGAAATCGCTCCAGGCGTTTCGATTTTATTAGGGGGGGACACACACACGAATCACACACACACACACACACACACGCACACACACACGGACAAAAGGTGATCTCATAAGCCTATTTTTTCAAAATTGAAAATAGGCTAAAAAAACAAGGAGATTTTAAAAATTTTCACAGCTGCCATCTTGAGGTTATGGAAACAATTGAAATAAATTCGATGCCAGTGGATTAACATTCGTATAAGGATTTACTGTACCAAGTTTCACTGCACTCGGATGGTTGAATTGCGAGAAACGTCCATGTGAATATTTATAATTCGCGTCACCGCCATGTTGGATTTGTGATCACCAGGTTATTTAAAGTCCTATAGGTGAACTTAAGTTCATAGCCCCTATGAACATTAAAAAATGCAGTTTGATTGCTAAAATAGATTCGTAGATATTCAGTATCGTCTAAATATTTCGGATGGTCGCCATGTTGGATTGTTAAATGTATAGGCATAGAGTCATGTACCATTAAAGGAAAATTATTGCGTAGGTTCATTATTCAAACTTTCACTTCGATCGCATGACTACATCACAAGAAATAAAAACTTAATTTGAAAATTCGCACTGCCGCCATCTTGAGGTTATGTAAGCAATTGAACTAAATTAGATACCAGTGGATTGCAATGTGTATAAATATTTCCTGTACCGGGTTTCAGTGCGCTTGGAACATTAAATAGCGAGAAAGGTCTATTTAAAATTTTCAAATTCGCTTGGCCGCCATGTTCGTTTTGTAGTTAACCGGTTTTTGAAAGTCTTATAGATGGACTTCCAGTAGTGCCCTCTATCTCCGTACAAAATTTTAGGGAGATACCGCTAATAGTTTGAGACATATAGAATGCCGGTGAAATATTTCGCACATCCGCCATCTTGTGATTATGTAAACAATTGAACGAAGTTAGATGTCGGTGCATTACAATGTATATAAACATATACTGTACCAAGTTTCATTGCGTTTGGTTGGTCAAATCACGAGAAACGTCTATTTAAAAGTCGCAAATTCGCTTGGCCTCCATGTTGGTTTTGTAGTTACCAGGTTTTCAAAAGTCACATAAGTGAACTTATAGTAGTTCCCTCTATCACCATTGAAAATGTCAGGGTAATATCGGTAATAGTTTCGGAGATATTGAATGCTGGTGAAATATTTCGAACAGCCGCCATGTTGGATTGGTGAGTCGTAACAAAATTTGAAGGGCTCGGTCGAGGTCGCCGGGAATAGTGCTATGAACTTTCCGAGTTTCATTGAAATCGCTCCTGCCGTTTAGATTTTATTAGGGGGACACACACACACGAATCACACACACACACACACGCACACACACACGGGCAAAAGGTGATCTCATAAGCCTATTTTTTCAAAATTGAAAATAGGCTAATAAGCAGACAGGTGTCTAAGGGTTTTTCGATATGGTGTATTATTATGAGGTGCAAGGGGTGAAAAGTGGGGGTTGAAGGATTCCTAATGGAGCGTGAAGGCCTATCTCTTAAACGACATAGGTGAGAAATTTGAAACTCAGAGAAAGAAAATCAGCTAAATAAATAAGTAAATTGGTGTTCGACCGTTTTTTTTTTCATAAATTAATTTAAGGGGCCAATGGGGTGGGGTGAAATTCTGGGGGGAAAAAGGAGAGAAATTGTCCTAACTGACTGACTGACTCACTCACTCATCAAACTCAGGGGAAAAAGACAGCTTAAAAATAAGTTAATAGGTGTTCAAGAGTTTTTTCATCAATCCAATTTAAGGGGCCCTTGGGGAAGGGTGAAATTCTGGTAAAAATAATTGAAAGAAAATGTCCTGTCTGACTCACTCACTCATCACGCCCAGCGAAAACTATTAATGTTGGAAACATGAAATTTTGGGAATATGTTCGTTGTATGTCGAAAACGTCAACTAAGGAATGATTTTTGTTTATTCGGGATTTAAAGAGGTGTTAAGGGGGTAAAGGTGCATTTCATTGAATAACGATATCACATGATTTGTTCCTTTGGGGATGTGATATTCGGTATAGAAACTAATCATTAAAAATAATCAGACATATGTCTAAGGGTTTGTCGATGTGATGTATATTATGAGGTGAAAGGGGTGAAAATTGGGGGTTGAGGGATTCTTAACGGAGCGTGTATCTCCGAAACGACATAGGCGAAAAAATTTAAATTCGGCGGGAAAAACAGCTTAAAATACAAGTAAATAGGTGTTCGACCGTTTTTTCATAAATCCAATTTCAGGAGCCCTTGGAGAGGGGAGAGATTCTGGGGGGGGAAACAGGAAAGAAAGTGTCCTAAATGATTGACTCACTTAGTCACTCATCAAACTCAGGGGGAAAACAGCTTTAAATAAGTAAATAGGCGTTCGACCGTTTGTTTCATAAATCCAATTTAAGGGGTTCATGGGGAGGGGTGAAATTATCAAAAATAAATGAAAAAATGTCCTGACTGACTCACTCACTCATCATCGCCCAGCCAAAATTATTAAAATTAGAAACATGAAATGTTGGGGATATGTTCATTGTATGTCGGAAACGTCCACTAAGGAAAGAGTTTTGGATATTCAGGTTCTAAAGAGGAGTTAAGGGGGTAAACGTGCATTTCATTGAATAACAATATCTGACGAGTGGTTTCATTTGGGGATGTGATACTTGGCATATATACTAATCATTAAAAATATGCTGACACCTGTCTAATGGTTTTTCCATGTAGTGTATGTTATGAGGTTAAAGGAATGAAAAGTGGGGGTTGAATGATTCCTACCGGAGCGTGTATCTCTTAAAAGACATAGGCGAGGAATTTGAAACTCGGAGGAAATCAATCAGCTTAAAAATAAATAAATAAATAAATAAATAAATAAATAAATAAATAAAATAAATAGGTGTTCGACCGTTTTCTCATATATGCAATTTAAGGGGCCTATGGGGAGGGGTGAAATTTTGGAAGAAAAACGTCCACTAAGGAATGATTTTTGGATGTTCACTCTCATCGACCAACCAAAACTATTAAAGTTAGAAGAATTACATTTTGGGGATATGTTCGTTGTGTGTCGAAAACGTCTACTAAGCAGGGATTTTTGGATATTCAGGTTCTAAAGGGGTGTTAACGGGGTTAAAACTGCATTTCATTATATAACAATATGACACTCATTCGTTCATTCATTCATTTATTTGCAATGGAGGGTGTGGCCCCCGGAGGCAAATTGGATATACATAACAAATAAATAATTACACATAACAATTCAATAACAATTATACAACAATTAAACTGGAGTATTTACACAAATAGTCAGTCTTTTCTTAAACACACCTACATGTTTGGGAAAAGCCTCTAACACTGCGGCAGGTAGAGAGTTCCAGTTATCAATGGCACGGTTTACAAAATAATATTTACCATAATTTGTTCGCTGTGGTCGGCCCTTAACTTTGAAAGGATGATCGCTCCTACCCATGTAAGTAATGTAAGTAATGACGCGAGCGAAGCAAGGCTAAAAATGAGATGGTGTGTGTCTGTGTGTTACTCAATCACGCAAGTACCACTGGTCCGATATACGTGAATTTTACATGGAAGTAGCTGATTTACCTGGTTAACATATAGGTTACTTTTGATTACAATACTTTGCACTATTTAAAGATGGCGACCATTTTAGTGACGTCACTACACCCTTTGGTTTCAAACTCATATTTCCATTTGAAATAAAAAGAGAACGCTAAGAAATAGCATACAAGAGTTTAGTGCTTTTCAGTCGGTCAACACGAATGTACCCAAAAGAGATGGGTTATGCCCTAATCCTGAAATAAATTACATGAGATTAATAAAACACTAGGATGACCAGTTTCGATCGTCAAGCGATCATCATCAGATCCAATACACTTAGGCTATAAAATCTATGTTTGAAATACAGGTGAAAATATTTACAATATGTACAATTATTTAGTTGCAGTATTGGTACTGCAACTGTCAGTGTATGCTAAATGCAGTATATATGTTAGGTGAAATGCTAAATGGTGATGGCTATCCGGAGATTGTACTTTAGAGAGATTATATGGTTGTGAACTATGGTTAAACTATAAAATTTTAGGCTAACTACTTATCTGATTGTCTTCCGTACTACAGCTATTCGCAGTTTCCGTGTTCACTTGAACTCGCTGTGCGGTCGACTGCGGTGGTTATCTTAACGACTGGTTTTTCCCTGCCTTCCCCCCCCTGTCCCTACGTGCTGTGGGGAGTGATCGCGATGTGTTTATGTGAGGTGTTGCCAACCTAGATAAGATGTATGTTATTGAATGAGGTGGATCTACAACTATTAAAGACCGTGGATTAGTCCTCGCCACGCGTGGAGCATAACCCATTCGAACTAAGCGTTGACGGTCTTATGAGGACGTCCCGGCACCTTTAATACTGCCTCTAATATGGGCCTTGGTTTATTGCAGAAGAAAAGTACATCGTACACCTGATCCAGATAACATTTACCTATTAAAAACCCCCTAATTTCCCCCCCTTTTTTATCTAGCTTGGCTGTGTCGCTAAATTGTGTTTTGTTTCCGACAGGGTGTGTTTTTTAGTAGCGTGAAGAGGGGTGAGCTCTCCATGAACGTGTGTTCATTTAGATTGTTGGGATTGTTTCGTTTGGCTAGGTGTATCTCGATTGCTTCCTTTATGTCAAGAGCTCTGCCTTTCGATTCGTGATGGATTATTTTAAGGTCCGACTCTATGTTGGTAAAGCTATGCCCTGCGTCACACATATGTTCGCACACGGCTGAATGTGTTCCGTATCTTATCGCATTCCTATGTTCATTATAACGTGTGTCTACTCGCCTTCCACTCTGCCCGATGTAATTAGCTTGACAATCGGTGTCTTGGCACGTTATAGAATATACCCCTGACCTTGAATACGGGTCACGTTTATTTAGATTACTATTTAGGAGGTGCCTAGCGGTTGTGTTTTTCGTCGTGAAAGCTATCTTTATGCCTTGCTTTTTGAATAGGTTAGTGATTTTATATGTATTCGCATTCACATAGTTGAAACGCGCAAATTTTTTCTCATTACTGTCCGGTTTGGGAATCGTTTTATCTTTATTTTTATGTTTGGCTATAATTTGATTTATTTTGCTTGGCGAGAAGTTGTTTTCCTTTGCTATTTGCATAATAGTTCTTATTTCCTTATTATAGTTGTCTTTTGACATGGGTATGTTTAAAGCCCTGTGCACCATTGAATTGAAACCCGCTAGTTTGTGCGTACTGGGGTGATTAGACTGATTGTCGATTGCATGCGAGGTTTGTGTTGCTTTCCGGAATATGGAATATGAAAGGTCGTTGTCTTTACGTTCAATAGTTATATCGAGATAATTTATTTTCCGGTCTATTTCGGATTCCTTAGTGAATTTGATAGAATGGTGAAGGCTATTAATACATAAATCACTAACATACATCTTATCTAGGTTGGCAACACCTCACATAAACACATCGCGATCACTCCCCACAGCACGTAGGGACAGGGGGGGAAGGCAGGGAAAAACCAGTCGTTAAGATAACCACCGCAGTCGACCGCACAGCGAGTTCAAGTGAACACGGAAACTGCGAATAGCTGTAGTACGGAAGACAATCAGATAAGTAGTTAGCCTAAAATTTTATAGTTTAACCATAGTTCACAACCATATAATCTCTCTAAAGTACAATCTCCGGATAGCCATCACCATTTAGCATTTCACCTAACATATATACTGCATTTAGCATACACTGACAGTTGCAGTACCAATACTGCAACTAAATAATTGTACATATTGTAAATATTTTCACCTGTATTTCAAACATAGATTTTATAGCCTAAGTGTATTGGATCTGATGATGATCGCTTGACGATCGAAACTGGTCATCCTAGTGTTTTATTAATCTCATGTAATTTATTTCAGGATTAGGGCATAACCCATCTCTTTTGGGTACATTCGTGTTGACCGACTGAAAAGCACTAAACTCTTGTTTACTAAGGCAACACTGAAAATATGGCTTCAAACACCACAAAGAAATAGCATACTTTTGATGGCATATCCGAGGTTTAAAATTACATTTTCTATCCGAAAGGTATCTCCAACGGTTAGCGAGTAAAATCTAAATTTGTGCTATAAAACACGGTCAACGCCGAGCGTTGTAGTTGGACAAAATGTTTCATCCTTAATCTCCCTCTGCGCAGCACCTCGCCTATCCCCTATTTTAACTGTCACCTTCACATTTTAATTTATTTATGACGCGTAGCGAAGCACGGGTACTTCAGCTAGTCGATTATAAATACATGTTCACTGACTGAATACCGGGTGAGTTAGCCGTGGTCGTTACGGCATGACTGCAGGCAGTCGCTCACATCTGGGAGGTGAGGAGGTTCGAATCCCCCCCAGCGGCAACCTTAAAGATGGTCTTCTGTGGTTTCCCATCTTCCTTCCAGGCAAATGCCGGGGTTGGTCCCTAACTATAAGCCACAGCCGCTACCTTCCAACTCCTCGTCCTTACATTCAAACTTTCCTCCCCAGACAACACTCCACACGCGACGGTACTTGTAGCTCACCCATTGGGTGTCCGCCTCGAAGCAGCTACAAACTGGCGAGCCAAACATGTCCTCGGACACTCCCGGCACTAAAAGCCATACGCAAAAATAATTAAAAAACTGCATGAATAGCTATCAATTAGTTGTTCATTAGGTAACCAACTACTTAAATAGCTTTAAAGCTTTATACACACTGGAAGTAGCCTACGCATGGACACTCTACAAGTAGTAATGGATTTAGTTCTTAAATAAGAGGACAGACTAAAGGAGTTTCCAGTTGTCCAGAGAAAATCAGACTTTTCGAACTTATAGCAATGCTGATTAAGCTTCTCCGTTAGCATAAGAGTCAGTGAAACATAAATCAGTTACTGTGGTGATGTTCAATTATGCATGTCATGGAAAACTCTTTCATTTATGAGAGAGAAAATATGACCATGAGAACTTCAAAATTAAGTCCAATTTCTATTCGGTGCGGCGTAGCAAAGCGCGTTAATTCAAGCACTACGACTAAAAAACGGCGAGGGTAGAATGGAAATCGGAATCAAAGGGAGAATTGCCAAGATGATTACTTATTTCTAGACCTGGGACTCTAATTCTTAAACTGAATAATTACTGGTACACACACTACTTTAATCACAATAGGAACACTGTTTATGAGACAAGCGCAGTAAAGAGAAATTTAATATTTATTTCTAGACCTGGGACTTTAATTCTTAAACTGAATAATTATTGGTACACACACTACTAAAATCACCATAGGATTACAGTTTATAAGACAAGCGCAGTAAAGATAAATTTAATATTTATCCTGTAAAATAAAAATTTTACTGAACAGAATACTGCTGTAATCGAAACAAGTCACTGCAAGCTTAGGCGTTTTTTTTATCGGAAATGTTTGACAACAACAGCTTAGCCAATCCCCGTAGTTTTACCCAGAAGCTACCACTAACGCTAATGGAGAGCACAGAGTTTTTCCTTTCTTGAATAGAATGTTTCGTCAACTGCAATATTTTATGCTGTATTCCATTACGAATTATTTGAAGGTTGTCGTGTGCGACTTTTATATTGTTTTTCAATAACATTTCAACTCGACAGCGCGCACTGGCTAATGGAGCTGTCAATATATGAACACGACCGCCTGTGATGACGCGGGACCTCGGCGCTAGGAATAATAAGAACACACCATGCAGCGACCAAGCTGTCAATAGTTTAATATAACCGATATTGAATGTAAAAAAACATGTGAAAGCCCAATGGATTTATAAAATTATTTCTATATTAGTAATGTATCGGCTGCCCACACTCTTGATTGATTGTGCCATTAACACATTAATATTTGCCTGTGCTCTGTGCTTCTCATGAAATATTCATGACTTATTCAGTCAGCAGATGTATTAGGATGCACCTACATAGTAACATAGAATTTTGTGCAGTATTATGATACATATATTGGTCTATAATAATAAAGGTAACTTTTTTTACAGTAAAGAAGCGCAGGTGCGCTTCATAAGTAGGGAGGTGGAGCGAAGTTCGCTACTCCTGTGGGATTCCGGGCACGGATACTTGCTGGAGTAAAGTTCTGCCCTAAAACTTCCCCATACGGGTGAACGCGTCAGGCGAGAGCCTGGACAAAATAACTACAATTGGTCAAGAAAATTAGACTGAAGCGGTGCGGGGTAGTGGGCATGAAATACATCACTAGAAAACCAATGTAGGTAACCACACATTAACAATGTTTATTTCTAATAATAAATTTATAACCAATAAACAAATTGCACTTAAGTACTTATCACAGAAATGAATAATTATAAATGGAACAAAGTGTGAGGGCCTGATGACAGAAACCCAGACTAAGGAAATGCCAATGAAACAAGCTTGCTTAATTCGAGAGAAGTTGAGCTTAACATAAAAAAATGCACCTTATAAAAAAGAACCATAAAACTGATTAAGAGTGTAAGATAACTAGTATGATTTAAATTCTTCATAAAATTGAACTTATCTTCTCAAAGGGTTGAAGAGCCAGCTCCTTAAAAGTTCCAGCTAGCATAAGCGTTGATTAAGAAGTCCTCACAGTTTCTTCTGAAGGAGGCGTACATGGCCTAGAGATAAGTACACAATTGATAAAAAGGTCAACTCTCTCTTCTTCTCTTGCGAAGGAATGACACTTATAGCGTCCAAGTGGTGATCCAGTAGCATTTTGAAAATTCGTTGGCGGCCGAAAGGACTGCAGCTACTTCGAAAGTAGCCCATCTAATCAAAGTACCCCATCTAAGGTACGGCTTGAAGAGTACGACAGCTGGCAATTATTCTTGTCATCTTGAGCAATACGTCTGGGTGCAGATCTAGTGACGTAACTGCTAGGTAGCGTAGAGACTAGCGATGGTGTCATGAGATGCAGTAGCGGTGACCAGCAGGTTGAAGTGATCAGAAGTGATGATTTGATCAGAAGTGGTGATTGATCAGATGTGGTGAAGAACGCCAGCGAGTGGCGTCTTAAATAGTGATCATGGAACAATCTCGAAGCTGGAGATTGCCCGACCAGACAAAGACCTGCCATTGGTCGAACGAAAGTCAGGGTGACGTCAGTCGACCCTGCTCAGCAGACAGCAGATGAACCAGTAGATGCCGTGTATGCCGGGAGTGAGGAAGCTTGAGGTAGCGAGCGACTGGAACACTCAAGGTGAGAACTATGATATCTATGAATAGGTGATTGATAACAAGATTATGCATTTGGTTTAAGCAATTAATACATTTACAAAGAAATAATTACCATTCGGGGATCTCGGTAACAAGAGACAAAATTTGACCGACAAATGGGCCAACCTAAACATTGAAAGTATCACGAAAGTGATCACTTGCTGTTTCTAGGCAAAACCCCGCACAAGACAGGGCATAATCCTAGAAAAATTGCTGAGCTTCAATTCCTTGGCCGTGAAGCCCATATATACCTAGAAGTTGTGTTACACAAATTATAGAAAAGAAGGGTGGGAATCTCTGGAAGGCAGAAGGATGAAAATAAGAATATACGCTATGTGTAACACTTACACAAATCGGACAGCAAGGGGAGAACTAAGCAAACGTCTTGGAAATCCCACCTAGCTGAGCAGGGCACAAAGTTAAGGGCCGACCACAGCATTCAAATTATGGGAAAATAATGGCTACCACCATTAAGTCATATTGCTCCACCAGATTTGCGAAGACAGAGTGCCCTTCTCAAGGAATATGAAAAATTGATTAAAAATCCACAGCTCCCAATTCACTCTGACGTTCCTATGCTTAAAAGGAGTAGATTGAAATCTAGGCAGCCATCCGTAATATTGGCAGAATCGTTACAAGAAATGGGCTTTCACATGAACAAGAAGTGGTCAGAAATGTGGAGTAGAACTAATAACGTCGAACATCAGACTCTAATAAGAACCACCACAAAGCCACCAGGCATGGAACTCCCGCGAAATGCATGGAAGACAATTAACAGGATTCGAACAGGCCATGGCATCTGCGCAGAGAGTCTTCACCGCTGGGGAAAAGTCCCATCTCCCCAATGGGATTGTGGCAGTGAACATCAGACCATACAACACATTATATCTAGTTGCAGCCGTCGAGCGTACCCTGGAAATCTTAACGTTTTCTATGAAGTGACAGATGCAGCCCTTCAATGGATAGAGAATTTAGATATTAAATTATAAATCTAATGACTTAGTTAAATTAATTTTGTATATTGATTATGTTGTAATTCAGTTTTGTTATTGCCATACGCTAAATAAATAAATGGGAAAATAATAGTCTTATTGTAAATTGGAACTCATTACCTTCCACAGCCTTGGAGCTTTTCCCCAAACATATTGTAGACAAAAACTCCGATGTAATTACAGTACTATAGTATCCAAATCGTGACTTGTATACATTAAGTTTGTTGGATATTATTGTTGGTAATTTTCGGTAAGTGTACAATTTGCCACCGGAGAATTAAACCCGTTTGCAAATAATGTAAATGAATGTATGAATGAAAATATCGCATTCGAACAGCTCCCTGTGCTCTCATAAAATTGGTATTCAAGGCGATTAGAGTGAAGAAAATAATATCTTATGGCCACGGCTGCCGGGTGCAAGCTTTGTTATGTGACACCCGAGGGTTGCTTGCATGTCGAATTTCGTTGTTCCTTGACTATGAAAGTCAAGGAGGTTAGATGTTAGATATCTAAGCTCCTTGAACACTATAGTGCTTTCTAGTAGAGAAATGGGGAACTTTGTGTTGGCGGAAACTCCCGAGATTAATTTTGCCATTATGAACTCGGCCTACTGAATTCAAATGGGTTCTTTGAAATGCCAACATCGTATGACATGCGTATCGTATTTTTGCCGCCTTTCAAAAATCACTTACCACGGCCAACCTGCAATCTTGGGGTTAGTAGACCGACACGATATGCACTCACCCATCGTGGCAACCTAGAGTGAAGATATAAGCTCAATACAATTCTCGTAATACAGAAGTGATTGTGGGTCTTTTGAAAAACTCAATTCTGTGCTCTGAGCTTAATGTTCGTTATGAGCGAAAAGCATCTGACCAGTCTGCTGCAAGTAAAATCTATGAAGGTGCAAACTAAGCTCAGAGCTGAAAACCTTTTTCTATAACGATCGGTTCTTTGAAAGAGATGATATTTTTATTTATTCATGATGATGATGATGATAATTGTTGTTTTAAGGGGCCTAAATATCGAGGTTATCGGCCCCTTTTATTTATTCACTGAGGGGCGTTGCGACAGCCTGGGTATAAATCCTTTTGTACTTGCGAATGTGTGGAATTTGTCTGATAATCTGTGTTATTGTGATGGCTGTATTAGTGTGTGTATTTGTATGGGAGATGGAAAATTGGGAAGGAGGCGGCCGTGGCCTTAATTTAGGAACCATTCCGGCATTCGCTTAAAGTAGTAGTGGGAAACCTCGGAAAGTCACATCCAGGACTGCTGAGGTGGGAATCGAACCCACCTCTTCTCAGTTTTGCAGCATAAGGCTGAGTGTATCACATTCCAGGCTTAGACCAGAATTTAATTCCTTGGTAAGGCCGAGAATTGAACCTGATGACATTTTATCGAGATTTAATGAACCGGGCGCAGTGAAACCTGCTCCCTGCATGTCTGTAGAAGATTTAATATATTTATATGTAGGTTAGTTTAATGTGCTACGATTATACACACATCAAAAAAAGTTTTGCATCACCTCGGTTCCAAGAGTTCCGGAACCGTTAAATACAAAGGGAATAGAGATCAACACAAACAACATTTCAGCTCGTTTTATTGCTCATGAGACCCACACATTGCATGTTGTACCATCATACAGCTAGACTTTCAGCATTTGTGGTCCAGATTGCAGTACACACCACTACCTCTAATACTCAGTAGCACGTCCTCTTGCATTGATGCATGCCTGTATTCGCCGTGGCATACTATCCACAAGTTCATCAAGACACTGTTGGTCCAAATTGTCCCACTCCTCAACGACAATTCGGCGTAAATCTCTCAGAGTGGTTGGTGGGTCAAGACGTCCATAAACAGCCCTTTTCAACATATCCCAGGCATGTTCGATAGGGTTCATGTCTGGCGAACAAGCTGGCCACTGTAGTCGAGCGATGTCGTTATCTTGAAGGAACGCATTCACAAGATGTGCACGATGGGGTCGAGAATTGTCGTCCATGAAGACAAATGCCTCTCCAATATTCTGCCGATATGGTTGCACTATGGGTCGGAGGATGTCATTCAGGTATCGTAAAGCCGTTTCGGAGCCTTCCATGACCACCAGTGGCGTACGTCGGCCCCACATAATGCCACCCCAAAACATCAGGGAACCACCACCTTGCTGCACTCGCTGGACAGTGTGTCTAAGACGTTCAGCCTGACCAGGGTGCCTCCAAACACGTCTCCGACGATTGTCTGGTTGAAGGCATATGCGACACTCATCGGTGAAGAGAACGTGATGCCAATTCCGTGGGGTCCATTCAGCATGTTGTTGGGCCCATCTGTACCGCGCTGCATGGTGTCGGGGTTGCAAAGCTGGACCTCGCCATGGACGTCGGGAGTGAAGTTGCGCATCATGCAGCCTATTGCGCACAGTTTGAGTTGAAACACGACGTCCTGTGGCTGAACGAAACGCATTATTCAACATGGTGGCATTGCTGTCAGGGTTCCTCCGAGCGGCAATCCGTAAGTAGCGGTCATCCACTACAGTAGTAGCCCTTGGGCGGCCTGAGCGAGGCCTGTCATCGACAGTTCCTGTATCTCTGTACCTCCTCCATGTCCGAACAACATCGCTTTGGTTCACTCTGAGACGCCTGGAAACTTCCCTTGTTGAGAGCCCTTCTTGATACAAAGTAACAATGCGGACGCGATCGAACTGCGGTATTGACCTTCTAGGCATGGTAGAACTACAGACAACATGAGCAGCGTACCTTCGTCCTGGTGGAATGACTGGAACTGATCGTCTGTCGTACCCCCTCCGTCTAATAGGCCCTGCTCATGCATGGTTGTTTACATCTTTGAGCAGTTTTAGTGACATCTATGAACAGTCAAAGGGACTGTATCTTGGATACAATATACACAGTCAACGTCTATATGCCGGAGATCTGGGAACCGAGGTGATGCAAAACTTTTTTTGATGTGTGTATTATTCATCTGCTGGCATATAATTCTATAACAAATACATAAAACAATCCAATATGGCATCCAGGCGATACATTTCACCAGTTCTCAATCTCGTAAATTATTAAGCTATTAAACTGAATTTGTTTATGGTGATAAAGGGCTGTTAAGTAAGAATATATTATAGACTATATATATGTATATGGGACTTTCCAAATCCTGACTAACGCAAAAGCATCAAGGAGGCCAAGTGATTTTCAGATGTTTAAAATAACTTTTTTGGTGATCTAATCAGCCGAGTGAAATCAGAGCTCAGTGTAAAAACATCTAATGATATTCAATTGTTTTCCAAAAATTCAAGATGCATCAGTTCTGAATTTTAAAACCAATTATCTTATTTCTTGTATCTTCTCTAGGCGATTGGAAAGTCGATTCGTACGATGGGTGATTATAGATATCATTATCTAATAGCACTAAATTCTATTGCTTACATTTGGTAAATCATAAAAACCGTAAATTTAACTTTTCTAAAAATTAATTCCCGTGGTTCGATTGAGAACAGAAGGAGGAGTCATAATCACCGATATTGAAAGTTTTATATTCTGGCACATAATTTATAATTTTAATAGTGAAGGTGAAGACATAAGTATTGAGCCAAAAGATACAGTATTCAGTATATCACATGGAACATCCGTGTAATAAGTAGGAGAGAGTTAATGGAAACGTCAAGTGCGATTTATGAAAATACGCTCTTTGTTTTCCATTGATTTCATATGAAGTTCAAGAGAACGACACAAATCTTCAAATTACCGAAGAATTTGGATTATAAAATGTAATGACTTCAGCATAGTGGCAAAGTATTCGCAATATCCGTATTGATAGCCTTAATTCTCAAAAACTGTTTAATTACACCAATCAATACAAGTTAAAATGGAACATATCTATTCAATTATAACACACTGGCATTATCCGGCGCGACTTTACCCGCAAAAGTTGTGTAAACACTACATTTTAAATTTGGCAACGATTCACTCCTCAATGCCATGATTTATTTCCTGTTCAATTTCACAGTCCGCTTTACGATACGTTTTTAAGTTCAGTAAGGTACCATGCTGAGCATTCTACTTACTCTTGATATAGAGAAGAGCGGTTGTAGGCCGATTTGCTAGTGTTGTATCTTCGTATTTTTCTAAACACGATAAATATACAGAATAACCTATTATTTAACTTTATTCTTATGAAAGTATAGATATTTTTAAATATAGATTTTTATCTATTAAAAGTAATACATTCCTTATCACCATAGGCTAACATCAACGATCCGTTACAGAGTATTACCACTACCTATGAGTAGGTCTTGCTCCGGCTTTCACAATCCTTCTACGTAAACAAAACATAAGAAATGTTGTAACGGTTTCGCTCCACGTTGAGCGCACAATTGTAACGGTTTTCAATAACGGTTTTAATATCCCCCACGTGGAGATGACAAATGGAACTGTTTTCCTAGTGTCCCCACTGTTGGGTGACAAATGTAATGTTTACTCTGACTAAGATACGTTGAATTAATGGGCGACAAGACAAGACAATAAATTTAAAATTGGAGCGTAACGATTTGAATTTTACCACTCGAAAATTACGCGAAAACGGAGTTGGATGAATTACTGAATTTACAATTATTCCCAAGCTAAGAAGTTACTGAAATTCTGAATATGAAACAATGAAAAGAGAGATTGCGTAGTTCTGCGTCATTCGCGCTTACCCTTGGAAATAGCCGTAGCATTTCCCTCGTACGTGATGGTTCAAGAGAGCTTCCATCAGCCTTCTGGACGTCGCCATCTTCTTCGTCACTTGTGGAGATTGTTGTTGAAATGTCAATGTTATGGTCCGATCACACCGGAAACAAACAAACGAGCGACCACTTAGGTCAAGTTTTACAATGTTAAAAGCCCCTTCTTCTCGGCGCGCGAACTATTTATGCACTCGCCGAATCCCCTCTCTAGTGCCGTCACCCAGTGTTCCGGACTCCCCTGATTGGCTGAGCCACCACGCTGACTCCCGACATAAGTGTCATTTTACTCGGCGTGACGAAGTAGATTTGCCGCTCCAGTCCAATTTGCCTTTTCTTGATACAGCCAGCTGGAAGTGTTCCTCGGTTTCGTCATCGCTTCTCGACAAGATTATACCTGTAGCAGAATTCCCAATGACTCAACTCTCTCACAATAAACCCTAACTGGCTAAAATCCGTTAATTCCGTAATCATATAATTTTCCGTGATAATGTTGTTCGTAATAATTCGCTTGATAGAGTTTTCTATAAAATCGAAAACCTCTCTGTATACTTACAATCTTAATAAAAACGCTCCAAAAAATACCTCATTAATAATAATAAGTTAAACGAAAATTATCTTGGCTGAACAAGTTGCCGAGTAAATAAACATTGAATGGCATCCTACTGACTTATGTCAGTGGCGTAAAATACCCTCGAAAAACACGTTACATATTCGCCTCGGATCATCAGATGATTTACCGTGACCACGGTACATCATGCGATTATCCCAGACACGTTCATAAAATCCCCATCCAAAATACATATTACAAATCACCCTAAATTAAATATATATACACTCATATTTTTTCTTCACGCACTTTGCGTCAAAGTCTGTTGTTATATTGGACTAGCAGAAGTACTCATTCTTCGAACGGTCTTCGGTATTAATAACCAGATGTTATCAATTGACCTACTGTTGCAATGTTTAGGGGCTTGGAACCTGTTTGTTGGCAAAGAAAAATGATTAGCTAAAATGTGCTCTCAAACTAAATTTACCTAAAGTGTTCTTCCTGGCGTTAAAATTAAATTGAAAACCTCGTAGACGAATCGCAATACACGTCACATACGAACTGACCCTAACCGTTGTGTCAAGTTCCCAACTACAGGAAGACCCCTTTTATAAATTATAAAGGCTTGTGGTGCATGAAAATTCAGTTTTCTATAGCCTCCAATGGCCCAAATTCCTAAAATCAGCAAAAAACAGTCTACTATATCAAATCAGGAATTTTGAAAATAATGTTGCTGTTTGGAGATATAATGGACCTTCTGTACGTCATATCACACGTATAAGTAGTGTGAAAAAAATTTAGGTTACTCCTTGAACCCCTTAAGCGCATTGATGAATTTTACAGTTTTAGTTGGTTCCGTGATAACCTTATAGCCATTTGCAGCCTTTCACAGAAATGTAATAAATGGAGTGGCATTGCTCATTCCAGAAATAGATGGAAAGTTGGATGCCACCTCTTGAGATACTGTTGTCATGGTTAGTGGCTTGCATTCCTTCTTTAGTTTATTAAATGAAATTAGTTTTCTGGGAATATCTAAGAAACTGTTGGGTTTAGAGCCTTAAAATATAGTTCTCGGGGACCCTTTACGGCTCTTGAGGGGCCCCGAGTTTTGTTTCTGACACCAAGGGTTTGAAAATGAGTTTGTCCCGTCGTTGTACGCCATAATAATGATAATAATTAAAATAATAGTAATAATAATACTAATAATATAACAATATAGGGATGGCGATATAATAGACCTTCCGTACCATACCCGCACGTGTAAATCGCGTTAAAAAATTCTAGAGTACCCCTTGACCCCTTAAGCTCATTATATGTATTGATGAATATTTCAGCTTAATTTGGATCCGTTATAACCTTATTGTCGTTTACAAACCTTCACAGTAATATAATAAACGGAATTGCATTGCGTCTTACAGAAATAGATGGACCCCTGAGATTCTGTTGCCATTGTTACCGGCATTCATTCCATCATTAATTTATTAAGTGAAATTAGTTTTTTTTTGGGAATATCTCGAAAAATGTTGGTTTTAGGGCCTTAAAATGTGGTTTTCGGGGTTCTTTTAGGGCCCCCGAGTGTTGTTTCTCACATTGAGGGGCTGAAAATGAGCTTTGTCTCACCCTTCTACGCTTATTTCAGTATGTATTTTAAGGGGGCAGGCCCCCTGTTATGAGAGGTACGGAGAGGAGTTACATCAATGATTAGTGTCGTGCCTCTGATGGATATCTGCATCATATTTCACGTTAATCCACCCAGCCTTTCTCGAGTTATAAGGACAAAAATATTGTCCACAGACAAACAGGCAGACAGACAAAAAAAATATTTTTGCGTGCATCCGTCACAAAAGAGTCTGGAACGGGCAAATATGTCAAATTTCCGTGGAAATGCAGAAAAAACAGACGAACATTCATTTTTATATAATAGAGAAGGGATATAATAGACCTTCCGTAACATACCCGCACGTGTAAATCACGTGAAAAAATTTTAGAGTACCCCTTGACCCCTTAAGCGCATTTTATGTATTGATGAATAATTCAGCTTAATTTGGATCTAATATAACCTTATAGCCGTTTGCAAACCTTCACAGTAATGTAATAAATGGAATAGCGGCTTCGGTGGCGTAGTCGGTAGCATGCTGAGCTTCTATGCCCAAGATAGCGGGTTCAAACCCGGCCGAAGCCGTCGGATTTTTTAAGAGCGTTAAAAATCCCTCAGTATGCCTTCCTTCGGAGGGGAAGTAAAGCTGGCGGTCCCATGTCATAGATTTATGGCATGTTAAAGAACCTTCCACTAATTGCACCTATGTGAAGCTAAATTGGATAGGTTATTGTAAACAACGCTCTTAGGTTTCTAAGTTCGTTGCCAAGAGCCGACTGGGGTGGCGTCTAGCAGCTGAGTTGTGAACTTAGCCTAGTAGTCGTTGACGGTGGCGCTTGGCTGCAAAAGTAGGAACTATTTGAAAAATTCTAAGTTGCAGTACTTAAATTAAAGTAACAGATAACACACACTAATACAGTCATCACAATTAACACCGGTTATCAGACAGATTCTACACACACCCAAAGTACACGGGGCTACATGACCGCGTTGTCGCAGCCCCTAAACTTAAGAACCAACCAACCAACCAATAAATGGAATTGCCTTGCGACTTACAGAAATAGATGGACCTCTGAGATTCAGTTGCCATGGTTACCGGCATGCATTCTTTCATTAATTTATTAAGTGAAATTAGTTTTCTGGGAATATCTCAAAAACTGTTGGTTTTAGGGCCTTAAATGTAATTTTCGGGGACCCTTTGGGGTCCCCGAGTTTCGTTTCTCACATTGAGGGACTGAATATGAGCTTTGTCTTCCCCTTCTACGCCTATTTCAGCATGTATTTTAAGGGGGTTGGGCCCCTTTTATGAGCGGTACGGAGAAGAGTTACATCAATGATTAGTGTCGTGCCTCTGAAGGATATCTGTATCAAATTTTACGTTGATCCACTCAGCCGTTCTCGAGTTATAAGGACAGAAAACAGACAAACAGACAGACAAAAAAATTATTTTTGCGCGCATCCATCATAAAACAGTCTGAAACGCGCAAATATCGCAAATTTCCGTGAAAAAAAAACACAAACAAACTTTCATTTATATATATATAGATTCTACGCTTATTTCAGCTTGTATATTAAGGGGGTAGGCCTCCTGTTATGAGAGGTACGGAGAAGAGTTACGTCAATGATTAGTGTCGTGCCTCTGATGGATATCTGTATCAAATTTAACGTTAATCCACCCAGCCGTTCTCGAGTTATAAGGACACAAAATATTGTCCACAGACAAACAGACAGAAAACAAGTAGTTCCGTGAAGAACTATACAGCCTATTTTCATATATCCTACTTACGTTACATGCCACTATCAACATACACAATTTCAGTTTGATTGCTGTAATAGATTCGTAGATATTGAGAACCGACTAAATATTTCGGATGGTCGCCATGTTGGATTTTATATATGTAGGTCCTAGAGTTATGCACTGTTACATGCAGATTATTGTGTACGTGTAGTATTCAAACTTTAATCGCATAATTAGGACACAAGGAGTAACAAGGAGATTTTAAAATTTCGCACAGCTACCATCTTGAGGTTGTGGAAACAATTGAAATAAATTAGATGCCTGTGGATTAACATTCGTATTAGGATATACTGTACCAAGTTTCACTGCACTCGGATGGTTAAATTGCGAGAAACGTCCATGTGAATATTTATAATTCATGTCGCTGCCATGTTGGATTTGTGATCACCATGTTATTTAAAGTACTATAGATGAACTTAAGTTCATAGACCCTATGAACAGTAAAAAATTCAGTTTGATTGCTATAATATATTCGTAGATATTCAGAGCCGTCTAAATATATCGGATGGTCGCCATGTTGGATTGTTAAATGTATTGGCCATAGACGCATGTACCATTAAAGGAAAATTATTGCGTAGGTTCAATATTAAAACTTTCACTTCGATCGCATGACTACATCACAAGAAATAAGAACTCATTTTTAAAATTTGCACAGCCGCCATCTTGAGGTTATGTAAACAATTGAACTAAATTAGATACCAGTGCATTGTAATGTGTATAAATATTTCCTGTACCAGATTTCAGTGCGTTTCGAACATTAAATCGCGAGAATGGTCTATTTAAAATTTTCAAATTCGCTTGGCCGCCATGTTCGTTTTGTAGTTAACCGGTTTTTGAAAGTCTTATAGATGGACGTCCAGTAGTGCCCTTTATCTCCGTACAAAATTTCAGGGAGATACCACTAATAGTTACAGAGATATAGAATGCCAGTGAAATATTTCGCACATACGCCATCTTGTGGTTATGTAAACAATTGAACGAAGTTAGATGTCGGTGCATTACAATGTATATAAACATACACTCTACCAAGTTTCATTGCGTTAGGTTGGATAAATTAGGAGAAACGTCTATTTTAAAGTCGCAAATTCGCTTGGCCGCCATGTTGGTTTTGTAGTTACCAGGTTTTCAAAGGTCACATAAGTGAACTTATAGTGGTTCCCTTTATCACCATACAAAATGTCAGGGTAATATCGGTAATAGTTTCGGAGATATTGAATGCTGGTGAAATATTTCGCACAGCCGCCATGTTGGATTGGTGAGTCGTAACAAAATTTGAAGGGCACGGTCGGGGTCGCCGGGAATACTGCTTTGAACTTACCGAGTTTCATTGAAATCGCTCCAGCCGTTTAGATTTTATTAGGGGGGGGACACACACACGAATCACACACACACACGCACACACACACGGACAAAAGGTGATCTCATAAGCCTATTTTTTCAAAATTGAAAATAGGCTAAAAATGCGTGCATCCGTCACAAAACAGTCTGAAACGGGCAAATATGTCAAATTTTCGTGGAAATGCAGAAAAAACAGACGAACATTCATTTTTTAGCCTATTTTCAATTTTGAAAAAATAGGCTTATGAGATCACCTTTTGTCCGTGTGTGTGTGTGATTCGTGTGTGTGTGTCCCCCCTAATAAAATCTAAACGGCTGGAGCGATTTCAATGAAACTCGGTATGTTCATAGCACTATTCCCGGCGACCTCGACCGTGCCCTTCAAATTTTGTTACGTCTCACCAGTGCAAAATGGCGGCTGTGCGAAATATTTAACTAGCATTCAATATCTCCGAAACTATTACCAATATCGCCCTGAAATTGTGTACGGTGATAAAGGGTACTACTAGAAGTTCGCCTATGAGACTTTCAAAAACCTGGTGACTACAAAACCAACATGGCGGTCAAGCGAATTTGAGACTTTTATATAGACTTTTCTCGCGATTTAACTATCCTCACGTAATGAAACTTGGTACAGCAAATGTTAATACACATTGTAATGCACTGGAGTCTAATTTAGTTCAATTGTTTACATAACTTCAAAATGGCGGCTGTGCGAAATATTTCACTGACATTCTATATCTCCGAAACTATTACAGATATTACCCTGCAATTTAGTACGGTGATAAAGGGTACTGATACAAGTTTATCTATGTATATTTCATAAACTTGTAAAGTAGAAAACGAACATGGCGAACAAGCGAAGTTGAGACTTTTAAATAGACTTTTCTCACGATTTAACCATCCAAACGTAATGAAACTAGGTACAGCAAGTGTTTATACACATAGTAATGCACTGGAGTCTAATTTAGTTCAATTGTTTACATAACCTCAAAATGGCGGCTGTGCGAAATATTTCACTGACATTCTATATCTCCGAAACTATTACAGATATTACCCTGCAATTTTGTACGGTGATAAAGGGTACTGGTACAAGTTTATCTATGTATACTTCATAAACTTGTAAAGTAAAAAACGAACATGGCGACCAAGCGAATTTGAAATATTTTAATAGACTTTTCTCGTGATTTAACTCTCTGAGCGCAGTGAAATGTGGTACAGTAAATGATTTTGCATATTGTAATGCACTGCCATCTAATTTAAATCAATTGTTTACATAACCTCAATATGGCGGCTGTGCGAAATTTTTAAATTAAGTTTTTATTTCTTGTGTCGTAATCATGCGATCGAAGTGAAAGTTTGAATAATGAACCTAGGAAATAATTGTCCTTGAATGGTACATAATTCTATGGCCTATACATATAACAATCCTAAATGGCGAGCTTCCGAAATATTTAGACGGTTCTCAATATCTATGAATCTTTTACAGCAACCAAACTGATGTTTTTATGTTCATAGAGACTATGAACATATGTTCACCTATAGGACTTTCATTAACCTGGTGAGCACAAATCCAACATGGCGGCGACGCGAAGTATAAATATTTAAATGGACGATTCTCGCGAATTAACTATCCGAGTGCTGTGAAACGTTGCACGTTAAATGCTTATACAAATGTTGATCCACTGGCATCTAACTTATTTCAATTGTTTGCATAATCACAAGATGGCTGCTATACGTAATTTTAAAATCTCGTTTTTACTTCTTGTGTTCTAATCATGCGATTGAAGTTTGAATACCACACGTACACAATAATCTTAATGTAATAGTACAAAAATTAAAATCCAACCTGGCGACAATCTGAAATATTTAGACGGTTCTCAATATCTACGAATCTGTTACAGCAATTAAACTGAAATTTTGTATGTTGTTAGAAGAAATTAACATGAGCAGGATATATGAAAATAGGCTGTATAGTTCTTTACGGAACTACTTGTATATAATAGAGAAGGGATATAATATACCTTCCTTATCACACCCGCTCGTGTAAATCGCGTGAAAAAATTCTAGAGTACCCCCTTGACCCCTTAACCGCATTGTATGTATTGATGAATAATTCAGCTTAATTTGGATCCGTCATAACCTTATAGCCGTTTGCAAACCTTCACAGTAATGTAATAAACGGAATGGCATTGCGTCTTACAGAAAGAGATGGACCTCTGAGATTCAGTTGCCATGGTTACCGGCATGCATTCTTTCATTAATTAGCCTATTTTCAATTTTGAAAAAATAGGCTTATGAGATCACCTTTTGTCCGTGTGTGTGTGTGTGTGTGTGTGTGTGTGATTCGTGTGTGTGTCCCCCCCTAATAAAATCTAAACGGCAGGAGCGATTTCAATGAAACTCGGAAAGTTCATAGCACTATTCCCGGCGACCTCGACCGTGCCCTTCAAATTTTGTTACGACTCACCAATCCAACATGGCGGCTGTGCGAAATATTTCACCAGCATTCAATATCTCCGAAACTATTACCGATATTACCCTGACATTTTCTATGGTGATAGAGGGGACTACAATAAGTTCACTTATGTGACTTTTGAAAACATGGTAACTACAAAACCAACATGGCGGCCAGGCGAATTTGCGACTTTTAAATAGACGTTTCTCGCGATTTGACCAACCAAACGCAATGAAACTTGGTACAGTATATGTTTATATACATTGTAATGCACCGACATCTAACTTCGTTCATTTGTTTACATAATCACAAGATGGCGGATGTGCGAAATATTTCACCGGCATTCTATATCTCTGAAACTATTAGCGGTATCTCCCTAAAATTTTGTACGGAGATAAAGGGCACTACTGGAAGTCTATCTATAAGATTTTCAAAAACCGGTTAACTACAAAACGAACATGGCGGCTAAGCGAATTTGAACATTTTAAATAGACCTTTCTCGCGATTTAATGTTCCAAGCGCACTGAAACCTGGTACAGGAAATATTTATACACATTGTAATCCACTGGTATCTAATTTAGTTCAATTGTTTACATAACCTCAAGATGGCGGCAGTGCGAATTTTAAAATTAAGTTTTTATTTGTTGTGATGTAGTCATGCGATCGAAGTGAAAGTTTTAATAATGAACCTACGCAATAATTTTCCTTTAATGGTACATGACTCTATGGCCTATACATTTAACAATCCAACATGGCGACCATCCGAAATATTTAGACGATACTGAATATCTACGAATCTATTTAACAATAAAACTGCATTTTTTAATGTTCATAGGGGCTATGAACTTAAGTTCACCTATAGGACTTTAAATAACCTGGTGATCACAAATCCAACATGGCGGTGACGCGAATTATAAATTTTCACATGGACGTTTCTCGCAATTTAACCATCCGCGTGCAGTGAAACTTAGTACAGTAAATCTTTATCCGAATGTTAATCCACTGGCATCTAATTTATTTCAATTGTTTCCATAACCTCAAGATGGCAGCTGTGAAAATTTTTAAATCTCCTTGTTTTTTCTTGTGTCCTAATTATGCGATTGAAGTCTGAATGCTACACGTACACAATAATCTGCATGTAACAGTACATAACTCTAGGACCTACATATATAAAATCCAACATGGCGACCATCCGAAATATTTAGTCGGTTCTCAATATCTACGAATCTATTATAGCAATCAAACTGAAATTGTGTATGTTGATAGAGGCAATTAACATAAGTAGGATATATGAAAATAGGCTGTATAGTTCTTCACGGAACTACTTGTTTTGTCGTGTGGCCTCCTGAGAGGCCGAGTGCAGGTCTTTCTATTCGACGCCCGTGGGCGACCTGCGCGTCGGGATGAGAGATGGAATGGATGAAGATGAATGAAACTGGGCAAGAATGTGGAAGGAGGCGGCCGTGGCCTGTCAGAAGGTACTGTCCCAGCATTTGCCTGGTGTTGAAAATGGGGAAAGCACCGAAAACCATTTCAAGGACAGCCGACGGTGGGGCTCGAACACACGCGCCTACCGAGTCAGCAGGGAGCTTGGCCCCATGGCCTAACGCAGCGCTTTAGCCAGCGTAGCCACTACTCTTGGTATCGCAGCCATGAATGGGACTGAGACATTGGTTAAAAACATACTTTACTCTAGCCTGTGCCAACAGAGAGATATAAAACTGCTGCATACACCAACAGATGGTAAATGGGGAATGTTTCTTCAAAATGCTATGGCACTGCAATAACTTTGTGGGAGATCGCTTCTGTAAGCATTCCGGCTACAACACAAGTGTGGCGAGTCAACAGACGGAAAGGTGTTTGGACGGATTCCCTCCCACTCCTTTAGACCAGCCTTCTCATGGCCTGCCTTCGTAATCTTCACCTGGATACTAGCTATCTACACTTCTGTTACGTGTTATCTTGTTTACATTTCTCTGATTTGTTGATGTTTGTACACAAAACCAGTACGCCACGTCTCCCCTTCAAGTTTCTGGGGATAGGCACAGACGTAGGTTTGCAAGTGGTCTTGTCAAAAACGACGTACTTTTCCCCCTGATTTCTCTTAATCCATGAGACTTGTACTGTACGATTTTCCCGTATTTGGGCCTGGATATATGTATTCCCCCCTATTGCCTAATAACAGGTGTTAATTGTCGTGGCTTTAAGGGACGGATCATCGACGTCATCTGCCCCTCAAACGTTGTTGTTGGTTCTTTGAGGGACTTTGCGACAGAGTAGTCATGTAGCCCCATGTAGTAGGGGTGTGTAGAAGTTCTCTGATAACCTGTAGGCTTATTACTTTGATGCCTGTGCTAGTGTGGGCACTTAATAAACATAACAATATTTTTTTTATTTTTATTTTTTGTAACCGAGGTCAGATTTGGGTAGGAAGTGGCCGCGGAGTTAAGTTAGGAACCATCCCGGGACTTACTTGGAGTAGATGTGGGAAACCACGGAAAACAACTTCGAGGATGGTGGCAGCGCCAGGAATCGGTCCCGGGCCTGCGCGGTGACAGCCAAGAATGCTAGCCACTACGCAAAGAGGTGGACGCCTAGTAATATCCCACACATCCTGTATAACGGAAGATAGCGATTTTTGTGTCCATTTATCATGCAATTAAAGGATATACTGTAGCGTCCTTATATTCCTTTCATTTCATATCAGCGTCGTGGTTTTGTAATCATGTCAGTTTGTTCAATATGTTTGATATCTGTATATTGTGCAATGCTTCAGTTCAAAATGAATGAATTTATTACAATGACAATATTGATAGTTTAACTATTCATAAGCTGAGTGCGGCGTATGGTGGGTAATGACTAGGCTACCATGGTACATTACCGGGGATAGCGTTTTACTTGGTCGTAAACTTGGAGACATGACCTAGATTGAGAGCACCACCCTTAAGCCATACCAAGTACCCAGGAACCGTTATATCAAATAAACTAATGATGATAATAATAATAATATTAATAATAATAATAATAATAATAATAATAGTTGGTCATCATTCAGCACATTGGAGAACAAATCAGAATGGTGAGCATCTGATAAATTGCTGTAAATCCTTTAATTTGAGGCTCATGTCTACATATTTCACCAGGTCTCCACACAAGAAGAAAACATGGAAATCACCAAATCCTGCACTAGGAGAATTCCAAATTGATCATGTAGCAGTGTCCCAAACAGAACATATGTGAAATCCTAAATATTAGAGTGCGCAGGAGAGTGATTGACTCTGATCACTACTTAAGCCAAACCAAAGTGAAAATCCAGCCTAATAGATCCAAACCAAAGACTAAGAGATTACTAAGAGTGGATCCGGAGCACCTCAAGCAGAACGCCAAAGAATTTCTTCAGGCCATAAAAGAGCAAAATCCCAAAGACTGGAGGGACTTAGGAAACTCAATTCTGACATCAACACAGAAGTTAGGGCAGCCCCCAAGAAAAAGGAAACACAGCCTGTGATAAAGCAATTGAAGACAGAATTAAAGCCTGGAATAAATGGAACAGACATCAGACAACTGGACGATGGGAATTATTCCTTAAGATGCAGAAATCAACAGCTAAGGTCATCCGCAGGGAGAAGCGGACATACGACAGGAATAAACTCATAGAGTTAGAACAGGATTTCCTAAAAAACAACACCAGAAATTTTTACAAGACCTTCCGTGAGAGTCTGTCTAGTTATCAACCACCTAGCATATGTTTCAGTAGACCAGATGGCTCACTAGAAACAAACACCAAGGAAAACTGCAAGATCTTAGCAGCATACTTCCAAGACCTACTCAACTGTGACCCACCGAAAGAAAAAATGCACTTTGAAAAGCCTGCACCGAATCCAGATTCACATTCACCGACAATGGAAGAAACAGCAGAAATCATTCAATCTCTTAAAAACAACAAAGCACCAGGAGAAGACGGTATTACCGCTGAAATGTTGAAACTCGGAGGGGAAGAGGTCACCAGAATAATCCACGCAATTTTAAAAGCAATTTGGGAAACAGAAGTGATCCCACAGGACTGGAAGTGCGCGTTAATACATCCATTGCACATGAGAGGTAACAAAACTGATCCAAACAACTATAGAGGTTTATCCCTATTATATGTGGCCTATAAAATCCTATCAAAGGCTCGTCTGAACAGACTAGAGAAACAAACAGACCATTTGATTGGTGAATATCAAGCGGGTTTTAGGAAAGGGCGTTCATGTGCTGAACAGATATGGAATCTGAAGATGATTTTGAAGATCCGCAGATCCAACCCCACAATTGTCACCCTTGTGGACCTAAAGAAAGCATATGATACTGTGGACAGGCAGACCTCGTTTGAGACGCTTGAAGAAATTCAAGTGGACAGGAAGACCAGAGAACTGATTCGTCAGAATACAACATCGAAGGTGAAGTTTCTTGGGGAAATTTCTGACTCTTTCGAAGTACGAACAGGTGTTCGCCAAGGAGACGGACTTTCACCCCTTCTATTTAACCTGGTTCTAGATAAAGTCATCAGAGAATGGGAAAAGAACATCAAAGGCGTTAGCATAGGAACTGTTGGAAACAAAATCAATGTGAAATGCTTGGCTTTCGCAGATGACCTAGCGATTATCATTAGGAACAAAGAAGAAACTAAGCATGCTATTGAGACATTATACAGAATAGCATCACAAGCAGGCCTTCAAATATCATTTGAAAAACTAAGTACATGCAGAATTTTCAGCAAAAGAACAATAAAGAACAAATAGAAACAGCGTATGGAGCAATATCACAAGTAGAATTTTTTATTATTTATTTAATCGAATAGCCCTTAATAGAGCTCGTTAAATCAATACATCAAGTTTTGCTATAAGATTTCTTCTTGGTCACCCAAAATTGCTTCATTCTTTCAGATTGTTGTCGCCGGAGCTCCTCAATGTTGTGTGGCTGTTTTCTGCTTCTCTCTAGTTCTTCCTTGAAGGTGACTGTTTCAATTTTGTTCCGAAAGTTGTCTATTAGGTATGTCTTTAATTTGTATATTGGCCTCTTTAAGGTCATTCAAGGTCTGTTGAAACCAAGTTGGCTGTATCTTAAGTTTTATAATTTTATTGAAAATTTTCTTTGTCAATCTATCATCGTTCATTCTTTGTAAATGTCCAAAAAAGGATAATCTTCTTCGTCGCATGGTATGTAGTATGTTTTCTACATGCTCATAAATTTCTACATTTGGTCTAGGTCTTTTGTAATCTGCTCCTACTTTCCTAGGGCCAAGTATACTTCTAATTATTTTCCTTTCCATGGCCATGATTTTGTTAATTTCACCTTTATTCATTAATTTGAGTGTTTCAGATCCATATAAGGCCTCTGGTTTCACAACAGTATTAAAATGTTTAATTTTAATAGAATTAGGTAATGCTTTTTTCTTATAAATGTTCCTGGTGAGCTGGAAAGCTATATTCATTTTCTTTGTTCTAACTGTTAGGCTGTTTTTCTCACTATTATTTATTGTAATCCATTCACCGAGATATTTGAAAGAATTCACTCTTTTGATTTCGTTTTGTTGAATACATAATTTATCAGGACTATTTTTGACATTGGATATAAATTCTGTCTTTGTGGAGGAAATTTGTAGACCTATTTGATTTGCTTGTTGTATTAAATTATGAATTTGTATTTTGGCACTTTCCGGTTTATTTTTAAATACCTTGGAGAAATAATTCTTCCTTCAGGATTGGACAGTTTGGTTAATACAGAAAGAGCCTCAAAACTTCATAGAGCATTCAGACTAACATGGGATCACTATAATAAAAGAGTAATGTCACATAATGCAAAACTGAAACACTACAAAACAGTTGTACTACCGAAAGCTCTATATGCTTCAGAAACCATAGCTTTAGGAGGTCATTCTAAAATTGCAAATATAGAAAAGCAAGAACGTAAAATTCTTAGAAAAATATTCGGCCCCACACAAGAAAACGGAATTTGGATTAAAATACGAAATTCAGACCTATACCGTCACACAGAGAGTTCCAGCAACACTGCACGAAGAAGACGTTTAACATTTGATGGACACCTCTTCAGGATGGACGATTATAGACTTACAAAAAGGTTATTCAGTGTAATAAATTCTCAGAAGTCAAGGATAGCCTGGCTGGATGAATCAAGAGAGGACCTGCAAGAGTTGAACATCGGAGAAAATATTCTGAGAAACCGCAAAATCTTCAGGACCGCAGTAACAAAGCACAAGTTTAGGGTGAAAACTAGTGGCAGGACTGGAACCAAGTGGACAGAAGAACGGAAGAAGCAGCACAGTGACTTCATGAAGAGATTTTGGGAGAAGAATAAACTGCATTAGGTAAATAAATTATATCGTATCCACACATAATAATAATAATAATAATAATAATAATAATAATAATAATAATAATAATAATAATAAAAACAATCATGCGCCTCTTTCCTTTTCTTATGTCTCTTTCCTTCTGAAGTGCTGAAATAGCTAGAGAGTCTCTGTTCAACAGGCATGCTGCAACTGCTTCTATGACTCACGCAGATAAGAAACATTAGCGTGTAGACAGTCGAGTAGCATCAGCATATTTTGTATCACTGATAAAACAGGGATGTCCAACTATTTTTACTGCAGATTAAATAGTACTATTTCAGAAATTGAATTAAGTTCTGACAGTCAGACGTTTCAATCTTCTTCTTCTTTTGCTTTAGCGTTTGTCCCGCCTCGTGGCAGGGTCCGCTATTTCAATCCGCTGTCTCCACTTTACTCGGTCATGGGCCATGTCCGGATGAAGGTTGACGCTTTTCAGATCCCTGTGCAGTGTATCGGCCCAACGTTGTCTCGGTCGCCCCTTTGACCTTTTCCCGGCGACCTCTAGTGTGTTGCCCTGTTTTGCAATGGTGTCCGCTCCTGACCGTAGCACATGTCCAAACCTCACAACCCTCACTTATTTTGTTATTGATTGCTGCGATACAAAATCGTTCCCTTATTCTTTCATTGTGGATGTGATCCAACATAGTAATGCCAGCTGTCCATCTAAGCATCTTGGTCTCCATGACACTTAGCCGACGTTCAGCTTCCTTGGTCGTCGGCCAACATGCAGTACGATAAAGCGCCACGGGACGAATGACAGAGCAGTAAATCTTCGATTTTAGGTGGTCTTTCATCTGGCGACCGCACATGACACTTGTCGCTGTTCGCCACTTCATCCACGCAGCATTAATTCTTACGTTGACTTCCTCGGTGAGACGACCTTCAGCAGTTATCGTAGAGCCAAGATACTTAAATTTTGTCGTTCAAGGCAGATTATCGCCGTCGACTTGGATTGTTCCGATTTATCCTGCATCCGTTGTCATAGATTCTGTTTTAGCTTTGTTAAGCCACAGGCCATATTGACTTAACCGATCACTACATTCCTGGACTTGATGTCAGACGTTTTAATGAAAGCAGTATTATTCCAGCTCGTGCATCAGGACTTGGTTTGAAGAATGGATTTCAGGGAAGGTTGTGCTCGAGAGCACTTTAAGGCTCGTATGACGGGGACACTAAATTTCATTTCAAGAGCACCGTGGTGCTCACGAGAACGCCCCAGCTCTAGACCTTCAGCTTGCCTACTGCGGTACGGTGCTGTGTGGTGGATAGAACAGGGGTAACGTATGAATTGATCCTTAACTGAACGACGTGGTTTGGCAGTAGACCCAATGCTGGCCCAGTTATTGATTACGCCTTCCACATAGAAGTAGAGGCCAATTTTGTTTCAATCGAGTTGATTGGTTTCTTACCGAGAAGATTCAGTTATTTGATTATTTTTTACAAAGAGGCTGCGCCATATAGGCTACTACTGTACTGGTCTCTAGGGAGAGGAACCTCATGTTTAGGTTCACTCAATCCTCTTATACTTTGTCCGTAAATTAATACAATGTATGATAAGCCTACCAGACAATTTTAAATTGCACATTTTTATTTATTGTCGTGCGGCCTCCTGAGAGGCCGAGTGCAGGTCTTTGTAGTCGACGCCTGTGGGCGACCTGTGCGTCGGGATGAGAGATGGAATGGATGAAGATGAATGAAACTGGGCAAAGGATGTGGAAGGAAGTGGCCGTGGCCTGTCAGAAGGTACCGTCCCAGCATTTGCCTGGTGTTGAAAATTGGGAAACCACGGAAATCCATTTCAAGGACGGCCGACGGTGGGGCTCGAACCCACGCGTCTACCGAGTCAGCAAAGAGCTTGCCCCTTGACTTAACACTGCGCTTTAGCCAGCTTAGCCACTGCTGTCGGTATGTTTAAATAAATGTAATGTTATTGGTTTCACGTCCCTTCTAGCTACTGGGGCCCTTTAGAGACAAAAGAGTTTTCGAATTTTTCCTCAAAGAGGATCTTCAAAGTGCCAGTAAATCTACTCAGACGGCTCCCTCGCATTTACGCACTCTCGAATGTCAACTCGGCCAGGATTTCAATAATATTATACATAAGTTTCCTTTTCCAACTATCGATGCACCTTTCAATACATACTTTTGGCATGTTTCATTGCTTCTGATACGAGGTCAGCAGCAGGAAAGATCCGACCCAACTCGTATACAGGGTGTTTCAGTAATAGCGTGCCAAACTGATACCAGCAATCCGGGCTGCAATTCTGAGCACGTAGTCACTGGGAACATGTGTTACACGAACAAGGCGTCCTGAGTAATTACATAAATTTTAGCCTATTTTCATTTATGAAAACATAGGCTTATGAGATCACCTATTGTCCGTGTGTCTGTCTGTGTGTGTGCGATTCGTGTATGTGTGTGTGAGTGCCCCCCCCCCCCCTAATAAAATATAAACGGCTGGAACGATTTTAATGAAACTCGGAAAGTCTATAGGACTACTCTGAACGACCCCGACCGTGCCCTCCATATTTTGTTATGTCTCACCAAGCGGCTAAGCGAAATATTTCACCAGCACTCAATATCTCCGAAACTATTACTGATATTACTTTGGAATTTTGTACGGTGATAAAGGAAACTACTAGAAATTCACCTATGTGACTTTTGAAAACCTGGTGACTACAAAACCAACATGGCGACCAAGCGAAGTTGCAACTTCTAAATAGACTTTTCTCGCGATTTAACCAAACAAACGCAATGAAACTTGGTACAGTATATGTTTATACACATTGTAATCCACCGACATCTAACTTCGTTCATTTGTTTACATAACCTCAAGATGGCGGCTCTGCAAAATATTTCACCGGCATTCTATATCGCTGAAACTACTACCGGTATCACCCTGAAATTTTGTACGGATATAAAGGACACTACTGGAAGTTCACCTATGAGACTTCCAAAAACCGGTTAACTACAAAACGAAGATGGCGGCCAAGCGATCTTGCAAGACTTAAATAGACTTTCCTCGTGATGTAATAATCCAAAAGCAATGAAACTCGTTACAACAAATGTTGATACACATTGTAATGCATTGGTATCTATTTTAGTTCAATTGTCTACCTAACATCCAGATGGCGGCTGTGCGAATTTTAAAATTAAGTTTTTATTTCTAGTGTCGTAATCATGCGATCGAAGTGAAAGTTTTAATAATGAACCTACGCAATAATTTTCCTTTAATGGTAAATGACTCTATGGCCTATACATATAACAATCCAACATGGCGATCATCCGAAATATTTAGACGGTTCTCAATATCTACGAATCTATTACAGCAATCAAACTGAAATTTTGTATGTTGATAGTGGCAATTAACATAAGTAGGATATATGAAAATAGGCTTTAGTTCTTCACGGAACTACTTGTTTATTAAGTGAAATTAGTTTTCTGGGAATATCTCAAAAATTGTTGGTTTTAGGGCCTTAAAATGTGGTTTTCGGGGGCCCTGAGTTTCGTTTCTCACATTGAGGGGCTGAAAATGAGCTTTGTTTCACCCTTCTACGCCTATTTCAGCATGTATTTTAAGGGGGTAGGGCCCCTTTTATTAGAGGTACGGTGAAGAGTTACATCAATGATTGGTGTCGTGCTTCTGAAGGATATCTGTATCAAATTTTATCTTGATCCACTCAGTCGTTCTCGAGTTATAAGGACACAAAAATTTGTCCACAGACAAACAAACAAACAGACAGACAGACCGACAGACAAAAATTTTATTTTTGCGCTCATCCATCATAAAACAGTCTGAAACGCGCAAATATCGCAAATTTCCGTGGAAATTCAGAAAAAACAGACAAACTTTCATTTTTATATAGAGAGAGATGCCCTTATGCAATCAGTCCAATGTTTTTCATTTCGAATAATGTTCCACGGATATTTACGCCCCTCAAATATCTCTATGTTGGGAAAGATATACATAAATAATGTGTGAGCACTGTGTATACATGATGTCACATCACACGCATCAAAAGTGTTCTGATATATATATCACCACAGAACTTCCTAACGCTTTCTTCTGGTGTAACTTAATTTCACTGAACACATGAGCACACGATCACACTATTGTGCCTGCGCATCGTGACCATAATACTTAATCCCTCTGTGTATTAGATAAAATTAATATTGATTTCTGAAAAAAAAACAGTAAGTGCGCATTACGTATCACACCAAATATTTCTGTGCCGTAATCGCCCTGTCTTACTAACTTCCCGTAGACCATATTCTACATAATACTAGTTCACCACCCAGACCAGTTCTCCACACTCAAATGATACATTTGTACTAATTACCTTAAATGTTACACCTACAGCTCTTACATGGCGAGGCCGTAAACAGAAATCACGTGTGCTGTTATGTATGAGTTTCATGAAGGACTGTCTCGCATTCAGGTGGCCCATCTTTTGTCTCGTGGACGCCATAAGCTAACATGCCCTGTACAAGCGCTTCCCCATCTCTAGGAGACAAAAGGGAATCCACCAGCGCTACCAAATTCTGGCCTTGGTGTATCGGGACATTTTAGTGCTCAACAGCATCCGACAATCCCGTCATATTTCCCTGTACCTTAAAAACTCTCAATTATTTATATACTACCCCCCTTTGTGACCTCTGATACGCCTGCCTGGAAGACCAGATCTCCCACGCACCAAATACCACACTTACTCATTTGATAGGCTGGCTCGCCAGCTAAACACACTCACTTTATGACACATACTTTCGTAGACTATGTATATTATACGTCCCGTATAATCTGTTTCCCTTACCATCCGCCAGCACATATGCTGTTTTGCCAATACGTTTGGAAACTATAAATGTTACTGCGTCACCTGCTTCCAACCTTACCAGTGTCTCCCTTAAATGAACGCCATCACGTTCCTCTACTTACCTATTTCTCAGTGTCTGTAACGATGCCCTGTTGCCTAACTGTCCACACATGCTAACCCTACTTTCCTATGGTGTCACACCTCTACTCGACACTCTATGACCTAAAAATGTCACTTCTGACTGACAGAATGACGACTTAGACAGCTTCAAAGTGAACCCTGCCTGATCTAACTTCTGAAAAACTATATCTAAATGACGTAGATGCTCCCCAAAACTGCGTGAACTAATTACTATATCATCAATGTAAATGGTTATAAACTCCCCTGTGTCATCCCCTAATGCGATGTTTAAAGCCCTAATTAATGCTGCTGAACTACCATTTAACCCATAAGGTGTTCTACAAAATTGATAAAGGTTATATTTATGACTAAAAGCTGTAAATGGTCTATCTTCGTACATAAGTGGCACTTGCCAAAAACTGGAACTCAAATCTGCACAAGTGAAATATTTCTTCCTCTCAAATGTTTGCATTAATTACTCTATTGACATGGATTTCCGCTGGTCTGAACTAATTCTACTGTTAACCAAACGAGCGTCTAAACAAATACGGACTGTGTCATCGGCCTTGGGCGCGGTGATCAAAGAATTGACATATGGACTGTTGGAGTGTTCAATAATGCCATCTTCAAGCATCTGGATAATTTGTGCCTCAACTGCACTCTGATAAGCGAAAGGTACAGGATATCTATGTCCTGTGAATACTGACCTATCAATAACGTTTAATGAATGTGTATAGCAATTGGCCATACCAATGCGATCCTCAAAAACTCTCCTATTACACAATACCACATCATAGAGCAGAACACACTGTTCCTCCTCTATATTTCCCTGAAATGCAGCATCACGTAACGAGTCCTCTAGACTACCGTTCGTAATCACACTGCCCACAAAACTTGGAGAATCCCGCTCTACGGCTGGCGATATCACATTTAAAGTACAAATCACACCTACAACACTACTTCTCTGAACCTTGTCGTTGAACGCTACTTCTACTTTAGAATCATCCCATTTAAATTTCAAACTTCCTACCTCATAACATAAGTTACCAGACACTCTACTTAACCAATCTGAACCCAAAATAACACTGAACACTAAATTTGGAATTACAAGACAAATCTTCTTTTCTACATGATTATTAATTTTAATGTCTACTAAAACTTGCTTAGAAATTACTTTAGACCTCTTCCCAACAGCTGTGATAACAAAAGTGCTTTTAATTGGCATCTCCTCAAAATTTACTCCAGTTCCTTTCATTTTATCATAAAATGCACTACTTATGCAACTCTTCATACAACCACTATCAATTAAAACATCTGTGTACGCCTCAGACACGTTAAATTTAACTATGGGGCTCTTACTAGCCACATCCTGAATAATACTTTCATCATCTAGCTCACGTAATAATTCACTTCTTACATTTAGGTCATAGGGTTCCTGTAGAAGTGTATGGACAGGGCATGTTACAGACTGAGATTCTGGCCTTACATCGCAGCCTGGTTCGTGTTTAAAGTACCGCTACCGATTGGTGTAGTACTACTCACTACTGCACTGGTCTGGTTGTTCTGGGCTGGGTTAACGGTATTTCTCTGTCCGTTATTACTATTGGGCTGATCCCTTCCTTGACCCCTGTTCTGCTTATAATTATTGTTTTTATTCCTCCCTTGATTACCCCTAAAATCATTATTTTGGCCTTGATTTCCCCTGAAATCATTATTTCTAACGTGGTACTGCGTACCATACCCATTTCCTCTGTCCTGATTTTGCTGATTATTATTATTATTATTCGGGTTCCTTCCATTTTGGACGTTGGCCCCTTCGCCACTGTTCCCTTGAACTTCCTGATTCCTATTCTCATTAGGCCTGTTATTATGGTTACCCTGGTTCCTACCGAAATTCTCCTCGTAACCACCTCTTCCCAGAGCATCGAATGTACTTAATAAATGTTCCACTTGTGAAATTGATTTAACATTTTGGATACAGGCAGCTTCTTTGAAACTATATGGAAAATGTCTTAGTAATAGCCTGACTACATCACTTTCCTCCCTGAAACCATCCAGATATTTACACGTCAATACCTGTCCTAAAAAGTATTCTCTCATAGTGTAGTTTCCTCTCGGGTTATATTTGCCACACACAATTCCCTCACGGTGCTGAGACTGAATAGCCTCATTCCAAAATTTCTCACAAAATTTAACTTTAAAATCTGAAATGTCCTCGAAATTGTCTCAGTAGACAGCAAATCAGTTTCTTGTCTCCCCTACAAACGCTTGCTCTAAAATCTCAACTACCTGGCACCACTCAATACTTCCATCTTCCAACCTCTCCCTGAATTTATTTTCGCTTGCATTCATGAATTCCATGGGACAACCCTGTCGATTGCTGAACTTTCCCAACTCTATCTCCCTGTGTGTGCTATTCACATAAACTGGCCTACTCTGACTATTTTCCTGCCTAATTCTAGCTTTCAACTTCTGTTCTAATTCAGCAATTTTCTCCTCAGCTTTTCTTTCCATACTAGTTACAGTTAATCTCAAGCTCCCTTCCGATGCTTCAACTGTACCACTTAACTTAGCTTGTTTCTCCTGAATCTTATTAATGCTTTCCTTTTTCCTCTCCCTTAAATCATTAACTTCAGTGATTATTTCTGCATGAACTTTATCAATTCTTCCCCCCCCCCCCAGCTGTTATTTAACCTCTTTAGTTGCTACCTGAATCTTATCAATCCCCCCCCCATTTGCTTTTTGACCAGCTGTGTTTCAAGTTGCACTAGTTCTTTCAAATCTTCAGCCTGTGTACTGATTCAAATTTCTAACTCCCCCTGCACTTTTCCCAATTTTCTATCTACATCTGCTATAATTTATTTTGCCTTCTCTTCCATCACCCCTCTGATTTCTCCTCTAATCTGCTCAAATTTCTTATCGAATTTTAGATTGTTCTCTTCAAATTTCTCACTTAATTTTGTATCTAGTTTTTCGCTCAGCACTTCCGTTTTTTCTTTACATTCCCTACTGTTTTGCTCAAGTTTAGCATTTAAAGTTTCAGTACTCTCTTTATTTTCCCTACTGTTTTGTTCTTGTATAGCATTATTATGTTCAAGTTTAGCATTATTCTGTTCAAGTTTAGCATTTAAAGCATCTGCGCTAATTTTATTTTCTTGCATAAACTGAAGAAGCAAACTTTCTAACCCTGCTTGACAGTTTTGATTACCCCCCTCAGTATCGGGATTTACTTCCGACATCCCTGTACTGCTTTCATTCTCAAGACTAGCCATACTGCTCGTATCTTCACTATCCAACTGGTGACTACTACGCAACTTCATCTCTTCCTCAACACTACCCATGCTGATACCCACCGATAAATTTTAAAAAACCAAAATACAGGCACATAAATATATACCCTTCTCCTTCCACAAATGTTATTAGGTTTTCGGCCTCACGTTGTTGGCGACAAGTGTAACGGTCTCACTGGGGTGAGTGATGCAAAAACCACCACAAACCCCACGTTGGGCGCCAAGTGTAACTGTTTCGCTCCACGTTGAGCGCACAATTGTAACGGTTTTTATATCCCCCACGTGGAGATGACAAATGGAACTGTTTTCCTAGTGTCCCCACTGTTGGGTGACAAATGTAATGTTTACCCTGACTAAGATACGTTGAATTAATGGGCGCTAAGACCTGAACACTATGTTGAAATCTAAATTTATATTTATCAACGCCTAGCTCGGGAAGAACAGCTTTAAGAATCTTTACACTCAGACCGTGGCATGATTTCATCATTAACCCAACTAACAATTGTATCAGGAGAAGGAATTAGGTCTATATCTAATGCTACCTACTGAAAGCAAAGATTGCATAGTATAAGAAATGAATTTATTATATAAAAACAAGTAGGGGCAATTTTAATAATAATAATAATAATAAATTTAAAATTGGAGCGTAACGATTTGAATTTTACCACTCGAAAATTACGTGAAAACGGAGTCGGATGAATTACTGAATTTACAATTATTCCCAAGCTAAGAAGTTACTGAAATTCTGAATATGAAACAATGAAAAGAGAGATTGCGTAGTTCTGCGTCATTCGCGCTTACCCTTGGAAATAGGCGTAGCATTTCCCTCGTACGTGATGGTTCAAGAGAGCTTCCATCAGCCTTCTGGACGTCGCCATCTTCTTCGTAACTTGTGGAGATTGTTGTTGAAATGTCAATGTTATGGTCCGATCACACCGGAACCAACCAAACGAGCGACCACTTTGGTCAAGTTTTACAATGTAAAAGCCCCTTCTTCTCGGCGCGCGAACAATTTATGCACTCGCCGAATCCCCTCTCCAGTGCCGTCAACCAGTGGTCCGGACTCCCCTGATTGGCTGAGCCACCATGCTGACTCCCGACATAAGGGTCATTTTACTCGGCGTGACGAAGTAGATTTGCCGCTCCAGTCCAATTCGCCTTTTCTTGATACAGCCAACTGGAAGTGTTCCTCGGTTTCGTCATCGCTTCTCGACAAGAATATACCTGTAGCTGAATTCCCAATGACTCATCTCTCTCACAATAAACCCTAACTGACTAAAATCCGTTAAATTCCGTAATCATATAATTTTCCACGATAATGTTGTCCGTAATAATTCGCTTGATAGAGTTTTCTATAAAATCGAAAACCTCTCTGTATACTTATAATTAGAGACGGGAATTTGCCTATTTGCCTATTTTATTCCAGTGTTTAGAAACGTAGCCTTTTGAGATATAAATCTGTTTTAGGTTCTTTTATGCTAGATTTCGTTGGTTTTATTGTGCCAGAAAGGCCTATTTCAAGGGTTTGTGCCTATTTGATGCCTTTTGACTGTATTTTAAAATGCATTATATTGCAGCTGGTGTGCTCGACAGAATTATATTCTCATTTCTCAATATGTGTTTACCCCACGAACAAGAATGGGAATTCTCGGAAGTCACCAGAAATAGCGCCTGTGATCTCCATATTGTGCCTCCAAACTTAACAACCTTTCGTTTTGTATTTCGCGTTTCTTTATATTGAAAATTTACCCGTTAGTAGTGTATGTGTGTGAATTAATATCATAAACTTTATTCTGATTGAATAACAAAAGAACTAACTTAGTGCCATGTTTTCGCGTTTTTTCAATCTCGATATTAAACCTCCAAAGTTAAAAACCCGTCGTTTCAGGTATCGTCCCCTTCAAAAGCCGCGTTAGGTTGGCGCTGCAACCTAACTGTGAATTAATATAGGCCTACAGTATATCCTGTACGCGTCTGAGTGTTGAATGGGCAGGCAGTTTAAAGCACCCAGGAGGGATGCGATCCAGCTGGCAGTTAAAATGCCGCGGCGATCACAGTGGGTTGGTGCTGTAACCTATCTTGTGTTGAATGGACAGGCAGTTGAAAGCAGCTTGGAGGGATGCGATCTAACTGGCAATGGGTGTAGCATGGCCTCTTACCGAGATAGATGGAAACTTGGTGGTCCCGTCTTGAGCTACTGTTGCCATGCAGCCAGGAGGGATGCGATCCAGCTGGCAGTGAAAATGCCGCGGCGATCACAGTGCGTTGGTGCTGTAACCTATCTTGTGTTGAATGGACAGGCAGTTTAAAGCAGCCAGGAGGGATGCAATCCAGCTGGGAGTGAAAATGCAGCCGCGATCAGTGCGTTGGTGCTGTAACCTATCTTGTGTTGAAAGGACAGGCAGTTTAAAGCAGCTTGGAGGGATGCGATCTAGCTGGCAGTGGGTGTAGCATGGCCTCTTACCAAGATAGATGGAAACTTGGTGGTCCCGTCTCGAGCTACTGTTGTTATGGAGATGGCCGGCCTTGCTATTACTGCATCAGTTTATTTTCTGCTTTTATTAGCCTTTGCTTTAGTGCAAAAAGGCCGAAATCAGAAGAATGAGAAAGACTATCGAAAATTCATGTAGCCAGCCGTTCCTTCTTGGTCCTAAACTATGTGTATGCAAAATTTGGTTGAGATTGGTGGAACGGTGTGGATTTGTATACGGAACAAATCCACCCACCCCCAGACATACAGACTTTCACTTTTATATATAAGATAAGTATGTTATTAAATTATAAATTGTGAGTTTTGAAGCCATATTTCAGTGTTGCCTAAGTAAACAAAAGTTTGGTGCTTTTCAGTCGGTCAACACGAATGTACCCAAATAGAGCTGGGTTATGCCCTGATCCTGAAATAAATTACATAACAATAATAAATACACTAGGATGACCAGTTTCGATCGTCAAGCGATCATCATCAGATCCATTACACTTAGGCTATAACATCTATGTTTGAGAATACAGGTGAAAAATATATACAATATGTACAATTATTTAGTTGCAGTGTGGTAATGCAACAGTCGGTGTATGTTAAATGTGGTATATCTAATGTTTGGTAAACTTCTAAAATAGTGATGAAAATCCGGAATTTGTCTGTTAGGGGTGATTATATGGTTTTACAAAATCAACTATGGTTATACTGAAATAATGCAAGCTTATACTTATCGAGTTGTCTCTTTAACTGGAACTTGAAGCAGTTGCGTGTTGCCATAGACACCAGTTGTAGTCGACTAACCCCGAGTGTTCGCTGGGGGGAACTGGTTTTCCCCTTCCTCCCCCTTTAGTTGCTATGTTCTTCCAGGGGTCAGTGCCGTGTATATTTGTGTGACTTGCGAAATCTAGATAAAAGTGTATGCTATTGAATGCAGGAGTCTGCAACTACTAAAGACCGTGGAACTATCTTCGCCACGCATGGGCTAAAAAGCCATTTATACTAAGCGGTACACGGTCTATTGAAGACGTCCCGGCACCTTTAATACTGCCGCGCATATCGGCCTAGGTTTATTGCAGAAAAATGTACATAGTACACCTGATCCAAATAACATTTACCTATAAACACCGCTATTTTCCCCCCTTTTTTATCTAGCTTGGCTGTATCGCTAAGTTGTGTCTTGTTTTCGACAGGGTGTGTTTTTTAGTAGAGCGAAAAGGGGTGAACTCTCCATAAAAGTGTGTTCATTTAGATTGGTGGGATTGTTTTGTTTGGCTAGGTGAATCTCGATTGCTTCTTTTATGTCGAGAGCTCTGCTTTTCGATTCGTGATGAATTATTTTTAGATCAGTCTCGATTTTAGTGAAGCTATGCCCCGTGTCACACATACGTTCGCATACGGCTGAATCTGTTCCGTATCTTATCGCATTCCTATGTGCATTATAACGTGTATCTACTCGTCTTCCGCTCTGTCCAATGTAATTAGCTTGGCAACCAATGTCTTGGCATGTAATAGAATATACCCCTGACTTTGAATACGGGTCTTGTTTATTTAGATTGCTATTTTGCAGGTGCCTCCCGGTCGTATTATTCGTTGTGAATGCTATTTTTATGCCTTCCTTTTTGAATAGATTAGTGATTTTATATGTGTTCTCATTCATATAGTTGAAGCGCGCGAATTATTTCTCATTAATGTCCGGTTTTCTAATCATTTTATCTTTATTTTTATGTTTGGCTACAATTTGGTCTATTTTGCTTGGCGGGAAATTGTTTTCCTTTGCTATTTGTTTAATGGTTCTTATTTCCTTATTATAATTGTCTGTTGACATGGGTATGTTTAAAGCTCTGTGCACCATTGAATTGAACCCCGCAATTTATGCGTACTGGGGTGATTAGACTGATTGTCGATTGCAGGCGAGGTTTGTGTGGCTTTTCGGAATATGGAGTATGAAAGCTCGTTGTCCTTACGTTCAATAGTTATGTCGAGATAATTTATTTTTCGATCTGTTTCGGATTCCTTGGTGAATTTGATTGAGTGGTGTAGGCTATTAATGTATTGGAGAATTGTTTCTTCGCTTGTTAATTCAGTATCGTAGATGCAAATTACATCATCTACGTATCTTTTCCATATTACTATTCCCTTTGTTGAAGTCTTTTCTAAAAACTCATTTTCTAGTGCATTAATGAAGATGTCAGCGATTAATCCGCTTAGTGGTGATCCCATCGCTAATCCTTCTGTTTGTGTGTACATTTTATTGTCGAATTGAAACGCGTTTTGGCCGAGGACGACCCTCAGTAGTCGCACGATCTCTTCAGTTTCTTTTTCCGAATTGTTGGATTTTAAGTTATTTTCGATAGTGTTGATTGCATCATTAATAGGAATATTGGTGTACGTGTTAGTTACATCGAAAGATACAAGCCTCATGCTAGGTTTCATTTGTAGGGTGTTCAGTGCTGTTACTAATTCCGTTGTGTTCTTCACAGAGTTGATTTTGTCGTTGGAAAGGCGGCGTTTTAAGATTTTTAGTAACTCTTTGCTGATTTTGTAATTTGGCGCATTCCTACAATTGACTATTGGTCTCATTGGGCACTCATTTTTGTGTATTTTTGGTTGTCCCCTTAATGACGGTATTTTTGGGTTCATGTTTATTAGTTGTGATTTTTCAGCTTTGGTCAATATGTATTCTGTTTCTTTTAATACACTTTTTATTTGTTTTTGGAATTTATTGGTGGGGTCTTATGCTAATTCCTTGATTTCGTTGTTGTTTAGGAATTCGACTGTTTTTTCAATGTATTCTGTTGTTCAAAATTACTGTGGTATTTCCCTTATCTGCTTTTGTGATGATTAAGTCATGTTCTTTAATTTTTTGTTTCAATGACTTTATTTCTTTTAGTTGTTTGTTGTTTTGAGTGTAATTGTTTTCGCCCTCTCGTTTGAGGATTTTTTTGGCTTAGTTGGTGGCAAAATTTTTGGTTAATTCCCTGTCTTCTGCTGGGAGCTTGTGTCTGGCTATCTCGATATCTGTGATTAACTGTTTTATATTATGGTTCGTGTGTGCGTCTGTGCAGTTGTATTTCAAACCTTTGTCTAGCGTGTCCATTTCATTTTGAGAGAAGGTTACGTTCGTTCTGTTGTTTACCCTGTTGTGGAAATTGAATTCATTGTTATTCGTGTGTTGTTCACTAGGTTGATTATTCTGTGTTTCTCCTAGTTTTCTTAGTTTATATTCTAGCGTTTCGTGCTTCCTCGTTGCTCTGATTTTGATGGTGTCATTTAGGTGCTCGGTAAAACTGTCCCATTGGGATGCGTGCCAGAAGTTACTTAGTTGCAATTGAATATCGTATAGTTGTTGGTTGATTTTTTGCTTTCTTATGTATGAAAATCTTAGTTAGTTTTTTATCCAAAGCGCTTTGGCTTGTTTAGTTGAAATGATTGAGGCTGGTGTAATCGGTACGGTTTTAATTGGTACATATTTAGGAGTGAGATTTAGTTCTATACATTTTTTGTTGAACCAAATTGACTTGTCTATGTTCATGAGTTTAAGCCTGAGTGTTTTGAATCTCTTGGCTTCACGATTTGCCTAACTAGCCGTGAACATTGTGAGGTTTAAAGTCATATTTCAGTGTTGCCTAAGTAAACAAAAGTATGGTGCTTTTCAGTCGGTCAACACGAATGTACCCAAATAGAGCTGGGTTATGCCCTGATCCTGAATTAAATTACATAAGATTAATAAATACACTAGGATGACCAGTTTCGATCGTCAAGCGATCATCATCAGATCCATTACACTTAGGCTATAGCATCTATGTTTGGAAGAACATAGCAACTAAAGGGGGAGGATGGGGAAAACCAGTTCCACCCAGCGAACACTCGGGGCTAGCGACTACAACTGGTGTCTATGGCAACACGCAACTGCTTCAATTTCCAGTTAGACAACTCGATAAGTATAAGCTTGCATTATTTCAGTATAACCATAGTTGATTTTGTAAAACCATATAATCACCCCTAACTGACAAATTCCGGATTTTCATCACTATTTTAGAAGTTTACTAAACATTCGATATACCACATTTAACATACACCGACTGTTGCATTACCACACTGCAACTAAATAATTGTACATATTGTATATATTTTTCACCTGTATTCTCAAACATAGATGTTATAGCCTAAGTTTAATGGATCTGATGATGATCGCTTGACGATCGAAACTGGTCATCCTAGTGTCTTTATTAATCTTATGTAATTTATTTCAGGATCAGGGCATAACCCATCTCTATTTGGGTACATTCGTGTTGACCGACTGAAAAGCACCAAATTATAAGTTGCTTATTGTTAATTATTTTTATAGTAATTAAATATGTTATTAAATTACAAGAATTTCGTTCATGCCTATTTTACATGTTAGTGCCTATTTACATGCCTATTTTGGCTATTTTAAGAGCCTATATGCCTGCCTATTTTAACTGTTTTTAGTGCCTATAATTCTCGTCTCTACTTATAATCTTAAAAAACGCTCCAAAAATTACCTTAATAATAATAATAATTTAAACGAAAATTATCTTGGCAGAACAAGTTGCCGCGTAAATAATCATTGAATGGCTTCCTACTGACTTATGTCAGTGGCGTAAAATACCCTCGAAAAACACGTTACAATTTCTAGAAGCCACAAACTTAGGGTATATAGAGAAAAATATTCAATGTTCCGTTCTCCTTTGAAGATTGCGTTACTATAAATAAGGAGATATAGTTTAAATCTTTTGAAATTCATACTTTCTTCAAAACATAACAACTGATCACTACTATACAGTAACTTGAATCTTGAATTGAACAGTATTCAGGGATCGAACTGTTATGTCTTGCCTAGGTAATTGCAGCGAATTATATCACCAAAAACCCGGCAAGCATGCACTGCTTCCTAACCTCAATATTATATCTTACGGAAAGCAATAAAATTGAAAATTATGTCAGGACTAACGTAGGTAAGGGTTATATTGATGAAAATTAAAATTCTCAAGATAAATCAATGTAAAGTGTCAGAATATTTAGGCGCTAAACCTTTCAAAATGGCATATTAATATCCCAGTCTCTCAAGCAAAACATCGCCTTGCATGTATACAATTACAGACATCACACTTTCTGTCAACATAAGTCAACAGAAAATTAATTAATACGAGTTAATACACAGTCATAACACAGATTCTGTTTACCCCACTTCGTAAAGAAAACGAAACCAGAAAGATTTGCAATATTTTGGCACACATTTACGGTCAGAAATATATCACTTAGGCTCATTATGCGTCTTATAGTAAAATAGCAAGAGTCACTACATGCCCAACATGTTTTACCTACAATTTTTTCTATCTCCAATATATAAGACTAATTTTAAGAGAGTTATTTGAAGTTGAAATTTACAAAAAATCACCCTTAAATAGAATTGACAAAAATCGCTCTATTACCTACTTACTTATTTTTTTAAGATAAGGTTTTCCTTCTGGGGTTTAAACTTCTCGCTTTTGGCGTTTCAGATATGAACGGCCTGTTAGGAATCCTTCAACCCCAATTTTTTTACCCCTTTCCCCTCTTAAAATACACCAGATCTAAAATCACTCAGACACGTGTGTTTTTATTGCTAATGATTATTTTAAATGCTGAGTGTCACATTTCCAAATGGAAACACTCGAGAAATATTAATATTCATGAAACGCAGGATTAACAACCACTCCCCCCACCATTTTAGAACCTGAATATCCCCCAATCATCCCATTGCTGACGTTAACAGTAAAAGAAGGTACATGTCTTCGAACTTTCTTGTTTCTAACATCAATAGTCTTGTCTGAGCGAAGATGGGTGTGATAGTCAGTCTGACAGGCAAGAAACATTCTTTCATGTAACAGTTATTCAGCCAACGGTGAGCGGCTTCGGTGGCGTAGTTGGTAGCATGCTGAGCTTCTATGCCCAAGATCGCGGGTTCAAACCTGGCCGATTTTTGAAGAACGTTAAAAATCCCTCAGCATGTCTTCCTTCGGAGGGGAAGTAAAGCCGGCGGTCCCATGTCATAGATTTATGGCATGTTAAAGAACCTTCCACTAATTACAACTGTGTCATACTAAATAAATATAGGTTAAACATTTGACTAACGTTCTTAAGTTCCTACGTTCGTCGTCAAAGAGCCGACTGCGGTGGCATCTGGTAACTAATTTCTGAACTAGTTGGTCGTTGACGGAGGCTTTTGGCGGCAAAAGTAAGAACTACTTGAAAATTGATCGTCCGCAGTCCTTACTAGAATTAAAACAGATACACACACACTAATACAGTCATCACAATTAACACCGGTCATCAGACAGATTATACACACACACAAAGTACACGGGGCTACATGACCGCGTAGTCGCAGCCCCTAAACTGAGGAACCAACCAACCAACCAACCATGAGACCATCTTCATCATAACTCACATCAAGAATATATTTTCAGTAAAATATCATTGATCTAAATTTAGAATATTATTTGATGTGTGAGAAAATTATTGCCATAACTGACCTTATAGCTAAAATTTTAAGATAAATCGATATCCGTACAAAATACACTTAAATTTAATATAAGAATGAAGATATCTGTGTGTTTCTTATTAAATCAAGTTCTAAAATGTAAAAGTCATAATGTCGTAGTCTTCAACAAGATGTTCAGTAAAGAACATATAGCCTACTTTCTCCTAAATGTTTGGGTATTGTTATAACTCTTTGTCTTTTTCAAGGAGTATAATTGAATGTTGGTTGTAGTAGCTTGTTGAAATACAACGTGCTATACGGATATTAAACATGAATATGAGGTGCCCTTTGCTAGTGCTACCTCTGTAAAATATGTCAATCAATTCGGTTTAACCGTGTTTGAATTGACATGGAGAATCGATTTGCACACATACATGGCCGCTATCTGCAAACTATTGGTCTGATGATCTTGTAGTTCAGTCGAAAGATGCTTCCCACGAAAAAGGTATGTTGTTGCAAAATTTGGTAGAGATCGGATGATTAGGTTTGTCGTAATAAAATTTAAGCTTTTGACATTTAGGTGGCCGCCATTCCGTTTTCGTCAAGATGGTGGCGATATAAAATATCACACTGAGGTGCCCTTTGCTACTGCTACCTCTGCACCAAATTACGTTCAATTCGGTTTTACAGTGTTTGAATTGATATGGGGAATCGATTTGCACACATACATGGCCGCCATATGCAAACTATTGGACTGATGATCTTGTAGCTTGGTCAAAGAACGCTTCTCACACAAAGGTATGTTCTTGAAAAATGTGGTAGAGATCAGATGATTAGGTTGGTCGTAATTTGATTTTAGCGTTTTACATTTGGGTGGCCACCATTACGTTTCCGTCAAGATGGCGGCAATATAAGACATGACAATGAGGTTTCCTTTACTAGTCCTACCTCTGTACCAAATTTCGTTCAATTCGGTTTCACCGTGTTTGCATTGATAGGAGGAATCAATTTGCACACATACATGGCCGCCATCTGCAAACTATTGGGCTGATGACGTTTTCGATTGGTCAAAAGATGCTTCCCACGTAAATATACAGTATGTTGTTGCAACATTTGGTAGAGATTAGATGATTAAGTTTCTCGTAATTAGATTTAAGCTTTGCACATTTGGTCGGCCACCAATACGGTTCCGTCAAGATGGCGGCGATATAAAACACGGCAATGAGATTTCCTTTGCCAGTGCTACCTCTGTACCAAATTTCGTTCAATTCGGATTCACCATGTTTGAATTGTAAGGGGGATTCAATTTGCACACATACATTGCCGCCATATGCAAACTATGGGACTGATGACCTTGTAGCTAGCTCAAAGAACACTTCTCACATAAAGGTATATTCTTGCAAAACGTGGTAGAAATCAGATGATTACGTTGGTCGTAATTTGATTATAGCTTTTTACATTTGGGTGGCCACCATTACGTTTCCGTCAAGATGGTGGCGATATAAAACATGACACTGAAGTGCCCTTTACAAATGCTACCTATATACCAAATTTCGATCTATTTGGTTTCACCGTGTTTGAAAAGATAGGGGGAATCAATTTGCACACATACATGGCCACCATCCGCACATTATTGGGCTGATGACCTTGTAGTTTGGTCGAAAGATTTTTTGTACACAAGGGTATAACGTTGCAAAATTTGGTAGAGATCGGATGATCAGGTTTGTCGTAATTTGATTTAAGCTTTGGACATTTGGGTGGCCGCCATTACATGTCCGTCAAAATGGCGTCGATATAAAACATGACCCTGCGGTGCTCTTTGCTCGTGCTACCTCTGTACCAAATTTCGTTCAATTCGGTTTCACCGTGTTTGAATTGATAGGAGGAATCGATTTGCACACATACATGGCCACCATCTACAAACTATTGGGATGATGATCTGGTAATTTGGTCAAAATATGCTTCCAACATAAAGGTATGTTGTTGCATAACTTGGTAGAGATCAGAATATTAGGTTGGTTGTAATTTGATTTAAGCTTTTAACAGTTGGGTGGCCGCCATTACGTTTCTGTCAAGATGGCGGCGATGTAAAACAAGACATTGAAGTTCCCTTTGCTAGTACTACCTCTGTACCAAATTTTGTTCAATTCGGTTTCACCGTGTTTGAATAGATAGGGGGAATCGATTTGCGCACAAACATGGCCGCTATCCGCAATGTGTAGGGCTGATGACCTTGCGGTATAGTCAAAAGATTTTTCATACATAAAGGTATAATGTTGCAAAATTTGGTGTAGATCAGATAATAAGTTTGGTCTAATTTGATTCAAGCTTTTAGCATATCGGTGTCCGGCATTACGTTTTCGTCAAGATGGCGACGATATAAAACATGACACTGAGGTGCCCTTTGCTAGTGCTACTTCTGTACCAAATTTCGATAAATTCGGTTTCATCGTGTTTGAATTGATAAGGGGAAGCTGTTTACACACATACATGGCTGCCATATGAAAACTATTCGGCTGATGCCCTTGTAGTTTGGTCAAAATACGCTCGCCATATGGTTATATGTTGTTGTAAAATTTGGTAGATATCGGATGATTAGCTTAGTCGTAATATGTTTTAAGCTTTGAACATTTGGGTGGTCTCCATTACGTTTCCGTCGAGATGGCGGCGATATAAAACACGACACTGAGGTGCCCTTTGCTTGTTCTACCACTGTACCAAATTTCGTTCAATTCGGTTTCACCGTGTTTGAATTGATAGGGGGGACAGACATTCAGAGTACACACACTCACCCAGACACACACACACACACACACAGACAGACACACATTTTTTGGCCCTGTTGTGATCTCATAAGTCTACTTTCATTTTTTTCAAAAATCGAAAATAGTTGAAAAATATCAAAATACGTTGCCAAGCTGTTGTATGATGGTTTCTAATGATGAAGATGATGTTAGCAGAGAGTGGAGGTTATCTCAAGATGTGCTACGAATTAAAAAGCGCCAACCAGTTGACTTAAAGTTGGAATAAATCATTGGAATATTTAAACAATATGAAGAAAGAAGGCAGGCTGAAAATTATGCAGTAATTCATAGCTCCATCTGAACCTTAACTTGCAACGTGTTGTCACAAGGTATAACATTGCTGATAGTATTATGTTGTGTCTTGCTTTGTATTTTTAGCCTACTTTCGATTTTTGCAAAAAATGAAAGTAGACTTATGAGATCACTACAGGGCCAAAAATGTGTGTCTGTCTGTGTGTGTGTGAGTCTGTGTGTGTGTGAGTCTGTGTGTGTGTGTGTGAGTGTGTGTACTCTGAATGTCTGTCCCCCCCTATCAATTCGAACACGGTGAAACCGAATTGAACGAAATTTGGTAGAGGTAGAACAAGCAAAGGGCACCTCAGTGTCATGTTTTATATCGCCACCATCTTTACCAAAACTGAATGGCGGCCACTCAAACGGTCAAAACGTAAAATCAAATAACGACTAACCAAATCATGCGATCTCTACCAAATTTTGTAACAACATACCTTCATAAGGGACGCGTCTTGTGACCAAACTATAAGGTCATCCGCCATACCATTTCAGGATGGGGGCCGTGCGAATTATGCAAACTTTATAATCCATATCATGAGACCCACCAGTTCCGATTATCGAGCCGAGAATCGTTTTAACTGTTCTAAAGGAAGAGGCACGTTCGAAATTAAAAGTTTATTTTGTAATACTATAGTGCAGACGTGATTTTAAAAAGCTGAGTCTTCTCGGTTATTTGACAAGATGGCAGCGGATATCTTGTGCCTGACTTATATTTCACTAATTTGAATATTGCATGCAATATAGCGTACTGATTTCAAAATAAATAAACTTTGTATGAAATGCTTTATATATAAATAATATACTCCACTGATGAAATCGTTTAGTATAAATCATTATTTGCTAACAAGTTCTATGTAAGTCATTTTATATAGAACGATGTTCGTTGGCACAATTGGCTCAGTGGATAGTTGGTCACTAGTCGTGGCCGAGTGAGGTGCGTGTGTGCGAGCTGTGTGATCGCATTGGAAGGGTGTACGTTTCCTAATACCGGTGCTTCCGATAGTTCCACGGGTGTACTGACCTTCCGTGTGGCTTTCGGACAATACTTTTTCAAGTAGTGTTCCAGATAGGACAACAAATCAAGAAACCCAGAAAACCCCGCTGAAAATCATGTCCGGATACCAGAGGAAAAACACCGTACGCTGTCAATGGGACAGGCAGAGTTCTCGCCACACACCAGGAGAATTTCACCGCTGGATTAGCGATACCCTCCGGTTGACTGTCGACCAAGTAGAAGCCATCCAGTTAAATGCGCAAGAAAGAACCATGTACATCAAGGTAATCAGCATATCTACTTATCAGAAATTGCTAAATACTTTTGAAGCTCCTATTAAATTTCAGTATGACTCAGGCGAAATGACTAATGTTAAGCTTTCCACAGCGGATTCAAATTTTACCACAGTGCGTATATTTAATGTCCCACTCGATGTTCCCCCTGAAATTTTCAAATCCGTCCTGTCGAAATATGGCACTGTGAGTGACGTCAGGAAAGAACAATGGTCTTCTGCTTATCAGTTCCCGGTGTATAATGGAATACGTGCAGTCACTATGGAAATCAAACAAGATATCCCCTCCACTGAGACTTTTGGTGGCCATTCTGGCTACATATCTTATAATGGACAGAAACGGACCTGTTTAATTTGCAATGCTAACACATATCTACGTGTCAACTGCCCAAAGAAAATGATTCCCCTCGGTATAACTCCTACACAACAAAGACGTGTCCAATACTCGGATGTTGTGACACAGCAAACGTCACATGAAAACATGCTTATTGATCAGTCAGCTGGGACACCAGCAGAAGTGGCCTCTGACACACATGACGCAGAACACGTACCTTGCACTGACCAGATCAGCGAGCAACAGACTGCCCCTGTGCCATCGGCCACCTTTATGGCAGCCTTAGAGCCAACTCTGCCGTCACTAAAGGCTGCCACAGAAATTTTGTCTTCACTGCCCCCACCTTCTCTGGTACCTACCGACTCACTTAATCAGGTTGATCGGGGATCTGAGAACGTATCTAAGAAGATTAAAACACATGCCTCGATTGCTGTACCAGCCCCGAAGAATCAAACTGGTTCTACAAATGTTCCCGCAGCTGTGAAAAAGAAACAAAATCTTCATTCTACGTCATCTAGGGACCCACGAACGCTCTCAAACGCTGACAGCCGGCCCATGAATGGCACTCATAAGGAACTATCTCACCCTAATTTGACTTAGTGCACCAGTATATTTCTCACCCGTGTCTTTCTTTTTTTTATTATTCTTTCTGCTTTTCCTCGAGTCCACCTTCCAGTATGTCTAGCACAGCTTTTATACTTCTCTTAATGGCGCAATTTCTCACTGTGGCCACTGTGAATATCGATGTAATAGAATGCCTCCTGAAATTTCAACTGTTTGATAGATTCCCTCGAGATGCAGACATTGACATTGCTTTCATTCAAGAAGTTGCTATACCCTGTCTTCCCATATCTGCCTTCTACAAACAATACATCAATACCGGTACTACTAATAGAGGGACCAGATTCCTCATAAGACATGATATCCCACTCGAAGGTGTGCTATGTCATCCATCAGGACGCATCATATCTGGACACATAAACAATACCACCCTGATAAATATATATGCCCCATCCGGGTCCAACAAACGTGTGGAACGGAAAATGTTCTTTCAACAGAGTATACTGCCTCATCTGCACGACGTTAAGGAAAAACTTATTCTTGCAGGGGATTTCAATTGTATTCAACGCCCAGAGGATTCCACTAGTCCATACCAAGGTGTCAACCCGGCTCTCCTTACTTCCCTACACCTCATTGATGCTGTGGATATTTTAAGGGTGCCCCTGCCCCATTACACCTGTATAAGTCACAACTCCTCATCACGAATTGACTGCATCTACTTTTCCCAGGAACTTATCCAGCCTAGACGATATGAAGTGATACCTGCCAGTTTCACTAACCATCATGCAGTCGTATGTACAATCTCTTACCCCCATCCCATATTTCACATAGGAAGAGATTATTGGAAATTGAATTGCTCGCTGTTACTTGAGGAGGAATGCCAAGATATTTTCAGACAACACTGGAATTGATGGGTCCAACAAAAATGCAACTTTCGCGACTGTGCAGACTGGTGGGATATTTTAGCTAAACCAGGGATCCGCCGCGTCTTTAAGAACATATCCTACCAAAGAGGTCGGGAAAGACGGGATACAGTTGAATTTTACTATCGAGTTCTTCGCCAGCTCCAGCAAAGATCTGATGCTGGGGAGCGTATGTATGACCAGATTCGGGAAGTTAAAACCAAGCTCCTGTCTCTACAGCAACGAACACTCGCTCATATAAACTTGGCTTTAAAAGACCGTACAGTGCTCTCGGACGAAAGTGCAAGTGTATACCATATCGCCAAAGGAAAACGTGAGCGGCAGTACTGGAAGTGTCGTCACCTCCCCTGACGCTATACGTAGTGAAATATTATTATTTTATCAACGGTTCTACGCTATTGCTCCAATTGATCTACAGCTGGTGACCTTATTGCTTTCATCTTGCAGTACCCAACTATCTCCGGACAACAAAACTCTGCTCAGCGCGGATATTACGGATGAAGAGATTCACTCTGTGGTTAAGCACCTCCCAAGTAACTGCTCTCCTGGCATTGATGGACTGCCATATGAACTGTATAAACACTTCTGGCCTCTCATTGGCAAATAATTTTGTCACGTCTTGCGTACCATTCTCCAACGTCGTGCTCTTTGTCAATCACATCACGAGGGTACCATAGTCTTCATACCAAAAACATCCTCTCCCATGGCAGTTGGTGACTTCCGAACAGTTACTCTGCTCCGCAGTGATTATAAAGTCCTTACCAAAGTACTTGCATGCCGATTGAAGACTGTTCTACGTGATATCATTGGTGATGAACAATGTTGCAGTATTCCTGGAAGAACTCTGTTAACAAACTTAGCGATACTACGAGACCTACACCTAAAAGCCGAAATGCTCCCCACAGAGCCAATGAGTTTTCTCACCTTAGATCTTGATAAAGCTTTCGACCGCATCAGTCATGAATATTTGTACATGGTCTTGCAGCACTTTGAATTTCCTGTAATCCTCATTGACTACATTTGTAAGATAAATTGTAATGCAACGTCTCGAGTGCTCGTCAACGGTTTTCCTTCCCCTCTGATTCCAATACAACGATCAGTTAGGCAAGGATGTCCCCTTTCCATGCTACTTTTTGTCATTGGCCTTGAACCGTTCATTCGGACTACCCAGGTGAAGCTACAGGGTTACAAACTGTCCACACATGTTTTCGGCATGTGCGCCTATGCTGATGACGTATCAATATTGATCCGCAATAATGAAGACATCTCCCACATCGATAGCGTCCTTCAGCTCTACCATATCGCCTCTGGAGCACAATCGAACCCCCAGAAAACTGCTTTGCTTCCGCTCAATACTAACTGAGTGATTACCCAGCAGCCCTGGTTCCGGATAGTAGATGAGGTGAAAATTCTTGGCATTACCTGGAAGCAATCGCTTCTGGACACCGTGCAAGCAAACTGGACTAAGGCCATTGCCAAAGTTAGGGGAGTGCTGATCCAATTTGGTCAAAGAAACCTCAATATAGTGCAACGGGTCATGGTCCTCAACGTGTTTGCGCTCTCTAAAATATGATATGTCGCACAACTTTTCCCACTTCCCAAAATGTTTGAGAGCCAATTGTCAAAATATACAGGTTAGTTTATATGGCAAGGATTTCTGTTTCGAGTACAACGGGAACAGTTGTATCTACCATCCCGGCAAGGCGGGCTAGGGCTAACAGCTCATGACATGAAATGCCGTGCACTCCTCTGCAAGAACGATATCACCATCCTTTCCCAACATGACACTTTTACGAAAGCGCTATACAAAGATATTCGAAACACAGCCACTGGTTGTGTTAGAGCTTTGCCGAAGATATTTAGGGACCATCAACAGCACCTTCTGGAAACTGTTCGCCAAATGCCTTCAGGGACTGTTCCAACGACGAAAAGTATTTATAACATGTTGCGGCAAGTGGTACACTCCAAACCGCGAATCGAGGCCACCACCCTCTACGTCCATTGGCCCACTGTTTGGAAAAATGTTGGGGCTATGACCATTTCTTCTGCTGTACACTCCCAGTTTTTATCTTCCTCAACGATCTCATCCCAACGGCTCTACGGCGATATACCATCCGTCTTGAAGCTTACCCATGGTGTACTATATGTGGTCAAACTGATACGGCGATACACCGCTTCACATCATGCACGCGAGTTGCCTCCACGTGGCTGTGGTGTAAGGGAAAAGTATGTCAACTATTAAATGTGCCCACGGGTGACCTTGATGACAGGAAGTTGATTCGTTTGTCGGTGACCGCTTCCCCCAAATTAAACAGACTGCCACTGTGAGGATAATGGGCCAATATGTACACTTCGTGATGGACAATGATCAACATTTTTCGTTCCTGGATCTCATATATCACCTGCAGAAAGAGCGTTGGAAGCTTAGTGAAAGTGGACAATTGTACGATTAATATGGACACTATCTGGATTTTCTTGTGATGTAATAGTATGGTATTTATCATATCTGAAAATTCTGTAATTCTGTAGAGAGCTAATAAAAAAAAGTGGTAAAGCGTTGGCCTATCGCTCATATGCCTATGGTTCAAACCCCATCAGAGTTAGGTTTTTTGCTTGAAATTTTATATATTTATTGTTTTGTAATGACTCATATGTTTAATTTTTTTTGTTACCAGATAAACGAAAAGCGTTATATTGTGCATATTATGGTGAAATATATATATTTAATTAAAACATTATTCGCCAGCAGAATTGCTCGAGACATCTAGCAGCCAAAAAGGTAACTGCACGCCGACCTACTTGTTAACCTCCAGATTTTATTGAAAAGTTTCTTCTTATGGCCGCTAGATTGCACTCGCCCTGTTAGGAATATATTGTTCGATACTTCTCCACTAGATGTCACGACTGGTCTACGTGGGACTCCATTGATTACTATACCATTGGCATTCTATGCGCATCGAATTTGAAGAATGACAAGATGATACTACGATACATTTTTACTTTTTATTTTAAAGGGTTTGTAACAGCCTATTGGGCGTTATTTGAAAATGTTATTTGAAGTAAAGAACAAAACGACTTCGCATAGTAACTGAATTCTAGCCGTTGGTGCTAGTTCAGGTTATTAATTAATACTTTTATTTCAGGCAAATAGCAATCGAAAATATCCACATAGTTTGTATACACACGTCTCTGTAGGGTCATGGAAAGATTTGTTAATTGAATTAGGGTTGTGAAAGCCATGCACAACCAGACTTGTAAAGACATGCCTCAACTCAAAGTTGGATGTTGCCCACAGCAGGTCGATTATGTAATAATAATAATAATAATGTTATTGGTTTTACGTCCCTTTTAACTACTGCTGCTTTTAGAGACGCCGGGATGCCGGAATTTTGGCCCGAAGGGGATCTTTAACGTGCCAGTAAATCTACTGACACGGCTTCCTCACATTTGTGCACCCTCAAATGCCAGCTGACTGCGCCAGGATACGAACCTGCAACCTTGGTCCCAGCAAGCGAGAACGTTACCGCTGAGCCACGCAGCCAGTCCGGTCGATTATGTCTCCAGATCCATAACATTCTTGAGATATTTCTTATCTATCTTTCTTTCTTTCTTTCTTTCTTTCTTTCTTTCTTCAATGATGGTAGCAGTTTTTATCTAGGTTGTGGCGTTTGGTAGAGGTAAATAGTTTCTAAGGTCTTCAACCAAGAAATGATTCTATTATACTCTTTGATAATAACAACGAGTTATAACTATACTCATACATTTAGGAGAAAGTAGGCTATATGTACTTTACTGAACATCTTGTTTCTCTTGGATACATTTCCAAGATTCATTCTAAATAAAATACTCATACAGTTTTATCTACAAAATAAATAATAATAATAAACATAATCCACTAAATAAATAATTCATGTTTTTGGGCTAATGCCGTGTGTATTTAAATTAGAACCATACGTTTCGGAGAAACCTTGCCTCCTTTTTCAATGGATTCAAACACTGTGTCCAAAGAAAGTATATCAATGAGATTACAAACAACAATTATTATTATTATTATTATTATTACCAGTAAGAAGCAATACCAGACTCAACTGGGGTACCGTGGTCGCTAAACCACGCCCCATTATACGTGAGGCCCTGTGAAAAATCGTCTTCCGAGATTGGGGATAGACTGGTCCCATAATTTGGGCGTTAACGTGAGTAGCCCTGTCAGAAATGATGATGATGATCGTGTTTTAAGGAACTAAATTGCGAGGTCATATGCCCATCCCGGCCAGTAATTAATGACCGGAAATGCCAAAATATTACTTATCCCACTTCACTGGTGTAATTTATCATTCTTTATGTCTTGTTAGGTTGAGATTAGGAAAATAATCCCAAAAAGGAAAGTCGGGATAGTAGATAATTGTGAACAGCATGTTACTTGCCTCTGTTCGCAAGTGAAGGTAGCGGTTAGATTGTTGAGAAGCACGTAGCAGCTTGCCTGGATATCCAAGTGATTGGCCCCACACGTGTACGTGATGATGATGAAGCTAGAAGGATCGTTCCGAGCTCGATGGTGTTATGTGCGCTCCCCAGGTGGCTAAACTGAATCCCCGTAACACACACTACTGCAGGTGCCGCCACCACGCTGATGAGAGGTAATACTAGGTACTGTACACATCGTCAGCAAGTTACATACTGAGCTCTATGCTCGGTTCACATCTGTTCTACCCGAGGTGAAGAGCTTTAAGGGATTCCGGAAAGATATTAATAATAACATTTTCTAGGAAGCAAAATAACCAGTGATGGACAAAGCAAAGAGGATATAAAAAGTAGGTTGGCTCAGGCAAGGAAAGTCTTTCTACAAAAAAGGAATCTGTTGACATTGAATATAGATTTAGGCATTAGAAAGTCCTTTTTGAAAGCCTTTGTCTGGAGCGTGGTGCTCTATGGAAGTGAAACTTGGACTATTGGTGCAGCAGAAAAGAGGAGAATTGAAGGGTTTGAAATGTGGTGTTACACGAGAATGATGAAGATCAGATGGGTAGATAGGGTGACAAACGAAGAGGTATTAATACGAGTGGGAGAGGAGAGATGTTTCTGGCGACTGCTAATGAAGAGAAGAGATAGGTTAGTAGGACACATACTAAGACACCCAGGAATAGCAAGCTTAGATATGGAAGGAAGGGTTGAGGACAAGAACTGTAGGTGTAGACCAAGGTTAGATATGTTAAACAGATTGCTTCGGTTGTAGGGTGTGGTAGCTATGTACAGATGAAACGATTAGCTCAAGACAGGGAGGCAAGGAGTGCTGCATCAAACCAGTCAAAAGACTGAAGACTCAAACTACAAGAACATATTTTTACATTAAAGAATTTATGAAAACTTCTCTTCCAAATTAAAACTAATAGTACATTATGCAACAAGCCTATAATGGCAATAATTAAGACACGAGTGTGTTTATAAAACGAACGAAGCGAGTTTTATAATTTTCATACAAAAAAAAAAAAAACAACCCCTGGCACTATCCAGCCCATGACGGGCTAAGGCCGACCAAGCGACCGCCATTTGGCCTGCAGATATTGGGGTGACGCGTGATCAGTGATCGGGTCCCCTCGGCCGTTAATCTTGGTATTCGTGATTGGGGCGCTGTCTCACTGTCAGACAGCTACTCAACTGTCCTCACGAGGCTGAGTGCACCCTGTTACAACCCTCACGTCAGTCTTATCATTTTCATACGAGTGTCCTAATTACCATTATAGGCGAGTGGCATACGACTGTTTATGTTCGACGATAATTATAAAGATTTTATGTTCGAACATAAATATTCATAAATAGGCTATCGGTTGAGATTTCGCCAGTTTTATGTACTAAACAGAGCGCATGGGACGCAGTGAATACCATGGCCTCCTCGATTACTCCACTATGACAGTAGGCCACGCAGTGACATTAAAAATGGGAGGCCGTGGAACTCAGCGCAGGCACGATGCTATCCTTACCTAATTGGTCACACAACTGTTTCATGAGCTCTGATTGGGGGGAGAAACTATATCATAATGAACCTCATTATAGTACAGTTTTCTGACATATAATATTTACATTTCGCCAGGGTCGAACATAAAGATAGCTTTGAAGCCATTTTTCAGTGTTGCCTTATCAATAATTAACATTGTAGTTTTCAGTCGGTCAACACAAAATAATTACAATGAGGCTACAGCAATATGCCTGGATAGTAACCTTATTTCAAGGCCTGGGGTATCCACACCATCCACCACCCTAATACGAGGGACGTAATTTAATGTTTTTCACTTTATTTTTTTCTACCCAAATGTAGTAAATTATGCCTTTACTTTGGTTGGTTGGTTCTTCAGTTTAGGGGCTGCGACAAAGCGGTCATGTAGCCCCGTGTTCTTTGGGTGTGTGTAGAATCTGTCTGATAACCGCTGTTAATTGTGATGACTGTGTTATCTGTTTTCAATTCAAGTGAGGACTGCAGACATTGAATTTTTTCAAGTAGTTCCTACTTTTGCCGCCAAACGCCACCGTCAACGACTACTAGTTCAGAACTTGATTACCAGATGCCACCGCAGCCGGCTCCTGACGACGAATGTCGGAACCTACGAGCGTTTGTCGAATGTTTAACCTATATACAATTTAACTTCACACAGGTGTAATTAGTGGAAGGTTCTTTAACATGCGATAAATCTATGACATGGAACCGCCGGCTTTACTTCCCCTCCGAAGGAAGGCATACTGAGGGATCTTTAACGCTCTTAAAAATACGATGACTTCGGCCGGGTTTGAAGTTGAGCATTCTACCAACTACGCCACCGAAACCGCCTCATTAAACATCAGTTGTTACGTTACGTCCACCTTCCCAACATAATCTCCTTGTAAATTAATGCACTTTTGCCATCGATGTGTCAGTCTCTCCAGACATTCGTGAAACAATTTTTTCGGAGTGCTACGTAACCATGCGTTTACAGCTGTGCCCGGTTCTGCAAAATCCGCCAAACGGCAATCTTGCAATGGAAGCATAGGGGCAGTCCACCGCCAAAGAAATGTCTAACAGTGCCATCAGTTGGCAAGTGAATGGCGACAGTGTTATGGGACACAAAGGGCATTAGTCACAGTCACCATTCAAAAGCAAGTTAAGGCCAAATTGAACAAAGACACAAGTGCACGGCACTTATGACCTAGATGTCCCAATCCCTCAAAGAAAACGAATTAACAACTCATTAATTCTTTAACCCACCACTCAACACGAAGATACAGGAATGTAACAGGAGTATTATGGCAGATTTTTAACTACTACTTTTAATCCTCAATTGGTCGCACACCGATATTTCAGACTGGGATAATTGTGCATTTCTTCTGATCATAATTGGTTTGACGCTAAGCATTTTTCACCCCATAGAACCATCCCCTACGCTTCATTCTAATACACCACGTATCTGTTATCAGTTTCCCTCCACATGCTCAGTTACTACAAAGGACTCGACGTCTGGGCTAAGTTGCCTACAAGGTTCATTATAATTTCTAATTAAAATATATATTAAAGCTATTTAACTATTTTATATCAATTCATCATAATGTAATAGTTATATGATAAATATTTAAATGTAAGCAGTCGACTATAGCTGTTACTCTGTGATTTACAGAATATATAATTACATTGCCCTCTTAGTGCCAAACCACTTCCTGAAATACTTGCCAATAATGCCAAGTCATTTTCAATTGTCATGCAGACTATTCGAAAAAAAAATCATAAATACTGACACGCTACCCCCTTAAGGCAAGCACTCTTGATGGATGGTGCTGAACCATTTGCAATCATTTACCCTGGCTACTAGTTTGAAGCCGCTAATGAATACCAGAACTAGGAAATGATACACTGATACGACTGGTAGACATATGATGTATTCAACAACATTTGAACATTGACACACATAACATGACATGACATAAGAGGTGTAGAAACATTAATTAGGGTACTTACTTTTAAACAAGCCCTCCATACAACTCCCAAAATTATCCATCATTAAACATATACTTTTAGTCTTCAAATATAGTGATCTCTTCAAGGGTAGTTAAACATCGAAGTTCCATAAAAGACATCATATTCTCACTTCGCAATAATCTCAATATCTCTGGTCCATAGATACCTTTCACACATCAACAACAGTCTTTTCATCCAACTTGATAGTACTATAAGTCCGACAGTACAGTAATACAATTTATCTCACAATCAATCACCGTCGTAACTTAAGATGAAATCAGACGTTTTGATTAATATGTATCAACCAATGTGATCCTTTCATCCCCAGAATGTTTCCTTTCCTTAATTCGGCCCGTCACACCAACAGAATACGTCAGCCTGTTCTTCATTGTTCGTCAACTTGGTTCTCCAAAAACATTTGCAGTGAACTTGACGATAATATCTTGTTTTCTCATAGGTCAAAATCATCACAGTCCAATGTTACATAATTAACACACTGCAAACATATACTAACGACTCTACAAATCTTCTTACAACATTTCGTTACTTTCCTTCATACCTCTTTCAAAACATAGTAACAGCTGATCGTCATCTCCCCACAACCAATAGTTACAGTCATAACCTTTAACCGTATACTGCAAATGTATATCATCAACTTAAAGAATCTTCTTACAATATTCTTCGTTACCTTTTCTAGGTACCTTTTTTTCATCCACCTCACAGCTGATCGTCAACTTATTACTCCTTTCGTTGTTGTCAATCTTCAACAACGTACCCCAGAGAACTCCCACGCAGTCCAGCAATACAATCATTCCAAGGGATCCAAGTTTTACGGAAATATCGAGTGAACTCTGTTTTCGGAGAGGCGAAAATATGACATAAATTCTCCTAGACATCTACTCCATAGAGAACACAAGCTAGCATTTTCCTCATACATTACCACTCATCCGTATTCAACATATCTTTTCAACATAAAATAACTTACTGGCGTTTCCAACGTCGTAATAGCTCCATATCCATAATTTCATTACTTTCATGTCACTTACAATATCATAGGCCTACCACATATCAAAACTGTCAGTGGCCAAAAATACAATATTACTACTTCTAAGACATTAACATATCTTTTCCGACAGAAATGACAGTTCCCAAATAAACCATCTTTCTTACTATCAAGAACACATACATAGAAGATAGTCAAAGTCAAAGAAGGCCAGAAATAAACATTTTCAACATCTCACGAATAGAATGCATATTAACTGCACTCTGGCGGCTACATTGCAAATCTTACACTCATAACTCCAATACTAGCACAAATGCTGCTACCTAACGGTAAACCATGAAATCAATGTACTGTAACATTTTCTCGCGGATCACTTTTCATACTTGAAGCGTAGAAGAGAGTCAAGAATTCGCTCAGACTCCCCGCCCTCAAACTTGTTGAAGGTTCAACGAACCAAGACAACGTACCATAAAAGAGTACAACAAAAGTCCGTAACAAATCTCTCTACTCAACCTCAAGGGTAAAGGCACTTATCAGAAAACAACAAGAAGTTCCGTGAAGAACTATACAGCCTACTTTTCATGCCAATGATTATTCTACAGTATATGAACCTATCTAGAATAATGACGAAATTAAGTTGGTAATATCGAAATATCTAATTAGTTCAAAATATACCTGGTATAATGTAGCCTCATAGAGCACTACAGTTGGCAGCCCTGGTGACTGAATATATTCTTAGTTCCATCTCTTAAGGTAGAGAATACAAAATTTGGTTGAAGTCCAATGGACGTTACATGCAGTTAGACACTGGATCTATCAGCAGGCGTAAAAGCATGTTACCAACAATGCCATGCGAGTGCTGGTCAGAAATAATCTGAATTATTATGATATCTTGTTGTGCAATTTTGGATGAAATCCATTTGTTAGTATAGAAGTTACATGTATTTTAAAATTGGACATATCAGCAGACATAGAATCATGTTGGCAGCACTGCCTTGTATTAATTACTCCAAATTAATCTAGAATGTCAGGTGCTATACGTGTGCAAAGTATAGAGCTGTTGGCTTGCATACTTTCTGGTATATTGATATTAGGGTAAAAAATATAGACAGCATTTATTAAAAGTAGGCAGCCCTGATTGCTCTTAACAATACTTATAGTCATATCTGTTATGGTACACATAGCACATACGAAATTTGGTTGAAATCCAACTGATAGTATAGAAGTTAGATGTATTTAAAAATTGGTATTATCAGCTGGCTTATAATCATGTTGGTGGAACTGACGTATATAAGATACTCAAAATTAATCTAAAATGTCAGAATATACGTGTGCATAGTTTCAAGCTGTTGGCTTGCATACTTTCTGATATATTGGTATTTGGATATAACAAATATAGAGAGCAATTATTAACAGTTGGCAGCCCTGGTGGCTCTTAAGAATACGCTAAGTCATATCTGTTTATGTGCAAATATTACATACAAAATTTGGTTGAAATCCAATTGATAGTGTAGAAGTTATATGCATTTAAACATTGGACTTATCAAAAGGTTTAAAATTATTTTGGCAACACTGTCATGGTTGGCCTCCTGGAAATTAAACTGAAATAATTTTATCTACATGTTTGCCAATTTTGGAATAGCTCCCATGCATACCTTGCAAGATATCCAACATTGAGCTCAAATTTCTAGTGCGTTTTTTCAGCAGTTGGTAGCACTGACATCATTTTCAAATATGGACGTGAGATATTCCGGTGCACATCTTTACTCATACTAAATTTGGTTTAGATTGCTGCAGCCGTTTAGGAGTTGATAGGGGGGGGGGGGGGACACACACAGCCAGACAGACAGACACACATTTTCCCGGATCGATCTCATAAGTCTACTTTTTCCTCATTTTTAACCTATTTTCAATTTTGAAAAAATAGGCTTATGAGATCACCTTTTGTCCGTGTGTGTGTGCGTGTGTGTGTGAGTGATTCGTGTGTGTGTCCCCCCTAATAAAAAACTAAACGGCTAGAGCGATTTCAATGAAACTCAGTAAGTTCATAGCACTACTCCGGGCGACCTCGACCGTGCCCTTCAAATTTTCTTACGACTCACCAATCCAACATGGCGGCTGTGCGAAATATTTCACCAGCATTCAATATCTCCGAAACGATTACCGATATTACCCTGACATCATTTATGGTGATAAAGGGAACTACTATAAGTTCACTTATGTGATCTTTGAAAACCTGGTAACTACAAAACCAACATGGCGGCCAAGCGAAGTTGCGACTTTTAAATAGACGTTTCTCGCGATTTATCCAACCAAACGCAATGAAGCTTGGTACAGTATATGTTTATATACATTGTAATGCACCGACAACTAACTTCGTTAATTTGTTTACATAACCACAAGATGGCGGATGTGCGAAATATTTCACCGGCATTCTGTATCTCTGAAACTATTAGCGGTATCTCCCTGAAGTTTTGTACGGAGATAAAGGGCACTACTGAAAGTCCATTTATACGACTTTAAAAAACCGGTTATATACAAAACAAACATGGCGGCCAAGCGAATTAGAAAATTTGAAATAAACTTTTCTCGCGATTTAATGCTCCAAACGCACTGAAATCTGGTACAGGAAATATTTATACACATTGTAATGCACTGGTATCTAATTTAGTTCAATTGTTTACATAACCTCAAGATGGCGGCTGTGCGAATTTTAAAATTAAGTTTTTATTTAATGTGATGTAGTCATGCGATCGAAGTGAAAGTTTGAATAATGAACCTACCCAATAATTATCCTATAATGGTACATGACTCTATGGCCTATACATTTAACAATCCAACATGGCGACCATCCGAAATATTTAGACGGCTCTCAATATCTACGAATCTATTGTAGTAATCAAACTGAATTTTTTATTGTTCATAGGGGCTATGATCTCAAGTTCACTTATAGGACTTTAAATAACCTGGTGATCACAAATCCAACATGGCGGCGACGCGAAGTATAAATAATCACATGGACGTTTATCGCAATTTAACGATCCGAGAGCAGTGAAACTTGGTACAGTAAATCCTTATACGAATGGTAATCCACTAGCATCTAATTTATTTCAATTGTTTCCATAACCTAAAGATGGCAGCTGTGCGAAATTTTAAAATCTCCTTGTAACTTCTAGTGTCCTAATTATGCGATTGAAGTTTGAATACTACACGTACACAATCATCTGCATGTAACAGTACATAACTCTAGGACCTACATATATAAAATCCAACATGGCGACCATCCGAATTATTTAGTCGGTTCTCAATATCTACGAATCTATTACAGCAATCAAACTGAAATTGTGTATGTTGATAGTTGCAATAAGTGGGCTATATGAAAATAGGCTGTATAGTTCTTCACGGAACTACTTGTTGCAAAATGTGAAAAGTAGGCTAAAAATATCCCAATATTCACACACATCAAAATTAAATAACTACACCAAACAATTTTCTTCATAGTCTCAGTTGTAGTAGATACAGGTCCATACGAAAATTAAGTCCTTCGAGCCAACTTTCATGTTCACCAAATCTTCTCCTCACTCCACAAAATCTCAACTCCGAAGCAGACCACGAGGCATACACTGCAAACAGAATATCCTTCCGACAGCAAAATATTTAGAAGTCTTAAATCTAACAAGTCACCAAGAAGTTAAAGATAACAAGGAGACCTCCAAATTAATAATTTACCCCAACTATACGTTTCTACATCTTTACAATCAAAATAAAACTTCACCCAAACTTCATACACTACAATTTACATGTAAGTACAAATAAACAAATCAACCAGAAAACGTAAAGATAATAACAGTTTTCAGAATTACACATGAACAGACCCTGAATGGTACATGAACACAAAAAATTAATACCCAAAAGAGAAAAAAAAAAGTCCTCTCGGCACGCCGGAAGGCGGAGGTAGATTTCACCGGACAAACTTGGGGATAGGCGAAATTAGGCAGAATATGCAGGTTTTCGTAGAAGGATCAGACCTCATTTATTGCGAGAAGATATTTTATAATTGGAGCTTAATTAACTTTGTTTTTCGTCATTTTATGCTTATTTTAAACATTTTATTGTCTTATGGGAACGGTAACCTTCTTGTCATTTGGGGTCCATTTTTATACTTGTGGCCACACTGTCCTTATGCAAGGTTTCGACACTGATGTGTGACTATGTAACGGTCTGTTACTTCTTCACGCAAAATTATATCTCCCGCAGAGATTTTGGTTGGTTGCTCAGTTTAGGGGCTGCGACAACGCGGTCATGTAACCCCGTGTACTTAGGGATGGCTGTATTAGTCTGTAATTCAGGTAAGGACTGCAGACGGTCTATTTCAAGCAGTAGTTCCTAATGTTGGTACCAGGTACTACCGTCAACGACACCTAGCAGTGAACTTGGCTACCAGATGCCACCGCAACCAGCAACTCGCAACGAACGTTGGAACTTCCCCTCCAAAGGAAAGCATACTGAGGGATTTTTAGCGCTCTTAGAAAATCCGACGACTTCGGCCGGCTTTGAACTCGCGACCTTGGGCATAGACATTCAGCATGCTACCAGTTACGTCACCGAAGCCGCTTCACACTTAGTCAGATGAAAATCTGAATCTGATCTCGTGCAAGTGCGTTATCTTGGCAACGTCTGATGGCTCATCCCTCATCAATTTAGTAGTGTTGCCATGGCAACCACTGATAGCTCTTGGCATTTTCTTATAATTCCGAAATAATTTTTCTCATCCCTTGCCATAATGGAGGATCATATCAAAAATTCTTTCAGACAAAAGTTTTAGGTAATTATTAGGGGAATATTGTCCATTTTGTATGGTTTTGATATTGTGCCTATTAAGAGAGATATGATTAATGTTTCCCGAAAAACCCACTTTTTCCCACCCCTTTGGTCAATGGTTGGTGCTATAAAAACTCTTCAAACATACATTTTTGGGCTTTATTCGACACATAGTATGAACGTTGAACGGATTCGATATTTCACATATTAAGAGAGTTATAGCAATATTTCACTTTTTCGAAAAAAAGCCCCCCATTTTCACCCCCTTCGTCTGATTTAGTCCAGTAACGAACTCGACCGAGATTTTATAGGTATACATATTCGGTAAAGAATTCAAAGTGATTGGAGCAAAATTACGGCAGTTATCGTGTCCACAAGAAACTGATATACATATATATATATATACATACATAAATTATATATAAACTTTTGAACTGACGGTGGATTTGGGGTCTGGGGGATGTGAAACGCGAAGATATGTCGAAATTTTCCGGAAGTCAAAACATGGTACCCATTGCAATAGTTAGCTTTCTAATGAAATCTACCTCTGGTTGGTTCCTCAGTTTAGGGGCTGCAACAACGCGGTCATCTAACCCCGTGTACTTTGGGTGAGTGTAGAATCTGTCTGATAAACGGTGTGAATTGTAATGGCTGTATTTGTCTTAATTCAGGTAAGGACTGCAGACGGTCAATTTCAAGCAGTAGTTCCTAATGTTGCTACCAGGTACTACCGTCAACGACACCTAGCTGTGAACTTGGATACTAGATGCCACCCCAACCAGCAACTCGCACCGATCGTTGGAACTTCCCCTCCAAAGGAAAGCATACTGAGGGATTTTAGCGCTCTTAGTAAATCCGATGACTTCGGCCGGCTTTGAAACCGCGACCTTGGGCATAGACATTCAGCATGCTACCAGTTACGTCACCGAAGCCGCTTCCCACTTAGTCAGATGGAAATACTGAATCTGATCTCGTGCAAGTGCGTTGTCATGGCAACAATGATGGCTCATCCCTCATCAATTTAGTAGTGTTGCCATGGCAACCTCTGATAGCTCTTGGCATTTTCTTATAATTCCGAAATCATTTTTCTCATCCCTTGGCGTAATGGTGGGTCATATCAAAAATTCTTTCAGACAAAAGTTTTAGGTAATTATTAGCGAAATATTGTCCATTTTGTACGGTTTTGATATTGTGCCTATTAAGAGAGATATGATTAATGTTTCCCGAAAAAAACACTTTTTCCCACCCCTTTGGTCAATGGTTGGTGCTATCAAAAAACTTATTTGACATCAATTTTTGGGCTTTATCCGACACATAGTATGAACGTTGAACGGATTCGATATGTCACACTTTTTCGAAAAAAGCCCCCCATCTTCACCCCCTTTGACCGATCTAGCCCAGTAACGAACTCGACCGAGATTTTATAGGTATACATATTCGGTAAAAAATTCAAAGTGATTGGTGCAAAATTACGGCAGTTATCGTGTCCACAATAAACTGATATACATATACAGTGCCGGAAAAATTAATAGCAACTCAGTGATTTTCCTCTTTGAATTAAGTTATTTCATGTTTCAGTGTGACAGGTTTTCCTTAGTAATGCAATCCGAATATTTTTTGAAACCCTTATTTTGTTACCACCCAAACGCATGGTAACACATTTAATTTATAGTTGTTTACATGGCAGATTGTACAGCTTTTGTAAATTGAAGGCCCAAGAGCAAAATATTGTGTTTTACGTGTTCGTGTGTATTGTTCCAGCAGATGGCAGTAAATGCTCCAGGAAGTTTTGTTCATTGTCTACAGATGTCTCTGTTGTGCCTAACAGTTACTAGTTACTACTTCCTGTAGTGCATTCCTACTTCTTGTCTATTAATAATCCCTTTGAATGATCATAAGTATTTTTCCTGTTTACCTGTTGTGTTTTTGTGATTGAGGGAGTTTGATTGACAGATTCTAATTCAGAAATGGGTAGAAAATGTGATATAACACCAAGAAAGGCTACACAGATTGTGACTTTAAGTGAATGTGGTAAAACTAATAGTGAAATAGCTAAAATTGTGGGTGAGCATGAAAGTACAATTGGGAGCCAGTTGGGTACGTTTCGAGATAGGGGTGATGTTATGGGTGGTAGATTGAGGAAATGTGGCAGAAAACCGGTAACTTCACCCAGATGTGACAATGCTTGAGGTCGTTTATGTTTGGAAGACAGATTTCCTACCTCAGAAGAACTTGCAGAGAAATGGAGGGAAACTTCTGGGGTTAATGTTTGTTCTAGAACTGTAAGGAACAGATTGCGAAAATTTGATTTGATGTCTAAGAAGCCTGTCAAGAAACCAATGCTCACCAAACAACAACGTATGAAGCGTGTACAGTGGGCTAAAGAACATCAGCACTGGCCAGTTGAACAGTGACGTAAAGTTCTCTTTAGTGATGAATCAAAAATCAACATTGCTGGTAGTGATGGGGGTTGTAGAGTGTTTAGGAAAGCAAGCGAAGCACAGAATCTAGCCTCTACTATAAAAACGGTTAAGGTCCCAACTAGTGTTATGCTTTGGGGGTGTTTCTCATACAACGGTGTTGGGCGTATCCATGTAATAGAATCTACTGTTAATGGAGCCATGTACAAAACAATTTTGGAGAAGATGATGTTGTCGTCAGGACGGGATTTATTTCCAGGACAACCATTCACTTTTCAGGATGATTCAGCACCCTGCCATCATGCAAAGTGGTCAAAGACTGCTTACATATGCAGGAAAACGTCACAGCATTGTCCTGGCCTGGCAATTCACCAGATCTAAATCCAATAGAAAATTTGTGGATGACACTGAAGAAGAAAATCAGAGAAAAGAAGCCGAGAACAAAACTACAATTGATCGTGACAATTGTTAACATCTGGTATCATGGAATACCCGTTGAAACTCTCCAAAATCTAGTCGATTCCATGCCAAGAAGTTGTCAAGAAGATGTGAGGTCAAAAGGCTAGCCCATAAAGTACTAGTGCAAAGATAAGGAACTATTATATGAGGTGTAAAATTTTGCTCTTGTGCCTTCTTTTAACAAATGCTACTCAAACTACCATGTAAACAGCAATAAATTTAAGTTATTGTCTGGATTAGAGATAAAATAAAACAAGCTTTCATAAAATGTATGGATTGTAGTACTTTCTGTTAAACTGTCTGAATGAATCATGAAATAGCTTAATACAGAGAGAAAAATCACCGAGTTGCTATTAATTTTTCCGGCACTGTATATACATAAATTATATATAAACTTTTGAACTGACGGTGGTTTTGGGGTCTGGGGGATGTGAAACGCGAAGATATGTCGAAATTTTCCGGAAGTCGAAACATGGGACCCATTGCAATAGTTAGCTTTCTAATGAAATCTACCTAAAACCTCAATAGACAATGGCATATGTCTGACATTGTAAATGTGCCCATCCCAAAAAAGGAAAACAAAAGATCAAGACAAAAAGAATACAACTAAAAAATAAGAAATTACGCCGAAATTCCAAGAAATTACTGGTATGAGACCAAAATGAAAACTTTCAATCACAAGTACAGACAAACGAACACACAAATTACATACACACGTCAAATAGCATATCTATCGTACATCTTTACGTCAAAACAAACTCTCAACTAAACACAACATATGCACACCACAAGACAGTTCAATCAACCACACACAAACAAAAATTACTCACATACAAAAAACTTACAGCACAGCACTATTCAGACGAATATGCGTCACAAGAGCAGAGGAAAAGAAAAATATATCCGGTAATCAATTTAGGAAATAACATAAAATTACCCCACCAAAAACAAATACACCGATACAAGATACTAGAAGAGAAAGAAAATCACACAATACGACAGAATGTGACTCACACGTGCAGACCAATAAGTTACAAATGTTCTCAATCTTTCATTTAATTCATACAACCTTACAAACGCCCCCAAGATAACAAATCATTAACCATCCGCAATATTCCCCAAATATTTCCAGAATATAAATAGACATACGTTGAGACATCGACATACACAAATAATAACCCTCAATTAAACACACAGTAAATCAACATGTCATACTAGCCGTATTTTATCCTGGCATAGCATGATCACCCATCACCAAACAACATTTTCGGTAAGCACTTACCTTCATGAATCAACAAGTAAATAGATCAACAAGTCATCACTCGGAGAAAGAAGTGGTTTGTAAATACCTACCCATAATATCTCAACGTGATATCATTTTATACGTACGGAGTTTTTACTCAAATAAAGTTTACAATTAATCTAAAACCAAACCTAACCTTAATTCACACCAAGAAACAACAAGAAGACCCACCCGATTATAAGAACAAAACTAATTACAATCACTCACATTCATACACTCAAATACATTTATACAAGTTTGTCACCTTTGACCGCACACAATTTCGAAAAGAAAATACAAGAAGAAAAATTACAGATTTGCACGATTCAGACGAAAGTGCATCACCTGTGCAGAGAAATAAAAATTTCCCATGCACAATTTAGAAAAGAAAAACAACAACAACAGAATAATCAGAAATTACCAGACAACCCTGTATCACACCAGCGCCGAATGTGATTATAGGAGCCACATAAATCACATCGCTTACGAGAATTAGGTCTACCACCCCTGGAACTCTGTGCACTACGCCCCTGAGGTACATAGCGTTGGACACTAGTAGACACTAATTCATGGCTACCCTGTGCTGCATTCTCCTGAAATAAATTTCTAAATCAAACAGGATCATGATGACTGCCAATCTGCTGCACCGCTTTACGTCCCTGTAAGGTACTCTGAGGATGAACATAACCTACATTATCCTAAACATAGTTACACTGCAAAGAAGTATAATCCACTCGTGACATGTTTGCTCTCTTAACCTTTTCAGCAAATAATATCAGTTCATCGAATTCAACGAAGGTTCTAGGTTTGGCATTCATGGTTAAATAAGCACGATAATTAGGATTCATCCCATCCACTAAAGAGTTTACAATCTGTTCTTCAGTTAAACCTCAAAAACCTTGGCATAAGTTTTGATGTCCAGAAAATATTCGTTTAACGTCTCTTCCATACGTTGAACTCTAAACAAATAGTCACAATGTAAATCAGACAAGGTACGTGGAGTAATGAAAAAATTTAAGACCTCCATATGAAATTCATCAAGAGTACAATTAGCGCTCAACTTTTCAATTAATTTCTCGCGTAACATACCCTCAGTACATGGGTATACAACCTTAAGAATATGTACTTCCGAGAGACCAAATACAAGGGCACTATCCTTCAGTTCAACTAATTTCTTCAAAAACGTCACTACTATTGCACACATGAAAATTCTTCAAAATCAGTGATAAAGGATTGGGCAGATTAACAAATTTAATATCACTCACAGCACTTACCTTAATTGGAGAAACAACATTATAAGAGGCAGTCTCATTTACTACATCATTCAAATTAACCCTATCAACCACTTCTCGAACACCAAGTACGTTATCTTCAGTTTGTACGCCCCTAGAATTATGCGAATGACCAAATCCAGCATTAATATTAGAGTACTACCAGCGTTATGGAATGAAAAAGATTCATTCGACTGGTTACCTCTTTCATTTAAATTGTTAGAGCTATCTGAGTTCAACATATTTGAGTTCGACCTAACCTCAGTTGCATTATTTGGAGACTCACCTTGGTTAATTACCCCTGAATTAGATCTAGTTTGTAAGTAATCCGACCTCCTTTCACTATTCTCCATTGCCCAAGATAGTAAATTATCGATACAATAATTATTCACACTCAAATCACACGAATCACAGCCATTAGAATCCACACTTTCCAAACATACAACCGATTCACCAGTATTATCCACAAAACCATCCGTTGAAAACCGATTAAAACATTCTATAAGTTTGGAACGCAAACTAGTCAACTTAACAGAAATATCAACATAGCTCTTCGACCAAAAATCAGTTAATCTCCTTAAGCGATGAATCCAATGCAAAGAACGATAACGCAATTTGTTCACACGATAGGACGAAGACTTGTCAACACTGTCCAACACTTCATATGATTTTAACAATTCAGAGACACAATTTTCAATGCCAGACTCACCTTTTGTCCAGTTCATAAATAGAAATAGATTTCAATTACTTTAGCAGAATGACATCCAATTCACGATGACAATTAGGTACGGCACCTCTTATTTCAATCTCATCACATAATTCTTCCTTCGATAAATAAGATATAGCTTTCCTGAAATATTCGTCCATTCAGAGTGATATGTAGTCCATGAAACAATAAATACAACATTATAAAACATTATACACAAATACATCATAACACACTTGGAGGTACGTATTTTTTGTTTATCGTTTCCCAGTCCGGCACTCACAACAACTTCATACCAATGAAATGTGGGATAATTCGTCAACCACGCTACTGCATAAGCACTGACACGCTACCCCCTTAAGGCAAGCACTCTTGATGGATGGTGCTGAACCATTTGCAATCATTTACCCTGGCTACCAGTTTGAAGCCGCTAATGAATACCAGAACTAGGAAATGATACACTGATACGACTGGTAGACATATGATGTATTCAACAACATTTGAACATTGACACACATAACATGACATGACATAAGAGATGTTGAAACATTAATTAGGGTACTTACTTTTAAACAAGCCCTCCATACAACTTCCAAAATTATCCATCATTAAACATATAGTTTTAGTCTTCATATATAGTGATCTCTTCAAGGGTAGTTAAACATCGAAGTTCCATACAAGACATCATATTCTCACTTCGCAATAATCTCAATATCTCTGGTCCATAGATACCTTTCACACATCAACAACAGTCTTTTCATCCAACTTGATAGTACTATAAGTCCGACAGTACAGTAATACAATTTATCTCACAATCAATCACCGTCGTAACTTAAGATGAAATCAGACGTTTTGATTAATATGTATCAACCAATGTGATCCTTTCATCCCCAGAATGTTTCCTTTCCTTAATTCGGCCCGTCACACCAACAGAATACGTTAGCCTGTTCTTCATTGTTCGTCAACTTGGTTCTCCAAAAACATTTGCAGTGAACTTGACGATAATATCTTGTTTTCTCATAGGTCAAAATCATCACAGTCCAATGTTACATAATTAACACACTGCAAACATATACCAACGACTCTACAAATCTTCTTACAACATTTCGTTACTTTCCTTCATACCTCTTTCAAAACATCGTAACAGCTGATCGTCATCTCCCCACAACCAATAGTTACAGTCATAACCTTTAACCGTATACTGCAAATGTATATCATCAACTTAAAGAATCTTCTTACAATATTCTTCGTTACCTTTTCTAGGTACCTTTTTTTCATCCACCTCACAGCTGATCGTCAACTTATTACTCCTTTCGTTGTTGTCAATCTTCAACAACGTACCCCAGAGAACTCCCACGCAGTCCAGCAATACAATCATTCCAAGGGATCCAAGTTTTACGGAAACATCGAGTGAACTCTGTTTTCGGAGAGGCGAAAACATGACATAAATTCTCCGAGACATCTACTCCATAGAGAACACAAGGTAGCATTTTCTCATACATTACCACTCATCCGTATTCAACATATCTTTTCAACATAAAATAACTTACTGGCGTTTCCAACGTCGTAATAGCTCCAGATCCATAATTTCTTTACTTTCAGGTCACGTACAATCTCATAGGCCTACCACATATCAAAACTGTCAGTGGCCAAAGATACAATATTACTACTGTACTTCTAAGACATTAACATTTCTTTTCCGTCAGAAATGACAGTTCCCAAATAAACCATCTTTCTTACTATCAAGAACACATACATAGAAGATAGTCAAAGTCAAAGAAGGCCAGAAATAAACATTTTCAACATCTCACGAATAGAATGCATATTAACTGCACTCTGGCGGCTACATTGCAAATCTTACACTCTTAACTCCAATACTAGCACAAATGCTGCTACCTAACGGTAAACCATGAAATCAATGTACTGTAACCACGGCCGACTGAATGCGCTCATACCGGCCTAGACAATGAGACCTTTTTCATGAAATCTTGTTAGTTACTCAACTGCTCACACAGCGCTGTTCACCAAGCATTGCACGACTAAGACATATCTCTACTTAGTGTAAAACCAAGTCCCCGATTCTTGGATATCACGGGTAATCTCGAGAACCACTGGATGGATTTTGATGCGGCTTTCACCATTCTGTACAGGTAATATCGAGGAAGATTTCTGTAGAAAATAATTTATTTATGATCAAAGGGAGCCAAGCAGTAACGATTTTAGATTTCAGTGAATAGGTCGAAGAAAGAACTTGACGTCCGTACGCTTTTTAAGCTTACGCTGGACAAACCGTTAAAAATATCAATATACTATGAGTGTAAGAATTGTTCAGCATGAAAAATTGTACAAAAGAGTCCGCGTGAGCATATCTCTATCTTCGATACATCGCCCACTATAAGTGTTTTTAGTTTGAACGGGAGGGGGATTTGGCTTGCACCTCGCCATTCTTAAATTACGTCTGACAGGAATTCCTTGCACATTCATAACTGTTCCCGGGCGAAGCCGGGGCGGGTTGCTAGTGACACTATTATATTATCATTATAATTCCCACATTATCAAAATGCAAATTATATCACAAAATAAAATAGCGTGCTAATAAATCTAAGAGAAATTAGACATACCTTTCACCTCGTTACAGTTGAATTCGATCAGAATCACTCGGTTTTCATTAAAGTTTATGCATTTTTCTGCTGAACGGTTTGGAAGTTCGGCAACAGGAAACTAGGACTGTTATTTAATTAAAATATTCATTTTTGTATTTTTGTACTATTTGTGTTCGTGATTTCATTACATTGTCAGAATTACCGACAGTAGTGGCTACGCAGGCTAAAGCGCAGCGTTAGGCCATGAGGCCAAGATCTCTGCTGACTCGGTAGACGCGTGTGTTCGAGCCCCACCGTCGGCCGTTCTTGAAATGATTTTCCGTGGTTTCCCATTTTTCGACACCAGGCAAATGCTGGGACGGTACCTTCTAACAGGCCACGGCCGCTTCCTTCCACATCCTTGCCCAGTTTCATTCATCTTCATCCATTCCATCTCTCATCCTGACGCGCAGGTCGCCCACGGGCGTCGACTAGAAAGACCTGCACTCGGCCTCTCAGGAGGCCACACGAAAAAAAAAGTCAGAATTAATGCTTTAATTAGTAGGGTATACTATTCAGTGTACCTATTATAAATAAAAACCGTGAGGTTTCTCACCTCCCCATATTACGAAACCCGGTTGCCTAATACGGGGAAAGTGCACTTTTAAAGTTAACAATAATATCAGAGGGTATTACAACATCAAACGTGCCCATATTTGTAATATACATAGTATATCGCCTGAGGTTTACATTGGTGAGAAAACCAAAATTATTCCGTTCCTTCTTATGTCTAATGTGAGCCCTATAAAAAAACCTCCCCATATTTGGCGACTTTCCTCTACCCATTTTTAGAAGATACCTTATGCACTGGACAGCTGAATCCGTGATTAATTGTATAGGTAGCTTCGTAAGTCTCAGAACTCAGGAAGTCCTTTCTAGCAGCGTTACTAGCAGCTTTCAAAGTTTCAAGGTAAGAAAGAAAATATTCCTCTAGCCAGTTTAGGCGACTGACATTTAATGAGAAAAAATGCCCTTTATCTGGATTTCTAGACTGAATATGATGATATGTGATGCTTACGTCATGCATAGCGAACCATTTATTAACGTTTTTTTTTAAATGGTTGCTTCTGCGTCCATGAATGTGTACGCTTCCGGGTGCATGCCTATATTTTCTTTCATTGTACTAATGGCACCAATAACTTCTGACGAGAACACTTCCTTGGCACGCCGAACATTCATTTTTTCAAATTTAGTGGGTTCGATGTGTTTTTTAGTGAGGTGTCTGACCGGTTTGACGATCTCACCCTTTTGCATTGTGTATAGTAATGACAAGTATTTCCCTGAAATTATTCCAGTACCATCAGTCATCTCTCGTTACAGAAACTGCGTTCTAATGTTTTTTTTTTGTTTTTTTTTAGAATGTGACAATTATTAAAACTAGGGAATACATTCCTAGACTCGTCGTATGGGTGATTGACCATTGGTTGCAAATTCCCTCCCCCTAAATGCCTCATCATTGTAGTGTTAGTTTTGTGATTATCAGAGACAGTTATTATAATTATGAAACCGCATTGTTCAACCTCGAGAATAACGTCCAGCAGGAGTTTATGTAAGTCCCGTCCTGACAGCTGCTTCGTGAAAAAGAAGGCACACGGTATCTGATAATTTGTCGAAAGATCTCTTAGCACAAAATACAACACACGATTAGCTGCTACTTGTTCCCCTCCCGTCCAAACTAAAAACACTTATAGTGGACGATGTATCGAAGATAGAGATATGCTCTCGCGGACTTTTTTGTAGAATTTCTCACGCTGAACAATTCTTACACTCATAATATGATATTTTTAACGGTTCGCCCAGCGTAAGCTTAAAAAGCGCACGGACGTCAGGTTATTTTTTCGACCTTTTCACTGAAATCGTTACTGCTTGGCTCCCTTTGGTTTAAATAAATTATTTTCTACACAAATCTTCCTCGAGATCACCTTTACAGAATGGTGAAAGCAGCATCAAAATCCATCCAGTGGTTCTTGAGATTACACATTTAATAATCGTACTGTACAGCTGATTCCTTATCGCGCCTATAATGGGATGGGAGTGCGCTCTACCGGCAACGAGTAGAAACTTTCCAATTACATGTTATACATGGGTTCTGACTGGGAATGTCAAGGCCGGTATAGAGCGCAGCTCGTATTCAGTCGGCCGTGCTGTAACATATTCTCGCGGATCACTTTTCATACTTGAAGCTTAGAAGAGAGTCAAGAATTGGCTCAAATACCACAATTCCAACGATAGAATCATTATTTTTGCTTTGTATTATAACCAATACCTCATTCTTTCATACATTATGTTCACACAAGTAAATACGGCATCTAAAGCTTTTCAGTTGAGGTTATTCTGATAAATGTTCAATTTTTTGTGTGTAAAACATCAGTTTTGAGCCTTAATAAAGGACACCAAAGAGTCATATTCGAAGAAACACTATGTTTCCAGCTGTAGAAAGTTCTTAGATACATCTGTAGGCAGAAAACTACAACAAGAAGAAAACAACTGCACCGCAATTTTGGCGGGAACGCGCGTGATTGGGGAGGCGCAAAGGGAGGGCGTGAATACAAACTCAAACCTATTGCGTAACGGACTTCGAAGGAAAAAAGTAATCTCCGCACAGGCAAGCTTGAAACCACACCTTTCCAACAGTATGAAATAGTCATGGACATATGCCCACAGAAATCTACAAATATAGGATAAACAGCGCGCCGATTGAATCGGCTTTGGCACTTTTGGCGCGAGCAGCGAGAGCCGATCTGATCGTCACGTTTCACTGAGAGGGTTAAAAATCAAAGCATAAATATCTTAGATATATTATTTGTTCTTATGTAATGGAGCACTAATTCATGAAAACAAAATAGTATATAACGCTGCATTTGACCATTCCCGGCCCTTAACATCTTATACGGCGAAATACATTTCATTTATCGCCTGAGTTAAACTCGGGAAAATCGCTGTAAAAATTGATTGATAAAATCTGAATAATTTCGGTTCCTTTTGAAATGACAATTGATACTGATCAGCTCAATTGGAATTTCAAATCGTTAGGCTTCCTTCTATACTGTAAACATTCTAGAGGAATGCGTGCCTTTTATGAAGGAGAAAAAATATAACATCCTCGAATTATTATTATTAGCGTATGGTACAACACAAAACAAACAACATAAACAATCCTCGAATAATCAGAATGGAAAACAGACATTAAATTACAGTTTAATTTACGCAGAGGATTAAAATACGGAGTCACGTTAGGAACTAGAGCTCGCACGGGGCACGAGGCGTGATGCTGTTCAGGGTTATTTTAGGAAGGAATGTTACTTCTCCTCTGGACAATGCTGTAATCGAGCAGGACAGTCAAGAGTTTGGACCACAAGTTCCCAAGCTGTCGTTAACAGCCCGAGTCTAATTACAGGACAAACTTCCTTGTAGCAAGCGCAAGTTTGCTAACAGCTCATGGGATGTCACATCAAGTTAGACTAAGTCTTCATGTGAACATTTCAATGTTCGATTGTGATCACGCTGCATTATGCATTAGATGTCGTTCAGAGCAATGTCTTATGTTTCTACTTCACACGTAGCAGATCAAGCAATATGTTAAAAGAAAATATAAGCGGAAACAACAAGAGATTAGTAACTGAATACCCACATGGTGTTGCTAAACAATGCTTTCACTAAGCCAAATCGGACCTTGATAGTCGCTGCTCCTGGGTCGTTATGTGACTCTTGTTCTCTGTTAGTCTTTTCCTTAAGCTCCCAGCAATTGTGTAAACTTAGAGCTGCATATAACACATGAGATCGATCCGGGGAAATGTGTGTCTGTCTGTTCTTCTGTCCGTCCTTCTGTCTGTCTGTCTGTCTGTGTGTGTGCGTGTGTGTCCCACTTATCAACTCCTAAACGGCTACAGCAACCGTAAACAAATTTGGTATGAGAAATGATATATACCTAAATATCTCAACCCATATTTGAAAATGATATCAGTGCTACCGACTACTGAAAAACAGCACTTGAAATTTGAGCTCCATGTTTCATATCTTGTAAGGTATGCATGGGAGCTATTCCAAAATTAGCACACATATAGACAATAATATTTCAGTTTAATTTCCAAGAAGCCATACATGGCATTGTTGCCAAAATGATTCTAAGCCTGCTAATAGGTTCAATTTTATACTTCTATACTAATAAGTGGATTTCCTCCAAAATTGGCACAACAATAGATCATAATATTTCAGATTATTTCCGACCAATATATGCATGCCATTGTTGCCAACATGATTTTACTCGCGGTGATAGATCGAATGTCAAACTGCATGTAACGTCCTTGCTATCCATTGGACTTCAACCAAATTTTGTATTCTGTACCTTAAGAGATGGAACTAACAGTAAGAATATAAATTCAGTCACCAGGGCTGCCGACTGTAGTGCTGTATTTGGCTACATTATACCAGGTATATTTCGATATTACCAACTTAATTTCGTAATTATTCTAGATAGGTTCATATAGATTAATCATTGGCATGAATCTTAATTTTTTTTAAAGTAGGCTCTTTAGTTCGTCACGGAACTTCTTGTTCTATATTAATTTAAAGAGGAATTGAAATTGTTGTGAAGGACTGTATGTCCAACTAGGCCTGAAGGGCGTATCTGTCTTAAGGGAAGGAATGGTAGAGAGCTACTTTAACACTTAGTGGTTGTTTCAGACACAGCATTTTGACATTCTGTACTTTTAGCTGATACATTGCTGGTGAAGACATTTCTTAGCGACAAAGTAGGGGTCGCCGTCTAAGCAAAACCATAAAATGTCAAAAATCACTTCCAGCCTAAATGCAGTTCCGTAAAAACAGCCTAAACTCGCTTGTTTCTTTGCCCCGTTTCCTTTTCTATTCAAATCCCAGCCAAATTAACTAATTGACATATTTTTTTAAAATTTGTTCCTTGTTTCAATACCCTCAGACATCTTTTCGATTTCTTGATAAATTTTCAGACTGGAAGTAGTTAAAAGAGCTTACGTGAATCTCAGCATTGACTTACACTAGCGCTTGTAGTGGTAGAAAAGGCAAACTGGTGATTTAATTGGCCGGATATGGTTGAGTTTCCGGTGAACTCGTCTATGACATGAAAGGAAGTTTTCCACACTGAGTAGCTTGGCTGAAGGGCTCGAACTGTTGATTTTTTTGATATTAGTAGCTTGGCACATCTTTGGTCATCAGATCCATATACTCTGGTGTGTCTTCAATTTGTGTGTTAATCTGCGTTTTTGTGGTGACTGTAGTAGTGTTCGTACCTGTAATATTTAGGATCAGGTATGGAGTAGGTGCCCCAGAACTTGGAATAGGGTAATAAAATTGAGGCATTTGTGTGAAGGATGTTGGAAAACCCTGGAAAATACAAAGTAGGGTAGCTGCTGTCAGTGCTGGAATTCGAACCTTTGATCTCCGTAATTGCTGCAGCACTCCGTCGTGGTCGTTGGGAGCGATTTAACGCACACGACTACGCTTCGGGGTGATAGTTTTGTATTCGACCCAGACGTGGTGCATTGTGAGTAAAAATCCCTCAATTTAATGAAAATCCATAGTCTGCTTCCAGTCGACCGACCGGATCAGGGAATGGAATGAATGAAGCCCCCATCTAGCGGCGATGATATGAACCGTGCCGGCTGCCGAAGCCTGTCGCACTTCCCTGGGGCAATGATTAAATGAATGACAGATGAAATGAAATGTTAGTGGAGAGTGTTGCTGGAATGAAATTGTGACAGGGGAAACCGGAGTACCCGGAGAAAAACCTGTCTTCCTTCGCTTTGTCCAACACAAATCTCACATGTAGTGACCGGGATTTGAACCACGGACCCAGCAGTGAAAGGCCAACGTGCTGACGCCTAAGCCACGGAGGATTCCTCAATTTAATGAGATCTCTAATTATTATGGCTTCACGTCAAACCTGCTGTAGTGAATGGTTCAAATCTCGGTATTTAGACAGAGACATCCTGGCATAGATCTTCATCCATACCAAATATTGTTTCGATAGCTGCGACCGTTTCGGAGTCGATAGTGGGGGTAAGTGAGTGGGACACACGCATACACATCCAGAAGGACAGACACACTCACATCACCCCAGATTGATCACATAAGTCAACTTTTTCATTAGATTCATTAATTATGAGAAACTGCTTTGAAGACAAAATTATACTTTACCCGAGATCGTCTCGGATACCGTTGACAATAGGACATTTATCATACAGTATGTAAAACTGTTTCTCGAATCCGGAAGCAACTATAATTTCAACCCACAGAAGTTGGTCCCTTCTTCGTGCCTCACCTGATAAACAAAGCTCAGCGTTTTGTTAACGTACCTAACGACTGCCAACTAGATCACACAATACCTTGATAAGCACGGTTTAAAGCATGGTTCACGCGAGTTAAGATTATGCTCATATGAGAGCACCAATATCGGATGTTAATGTTACGATATAGCCTACCAAATCAGAAACAAACCCTCCAGATCCGCTTGGAGAAAGCCTCCTATTATGGGATTCTAGAAGTCAATGCTCACGAGAAACCCAATGTTGTGTTAAGGGCCGAAACTATGAGTTCATCTGCCCCTCTTAACACGGATTAAATTATACAAATTTGGAATATATATTTCAATTTTTAGGTGAAAACCTAAATATTAAAAAATACCTAAATATAATAAAACTAAAAATAAAATAAAATTAATAATTAGAGTCGCCTTGATGCGAAAGTGTCCATGTCCTCCATAACTGGAAAGGCACAAGGCAAGTTTTGTGCCTTATTACCTATGGACATGGGCAGTTTTGAATCCAACCACACTTTTCAAAAGGTGGTATTCATAGGACATGGACAATTTTGAGGATAAATAGCATTTCAGGCATGTGTAATAGGTCTAGCTCTACAATCCAATTGTACTCTTAAACAAAATTACGGAGTCCATAATCACTTGTAAATTAGATTGCTGGCCCTAACCTACTCTCACTTGTAAAGTGGATGACGAGATCATCAGCCATCATGTCATCGGCTAACATAAGTTTGACCGTCATCAGCTAACCAAGGTTTCTTCGTAAGTTATCAAGATCCACAAACTCAATTAAATTGTGAGTCACGGTGAATACGGCTCCACAGGTACAAAGTGCGAGGTCTTCCCTTCTCATCAGGTACGAGCATTGAACTCTAGGTAATACTGGAATGCCGACTGTATGGGAGCAAAGTGCGGCTTCTGGTGCGACTAGTTACGCCTGGTAGTGCACGTCAAGGGGGAGAGTTTGACGTATACGAACGCAAGGATGATGTACGTATTTACGACGAGATACAAGTAAAAGAGGTACTTTTGAACATTTAGGCGAACGGTAAACTAAACGGAACATACGCTGAAATACATATTTCAAAATATCATAGTAATTTGATACTTAAAATGGCTAGGAATATACGCCAACATAAAATATTATATTGCAGCCTGATTGTTCATCATTTTTATCCTTAGATCAAAGGCAGCATACACAATAACTATAGGCCTACTGGCAAAAAATACAAGCCGTACGTATATTAAAATAAAATAAAAATAAGGTTAGACAGGGAATGACTAAGAATAAAGAACACATTATATGGTAATTTGTATTCAACATTTTTATTAACTCAAAGGCAGCATTCATATGTGTGTGAATATGCATAAGCCTACAACAAAACAACTAAATAGAAGCTTAGTGAACAAAAATATATACTTTATTTATGCAAAACAACCACATGTTCAATATTCTTAAAGGCAATGATGCATGTTGCTCATCGGTCAAGCTATTCGCCTCTCACCAAGGTGGACCAGGTTCGATTACCGGTCATTGCATGTGAGCTTTTCGAAGTGAAATGCCATGTCCTGTGGTTAGGATTCCACGTAAAATGGAGGTCCTTTGGCTCATGATCACAAGATTAACGGTCACGTGAAACTGTTGTTGTTGTTTGATTCTTCAGTCTTTTGACTGGTTTGATGCAGCTCTCCATGCCTCCCTGTCCTGAGCTAATCGTTTCATCTCTACATAGCTCCGACACCCTACATCCGAGGCAATCTGTTTAACATATTCAAACCTTGGTCTACCCCTACAGTTTTTGTCCTCGACCCTTCCTTCCATAACTAAGCTTGCTATTCCTGGGTGTCTTAGTATGTCTCCTACCAACCTATCTCTTCTCTTCATTAACAGTCGCTAGAAACATCCCTCCTCTCCCACTCGTCTTAATACCTCTTTGTTTGTAAACCTATCTACCCATCTGATCTTCATCATTCTCCTGTAACACCACATTTCAAATGCTTCAATTCTCCTCTTTTCTGCTGCACGTAAAACTACAAGCGTCTTTTTCTTCAAACAGGTCGAAACTTAGACCTCACATAAGTCATACAGCAAACGAACAGGGTCCTCCAGGAAAGATCCCTTAGACTAAGCCGAATTCTTTTTATAGTCTCCAAGACTGACATAATAAAAGTATACTGGAAAATGTGAAATTTTATACCTCTGCTGATAAAAATGTAACAGTAAATATTAGGCCTAGGTCCACATACTTCAACTTGTAGGCTACTTGTTGTTCAATAACTCTCGGACTTTTCTTGGGTGGCTGAAGCAGATGCTGATTGAAAATTGCAGGTACCGTACCACATCATCTTTAAGCAGTGGTTTGTTTCTATTTGAATGAATCAAGTAGCATGATTTATAAAAATGTTCACAGCTATAACCCATTTCTTTAATAAATCTGGACGTTTCCATGGAAATCTGTAATATTAGCTAGGCCTAGGTTATAATTCTGTGACTAATAACTTATAACCTATAATAGGGCCTACGTGTATTTTGGGATATGCTATTTAGGCCTATTGTGTCAAAATTTGATGTAAGACGTATCCATAAACGCAGAAGAGGCTACTTCATTACAAATCTCAATTCGAAAATAAAGTAGACTGTAAACCTACCGTATTAATGGAAAATACCATACATATAGTCTAACGTTGCACAGAGGTACGTACGATCAAATATATGAAAAGAATCACGACAAATCAGCTGACTTGCGTTCTAGAGTTCAATGGTATGACAGTTTTTGGTGGGACTAGTTACGCCTGGTCGTGCACGTCAAGGAGGCGATGACCAGGAAGCAGTTTTCAGCGAGGGTTACAATGGGAGGAGTCGTTCCAGTAGTACCTACAGTTCAATGGGTACGAGTGGATGGATCCTGCATAATCTATCCTTAGCCTACACAAAAATGACGGACTCCCTCCGTGACCTGAAAGAGCTCCACCACACGCAAGTAGTTCCCTTAAACGCAATCGGTTTATTGGGCCTTGGGTCAGCTAGCCAGTGACTCTCATCGTGCACATGGACTGCCTTTAGGGCACTGTGATTACAATGTCTGTCCTCTAGCAACTTTGTACTCATAAAAGCGCTTCAAGTGACAAGAGTCGGCAACAAAAGGCACCGGTTATTCCACCTTGAAAAGAGTGATCTTCCAAGGCCTTGTGTACGCAATTAAGCAATGGTGCAAAACCCCCATTTATAGCTTAGTTATTGAACTACCCACGTAAGAGCGGAAATATTTAGCATAGTAATACTGTAAGTAAAAGGCTTCAGACGGCGATGATTTTCAAATAAAGTTCTGTGAATATTAAAGGGTTGAGTCTCCAAAACAAGGCAACAGACATTTACGCCCCAGTATCGAGGATGTAATAGTCGAGTGCTCTGTATGCAGACTATGCAGACAATGTGCAGCAGTCGAACGGTCAGTTTGAGCGATAACAGTGTGGTTAAGTGGCCAAAGCAATGTTTACATTCTGAACCGGACAATCAAGTCCTAGAATGGTAGAGAATCCAAGCGGACATGTTGAGCAGGTGTAGATTACTGTTATAACTGCTAGGAGCTCCGATAAAAGCACAATGTGTTGGAAGTGCCTGGTAGGACTGCACGAAGCTTCACGAAACTGGGAGTGCTAACATGCAAGACCCAGGCACATCTGTTACACGAATCTATAGTGCGAACTTAACCTCGCTACATCTTGTCTCACTGGCATCGGGAGAGCGTGGGTTCGAATCCTACATCGGCCGTCCTGAAAATATTTTTTGTGATTTCCCATTTTCACCACCAGGCAAATGCCGGGACGGTTCCTTTCAATAGGTCCACGACCGATTCCTTTCATAATCCCTTCCCTGACCCGTCCTGAAGAGAAAAATACATGGCCATTGGCTGCATTAATAAAATTATATTATGAACTTACAGATACGTTGACATAGCCTATTGTTTTTTTGCGGCCATTTGTTATACTCCAGCAATCCTTTTTTCGTATTTGTTGCGCACCAAGTCAGGCTCTTGAACAGGCACTTGGTACACCCTGCCCGGACCACAGCAGGGTTAGGTCATCTTGCACTACGTTCCATATTTATAGCACACCTCTGTGCTACTTTGTAGCTACGAGGAGGTTTCCAAAAACCTCTATAGGGAGGAGAAAAAATTACGAGCCTTACAGTAGTCGCATATGATGTGTAACATGTGACATGTTAACCTACTATGTGTCTGCCGGGAGCGCAAATCCCTTGTTAACAGTGAACTCTGTTGGACATTGAAATAACTAATTTTAAAAGTCCAGTGCCAAATCCTGACTGGTACGCATATGATAACATGAATATTTTCACACCAAAGAACGACAACTTAAAATTTATTTATTGTACGAATATCTTTAATGGGGCCTCCAAACCTTGAAGTAAACCGTATGCGATATACATTCCACATAGCCACATGGCCGACAGTACGTTGTGGTACCAATCTCCGCCACCACGTGCGCTCATTGTTTCCTGTTACACATTTCCGTCCCATCCTGTCCCATTTCCGTCCCTTTTCCAAAATCACTCCCACAAAAAAAATCCAGCAACCGACTGGAAAGATGTTACACATAAAAAACTGTGGGAGCTTTTGGTTCTCGTAGAAAATTACAGCCATAGTTAGATATGTTGTTATGTCAGAGAATTATGAATCAGACGATTTTGAAGGAGCAATATTACAATGTTCCACTTCCTAAAACAACAATCCATTACGGTATGTTGTTGTTGTTGATTCTTTTAGGGGCTTTGTGACATCATGGTCATCTATCCCCGAGTATTTGGGTGTGTGTAGAATTTGTCTGATAACCTGAGTCACTGTGGTGACTGTTCTAGAGAGTGTATTTTTAATTGAGGTAGGATTTGAGTAAGAAGTAGCCGTGGCTTTAAGTTAGATACCACCCTGTCCTGTGCGTGGTGTAGAAGAGGCAAATCGTGGAAAACCACTTCCAGGATGTTTACATTCTGAGCCGGACCATCAAGCCCTGGAATGGTAGAGAATCCAAGCAGGTGTAGATTACTGCTAGGAGATCCTGACGTTGAAATCAGAAGTCGCAACAGAAATAGTAAGCAGTGTGTATATCTTTATATAGGCTATATAATTCTTCGACACGTGTGTATGTGACTGAACTCCTCATAAACGACTGAACCGATTTCGATGGAATTTGGTATGTATATTAGTGTGGGTCCATGTATGGTTTAGATTCACAATCCGACCCGGTAGGTGGAATGAACACAATTTTAGAACCACAATTTACACACAATTTTAGAACCACAATAAACAGTCAAAAACAGTCGTCATGGAAACCACTAGCCTTGGCCTTCGTGAAAGCTGATGTCTTTGGACGGTTCGTCTCTGCACGTTAGAGCCACCTGGTCGCAATCTGTGCAACAACCGCCATTACTTACACTCCGCCCGTGGCGAAAAGTTGTGTTTTATACCAAAGGTGGCAGTGATGTCGAATTCTACTGTTTGTCTCTGCACGTTAGAGCGTTTCTAAGTCCCGTATGCGTTCATATACCATTCATCCGATTGCCATGAAACTTGGGTGATATGTTGAGTGAGCTCCAGGGAAGGTGTTTGGCTTAGTAAATCCATTTTACAACAGATAGCGCACGAATAGATTCAGCAAATGAGCGACGACGCGCGAAGCGTTTCAAAAAGGTCCCGTATGCGTTCAAATACCATTCGTCCGATAGCGATGAAACTTGGGTGAGATGTTGTGTACACTCCAGGGAAGGCTTCTGGCTTAGTAAATCAATTTCACATTAGGTAGCGCACGACTAGATTCAACAAATGAGTGACGACGCGCGAAGCGTTTCAACAAAATCCCGTATAAGCTTATATTCCATTCATAGATCGAGATGAAACTTTGATGAGTTGTTGTGTACACTTAAGTGAAGGCTTCTAACTTAGTAATCCATTTCACAGGAGGTTGCGCACGAGTTGATTCAACAAATAAGCGACTACGCGCGAAGCGTTACAATAAGGTCCCGTATGCGTTCAAATACCATTCGTCCGATTACGATGAAACTTGGGTGAGATGTTGTGTACACTTACGTGAGGGTTTCTAACTTAGTCAATCCATTTTACAATAGGTAGCTCACGAGTAAATTCAACAAATGAGCAACGACGCGCGAACTTTTAATCTATCCCTTATGCGTTCATATACCGATTGCAATGAAACTTGTGTGAGATGTTGTGTACACTTACGTGAGGGTTTCTAACTTAGTAAATCCATTTCACAGGAGGTTTCGCACGAGTAGATTCAACAAATAAGCGACGAAGCGCGAAGCGTTTCAATAAAGTCCCGTATGCGTTCAAATACCATTCGTCCGATTACGATGAAACTTAGGTGAGATGTTGTGTACACCCTACGGAAATTTTCTGGCTTAATAAATCCATTTTACAATAGGTAGCCCACGAGTAGATTCAACAAATGTGTGACGGCACGCGAATCATTTCAACAAAGTACCGTATGCGTCCATATACCATTTATCCGATTGCGATGAAACTTTGGTGAATTGTTGTGTACACTCCAGGAAATGTTTCTGTCTTAGTAAATCCAGTTTTTAATAAGTAGCGTACGAGTAGATTCAACAAATGAGCGACGGCGCGCGAATCGTTTCCACAATGTCCCGTATGCGGTCATATATAATTCATCCGATTGCGATCAAACCTTGGTGAATCATTGAGTACACGCCTGAGAAGGTTTCAGGCTTAGTAAATCTATTTTACAATAGGTTTCGCACGAGTAGATTCAACAAATAAGCGACGACGTGCGAAGCGTTTCAATAAGGTCCCGTATGCGTTCAAATACCATTCGTCCGATTCCGATGAAACTTTGATGAGTTGTTGTGTACACGCCAGGGAAGGTGTTCAACTTGGTAAATCCATTTTACAATATTGGTAGCGCACGAGTAGATGTAACAAATGAGTGAGGACGCGCGAAGCGTTCCAACAAAATCCTGTATGCGTTCATATACTATTCATCGATTGCGATGAAACATTGATGAGTTGTTGTGTACACTTACGTGAAGCTTTCTAACTTAGTAAATCCATTTCGCAGTTGGAAGAGCGCGAGTAGATTCAACAAATGAGTGACAGCGCACGAATCATTTAAATCAAATCGAGTATGCGTTAAATGCCATTAATCCATTTGCGATGAAACTTTGGAGAGTTGTTGTGCACGCTCCAACGAATGTTTCTAAATTAGTTAATTCAAGTCACGATAGTTTACAGGCAGTTAACAGAAATTGAAAAAAAATATCGTGTATCCAAAAGCATTCAAGAAACAAAGTTACAGCACTTTCTTTGATTGGCAGGACAACGTCTGCCGGGTCAGCTTGTATAAAAATATAATTTTGCTTCAACACTTACAACTTAAATCTGCAGCTCCGTCAATGAATGGCTAGAACTTATATCTGGTCGACACTCTTATATGGTATGGAGGCTTGCACTTTGAATGCTAACACCTCGAAAAAAAATAGAGGCATTTGAAATGTGGATCCATCAAAAAATGCTAAAAAATACCCTGGACCATTCGAGTTACGAACAAGGATGTCCTCAAAAGAGCAAACAGTGATCATCAACTTTTGTCTGAAATTAAACGTCGCAAGACTGCCAATTTAGGTCATATACTTAGGAGCCAAAAATACCAGTTGCTTCAACTAATATTGCAAGGCAAATCAGACGGCCGACGAGGACGTGGCGGAAGACAAATGTCCTGGCTTCAGAATATCAAGGAGTATGTCAGATATTCTATCTGCAGGAGAATTGTTCCGGCTTGCGAAAGATAAAAACGCCTTTGCCATGGTGATCGTCAACGCTCGAGGGACCGAGCATGGCACTTGAAGAAGAAGCAGAAGAATAAATATTGGTAGAAGTACTAGTAGTAGAGGTAGTAATACAGAGGACTGATGCATACGAAATATGAAGTTTTAGACATCAAACGATACAGGAATGCTAAAAAAAAATACTGACAGGAAAAAGAGTTCTTGCCCCTTTTTGTACAATCACCACCACAGAACCATCAGAGGTTACCATGACAACGCTTCTAAATGGATGACGGAGAGCTATCAGAGGTTGCCATGACAACGCCATTGCACGAGATCACATTCAGTTTTCCATCTGACTCTGTGGGAAGCGGCTTCGGTGACGTAACTGGTAGCATGTTGAACTTCTATGCCCAAGGTCTCGGGTTCAAAGCCGGCCAAAGTCGTCTGATTTTCTAAGAGCGCTAAATATCCCTCAGTATGCTTTCCTTCGGAGGGGAAGTTCTAACGTTCGTTGCAAGTTGCTGGTTGCGGTGGCATCTAGTTGCCAAGTTCACAGCTAGGTGCCGTTGACGGTAGTATTTGATACCAAAATTAGGAACTACTAATTGAAATTGCCCGTCTGCAGTCCTTACCTGAATTACAGACTAATACAGTCACCACAATTAACACCATTTATCAGACAGATTCTACACACACCCAAAGTACACGGGGTTATATGACCGCGTTGTCGCAGACCCTAAACTGAGGAACCAACCACCATCTCTGCGGGAGATAAAATTTTGAGTGAAGAAGTAACAGACTGCTAGATAGTTATTTTTATACCGGGTGGTCTGCCAGTCCATTGCGATCCAGTTTTATGCATCCCGTCACATGTACTACAATTCTGAAAGGCATCGGTTCCTCTCCTTAAACTGGGGTAATATAACGAGATGTATGTTTACTGCCTAGAAGATAGCAGGAATCGTGAGCGTCTCTATTAAATCATTCATTCATTCGTTCATTTATTTGCAATGGGGGGTGTGTCCCCCGGTGGCAAATTGGATATACATAACAAATAAATAATTATACATAACAATTCAATAACAATTATGCAACAATTAAACTGGAGTATTTTCACAAATAGTCAGTCTTTTCTTAAACACACCTATATGTTTGGGAAAAGGCCCTGCGGCAGGTAGAGCGTTCCAGTTATCAATGGCACGGTTTACAAAAGAATATTTACCATAATTTGTTCGCTGTGGTCGGCCCTTAACTTTGAAAGGATGATCGCTCCTACCCATGTAAGTGGGCTTTCCCAATCGTTTGCTAAACTCACCCCATGCTGGTTGATTTGTATACGTGTTGTACAAAGCGCGTAGTCTAGATTTCATCCTCCTAGCCTCCAGTGATTCCCACCCAAGTTTCTTTAACATACGGCTGACACTGCTCCTGGGATTAAAGTCACTGAGCACAAATCTAGCGGCCTCTCTTTGTACCATTTCCAACTCATTGATGAGCCCTACTTGATATGGATCCCAAACCGCCGAGGCATATTCCAGAATAGGTCTTACAAGTGACAAATAGCCTAATTCTTTAGCAGAGGTACTACTTCCTTTTAATACCTTCATTACAAAGTGCAGGGATTTGTAAGCTTTTGAAACTACACATCCTACATGACTACTCCATTTCATATCATTCCTTACGTGAACGCCCAAATATTTGCAAGAATCTTCTTCTACAAGTATTTCCGAGCCAATGTTATATTGAAAATTCTGCCTTCGCACGTTCCCTATTTTTAAGAGACTACATTTTCTTGTGTTTATTTTCATTTTATTTACAATCGCCCACCTATAGACCAGGTTCAGGTCCTCTTGAAGCACTGCATTGTCTTGTGAGTCATGTATCTTTCGATATATTACACAATCATCCGCAAACAATCGACAGTCACTGCGAATCCCATTTGGTAAGTCATTTATAAACGCCAAAAATAACAAAGTTCCGATTACGCTGCCCTGAGGGATACCCGACGTTACGGTGATTTCATCCGAGAATATGCCTCCGACTTTCACTTTCTGGCAACGACCCGTCAAAAATTCTTGGATCCATAAAATTACTCTTCTATCAATCTTCGTCGAAGCTAATTTATGGAGTAGCATGTCATGCGGTACGACATCAAATGCCTTCGCAAAATCTATAACCACGGCGTCGACTGAAACTCCATGGTCTAACGATTCGCTAATGCCTTGAAAAAGTGATAGCATCTGATTCTCGCATGAGTAACCTTTCCGAAATCCATGTTGCCTATAATTAAACCATGATAATGTTTCCCACTGTTCCCTCAAGTAGTCGCAAATGAGATGTTCCATCTGTTTACAAACGATGGACGTAAGGCTAACCGGCCTGTAGTTGCCCAATTCAAGTCTGCTCCCTCCCTTAAATATTGGGACTACCGTAGCTCTCTTCCAGTCATCTGGGATTTGCGCATTGTTTATGGACACATTAAACATCACCTCCAAGTATCGTGTCACGGCCCTACCTCCTAGTTTAAGTACTTCACTAACAATATTATCAGGACCCTTTGACACATTGAAACGTAGATTTTGTATTAGCTTTACAATTGCTGACTGGTTTATTTGGAACAGGGGAGCCCCTGATTCGTCGTTAAGGTGCAACACACAGCTAATGGATTTATTGAACACACTACCGTAAAAGACATTTAATTCATTAGCAATGGCCTGTTTCTCAGTAATTAATTTACCGTCACCGGACATTATCATCGACAAATTATTTGAATTTCCCTTTCTTCTCCTAACATAACTGTAATTTTTTTCCACCCATCACCTCCCGAACCAAGTAAACCTTGCATATAACTGTCATGAGCAGCCCTCTTTTTTTAAGACGAGCTCTCTTGATAAGGACTTAAATTTCAACATATACTTGTCACTATCATGCCTTTTATTGTATAATTTCCTAATTTTCCGTTTTAGACTCCTAATTTCTCTAGTGTAATACTCAGGATCTGGGTTTTGTTTCAGCAATTTAAATGGAACAAATTTATCAACAGCGCTATTTAAAATTTTCAAAACGTTAGTCCACAGGATATTAATGTGATTTCCTTCCGATGCCCATCCTACAAATAGCTCATTCAAATACCCCTGAAACTTGCCTTGATCCGCCCTGCGATACTGAAATATGATATTTTTTGCTACATCAGAGTCTAATTTTGTAATGTCACCATATCTAATATTTAATTCAACCCCAGAATGGTCACTAATTCCTGGTACTTTCAGACAGTTATTATACAGCTCTACATGCCTTACGAGATAAACATCTAAGGTATTAATGTCTCTAGTTGGGAAGTCAACTACTTGGGAAAATCCCCCCTCCCTTAAGAATTTATTTGCAGCGCTCTGAGCTTGACCACAGCTAGTTGACTCACCAGACCAGTCTACTTTGGGGAGGTTTAAATCTCCAGCAATTATTATGCTCTTTTTCATAGCATTACCCGTACAAGTTTTATCATACAGTATTTCGAGGAGAGAAAAGTTATCTTTCGGTGCTCAATACGCCCCTATCACCTGAGGAGGGAATTTATTTCCTTTATCCGAAGTTTGTACACATAACATTTCATGATCCATATCAGCCCACTTTAAGAAACTAGCTATATTTTTGCGCACACAAATAAATAGCCCACCACCTCGCATCCCCCGATCCCTTCTGTAAATTTCGTAGGTCCCTTGAATTATTTCGCTACTATTTATGTCCTCATACACCCAAGATTCAGTTGCAATGACAATGTGCGGAGAATATGTCTCTACAAGATTCCAAAATTCAATTAATTTATTTCCTAAACACTGACAATTAACCTGCAGTAATCTTAGAGTCTTACCTCCGCTGCAAATATCTCGAAATAGCTCCTTCTGTTCCCATCGGCTGGCAACCTCTGGACCTGCTCCTCATGAAAGCCGGCACGAACCGATGACCCTGTCATGTAGGCTCCCTAAGTTGAAAGCGCCCCGTCGATTTAGATGCAGCCCGTCTCGGGCGAAGTCACGGCCACCAATCCAGCAGTCAGCTTCTACGTACACTAATCCCAGTTGTGCACATACCCAATCCATGCGATCATTTACAGTCTTAACTCGCCTTAAAGGAACATCACCCCGCCGAACAATGCCACTCATTATAATTTTTGCATTTCTAAACTTGCTTTTAGCTTTTCTGCCTAGTTCGTAGAGCTCCCCCATGATGTAATCAGCTGTAGCCCTCTTCTTCAAATCGTTCGTCCCAACATGGAGCAACAACACTTTAACTTTGTCACAGTCTTCTACATTTGCTTCTTCCACTTTTTGGGCAAGCTGGTCAATTTTAATGCCCGGATAACACCGCACTTTCACACCTGATTTCCTCGAGATATTCGCACTCCATCGTATCATAGAATCACCCATTATGATAACGTCATCCTCAGTTTGCTCCTGCACGCCCTCTTCCACACTGATCCCAGTAGAAAGCCGTTCAGTCACATCCTTCACCGTTTCTTCTGATTCACGAAGCTTTGCTCTAAGTTCCTGTATTATTTGATCCCTTGCTTTGAATTGCACCCTCAAACAGTCCGGCGTATCACATATTTTACAAAACCAATTTCCGACATCACAATCCTCCTTCTTGACCTTAATACAGCCGAAGTGAAACCATTTCTCACATAGTCCACACTGAACTCCATTCTTCAATGTTTTACTGCACGTCGAACACTTTAAAGCTGCCACTGGGTCATTTGCCTGATTCACATTTGGAGTAACAGGCCCTGGATTCACTTCCACTCCACCAATAACAAGCAATGCAGCTATCACTAGGGCTATGAACCACAAGTTGCTAGGTCCCGTACGCGCACACAAACACCGTAAATCCCGACTACCCTTCGCATACCACAGTCCGATCCTCGCCCGATAACACTCCAGAGAACAACCCATTTCAGCACACCTGAGAGCTCGGGAAAAACACGTCCTTTCACTTTGACTGCCAACTGATAACTGATAACTCAATTCAGTGTGGATACCTTGAATGAACCCGTAAAACGTGCACAGATACGCAGAACACGTACTTAAAGCAGGAGGTGCACGCACAGACCAAGATCAGTTAATGTATGGACTGGGAAGTGCGCGCTACAGGTCAAGAGTCGTATTAGCTCACTTGGTAAGCGCGCAGTCGGATGGATGTGTGATATTTGACAGTGCTCGAGGTTTGGAAGTTCAAGTCCAATGCAATTTTCTTTTTGTAACATCCTGGGATGTGACAAGGTTGTATACTTAATAGTTTTCACAGACTGATTTGTTTATTTGGCCCTGTAAACGACCGTGTCAACGCAGAGTTCCGGGTTTGATTCCCGGCTCTGCCACGGAATTTAATTCTGGTCTGAGGGCTGGAACGGGGTACACTCAGCCTCGAGGGGCACACAAACTAAGTAGGAGTGGGTTCGCTTCCTGCCTCAGCCATCCTAGAAATGGTTTTCCGTACCCACTTGTCCTCCAGGCGATTGCTGGGATGGTTCCTTTCGACAGGTCCACGGCCGTCTTCTTTCCCAATCCCTTCGCTGCCCTTTCCTTCATTAGACCCAAGTTCGTGGTCGCCTGGGTGAATTGGCTTTGTCACCATCCCCTGTTGTATCTGCTGACAAGGTGTGATCAGTTCAGAGACACCGTCCTGGAATGCGACGGCAGAGGACTGATCCCTCGCAGAGTTCAAGGGTGAAGCCGAGCTTGGATGGTTAGCAATTAAAACAAGATGTTCAGTAAAGAACATATAGCCTACTTTCTCATAAATAAATGGGTATTGTTATAACTCATTGTCCTTTTCAAGGAGTATAAAAGAATGTTGGTTGTAGTAGCTTGTTGAAATACAACGTGCTATAGGGATATTAAACATGAATATGAGGTGCCCTTTGCTAGTGCTACATCTGTAAAAAATTTCATTCAATTCGGATTCACCGTGTTTAAATTGATATGGGGAATGGATTTGAACACATACATGGCCGCTATTTGCAAACTATTGGGCTGATGACCATGTAGTCAGTCATAAGATGCTTTCCACAAAAAGGCATGTTGTTGCAAAATCTGGTAGAGGTCAAATTATTAGGATGGTCGTAATTTGATTTAAGCTTTTAACATTTGGGTGGCCGTCATTCCGTTTCCGTCAAGATGACGGCGATATAAAACATGACACTGAGGTGCCCTTTGCTAGTGCTACCTCTGTACCTAATTTCGTTCCATTCGGTTTCACCGTGTTCGAATTAATAGGGGGATTCGATTTTGACACAAAGATGGCCACCATCCGCAAACTATTAGGCTAATGACCTACTAGATCGGTCAAAGGATGCTCCCTCCATAAGGGTATATTGTTGAAAAATTTTGTAGAAATCGGATGATTACGTTAGTCGTAATATGATTTAAGCTTTGAACATTCATGTGGCCGCCATTACGTTTCCGTCAAGATGGCGGCGATATAAAACATGTCACAGAAGTGCCCTTTGCTTGTGCTACCTCTGTACCAAATTTTGTTCCATTCGGTTTCACCGTGTTTGAATTAATAGGGGGAGTCGATATTGACACAAAGATGGCCGCCATCCGCAAACTATTAGGCTAATGACCTATTAATTTTGTCAAAGGATGCTTCCTCCATAAAGGTATGTTGTTGCAAAATTTGGTAGAGATCGGATGATTAGGTTGGTCGTAATTTGATTTAAGCTTTGAACATTTGTGTGGCCGCCATTACGTTTCCGTCAAGATGGCGGCGATATAAAATATGACACTGAGGTGCACTCTACTAGTACTACCTCTGTACCAAATTTCGTTCCATTCGGTTTCACCGTGTTTGAATTATTAAGGGGAATCGATTTTCACACAAAGATGGCCGCTATCCGCTAACTATTAAGCTGATGACCTATTAGTTTAGTCAAAGGATGCTACCCGCATAAAGGTATGTTGTTGCAAAATTTAGTCGAGATGGGATGATTAGGTTAGTCGTAATTTGATTTAAGCTTTGAACATTTGTGTAGCCGCCATTACGTTTCCGTCAAGATGGCGGCGATATAAAACATGACACTGAGGTGTCCTTTGCGAGTGCTACCTTTGTACCATATTTCGTTCAATTCGCGTTCACCGTGTTCGAATTGATAGGGGGGGGGACAGGCATTCAGAGTACACACACTGACACACACACACAGACTCACACACACACATACACACACAGACAGACACATTTTTCGCCCTGTGTTGATCTCATAAGTCTACTTTCATTTTTTGCAAAAATCGAAAGTAGGCTAAAAATAAAACCTATGTAACGTTGCATAAGCTATGGTGCCGGTTTGGACGAGGATGAGGAGGTGATGGTCTGTGGCTAGGACATAGGCGACTAGTTAGCTACGTCGTACAAGTTCTAAGCTTCTTATGCCACAGGTAGGGCAAAGTGTGCCCCATTGGAACGATATCAACATGCGATGGCAGGCCAGTATGTAGCTGCGCCAACTCCTCTCCTTCGAAGCAATTCACAACACAAAGCTTATTCAATGCCTCGAAATGTATTCCAGCGACGAGTATGTGAATATGTTACTTATCTATGGAGAAGCTCGACAGAATGCATACCAGGCACAACTTCTGTACCAAGAGCGCTATCCGGATGGACGACAACCGACAGGCATGACATTTCGGAGTGTGGAAAGACGCCTGTGGGATACTGCATCCCTGGGAAGAGTCACGGCCTGTTCGAGATCAACGCGTGACGTCTTCTCGCAATGCAGAGGTTGTGATTGACGCTATACGGCGTAACCCTCATACTAGCAGATGGTCCATTGCACAGGAGACGAACATCAGCCGAGCGACTGTTATGCGGATTTTGCATACCCACCGGTTTCACCCGTACCATCATCACTTACACCAGGAGCTCCATGGTCATGATTTCGATGCCCTGGTAGCGTTGTGTCAAAGGATCCTACAGCATGTGGACACTGACCCTGCTTTCCTAGAGACCATCTTATTTACGGACGGTACTTGATTCCACAACAATGGAACCGTTAATCGACATAATATGCATTACTGTAGTGTGGATAATCCCCATTGGGTGCGACAGACAGCATTTCTGGTACAGTGAGTCGTAAATGTATTGTGTGGCATCTTGAATGATCACCTCATCGGTCCCCATTTCTCTGAGGATCATCTGACGGGAAAACGCTATCTGCGGTTTCTCCCGTTTTTGGAACATGTGCCACTCCTTGACCGCTGCAGGATGTGGTTTCTACATGACGGAGCCTCACTGCACGCGGCGGTGGTCGTCTGGAACCATCTCCATGCTACGTTTCCTGATAAATGGATAGGACGAGGAGCACTTGTCCTCTGGCCCGCCTGATCACCGGATCTTACGCCCCTGGTCTTTTCCAGTGGGGCCATGTAAAACAACTGGTGTATGCACAGGAACCGGCTGGTCCTGGTCACCTTAGACAGCTCATTACCGAGACATGCCGATCCGTTTCTCCTGAAATGTTGTAACGAGCCAGACGGTCCTTTCAACATCGTGCGCAGCTCTGTATCGACCACAGAGGTCGTCACTTCTAGCAGGTGCTGCGTTAAACGCCGTGGATAACTGACATCCTGTCACATATTTACTAGCCTCTATCAACCCAACTCCATACCAACGGACCTTTTTAGGGCCAAATAAACAAATCAGTCTATGAAAAAACACTATTAATTATACAACCTTGCCAATCCCAGGCAACTGTATGTTACAAAAAAAATGCATGGGGCTTGAACCTTCGAACCCTCAAGCACTGTCAACTATGACACATCCATGCTATCGCGCGCTTGCCATGTGAACTACTACGACGCAGCGCACACTTCCCAGTCTATACAATACCTGCTCTCGGTCTGTGCGTGCACCTCCTGTTTTAAAGTGTTCATTTTACGGGTTCATTCAAGGTATGAATACTGAATTAATAGCGGTACTCACGATTCCTACTGTCTTCTAGCCCGTAAACGCACATCTCGTTATATTATTCCGGTTTAAGGAGAGGGATCGATGTCTTTCAGAATTGTAGTACATGTGACGGGATGCACAAAACTGGATCGCAAGTGGCTAGCGAACCACCCGGTATATATATTTGAGTTGCAGCCAATGGCAATCATAGCAGGGCATTTCAATTGAACGCCCGTAGGTTTCACAACAACTTCAATTTCAAGTAGTTCCAACTTTGGCTACCAGATGCCACTGTCGCTGACACCCAGCGGTAAACTTAGGAACTTGATAAAGCATTTCTAACCGAATAACCTACAAATTTTGGCTACACACTACCAATTGTAGTGGTAGGTTCTTTCGCATTCCATAAATCTATGACATGGGCCCACCGGCTTTACTTCCCCTCCGAAGGAAGGCATACTGAAGGATTTTATCGCTCTTAAAAAAATCTGGCGACTTCGGCCGGGGTTTGAACCCGTGTTCTTGGGCATAGCAGTGCAGCTTGCTACCGACTACGCCACCGAAGCCGTCATCAGTGTGAATGTGAATGTCTTATAGCAGACTACAGTAGGGTTACATGTGTTGTATTGTAGACTTGTTTTACCCTCAGCTACTGAGGTGAGAAATCAGTAACGTCATTACTGACGTTGAGTCTGAGGGACTCCACAAAATTAATTTCAAATTATAGACAGCTAGTATAAGTTTTAATGAACAAAGTATTAACAATCGTTTTAACACACATTGAATGAATCGTATTAGTGTAAGATTCCACTTGACGTACTCTTTGGGCTGTAACACACGACATATTTTTTATGACTGAAAATAAATTTTAAGTATCACATTTTTAGCCTATTTTCAATTTTGAAAAAATAGGCTTATGAGATCACCTTTTGTCCGTGTGTGTGTGTGTGTGCGTGTGTGTGTGTGTGATTCGTCTGTGTGTCCCCCCCCCTAATAAAATCGAAACGGCTGGAGCGATTTCAATGAAACTCGGGAAGTTCATAGCACTATTCCCGGCAATCTCGACCGTGTCCTTCAAATTTTGTTACGTCACTCCAATCCAACATGGCGGCTGTGCGAAATATTTCACTAGCATTCAATATCTCCGAAACTATTACCGATATCGCCCTGAAATTGTGTACGGTGATAAAGGGCACTACTAGAATTTCACCTATGAGACTTTCAAAAACCTGGTGACTACAAAACCAACATGGCGGCCAAGCGAAGTTGAGATATTTAAATAGACTTTTCTCGCGATTTAACTATCTAAATGTAATGAAACTTGGTACAGCAAATGTTTATACACATTGTAATGCAATGGAGTCTAATTTAGTTCAATTGTTTACATAACCTCAAAATGGCGGCTGTGCGAAATATTTCACTGACATTCTATATCTCCGAAACTATTACAGATATCACCCTGCAATTTTGTACGGTGATAAAGGGTACTGATACATGTATACCTATGTATATTTCATAAACCTGTAAAGTACGAAACGAACATGGCGACCAAGCGAATTTAAAATATTTTAATAGACTTTTCTCGTGATTTAACTCTCTGAGCGCAGTGAAATGTGGTACAGTAATTGATTTTGCAGATTGTAATGCACTGCCATCTAATTTAATTCAATTGCTTACATAACCCCAAGATGGCGGCTGTGCGAAATTTTAAAATTAAGTTTTAATTTCTTGTGTCGTAATCATGCGATCGAAGTGAAAGTTTGAATAATGAACCTAGGAAATAATTGTCCTTGAATGGTACATAACTCTATGGCCTATACACATAACACTCCTAAATGGTGAGCTCCCGAAATATTTAGACGGTTCTCAATATCTATGAATCTTTTACAGCAACCAAACTGAATTTTTTAATGTTCATAGAGACTATGAACATATGTTCACCTATAGGACTTTTAGGAACCTGGTGAGCACAAATCCAACATGGCGGCGACGCGAAGTATAAATATTTAAATGGACGTTTCTCGCGAATTAACTATCCGAGTGCCGTGAAACGTTGCACGTTAAATGCTTATACAAATGTTGATCCACTGGCATCTAATTTATTTCAATGGTTTGCATTATCACAAGATGGCTGCTGTGCGTAATTTTAAAATCTCGTTTTTACTTCTTGTTGTCTAATCAAGCGATTGAAGTTTGAATACCACACGTACACAATAATCTTAATGTAATAGTACAAAAATAAAAATCCAACCTGGCGACCATCTGAAATATTTAGACGGTTCTCAATATCTACGAATCTGTTACAGCAATTAAACTGAAATTTTGTATGTTTAGTGTGGCAGTTAACATAAGTAGGATATATGAAAATAGGCTGTATAGTTCTTCACGGAACTACTTGTTTCCTATCAATTAAAAACTTCAATGCGAATAAATTACTACACACTAAAGAGTAAGGTATGATACAGTGAAAGTACTGCATACAGTATATATGCCTTTTTTCATACCTGATAAGAGACTAACACGTACTTCATCACTCACTGTTTTTCATCGCTATCACTGCCCTCAACACATCATTAAAGTCTCCTCAAATTGAGCACCAGCAACATTTACTGTCTCCCTAGATGGACCAGGTTTCGTGTCATTTCGCTTTTACTCAAAACAAGCATAACAGGCAAGCTTTACGTGCGGGCGCTGAAAGCTTCACAACTCACAGTAATGACGTTCCTATTGACATGGAGTCTATGAGACTCAACCAGTACTTTAGACACTGTCATCTCGGTTGCACATTATTGCCCAATAACGACTAGGGCTCGGATTTTTGGGTGCTAAAAACCGGGAAAATTCATGCATTTATTAGCCTATTTTCAATTTTGAAAAAAATAGGCTTATGAGATCACCTTTTGTCCGTGTGTGTGCGTGTGTGTGTGTGTGTGTGTGTGATTCGTGTGTGTGTCCCCCCTAATAAAATCTAAACGGCAGGAGAGATTTCAATGAAACTCGGAAAGTTCATAGCACTATTCCCGGCGACCTCGACCGTGCCCTTCAAATTTTGTTACGAATCACCAATCCAACATGGCGGCTGTGCGAAATATTTCACCAGCATTCAATATCTCCGAAACTATTACCGATATTACCCTGACATTTTCTTTGGTGATAGAGGGAACTACTATAAGTTCACTTATATGACTTTTGAAAATCTGGTAACTACAAAACCAACATGGCGGCCAAGCGAATTTGCGACTTTTAAATAGGCGTTTCTCGCGATTTGACCAACCAAACGCAATGAAACTTGGTACAGTATATGTTTATATACATTGTAATGCACAGACATCTAACTTCGTTCAATTGTTCACATAATCACAAGATGGCGGATGTGCGAAATATTTCACCGGCATTCTATATCTCTGAAACTATTAGCGGTAAAACCCTGAAATTTTGTACGGAGATAAAGGGCACTACTGGAAGTCCATCTATAAGACTTTCAATAACCGGTTAACTACAAAACGAACATGGCGGCCAAGCGAATTTGAAAATTTTAAATATACCTTTCTCGCGATTTAATGTTCCAAGCGCACTGAAACCTGGCACAGGAAATATTTATACACATTGTAATCCACTGGTATCTAATTTAGTTCAATTGTTTACATAACCTCAAGATGGCGGCAGTGCGAATTTTAAAATTAAGATTTTATTTATTGTGATGTAGTCATGCGACCGAAGTGAAAGTTTGAATAATGAACCTACGCAATAATTTTCCTTTAATGGTACATGACTCTATGGCCTATACATTTAACAATCCAACATGGCGACCATCCGAAATATTTAGACGATACTGAATATCAACGAATCTATTTTAGCAATCAAACTGCATTTTTTAACGTTCATAGGGGCTATGAACTTAAGTTCACCTATAGGACTTTAAATAACCTGGTGATCACAAATCCAACATGGTGGTGACGCGAATTATAAATATTCACATGTACGTTCCTCGCAATTTAACCATCCGCGTGCAGTGAAACTTGGTGCAGTAAATCCTTATACGAATGTGAAACCACTGGCATCTAATTTATTTCAATTGTTTCCATAACCTCAAGATGGCAGCTGTGAAAAATTTTAAAATCTCCTTGATTTTTCTTGTGTCCTAATTATGCGATTGAAGTTTGAATACTACACGTTCACAATAATCTGCATGTAACAGTACATAACTCTAAGACCTACATATATAAAATCCAACATGGCGACCATCCGAAATATTTAGTCGGTTCTCAATATCTACGAATCTATTACAGCAATCAAACTGAAATTGTGTATGTTGATAGCGGCAATTAACATAAGTAGGATATATGAAAATAGGCTGTATAGTTCTTCACGGAACTACTTGTTTATGTATTAAAAATACCTGAAATATGTGAACAAAGTGAAAATATTTAATTACAATTTAGTGTATTAATGCGAATATAAACAATATGCAGTATTCACAAATGCAATTTATGCTATGTCTCTCTGACTTCTGAAGCATTACAATACACAACGAGGTACATCTTCAGGTTGTCCATCAGAAATGACCGACGATTATCGCAAAACACTTCTTCTGAAGGCGCGAAACTGCGGCAATATATTTCTTCCCTTGAGGTGTTGTGTAGCTTGAGATCGCTGTTCAGCCTTGATTGCTTTCCCACAAGGTTGGCAGAACAGTTCGCCCCCGTCAGAAGTAAAATAATCTTAAAATTCTGCAACAGACGATAACTTGTAGTTGTTTTTACAACTACAAATGCCTTACACTTCACAGTGTCAGAAATGAACTGTATGTGAGTGACACTGGTTCCAGGTAGCTGGGAGAGGGGAGGTCTAGCACTTGGTGCAATATGGCTATGGACAACGAAATTCTCGGCTTCCACAGTGAGTGGCACGAGACGACAAGTTAAGAATAACACAGTTGCAAGCTGACATACGCTCTGCATGAGGATTAAATAGCTTACAGGTTCTTCCCCTTTGTAGTAACACAGAACAAAGATGCAATGAACTGAAAGATCCAGCATAGTCTACTGATTTTTTTAAATGTTATTATTATGTCCTTTTATGTGCTAATAAGTGAAAAGCAGGAATTTATGTATTTATAGAAAAAATGCTAAAATTATGTATTTACATACAAAAATATTTATTTACCTAAAAATCCGAGCCCTAATAATGACCAGATGCGCAATTGCCGAAGATGTTGAAAGACGATGGTTCCAGGAAAGACAAGGAAGTAAATTGAAAAGTATGAACGGAAGCGAATGATTTATTATCTCCCGAAGTCTGCGAGAATCCACTTCAATAGCTAAGGGTTTATGTTGCATAATGTCATTGTTATGTCCAAGATGTTTGTTGTGGGTACTGTAAAAGTATGAAAATAGTCTTAACCGTATCCCTGAAAAATTTCTATTTACTACTGCACTTCCTCATTGTGAGGTTTGAAGCCATTTTTCAGTGCTGCCTAAGTGAAGAAAAGTTTGGTGCTTTTCAGTCGGTCAACACGAATGTACCCAAAAAGATCTGGGTTATGTCCTAATCCTGAAATAAATTACATATCCTAGTGTATTTATTAATCTCATGTAATGTATTTCAGGATTAGGACATAACCCAGCTCTTTTTGGGTACATACATTCGTGTTGACCGACTGAAAAGCACCTAACTTTTGTTTTGTACTTCCTCACTTACTCAACGAAACGATAATAGAAATGCTTTATTTGACACTTAAAAACACCATCATTAAACATCGTTTTACTATACTCGTATTTTCGGTATATTAATTGTAAAATGTATCACCAGTTTAGAAGGGGAACCATAAGTGGCCAGTGTAACCTATACACAGAAGAAATTTCAACTGAAATTGTGATAGTTGACTAAACAAAGAATCCAGCGAAGAGCATAGGCCATGATATTTATCATTCCCTTCCAGCTGAACTGCAAGGAAGCGTAAGTTAAGTGGCCATTATGGTAAGAAAGATGGGGCGTAATGAAGATTGCTAAGTACATTTACATTTCCTAATATCCTTTCCTTCTTGCACATACAGCACAAAGGAAGTCATTGTCGTTAATGAATACGCAGTATTTAATCCTACAATAAAAAAGTTATGGCTAAATCGCAGCTCATCAATGAAGCTCGGCGCATGAGCGCTAAAACACTTTGATTGGTTGGTTCCTCAGCTTAGGGGTAGCCCCGTGTACTTTGGGTGTGTGTAGAATCTGTCTGATAACCAGTGTTAATTGTGATGTCTGTAATAGGTTCTAAAACAAGTTATAACCATGCAATTAGATAGGAACTATCAGTATTGATATGCACTGAATTAGGCGTAAACACATTTTTCAATCACCACATTTAAGCATATTGTGTATCATGCTGACCTTCTATGCCCAAGACCGTGCGTTCAAACCCAGACGAAGCCGTCCGATTTTTAAGAGCGTTAAAAATCCATCAGCATGCCTTCCTTCGGCATGTCATAGATTAATGGCATGAAAAAAAAAACCTTCCACTAACTACACTTGTGGAAGCTAAAATTTGTAGGTTAGTTTGATAACTCTATATTAGTGCCAAAGTCCGTCACAAGGTGCTGGCTGCGATAGCATCTAGTAGCCATGTCCGCAGCTAGGTGTCGTGGATGGCAGCATTTGGTAGCAAAAGTAGAAACTACTTGAAAAATTGATGGTCAGCAGTCCTTCTACCTGAATAACATATAACACACATTAATACAGCCATCACAATTAACTCCAGTTGTCAGACAAATTCGCCTCTCACACAAAGTACATGGGGCTACATGACCGCGTTGTCGCAGCCCCTAAGCTAAAGAACCAACTAACCAAAGCATATTGTGGTGACCGAATGATATAGAAACAGCCTTGTATTTAATTTATTAAATCACGCTATTTCTCCTAACACGCTTTATGCCAGTATTCGCAAATATGTACTGTAGTTACTTTGTAAGGTTCTTCTAATAGGAGATATCTTCCTCTGTTTTAGTACGAACTTCCATGCAAATAGTTCCTGCAGATTTTGATATGTCTGTTTCAGTGAGGTGTATAAATATTCTGCACAGGTGGAAAATGTATGTCCTGCTGTCAATACAAAAGTTAACAATTAAAATTAAGAATAAATTACAAGTTCCAACGTTCGTCGCCAGATGCTGGCTGCGGTGGCATCAGATAGCCAAGTTCACGGCTAGGTGTCGTCGACGGCAGCATTTGGTAGCAAAAGTAGGAACTACTTGAAATTTATCGTCTGCAGCCCTTACCTGAATTACAGATGACACACACTAATACAGCCATCACACTTAACACCGGTTATCAGACAGGTTATATACACACCTAAAGTACACGGGGCTACATGACCGCGTTGTCCTAGCCCCTAAACTGAGGAACCAGCCAACCAAAAAAATAAGGAAATTTCAAATATAATAGTGGTACAGTGGTACACTTCACCTTCGGGGAGCTGACGGAGATCTGAAACTGAACAATGAGGAGTGCACCACAGCCTTAGCAGAGTATTTCAGCGACCTTCTTAACTCCGAGGAACCCATGGAAAAGCTACCTTTTGAACCCAAGAACGTTGCTAAGCCACACTCTTTCCCTCCAACAAAGGAAGAGATCCAGAAAGTCATTTCCGAATTTAAGTTCAATAAAGCAGCAGGCGAAGATGGGATCATTGCAGAGCTCTGGAAGTATGCTGACGAGGAGTCGATACAGAGTATCCATGACATCATATCTAACGTCTGGTTGACAGAACAATTACCTAGTGACTGGACCTCAGCTATCATTCACCCACTACATAAAAGAGGTGACAAATCAGATCTCAACAACTACAGAGGGATTTCCCTGGTATCAGTGACATACAAGATACTCTCCAAAGTATTGCTCACAAGAGTAGAGGTTCAACTGGATTCCTGCATTGGAGAGTACCAAGCTGGGTTTCGAAAGTCAAGGTCATGCACCGAACAGATTCTGAATCTCAAACCCATTCTCACGTACAAAAATCTAAGTGCCTCACCTTATGTTGCAATTTTTTTTGACTTCCAAAAGGCCTACGACTCAGTAGATAGAGAATCACTCTTTGAGACACTGGCTGAATTGGGGCTAGATAAGATGACCCTGAATCTAGTGAAAGCGACTCTCACTAACACCACAGTCAAAGTCAAATTCAGAGGGGAACTGTCCAAGAGCTTCGAGGTCAGAACTGGTGTTAGACAAGGGGATGGCTTGTCTCCGATCCTCTTCAATTGCCTACTAGAAAAAGTAATTCGTGAGTGGACGAAAACTCTGAAGGATGATTCTGGATTAAGAATAGGCTACAAGAAAGACACGTTAAAAGTCCCCTGTTTAGCCTTTGCAGACGACCTAGCACTCCTAGCGTCCAGTGTGGAGGAAGCTAACCATCAACTATCCTCTCTGAACTATATAGCAGCTAAAGTCGGCTTAAAGATCGCCATCAACAAAACACAGTTTATCAGCAACATCAGAGATGCGCCCGAGTCAATCCCACTGGGGGACAAAGTAGTACAAAGGACTAACTCCTTCAAATACCTAGGAGAATGGATAACCCCAAACATCAATGAAGACCTGGCCATGAACGACAGATGCATCAAACTGGAGCCTACCACCTATGCAAGAATATGTACAAATCCAAATCCCTCTCAATGAATTTCAAACTCTGACACTACAGTACTGTAGTGAGACCATCAGTACTATATGCCTCAGAATGCCTAAATATGGTCAGAAAAGGACAACTCCGGAAATTGGAGCTGAAGGACCGGAAGATTCTACGAAAAATCATGGGCCCTATTAAAGAGGAAGGCAAGTATAGAATCAGGCACAACAATGAACTCTATGAACAAGTGGAGAGCATTACAACAGCTATGAGGAAGAGGAGGCTGATTTTCTATGGTCATATTGTGAGAATGGATAATCAGAGGCTCACCTCCAGAATTTTCAACACTGTCTCTAGAGGGAAAGCAACTAACGCCAAGTGGTCGAAACTAGTCAGAAAAGACCTTGAACAATTGGATATTTATCCCAGTAACATCTATGACAGGAATAAATACAGGACTTTAGTCAGAACATCAGACTCTCTCCAGTCACTAACAGCAAAAGCAGTGCGTCCAGGAGTAGGTGTGAAATGGACTCAGGAGCGGAAGGACATTCACAGTGCCAGAATGAAGGAATACTGGGCTAGGAGGAAAGCTGCCCGAGATAAGAACCACGTGGTCCACAGCCGGCCCAAACGGAACTAAAAAAAGGTGGTACAGTAGACTGTCGATCATCAGCAGGAGGATTATCCGCTCTTCACAAAGGAAATTATGTATCATTCCCAAACAAATTTCGAGGTGTTACTACTGTACTTGTGTATGACTGTACCTGAGATGGGATACAACACTGCTTCCTCACTCCCGTGCTTCTTATGCTATAGGAAATGGGCAATGGCTTTGATCATTTCCTATTTCGATTGTCCTTGCTCAGTTTAGATAGTGAGTAAATATAATTAATTAGGTTCGTATAGCGGCTTCGGTGGCGTAGTTGGTAGCATGCTGAACTGCTGTGCCAAAGATCGCGGGTTCAAACCTGGCCGAAGTCAGCGGATTATTTAAGAGCGTTAAAATCCTTCAGTATGCCTTGCTTTGGAGGGGGAGTAAGCCAGCGTTCCCATGCCATAGATGTATGGCATGTAAAAGAACCTTCCTCTAAATAAACTTGTGTGAAGCTACATTTCTAGGTTAGGTTTCATTGTAACGCTCTATCAAAGTTCCAACGTTCACCACTAGGAGTCAGTGATACCTGGTAGACAAAGTTGGAGCTACTTGAAATCGAACGGAAATTGGAGCTCAACCTATGGGTGTCCGCTGGCAGCAGCTACTGCCTGTGGTGAGCCAAACATGTCCCCAGCACTCCCGGCACTAAAAGCCAAACGCTAAATAATAAATAAATAATAATTAGTTATCTAAAATAGTTTAGGTCTACTGAAACTTTATTCAAACTAAAATGGAAAAGCTAAATGTTTCAAAACTAAATGATTAAACTAAATACTATTTGAATTTATCAAATGGCTTGTTAATCATTTAATTCTAAATTGTGGATTATCCATGATTTTCAATAATTTATTATTGTCTTATAGACGGTTAAGATATTAATAATATAAGCCAACTAATGGCTACACTGCGTTCTGCTGCACGGCTGAAAGCAACGGGAAACTACAGCCATAATGCTATTTCCGAGGATATGCACCTCTCTATGCATAATTACATGTGATGATGGCCTCCTCCCTTGTAAAATTACAATCCGGAGGTAAACTAGTCCCCCGTTCGGATCTCCTGGTGGAGACTACTCGAGAGGGGGTTAACATCACAGAAGTGACAAAGAGAAAATCTGACATTCTACGGATCGGAGCGTGGAATGTTAGAAGTCTGCTAGGAGATGGAAGGTTAGAAAACTTAGAAAGGGAAATGGACAGGTTGAGGTTGGATTTGGTTGGGATTAGTGAAATGCGCTGGCAGGAAGAACAGGACTTTTGGTCAGGTGACTATAGGGTCATTAGCACTAAATCAAACAATGGCCAAACAGGGGTTGGGCTCATATTGAGTAGGAAACTCGTACAGCGGGTGGAATATTATGAGCAATATAGTGAACGGATTATTGTAGCAAAAATCAATATTTGGATAGTAAACCTACGTGCACCACAGTGGTACAAGTCTATATGCCTACCAGTCAAGCTGATTATGAAGATGTTGAAAAGGTCTACGAAGAAATAGATGAAATTCTGAGGTATATCAAGGGTGATAAAAATGTTATAGTAATGGGAGATTGGAATGCTATGGTAGGAAAAGGCAGAGAAGGGGAGATAGTAGAAGATTTCGGATTAGGTGAAAGGAATGATCGAGGAAGCAGGCTGATGGAATTCTGCACCGAGCATGAGTTGGTCATAGCTAACACCTTATTCAATAACCACAATAGAAGAATATACACATGGATGAGGTCAGGAGATACAGGGAGTTACCCAATCGACTTCATTATGGTCAAGCGGAGGTTTCGAAACCATATTTTGGATTGCAAAACATATCCTGGTGCTGACATAAGCTCTGACCACAATCTGGCTGTTATGAAATGCATATTAAAGTTAAGAAACTGAAGAAAAGTCAAAAGCCAAAAAGGTGGGCAATAGACAGTCTGAAAGTGAAGGATGTAAACGAAAGATTGAAGAAGTGTATAAAGGAAGGACTAATGAAAACCCCTAAACCAACTTCAATTGCAGACGAATGGGCACTTTTGAAGAATGAAATAACAAAATCCGCAGAAGAAAACATTGGTAGGAAGGAAAGAATAGGTAAAAAACCGTGGATCACTCAGGATATACTAGAATTGATGGATGAAAGGCGGAAACACAAGAATGTAAGAGATGAAAAGGGGAAAGCAGAATACAAACATCTGAGAAATGAGGTTAACAAGAAGTGCAAGGAAGCGAAAGAAGAATGGTTGAAAGAGAAATGTGAAGGAATAGAAAATTGTCTGAAATTAGGAAAAGTAGACACAGCTTATCGAAGGATTAAGAATACTTTTGGGGAAAAGAAGACTAAGTGCTTTATTATTAAGGACACAAATGGAAAGCCTCTAACAGATAGGGAAGAAAAGGTAGAGAGATGGAAAGCTTACATAGAGTGTTTGTAAAAGGGAAAGGAGATTGAAAATCATGTAATGGAAAGGGAGAAGGAAATTGATGAGGATGCAAAAGGAGATTTAATATTGAGATCAGAATTTGACAGAGCATTGGAGGACTTAAGCAGGAACAAAGCACCAGGCATAGATGATACACCGATTGAGTTGCTACGCTGCATAGGGGATGAAGGTCTGATCAGGTTATTTCACTTGGTGGGTAGGATTTATGAGACAGGTGAGGTACCCACTGATTTCAAGAAGAATGTTATTATCCCTTTACGAAAGAAAGTGGGAGCTGGCAGATGTGAAGATTACCGTACGATCAGCTTGATTACTCATACTTCAAAAATCCTGTCTAGAATAATTTACAAGAGGATGGAAAGCCAGATAGAAACCGAGTTGGGTGAAGACCAGATGGTTTCAGGAGAAATGTAGGAACAAGGGAAGCTCTACTAAGTCTTAGGCTGATTTTGGAAGGTAGAATAAGGAAAAATAAGAGAACATTCATGGCATTTGTAGACTTAGAAAAGGCTTTTGATAACGATGATTGGACTAAATTGTTTGACTTTTTGAAATCTATTGGAATATAGTACAGGGATAGGAGGGCGATATACGATCTATACAGAAACCAGACAGCAGTCATTCGAGCTGAAGGACATGAGAGAGAAGCTGGTATTCAGAAAGGTGTAAGGCGAGACTGCAACTTATCACCCAAACTTTTCAATCTTTTCATTGAACAAGCAATGAAGGAAATTGGAGAAAAATTTAAAGTGGGAGTGAAGATTCCAGGAGAAATAATTTCGACTCTGAGATTTGCTGATGACATCGTCATCTTGGCCGACACGTCTGAGAATTTGAATGAGTTTTTGAATGGTATGGACTCGGTCTTGCGGAATGAATACATGATGAAAATTAATAAATGTAAAACAAAACAAAAATATTGGAATGCAGCCGAAATAAATCAGAAACCTCAATGGACATCAAATTGGCAGGTGAAAAGCTGAAGGAAGTAGGAGACTTCTGTTACTTAGGAAGCAAAATAACCAGTGATGGACGAAGCAAAGAGGATACAAAAGGTAGATTGGCTCAGGCAATGAAAGCCTTTCTACAAAAAAAGGAATCTGTTGACATCGAATATAGATTTAGGTATTAGGAAGTCATTTTTGAAAGCCTTTGTCTGGAGCGTGGCGCTCTATGGAAGTGAAACTTGGACTATTGGAGCAGCAGAAAAGAGGAGAATTGAAGCATTTGAAATGTGGTGTTACAGGAGAATTATGAAGATCAGATCGGTAGATAGGGTGACAAACGAAGGGGTATTAAGACGAGTGGGAGAGGAGAGATGTTTCTGGCGACTGCTAATGAAGAGAAGAGATAGGTTAGAAGTACTCAAGTTAAGTTTGTCCCTTAACTGTCTTCTTTAGTGATGTACTAAGAAGTTGTTGTTACTGCTGTTAAGTCAGTAGGTCTCGTGGTTCTTACTTCTGATGAGTAGTATCTGATCTCTAAGAATGAGAACTCGTTGGTTAGTTTGTAGATGTATTTATTAATCTTTGACAATCCAATATATACAAGTTAACACCAGACAGTCAACCTGCTTAGTTGCTGCTGTAACTGGAAGAGGCCTTTGCTTCAATGCTCAGGTCTTTTATACAAAATCCCTTCATAACAAAGTGCGTCACAGTAGAGGGGCGCACTCGATAACAAGTATGTGGAAATATATATCTTACAGGATATGGACTCATGTCTTTGATAACAGTTCCGTGAATTTGATCACTCACAGCTGTTGAAGTCAATACATCTGAAATAACATATTGAATAATCATATGAGGAAATGTACAGGGGCATTTCCTTAGTCCTTCTAGGAAGTATTTGATAAATAATAATCTATAGATAGTAAAGTAAATGTGTTGAAGATAACATGTTTGTGAATGAAGCATTTCCTTGTTTCCAAGAATGAGCATTGTTCCAGTAAACACGTTGATAATAGCATATTGAGGAATACATTGGGCAATGGTGTTCCTTCTATAGGAAGAATGACCATGACCTCTAGTTTAGAATGGAGTCTGGGGTTCGACCCTGGACGGGATACATAACTCTCATACTAAGACACCCAGGAATAGCAAGCTTAGTTATGGAAGGAAGGGTTGAGGGCAAGAATTGTAGGGGTAGACCAAGGTTAGAATATGTTAAACAGATTGCTTCGGATGTAGGGTGTGGTAGCTATGTAGAGATGAAACGATTAGCTCAAGACAGGGAGGAATGGAGAGCAGCATCAAACCAGTCAAAAGACTGAAGACTCAAACAACAACATTATATTTCAACCTCCCAATTACTGCGGATAATCGAACGTCTACTGTTTATACCTCCGCGAGAAGAGCAGTAATGTGATTCAAATATGTATATAATAAAATTACATTATTTTAGGTGGACTGAGTTTGATGTATTCAACAGAAGGTATTTATTTTACGGCCAACAACCAAAATGTTAAATTGTTATGAAACTGAATGGTTGTATGTACAATTTTATGGTGAACTTCTTCTGTTTTAGTTTCCCGAAATAGTTTGCAAAATAAAATGACGAGCAATTTGACATCGCTGGCGTTTGGAGATTTAGTAAGACTACTATGAATTTCTACAATTTTCTTTTAAAAAACTCCAAAGTAGGATAAAAATCCATCAATATGCCGCTCGTAAACTGTGTTATTATCTTAACGTTGCCTCGCCATGCACATTATAGGGCTCTCCGAGAGTTAGATCACCTTCATCCTTGTGTAATATTTCTTAAAGTCACATCTGCGAGTGTTTCTTTCCTTGTGGCTTAATGAAAGTATGATGTTATTACTGAACAAGGTTATTTACCATGCACTTACAGATACATTGCTCTGGGTGGGTTTCTTGCTCTCCTAACCACTTTTTTTCTTTGGTCCTTCGTTTCAACATGAGCTTCTTCTGGGATATTGTTTAAAAGGTTGTTTATTTCATTTGGTTCGCTTTTGTTTGGGGGTCATTATTTATATTTTGTAAATGAAATTACTAAGCTCTCCCGTCGCACAGCCATTGATGGGCGGTTGCAGTTTATAGTTGAGAGCGTGGTTGTCTGATGTCCGATGAATGGAGAAGTAGTATACGATATACTAGGACAATTGTAATTTGCTATGTTTGCAGTTGCAATGTAGATATTGCAACTTGCTTTTTGTGATTTTGTTATGGTAGGCTAACTGTTATACATATTCTGGCTCCATGATTCATGACTTATGCATATTGGTATCTGATTTGAGGCGGCTTCGGTGGCGTAGTTGGTAACATGCTGCTGAGCTTCTATGCCCAAGATGTGGGGTCAAACCCGGCCGAAGTCGTCGGATTTTTTAAGAGCGTTAAAAATTCCTCAGTATGCCTTCCTTCGGAGGAGAAGTAAAGCCGTAGTCCCATGTCATAGATTTATGGCATGTAAAATAACCTTCCACTAACTTTAATTGTGTGAAGCAAAATGTGTAGGTTAGATTTTATTTATGCTTTTAAGTTCCAAAGATCGTCGCCAGGTACTGGTTGCAATGGCATCTAGTAGCCAAGTTTGCAACTAAAAGTCGTGGACGGTAGCCTTTGGTAGCAAAAGTAGGAATTACTTGAAATTATCGTCAGCAGTCCTTAAGCAGTCCGTATTTGAATTAAAACAGATAACATACACTAATTCAGTCATCACAATTAACACTGGTTATCAGACAGATTCCAAGGAAGTTTGTAGTTTTACGTGACCGTGAATCTTATGATTATGAGCCACGGGATCTCCTTTTTACTTGGAATCGGAACCACAGGACATAGCATTTCACTTCGAAAATGTCACATGCATTGACCGGGAATAAAACCCAGTCCACCTTGGTGAGAGGCCACTAGCTTGACCACTCCGCACTAGACAGATTCTACACACACCCAAAGAACACGGGGCTACATGACCGCGTTGTTGCAGCCCCTAAACAAGGAACCAATCAACCTATCTGAATTGAATTGGCATTGCTTTTGGCCAGTTGTAAGCATATTTCCTATGAGATTTCTGGGTAAGCTTTGGCATCACTGCACATTTGTGGGCATGTGGGCTATAATACCGGGTTATACAAATGTTCATAATTGTTGATGAATGTGTATACATTGTGTGGTATTGTAAGTAGAAAGCTATTTTACGAGTGCTTGCCACGGTAGGTGAGTGGATATCGTGTCGGTCTACTAACCCCCAAGCTTACAGGTTCGCTCCTGGCCGTGGTAAGTGATTTTTGAAAGGCGGAAAAATTGATGACACGCATGTCATACGATGTTGGCATGTCAGAGAACCCACTTGAATTCATTAGGCGGTGTTCATAATGGCAAAATTAATCTCGGGAGTTTCCGCCAACACAAAGTTGCTCATTTCTCTACTAGAATGCGCTATAGTGTTCAAGGAGCTTAGATATCTAACCTCTTTGACTTTCATAGTGCTTCAAGGAACAACGAAATTCGACATGCAAGCTACCCTCTGGGTGTCAAATAACAAAGCTTGCACCCGGCATCCGAGGCCATACGATATTATTATTATTATTATTATTACTATTATTATTATTATTATTATTATTATTATTATTATTATTATTATTATTCTTTTTGCGTTTTGCCCATTATAGAGCGCGCTTGAACTTGTTTTTCGGCTTGATGATATTCGCCTTCCTATCTTCCCAAAATCTCTTCATGAAGTCACTGTGCTGCTTCTTCCGTTCTTCTGTCCACTTGGTTCCAGTCCTGCCACTAGTTTTCACCCTAAACTTGTGCTTTGTTACTGCGGTCCTGAAGACTTTGCGGTTTCTCAGAATATTTTCTCCGATGTTCAACTCTTGCAGGTCCTCTCTTGATTCATCCAGCCAGGCTATTCTTGATTTCTGAGAATTTATTACATTGAATAACCTTTTTGTAAGTCTATAATCGTCCATCCTGAAGAGGTGTCCATAAAATGTTAAACGTCTTTTTCGTACCGTGTTGCTGAAACTATCTGTGTGACGGTATAGGTCTGAATTTCGTCTTTTAATCCAAATTCCGTTTTCTTGTGTGGGGCCGATTATTTTTCTAAGAATTTTACGTTCTTTCTTTTCTATATTTTCAATTTTAGAATGACCTCCTAAAGCTATGGTTTCTGAAGCATATAGAGCTTCCGGTAGTACAACAGTTTTGAAGTGTTTCAGTTTTGCATTATGTGACATTACTCTTTTATTATAGTGATCCCATGTTAGTCTGAATGCTCTATGAAGTTTTGAGGCTCTTTCTGTGTTAGCCAAACTGTCCAATCCTGAAGGAAGAATTATTTCTCCAAGGTAATTAAAAAATTCTACTTGTGATATTGCTCCATACGCTGTTTCTATTTTTTCTTTCTTCTTCTTTTGCTGAAAATTCTTCATGTACTTGGTTTTTTCAAATGATATTTAAAGGCCTGCTTGTGATGCTATTCTGTATAATGTCTCAATAGCATGCTTAGTTTCTTCTTTGTTCCTAGTGATAATCGCTAGGTCATCTGCGAAAAACAAGCATTTCACATTGATTTTGTTTCCAGCAGTTCCTATGCTAACACCTTTGATGTTCTTTTCCCACTCTCTGATGACTTTATCTAGAACCAGGTTAAATAGAAGGGGTCTCCTTGGCGAACACCTGTTCGTACTTCAAAAGAGTCAGAAATTTCCCCAAGAAACTTCACCTTCGATGTTGTATTGGTGAGAGTCTGACGAATCAGTTCTCTGGTCTTCCTGTCCACTTGAAGTTCTTCTAGCGTCTCAAAAAGGGTCTGCCTGTCCACAGAATCATATGCTTTCTTTAGGTCCACAAAGGTGATAATTGTGGGGTTGGATCTGCGGATCTTCAAAATCATCTTCAGATTCCATATCTGTTCAGCACATGAACGCCCTTTCCTAAAACCCGCTTGATATTCACCAATCAAATGGTCTGTTTGTTTCTCTAGTCTGTTCAGAAGAGCTTTAGATAGGATTTCATAGGCCACAGATAATAGGGATAGACCTCTATAGTTGTTTGGATCAGTTTTGTTACCTCTCTTGTGCAATGGATGTATTAACGCGCACTTCCAGTCCTGTGGGATCACTTCTGTTTCCCAAATTGCTTTTAAAATTGCGTGGATTCTTGTGGTGACCTCTTCTCTTCTTATTATTATTTTACGAATATTGTACATCTTGTGTGAGCCGTTCCTACGTTTTGATTGTCTTGGCCCATGTTTCTGCGGTATGGTATCGTCTATGTTGAGTTCGTAATGTTATTTTGAGGTCTCGTCTCACTATACGCATTGTAAAGTGCTTGGAGAGTTAGCTCATCTTGAGCTTTGTGTACGCTTTCGTAAAGCTACATTTGTTTGTGTTTCTTTTATAGTGCCTTATAGAATAAATTATATTTACTTAACTTGATTATTTACTGTGTACTCCTTTCTCTAGTGTGGTCCACTTGCGTTCTTTTCTTACGATCATTCGTCTCCACATGAGTTTCATGTTTTTGGCATCATGGTTGTAAAAATTGTTATTTTTGGTGCGCTATTGCTTGGAGGCAAATTTTATTTTACATTTTAATTTTTAAATGCACGGCCAGTGATTGACGGTTGCAACGGATATCTGTTATTAATTAATTAGAAATGTTGATGGAAATGGAATTGGTACGTCTATCAGATTAAAAATACGGTGGGTAATTGAATTGTTTACATTTGTAAATGTGGCTAATCTTGTCGACTCTATTTACGAGGCTGTTGTAAGAACACTTACACAATATTGGAAAATCTCGATTTACTTGTCTTGAGGAATATTTGCAATAAGTACAAATGTAGTTTTATAGGTCTTTTAGCTGTGTGATCTTAGCCACGAGACCTCCCCATTACGTGCAATTGGGGCCATTGTAAGAAATTTAAAAGAATGGAATGCAGCGGAAATAAATCAGAAACCCCTATGGACGTCAATTTGGCAGGTAAAAAGCTACAGGAACTGGGAGACTTTTATTATTTAGGAAGCAAAATAACCAGTGATGGACGAAGCAAAGAGGGTGTAAGAAGTAGGTTGGTTCAGGGAAGGAAAGAATTTCTAGAGGAACGGAATCTGTTGACATCGATTAGAGATTTAGGTATTAGGAAGTCACTTTTAAATACTTTGTCTGGAGCGTGGCGCTCTATGGAAGTGAAACATGCACTGTTGGTGCAGCAGGAAAGACGAGAATAGAAACATTTGAATTGTGGTGTTACAGGAGAAAAATGATAATCAGGTGGGTAGATAGATTAACAAATGAAGAGGTATTAAAACGACTGGGAGAGGAGAGATGTTTCAGGCAACTGGTAATGGAAATAAGAGATAGGTTGGTTGGACACGATAATAAGACACCCAAGAATAGCAAACATATTTTTTGAAGGAAGGGTCTAGCACAAGAACTATGGGGATAGACCAAGGTTAGAATATGTTATACAGATTGTCTCGGATGCAAGGTCTGGTAGATATGTAGAGATAAAACGATTAGGTCAGGACAGGAATGCATTGTTTGCTGGAGAAAACCAGTCAAAGGTATGAAACCTCAAACACATAGGGAGGTATTTGACGTGTTTTTTCAACTCGAAAATCTTAGTTGTAATAATCGGGAATCGAACCCTGTAAGAAACTTGACCGATCCGTAATGACAACCACCCCTTAGCATGATAGACGCCAGATTGACAATCAAACTTATTTCATTTTTGTGGTCTAGGGATACAAATTGAGCCTCTAATAGGACGTATGTAACCCCAAAGCTACAAACCTAAAAACTTTTTCGGTTGTAATATTACGGTTGGGACTTCGATTTGAATGAGTGTGTACGGACTCTTCATATACCGGTAGCTTTAATAGATTTTCTCACCAAGTTGATTCTCCTATTCAATTCAAATCGTCATCAGTTTCCTTCTGCTAGTGTTGGAGCTTTCCTTGCCCGTGGATGATATATGAAGGGTTATTGGATAAAGTTACTGCATGCAGCGCTTTCAGTGCGATAGTATACCCTTAAAATCTACCGTGATATATCTCCCTTTTGCTTGTGGTGAAGTGAAAAATGTTCACTTTTCCTGGAGTTCTATCGACAGTTTGTATTCTCCTATGACAGGTTGACGTTTCATTTGGAACTGCTACGTAGAGTCGGCCTCAACAGCTAAGCCTTTATTGGTTCAAGCCTCAAATTATTGGTCGTATCCAGTGACAACTGGGCACCGCTGACACTTGCTACAAACAGTAGCATTATCGGAGCTTTACGAATTGCTGAACTAAATATGTTGCCTATATTGTGTCAATATGGGTGGATGCATCGTGCATGATTTAACACCTTCCTTCCCACACAGGCAAAATTAGCCTTCCATGTCACTTTATAAAATATTAAGTCATACCCGTCGTTGAGGAATGAATTTATGAAACTTTCATAATTGAAGGGGTTGTCAGTAAAAGGTGATCAACGTAAACCGTAACTGGTAAAATGCATACTTTGCCAGCAATTTCTGCAAATAATGTCAGCCTTGTAACATTTTAAGGTGGCCCCGTGGTGTTGCGGTAGCGTGCCTGCTTCGAACCGGAAACCAACTGACGTGAGCTGAAACGGGGTGCACTCAGCCTCGTGAGGACAATACATTGAGTAGTTGTCTGACAGTGACACAGTGCCCCGGTCACGGAGACCAAGATTGCCGGCTGAGGGGACCCAACACGCTGACCACACGTCACCCCATAATCTGCAGGCCAAATGGCTGGGCAGCGGTTGTGTGGTATACCTAGGCTCTACACGGGCTGTAGTGCCAAAAGGTTTGATTTTTGTAACATTTAAATTATCTACTTATACTCTGTATTTTGACTACCCGATGGTATCACCTGATAGGCTTCCTGAAGTGGCACATTTAGCCTAATATTCTCATTTTTCTGGAATGAGGATAATGTAGATTTATGAGGTCGATCCGGGAAAATGTGTGTCTATCTGTCTGTCCTTCTGTCAGTCAGTCTGCGTGTATCCCTCCCTATCAACTCCTAAACGGTTTCAGCTATCGAAACAAAATTTAGTAAGAGTGAAGAATATCTCACGGCCACATTTTAAATTGACGTCAGTGCTACCAACTGCTGAAAAATCACAATTGAATTTTCAGCTCTATGTTGGATATCTCGGAAGTTATGCATGCGAACTATTCCAAAATTGGCACACATATAGATTATAGCATTCCAGATTGATTTTCAGAAGTCCATACATGCCAGTGTTCCCAATATGATTCTAAGCCTGCCGATAATTCCAAATTCAAAATGCATATAACTTCTATACTATCGATTGGATTTCAACCAAACTTCGTATGTACTATGTGTACTACAACAGATATGACTGTAGGTATTCTACAGAGCCACCAGGGCTGGCAACAGTTAATACAGGCTTTAACCCTAATATCAATATATCAGAAAGTATGCAAGCCAACAGCTCTAAACTTTGCACACGTATTTTATCTGACATTCTACATTATTTTGGTGTAACTTACATACATCAGTGCTGCCAACACGATTCTAAGCCTGCTGTTAGGACCATTTTTTAAATGCATATAACGTCTATACTAATAATTGGATTTCAACGAAATTTCCTATGTGCTTTGTGTACCATAGCAGTTATGACTATGCGTATTCGTAAGACCCATCAGGGCTGCCAACTGTTAATAAATGTTCTCTCTTTTCGTTTAATCTTAACATCAATATATCAGAAAGTATGCAAGCCATCAGCTATAAATTTTGCCCACGTATAGTACCTGACATTCTAGATTAATTTGGAGTAACTATACCTCAGTTCTGCCAACATGATTCTAAACTTTCTGATAGTTTCAATTCTTAATTACATGTAACTTCCATACTATCAAATGGATTTTATCCATAATTGGCACTATAATAGTTCGTAATAATTCAGATTAATTCTGAGCTTTATCTGCATTATATGAGAATTATCATGATAATGATAACTACTTCAACTTATATTACAACTACACATGGCATTGTTCCCAACATAATTTTACGCGCACTGATAAATCCAATATTAAACAGCTTGTAACGTCCATACTTTCCATTAGACTTCAACCAAATTTTGTATGTGCATTGTATACCTTAAGAGATGGGACTAAGAATATATTCAGAGTCACCAGGGCTGCCAACTGTAGTAAGTTACTCTGTTAGGCTAAACTATTTCAGGGGTATTTCAAACTGCATTAGTTACAAATGTTAGTATCACCAACTTGATTTCGTCATTATTCTAGATAGGTCTGCATAGATTGGCATGAATCTCAAATTTTAAGGAGAGTAGGCTCTTTAGTTCGTTACGGAACTACTTGTTTATTTTGAAATCTCCCATTAGGTGAATTTAATTAGCATCGTTTGTTGGTGTAACAACATATCATTTTCCACCAACAATGAGTCTGTAAGAGAGCAGGGGAGATCATCGTCAACACCCCTTGACTTTCTGAAATTGATGACAATATTAAAGGGGCATTGGATCTTGGATGATTTGAATTATCATGATAATGATAACTACTTCAACTTATATTACAACTACACTAGAAGCCTTTGCCTCACGCCTTTAAGACGGATGTCAACCGGCTACACGTGCCATTTGGTTTGGGCAGTGCACCTTCAAAACTTGGACAGCGTGCAGCGTGAGACCCGTCAGCCATACTAATAATTATCCTGCGGTATGTTCTAAGCTGCCTAGCGTAGATATTTTTAGGTAGGGCCATCTACGAGATAAACTCTTCAGATTAGACGTTCCGTTTTGCAATGCTATCAATCAATTAGAGACACTAAAACTATGTTTCTTTTTAATTAATATTTTAATCTTTCAGTTTTTCTTTTCTTTTGAAAGAGCTGCCCTATTATTCGCGAGTTTTATAATTTCCATACGAGCGTCTCAACTATCATTATAGGCGAGTTGCATACGACGTTTTATGTTCGACGATAATTATAACTTTATTATATATTTTAACATAAATATTCATAAATATCTGTCTAGATTCTGTCGGTTGAATTCTTCTTCTTGGGAATTGTGAGGACTCAGTATTTGATCTCTACCAAACAACGAATCCCAAAGCTTTGAAACATTGATTATCCTGAAGTAGCACAAACAGATAGCGCACAGGTAGGCTACTATGTTGGATCATTTTGTTATTTTGGTCAAATAACACAAAATAGGCTGTTACAAAATCATTAAAATAAAATGTATCGTATTATCAACTAGTTATTCTTCTAATTCGATGCGTATAGAATGTCAACAGAAAACAAGAAGTTCCGTGACGAACTAAAGAGCCTACTTTTCTTAAAATTTAAGATTCATGCCAATGATTAATCTATATGACGAAATTAAGTTGGTAATGTCGAAATTTCTAATTAGTTCGAAGTACTGTATACCTGGCATAATGTAGCCTAATAGACAACTACAGTTGGCAGCCCTGGTGACTAAATATATTCTTAGTTCCATCCCTTAAGGTACAGAATACAAAATTTGGTTGAAGTCCAATGGATAACATGGACGAAACATGCAGTTTAACATTGGATCTAACAGCGCGCGTAAAATCATGTTGGCAACAATGACATACATGTATTGGTCAGAAATAATATGAAATGCTATGATCTATTGTTGTGTCAATTTTGAATGAAATCCATTAGTTTGTATAGAAGTTACATGCATTTTAAAATGGGACCTATCAGCAAGCTTAAAATCATGTTGGCAGCACTGGCGTAGACCTATATTAGTTACTCCAAATTAATCTAGAATGCCAGGTACTATACGTGTGCCAAGTTTAGAGCTATTGGCTTGCATACTTTCTGATATATTGATATTAGGGTAACAAATATAGAGATAGTATTTATTAACAGTTGGCATCCCTGGTTACTCTTAAGAATCGGCATAGTCATATCTGTTATGGTGCACATAGCACACACGAAATTTGGTTGAAATCCAAATGATAGTATAGAAGTTACATGTATTTAAAGTTGGACTTCTCAGCAGGCTTAGAATCATGTTGGTAGCACTGACGTATATAAGTTACTCCAAATTAATATAGAATGGCAGGTACTATACGTGTGCATAGTTTTAAGCTGTCGGCTTGCATACTTTCTGATATATGGGTATTTGGATATAAAAATTGAGAGCATTTATTAACAGTTGGCAGCCCTGGAGGCTCTTAAGAAAGCACTCAGTCATATCTGTTTATGTACACATAGCACATACGAAATTTGGTTGAAATCTAATTAATAGTGTACAAGTTATATGCATTTGAAATTTGGACTTATCAGCAGGCTTATAATCATTTTGGCAACACTGCCATATATGGCCTCCTAGAAATTAAACTGCAATAGTATTATCTATACGTTTGTCAATTTTGAAATAGCTCCCATTCATACCTTCCAAGATATCCAACATGGAGCTCAAATTTCAATTGCGATCTTTCAGCAATTGGTAGCACTGACATCATTTACAAATATGGCCGTGAGATATTCAGGTATAGATCTTTAATCATACCAAATTTTGTTTCGATTGCTGCAGCCGTTTAGGAGTTGATAGGGGGGGGGGCACACACACACAGCCAGACAGACAGAAGGACAGACAGACAGACAGACACACATTTGCCCGATCTCATAAGTCTACTTTTTCCTCATTTTTGCAAAAAGTGAAAAGTAGGCTAAAAATCAATTGAGTCCCAAATAGAACAGTTATGACCTCTGGCGGAAAAGTTTCGCATACGAATTCCATTTACTGAACAGAGAGCTGGAATATGATTTCCGTGGAACTAACGTCATGCGACTGCTTCCTCCATGACGTTCTGGTGTGTTTACGTCAGCAACAGTATTCACTAAAATTGTCTGCAAAATCTTACGAATGTAAGGCAATATGTGTCGAAATTGTATTGCGGATATTAAGGTACAGTGCTATTTTTTTTGCAATATTATCCGGTTTGTGTATGCATTGTAACTACAATGGTTGATCCAATATAGGTTACATTGTCAACTTTAAAATCATGTAATTCATGTCCGACATGTTGGATTTTGAGTGCATGTGAGAAGTTATCCTTACCTAATTGGTCAATGAAAGAAAATATTGAGCTCTGATAGGTTGGAGAAACTGTGTTATAATGAAAAGTAGTACTTTAATGACCCCGTTAAGATACAGTTTTCTGACATAATAATACATATCGACATCGCCGAACATAATATCAAATATTATTTCTGAATGTCCTAGAACTATGGTGCTGGATAAAAAGTGTAAAAGAATAATTTTAAATAAAGAAAATACAGTAAACTGAGTTTATAAAAAATTAAACATTAAGGTAGAGAAATAAGTTTACAAATTATAATTCTAATAAAATAATTATAAACAAGAAAATTACATTTATAAAAATAAAAAATCCTGAAATACATAAAATAACATTAAGATTATTGACGTGTAACATCTTTCCACTCGGTTGCTGGATATATTATGTGCGAGTGATTTTGTAAAAGGGACGGAAATCCAGGGAAGAATATATGCGAAATTATCGACAAAAGAAAACGTGAGAAAGAATTAAACACTGGGGGCGTAGAGCTGAAAAAATTTGATTTCACACATATTTCGGTTGGTTGGTTGGTTCTTAAGTTTAGGGGCTGCGACAACGCGGTCATGTAGCCCCGTGTACTTTGGGTGTGTGTAGAATCTGTCTGATAACCGGTGTTAATTGTGATGACTGTATTAGTGTGTGTTATCTGTTTGTTAATTTAAGTACTGCAACTAAGAATTTTTCAAATAGTTCCTACTTTTGCCGCCAAGTGCCACCGTCAACGACTACTAGGCCAAGTTCAGGACTGAGCTACTAGATGCCGCCGCAGTCGGCTCTTGGCAACGAACATAGAAACCTAAGAGCGTTGTTTACATTCTTAACCTATCCAATTTAGCTTCACACAGGTGCAATTAGTGGAAGGATCTTTAACATGCCATAAATCTATGACATGGGACCGCCGGCTTTACTTCCCCTCCGAAGGAAGGCATACTGAGGGATTTTTAACGCTCTTAAAAAATCCGACGGCTACGGCCGGGTTTGAACCCGCTATCTTGGGCATAGAAGCTCAGCATGCTACCGACTACGCCACCGAAGCCGCTAAACACATATTTCATCTCAATTTCATAGTAGGATAACATGTCAGATGTTACACATCATATGCGACTATTGTAAGGCTCAAAATTTTTTAGCCTACGTTTCACATTTTGCAAAAATGAGGGAAAAGTAGACTTATGTGATCGATCCGGGAAAATGTCTGTCTATCCTTCTGTCTGTCTGTCTGTCTGTCTGTCTGTCTGTGTGTGTGTGTGTGTCCCCACCCCTATCAACTCCTAAACGGCAGCGGCAATCAAAACCAAATTTGGTATGAGTAAAGATCTATACCGGGACATCTCAATGTCAGACTTGAAAATGATGTCAGTGCTACCAACAGCTGAAAAATCACAATTGAAATTTGAGCTCCATGTTGGATATCTTGGAATGTATACATGGGAACTAGTCCAAAATTGGCACACGTAGAGATAATAATACTTCAGTTTAATTTTCAGGAGGCCATACATGACAGTGTTGCCAAAATGATTTTAAGCCTACTGATAGGTCCCAGTCTTAGCCTACCTTCGATTTTTGCAAAAAATAAAAGTAGACTTATGAGATCAACACAGGGCGAAAAATTGTGTGTCTGTCTGTGTGTGAGTCTGTGTGTGAGTCTGTGTGTGCATGTGTGTACTCTGAATGTTTGTCCCCCCTATCAATTAGAACACGGTGAAACCGAATTGAACGAAATTTGGTACAGAGGTAGCCCTAGCAAAGGGAACCTCAGTGTCATGTTTATATCGCCGCCATCTTGACAGAAACGTAATGGCGGCCACCCAAATGGTCAAAGCTTAAATCAAATTACGACTAACCCAATCATCCGATCCATGCCAAATTTTGCAACAACACACCTTTATGTGGGGAGCCTCTCTTGACCAAATTACAAGGTTATCAGCTCAATAGTTTACGGATGGCGGCCATGTTGGGGTGCAAATCTATTCCCCATATTAATTCAGACACGGTGAAACCGATTGGAACGAAATTTGGCACAGAAGTAGCACTAGCAGAGGGCACCTCAGTGTTATGTTTTATATCGCCGCCATCTTGACGAAAACGTAATGGCGGCCACCCAAATGTTCAAAGCTTAAATCAAATTACGACGTACCTAATCATCCGATCTATGCCAAATTTTTAGCAACGCACCTTTATGTGGGGAGACTCCCTTGACCAAATTACTAGGTTATTAGCTCCATAATTTGTGGATGGCGGCCATGTTGGAGTGCAAATTTATTCCCCATATTAATTCAGACACGGTGAAACCGATTGGAACGAAATTTGGCACAGAAGTAGCACTAGCAGAGGGCACCTCAGTGTTATGTTTTATATCGCCGCCATCTTGACGAAAACGTAATGGCGGCCACCCAAATGTTCAAAGCTTAAATCAAATTACGACGTACCTAATCATCCGATCTATGCCAAATTTTTAGCAACGCACCTTTATGTGGGGAGACTCCCTTGACCAAATTACAAGGTTATCAGCTCAATAGTTTACGGATGGCGGCCATGTTGGGGTGCAAATCTATTCCCCATATTATTTCAGACACGGTGAAACCGAATGGAACGAAATTTGGTACAGAAGTAGCACTAGCAGAGGGCACCTCAGTGTTATGTTTTATATTGCCGCCATCTTGATGGAAACGTAATGGCGGCCACCCAAATGTTCAAATCTTAAAGCAAATTACGACTAACCTAATCATCCGATCTCTACAAAATTTTGCAACCACTTACCATTTGATGGGGAGCACTTTTAACCAAACTACAAGGTCATCAGCCTAATAGTTTGCGGATGGCGACCATGTATGTGTGCAAACGGATTCCCCCTCTCTATTCAAACACGGTGAATACAAATTGAACGAAATTTGGTACAGAGGTAGCAATAGCAAAGGGCACCTCAGTGTCATATTTTATATCGCCGCCATCTTGACGAAAACGTAATGGCGGTCACCCAAATGTTAAAAGCTTAAATCAAATTACGACCAACCTAATCATCTGATCTCTACCAAATTTTGCAAAATTATATCTTTATGTAGGAGGAATCTTATAACCGAACTACAAGGTCATCAGCCCAATAATTCGTGGATGGTGGCCATGTATGTGTGAAAATCGATTCTCTCTATCTATTCAAACACGGTGAATCCGAATTGAACGAAATTCGGTACAGAGGTAACACTAGCAAAGGGCACCTCAGTGTCATGTTTTATATTGCCGCCATCTTGACGGAAACGTAATGGCGGCCACCCAAATATTTAAAGCTTAAATCAAATTTCGACCAACTTATTAATCTGATCTCTACCAAATTTTGTAACAGCATACCGTTATGTGAAAAGCGATCTTTGACCAAGCTACAAGGTCGTCAGTTCAATAGTTTTCTTCTGGCGGCCATATTTGTGTGCAAATAGATTCCCCCTATCAATTCAAACACTGTAAAACCGAATTGAACGAAATTAGGTACGGAGGTAGCACTAGCGAAGGGCACCTCAGGGTCTTGATTTATATTGCCGCCATCTTGACAGAAACGGAATGGTGGCCACCCAAATGGTAAAAGCTTAAATCAAATTAAGACTAACCTAATTATTTGATCTCTACCAAATTTTTCAACCACATACCTTTTTGTGGGAAGCATCTATTGACCGAACTACAAGGTCATCAGCCAAATAGTTTGCAGATAGCGGCCATGTATGTGTGCAAATCGACTCATCATATCAATTTGAACACGGTGAAACCGAATTGAATGAAATTTTGTACAGAGGTAGTACTAGCAAAGGGCACCTCATATTCATTTTTATTATCCGTATAACACGTTGTATTTCTACAAGCTACTACAACCAACACACAATTATACTCCTTGAAAAGGACAAAGAGTTATAACAATAACCATGCATTTAGGAGAAATTAGGCTATATGTTCTTTACTCAACATCTTGTTAAATTCATATAACTTCTACACTATCAATTGAATTTCAACCAAATTGCGTATGAACTATGTGTACATACAAAGATATGACTGAGCGTATTATTAAGAGCCACCAGGGCTGCCAACTGTCAATAAATGCTTCCTCTATTTTTTATCCAAATACCAATATATCAGAAATTATGCGAGCCAACAGCTTTAAACCTTGCACACGTATAGTACCTGACATTCTAGATTAATTTGGAGTAACTAATATACGTCAGTGCTGCCAACATGATTCTAGCCTGCTAATAGGTGCAATTTTAAAATACCAGTAACTTCTATACTAACAAATGGATTTCATTCAAAATTGGCACAACAATAGATCATAATATTTCAAATTATTTCTGACCAACACATGCATGACATTGCTGCCAACATGATTTTACGCGCGCTGATAGATCTAATGTCGAACTGCATGTAACGTCTATGCTATCCATTGGACTTTAACCAAATTTTGTATTCTGTACCTTAAGAGATGGAACTAAGAATATATTCTGTCAGCAGGGCTGCCAACTATAATGCTCTATTAGGCTAGATTATGCCATGTATATATAGAACTAATTGGAAATTTCGATATTACCAACTTAATTTCGTCATTATTATAGATAGGTCCATACAGATTAATCATTGGATTCATCCACTGTATACAGCAAACAAGAAGTGAATTAAGTCCAGCAGGTATTCGCACATAGTGGGACGCAGGTTGGCGATCACGTGACCCAAGGTGAGCCCGATAATATATCCCCTTAGTTGTGCTACAGGCGGCTTTGGTGGCCTAGTTGGTAGCATGCTGGGCTTCTATGTCCAAGATCGTGGTTTCAAACTTGGCCGAAGTCCCTCAGTATGCCTTTCTTCGTAGGGGAAATACAGCCGGCGGGCCCATGTCGTAGATTTATGGCATGAAAAAGGACCTTCCACTAACTACACTTGTGTGAAACCAAACTTTGTAGTTTAGAATATTTGATAACGCTATATTAGCTCCAACGCTCGCCGCCAGATGCTGGCTGTGATGGCATCTAGTAGCCAAGTTCACAGCTAGGTTTCGTTGACGGTAGCATTTGGTAACAAAAGAACTACTAGAAATTAATCGTCTGGAGCCCTTACCTGAATGACAGATGACACACACTAATACAGCCATCACAATATACACCGGTTATCAGACAGATTCTACACACACACCCAAGTACATGGGGTACATAAGCGCGTTGTCGCAGCCCCCGAAACTGAGGAACCAACCAAACTTATTTGTGCTAGGCTCCTCTTTCCTGTCAATTATACTTGATCAAGTTTTGTTCTTTTATGTTCGACGATGCCGAAATGTAAATATTATATCTCAGAAAACAGCACTCTAAAGGGGGTCATTGTGATTCAGTTTCTCCAACCAATCAGAGCTCAAGATTTTCGTTATGAAACCGTTGTGTGACCAATTACGTACTTGTTACCTCGCACATGAACACAAAATCCAACATTTGGACATGAATTACATGATTTCAAAGTTGACAATATAAAGGATATCCGATCAACCATTGCAGTTACAATCCCAAACACCAAGACAAAATCAGCACGAACCTTTACGACAACAGGAAAATACTATGAAATATGCAGGAAACGTAGTAGTCTACGCCCAGAAGTTTGCAACACCATCCTTCTAGCCCATATAAATTACCGACATGGAAAGTGTGCTCCGTTCCTAATGTTTGCATAAACAAACCGAACAATATTGCAAAAGAAATGGCACTGTTCCTTAATATTCGCAACTCCAATTTGTACACAGGGCGTTGCATTCGTACGATTTCGCTGACAATTTTAGTGAACGCTCTTGTTGACATAAACACACCAGAACGTCATGGAGGAAGCAGGCATCTGACATTAGATCCACAGAAGTCAATAACTCAGCTCTATTCAGTAAATGGATTTCTTATGGGAAATTGTTCCGCCAGATATCATGACTGTTCTTTTGGACTCCATTGATTTGCCTTCCATTAACATTCTAAACGCATCGAATTTGAATAATAACTAGTTGATAATACGATACTTTTCAATTTTAAAAGTTTGCAACAGCCTATTGTGTGTTATTTGTCCAAAATAACAAAATGATCCCACATACCCTAGTACCTGTGCGCTATCTGTTGGTGCTAGTTTAGGATAAACAATGTTTCAAAGCTTTGAAATGTGTTAATGGATAAAGAGAAAAATGCTGAACCCAAAATTCCCAAGCGAACGAAGAACAAAGCTTTGGGAGATCTTTGATCCTTAGTGGAAATCCAGCGCATGCGATCTTCACTTTAGTCAAGGGCACCGGGTAGTGTGGAATGACCAAAAACAGCATTTTTTAGCCTATTTTCAATTTAGAAAAAATAGGCTTATGAGATCACCTTTTGTCCGTGTGTGTGTGTGTGTGTGTGTGTGTGTGAGGTGTGTGTGTGTGTCCCCCTAATAAAATCTAAACGGCTGGAGCGATTTCAATGAAACTCGGTAAGTTCATAGCACTATTCCCGGCGACCTCGACCGTGCCCTTCAAATTTTGTTACGTCTCACCAATCCAACATGGCGGCTGTGCGAAATATTTCACTAGCATTCAATATCTCCGAAACTATTACCGATATCGCCCTGAAATTGTGTACGGTGATAAAGGGCACTACTAGAAGTTCACCTATGAGACTTTCAAAATCCTGGTGACTACAAAACCAACATGGCGGCCAAGCGAATTTGAGACTTTTAATAGACTTTTCTCGCGATTCAACTACCCAAACGTAATGAAACTTGGTACAGTAAATGTTTATACACATTGTAATGCACTGGAGTCTAATTTAGTTCAATTGTTCACATAACCTCAAAATGGCGACTGTGGGAAATATTTCACTGACATTCTATATCTCCGAAACTATTACAGATATCACCCTGCAATTTTGTACGGTGATGAAGGGTACTGATACAAGTTTACCTATGTATATTTCATAAACCTTTAAAGTACAAAACGAACATTAGTTCAGTTTAATTGTGTTTTTACTAGGAAAGTTTTGGGGTAGTTCTGATTTCTTTCATTTTATATGTATTTTGGGATGCTGAATCCGAATCTGAGGTTTACGGACAAAATTTCGTGACGCAACATTGAAAAAATCGCAAAAAAATAGCAAATAAAACTGCTTTTTTTCGTTTTTTGCCTAAAACTCGAAAACTATTACATTTTAGTAAATGGTTTGTTTACAAAAATTAAAGTAATTAAAATTCTCTACAAATATCACTACTTAGGTTTTTTTCAGACCAACGGTTCGGTCTCAAATGCGAGTTGAAAATTGGCAATTTTCAGCGGTCTCTGCAAAACCCAATTTTTACATTCCTAAACTTTATTTTTTATTAGAATGCTGTTATTTGATACATTTCTCCTAGTTTACTGCACAAGTAATCAAAACAAAACAAAAAAGGATCGAAATAATTAAAATTCAGTTTCAAAAAAGGTAGGACTCTAACAAAATAAAACTTAAGGTATCGTTACTTATGATCATATAATTATTAATAATATTACAAATTATAATATGCAAAAATTATATGAGCCGATGTCTTTTAGAAAGTCCTGGCTGAGGTTCTTCGGTGGCGATGGGTCCCAGTACATATTCTGCTTGTTCTGGAAATTGAAAGAGGTGGTGTCATTTCTCAAGGAGAGATGAGGATTGCAAAATAGATTGTGAGATTAAACATACATTCCGCATCGTGCTGAGGTTCTTCGATGGCATCGGGTCCTGGCTCAGGGACTCATTGCTCCATCGTCAGCGTTAGGGGTCGTTCTCCTGGAAAATAAAAGAGGTGGTGAGACACTGACTTGTGATTATTTATCAAGGAGAGATGAATGAATACAAAATCACTTTTGAGATTCGACATACCTCTCTTTCTTCAGTCTCTTCTATGTCTATGTCAGAGCTGTCTTCCGGGGGCTCAACGTTGTCGCACAGACCTTCGCATGATGTGCAGATTGGGGAACAATGAATGCCCGCCTTCCTGCATCCACAATTGCGTTGGCAGCCCTTTTTACATTTACATGAAATGTAGCGTAATATTGAGTTTGGTGCAGGGTCGAAAGTGGTTTGCACTGGCACGAGACTTCTACTAGTTCTTTTCCACCCCTACTCACTTGGGTCTTTTTGTTGCTCGTCAGGTGTGGCTTGACAGGATAACCACTGCTGCACCTGATAGTAAACTCTCAGTGAATGTTCTCGTGCAGCAGCTTCGGTAGGGGGTAATGAGGCAATGTTGGCCTTATTTTTGTATGATGAGGTTACGTACGGTCTGTATCTCAAATCGTTCAGACTGGTCTCTTTTTTTTCATATAGAGCCATGAGAAACATGTTTCCTGCTATGACAATCTCATCTTGATGTGCGTTAGGGTCTTTGAAAGCTTCAATGACTGGTTGTAAGTCTTTGTTATTCTGCAGGACTAAGAAATTTCAGTTTCCCCTGATTAAACAATGCAGAAGTAGTATCACAACCACTCATCGCATGCAGGAATAATATATGGTCTAATAGTATTTTCTCAGCAGCCAGATGAGGGTTGTAGAGGCTTTGCAAAATCTTTCCTTTTTCTGGTTTCAGAAAAAATACGTTATTTATATCACGGCTAAACAGGCCAATCAAAATGACCAGAAGGTCGATATCTTCCCCCACCACTGTCACATGTTCGTTTGACGGGGCCATCTCAAGAGCTGTTGTGATAATTAGGATATCAGTATCCTCCACAGCTTGCTTTGAATCAATTTTTGCATCATGAAGTTTCTCCATTAACATATATATTAACCGGCTCTTGTTTTTTGAGTTTGCAAGAAAACTATCCTGCGAGACAGTGGGCACCATCATTTCTGTAAATGATATTGCAGCAGATTGTTTTCTTTGTGCTCTTCTCAATCGTTCTATGCGCTTGGTGCTATCACAAGCCTCGTCAGGATAGCCGTCGTAAATGACAATGGCACTTGATTTGTAGTTTGATTTGACTTATGATACATAACTGCTGCAAATTTCTGCATATGTCTCACCGTGGCGCCATTTGACCCGGTGTAACAAAAAAAACGTATGACATATTTTGTATCATTCACGTCAGTCTGTTCAGTCGGTGTAAAAGCGTTGTACAAGCTGGATTTTGTTCCTTTCCTCATCCCATGCTCGTAAAAATAGCAAGAGGATCGGGCCTAAGTTCGTAACGTAAAGATTCTCGCAGCTCAAATTTCTTCAAGTAAGCGGTAATTATTTTTACATTATTGTAGTTTTTAAGACATTTTTCATGAACCTCAACTGTAGATTTTTTACTTAGCTGAACATGATGATCATCCTTCCTCTTCTTGCTCGACTCAATAAATGTCTTCAAACCTTTTTCCCGCACCGTCGTCACCTTTTCAACATCATTATCCAGTACTTTATTACAAATAAAACACACGTCAGAAGCCATTTTTATCACCACACGTAAACATAACTTGTAGAAATCGTATTATTGTTTATAAACAATGGAAAGAAACTGGAAACGGGGCCGCGCAAGTAGGTACACATTCGCAGGCGCCGCCGCTCCGAGCCACCCACGCTCACAAACTGACTCGTCTCGGGAGAAGTACCGTGTCTGTGAACGTGTGTGTGTGTGTGTGTGTGTGTGTGAGGTGCCATTCAGTAACCAGTTTATAGTGCGCTAGTGTGTGCTGGTGCTACTGGCTACATACATACTACAGAAAGTTAGCACATTGCTGCCGATTGGAATGTGAATAGCCTTTAAAACTAAGATATTTTGCTTATTTTTTTCCCAATATAGCTATAGTAGCTGTTCAACAATAAAAAGAATCATCCGAACGTGAATTCTCCGTGTGACTCAGTCTTTATTGAAATCAACTTAAAAACTAGGTGAAATTAACTGAAAGCCTATCAATAAAAAACTAAAAATTGGGTTTTGCAGAGACCGCTGAAAATTGCCAATTTTCAACTCGCATATGAGACCGAACGGTTGGTCTGAAAAAAAAACTAAGTAGTAATATTTGTAGAGAATTTTAAGTACTTTAATTTCTGTAAACAAACCTTTTACTAAAATTTTATAGTTTTCGAGTTTTATGCAAAAAAACGGAAAAAAGCAGATTTTTTTGCTTTTTTTCGTTTTTTTTTAATGTTGCGTCACGAAATTTTGTCCGCAAACCTCAGATTCGGATTCAGCACCCCAAAATACATATAAAATGACAGAAATCAGAACTACCCCAAAACTTTCCCACTAGCGGCCCTTTAGAGTGCAAATTGACTGAACTACATGGAGACCAAGCGAATTTGAAATATTTTAATAGACTTTTCTCGTGATTTGACTCTCTGAGCGCAGTGAAATGTGGTAGAGTAAATGATTTTGCAGATTGTAATGCACTGCCCTCTAATTTAATTCAATTGTTTGCATAACCTCAAGATGGCGGCTGTGCGAAATTTTAAAATTATGTTTTTATTTCTTGTGTCGTAATCATGCGATTGAAGTGAAAGTTTGAATACTGAACCTAGGCAATAATTGTCCTTGAATGGTACATAACTCTATGGCCTATACATATAACAATCCTAAATGGCGAGCTTCCGAAATATGTAGACGGTTCTCAATATCTATGAATCTTTTACTGCAACCAAACTGATTTTTTTATGTTCATAGAGACTATGAACATATGTTCACCTATAGGACTTTCAGTAACCTGGTGAGCACAAATCCAACATGGCGGCGACGCGAAGTATAAATATTTAAATGGACGTTTCTCGCGAATTAACTATCCGAGTGCCGTGAAACGTTGCACGTTAAATGCTTATACAAATGTTGATCCACTGGCATCTAATTTATTTCAATTCGTTGCTTAATCACAAGATGGCTGCTGTGCGTAATTTTAAAATCTCTTTTTTACTTCTTGTGTTCTAATCATGCGATTGAATTTTGAATACCACACACACAATAATCTTAATGTAATAGTGCAAAAATAAAAATCCAACCTGGCGACCATCTGAAATATTTAGACGGTCCTCAATATCTACGAATCTATCACGACAATCAAACTGAAATTTTGTATGTTGATAGAGGCAATTAACATGAGCAGGATATATGAAAATAGGCAGTATAGTTCTGCACGGAACTACTTGTTGTAATTAGGTTCATAATATGCTCCATTCTTTCCCGATTACACCAATATATAACACATTGGTATAGAAAGCAATTTTGAGGTCATAATTGACATTTTAATGTAATCTTGCATACGTCAATTACATATAGTGAAGAAATGTTCACAGAACCCAAACGAAAGCTTAAAAAAGTGACAGTCAGTCTGAAAGACTAGACTTTGTAACATTTTAAATGCTACAAATGCTGAAAAAAGCTAGAAAGGCTGGAGGCTTCTTGCTTCGCTCGAAGCCAAAGACCCTTGACATGTTAGAACATTATATGCATAATAGGCTACTTACCTTGCTTATCTTGTTTCAAATTACCCGCGAACGGCAAGTGCAAACCAAAGGCAAAGCAAGGTCAAGCGCGTGGGATGCCACACGCTCACGAGCGCGCGGGGACGTGTCCCTTCCATCCAGTCTAAAAACACTTATAGTGGGCGATGTATTGAAGATAGAGATATGCTCTCACGGACTTTTTTGTAGAACTTTTCATGCTGACCAATTCTTACGCTCATAGTATATTGATATTTTTAACGGTTTGCCCAGCGTAAGCATAAGTAGCGCACTGACGCCAAGTTTGTTTTCTACTTTTCACTGAAATCGTTACTGCTCGGCTCCTTTGATCATACATAAATTATTTTCTACAGAACCTTTCCTCGAGATATCCTTTACAGAATGGTGAAATCCGCATCAAAATCCATCCAGTGGTTCCCGAGATTACCCGTGACATCCAAGAATCGGGGATTTTTGTCTTATACTAACGAAGTAGAGATTGTCCGGGAACGCATGCACCAAGCGGTACTTTGACGTCACACACCTCAGTGCATCTGGGTACATTTCGTCCCGTCACCGTAACGTAACGACAGACCCCAGCGTAACGACGAAGTCGACAAGATCATTTAAAATGATAATAGTTGTATTTGGGAGCGAGTGCCTGAAATCATGTTTGATGGGTTGCATGTATTGAATATTGGGGTACTTGATGCAGTTATTAGTTTTAATGATGGGGAACTGGCATTGAGTCGAGTATAAGAGGAAATGGACATCACAGCAGGTGACAACTTTGAAGAAATTCTTTGGCGAATCGATCGGGAACTCACGGAAAACCATTTCCAGAATGGCTGAGGTAAGAATCAAACCCACCTCTTCTCAGTTTGGCTCACAAGACTGACAGGACCACGTTCCAGCCCTAATGCCAGAATTAAATTTCTTGGCAGGGCTGGAAATCGAACCCTGGGCTCTTTGGTAACAGCCGAGAATGCTCGCCACTACACAAATATTATACCGACAGAGCAACAGAATATTTATCCAAGGATAGCAGAATCACTGAGGAAGAAGAAGACTGTTATTGCTCTGGATTGTTTTAAAATCTTGGATAAGATCGTACTCAAACTTCAACCTCAATTTTCTCAAAACACAACAATTTATGATCGGTTATATATCTTTTTCTCGGGAACTGTAAACTGTACAATCCTGAAATTTCTACCACTTACCGAGCAAATACCAGTACATAGCCTGTAGCAAAATGGCTTCGAAACCATTAGCAGTTACTGACATAAGTTATAAAGAATAACCAAAAAATTATATTGCAAAACGCTTAAAAACTTTGCTCGGTTAGATTTCTTCTAAAAAATCAACCATCAAGCCCATCAATATAAATCTGCTACAGGCTATTAGTATTAACCACAGATATGTAGGTATGTGCTCCAATATTCGTGGTTCTAAGTCTCCTAAATCACAAGAAAGAGGTACACAAACAAAGCAGCCGCTTTTCTTGATGTAACCTTCCTCCACTGCTCATTGTTTGAATCAATCATCGTGAAATTCAACAGATATTATAATTATCGTAGAACATATAAACAATCGTATGCAACTCCCCTATAATGGTAATTAAGACACTCGCATGTAAGTTATAAAACTCGCTTCGCTCGGTTCATAGACATACTCTTACCTTAAATATTGTCATTATCGGCTCGTTGCATAATGTACTATTATGTTCGACCCTCACTATTATGTGTCAGATAACTGTATCATAATGATGGTCATTATAACACTGTTTTCCATTATGATACAGTTTCTCCAGCCAATCAGAGCTCGTTCATTGCCCAATTAGGTAACGATAACTTCGCGCATGCGCTCAAAATCCAACATGTCGGACATAAACACAACATCGAACTATAATAAATTACCGACATGGAATACCCACCGTCCATATGTTTGCGTAAATAAACTGGCGAATATGAGACAAGAAATAGCACTGTACCTTAAAATCACCAACACTAATTTCTACACAGCGCATTGTCTTCAAATGACACCGGTGACAATATTACTGAGGTACGGCAGTTGTAAACATATGACTTGCATATGGCATTGCAAGCACACAGAGCGCATGCGTCGGTCGTTCAAAGATGTTGAAAGACAGAGATATAACACCCAACGCTCGCTCTGCGATCACAAAATTCCAGTAGCTGACTCTCAACAGATATTTATGAATATTTATGTTAAAACATATAATAAAGTTATAATTATCGTCGAACATAAACAGTCGTATGCAACTCGCCTATAATGGTAATTAAGACACTCGTATGGAAATTATAAAACTCGCATACGCTCGTTTTATAAAAATACTCGTGTCTTAATTATAGCCATTATAGGCTCGTTGCATAATGTACTATTACGACACCGATATGAGCACGGTATGTGAGGTTGGGGGTGACACTTATATCCCACATTAACTGGCATTTATATAATACAGGTTATCAGACAAATTTCACACAGATCCAAATACACGGGGCTACATGACCAAGATATCACTTCACCTAAAGAATCAACAACAACATCACTAGCATAGCATTAGCACGGAGGAAGGATTCAGTGGCCTGGCGCGAATGTAATTAGATGGTCAGCTTGTATGTACTGTACGTGATATAATATTTACAGCCCAGCCCAGTGTTGTATGTTACGTGACGCTGCGTGTTCATGTACGCTAACACTAAAGGAACAAATGAAGCCCGCGCGCCGCACTGGCCGACCTAATTAGACTAGTGCTCATCACAACAGTAATTACATATAATCACCAAGCACTAATAGGAAAAACTGCACTGTGCAAGAAATACAGTGGCGCTTGTTGTGGTTAGCTGTTCATTAACCCTTTTCGTGCCAAGGTACCATGAGTGGTTATGTTCAAAAGAAATATCCCGAAAGAAATGAAACACCTATTGACGTCAAATTGGTAGGTGAAAAGTAGGAGATTTCTGCTACTTACTTACTTACTACTCGGCGCTACAGTCCATGTGGGAACTTGGCCTCTCCAACAATCGTTGCCCAATGCTGACGATCTTCTGTAAGTTTCCTCCATCTACTTACAACCATCTTGCGTAAGTCATCATCCACGTCATCCAACCATCGTTTCCTAGGTCTTCCTTTGCATCTTCTTCCACCTCGATTTCCTCTATATGTCTTTATAACCACTCTATCACCTGCCATTCTCTCCACATGCCCCAGCCATCATTGCCTATTACTCTTTACTTCCGAAGTTATATCAGGATGATCTTAGTTCCTCCAATTCCTTGTTTACCTGTATTTTTCATCTTCCTGCCTCATTCACTGCTTCATGAATCTTCCTCAGTATTTTCCTTTCCCATCTTCTCAAAAGCTCCTCTTCTGTGACGGTCATAGTCCTTGTTTCCGAGCCGTACATTACCACTGGTCTTTTAACTGTTCGGTACACTGTCACATCTGATCTTCTACTGAGGCTGCGCGCTTTGAGGATTTTTATCAGTGCCCAATAAGCTCAATTACCGGCTGCAATTCTTGCCTTTAATTTCTTCTCTTGTGCTATTATCATTAGTAACCAGTACTCCCAAATACTTGAAACTTTCACACCTCTCAATATTCACTCCATTTAGGTTTACTTAGGAAGCAAAATAACTAGTAATGGACGAAGCAAAGAGGATATAAAAGTAGGTTGGCTCCAGCAAGGAAAGCATTTCTATAGAAAAGCAATCTGTTGACATCAAATATAGATTTAGGTATTCGAAAATCATTTTTGAAAGCCTTTGTCTGGAACGTAGCGCTCTATGGGAGTGAAATTTGGATTGTTGGCGCAGCAGAAAAGAGTAGAATAGATAGTCGAATGTGCTACGTCACTAGGTCATGGAGACTCATACCTCCACACTCGGTATACCAGTGGGTTCAAACCCCATCGTAGACTTTCTTTGGAATGGCTTTCCGTGGTATTCAATTTTAAACTCGGTAAACATTTCTGTGGGGTATATTTTAACAGGTCACGCCCGCATACTTTCAATATCTGCCCACCTCCAATCAAAATCCATCTTCAAACTCCACATAAATGTTCATCGTACCTGTCATCCGAACCCGTAGAAACGATAACATAAGAGGTAGACATTAATTCAATCTACTATACATATAACAAGTAGTGCCGTGAAGAACTATATAGCCTATTTTCATATATCCTACTTATGCTAATTGCCTCTATCAACATACACAATTTCAGTTTGATTGCTGTAATAGATTCGTAAATATTGAGGACCGTCTAAATATCCCGGATAGTCACATGTTGGATTTTTATATATGTAAGCCTTAGAGTCATGTACTAATACATGAAGATTATTGTATAGGTCTAGTATACAAACGTCAATCGCATGATTAGGACACATGAAATAAAAACGAGATTTTAAAATTTCACACAGTTGTCATCTTGTGATTATGAAATCAGTTGAAATAAATTAGATGCCAGTGGATTGAAATTTGAATATTTACCGTACCAAGTTTCATTGCGCTCGGATGGTTAAATCGCGAGAAACGTCCATTAAAATATCTATAATTCGCGTCACCGACATGTTGGATTTGTGCTCACTGGGTTATTGAAAATTCCATAGGTGAACATATGTTCACAGCATCCGTCACTATTCAAAATGTCAGTGTGATTGCTGTTATAGATTAATATATATTGAGAACCGTCTAAATATTACGGATGACGGACTTGTTGGATTTTTATATAAATGTACGCCATAGAGTTTGTACTATTAGATGATGAATATTGCTTAGGTTCATTTTTAGCCTATTTTCAATTTTGAAAAAACAGGCTTATGAGATCACCTTTTGTCCGTGTGTGTGTGCGTGTGTGTGTGTGTGTGTGTGTGTGATTCGTGTGTGTGTCCCCCCCTAATAAAATCTAAATGGCTGGAGCGATTTCAATGAAACTCGGTATGTTCATAGCACTATTCCCGGCGACCTCGACCGTGCCCTTCAAATTTTGTTACGTCTCACCAATCCAACATGGCGGCTGTGCGAAATATTTCACTAGCATTCAATATCTCCGAAACTATTACCGATATCGCCCTGAAATTGTGTACGGTGATAAAGGGTACTACTAGAAGTTCACCTATGAGACTTTCAAAAACCTGGTGACTACAAAACCAACATGGCGGTCAAGCGAAGTTGAGAATTTTAAATAGACTTTTCTCGCGATTTAACTATCCACACGTAATGAAACTTAGTACAGCAAATGTTTATACACATTGTAATGCACTGGAGTCTAATTTAGTTCAATTGTTTACATAACTTCAAAATGGCGGCTGTGCAAAATATTTCACTGACATTCTATATCTCCGAAACTATTACAGATATCACCCTGCAATTTAGTACGGTCATAAAGGGTACTGATACAAGTTTACCTATGTATATTTCATAAACTTGTAAATTAGAAAACGAACATGGCGACCAAGCGAAGTTGAGACTTTTAAATAGACTTTTCTCACGATTTAACCATCCAAACGTAATGAAACTAGGTACAGCAAGTGTTTATACACATAGTAATGCACTGGAGTCTAATTTAGTTCAATTGATTACATAACTTCAAAATGGCGGCTGTGCAAAATATTTCACTGACATTCTATATCTCCGAAACTATTACAGATATCACCCTGCAATTTAGTACGGTGATAAAGGGTACTGATACACGTTTACCTATGTATATTTCATAAACTTGTAAAGTAGAAAACGAACATGGCGACCAAGCGAAGTTGAGACTTTTAAATAGACTTTTCTCACGATTTAACCATCCAAACGTAATGAAACTAGGTACAGCAAGTGTTTATACACATAGTAATGCACTGGAGTCTAATTTAGTTCAATTGTTTACATAACTTCAAAATGGCGGCTGTGCGAAATATTTCACTGACATTCTATATCTCCGAAACTATTACAGATATTACCCTGCATTTTGTACGGTAATAAAGGGTACTGGTACAAGTTTATCTATGTATATTTCATAAACTTGTAAAGTAAAAAACTAACATGGCGACCAAGCGAATTTGAAATATTTTAATAGACTTTTCTCGTGATTTAACTCTCTGAGCGCAGTGAAATGTGGAACAGTAAATGATTTTGCAGATTGTAATGCACTGCCATCTAATTTAAATCAATTGTTTACATAACCTCAATATGGCGGCTGTGCGAAATTTTGAAATTAAGTTTTTATTTCTTGTGTCGTAATCATGCGATCGAAGTGAAAGTTTGAATAATGAACCTAGGCAATAATTGTCCTTGAATGGTACATAATTCTATGGCCTACACTTATAACAATCCTAAATGGCGAGCTTGCGAAATATTTAGACGGTTCTCAATATCTATGAATCTTTTACAGCAACCAAACTGATTTTTTTAATGTTCATAGAGACTATGAACATATGTTCACCTATAGGACTTTCATTAACCTGGTGAGCACTAATCCAACATGGCGGCGACGCAAAGTATAAATATTTAAATGGACGATTCTCGCGAATTAACTATCCGAGTGCTGTGAAACGTTGCACGTTAAATGCTTATACAAATGTTGATCCACTGGCATCTAATTTATTTCAATTGTTTGCATAATCACAAGATGGCTGCTGTGCGTAATTTTAAAATCTCGTTTTTACTTCTTGTGTTCTAATCATGCGATCGAAGTTTGAATACCACACGTACACAATAATCTTAATGTAATAGTACAAAAATAAAAATCCAACCTGGCGACAATCTGAAATATTTAGACGGTTCTCAATATCTACGAATCTGTTACAGCAATTAAACTGAAATTTTGTATGTTGTTAGAAGAAATTAACATGAGCAGGATATATGAAAATAGGCTGTATAGTTCTTTACGGAACTACTTGTTTGAACGTTGACTTCGATCGCATGTTTAGTACACAAGAAATAAAAACCTAATTTTAAAATTTCGCACAGTCGCCATTTTGAAGTTATGTAAACAATTGAACAAATTTATATGCCAGTGCATTACAATGCGAATAAACACTTACTGTTCCATATTTTGAGTTCAGATTGTAAAATCGCGAGAGAAATTTGTTAAAATGTTTCAACTTTGCTTGGCCGCCTCCTTCCCAATCCTCAGGTAAAAGGAACTCGATAATTTATTTAGAACAACCAGAGGTAGCAATTGTTACTTTAAGGCTCAAAATATTCTTCCCTCTTTCCCGAAATACAGTAATATAGGAAGCATTTTAAAAGTGATTAGTAGTAGATTACTTTAAGGGAGGAAAGTTTAGAAAAATACTTTTTTTCCGGTGAAAATAATAATTTAATTTATTTTTTATGTAAATTAGCCAATAGTTTTTTATAACAAAGTCTCCAAGTGAAACTTTGTTGTTGTACTTGATTTAAGGGGAGGAGCAACAAGGTCGTCTGCCATAGTGGAACTTTAACTTGATTTTTCTGCAAACTTCAAATTTTCTAAGGTACTGGTATGTACCTTGTTCTCAGGAACCACATAACCAAACAAGTTAAAATTTATCACACTTATGGTCGTTTACTATACAAAAGATATGACGGAAATCGAAAGCAATCCATGGAAGGGAAGACAAAACAATATACAATAATTGCAATAATGTCTAAACAACTATTGATTAAATAAAACATTCATAAATTCTATACGAAATACTTATCAACAATAAGTTCACTTTAATAGCCTCAACCTTAACATATTTTTTTTTTCAAATTATGCATAGTAACATCCCAGATAAAGACGCACAACTAGGAGTAAGTTTCTAATACGTTACCTTTCCCTTACATCTCTATATTTATTCAGCTAAATTATAAATTTATATAATACAGTATCAACACACATCCATGAACTTTATTGAAAACCTCTGAAAATTGCACGTACCTAGTTGCCATGGTTACGTAATAATAAAGGTTTCAATAAGTAGTTGCATTGATGGTTAATGGGCACTACCCGTTTCCCTTAATTACTAATACATATCATTACACCTTGATGTTTGCCCGATTAAAATAATATTCAGCATCATCATAAAAGGAAATAAAATAAAATAAAATGATACATTAAAACTTGAATGTACTGTACCTTATAATATACTTAACTCACTACTCAGTTCGGTTTGGTATAGCGGTATTATGGTTCGTGACGATTCGTGTTCGTGGTAGTGTTTTGTTCGGAAACTCTACAGACTTATGAATTCCTTTTTATTTACTTACTTATTAAATAATTTATATATTTGTTAACTTCATACTTTATTTATTAATTTACAAGCTATGTCCGGCATGCGTTGCAGTGAAAATCAAAGAAAGTGTTGGCGTTGTAATTTTGTTTCTTGAAGTACTTTTGGATACACAATATTTTTTTTTTCAATTTCCGTTAGCTGCCTCTAAATTACCGTAAAAAGGATTAACTAGCATAGAAACATCCATGCGAGCACGCACAACAACTCACCATAGTTTCATCCAAATCGGATGAATGGCATATGGACGCATACGGAATTTTGTTTATACGATTCATGCACTGTCACTCATTTGTTGAATCTACTCGTGCGCTACCTACTGTGAAATGGATATACTAGGTTAGAAGCCTTCACGTAAGTGTACACAACAACTCATCAAAGTTTCATCGCATTCGATGAATGGTATATGAACGCATACGGGACTTTGTTGACACGCTTTGTGCGTCGTCGCCCGTTTGTTGAATCTACTCGTGCGCTACCTATTGCAAAATGGATTTACTAACCCAAAAATCTTCCCTGGAATGTACACAACATCTCACCCAAGTTTTATCGCTATCAGACGAATAGTATATGAACGCATACGGGACTTTGTTGAAATGCTTTGCGCGTCGTCACTCATTTGTTGAATCTACTCGTGTGCTACCTATTGTATTGTGGATTTACTAAGCCAGAAACCTTCCCTGAAGTGTGCACAACAACTCACCAAAATGTGATTGCAATCGGATGAATTGTATATGAACACATCACCAACACTCATTTGTTTAAACTACTCGCGCGGTTTCTATTGTAAATTGGATTAACTATGCCTATAACCAACCCGCGGTTGTGCACAACAACTCACCAAAATTTGATCGGAATCGGATGAATGTTTTATGAACGCATAAAAGACCAACAAACGAACATACTTTATATATATATGTGGGAAACGGTTTCCAGATCATGACAGTCACAAGCATCGAATATAGGACTGAATTATTTATTTGAACAAAGAAGCTTATTAGAATACATTATATAGAATTAAGGGAATGTGTTTCGCGGCTCATCGGAACTCGGAATATTGCTTTTCTTCTTTTTTATTCTCAGACAATGACGCTGAGCTTACTCCTGCGCCCCCTAGATCCCATACTCGGCCGTCTTGATCCTCATCCGTCTCCCACATTCGGCCGTCCTGATCCTCATCCGACCCGGATGAGGAAGATCCGCCCGGCCAGGGCCTCATGAACTCCGCACAGGACGATGTCATTCTTGGTGTCATTCTTGGTCCAGCATTGTCTCCTTCTCTGCTGACGTCATGTGTGTCGTTGTGTTGAACTCGAGTCACTCGATAAGGTCGTAGACTTTTGGTTTTTAGTTTCAGATGTGGACCGATCTGAGTGCGTTTGATGGCAACCAGGTCATCGACCTGATACTTCTTAGGCTCCTTACGTCGTCGGTTGAAATCAGCACGATTTTCAGATTGTACCTATTCTGCTTTTTTGCATCTTCTCTCATCTGATCACGTTTTTCGTTGATCGAATCGATCAGCTCCTCTTCGATGAGTTGCACTATACGTAGATCATTTTGGTTGTGCATTCTGACACTTGTCAGCAGCTCGAAAGGTGACATTCCGATGCTCCTCTGGTACGTAGAGTTGATAGCTCGTTGGACGGATGGTACAACCTTGTACCATTTTGTCGGATCGTCAATGCTAAGTTAAGCGATTATCTTGGTCACAGTTGAGTTGACTCTCTCGATTTGACCATTGGCTCTTGGCAGTCCAGCTGTGATCAAGACGTGCTTGATACCCTGCGATTTGCAGTAGTCCTGGAACTCATAGGAGGTGAACAATGGCCCCCTGTCGGTGATCACTTGAACTGGGTTTCCAAAGTTCGTCCTCTGAAACTCCATCTTTTCAATCGTCTCGGCCAATTTGGTAGTTTTCACAGGATACAGCCAGGTGAACTTCGTGAAGGCGTCTATCACATAGAAGATGTGTTCATCATATCCCTTGTGTGTAGACTTAAGTGGTCCAATGTGATCCATGTGGTAGGTGTGCAATGGCACACTCTCCTTGAACATCGGATGTAACCAACCTTCTTTCTTGCTTGCCTTCCTGTTAACCACCAGACACTTCACACAGTTGGCTATGACTCGTTTCACCTTGTCGGCCAAGTCTGGAATATAATATTCCTGCTTCACGTCTTCTTCAGTCCTTTTAAGAGCGTCGAGTCCCTTCTCATGTGCATCTCTGATGACTTCATGGTACATCGCCCGCGGGACCACCAACGTACCTCACCCGTCAACATATTTAAACAGCAGTCCATCTCTGACGATGAAGTTTTCGTAAGGCCCTTTCTCCAGTGTCGCTTTTATCGCTGTCAATCCTTCGTCTTTTCTCTGGGCAATTTTGATCCTCGCTGAAAGGCCATCAGGGAATCCAAACATCACTGCTGGACATCGGCTCAGGGCGTCGACATGTTCCATCCTGGTTGAAGTTCGGTGTTCGATGGTATAGTCAAACTCCTCCATGGCCATAGCCCATCTAGCTACTCATGGGACCAAGTCCCTTTTGTGCATTGGCTTTTGGAATGCCATACAGTCAGTCACGATCTTGAACGGAATTCCAAGCAAGTACACCCTATACTTTTTAATGCATTCACCACAGCTAAGATCTCGAGGTGGTAACTGCTGTATTTTTCTTTCTGCATCGTCGTCTTTTTACACATGTATGAGACTGGACGTAGTTTGTTGTCCTCTGGCTACTTTTGCAACAACACAGCGCCATACCCACTTTTGCTGGCGTCAGTGTGCAGCTCCGTCTCGTATTTCGGATTGTATATCTTCAACACAGGTTTTGAAGCGAGAAGACGTTTGAGCTCAACAAATGCACATCGTTGTTCCTCACCAAACTTGAACTCCGCTTACCTCTCAACAGATCGCTCAGTGGTTTGGCTACAATCGAGAAATTTGGGATACATTTTCTAAAATAGCCTGCCAATCCGAGAAAGCTCTACAACGCAGCGATCGTCTTTGGCTCCGGGAAGTTTTATACAGCAAGGACCTTCTCTGTTGCGGTTTAAATCTGTCCACGTTGAATAGTGTATCCAAGGAACTGTACCCTCCTCTTGAGAAATTGATACTTCTTGAAGTTGATTTCCAGCCCGTACTCTGCAGCTAATTCCAACACTCGTCTCAATCGTAGGAGTGCCTCGTCGTCATCCTTCGCTGGGATGATTAAGTCATCCATATAGGTAAACACTATGTTCTCTCGGATTAACTCCCAGAGCACAGCTTTAATAAAGCGTTGGAAGACTGCAGGTGAGTTGGTAAATCCAAATGGGATTTTTTTGTACTGGTATTGTCCAGAACGCATTACGAATGACAGATATCGTCGACTGTCTTCTTCGACTTCCACGTGAAAGAATCCGTTCCTGAGATCCAAGGTGCAGAACACCGTAGCATCCTGTAACTTGTCCAGAAGATCCTCTATAACTGGCATGGGAAATAAATCCCTAACCACAATTGAGTTCACTGGACGAAAATCAGTACAAAGTCGATTTTTTTCATTTTTCTTTTGACTATCACCCTTGGCATGTATATTCTGATTGACTCGGTTCTATGATATCTTCCTCCAACCACGCCTCGACTTGCTCATCGAAAACTCGTTCTCAAGCTGTGCCATTCGAATGGGCCTGCTAAATATCGGTTTTTCTTCTTTCAATGTGATCTTCATCTTGACATCAGTAGATTTCGTCTTCTTTGGTACATATCTCGCTACCAAATCCTGGATCTGTTCCCTTTTTTCCTCATCAACGCAGTTCTCGATATCCCATTCCTGTTCGTCGGGTACCCTGATCAACATCATTGGGACCTCTAGTTTCTTGATGGTAATTCGTTGCTTGCTCAGGATGACCTCGCCCTGATCCAATACATCGTTACCAATCACCATGTCCCACTCCATAGTATCATCAGAAACAACATAGACGTTGGTTTGGAACTCCAGCTCGTCTACCTCAACGACTGTTGTGAAGTAACTTTGAGGAGCAACAAAACCATTTCCAAATCCTTTCAAAACAAAATCCGTGCTCTTCAATCCTGGGGAACCCATGGTCTTATAGATGTTTTGTCGCGGTAGGTTATAAGGACTGCCACAGTCGATAAGTGCCTGAAGTTTCTGCTCACCCAAACTAACCTATTTGAACTTGAGGCAACTTTTCTTTTCATCAATAAGATTGATACCTTGATTATTCCCCTTATCGTTCTTCCTCTCTTTTTTGCACTCGGATGAAATGTGGCCAAACTCGTTGCAGTTGAAACATCTCTTGCCTTTATCCTTGTGCTCACATTCCTTTGAACTATGACCAGATCCACCGCAATTATAACATCTATCTCCACTACTCGCCTCTTTCTTCTTTGTACTGCCCCAGAACTTTCCGTCCTTCTCGTTGGCACTTCCTTGAAAATTATTGTTATTATACTTTGTGCTTTTCTTTGGCAAAGTCTTCACCGCCATTTCATAACTTCTCATTTTCTCCTTGAAATCCTTGGAATTTTTTGCTCCATAAAGAAGAAGTTTTGATCCTGAATCGTCTTCGATCCCATCAATCACGTACTGACACAGAGAAACTTGCTCAACATCACCTTTACTGGCGATTTCCTTCATCACAAGAAAGTACTCCTGTAGAGATTCGTCGCGCTTTTTTCATCGCTGGGTTAAGAACTTATGGATTTCTGCACTGCTTGCCGCCACGTCAAACTCTTCTCTCAAGGCCTTCTTCAGTGCAGTCCAGGACGTCAGTCCTTTCTCACCTTCAATAAAAAGCTTAGCTAAACCATCGAGTGATTTCTTAGCGAAAATGAACTTTTTCAGCTCACTCTATCCCATCAAGATTGACGTCTCCTCAAAATCTGCGATCCATTTCTTCACTGGGTAACCATCCTTACCGTTAAATGTTTTCATAGCGCCCTCTACGTCGCGGAACGACAATGAAAACTTATGTTGTTCTCTATACCTTCTGTCCTGGTCTTCCTCTTCGCTCACTTCGTCTTCGTCTTCTTCGTCATCATCGTCTATATTAGTTGCGAGTTCGCCCAATTTTCTCAAGTAATAACAAATGGTGTTAATCATTACCTCCTTTGTCCCGACCTCGGTATTAAGAATCTCTGAAACATGCAACAGATCAGCCTTGGAAAATGTTTCTTTGATAAATTTCTTCTTAGCTTCCTCTTCAATGGAATTTTCGTCAAAATCGTATCCAGGAAACTCTCGCTGTCGCTTTCGATTCTTCCTGTCGTCTGGTATATGCTCGAAAATGAGGTTATGTAAAACGTTGATTGCTTTGACCGGATCATCACTTATGTTCTTATTTATTTTCTCTATTGCACCGAGTGTAGTCATCTTATTTATTTACTCACGTCTGTCAAGTAGTTTTCCGTCAATATCGCTTTCTCATAACCTCGCAATCAAACCTGTTTAACCTCATTCACCAAACCGGTGATCTTTGTAGGTGATATCGTTGAATACCGCTTCCCATCCTTTCTCTATGACGAGTCAATATCCTCTAACTACATCCACAAACCTCTGTCGTCGTTTAGATTCCGACCCTCGTCGTCGTCACGGCACCACTAATTGTCACTGAAATTTAAGAACAAATTTTGCTAGCCTATGAATCCTCGTCGTAGATTCGCACGTCGTGGGCTCACAAAACTGCACGTCGTCTCGTCGTCAGCGTCGTAGGCAACAGCAACTAATATGATTAGCCGTCCACTTCGTCGAAAATAGCGTCGTACTTCGTGTCGTGGATTGCGTCGTAACTCGTTGTTTCAGTTCATCCCGGACGAGCTCCCATTTGTGGGAAACGGTTTCCAGATCATGACAATCACAAAGATCGAATATAGGACTGAATTATTTATTTAAACAAAGAAACTTATTAGAATACAATATATGGAATTAAGGGAACGTGTTTCGCGGCTCATCGGAACTCGGAATATTGCTTCTCTTCTTTTTATTCTCAGACAATGACGCTGAGCTTACTCCTGCGCCCCCTAGATCCCATACTCGGCCATCTTGATCCTCATCCGGCTCCCATATATATATACAGGGTGTATTTGATATGATGGAAGTCCTTTACACTGGTGATAGAAGATGGTATTCTAAGCAAATATCTTCATGAAATTAAGTCGGATCTTAATTAGTGTAGGTGGAATTAAATCACAAAAATCGTCGGTCAATATCTTGGAAACGGGCTTTCACTTCGTTCCCCTCAGCAGCAGAGCTGACTTCTCCCAGTCTCCCTCCCCTCCTACGCTGAGGAATGTTGACCAGAGTCTGCAGTTGAGTGACCTCCTCGCCTTGTCTGCCAATGACATTGAAATACACAAACCGAGCCTATGAACAGCTGATTCACACCTTCATGGGGAGTGGCTACATGACTAGTGATGGTGGATCTGTCTAGGATTTTTCCAGCTTCATGACCTATGCCTAGAAAATAGAAATCCTAAAGATTTAGTAAATTAATTTAAGGAACTGTTGGTCTATCTTTGTGTGAAGATAGTGCAACAACTGTAATAAACTTATTAATAATACTAATAATAGTAATAGTAGGCTTTTAGACACACTAACTTCTTTTATGTTTCTTTTTGGTATGTCGAGTTGCCAGACTTTAATGTACGTAGGATTTCTTGTATGTGCCATGAAATCCATGGAGATGATCTTATTAGATCCCATTCATTTACTACATGACTGAACGTAGATCGCACCCTCGGGAAGGTTAGCACTCTACCACCAGAACTACACATGCTGACTCTTATTATTATTATTATTAGACTATTATTATTATTATTATTATTATAACACTGTATTATAACAATGTATTTGTATTTTATTTTAATTTTCGTGTATTTTCATATGTATTTACATTGTTGATGGACCAATAAATCAATCCTCCCCCCCCCCCCCCCCTCTCCAGTTAATGGCCACCCGAGGGCTGGAGAAGGGATGGGACAATTCACAATATGAACATGTGGTACCATACTAGTATTAAATCTTGGAAGTAGGTTTCTTTGGGTTCCCACTTCTACCCCAGGCAAATGTCGGGATTGTTCCTAACTTAAGGCCACGGCCGCCTTCTTCTCAATAATCATAACCGCTGGCAGCGCAGCCCATGAAGGGCCTAGGCCTACCAAGCGACCGCTGTCCAGCCATTTGGCCTGCAGATATTAGGGTGACGCGTGGTCAGTGCATCGGGTCCCCTTGGCCATTAATCTTGATTTTCCTGACTCGGGCACTGCCTCACTGTTAGACAGCTACTTAATTGCCCTCACGAGGCTTAGTGCACTGCGTTACAGCCCTCACGTCAGTTTCTAATATCCCTGATGGAGCCAGGAATCGAACCCAGGGCCTCCACGTGAGAGGCAGTTGCACTGCCCCAACACCACAGGGCCGGCGCCTTCTTCCGAATCCTCACCTGAATTACAAATACCCACATTACTACAGAAACCACAAAACACAGGTTATCACACAAATTCTACCCACACCCAGCTACATGGGGCTAAATGACCAAAATCGCCAAGCCTCTCAAACAAAACATCAAGTTTTTTACTTCCGTCCTAAATGCCTAGTTCTGAACAGACTGCGGGATGTCGGAATTTTGTCACACTGCATTTCATTAAGAGAATGTTTTTAGTATTTTCAGAAACTAGTCAACAGAAGGTCCGACACGGACGCCAATGATACATCAGGGCTGAGTATCGAAATTATTTTATACATGAACATCAATCAATGAATTCCACACTTACAAAGTAGGCTACACAATACTACCGGTCCTGACGTCCCAAGCCATTGCGTGCGTTGTCAACAACAACAACAAGAACAACGGCAATGCACATTTTCTTACGAGACGGTAGAGCTCAAACAGCTGATAGCCTACCACCCCTCAAGTCAACCGGTAAGGTCAATGCTCCGATTACGTAACAACTTCCCCTTCGCGCGTCGTCACATCGGGCTCCGCGTCGTTTCCCCAGCCTGCCGCACCACTTTCTGCCTGATTAGTTTCTGAAATAACTAAAAACATTGACTTTTTAATGATTAATTATCAATTTCAAGATAGGTGACAAATTTTTTACCTAGGAAGCTTAGAATAGTCTCTTCTATCACCAGTGTAACGGACTTCCATCATATCAAATACACCCTGTATATATATATAAGATATAGGATAAGATATAAGATTTAGTGATTAATTGATTGATTTATATAATTATTTATTTATTGTTAGCGTACTCACTGCAACATAGATTCGTATACTAGGCTTAATTTACTCAGGGTTATAGGGGTGAATACAATCTCTATTTACTCTAATGCATGTTCCTCCTATATTTAGGACAGAATTCTCCAATTAGTGCTACTACTAGACTCATAGGTTCTCCACATCGTACCGCTTTTGTCATCGAGCATATAGCCCTAATGAGCAGAGCTTGGTTCTATTGAGAAGCGATACCACGGGCGCTGTTCTCCATTAATGGTCTTCAAACAGATTGATTCGGGGAATGGGATAGAGGACGAGCGGCTAAAAAAAATAGATAGAAAATAAAATAGGGGGCAATGGACGACAGATTGAATGAAAGAAAAGATGTGGTAATTAGCGATAACGTAATATAAGTGTCTACTTTATTGTATTTTTAAAGTAAATCAAAGTTTCTTTGTTTTAAAAACTCCTCCGTCGCAGAGAGGTGAACTGTAAGAACTTTATATCGTATTCTAGAGAAGTCTCTTCTAAGAAATGGGGCCATTATCAAAAGAAGGAAAGCCATTAATTCTAAGGATGGACGTATTTAACATGAACTTAGAGAAACTTTTAAAAAGAATCTTTATACTCTTGGTTTCTTTTCATTAACGTTAAGCTCTTTAGGAGCTCGGAGTGTGTGTAGGATGAATAACATTAGCATTATTATGGAGTCAAAAGTCTTCGTACTTAGTTTCTTAAACAACCAACAAATTAGTTCACAGTTCAGTTGGGAATAATAATGAATTTAATTAACCACAAAAATCAATGCGTAAGGGCGGGAAGGAAGTAATTATCAATTATGATATGAATAACGTGGTGAAATAGAGGAACCTGGCAAAATTAAGTGAAATTAATGACATGCTTATCTAGGATTCGGTGATTGCCAAACAACGTCCAAATATTTTTAAGATATTGAATGGTTTCTCCATTTAAGTGTCAACATCAGAAATCAATCAGGATGCTCCATTAGGAACTAAATGGTATACTTTCTTCATCTGTAAGGAATTTATCAGGATAGCCGCAAAGTTGGTAACAACATTTAGGCTAGTAACGGGTGGCAGCACTGAAATCAGATGCACTTTGCTCCTACATCAACGCAGAAGTTATTTGCATTTATTCAATGACGACCATCAAGTTGGTACATTACCAGTATATTGTTTGCTATTGATAATACAGGGGTCATCTTAAAATAGACAAATCGTGTTTGATGATGCATAGAAAGCTTAACTCAAATTGGGATTTTTGTAATGTAAGAGTAACTGTAAATTAGTACCACTTTATCATTTGAGAATAGATGGTGTGTATTGTAGGACAACAGATAAATGCTGTAGGGCTACGTGATTAATTTGTATTCACAGTGAAATTGTACAAGCTTTCGTTTCGAGTTCTATTTTATTTAAATTTGAAATATTTCATTGAGCTATAATGGGTAACAATGATTATAATAAGATATTTAATTTTTATTGTCAAAACAAACATTTATTGAGTGCAACGAGTTAATTACATTTTGATAAATATGACATTATTGATTTTTATGAGAAAGGTAAATTTATTCCATAACTATGTTTATGGAGCGGAATAAAGGAGGATGAGTGTTTCTTACTTCCTTTTGTAAAACATGTAGTTGTTGTTTGTTCGGTTAGACGTTGTGTTTAGCTGGATGGGAGTATTTTTATAATTTAATAAATTTAGTTTCATGAATAACCCCACCTACCAACAATCCCTATACGCCCAGAAAACACAAGATCTCGATCTACCTCGCTAGTCATTACTATTTGAAAGATAAATTCCATTGCAAAAAGATTTTGGAGGTAAAGGTAGTACATTCCTTTCCCGACGACGTTTGTTGGTTTTAGCCGGGTCATCGCGCTTCTTAACGTCACGGAAAAGGTTACAGTACTATCATCATCATCATCATCATCATCACTGGCACGACAGCGCCTGTGTACCTTGACTTTCTGAAGAAGTTTCTTCCATTCTTTCCTGTCTAGAGCCGAAGGATCTAAGGATCTTAAGGAACTAAGTATAATTTTTACACAAATTATATTTCCAACTAGCTGTACCCGGCATCCGTTGCAATGCCAATCAAAGAAAGTGATGGCATTGTCACTTTGTATGTTGAAGTGCTTTTGGATTCCCAATTTTGTTTTTCTTTTTCCGGTAACCACCTCTAAACTATTGTAAAATTGATTTACTATCTCAAAAGAATCATGGGAGCGTGCTCAATAACACACCGAATTTTCATCGCAATGAAAAGAATGGTATATGAACGCATACGGGACTTTGTTGAAACGATTCGAGCGCCGTCACCCATTTGTTGAATATACTCGTACGCTACCTATTATAACATGGATTTACTAAGTGAAAACCTTCCCTGGCGTGTACACAACAACTCATGAAAGTTTCATCGCAATCGGATGAATGGCATATGAACACATACGGGTTTTTGCTTAAACGATTCACGCAACGACACTCATTTGTTTAATCTACTTGTGCGCCACCCATTGAAAAACGGATTTACTAATTCATACACCTTCGCAGGACTGTGCTCAACTCCCCTAAGTTTTATGATAATCGGATGAATGTTATATGGACGCATACGGGACTTGGTTGAAACGATTCACGCGCTGTCGCCCATTAATTGAATCTAATCGTGCGCTACCAATTGTAAATTGTATTTACTAAATCAGAAATATTTGCGGGAGTGGAAACAACATTTCTCCAAATTTCATTGCAATCGGATGAATGGTATATGAACGCATACGGAACATTGTTTTAACGATCCACGTGCCGTCGCTCATTTGTCGAATCTACTTGTGCAATACCTGTTATAAAGTGGATGTACTAAGCCAGAAACCTCCCCTGAAGTATACACAACATTTCACCCAAGTTTCATCGCTTTTAAACAAATGGTATATGAACGCATACGGGACTTTGTTGAAACGCTTCGCGAGCCTTTGCACATATGTTGAATCTACTTGAGCGCTACCTATTGTAAAATGGATTAAGTAAGCCTGAAACTTTCCTTGGAGTGTACACAACAACTCACCCAAGTTTAGTCGCTATCAGACGAATGGTACATGAACGTATACGGGACTATGTTGAAACGCTTCGCGCGTCGTCGCTCATTTGTTGAATCTACTCGTGCGCTACCTATTATAACATGGATTTACTAAGCCAGACACCTTGCCTGTAGTGTACACAACCTCTCACCCAAGTTTCATCGCTATCAGACGAATGGTATGTGAACGCATACAGGACCTTGTTGAAACGCTTCGCCCGTCGTGGCACATTTGTTGAATCTACTCGTGCGATACCTATTGTTAAGTGGATTTACTAAGCCAGAAACCTTCCATGAAGTGTACACAACACCTCACCCAAGTTTCATCACTATCAGACGAATAGTATATGAACGCATACGGGACTTAGTTGAAACGCTTCGCTCGTCGTCGCTCATTTGTTGAATCTACTCGTGCGCTACCTATTACAACATGGATTTACTAAGCCAGAAACCTTGCCTGTAGTGTACACAACCTCTCACCAAAGTTTCATCGCTATCGGACGAATGGTATGTGAACCCATACAGGACTTTGTTGAAACGCTTCGGCCATCGTCGCTCATTTGTTGAATCTAATCGTGCGCTACCTATTGTTAAGTCGATTTACTAAACCAGAAACCTTCCCTGAGGTGTACACAACATCTCACCCAAGTTTCATCACTATCGGACGAATAGTATATGAAGGCATATGGGACTTTGTTGAAACGCTTCGCGCGTCGTGGCTCATTTGTTGAATTTACTCGTGCGCTACCTATTATAACATGGATTTACTAAGCCAGAAACCTTGCCTGTATTGTACACAACCTCTCACCCAAGTTTCATCGCTATCGGACGAATGGTATGTGAATGCATACAGGACTTTGTTGAAACGCTTCGGCCGTCGTCGCTCATTTGTTGAATCTACTCGTGCGCTACCTATTGTCAAAAGGATTTACTAAGTCAGAAACCTTTCCTGGAGTGTGCACAACAATACAGCCAATGTTTCATAGCAATCGGGTGAATGGTATATGAACGCATACGGGACTTTGTTTATGCGATTCGCGTGCCGTAACTCATTTGTTGAATCTACTCGTGCGCTACAACTTTCATATTTATTCACCTTTTGAACCTTCTCTGGACTTCCACAAATAATTCAAGACCAAAATTAGCCAAATCGGTCCAGCCGTTCTCGAGTTTTAGCGAGACTAACGAACAGCAATTCATATACAGGGTGTATTTGATATGATGGAAGTCCTTTACACTGGTGATAGAAGATGGTATTCTAAGCAAATATCTTCATGAAATTAAGTCGGATCTTAATTAGTGTAGGTGGAATTAAATCACAAAAATCGTCGGTCAATATCTTGGAAACGGGCTTTCACTTCGTTCCCCTCAGCAGCAGAGCTGACTTCTCCCAGTCTCCCTCCCCTCCTACGCTGAGGAATGTTGACCAGAGTCTGCAGTTGAGTGACCTCCTCGCCTTGTCTGCCAATGACATTGAAATACACAAACCGAGCCTATGAACAGCTGATTCACACCTTCATGGGGAGTGGCTACATGACTAGTGATGGTGGATCTGTCTAGGATTTTTCCAGCTTTATGAACTATGCATAGAAAATAGAAATCCTAAAGATTTAGTAAATTAATTTAAGGAACTGTTGGTCTATCTTTGTGTGAAGATAGTGCAACAACTGTAATAAACTTATTAATAATACTAATAATAGTAATAGTAGGCTTTTAGACACACTAACTTCTTTTATGTTTCTTTTTGGTATGTCGAGTTGCCAGACTTTAATGTACGTAGGATTTCTTGTATGTGCCATGAAATCCATGGAGATGATCTTATTAGATCCCATTCATTTACTACATGACTGAACGTATATCGCACCCTCGGGAAGGTTAGCACTCTACCACCAGAACTACACATGCTGACTCTTATTATTATTATTATTATTATTAGACTATTATTATTATTTTCATTTTCGTGTATTTTCATATGTATTTACATTGTTGATGGACCAATAAATCAATCCTCCCCCCCCCCCTCTCCAGTTAATGGCCACCCGAGGGCTGGAGATGGGATGGGACAATTCACAATATGAACATGTGGTACCATACTAGTATTAAATCTTGGAAGTAGGTTTCCATGGGTTCCCACTTCTACCCCAGGCAAATGTCGGGATTGTTCCTAACTTAAGGCCACGGCCGCCTTCTTCTCAATAATCATAACCGCTGGCAGTGCAGCCCATGAAGGGCTTAGGCCTACCAAGCGACCGCTGTCCAGCCATTTGGCCTGCAGATATTAGGGTGACGCGTGGTCAGTGCATCGGGTCCCCTCGGCCATTAATCTTGATTTTCCTGACTCGGGCACTGCCTCACTGTTAGACAGCTACTTAATTGCCCTCACGAGGCTTAGTGCACTGCGTTACAGCCCTCACGTCAGTTTCTAATATCCCTGATGGAGCCAGGAATCGAACCCAGGGCCTCCACGTGAGAGGCAGTTGCACTGCCCCAACACCACAGGGCCGGCGCCTTCTTCCGAATCCTCACCTGAATTACAAATACCCACATTACTACAGAAACCACAAAACACAGGTTATCACACAAATTCTACCCACACCCAGCTACATGGGGCTAAATGACCAAAATCGCCAAGCCTCTCAAACAAAACATCAAGTTTTTTACTTCCGTCCTAAATGCCTAGTTCTGAACAGACTGCGGGATGTCGGAATTTTGTCACACTGCATTTCATTAAGAGAATGTTTTTAGTATTTTCAGAAACTAGTCAACAGAAGGTCCGACACGGACGCCAATGATACATCAGGGCTGAGTATCGAAATTATTTTATACATGAACATCAATCAATGAATTCCACACTTACAAAGTAGGCTACACAATACTACCGGTCCTGACGTCCCAAGCCATTGCGTGCGTTGTCAACAACAACAACAAGAACAACGGCAATGCACATTTTCTTACGAGACGGTAGAGCTCAAACAGCTGATAGCCTACCACCCCTCAAGTCAACCGGTAAGGTCAATGCTCCGATTACGTAACAACTTCCCCTTCGCGCGTCGTCACATCGGGCTCCGCCTCGTTTCCCCAGCCTGCCGCACCACTTTCTGCCTGATTAGTTTCTGAAATAACTAAAAACATTGACTTTTTAATGATTAATTATCAATTTCAAGATAGGTGACAATTTTTTTACCTAGGAAGCTTAGAATAGTCTCTTCTATCACCAGTGTAACGGACTTCCATCATATCAAATACACCCTGTATATATATACTAGCTGAAGTACCCGTGCTTCGCTACGCGTCATAAATAAAATAAAATGTGAAGGTGACAGTTAAAACAGGGGATAGGCGAGGTGCTGCGCAGAGGGAGATTAAGGATGGAATATTTTGTCCAATTACACCGCTCGGCGAGGACCGTGTTTTATAGCACAAATTTAGGTTTTACTCGCTAACGGTTGGAGATACCTTTCGGATAGAAAATGTAATTTTAAACCTCGTATATGCCATCAAAAGTTTGCTATTTCTTAGCGTTTTCTTTTTATTTGAAATGGAAATATGAAAGTTTGAAACCAAAGGGTGTAGTGACGTCACTCAAAAGGTCGCCATCTTTAAATAGTGCAAAGTATTGAAATCAAAAGTAACCTATATGTTAACCAGGTAAATCAGCTACTTCCATGTAAAATTCATGTATATCGAACCAGTGGTACTTGCGTGATTGAGTAATACACAGACACACACCATCTCTTTTTTAGCCTCGCTTCGCTCGCGTCATAGTCGTGTCATATTGTTATTCAATGAAATGCAGGTTTAACACCGTTAACACCCCTTTAGAACCCGAATATCCAAAAAACCGTCCTTAGTAGACGTTTCCGACACACAACAAACATATCCCCAAAATATAATTCTGCTAACATTAATAGTTTGGGTTAGTCGATGAGAGTAAACATACAAAAATCCTTCCTTAGTGGACGTTTTTCTTCCAGAATTTCACCCCTCCCCATAGGCCCCTTAAATTGGATTTATGAAAAAACGGTCGAACGCCTATTTTATTTATTTATTTATTATTAAGCTGATTGATTTCCTCCGAGTTTCAAACTCCTCGCCTATGTCGTTTAAGAGATACACGCTCCGTTAAGAAACTTTCAAGCCCCAGTTTTCATCCCTTTCACCTCATAATATACACTACATCGAAAAACCATTAGACATGTGTCATCTTATTTTAATTGATTAGTATATATACCAAGTATCACATCCCCAAATGAAACCACTCGTGAGATATTGTTATTCAATGAAATGCACGTTTACCCCCTTAACACCTATTTCGAACCTTTATATTCAAAACTCTTTCCTTAGTGGACGTTTTCGACATACAACGAACATATCCCCAAAATTTCATGTTTCTAACTTCAATAATTTTGGCTTGGCGATGATGAGTGAGTGAGTGAGTCAGGACATTTTCTTACATTTATTTTTGATAATTTCACCCCTCCCTATGAACCCTTTAAATTGGATTGATGAAACAAACGGTCGAACACCTATTAACTTATTTAAAGCTGTTTTCGCCCTGAGTTTGATGAGTGAGTAAGTTAGGACACTTTCTTTCCTGTTTTTTTTTGCCCCAGAATTTCACCCCTCTCCAAGGGTCCCTTAAATTGGATTTATGAAAAAACGGTCGAACACCTATTTACTTGTATTTAAGCTGTTTTTCCCGCCGAATTTCAAACTTCTCGCCTATGTCGTTTAAGAGATACACGCTCCGTTAAGAATCCCTCAACCCCCAATTTTCATCCCTTTCACCTCATAATATACACCACATCGATAAACCCTTAGATAAATGTCTGATTATTTTTAATGATTAGTTTATATACCGAATATCACATCCCCAAACAAACAACTCATGAGATATCGTTATTCAATGAAATGCACGTTTACCCCCTTAACATCTCTTTAAACCCCGAATATACAAAAAAAAACATTCCTTAGATGACGTTTTCGACTTACAGCGAACATATTCCCAAAATTTCATTTTTCCAACCTTTATAGTTTTCGCTGTGCGTGATGAGTGAGTGAGTCAGGCAGGACATTTTCTTTCAATTATTTTTACCAGAATTTGACCCCTCCCCATGGGCCCCTTAAATTAATTTATGAAAAAACGGTCGAACACCGATTTACTTATTTATTTAGCTGTTTTTTTTCGCTGAGTTTCAAATTTCTCGCCTATGTCGTTTAAGAGATAGGCCTACACGCTCCGTTAGGAATCCTTCAACCCCCACTATTCACCCCTTTCACCTCATAATAATACACCACATCGTAAAACACTTAGACACATGTTTGCTTATTTTTAATGATTAGTTTATATGCCGAGTATCACATCCACAAATGAAACCACTCGTGAGATATTGTTATTCAATGAAATGCAGGTTTAACCCCCTTAAGACCGCTTTAGAGCCTGAATATCCAAAAATCCTCCCTTAGTGTGCTGTTTTGACATACAACGAACATATCACCAAAATGCCATGTTTCCAAGTTCAATATTTTTGGCTGGGCGATGATGAGTGAGTGAATGAGTCAGGACATTTTCTTTCATTTGTTTTTCTTCAGAATTTCACCCCTCCCGATGAACCCCATCAATTTGATTGATAAAAAAAACTGTCGAATAACTATTTACTTACTTTAAAGCAGTTTTTCCCCTTGAGTTTGATGAGTGAGTCAGTCAGTCAATCAGTTAGGACACTTTCTTTCCTGTCCCCCCCCCCCCCAGAATTTCACCCCTCCCCATGGGCCCCTTAAATTGGATTTATGAAAAAACGGTCAAACACATATTTACTTATTTTTTATGCTGATTTTTTCCGCTGAGTTTCAAACTCCTCGCCTCTGTCGTTTAAGAGATACACGCTCCGTTAGGAATCTTTCAATCCCTACTTTTCACCCCTTTCACCTCATAATATACACCACATCGAAAAACCCTCAGAAACGTGTCTTCTTACTTTTTAATGATGAGTTTATAAGCCGTGTATCACATCCCCCAATGAAACCAATCGGGAATATTGTTATTCAATGAAATGCAGGTTTAACCCCCTTAAGACCCCTTTAGAACCTGAATATCCGAAAATCCTCCCTTAGTAGACGGTTTTGACATACAATGAACATATCCCCAAACTGTCATGTTTCTAACTTCAACAATTTTGGCTGGGCGATGATGAGTGAGTGAGTGAGTGAGTGAGTGAGTGAGTGAGTTAGTCAGGACATTTTCTTTCAATTTTCTTTTTCAGAATTTCACCCCTCCCCATGAACCCCTTAAATTTGATTTATGAAAAAGACTGTCGAACAGCTATTTACTTACTTTAAGGCAGTTTTTTCCCCTGAGTTTGATGAGTGAGTCAGTCAGATAAACAGTTAGGACACTTTCTTTCCTTCCCCCCCCCCCCCCCAGAATGTCACCCCTCCCCATGGGCCCCTTAAATTGGATGTATGAATAAACGGTCAAACACATATTTACTTATTTTTTATGCTGATTTTTTTCCCGCTGAGTTTCAAACTCCTCGCCTATGTCGTTTAAGAGATACACACTCCGTTAGGAATCTTTCAATCCCCACTTTTCACCCCCTTCACCTCATAATATACGCTACATCGAAAAACCCTCAGACTTGTGTCTTCTAATTTTTAATAATGAGTTTATGTGCCGAGTATCACATCCCCCAATGAAACCAATCGGGAGATATTGCTATTCAATGAAATGCAGGTCTACCCCCTTAACACCCCTTTAGAACCTGAATATACAAAAATCCTCTCTTAGTGGGCATTTTCGGCCCTTGGGGAAGCAGCATACCAAATTTCATTCCAATCCGTTCGGTGGTTTCTGAGATTTCGTGATGAATGAATGAGTGAGTGAGTGAGTGATATTTGACAAATATATAGTAGAAGATAGTGTCAAGTCTTTGTTATGCTAAACTCGGTTGACAGTGCTGTGTGAGTAGGTGAGTAACTAACGGGATTTTAAGTAAAGATCCTCATTTTCTATACCGGTAGTGCAGAGCGCAACTGGCATCCAGACGGCCGTGTCTCGACTTGAGCTATGTTGCCATGGAAACTATCTGCCTTGCCATTCCTTCATGGAGATATTTTATGATTTGATTAGCCTGCGCTTGAGTTCAAAAGGGCCGAAATCAGAAGAATGAGAAAGACTATCGAAAATTCATGTAGCCAGCGGTTCCTTCTGGGTCCTAAACTATGTGTATGCAAAATTTGGTTGAGATTGGTGGAACGGTGTAGATTTGTATACGGAACCAACCCACCCACCCACCCACCCACCCACCCACATACATACATAGATACAGACTTTCACTTTTATATATAAGATATACAGATTGGGCAGAGAGTAGTGAGTTCTTAAACGATAACGACACGATCGTATGAAACGGGATGAAAGAAGCACTTTTGTTGGTGTATGCGCAGAGAAGTGGTTTCTCTGTCAAATTCTCTTAGCATTAGCTGAGTATCGTAACAATTAGTTACATATTTAGCCTAAACGTTGGAGTTAATGATCAAGATATCCCAAGCCGTTATGTAAAGCAGAAATTTTACTTTAATAAAAACTTAATCAGCTGATGGTTCCTTAACCTAGTAATTTTGTAAGATAATTATTATTTCTCTCTTATTCTGTATTTTCTAATCAGACCACCTCGTGGTGTAGTGGTTGGCATTTCTGGCTGTCACCCCTGACGTCCGGGATCGATTTCAAGCTCTGCCAAAAATATATATCCGTCTTAGGGCTGGAAGAGCGTAAACACAGCCTCGTGGCAGAACGGAGAAGATATGGGTTCTATTCCCGCCTCACCATCTTGGAAGTGGCTATCCTTGGTTAATCCAGGCAAATGTTGGTTGGGATGGTACCTAACGCTTGCCCATTGCCTCCTCTACCTAGTCCGCAACCAATTACAAATTTAAACGCTAATAGAGCCATCACAATAAAACAGGTTTTCAGACAAGTTCCACACATACTCTAGTACACGGGGCTGCATGACCACGATGTCACAAAGCCCCAAGGTGAGTGAATCAACAACCATACCTTATAATACAATTTTCTTCAGCATATTGGGTGTTATTGATCATCGCCTTATATGAACAATCAGTCATCGTTTTCTTCGGGATAATAATAATAATAATATCGTATGGCCTCGGGTGCCAGGTGCAAGCTTTGTTATTTGACGCCCAGAGGACAGCTTTCATGTCGAATTTAGTCGTTGCTTGGAACGCTATGAAAGTCAAGGAGGTTGGATATCTAAGCTCCGTGACACTTTAACGCTTTCTAGTAGAGAAATGAGGAACATTTGTGTTGGTGGAAAATCCCGAGATTAATTTTGCCATTATGAACAAGGCCTACTGAATTCAAATGGGTTCATTAAAATGCCAACATCGTATGACATGCGTGCCGTTATTTTCTGTCGCCTTTCAACAATCACTTGCCATGGCCAGGATTGAACCTGCAAGATTGGGGTTGATAGTCCGACACGATAACCACTCACCCACCGGGATATTGCACTATCGTAGAGGATATGACTTTCCTTGTGTCATAATCTGTGAGAGTGCAGTCACCAGTCTCAATAACTAACTTTAATTTTTTATTTTTATTTACTTTTAGTCAATTTTACCCTCCAGGTTGGTGGTGCCCACGGACTCAGCGAGGGAACTCACCACTACCGCCTTCCAGGCAGTGTCCTAGAGCACGGAACACTTGGATGGATTGGATTCAGCTGGGGAGGTGTGATCAGCACTTTGCCCAGGCGGCCGCACCTGCAAAGCGAACAGGAGCCTCATGAGGGATGGGAAGGGAAGGGATGATTGGGATGGATAGGCAAGGAAGAGTGAAGGAGATGGCCGTGGCCTTACAGTAGGGACCATCCCGGCATTTGCCCGAAGACAAAGTGGGAAACCACGGAAAATCACTTCGAGGATGGCTGAGGTGGGAATCGAACCCCCTCTACTCATTTGGACCACCCTAGGCTGAGTAAACCCCGTTCCAGTCCTAATACCACTTTTCACATTTCATGGCAGAGCCGGGAATCGTACCCAGGACCTCCGGGTTGGCAGCTAACCCTGCTGACCGCTACGCTACGGAGGCGATACTAACCTATATTGCTGTAAATATTGCACGGTACGGTACAATGCAACACACTTTTCCTGCAGAACGATTGTGGCACATTTTTTTCCCTGACGAGACTATACCCTTGTCAGATCAAGTTAGCAACGTAAGAACAAAATAAACAACGATATACGGATAGGAAGTAAAAGCTCAGCCCAGGGAAGAAAATGAGATTTTGTGACTGGAGGATATCCCCCAACAGCTCGCATTTCTTATCAAATGAAAGGAACCACGCCTTGCCGCTGGCAATGTGTGAGCATTTATGGATTTTTCTATTCTAAGCACGAATATGTGCGTCTTCTGGGTCTGAGATGGATCCTTGTGGAGCATTACGGAACGTTTAACTACACGACATAGAACAGAAGTGAGGAAATTTTGTTGTTGTTGCTTAAGTAATGTTAATTTCTAATTAAGCACATCAATTCACGTTTTTCGGAAGGAAATTCATGGCTCAAAAATTTTACATAATTCTACCATAGTTTTAAGTCCCTTGAGTGTCTGATGTTCGTTCTTCTCACTGATTGCCATTTGTTGAGTTGTGATAAATCATGTCTGATCAGGAGATGAAGACATTGTTGATGTCTCTAAATGATAAGATGACAGAGAACTCTTTAATTCTAGATTCTGTGACAATAATTTACATTAAATGAAATACGCATAAACGTGCGTATATGGAACATAATAGGTACAAAAAGATATTATAACAGCTTTCGCGGTCAATTAAAACTCAGTAATTTTCTTTAGGTCTATGCCATGTCTTGTACAGGATTTCTCCTAAGAACATCAAGATAGGCTCATCAGCGGGTTCATGGGGTCCAGGTCCGGACCCCGACAGCAGTAGCGAACTGCGTGCTACCTCCCTTCTTATGAGGCGCACCTGCGCTTCTATACTGCGCATTATACCATCTTTTCGGAAGCCTTTATAGCGAGGTGAAAGGCTGCTTGAGCTTTAACTCACACAGTAAAGAAGCGCAGGTGCGCCTCATAAGAAGGGAGGTGGTGCACAGTTCACTACTCCTGGACACCAAGAGCCCTCTGATGAGCCCGTCGTGGTGTTCCTAGGCGAAACCCCGCACAAGACAAGGCACAGACCTAGAAAAATTGCTGAGTTATAATGCATAGTTTGTACTATTGTTCTCTAAAATATTCATCGACTTTGGTGACGTAGCTGGTAGCATGCTGAGTTTCTATCCCCTAGATCGCAGGTTCAAACCCGGCCGAAGTTGTCGGATTTTGTAAGAGCGTTAAAGACCCTAAGTATGCCTTTCTTCGGAGGGTCAGTAAAGCCGGCGGGCTCATGTCATAGATTTAGTACATGAAAATGAACCTTCCACTAACTAAAATTGTATGAAGCCAAATTTGTAGGTTTGATTTGATTAACGCTCTTAAGTTCCAACGTTCGTCGCCATGTGCTGGGTGTGGTGGCATCTAGTAGCCAAGTTAACAGCTAGGCGTCGTTGACAGTAGCATTTGGTATCAAACGTAGTAACTACTTGAAATTGATCGTCTGCAGTCCTTACCTGAATTACAGACAACGCACACTAATACAGCCAGCACATTTAACACCGGTTATCAGACAGATTTTACACACACCCAAAGTACATGGGGCTACATGACCACGTTGTCGCAGCCCCAAAAATGAGGAACCAACAAAGCATCTAAAATATTCCATAAGTGATTTTGACCATCTGGTGCACACGCTAAAATGATAACGTTCGCACGACTTCTGGCATAATTTGCAGATACAATGACGTTTTGGGTCATGGTAACCTTGTCACAAACATAAAGTGTGTTGGAAACCATGAACAGCTAATCTGGTTACAGCACTGCGTAAATATTTATTTGCTCCCATCCAGTTGCGATCAATCTTTGCTTCCGTACTGTAAAAATATAACCAGATTTCATTTCAGTTTCGGGTTCTCTTTTGGAATACTGTAACCTCCTCAGGAGTATATGACAGGTATAGTTTTAGTCTCAAGTCATCTAAACGGAAGCATTCGCTACTCGTAAGCCAATTTTGATAGGGCTGACTGTGAAATGCCCAAGATTCTCTTTAGAAACCTGTCTTTAACACCTTCAATGGTGGAAAGTACGGAGACTGTTAGTTTCTCCCAGATAAGCTCTAATGCTCTGACATTAAGGTTTCTCAGTCTGCTGAGATATTCATCAATACTAATGATGGAATTTCATGACACATAGATGTAGTCAAATAAATGTTCCACGCGGCTAGTGTGTACTCAATCTCCCGCGCTGCACAACAATATCATATTTTATTGAAATTGATACCACAGATTCTATGGACACACATATGCACGCACCGGACTGACCTTCTAACACTCATACATATTTTATATCATTTATCTATGATTAATTTCATCACCTAGCATGTTTATGACTCAAAGATGAGCCTGTAAATTTGAAATATGTACAGTTTCATGCACCAGTAAAGCCATCGTTTACATAATGCTCAACAAAAACCTTCACGTTTCCTCAAATATGCATCTATTGCTTTTTCGATATTCTTCAACAATTTCTCATTACGTATGTGCTCGTCTTTGTAAAACAGATGAGTGAACTGGGACGTAATTCGTTCCGTTATTGCAGGTTGTTTCTGTTTATGAGAAGTCTTTCATTTTATTGAATGTACCTAACTGACCTACATTGCAATTTCAGGAAGTACAACCAGAACACGGATGAATGCGAAATACGGTTCATTTGTTTTTATCGAACCCCATTTCCTTGTTCTGCTACGATAGAGGTTCTGCTCACAAAGAAAAATGAGTATCTCTGCACCAATGCTATAAAGTAATCCAAAGAACACAAATCTGTAGTTTGGCAGAGAAGTTAAATTGAGATTTAAGTAACATAAATATTTAAAAATATTTAACCTTAAATCCATACACTATAGAGGTTCAATATAATCAGTGTCCAGTACTGCCTTCAATATTGGTGTGTGCATCATCTAATGCTGCGAGCAGTATTTGATACAGGCCTCGCTGGAGCTCAATTTTTCAACAATGCTGTTAGTCTCAGTTAGTCGTATTCGAATACCAGCCAGCAAATGACGCACGCCAATGAATCAGTAACTGAGTTACATAAAATTAGTTTCTCGGACAGTATTTCATACTGTCGACGCTAATAACGTGAGTATTTTCACATTGTACATTTAACCTACTTTATTATAATTTGCTCATAGATCATATGAATTCCTTTTATAGGAGATGGCGATACGGTCTGTACCTGCATCCACGATGGTTGACGACTCCATGTTTGAAGAACTCATAAAAAAGTAGTGGATGCTATCGAAGACAGTGGTGAAACATTGGAAGTCATGGAAGACAGTGGAATGAAACGAATCTCTTTGAGACCAATCACGATTGCGACACGATCAGACAATGAAGAAGAGGAAGAGGAACATTACAGTGAAGTAAGAAATTCTGATATTGGACCAGCCTGAGAAAATACCGTTTCGGAAAAATGCCACTTCAAAAATGTTGTAAGGAACCTCCACCTGTTTATGTATGAAGTCATAGACAAAACTGGGGTGTGTCAAATTGACAGTAATGCTAGGTGTCGTGAAGAACCTTAGTGACAGTATTTAATTTTGTAAGTTAGAGGTATCATTATCTGATGACATTATAAAGGAAATACCCTTGAAATAATAAACTTGAAGATCAAAGGTCATATTTTAGAATAGGTGCTCACTGAGCTAGAAATAAGAGCATCCCTTAGCATTCTCTTTTATACTTCCATCTGAAGTCTTCTCATAAAACTATTCTTAGCAAATACTCCACGGATTAAACAGGGCGTGATACAACCTCTGTCTGAAAATCTCGGTGAATGGGTCTATATTACGAACGGATTGTTGGCTTACCTGAAACAGCAGTTACTCTCCTTCGAAGTAATCCCCGTGGATATTTATGCACTTCTTAGAACGGCTGTACAAGTCCTAGAAACTCCTGGCATAGTGTACTTTAGGGAAAGCCTTCAGATGGGTCGTCACATTACGTTGGATGTCCGAAATATCGGAAAACCTCCAGCCCTTCAGGGCTTTTCGGTGCCCATGGACCCCGATACTCCATACTTTGACGCTTGCCTTCGAGGTCGTAACTCAGGGACCATGTCTCGTCACCCGTGACGATGGATTTCAGGACCATTCCATTCCACGGAACAGTCACCCTTCTCACTGCCACCCGTCGAACAGCTGTGCGTGATAGGTTGAATTAATTCACCCTTCTCACTGCCGCCCGTCTGTGAGGTGTGCAAGTCAGGTTGCATAAATCCACGCTTCTCTCTCGCTTTCAATTTAGAATTTTGACGACCCAAACTGAAGGCTATCCCTAAAGAAGACTATGCCAGGAGTTTCTAGGACTTGTTCAGTCGTTCTCAGGAGTGCATAACCATCCACGGGGATTACTTCGAAGGACAGTAACTGCAGTTTCAGGTAAACCAACAATCCGTTCGTAATATAGACCCATTCACCGAACTTTTCAGACAGAGGTTGTATATTCCACGCTACTATGTCAATGAAGCGATTTTAAGCTAACATAACATTTTTTTATGTATGTTCTATATAATTGAACGTTTCGGCGTTGCGATGAGGATGGCATGATTGATGAAGTCATCACAAATACCCAGTCACCAGACCAGGGGAATCAACAATAGGAGATATAAATCCCCATGTTCCGAGCGTGAATCGAACTAGGGACCCCCTTCGGATCAGAGCCTAGCATACTAACCACTGAGTCACGAAGCCAGACAGTCTCAATCGCAGATACATAATCTTAACATACTAGATACTTGAAGGCTGTCCTGGGAGTATCTAAATACACTCGCTGAAGATTAGTATATGACATTGCTTGGGAATCCTTTCTGCCGAAAGACTTAACACTCAAGTTCGTTTTGCCTTACACGACCAATTGGAAGAGGGTACTGGCAGAAAGGACATTGAAGAGAGTAGAAATTTGGATAGTGTTCTACCCGACCGACGCTATAATGAACAAGGCATAGAAGGACGCGAATCAGGACTTGCGCTACTTTCTGACTTTTTCACTGTGCACGGCTTCCGCAATAAAATGTGCCAGAAAAAAATATACCACGATCCTAACTCGACTTATGTCTGTGAGCTGTGTGATGGAATCTGTGAACGTTACCACGTTCTTAAGTATATGTATCGAGGAAATCTTATCAAAGACTACTGCATGACCTGAAGTGCATCTTAACATTTGCATATTGTTTACTTATTTAATAGTGATATGTACTTGTAAATTTATTTTGCACAAATCGTGCACATTAGTAAATTAATTAAATTAATACTGTGTAGATTAAGGCTTCACAGCCCGGGTTACTATTACAATTACTCATGTGTCAGAAAACTGTATCATAATGATGATCATTATAGTACTGATTTTCATTGTGATACAGTTTCTCCAGCCAATCAGAGCTCATTCATTGGCCAATTAGGTAAGGATAGATTCGTGCATGCGCTCAAAATCCAACATGTCGGACATGAACTACATGATTTGAAAGTTCAAATTGGATATCGGATCAACCATTGTAGTTACAATCCCAAACACAAAGACAAAATCAGCACGAACCTTTACGGTAACAAGAAAATACTATGACATATGCAGGAAATTTATGAATCTTCGTCCAGAAGTTAGCAACACAGCATCCTTCTATATAAATTACCGACATGGAAAGTGCACCGTCCATATGATCGCGTAAATAAACTGGCGAATATGAGACAAGAAATAGCACTGTAACTTAATATCTCCAACTCCAATTTCTACACAGCGCAATGCTTTCAAATGACTTCGGTGACAATATTAGTGAATGCTAGAGCTGGACGGCACTAGACATCATGCAGGCTGTAAACATTAGCATTGCCAAGTAAAGTAAATGATCTCTGCTTTCGAAGTGCTTTGACCCACGCATGCGCTCTGTTCAGTCAGCAAAGCCAGCGCGCCCTGTTCACTAACTGAAGTAACTGAATCCCACAGATATTAATGAATATTTATGTTAAAACATAAAATAAAGTTATAATAAATCTTCGATCATAAACAGTCGTATGCCACTCGCCTATTTTGGTAATTAAGGCACTCGTATTGGAATTATAAATCGAGCGTATTGCCATTATAGGCTCGTTGCATAATGTACTATTAAATACCAGACGTTTCGAGAGAAACTTTGCCTCCTTCTTCAATGGAATTAAAACAATGTGGCTAAAGAAAGTGTGTCAATGAGATTACAAAAACTACAGAAATTCCTCTCGAAACGTCTGGTATTTAAATGTTATTTTCACGCGGCAATAGCACAAAACATGAATAATTTTAAATTAAAACTAATCACAACATTCAGATTATTTACATACACACACGAGTAATCCTTGAACGATCATTGTTCTTGGAACCTGGAATTTACAGGCTTACATGTTGTTTTCTTGATGTCAGCAGCCGGGGAAGGCAAGGAACACTTTAAGCCCATCCATGGAAGGCAATTTCCCCCAGCTGTGCTCAGAACTAAGTGTAGGGGCGCTTTAAACACTTCCCGCTCGCTCCACTGGGGATGCACTCGACCATGCCCACACGCTCTCTGAGGCTTACTTTTCATTGATGACCATGGCATTCTTGACAGTCACCACGTGTGTACGGGTTCGATTCCTGGCTCGGATAAAGAAAATTAATTATGTTCTAAAAATTGGAAATGGTTACACTCAGCCTCGAAAGGCAGAACTGAGAAGACGTGGGTTCGATTCGATTCTTAATCTTAGCCATCATAGAAGTGGATTTCTACAGTTCTTCACGTTCATTTCTGGTGATGCCGGAATGGTACCTAAATAAAGGCTACGGCCACCTCTTAACCAATCCATGCGTTAATTGCAAACTCACACACTACTACAGATATTAAAATGCAATTGTCTATATGCGAGCTGAACATGTCCTCGGACACTCCCGGCACTAAAAGCCATGCGCTAAATAAATAAATAAATAAATAAATAAATAAATATGAGGCATATTAAACATACACACACCCAACTACATTTCTAAAAGGCGTAGCATGCTAAAGTACTATGTCCATGATCGCTGGTTCAAAATCGGCCGAAGTTGTCGCATTTTTTAAAAGAGCGTTAAAATCACCTCAGTATGCCTTCCTTCGGAGGGGAAGTGAAGCCTTCGGGCCCATGTCATAGATTTATGGCATGTTAAAGATAATAATAATAATAATAATAATAATAATAATAATAATAATAATAATAATACTGTTATTGGTTTTACGTCCCATTTGACTACTTTTAGAGATGCCGGGGTGTCGGAAACACGACTGTGTTATATTTTATATTTATTGATCAGCTAATATTGTCTTTATAAAATTTTTGAAACTATTAATTTTTTCATTAATTTTTAAAACTTCTGAGCATTATCTTTGATCAACAATTACCTACTCCAGAATGATTTATATCGTGTCTTTGAGATCAGTAGCCTGTTCAATGGGCCAACTCTCCACATTTGTAGGTGAAGTAGTTATCAAAACATTATGAAATATTACAGAAAATATAAAACACTGACAGCTGTAGCTACGCTCGCTAATGCAAAGCGTAAGGCCACTTGGGCTTAGCTATCTCCGGTCTCGGTAGACGTGAGTTCTAGTCCCGCCATCGGCCGTTCTTGAAAAGGTTTTCCGTGGTTTCCTATTTTCAACTCCAAGCAAATGCTGGGACGGTACCGTCTGACAAGCCACGGCCGCTTCCTTCCATATCCTTGTCAAGTTTCATTCATCTTCAATAATTTCATCTCTCAGTAACTCTTCTCAAGAGATTGATGTCAGGAAGGGCATCCGCCACATAGCCTTTCATCGTATTTCATCGCCGACCCCGTTGAAAACGGGAGTAATAAGGGGTAGATAACTAACATACACAGAAATAGTCAAGCAAGAATTCAAAATTTCGAGGTGGGAAATTTAGACAACACAGCATCGTCAAGAAATAAATGATCGACTAGTTGTTAATGTAAAAAATTCCAAACATGTTTAGGTTTTAAAAAAAAACCTTAACTATGCAAGGGTTCTTAACCTGTTTACTCTCACACCTACCCTAAAAGTAAATTTTAAACTTCACCTCACTCCCCCCGCCCCCCCCCCCCCCCCTCTTTCACAAAGTAATTAATAATGCAGATCAATTATATATTTCACATTTTTTTTACCTTTTCAGATGGTTACACAATAATGTTATTTTTGAGGAACACTTTTTGTCACTCAGAGTGTTATCGAGTCACGTAAAGCACACAATGTTATTTTCAATACTGCTTTTCATTCTATCACGAACATGGTTGCATATTAATAACTGTGCTTCCATTTCTTTGACATGGTTTTCTTGAGACACGGCACTGTAACTTATACGTCTGATAGTAGTGGAGATAATAATGAAACAATTTCCTATTGTAGTTGAGTAAATTTAAAGAAATAAAAGAGGTCTTGTAAAAATGAATTGTTACACTCATGCAGATTGTGCATTTCAATAAAGAGCAATACTAACCATTCTTACTTGAAGAAACCCATTGTTTTAGCTATTCAAACTATACACCTATCTCATTAGATCTATTTTTATGGTCAGAATAATTTGTATGGAGGAGAAACTCTTACAACTAGGGCTCGGATTTTTAGGTGGCTGAAACCTTCACTTTAGGTTTCTTGTATTCTAAAAATAGGTTATTTTAGGTTTTTCTTCCAGGATCAATACAGGCAGCAATAATTTTCTGTTTTGCTTATTTCTGTGAAATTTATTTATGAACTTCTTTCACAAAAGTTTATTGTCACTTGTGCCGGGCTCCTCTCCATCTTCTTTCCTATCGGCCTCCCTTGTTCAACTCTTGTTCTCTTCCGACACCAACGGTATTAGGGTATCCGAGGCCTAGGGAGTCTCTTCCTTTTCCGCCTTAATTGGCCCTTGTCTCATCTTTCCTGATACCCTCCTTCTGCGAGGGGTCAGCCTTCTTCATCTTTTCATGTTATCTCCTGCCTTCTGCTCAAGACCCTCAAGGAGACAGGGTGTATGTAGCCCCACCTCTTTTGGAGCACCCTGGATATTGCTACACCCTCAGGGGCTCACGGCTGGTGACTTCAGGAGTTGGCGATCCCGAGGAATTCTTGAGCTGCGTCGGCTTTTTCCCCTTTTTCCACTGACTTTGGGGCGGGCCCCTTTCTCTTTCCCATCTGCCTTTCATGGCTCTCCTTCCTTCCAAGACCCTCCTTCCTCATTCTTCGAGGGTTGAGGACATTTCATTTCTCCCTGTCTTTTATTTGCCTTATTATTTATTTGTTTACCATTTCTTCTTCTAGTGTGTAAGTCTGTAGTTATTATTAGTTGTAGTTTCCATTCTTATCTCATCTTTCACTATCACCCAATCAATTAGGGGCCGATAACCGAGATGTTAGTCCCCTTAAAACAGCAATTATCATCAGCATCGTACTGCATTTAACGGTAGTAACCTGAACTATCTCTGTCCTACTGCTTGTAATCGCGGTGGAAATAATTTTTCGATTCATTTCAATGGGGGAAATAACATTCTTTATTTGATAAAGGCAAAACAGCTGTTTAGGTCAATCCCTCATTTAGTTTTTTTTAGGTGAAATGAAATTCACATATTCTGCTCCAGGAAGTGGGAAATGAACATATATGTTGAAATTTGTGAATTACGTAGCCAGGAAATAAAATTGGTAAAAACCTAAGAATTTGGCACCTACTTATAACTGTATGGTTTATGTTCCGACTGGTGTAAATTCTGAAAATCAATATTACAAAATTATAGAGGAAGGTCACATCTCCCCACTAACCTCATTGCACCTCCCCAGGAGAGGCACACCTCACAGGTTAAGAACCCCTGCGTTAGAGGAATACACGGACAGAAGCACAGTACTAGCGGACCCCTGCGAGAACTCTCGCATGTGTATAAACTACCCGCCTGGCTTTACTGTTATGCGGGATTCTATAAATATGTTTATTTGTATTATTTATATATTTATCGTATGACATACAGACAACAAGCATGCAAGATAAATATATACACACATAAACATTGATATATACATATTTACAGGGACACACGACAAGGCAGGCTTATATCTTTAAATCTAAATTATGTATCCATTGCAATGCTGTAGGTTTTGCCAACAGGAAGTCAGACCGATTACCCTGATATGCTCTTCTATGGCATTCGTTAACAATGTGGTGAACTGACTGTGAATGACTTAAATAAATAAAAATGTGGGTTGTATGCGTCCCAAGTGTACGGAATACTGCTCGGGTCTAAGCTGCGTGGACCTGAGAGGAATGTGCATCTTAGACTATGAGTAGTGGTGGTGATGAGTGATGAGGTTTCTCGGTCCTTGTGTAGTAACAGATCCAAATACATTCGTTGGTGACTCACTCATTCCCAACGCCACACTGGTTTCAGAAAGGCCCTGTGTTAGCAGTATTGGAATAGACGAGTATGTCAGGTAACACGGCGGGCTGTCGACAGGCTTGTCAATTCTCGCCTGCTCCTACCCTGCCACTGCCCTCCATCCCGCAAGTTCACAGAGCTTAGACCCGAGCAGTACTCACCCGGCGCTAGTGCTATGCGGGCTGGGCGCGACAGTCTTCAGGCACTTTGTAAATAAATAAATGTATTTTCGTTGACTTTTGAAGAAATGCAAGATTTTTCCTGTAGGGCCTACTATTGAGACGATTTGGAAGAATTTGGTACAAACGGCACCTTCTAACTCCCTCAGGTTTAGGAGCTTGAGTTCTGTGAAACATACAACTTAGCGTACAGGCCGGACGTTTGTTTTAGACGGGGCCGATAACCTAGATGTTAGGCCCCTTAAAACAACAATTATCATCATCATCTTGTTTTAGACGATTGCCCTTGACCTTGAAGCCTGCGGGTGAGCCTGCACACGCTCACTCTCTCACCCTATCGCTTCACACTGTCAACACCGATCTGATGTAATGGGATTCCAGACTTGAGCAGACAGTATAGTCCACGTCAAAGTATTGTGTGACGCGGAAGTACACGTTACGTAGTTACGAACAGAACGTCATTATATTTGCCAATGACTTTTCAGCAGTAGTGTGAAACAGCTTTGTCAATCATCGGACCGCTTGGGTCAGCTGATAACAACACACGTACTGTAGTAACTTGCCTCCAGGCTTCCATTATGATTTTTCACTCGTCTAAAACAAACGTCCGGCCTGTATTATATACAGTAATAAGATAGATTGTGTTATTCCCTCTGATGCACAGGTTCCCTTTAGTAATATTCTTTAGTAGAGAACATCAGTTCTTTTTTTCTCCTGTTTGGAATGCGAGTGTTATGTGTGATGAACGAGTTGATGGGCACACGTCGCTAAATGCAAAGCCATTAGCAGCAAAAGCAGCAAGCACTCGTGACCCCGCATCTGTTGGGCGAGGAATGTACGGGTCATAGCTATTGACTGCAGTACGCTACTCAAATATCTATGTAGGCCTACATACTTCATGAATAAAAGTTTACACGTGGTAAACCTTTCCTTTTTCTCTTTTAACTCATCGAGGTTATTTAGTACTGGACTTTTATGGACAGATGAAAGACACTATTCTGATCAGCACTGTAACAGGCTCTCATCCCCCCTTTAACCTTTTAATTACCAAAAGATTATAATAAAATTAGCATATCAAAATGCTTTATCACATGATATTACCATACCAAAAATTAATAATTATAACACAGAGGAAAGGCCTAATTTAATTACTCGCTAGGTCAGCTGAGTTCACAGCAAAAAAACCTGGGAGTGAATGTTCCAAATTTTCGTGGTATTCAAGAACACCCTGATTTGATTTAGGAGAAGAGATCAGGCGGGACGAAGCATGTGTCAAGACCAGCTTGTTGAATGGAAGGTTGGGCGTACTCAAAAGGCCGACAATTTTAATCTTGCCACACATGGTGAAGGAAACAGAACAATCTTCCTCCTGACTGCCATCATTAAATAAAAAAAACAACATCTCAATATCGAAGTATAATGAAAATCTAAAATTGATACAATTAAATCATGATTAAATTACAACTAAAACCCTAAACCGCTTAACTTAGGCTAATATTTAAAAGGTAATGCAAGTTACGGATAATACTGTGAATAAAATAAAGTCAGACATTGCCCAGTTGGCAAAATTACATTTCCCCATCATACGATTAATTGAATTACTGAATAGAGGGTAGTATCATCCGCAAGAATAAAAGGAAAATTAACAACATGAAATTCAGGCCCGGTGCCGTTTCACAAACAAATTGCATAAAGCAACAAAAGCGTTCCTTAGCGAACGAAAGCGTCCGAGAAGCTTCAGAGTCCAGCACTGACTGTCTTTTGAAGCCTATCTGACCAAAGTTAAATCCACGAGGTTCCCATCCAGGTAACGGGAAATAGGGCAAAAATAACCCACCCTGCAGTAACTACATATAAAGGTATCACCGAACTATACAAGGCCCTCCAAAAGATTACATACTAAAGTGCTAAAATAAAATGTCAGTCTTTATCTAATTAAGTTGATGGTCCACCGACACATGGCCTTAAAATAACACTGCCAAATGACACAGTTTAATGTTCCATCGAACGGTTGCCCCTTCTAACAAATTGAGTTCATACCACCTGGTGTATTTCAGCCCTCCGGGGATGCTGCCCTCTCAGTATCCCCGGAGGCGATCGCTTAAGAGTCTTTATGCCAGCAAGGTCCTCACCACACTGTTGCTCCAGTCACAGATCGCACCCTTGTATTCCAGCGTACCCCCCACCACACTGTCCAGTAGTACCAAAAGCAACAATGGCGCAACCGACCAAAACAAAGCCAGAGTCCAAGGCCAGAGTCCAAGGTTTGAGTTGGTACTATTGAATATCACCCCACACAGGTTACTGCGTAGAAACCTTCCAGGAGCTGAGGCGTTACACAATGTTCTTGTAAGATTGTTCTCAGAACAAGAGCTTGGCGAATGAGCTGACAGGAAATGTTCACTTTCCCAATGTTCACAGATCAAAGCTTGACTTATCCCCCTTTTCCATTAGCGATAATACCTTAAGTGACAGTTCGCACAAAGGGTAGAAATCCTGGCAGAAAGGCTTGGCGATCCCATTTCACCAGTAGTTAGGCGCCGGATTGGCGAAAGGGATTCTCAGAAGAGGCCTGGTGTATGCTCTCATGATAATCCGGTCAGACCTGGAGCTCTTACTGCGTCTCGAAGATAAAGATGAACATGTACTGATTTGCAAAATCGGTACATCCTCCTCCTCCCAAGGAAGACGACGGGGAGATGACAAACAGGGTGATGGTGTCCAGCCGGTCTCTTGGCAGCTGAAGAGGCTACTCCAATCTCCGCCAGCAGACCTTGAAGTAGATCTCCTCGGGTAGAATGATGCCATGGGACCTAGATGGTACCTCCAAACTGGGCCCAGATTGATAGTACACGTCCCACATAGTGACCACTGAAACACACATCAGAACAGCAGCGTATGGTCCAAATACAGTTCCCTTAGAGGGAACAATCGTTCCAGGCCAGTCAACGAGCCCTAACAGCTGAAGTTATCCCAGGAAGGATAAAAAAAATCACACGAAGCATTAGTGTACCATCGAAGTTCACTAAAGAGTCTTTCAAGTCTCACACGGGATGCTTGAGGCCACGAACAAGGTTCTGTGCCAAGACTGGGGTTCCAGGGCATAATGAAAGGTCCGCTGAAGTATTAAAATCACACGAAAAGGGCAACCAAGTATACGATATGACTGACGTTAACAAGCTTAATTGAAAGTTCACTACAATACTTAGCAAGAATAACCAAATCAACTTATATCAACCAATATTTGACTAAAACATCCAGAAACCATAATATTTACAAAATTTCAGATATTTTCCCACCGAAATTCCCTGAAATTTTATGGGCAACACCATCAAAATAGAAATAATGCAAGGGGGAACTCACTGGTACCCTTCCAAAACAGTTAAACATACTCAAAAATGAATTTACATTTACTTTGATGGCCTCACGCAGTACCGTAGGAAAACAGAACACATTTAGGAAACACCAAAACATTTTAAAACAAATACAACATACCATAATCAAAACATATGGATCGTCTCAGGTATGTGACACATATTAAAACATAATGAATACCAAAAGTCACTGTCTCATTTCACCAGTCGCTGCCCCTAACCGTCCACGGTGGCCATCCGACGAACGACAGAAAACAGCAACTACCTTCCACGAGAACAATAACCAAATGGGGAGACCACGTTAAACAATAGACACCACGATCCAACCAATTTACATACCAGCACCTAACCAAATTTCACCAAATAACTTCATCGCTACTCGCCAACGCATCCTAACAGATTACAACTCCCCAAGAGTTCCTGTAGGATGACCAACCGAACTCAGGACACTAAGGTGATCACACCTATCCTGAGAACCAACTCACAAAAGTTACACCAATGTTCAAAATTAAAACATCTTCTCAAAATTAAGATGCCACCTTCTAGGCACGGAACCTAACCAATATCAAACCAACAACAACCACGAGCCCGGTGCAGAGGCTACACTAATTCTACACCCAAAGCACATAGCTCAGCAGAATTAGACACAAATTCAAGTTGGTACCAACCAATTTTCAAGACATACCTAAACGAACGTGGCTCCTCCATTAAAAAAAACACAAATTACTTATAACTTTTACACCCACACAGACAACAAACCACTTCCATGGTCGCATACACAGATCTACCTTACTACAACGAACACCCATAGGTGTCATGTGACACATTTCTACAAGCACAAGGTGATTAACATCCTCAAAACTTCAGATTCTCTAACCCAGCGGTCCTCGACATGCCACAGAATGCTCAAAATACAGAATTACAGGATCACAGATGTGATGGCATGATAATTTTTTTAAATGCACGGGGCGGTTACTGTCCCCAAATTCACATGTTCTCCACCTTCAACATCTCCCACACACCGCATCAAGTTCCACACACAGAATTACAAGGTCACTGAGGTGACAAAATGATAAATTTTCAAAATGCACGGGGTGGTTATAGTCCCCAAAGAAAATGCACCTTACACAGAACGAGAGCTAGCTCACCAACTAATAGATACCTCAAATTTCTCCAGAACAGGCACGACATCTCCAGTGCAACACTATCTCGTTGCATAGAACAACTGACTAACGCTATAGCCTGGCTACCAGCTCGAAGCTGATGCTAATCGAACTTAATTTTCTTTTTCACACCCAAGTATACGGGGATACATGAACTATGATTCCAACTACAATCACATGAACGTTGTGATAATACCAGCAAGTCAGCAGTCTAACAGTATATACCGCAGATTACAAGTAACCTACTGACTAACCTAACCAGATACATTTTCAACCGACAAGAGATTGCAATTTGAAGAATTTCCAGATCAGTGATACAATTTATAAAGCCCTCACGTCAGCAGCCGAACAACACACCAAAATGAGCATTACTCTGAAACCTCATACCTTATTTTCACATAAAATCAAAATTTCACTACCATCCTAACCAAATTATAACTAAATTATCCAAAAAATTTACTCAAAAATATCAACCACGAATATGATGAACAAAACTCAGCTAACAGAAACAGATCACAGCCTTTCTTGGGGATTACAAAAGATGATATAAGAGATTTGACTTCAGCGGAACAACTAGACCATCTCCCATCGCTCTGAACTTCATATCATCGCATTCACAGGAAACAGAACATCATAATTTCACCTTTTACACACCTCGAGTTTCTCGTTCACTAGCAGGTTTACAATATGATATGTGAGTCCTAAAACACGTTTCCTAGACAGATCCTCTAATAACACTGTTACTTCAGAAGGAAAGGACAGAATCTCATAGGGGCCCTCATATTTTGGCTGCAGTTTACCTGATACCTGACGACCTGGGGCCTTAGCCCAGAAGTTTCTGCATACACAAAATCTCCGACAGAATATTCACCCTGTTTTCGGCCCAAATTATATCTCTCAGCCAGCTTGTCATGCGAGATCTTTATAGCAGCTCTGGCCTCCTTCCAGATTTCTCTGACACGATCAGGAGAGGGTTGGTCAGGAAGAAGATCATGAAGTGACCACAGATTCGTTAGAGGGGAATTTGGGACGAACGCATACATAAGTGAGAACGGCGTTTTCCCATGGGATTCATGCTCAGCAGTATTGAAAGCGTAGGGTAACCAATGTAATGACGAATCCCACCTGGCATGATTGTCACGATGATATGCGATAAGTACAGCTCTCAAATTTCGGTTAACTCTCTCTGCCAAACTAGGGTTGGGGAAATAGGGTGTCGTGGTGACATGGGAAATAGCATAATCAAAACAACATTTTCTAAACTGATGAGAAACAAAGGCCTTGGCATTATCTGACACCAAGTATTGACTAGGACCAAAGGAAGAGAAAACAGACTTTAAACATCTTATGACAGTAGCAGAGTCACAATTTCTAGTGGGAAAAATCCATGAAAAGCGAGAGAAACCATCGACACAAACAAAAGCAAAACGGTTACCCAATTTAGACCTCGGCAGGGGCCCAACGAAATCCACATACAAGCGTTCCATGGGCCTAGACGCAGATTCGGAAGCTAACTTACCAACCTTACCACTGACGGTAGGCTTACTCACTTTACAATCATGACACCCCAGCACGAACTTTCTCACATCCTTATCGAGACCCTTCCAAACAAAAGACTGCCTTATTTTCTGTCGAGTTTTGAATATTCCTAGGTGGCCTCCAGCGGGTGACTCGTGAAAATACATTAGCATGTCATTTATCAGCTGAGCAGGCAAAACAACTTTAGGCTTTCTATCACGCCTAGTTACACAACACAGTACACCAGACTTTAAAATATAAGGTTTTATCTCTTCTCCAGAAACTAATCGAGCAATTAGGTCACACAAGACGGGATCTTCCTTCTGATGGTCAGCAATGTCTCCAAACAATAACGGTGAATTTACTAACATGTGCTGAGCTGAATTAGCCCCAACAACAACAGGTTCCTCTAAAGAGGGAGTTTCACACCTGTCAGGAATTTCTCCATAGAGACGCTTAAGTGACACAGCACAAATATTTTCATGATTTTCCTCGGGAACGAGATTCTTACATTTATTAGGAACTTCTTCATACATGCGGCTAAGGGAGTCGGCTATGACATTTTCACAACCCTTTATATGACGAACGGTGAACTGAAATGATGAAATACGGGTTGCCCACCTGGCGATTCGCCCAGTGGTTCGAGGTCTAGCCAGGACCCAGCTCAGGGCCTGGTTATCGGTTTCAAGTTCGAAAGGAACATGTTCGACATACATTCGGAATTTCTCCAGTCCAAACATCACTGCGAGCCCCTCAAGCTCATATACGGAATAATTTACTTCAGCAGGGGACAGAGTTCGAGAAGCAAAACCAATAGGTCGTCTACCTAACTCACTTTCTTGTAACAACACAGCAGCTACAGCACCGAGCGACGCATCAGTCTGGATTATAAACTTCTTACTGAAATCAGGGACAGCGAGTGCCTCCTTCAAATCGTCAAAAGCTGCTTGCTGCGACGGACCCCATTCAAATTTCACGTCGGACCTTCGCAGATGGTTAAGTGGCAACGCCCGCTGTGCAAAATTGGGTATAAATTTGCGCAGAAAGCCAACCATTCCCACGAATCGGGCTCCTCCTTTCACATTTTTAGGGGGTGCAAAATCTCTAATTCCCTGGGTTCGGGAGTCATCGACCGAAACACCTTCAGCAGAAACAACATGTCCAAGAAAGGCAATTTTAGGTTTAGCAAGGGACACTTTAGACAACTTTACGGTTAGACCAGCAGATTTTAACCTCTCAAATACTTCACGAAGATGGCGCACGTGGTCTTCGAACGTCTCGCTATAAACCACAACATCGTCCAGGTAGTGATACAAATAATCAAATTTGATGCCAGAAAACACGTGATCAAGAAGCCTACTAAGCACAGCGCCCCTGTAGAGATGCCAAAAGGCAATCTACAATACTCATAGAGATTCCAATCGGTGGCGAACTCAGTCAGATGTTTAGATTCTTCAGCTAACGGAATTTGGAAATATGCCTGCGTCAGGTCAATGAGGCTATAATAGGAGGCGTTTTTGATCCAAGAAAAACAGCTATGTAAATCAGGAAGAGGGATAGATTCTAAAACAATCTTTTTGTTTAACCTACGATAATCTACGACTGGCCGAAAACCACCATTTGGCTTAGGTACTAAGAACACAGGTGAGGAATATGCTGATGTGGAGGGTCGAATCACTCCATCTAGTAACATCTGATCGATTAATTTCTTTAATTCCAACAATTTGGGTGGACTCAAACGGTAGGGAGGATGTCTGACGGGTATAGTATCCGTTACTTCAATTTTATACTCCAGGATCTTAGTCATTCCTAATTCGTCAGTGAACACCTCGGGAAAATACCCACACAAATCTCGAATCTCTTTAGCTTGAGCGTCAGATAAATTACTTAAATCCAAGGATTCAACCCCGGTGGACAAGACGGGTTCAGCATCACGGTTGACAACATGAGCACTCGCGCTAGGGACAGCAGTAGAAAAGAATTTAAATTTTACCTCAGAACAAAACCTGAACCAGAATGATTCGTGTTGCATATCTAGCAGCAAGTCAGTATAAGCAAAAAAAATTAGCGCCCAGAATAATAGGATATGACAAATTCTTAATGACCCAAAAGGAAAATTTCCAACAAAATTTATGAATCCGAACTTTAAACTTCACAGAACCAAGAACGTCCAATTGAGCACCGTTGGCAGAAACCAACTTAACATCTACATTTGACAGGTTACTGAATTTACAAATGAGTTTCATAGACAAATACCAATTCTCGCTAACCAATGAAGCAGCGCTTCTCGAGTCTAACAAAGCTATTACACATGCGCCATTGATTGCAATTTCAACCATAGGAGAGGGTAGAACTACATTTGAAACTTTAGAACAGACACCATTTGCTCCGATAACTTTGGCGTCATCCCTCGTCATCTCATTTTCCAATGCGCATCGCTGATCCTTGGCAAGGTGGATTTCAGGATGCTTGTCTCGGAATAGTCAATTCCTTTTTACTGGACAGTTCCACGCCATGTGGCCCTGCTGCCCACAGTTGAAGCACGTCACAAGACGATTACTACTACTCCTAGGCGAATTATGGGAAGGACGGCCGGCCCCAGGTGGTGGTCGAACCGAGGGAGGTCGAACAAACGGAACAGGGTTAATGAAGGGAGGGGGCATGCTAGTTGCATACCTTATGATATCAACCGAACGCACGGATTCGGCCTGAATAGCGGCTTCACGCAGTTCCCTAATCGTACTCGGATTAGTTCCAACACATAGGCAATTCCGAAATTCCGGCGTAGCACCGGCCAAAATAAGCCTTACCACTTCTGCCTCTGGCATATCTACTCTAAAGACTTTTACAAACCTCGATATGTCCACAATGTATGAATTTAACGGCTCGTTAATACCCTGAGCTCGGTACAGGTAACGTCCCTTCACAGTATCGAGCGACCTGATGGGCACAAATACTCGCAACACCTTGGACATAAAATTCTCCACACTCCAACCTTCACACATGGCACTAGTCACATAGGTCCCCAATGTATCTGACACATGGGAGGATATTAATTGAAAGACCACTTGGTCGCTGACACCGAATTGGATAGCACACTCATGAATATAGACCAATATTCTCAAAAAATCAACGACGCCTTCAACCGTGTCCATACTTCTACCCGATAACTTTGAAACAAAACCCAAAATGGGGTGACTGACAGAACCAAAGCTGGCCTTAGAAAAAACAGAATAATTAGGACGCTCAACATTGGACACGTTACGACCTGGCATCTCGGCACATGGATTTCCTTGCACATAATTTTGGTTTCCGGAACAAGATAAAGAAACGAGGTTACGCCCTGAATTTGAAACACTCCCCTGAGAGTCTCGATAAACCGAATTTAAATCCCAAACCGGTTCTGAAGGAGAATTTTGTATCACTGTAGGCCCCTGATGACCTGAGTTACCCGGCACTTTAAATGATGAAACAGACCAGGAATTATCTCTAGAATTTACTTCTCGAGCACCGACACTAACAGGATTACAACTAGATGAGGGGAAATTTAAGACAGACTGGGGTTCGATTACCGACCTCCTTACACGAGGCGAGCCGACAACAGCAGAGAAGGAGTTACAAGTTACACAATCACAACTGCAAGTACAATTTTCACGTCCGGGGAGGTTGAAGGTTACGTTGTTGGTATTATTTGGCACAGAAGCCATCACAGCATTAGGATTAATGGTATTCGAAACTGGTATCACCGTATCAGGACCTAACGCTGCCTGGTCAAGTACAGAATTAGTTGTCACAGTTTCATGATTAAAGTTACGGTTACCTACATTGTGAAAAATCTCTCGACTCTCACAGCTGTCGGGCAAGCGAGCTATTCCATTGCTACGGAGTGCAGCAGGTTAAGCGACACGATTACCAACTTGGCCAGTCGCATTTTCAGCCAGACTGGCGCCTAGACTTGTCGAGACATTACGGCTACATGCAGGAGTTGAATTCAATAAATCCCCACTTCCACTAACACGATTAACAGTGTCCAAGGTCTGAGCACATTCCACTAAATTAACTTCAGCCTCTAATAAACCTTTCAAATCGGCGATGGGACGGTCTTCATCAGATTGCAACAAATCCACACATCGAAGATATAGGTAATCAATTCTAGCTTTCAATTTGGTGAGATCAACAGGGCTACATTCTACTTCACTGAAACAATACTTAATTACATTACAAATTTCTTTAACTGCGTCACATAACTTTGACTCACCGAGTTTGAATTCAGCAGTTGACAGCTTTGGAAGGGTTGCTGCAAAATTCACGGCATACTCTAGACTCTGGCGCGCTAGTTCTGCGTCCCTGGGCATTTCAAGGTTACGTAACAGCAATTCGTAGGTTACCTCTTCATCTGATAAGTATTTCACGATGATTTTGCGGGAAGCCATCGTACATAAATTTCATGTAACAGAACACAAATGAATCATTATACAGAGTTTGAAACAATCCTACCTATGTGGAGAAAGATTAATAAGGAGGAGGGCCCAATCTACCTTAATTAAGTTACTGAATTTAATTTTAATTAATTACTGCAATCAGTCAGCAGGAAAGATTATTTGCTAATGGCAAGATCACAGAACAAACCACGCTCCCTGCTACCAATGTACAGGCTCTCATCCCCCCTTTACCCTTTTAATTACCAAAAGATTATAATAAAATTAGCATATCAAAATGCTTTATCACATGATATTACCATACCAAAAATTAATAATTATAACACACAGGAAAGGTCTAATTTAATTACTCGCTAGGTCAGCTGAGTTCACAGCAAAAAAACCTGGGAGTGAATGTTCCAAATTTTCGTGGTATTCAAGAACACCCTGATTTGATTTAGGAGAAGAGATCAGGCGGGACGAAGCATGTGTCAAGACCAGCTTGTTGAATGGAAGGCTGGGCGTACTCAAACGGCCGACAATTTTAATCTTGCCACACATGGTGAAGGAAACAGAACAATCTTCCTACTGACTGCCATCATTAAATAAAAAAACAACATCTCAATATCAAAGTATAATGAACATCTAAAATTGATACAATTAAATCATGATTAAATTACAACTAAAACCCTAAACCGCTTAACTTAGGCTAGTATTTAAAAGGTAATGCAAGTTACGGATAATACTGTGAATAAAATAAAGTCAGATATTGCCCAGTTGGCAAAATTACATTTCCCCATCATACGATTAATTGAATTACTGAATAGAGGGTAGTATCATCCGCAAGAATAAAAGGAAAATTAACAACATGAAATTCAGGCCCGGTGCCGTTTCACAAACAAATTGCATAAAGCAACAAAAGCGTTCCTTAGCGAACGAAAGCGTCCGAGAAGCTTCAGAGTCCAGCACTGACTGTCTTTTGAAGCCTATCTGACCAAAGTTAAATCCACGAGGTTCCCATCCGGGTAACGGGAAATAGGGCAAAAATAACCCACCCTGCAGTAACTACATATAAAGGTATCACCGAACTATACAAGGCCCTCCAAAAGATTACATACTAAAGTGCTAAAATAAAATGTCAGTCTTGATCTAATTAAGTTGATGGTCCACCGACACATGGCCTTAAAATAACACTACCAAATGACACAGTTTAATGTTCCATCGAACGGTTGCCCCTTCTAACAAATTGAGTTCATACCACCTGGTGTATTTCAGCCCTCCGGGGAAGCTGCTCTCTCAGTTTCCCCGGAGGCGATAGCTTAAGAGTCTTTATGCCAGCAAGGTCCTCACCACACTGTCGCTCCAGTCACAGATCGCACCCTTGTATTCCAGCGTACCCCCCACCACACTGTCCAGTAGTACCAAAAGCGACTAGTGGCGCAACCGACCAAAACAAAGCCAGAGTCCAAGGCCAGAGTCCAAGGTTTGAGTTGGTACTATTGAATATCACCCCACACAGGTTACTGCGTAGAAACCTTCCAGGAGCTGAGGCGTTACACAATGTTCTTGTAAGATTGTTCTCAGAACAAGAGCTTGGCGAATGAGCTGACAGGAAATGTTCACTTTCCCAATGTTCACAGATGAAAGCTTGACTTATCCCCCTTTTCCATTAGCGATAATACCTTAAGTGACAGTTCGCACAAAGGGTAGAAATCCTGGCAGAAAGGCTTGGCGATCCCATTTCACCAGTAGTCAGGCACCGGATTGGCGAAAGGAATTCTCAGAAGAGGCCTGGTGTATGCTCTCATGATAATCCGGTCAGACCTGGAGCTCTTACTGCGTCTCGAAGATAAAGATGAACATGTACTGATTTGCAAAATCGGTACAAGCACAGCGCCTGTTTTTGGCGTCTACAACACGTAGTCCAACATGTAGCATACGTCTCGTGCTTTTAGATGTCATCGTAGGCATGCAAGGTGTGCGACAGACTCTCAGGTCACATTTCTTTAGGTTGCAGGTTCGTATCCTGACGCAATCAGCTGGCATTTGAGGGTGCGCAAATGCGAGGGAGCCGTGTCAGTAGATTTACTGGCACGTTAAAGATTCCCTTCGCGGCAGAATTCCGGCACCCCGGCGTCTCTAAAAGCCACAGTATTTAAAAGGGACGTAAAACCAATAACATTATTATTATTATCACATATCTTTAGTTGCTATCATGTGTAAACTTATACGATTGTTGTTATTCCTACATCGCGATCATACAACTTCGTGTATTTGGCTGTGTGCATTTTATAACTTTAGGACAGAATTTCGCAAGAAGGCAGCCATTGCTTTTGGTTAGGATCACCCCAGCATTTGGTTGGTGTAGAAGTGGGAAACCACAGAAAACCATCTTCAGGATGGCTGAGGTGGGAATGTTACCCCCCTCTGCTCAGTTTTTCCACACGAGGCTGAGTGTACACCGTTTCAGTAAGTAGAATCAAGTAGTACACGTATCGTGTTTTCGAATGGTACGGTTGGCATGTAAGGTGTGTGACCGGCTTTCAGCTCGCATAACATTCATTTCTATCTTATGTAGAATTTAGGATTGTTATAGTTGCCAATGCTATGGGTCGTTACATCGTGGTCATACAACCCCATGTATTTAAGTGTGTTTGGAATTTGTGTGATAACCTGTGTTAATGTGATGGCTGTACTAGAGTGTGTATTTGTAAATTGGTGATAGGATTGGGAAGGAGGTGGCCGAAGCCTTAAATTAGGAACCATTTCAGCATTTCCCTGGAGTAAAAGTGGGGGAAAAATCATGTAAAACCACTCCCAGGATGACTGAGGTGCGAATCTAACCCTCCTCTTCTAAAATTTGCCTTACATGCCTATGTGTAGCCAGTTCCAGGCCTCACACCTGAATTGAAATTACCTGGCAGAGTCAGGAATCGAAACCGGGCGGCCGTTACACAAAATGTAGGATTAATTAGCGTGACAACTACAGTACAAATGGCTTTCGGGCCAAGGGTGGCATTATATCTGAAACAGTGAACTTTTGAAGCTATTTTTTCAGTGTTACCTGCACAAGTGGCTGACGTTCTTGCCTGCTGTTCCCAACGTTGCAGGATCGAATCCTGGTGCACTCAGTTGGCTCAAATGCGAGGGAGTCGTATCAGTAGATTTACCGGTACGTTAAAAATCCTCTTCGGAGGAAAATTCCGGTATCCTGGTGTCTCTAAAAGCCGCACTAGTTAACAGGGACGTAAAAACAATAAGCGTATTATCAGAATAATAATAATAATAATAATAATAATAATAATAATAATAATTATTATTATTATTAATATTATTTTTATTACAAACTATCAATTTATACTTTTCAGTTGGTCAACACACTTTTGCCCAATTCGATTATGTGGGGTAACTATATGATAATAAAATAAGAAACTATTTCTTAATAAATTGTATTACTTTTGTAATAAAGGGGGAATTAAGGATTACGCGATTAACCCGTCACGCGGTCATCATCAGATCCTGACCACTAGGGTTGTAGTTTGTATTTTGTATACTATTTTTTAATTCATTCTTATTATATTTTATACCTAAACTCGATTCGCAGTGACTCTCGTTATTAGCTGATAAGTTGTTGTAGCTGATTCTGTAGGGACCTTGCTTCATCGTGTTCTTGTAGCCCCGTATACTATGGTGTGTAGAAGTTGTCTGATAACCGCCTGATCCTGTAACGGATGAACTAGTATATTCTATGATGTTGTTTTATTAGTTTCAGTTTACGAATACTTTCAGAATTCGGACCCCCTCTAACATTTAAATATTTTCACGGACCCCTTGGGATCAAACATTTAATAAACCGCACGTTGGATTGCAGAATATCGCAATGACCTGATAATTCTCTTAAATGATTTCACTAAAGAAAATACTCCACACATAATTATGCATTGATTAATGTAATATGAATTATTAATAATTTACTAAATAATAAAGATGTGTTATATTTACAAACAAATGGATCAAAGTAGAAAAAAAACATCATTCTTTAATTTAAATAATGAAACTGATTTTTGTCATAAACTTAGCGATGTTCTGTTTAATGTCTGATAAATTCATTATTAAGTCATTCTCAACTTCTAGTCTGTTCCTTGACCTATCATCAAATAGGTGAGATAGGAGAATGTAGTTCCACACAAGTAAGTTGCAGGAAACACAGTTAAGCGCTTAAATGCTCTTTTGGATAATTTTAGAATTAACAAACACGAATAATTTAATTCTAGAAATGAATAAAATACAAATTAGCATTTCACAACGAAGAGACATGAAAATAGCCATGTCTACCCAAATGATCCTTATTGATAAAGTTAAATAGATAACATAAAAATAATATCTTAAGTAAATAAAATTATTATTCATGTCAATCAATGTAGCCTACGGGTTTCGGACATATTATGGGCTTCGTCAGCAAATGCCAATGTTGTCGAGGATTTCCCCACGTCGAGTTCTTTTCAAGAAATATTTTTCCATATTCAAAATTGTAAAAGATCTGGTTTTGTTAGTTTTGAGTATATTTTTTTAATAATTTTAGTAGACTGTTAACATCATTAGCCTATTTTTAGGCTATTTTCAATTTTGAAAGAATAGGCTTATGAGATCACCTTTTGTCCGTGTGGGTGTGAGTGTGCGCGTGTGTGTGTGTGTGTGGTGTGTGTGTGTGTCCCCCTAATAAATTTTAAGCGGCTGAAGCGATTTCAATGAAACTCGGTAAGTTTATAGCACTATACCGGGTGACCCCGACCGTGCCCTTCAAATTTTGTTACGTCTCACCAATCCAGCATGGCGGCAGTGCGAAATATTTCACCAGCATTCAATATCTCCGAAACTATTCCTGATATCACCCTGAAATTTATTACGGTGATAAAGGGAACTACTAGGAGTTCACCTACGTGACTTTTGAAAAACTGGTAACTACAAACCAACATGGCGGCCACGCAAATTTCCGACTTTTAAATAGACGTTTCTCGCGATTTAACCAACCAAACGCAATAAAACTTGGTGCAGTATAAGTTCATGCACATTGTAATGCACCGACATCTAACTTCGTTCAATTGTTTACATAACCACAAGATGGCGGATGTGCGAAATATTTCCCCGGCGTTCTGTATCTCTGAAACTATTAGCGATATCACCCTGAAGTTTTGTACGATGATAAAGGGCACTACTGGAAGTTCATCTATAAGACTTTCAAAAGCCGGTTAACTACAACAAAATAAACTTGGCGGCCAAGCGAATTTGAAAATTTTAAATAGATCTTTCTCGCGATTTAATGTTCCAAACGCAACGAAATCTGGTACAGGAAATGTTTATGCACATTGTAATGTACTGGTATCTAATTTAGTTCAATTGTTTACATAACCTCAAGATGGCGGCTATGCGAATTTTAAAATTAAATTTTTATTTCTTGTGTCGTAATCATGCGATCGAAGAGAAAGTTTTAATAATGAACCTACGCAATAATTTTCCTTTAATGGTACATGACTCTATGGCCTATACATTTAACAATCCAACATGGCGACCATCAGAATTATTTAGACTGCTCTGAATATCTACGAATCTATTATAGCAATCAAACTGATTTTTTTATGTTCATAGGGGCTATGAACTTAAGTTCACCTATAGGACTTTAAGTAACCTTGTGATCACAAATCCAACATGGCGGCGACGCGAATTACAAATATTCACATGGTCGTTTCTCGCAATTTAACCATTCGAGTGCAGTGAAACTTGTTACAGTAAATTATTATACGAATGTTAATCCACTGGCATCTAATTTATTTCAATTGTTTCTATAACCACAAGATGGCAGCTGTGCGAAATTTTAAAATCTCCTTGTTACATTTTGTGTCCTAACCATGCGATTGAAGTTTGAATGCTACACGTACACAATAATCTTGATGTAACAGTACATAACTCTAGGACCTACATATATAAAATCCAACATGGCGACCATCCGAAATATTTAGTCGGTTCTCAATATCTACGAATCTATTACAGCAATCAAACTGAAATTGTGTATGTTGATGGTGGCAATTAACATAAGTAGGATATATGATAATAGGCTGTATAGTTCTTCACGGAACTACTTGTTATTTATGAAAAAAAAATAGGCATATGAGATCACCTTTTGTCCGTGTGTGTGTGGGCGTTTGTGTGTATGTACCCCCGTCATAAAATCTAAACGGCGGGAGCAATTTCAATTGAACTCGCTAAAGTCGTAGCACTATTTTGTCCGACACCGACCATGCCTTTCAAATTGTATTACGTCTCACCTAACATGGCGGCTGTGCAAAATATTTCACTGCCATTCTATATCTCCGAAACTATTACTGATATATCCTTGAAATGTTGTACGGTAATAAAAGGCACTCCTAAAAGTTCAGCTATGTTACTATCAAATCCCTGCTAAGCAGAAAACGATCATAGCGGCCAAGCATAATCAAACATTTAAATACACCTTTCTCGTGATTTAACCATCAGAACGCAATGAAATATGATGCAGCAAATGACTATACAAGTTGCAATGCACTGACATCGAATTTAGTTAATTTTTTGCATAACCTCAATAAGGCGGCTGTGCGAAAATTTAAAATTAAGTTCTTATTTCTAGTTGCTAATTATGCAATCGAAATCAACGTTTGAATAATGAACCTACGCCATAATGGTCATCTAATAGTACATAACCCTATGGCCTACATATATATTTAAAAAAAACATGGCGACCAACCGAATTATTAGACGGTTCTCAATATCTACTAATCGCTGGCAAGAATCAAACTGAAATTTTGTATGTCGATAAAGGCTATAAGCATAAGTTCACCTATGGGATTTTCAATAACCTGTTGAGCACAAATATAACAAAGCGGCGACGCAAAATATAAATATTTAAATAGACGTTTCTCGTGATTTAACCATCTGAGCGCAGTGAAACATGGTACGGTAAATGCTTATACAAGTTTGAATCCACTGACATCTAATTGATTTCAATTGTTTTCATAACCAAAAATGGCGGCTGTGCGAAATTTCAAAATATTGTTTTTATTCCTTGTGTACTAATCAAGCGATTGAAGTTTGAATAATACATCTGCGCAATAATCTTCATGTAATAGTACATAACTCTATGTCCTACATATAGTTAAAAATCGAACATGGCGACCATCCGAAATATTTCGAGGGTTCTCAATATCTACGAATCCATTACAGCAATCAAACTGAAATTTTGTTGTTGATAGAGGCAATTAACATAAGTAGGATGTATGTCTGTCTGTAGGTAGTCACCCTCAAGGCTGGTTGGATCCTCAAAGAGTACCGCCTTTAGGTTATGTTGGTAGATACCCACAAAAACCCAAGACAGCGCTATAATGAGGCGTACTAGGCAAGAAGAGGAGTGAAGGAGTTTGCCATTGCTTTCCTCACTGAGTACGAACAGCAGTACTATCCCTATGAGAAGAATCTTTTACAGCATCCACAGGCACTGACTGTGACCTGAATGGTATTCCTAAGCACCACCCATACCTCAGTAGCTTCCATATAATCACTGCCATGAGTGAGACTGAGACATCGGTGAAAAGCCATATTTTACTCTAGCCTGTGCTAACAGACAAATGCAAATGTACTGCATTCATCAAGAGATGGCAAACAGGCCGAGGATATATGAACATAGGCTATTCATTACCCCACAGAACTACTTGTTATAAATGGTTTTGAACATAACCTTTTTGATAAATTTAAGTATCACTTAGACTTGCTGGTGTATTCTTTGGAATACACGTCTAGTTAGAGTTAGCAATTGCTGCTCTTTGCTTTCTTAATTTCATTGATTCTTTTTTTTCTTTTCCCACAGACACCAACAGTGATCCCTTTGTATCACTTTTTTCCGTTGATCAGGCATTTATTGTGTTCTTGAGTTTGTTTCAGTTGCTTATTCCATGAAAACTTCACTGGCTCATCATGCGGCAACCCGCCGAAGTTCTTCGGCCTTAACGAGCCCAAGAGGATTTACACACCACTCCAACAGACTTCGCCGCTGTCGTCAGCTAACATCTTCTTGAAGACCCTACCTCACGAAGAAAATTTATTTTGTAAAGGATGTTTACTGTCTAATGTTTCCTACTCTGCTATATGTTCCTTTGTTTTCCTCCCCCTCCTCGCCTACCCAGCTACCTCGTGAGCATCTCTGCTCGTTCTCATTTCTCGTCCGGACTTTTAAGTGTACAGTTCAGTCTCCTCTCAGAGGATCTCTTCCTCTTCAAATGAAGAAAATTTAAATTCGTCGCCATGTCTGATTTCTTCGAATATCGGTCGAAGGAGGGATCAACTTCAAACCACCATGCAAGTTAGGTAATTATCTACACTGCATTTTAAACCATTTTAAAGGGTTTTAATCAACATTTGGAATGCTTTTACTAAAAGTTATAGGCAGTGCTGGACTTTCACAAAATTGTGAAACATCTGCCCCTCGTGGGAACCGCATTTCTTAGCCAACAAGACTATCTACTAATCATGAAATCTATCATTTTCTATACCAAGTAAGGGAATACTTTCCCGCAACGAGGGATTCATGTCAAATTAACCGTTGTCTAAAACTAAACTTGTTTCCGCCGAGGGATTATTACCACATCATTTAACTGTCACTACAGTTCTGGAAATTTCCATTCAAAATAAACTCCAAACCGCAAAGAACTGTGCTCAATTCTGTCAAATTGCTGAAAACCTCAAGTTAACTGGAACTATCATTTGCAACTTAAAACTTGTCTAACGCAAGAAACATGTTAAAACTCAACTGTGCATCTACAAAAACCGCAATAACCTTGCTCTTGTTCCACGAACTTTCAGTGCTTCAATAGTGAATATTTACAAACTATCAACCAACTTTCGTGCTAAAAAAACAGTGTCCGTTCAACTATCTACGGCGCCGCGTACGATTGAGAGCAATAAAAATTGGCCAGAACTATAAATCCCTACCTCCTTTTCCCCGAATACTTTTACTAGGAAATATAGGTTAATTTAATTATCTGGTTCTATTTCTATGAGGCCTCGCCAGAACATAGGCGCCCTCCCAACCTTGTTCTATTTACAACTTATTAATTCTGTAAAAATAATCATGGTTACAATCCACGTTTTAATACTTATTATATCCTGCTTCGTGTAAGATGTGATCGTTTTCTCATTGTGAAACAATTGCCTAATGTTTTAATCCAGGTTTCACAAGGGTGGCCTACCCAATTTGAATGTATCACTTATTCAATTATGCGTCAATAGCAGTAGTTATAGAAACTACTTATTAATCTTCTTTTTTTCTTATCCTGCTGGTCCAGGAATGGTATTCATCTTTTGTACATGTTTTCCTTTAATTCAGGCTTCGGTAATACGACCTGACCCTTTTGAATGTATCATTTATTAACTTCTGCTTAAATAATAGCGGTCACCTCCACTTGTAATTCTCTTCTTTTCTCCTGCTACGATCAGGAATTTAATCTATTTGTTTACAGCCCTTTCGCTTGCCATAAGGGCATTCAAATAGTGCTCGTATCCTACCTAACTAATTTAGCAAAATGTTATACTAAACTGTAAACCTTTCATAATTAACCTAACAGGTCTAAAACCTTTTAAATATAAGTTTGTTAAATAACACTTGTAAGTTTTTTTTGTACAAATAGGGATCTTACTTCCAAGTTGATAAACCAAAATTTCTTTCTTTAGCTTGAAATAGCTAAATTGTTATTATTCTCAAACTTTCTCAATTTGTTAAATAAATCCTTCATTGTTTTGTTTCTCTCTCTTGCTCGAGTAACGGTTAGGCAGGACCTTCCCTTCCCTGATTCTTCTCCTAAAATTACTTTCTATTCGAAGAAAAGGACAATCACTGAATTAATAAAAAATCTATCACTTGTAGCGTTTAAAACGTAACTTACAGTAAAAACATTTGCAAAGTTTCTCTTAGCTATTACAGCTAATTCTGGTAAACTATTAAGACAAGTTTAGCTTGCTCTGCCAGCTTCCTACTTGTAGAGATTCTCTCTCTGACTTATAATTTACCGTTCAAATTTTGGTTTTGTTTAAGTTAGATTTGAGGATTTTCCTCTGTCCTAAACTTTTATTCGACACTCTGCTGGGTAAGAGTTTAGCCTGCTTTGGATGCAACAATTGGTACCCTTTAAAAATGCCACTAACAATAATTAAAACATTGCTAAAAGCACTGAAGTTGCTTTATCTCTTCCCGCTTTGGGGGCATTCGGCCGTTCTGTTGGAGATCCAACAGTGTATAGTAATAAAAATATCACGACAAATTCAAAACTTCTAGCATTTCAGAATGCTTTCTAAAATCTCACCCTTTTGAAGGGAAAGTGCTTAGGTCCTTTCCTTTTGGCATACCTCGCCTTGCTAGAGTGTCACCCTTCCCCCATAGTACCAGAATACCGGCTCGGGAGGGAAAGAGCACTTAGCGATTGCTTGCGGGCGATCTAAGCTCACGCTGCACCTCCCGTTGGCATTGCACAAGTCCCGGCACACTTCCGGTACTTCACAGGCTTCGTGCAGTGGAACCTTTTTCTAAATCTTTACTAGCTCTCTGTTTTGTGTTGGATTCTCCTCCTCTCTGCCTAAAATTGTTTCCACTCCGAAATCTACATCATTTTCCCTCTCATTATCTTCCCTCAGGTAGTGTTAACACTCAGTAATAACCTACCAATTGCAACTTCATTTTCTATTAATTACATTTACTGACGAAAGTCATAATGTGACCGAAGTCGGTACATTGAATTTCATGAATAATAATTTTGTTGACTTGAGGTATTATTGTTATTTATGTATTGCATTTCACAATATAACAAGAAGTTCCGCGAAGATCTATACAGCCTACTTTTCATGCCAATGATTATTCTACAGAATATGAACCTATCTAGAATAATGACGAAATTAAGTTGGTAATATCGAAATATCTAATTAGTTCAAAATATACCTGGTATAATGCAGCCTAATAGAGCACTACAGTTGGCAGCCCTGGTGACTGAATATATTTTTAGTTCCATCCCTTAAGGTACAGAATACAAAATTTGGTTGAAGTCCAATGGACGTTACATGCAGTTAGACACTGGATCTATCAGCACGCGTAAAAGCATGTTGCCAACACTGGCATGCGTGTGCTGGTCAGAAATAATCTGAAATATTATGATATCTTGTTGAGCCAATTTTGGATGAAATCCATTTGTTAGTATAGAAGTTACATGTATTTTAAAATTGGACATATCAGCAGGCATAGAATCATGTTGGCAGCACTGCCTTGTATTAATTACTCCAAATTAATCTAGAATGTCAGGTGCTACACGTATGCAAAGTATAGAGTTGTTGTCTTGCATACTTTCTGATATATTGATATTAGGTTAAAAACAATATAGACAGCATTTATTAACCGTTGGCAGCCCTGATTGCTCTTAACAATACTTATAGTCATATCTGTTATGGTACACATAGCACATACGAAATTTGGTTGAAATCCAACTGATAGTATAGAAGTTACATGTATTTAAAAATTGGTACTATCAGCAGGCTTATAATCATGTTGGTAGAACTGACGAATATAAGTTACTCCAAATTAATCTAAAATGTCAGAATATACGTGTGCATAGTTTAAAGCTGTTGGCTTGCATACTTTCTGATATATTGGTATTTGGATAAAAATAAATAAATAGAGAGAGAGCAATTATTAACAGTTGGCAGCCCTGGTGGCTCTTAGGAATGCGCTCAGTCATATCTGTTTATGTATAGATATTACATACAAAATTTGGTTAAAATCCTATTGATAGTGTAGAAGTTATATTCATTTAAACATTGGACCTATCAGAAGGCTTAAAATTATTTTGGCAACACTGTCATGGTTGGCCTCCTGGAAATTAAACTGAAATAGTCTTATCTACATGTGTGCCAATTTTGGAATAGCTCCCATGCATACCTTCCAAGATATCCAACATGGAGCTCAAATTTCTAGTGCGTTTTTTCAGCAGATGGTAGCACTGACATCATTTTCAAATATGGACGTGAGATATTCCGGTGCACATCTTTACTCATACTAAATTTGGTTTTGATTGCTGCAGCCGTTTAGGAGTTGATAGGGGGGGACACACACACAGCCAGACAGACAGAAGGACAGACAGACAGACACACATTTTCCCGGATCGATCTCGTAAGTCTACTTTTTCCTCATTTTTGCAAAATGTGAAAAGTAGGCTAAAATCAGGGGAAAATTTAATGATTATGATCATAATTAAAATTACCCCGCGGACTCCCAGAAACCTGGACCCCACTTTGGCAACCTATTGTATAGAGTATTAATCAATAATTTACTATCAAATATGCAAATCTTTTCTAGGCGTAATTTGTTTGCAAAGTAGCGACTACCAAGACTATTTAGTCACATGTCATGTGAATTCTCCTGCATTTCTCTCGCATGCACCGTGTTCAAGTTACGAGATGTTTTGCTAACAGTCCCATTGAAGTTCGCTTGGGAAGGTACACAAAGCTACACAAAGCCGCCAGGAAGGTGAACTATACAATGGGATACTATGCTGTACTGCACACATCCCTTGTTGCATTGTGCGTTTATTGCTACCTATAGTGAGGCTAAATGAACACGAAGATTATCCTACCCAGCAGGATCAACAGGATTTACATATGTAACATTGCAAGCAAGAATGTGTTATAGCAAGCCCTTACATATGTAACTTACATCCACAAGGACACGAATTAATAGACTACCGTTGTATATGTATATTATTAATTTTAGTACGGGAGCTTGATTGAACAGGAGTATGTACTCCGTCACCTGGGATTTGAATCACGGTGACAGTTGTTAGGAATTTTCACCTTTAAAATTTATGGTGTCAATACCATGGTATCTGTAGTCATGTACTCTGTAAGACCCCTGCCAAAACACATATAAAAATGATAAGAATGATTGGCGTAAGCCGAAATATTTCCACCCCTCAGAAACGAAATAATAAGAGGTAGGATAAACGATTTTTTGTCACATCAGTGTAAATGACCAGCAAAAATAACCGTTCCTCGATTCGCCTTCGACTTTAAACCCGCAAGCACTATTAATTGCCTTCACGTATTGCTAAGGTGTTACGTTTACACCTGTTTAATAATGAAATGCATAACTACCAAAGTAAATCCTACAGCTCAATGAGCAGTACAAACGAGACCCAACTATTAGAATATAATAATGTTTTTGGAATGCGCGATACGCAGTGAGAGGGAAGACATCTGCAGTTCAATTTCAACTGCCATCTCCTGGTGCGATATCAATATACTGTAATATTAATACCTGATGGCGCAATCCCTCAGCTGCGCGGGCGAGTCCATGTGCATCAGCGTGATTCAGCGTTCACTTCGCTCCTTGGTATGGAAGTGTTCGCGTCGGCTCACGGTATCTGTATGTATTGCGAGTTAAGATCTCAAGTGACGAAAAGTCATTCTCTAAACTTGGTGTGGTGACAAGAGGTTTTGTTTAGCTCCCAGTAGTACAGATGTAGTGACCCCCTCCACTACCTTCCCCTCTAAGCACTCGAGTTCACGAAGTTCTGCGACATCAGGTATTAATTGATCTCTATGACTGACTGCCAAGAACATACTTCCCAGGCCAGGAATCGCGGGAAAACGGTAAACGGTGCTTCGTTTAGCAAAAAGAAAATGAATTCCTGGAAGTATTTAAAAAGGAAGCTTGTAGTTTAACGTGACCGTTAATCTTGAGATCATGAGCCACGGGACCTCCTTTTTACGTGGAATCCGAACCACGAGACAAGGCATTTCACTTCGAAAATCTCACATGCATTGACGGGAATCGAACCCGGACCGCCTTGGTGAGAGGCATACAGCTAGACCGCTGAGCCACCACGCCCCTTGGAAGTATTTAAACAAGTATAGAAGGCCAATTGCAACACCTACAGACGTAGTGTTTGTAATACTCGTATGTTGTACAGCGTAACAACCGAAAGAAATAAGGGCTGAGGTAAATCTACAGTGCGCGTTTTTTTTTTCAAAACTCCTTGTTATTACAATCTCAGCGTCACTTTTATGTCGTGAGCAGATAGTCATGTATTAAAACGAATTTCCTCTTCCTCTGTAAATCCAATATTCACTGGCTGCGTTGTTGATGTGTATGATGTTTACACGTAAAATTAATTTGTCGTGGCTCATCCTCACGTGATGAACAAAAAGTGAGATAACAGCTGGCCCATCCCTGTGGCATTTTCTCGTTCTGGCCTAGCTCGTACGACATACTTTTCGTCCTGATTTCTCGTAAGTCACATATTCTTAAATTAATTGTAGTTTTATCACGTCATTCGCCACTTTCTGACTTGGAGAATTGTAAGTTCCTATTTACATAGTCATACCCCACCCAAACCTGTACACTTGGTAGCAGTAATTACCATATTAAGGAAACATTCTCATAAATTTCACGTAATATAAGATGCCACAATATTTATATTGTAATACTGTTAAGATAAAATCTTATGTATAATTACTAAAGCAAACTTAACTTAAAAAGAGTAAGTTTTCGTAACTGCCATCATATTTGCGACAGTTAAGTACAGTATAGAAATAATCTAAGATCATATTTTTTGCTAGGATATTTTCTAGATAAGAAAACAAGTTCTACCAGCAATTTCTAAGGTGCTTAGTTAGAAGACCTTAATTAGCTTTATATTATGCCGATAAGAGCTAAGCAATACCCCATGCGTGACCTGCAGGCTGCACACGCACTGTTCATAAATTGCGCAGAACAAATTCACACACAAACTTTCGTAACACTACGTTTGATCTTTTCCTGACCCGGTCGGAGACTGGAAGCAGGCTGTGGATTTTCATTTCACGTTTGATCTTCCTACAGCAATACCAATCATTATGAACTATATTACTATCATCATTATTGCTGTTATTATCAATACTGTGGTATCGTTTACTTCTGGTTATGTCTTCTAGTTAAATGTCAAACTCTGCAAGGTGACCTGTGGAAGAGATTTGCTTAATCGTCTAGGCCTATTGCAATTTACAAACGTGGAAATAAAGGTCATTTTTGAGCCAACACTTTAAGACATATATCACTGATCCACCAGGAAATCATTGTAAAAACATGAACACTTATCGATTCGAAGCTGAAAATGTGTGTAGACCCTATAGGAACTTACGAGAGTGTGGTTTCGTGAACAAGTGCAGTCGCCGACACAGGAAATGACTGTCGCCTGGATGGTATGGTTGCCTGCAACACATACTGGACCTATCTTCTACTACTTGACTGCCCAACCTATGGCCCGTGGAACGAATATGGCCCGCGAGACTATTTTGTCCGGCCCGCGCCGTGTCGCCAAAATTTTGAAACACGTTCCAGTAGGCGCACTGAATTAAATTATCATGAACTGTATTTCATAATTTTATTATTGTGTCAAATGAACATAAATACTCACTCATTGTAATTCATTCTGTGTGAGTGTATTGAATATCATTGCACTTCTCTTTTAAAGGGATTTATTAAAAATATTTAAATTTATTTTTAGTGTTTTTCTTTTCACTACAAATAAATATAGATAATGGCAACAATATTAAGAAAACTAAGCTCAGACAGCCACAGAACTCAGCATATTGCACCTATATTTGAAAAGAGAATTCCATACTCCTCAAACCCTCCGGAGTGTCATTGGCCCGCAAGGTCCCCCAACTATTCACAATGTGGCCCTTAGTTGGGCACCCCTGTTCTACTGTATTTCACGGTCTTTGTACTGCCACAGGACATGGCTTGTTACGTCTCTTTGGCTGTGATATAATATATCTGGCCGGTGGCTTCATTAGTGGCAATGACATAATGTTTGCTGGATGTTTTATCTGGCGGTCGTATTTTACAAAATAATATGAAGAGCCTCAGAATGTTCAGGCACTGTCAGCCAATGCGGTAGTCGTGCGTGTTAAATCGTGAGATCCGCTTGTCACGTCTGGTGTTAAGTTGAGTGTTGGTTAGTTATTGTTTTTTCATGGAGTGGAACAGCGTTGCCAATTGTTCTTAGTAGTGATATACTCCTTCTGTCATTCATTTGTTTGGGGCCACGAAAGATGCTATCCGAGGGAAGCGATATGAGAACGACGAGCAAGTCTTATGAGACGTCAAGACGTCACTGCCAGACAGGCGCGGATCTAGAGTTTGGTTTTCGGGGGGGGGGGGGTCAGAGATTCGATCTAGAGTTTGGCTTTGGGGGGGGGGGGTCAGAGAATCGAAATTGTTAAGAAAAATGGTATCACTAAAAACGCAATCACAAAATAACCAAACGTACAAAACCAGCCCAATTTTTTTGCAAGATTCATGGATAGAAATTTGATGTGTTTAGCGCACCAAAAATATTCGTACAAATTGCAACGGCGTGTTTTGCGACTTTTACATCGAGCTTCGAGAAAAGGCTCAAGGTACGTTACAGTTTCGGCAAGTCGAGTTGATACCGACAAAGGGAGAAAGTCTCAGCTTAAATTACCAACCAAACTTGCAGTTTGGACGTCGGCAAAAATTTTTGGTGCGAAAAAAGCCCCAGTTTCCTATCCGTGCATTGCTAAACAAAATAGACGAGTTGATTTTGTTGTATAACTAATAGTTTTTATACAAGTGGTTTGAAGTTGTAGATATGTACAGTTGTAATAGAACATAATAATTCCAATAAAGATAATTCAGTATTGAATAAAATGAAAAAAAAAACCTGTTTTTCAGTTAAAATTCATTAAGTTTTATTTGTCTGGTAATTGTGTTTTCGTTTTTTGAGTTTGGAAAAAAATTTGGTCTCCGTTTGGGGGGGTCATGACTCCCGTGACCCCCCCCCCCCCCTTGAATCCGCGCCTGCTGCCAGAGAGACCAGCTGTATGTTACCGAGTTGGCATACACAAGAAGTCATCTAGATGGCGCAAAGCCATCAACTTAAATGGAAACTTTGTGGAATAAGGATATCTGTAGTCAATAAATAGGGGAATAATATAATGTATTGGATTAGTAATACAGGGTCATCGAAAAATAATGCCAACATTTAAAAAAATGATAGCACCGAAACCCTTTATGGTAAACGTGTAATTCTTTCACTGAACGCCAGCTGGTTAAAGTAAGTTTTGTTTTGGAGGGGATGTGACCTTGCTATGCGCACACTAGATGCGCAGTAGCCAAGGACGGCTGGGGGCGCGCGCGCCAATGACTGCACCGCCCGACAAACTGCACCTGATTACAAAGCTGTCATTCGATGGTTTAATCAGTTTAAGGAAACAGGGACTGTAGAGAAAAATCCAGGTCAGGCCGACCACCAACATCAGCATTGAACGCACGCTTTCCCAATGGCTGGATTGGTACGTGCAATCATTTCAGGAGTAAATGTCAAGATTGCGGCAGAAATTCGCTCCCGCAGCTGCTCCAAATCCCGATTTTTTTCTGCATACACAATGTTTTAAATGTACTCCCAGAAAAAAAATCCAAAGGGGTGAGGTCAGGACTTCATTGGCGCGCGCGCCCCCGGCCGATCTTGGCTACTGCGCATCTAGTGTGCGCATAGCAAGGTCACGTCCCCTCCAAAACAAAACTTACTTTAACCAGCTGGCGTTCAGTGAAAGAATTACACGTTTAACATAAAGGGTTTCGGTGCTATCATTTTTTTTTAAATGTTGGCATTATATTTCGACGACCCTGTTCTGTAAAACCCACCTTGAGCAAGAAGATAATCGTGTGCTTTAGTAGATCAACGCCCGTAGAATTTAAAATCTGATTTGCATTTCAACATTGGCAATATATGGTGAGTTATGTAACTTACTTTGTTTTATGATGCCATTTTTGACTGTAAGCAGTGAGTCAACGGCAGTTGGTTGATCCTCACATTAGGAGAACCACGCACCATCGTGGTACACGACCTCTTTCAGGCGCGTGGCAATGGAATCGTTTGGGGCGGAAACATGTGTATTGTAGTCACCAGGCACTCCAGAGGTCATTCTTCGTATTTGGCACGGGATCACGCAAGGTCTCCACCATAACCCTGCTAGTTTAGGCCCCCATATTCTCGATGGAATTCATGCCTGACCTACAAGGTAATCAGCGATAAGTTCGATCTGTCTTTGCCAAATGCACCATTCCTGGACTAATCGGAACGTGTGGATTTGAGACAATTCCCACTGAAACTGTTTTACACCGGCGGAATAGAAAATCACATGGAAGGGGCCATTATATATTTAAAACGTGCACATACTGCCCAGCGGTGCGAGTGTTTCCATTTGAACTTTGTAAAATTGTTTGCAACATTCTGATCCCGTGCAAGCTAATTCAACCCCAAATACTAGACAGTGAGGCGCCTTTGGGGCGAAGCTCAAACCCAGCATTATTCCTCGATATGCCTACCTTCGATGAAGAAGTAAAGCCGACGAGCCAATGTGATAGAACCTTCCACCAACTGCAATTAGGGAGCGTGGTAGCTCAGCGGTCTAGCTGTATGCCTTTCACCAAGGCGGCCCGGGTTCGATTCCCGGTCAATGCATGTGAGATTTTCGAAGTGAAATGCCATGCCCTGTGGTTCGGATTCCACGTAAAAAGGAGGTCCCGTGGCTCATAATCACAAGATTCACGGTCACGTAAAACTACAATCTTCCTTCCTTAACTACAATTGTGTGAGGCTTAATTTTTAGGTTAGATTTGATTAACGCTCTATGAGTTCCAACATTCGTCACCAGGTGCTGGTTGCGGTGGCATCTGGTGGCCAAGTTTGCAGATAGGTGCCATTGACGGTAGCATTTGGTAGCAAAAGTAGGAAAAATTATATTCTGAAGTCCTAACCTGAATTACAGATAACATACACTAATATAGCCATCACAATTAACACCGTTTATCAGACGGATTCTACACACTCCCAAGGAAGATGGGGCTACATAACCGCGTTGTTGCAGCCCCTAAACTGAGGAACCAGCCAATCCTATTTACGTGTCTTAGTTATGTGTTCTTTGTTCATCTAGGTCAGCAGGGTCATCTATAATTTGCTATTGCAATACAATATCGCATTTACGTAACTTAATTGCGTATTGTTTGTTTCGTTACGATGTGTTTTTGTTTTGCATAATGTTGAACGTTGTAGAGTGTAAGCATTATCGTGAACGAAAACGTTTGGAAACGAAAGACAATGAGTTTAAAAAACTTACCATTGACACGCCCCATTCTCGTCTGCAACTACTGGTGGAGAACACTACAAAGTGTTTCAATGATTGAAAAAAGCACAGGGGCCAGGAAGTCGTAAACAAATCCATGGCGATCTTTTACGTGTAGTGGAGAAAATGTACAAACATAAGTGTTATCAGCCTACTTTTCACATTTTGGAAAAAGCAGGAAAAAGTAGACTTATGAGATCGATCCGGAAAAATGTGTGTCTGTCTGTACGTCTGTCCTTCTGCCTGTCTGTAGCAATCGAAACGAAATTTGGTATGAGTAAAGACCTCTACCTGAATATCTCAATGCCAAATTTAAAAATGATGTCAGTGCTACCAACTGCTGAAAAATCACACTTGAAATTTCAGCTCCATGTTGTATATCTTGGAAGGTATGCATGGGAGCTATACCAAAATTAGCACACATATAGATAGTAATATTTCAGTGTAATTTCCAGGAGACCATACATGACAGTGTTGCCAAAATGATTATAAGCCAGCTGATAGGCCCAATCTTTATGTGCATATAACTTCTAGGCTATCAATTGGATTTCAACCAAATTTCGTATGTACTATGTGTACATAAACAGATATGACCGAGCGTAATGTTAAGAGCTACCAGGACAGAAAACTGTTAATGAATGCTCACAATTTCTTTTATCAAAATACCAATATATAAGAAAGTATGCTAGCCGACAGCTTTAAACTATGCACACGTATAGTACCAGACATTCTAGATTAATTTGGAGTAACTAATGGACGTCAGTACTACCAACATGATTCTAAGCCTGCTGATAGGACCAATTGTAAATACATGTAACTTCTATACTATCAATTGGATTTCAACCAAATTTCGTATATGCTAGGTGTACTATAACTGATATGACCATGCGTATTCTTAAGAGCACCAGGGCTGCCAACTGTTAATAAATGCTATCTCTGTTATGTTATCCTAATATCAATATATCAGAATGTATTCAAGACAACAGCTCTAAACTTTGCACAAGTATAGTACCTTACTATTGTAGATTAATTTGGAGTAAGTAATATACGTCAGTGCTTCCAACATGATTCTAAGCCTGCTGATAAGTCCCATTTTAAAATACTTGTAACTTCTATACAAATAAATGGATTTCATCCAAAATCTGCACAACAAAAATCATAATAGTTTAGATTATTTCTGACCAACACATGCATGACATTGTTGCCAACATGACTTTACGCGCGCTGATAGGCCCAATGTCTAACTGCATGTAACGTCCATGCTATCCATTGGACTTCAACCAAATTTTGTGTTCTGTACCTTAAGAGATGGAACTAAGAATATATTCAGTCACCAGGGCTGCCAACTGTAGTGCTTTATTAGGCTACATTATGCCAATTATATTTCGAACAAATTAGAAATTTCGGTATTACCAACTCAATTTCGTCATTATTCTAAATAGGTCTATATAGATTAATCATTGGCATGAATTTTACATTTCGAGAAAACTAGGCTCTTTAGTTCGTCACGGAACTTCTTGTTTTTATTAATTTTCTTCAATGTACTTTTCTGATTTCTTCGTATGTGTATTATTATTGTCATTTTATTGTGATTGCTATTATTATTATAATTCTTTCATTCTTTCTTCGTTATGTCCATTCTTAGAGCGTGTTGGAAATTGATAGTTGGCTCGGTGAATTTTGCCTTCTTCTTCTCCCAAAATCTCTTCATGAAATTACTGTGTTGTTTCTTGCGTTCTTCTGTCCAACTTGTACCAGTCCTGCTGGTAAATTTAATCCTAACTTTGTGCTTATTTATAGAGATAGCCTACTTAAGATTTCACTGGTTTTAGCCTATTTTCATAAAAAAAATAGGCTTATGAGATCACTTTTTGTCCGTGTGTCTGTCTGTGTGTGCGTGTGTGTGATGGTGTATGTGTCCCCCCTAATTACTTCTAAACGGCTGGATCGATCTCAATGAAACTCAGTAAGTTCATAGCACGATTCCGGACGACCCCGACCGTGTCCTTCAAATTTTGTTACGTCTCACCAATCCAATATGGCGGCTGTGCGAAATATTACACCAGCATTCAATATCTCCGAAACTATCACCGATATCACCCTGGAATATTTTACGGTGATAAAGGGAACTACTAGAAGTTTACCTATGTGACATTTGAAAACCTGGTAATGACAAAACCAACATGGTGGCCAAGCGAATTTGCGACATTTAAATAGACGTTTCTCTCGATTTAACCAACCAAACGCGATAAAATTTGGTAGAGTATATGTTTATACACATTGTAATGCACCGACATCCAACTTCGTTCTATTGTTTACATAACCTCAAGATGGCGGCTGTGCGAATTTTAAAATTAAGTTTTTATTTCTTGTGTCGTAATCAAGCGTCGAAGTGGAAATTCGAATAGTGAACCTACGCAATAATTTTCCGTTAATGGTACATGACTCTATGGCCTATACATAATATAACAATCCAACATAGATCAGGCCCATATTTAGGAAATACATCTCTATAAATTGCAAGAAGCATTTCATGTAACAATTGGGGAAGCAACGTTTTTAGGGCATTTCGACCTCGCTGAATACGAATCAGCCTGTTGCCAAAGCGAAATTTGGACCGAAAGACCAGTATCCAAGATGGCGGCCAAGTTGGTCGTCTAAATTCTGTTGCGCTATATCTCTCTTGTCCGTTGGCTTAAAATAACTATTTAAACGCCGGGTTAGTGGTTTTCTCGGATTCTATGACATGCTCAGAAATTACTGACCTTATGTTTGGAGTGCATGGGATCCAAGATGGCGCCCAAGATGGTCGCCGAAACCTTGTAATGTTTACGTGTTCTTGTATTTGGAGTGCAATATCTGTCAGATATACAGTTTTAGTGGTTAAATGTGTACTAGATGTGTAGACTATTGTATGTGTTTCTAAAATAAATATAAAAAATAAGTATGCCTAAACAAATATGTAATACACTGGCGTTTCTTGCAGGATATGGTGGCAACGGTGGACTCCTTAGTCGATACGGGTGTAATGTCCAACCAAAACCTATGTACAGTATTATCTGCCAGAGGAGAAAATGTTCGAAGGACAAATTATCAGATCTGACGGATAACGGCAAATAGACTCTTCTGAAGTACGTAGGTTTGCGGAAAGAACTTCATGATGCTGATTTGGCTGACACTATTGTTAGAATTGGACACACGTTGACAAATACTAACAAAAAATTCAAGTACCACCGCAGATGCTACTCAAACTTTGCCAATTCTAGAAGATTGGAAAGGTTAAAGAACAAATCAGCGCCTTTACAAGTGGCGGAATGTGCTGCTACATAACCGTCGTCATCTCGATACTGTGCCCGATCGAGGGGCACGGGGTTCGAACCTACGTTATTATAAATCGAGAAATGTAATGAATTGGTAGGACTTTCAGTTACATATAAGCTAGCCATGAGGAGATATGAAGTGATTCAGGCAATGACGCAGAGCAATGATAGCCTTATCTGAAGTCACAAGATGCAACCCGTGTGTGAATCACGAGTATAGTCATGCTGTGAGGAAATGATCAGAGCAGTTAGGCAGGGGAACCACTGCGAGGTTCGATGTCAGCGTTTTTATGGCAACCCTGGATTGCAGCCCAACACCGCGAAATTATGGAATAACCCGTTTTCTTAGAAATAACGCAAAATCACATAAGTATTTTTACGTCAACCAGAATAATCCAGGGAATTATGAATTAATCAAGGCTAAAATTTAGTAACTTATGCACAGGGAAAAAGAGCTTACGAAGCAACTACGTCATTAGGCCGGGCTATTAAGCGGTCTTTGGTAGGAGAGAAAAAACCAACTCGCCCACACAGCTGAGGAGCCTTGTGGATTTAATTTAAAATGAGTGGACGATCGATCTTTGGAAAACAAGATGAGAATGTAACGTTTAGGTCATAAGGAACATAATGGTTATTTTTTCAAAAACGTGCGACGTCTAGTTCAAAAGATAGCTCCAAGAAGGAGACAGAATTGATTTATTTTTGTAAGTTCTCAATAAATAGACAAGCTCCCAGCCAGTAAGTATGCAGTTTTCATCAGTCCAGTGGGATGTGATGCTGTATCACGTGCAGTCAGTGGTGAATCTTGGAGGAAGTCACTCTGTTTCAACAAGTAATCGCCGTCATTACGCCAGTTGGGCCCGGTAAGGGCGAAAGAACAATGTTCCTTTCTCTCCCGGAACGATTCCTGGTACCATGCGGTGGCCAGGAGGTGCTCGCTGGTTATGGTGTTCGGTTTAGCAGAAATCAAAAATAATACGTTACACACACACATTAATATTTAAACTATATATTTACACATATATCACAACTAGATACACTGGCTGTAGCCGTGATGGCCACGACTTAATTTGGTCCCTTTTAAGCCGCGCCATGCTTGTCTTGATGTCAGTCAGCCATGTGCTGCATGCCGCCGGGAAGCCTCGAGTCACATGATCACGCGGCCAGCCAACTAACCCCGAGACAGAGCGTCAAGGAAGTGCTGCCGAGACCAACGCAGTGGAGCACTGAGTAACTACCAACATATCGCCACACCTAAATGTATCACATTTAACAACTGCAAGAAAATGATTGAATTACATGAATCAACAGTAGTAATTTAAAGTTCATTCACCACCAGTCCGTATGGATCGCCGAATGCAAAACACACACAAACCCCAACCAAAACAACTTAGGAACAAAAATGCACAGCCTATAGTAATCACAATGAAATGAACATATTAAATCATAGAATAAGAAGGTTCAACACTATACACAAACAATAAAGGACACTGGTCAAAATTGAACTCTTGCGACACAAGAATAAAGTAATTAACTAAACCACAAGATGACACTGAAAGTAATTGCACATATCAGTCTTGAATTGGCAATGGACATAGTTTATGTACGGAACGCTTCAAAATTCCACTGCTAGTACGAATGGTGACTGCACGCACTCGTCATCCTTCCTAGGATATGTTTCCTCGATCGTTGCAAGCCTCCAAGAAAGAGGAGGAGTGTTGTCGTCCTTAACCAACACGACAGTTCCAGGCTGAAGGTTAGGCTGACTCGTCAACCATTTCTGCCGCTGTTGCAAGCTATTAAGATAATCATTAGACCATTGTCTCCAAAACTTCTGCTGCAGCGCTTGAATGTAGCGCCATCTGGAAGTATAACAGTGCACACCATCACTAAGGGCAGGTTCAGGGAAGGATAACAGGGGAGCACCTATTAGAAAGTGGCCAGGAGTAAAGTATGATGGTTCATCAGGGTCGTCCGATAGACAAACGAGCGGTCGTGAGTTCAGGCATGCTTCTATTTGGCAAAGTAGGCTGTACATCTCGTCATACGTCAAGCAGGCATTGCCAGCTGTTCTTCTTAAATGGTGTTTCGTGGATTTAACTCCAGCTTCCCACAAACCACCGAAGTGTGGCGAATCAGGGGGAATGGAATGCTAAGTGAATCCTTCTTGGGCTGCGTTGTTCAGCATTTCTATCTTCCACTGCTCGGACTGGTACACTCTCAACAATTCATTTCTATCCCCTACAAAGTTAGTAGCATTATCACTGTATAGAATTGTACACCTTCCCCTCCTGGCTGCAAATCTCCGTAAGGCGGCGATGAAAGCCTGTGTAGTCAAGTCATGAACCAATTCCAAGTGTATCGCCTTGGTACTGCGCCCTTATCCTATAGGCCCCAGGCTAAGTTCGCATGGTTCTTCGTCATGCAGAGTGTATATCGTTTAAATGAGCTTCAAATTACAGAGGAGATGGAAACCGGATTGCATATTATTTAATCATGGCAAGCGCCCGATCTGGGTTGGAAGTCGAGCTCATGTACGTCGCAGACTGTACCAGCGACGTATTGCCTAAAGTTTGCCAATACAGCGAAGTCCAGAACATATTTCTATGCTACGCATTGGCCAGAGCAGGTGCAACATTCCAAGGACTTCTTGGGAAGCTGACCTCAATAACTTGTTCTCGTATGTTCTACGCTACGCCGCATGTTAGCAAAGCCCCGCCCCTAAATCACTAAATAAATAAATTGTGACAATACGATAACACCCAGGATCAAACCCTTAACGTCATTAAACCTGGAATATTCCTAAGATTTTTCGCCAGTCATCAAACTGAATAGATCATCATGATATCATTAAATCGATGATCAAGGAAATTAGTTTCTTACGCCAACAGTCTGGGGTGGAGAGTTTGGTTGCGCTGGTAGGGATAGCGTCCATGTCGTCAGAAATAGTGCCAGGGGACGCAAGATGGATATTTGTGGAAGCCACGATCGAACGTCGGTGACAATATGATAATAATGCGGCCTCATTATCAATATTAATTTGCATATATTGTGAATATGGTGTACGGCCTGAAAGAAGAGCTCCCGACAGCGTAGGAAGATTAGTGTTGACCGCCGCCATGTGAAAGATATACCCCCGCACTCTCGTGGTCGTGGGAGTTAGTTGGCAGTAGTCTGGAGTAGTTTCGCGTGAGCAGTGCTGCGCAGTGAGTCAGAGTCCGGTTCGCTAGTTGGTTGGTGACAGACGGCGGGCGAGAAAGATCGCCACATAACTACGGGCAGATAGCAGTGGGAGCACGCCGAGCTAAAATAATATTGCACCACAATTTGTAAAGTACAAGGGGACGATATTTAAAGAGACATAAATTGTGTAAAATAAAGTATTCATATGCGGGAAAGCAATATATTCGCTAAAATTTGTATAGTAGACTTTCCACGCCAAGTGCAGAGACGGTGTTAGCAGACGCAGGAGTGAGGAAGACGTAGAAGGGCAATCGAGGTCCGAACCGGAGTCCAGTTGAACCGGCACGTCATCTGCGAGCTCACCATTCGAAGGGAAATACGCGCAGAATCGGTCAACCCACGGCGTCGTGAAGAAAGAGCTAGTGAGATAGAAATACGTGTGGTTATATTGCGCAATCCCTGCAAAGTGTATAAAGTGTCTAGAATAATAAATTACGTGTTTATTAGGGTACTAGTATGTGATACCTTATGAAAGTGTCAATAATAGTTTGTGAAGAGAATCAAGTGAGACGCAGCGAAATTATGATGAAGAATTAATCAGTGTAATAATGTATTCAGTGATGATGTGTAATTGTGATAACATGTAGAACCCTGGAGAGGAGCTGTGAAAGATCCCTGCTGAAAGGAATGATGGCAGCTGACAGGAGATCACGATGAGTATCAATCTTTGATTATATTAAGTCATTGTTTATGGGTGTATTCTTAGGATTACCATAGTTGTGTAAATAATATGTTAGTGATTAATTTTTGAAGTTAGATTTATTTTGCTTAGATATGTGCGCACGTGATGACGCGACGCTGTTGATTTATTTTGAGATGCTTGGCAGAAATAACGCTCACATGTCGTACATGTTGGATACACTGGTAGGAATGTATGTTTATTTATTTGCTAAAGTATGTGTATTTCAGCCCAGGAAAAGACGGAAGAAGCCCAGAGTGAGGCATGTGGTTTTGGGTAAGAAAGAGAGAGAGATTCTAACATTCTTTTTTTTTACGGACACAATAATAACACAAGTTATTAATAATAATAATAATATTAATAATAATAATAACACGAGTAATGGAGGGGAATTTTTAATTCCGTAATGCTGGTATTTTGATTTCACACCTGGTGAGATATTTATTTAGCTAAGTTACGCCCTGGGAGTAAGCTAGGAATGTTACCTTTGCGTCTCCAATATATTTGCTCTAATCAGGTAAGATACGATTTGTGAGAGAGTGCACTGAACAACTGTCTGAGTGTTTTGGAACATGTATGAGCATTGGGTCGTGGTGATATGCAGAAATGTTATGATAAAGGCATGCAAAATATGGTATTGGGATGGTCTCATGTAATTCCAGGTAAGCTACGACGAATGAAAGAAAAAGAAAATGGTAAGGATTATGAAATATGTGCAGTTAGGCTGTAGCGGACATCGCCATGTGTCCCATGATGTCGCCAACTGAAAATAAAAAGGTAAGAAGTGTGTATTGAGGCATGCCATAAGATAAGAGGTAAAGCCGAACGGCGCTTGTAATTATTTGAGTGAAATGATGAACCACGATTGGGTATGTTCCAAAGTTTATACCACGCTCAGCTTCGAACAGGAGACCACTAGGCTTACGAGACTAGCTGCTCGTATTTTTTTTCATTTCGCTTAGTTGGTGCGAGATTAATAGGATGTTTTTGGTTACCACTGGGTGTGTTGGCTCAACACATGTTTGTCCTAGGCCAAGGTCATTTAACGTTTTCCCTTTCGCTTTGGATAACGGTATTTCCGTCACTCCCCTCTTGGCCGTGTAGAGAGCCGAGCTTCTAGTAAATCATAGGTTTCCTGTACCGAGTTTAAGTCTGTGTTTGTTGAGCACATTTTTGAACTGATAATAATAACTTATTAAATAATGGTATATTGTAATAGGGTGCAGATACACAGTGACCTATCATGACCTAGCGTCCTCGCAGTGACGAACAATGATAATACTAATAACAATGATAATAATAATAACAATAATAATAATAATAATAATAATTATATAATCAATGGATTCTGTAAAAGGGTACGAATATCCATTGACCTTTCGCGTCCTAGCGTCATTGCAAACTAACATCACTGTGGGATTAATATTGGATAATACTAATAATAATAATAATGATAATAATAATAATGATAGTTAAGTAATTAATTTGATAATGGAGTTCTACAGAAGGGTGCAGGTATTCATTAACCATTTGAGGTAGAAGTGTATTCTCTCTCTGATACTAGCGACGGTTGCAGATATGCCATGCCCGAAACAGGTAAGTCGAAGTCCTTACTTCGAGACCTATTTGTGTACATATTTTGTGAATATATTTTGTAGATACAGTTGTGCCATGCCTTTATTTACAGTGTAGGGGAAACATCGTTGTTGCTTACACTCATCGTTGTTTTCAAATGTTATTTGTCACCGTACGAAGTGTGAGCATAGAATATTCTTATTATTGCATTGATGCAAATTTGCATATAGTCCAGCGTTCATTTTTAGCCTTTGGTTTTTGTCTTATATAAGAGGATATTTGAGGGGATATTGCAAGCATCTCAGTTATTGTATATTAGTATAGTTAACATACACCCATAAACTCTGACAGACAGTATCGAATTCGAGACCCGAAATGAGGTATCGAATCTTGAGTTCGATTCTTAGATAATCGTGTTCTCATGCATTGGTGTTTATTATAATGTGCCAGTATAGCATATCTCAAGTCCTATTGTGGTGTACATCTGTTGCATACACGAGAGCTCATAAATAAATGTACCAATTTTATATCCATAGAATAAAAAGGGGGCAAGGCTTGTGTTAAGAGTTTGGATGCATAAGAAGTGTATCTTTATGAGAGTACTTTTAATCCATACAAGGGATCATACAGGCGATATTGCCAGATTATATTAAGATGTTGGATCATGTTTGAAAAGCCCTTGCTTAGTAGTGTGATGCACAAATTATTTAATTAAAGTAATGTTAATTTACATGGTACATTACGTTATGGTGAGATGACATGATACTTGATGTAATGAGCTCACAGTGTGGAATTTTCAATGAGTACAATACTGATTGTAGTGAGATCAGATCATAATTTTGCTTACGTGTTTGATCAAAGATGGATTAATTAATTTATGTAATTATTAATTTGAATAAGTTGTTAATGGTCTTTAATTGGATTGATATTTCCCAATCGGGATTCAATGATTTGATTGATCGCTTTGATCCACTTAATTAATCAAATTGATTGTGTAATCAATTTAATTAATATCCAATTAATTTAAATTTTGATTTTAATCATTCTTTTTATTCAATTTTGTTATTTTTGGAATCCGTTTGAATTGATTTTGATAATTTGTGATTTTGAGTAGATTATTTTGGAGTTTTAAACTTATTTTGGATTTGCTTCAGAATTTCATGATTTATTAGTTTACTTTCGCCTTAATTCATTTCTCGTTAAGATTTTGATTTTCTTATTTGGATATTTTGTTTTACTCTTTCTTTTTTTTGGTTTGTATTTGTTTATTTAGTGTTAATAAAGTTGCTTTCCTTTTATTTTGAATTCTGTGTGTGATGATTCATTGATCAGCCCTATCGATTTTCCAAATGGTGTATGCCAGGACAGTTGTTAGCTTCAAGTAGGAACGCTCCGCCCCCGAGGAATGAATCCTGTCCTGAAGGTCCTATGTTCAAAAGGGTACATAGGGCAAAGGTAGATTGTTATCTATCCTTTCGTCGACTTTCTTTTATTTATGGAAGATCATAGTGGTTAACACACACAGACGCATTCGGGTGACCTGCATACTATGATTTATTGTGTGATGCCTATTCGTACGGCATGGTAGATGCGTTTGAGCTTCATGCATCCGTATGGGGTCGATATCCCGAAGTATCCCCGACGGCATTAGCTGCCCCGGCGGGAATCCCAATCTAGGGATAATCCCGCTAAACCCGGCCATCCGTGGTGGAGTAGCCGAACCGTGGCGCCCAACGTGATAGGGGCAGATGCTTGAAGCATTCGTGGAACTCAATCAATTAACAGTTACTGTGTTTCAGAATTATTGCTATTTTAACATTTTAATTACACAGTAAGCTGAATAAAACCCTTTAAAGTTTCGATATTGAGTTTCCATGAGGGACTCATAGAGCCTTATTTGGTGAGGTTTACGGAAGGCATTAATTTCTTTGTAAAATTGATGTTTTTCAAGAGTCCACGAAATTTTGTTGGTGTATACGGGGATTAGATTTTTTTTTACTTTATTAACACTGCGCGATTAATTACTTAAATTCAAGAGAGGAGGATATTGTTTGGTTGAAACAGATACTCATTGAAGGATTCACATAAAGGATTGAGATGTGCTATGCATTTGTGTAGTTGTAGTCGTTGTTCAGCATGGGTTGGTGCAGCTCCGTTTATTTACATTGATTGTAATGGCGTCTTTAGAAGACATTAAGGCTCTGATGGAGCAGATGAGTGGAGAACAATTAGCACAGTTAGCACAACAGGGAGCGCAATTAACAGAACAGATAGCGCAGTTGAAGGTTGACAACCAAGAACAGTTAGCACAACAGGGAGCGCAATTAACAGAACAGATAGCGCAGTTGAAGGTTGACAACCAAGAACAGTTAACACAACAGGGAGCGCAATTAAGAAACGACATTCAAGAACAGATAACACAACAGGGGGCTTACTTGACACAACAATTAGGTCAGTTGAGGGTTGACAATGAGACACAATTCGATGACATTAGGTCGGAAATGAGTCGAATAAGTCGCACCTGCGAACAAAACAATGTGCAAATGCGAGAACACAGGGCTGCAATTGAGAGTCAGGTCGATAGTCTTACCCAGAGAATAACAGCTTTGGAAATCGGTACACAGGCACAGATATCCACAGTTGAGAAGGGACTCGTTGCTGCACGAGCAGACATTGATGAGTTACAAGACGGCCATATGGAAACATCAACTAGAATCGAATCAGTTGAGATTGACGTTTCCAAGTTCAAAGAAGAAGTCAAAGAAACCTGGCGAGTGATAAGAGAGGAATTAAAGGAATGTCAGGAAGGAAAAGGTGAGGCATGGATTCAGGATAGAGAAGATCTCAGGAGAGACAGGGAGACGGCATACGAGGACCTTCGTAAGGAAATTAAGGAAGAAAATAAGAACATGTTGCGAGAATTTGGGGAAGATAAAAAGAGACGTCACAGAGTGGAAATGGATCTGTTATCTCGACTCGAGAAACAGGAGAATAAGCAGGCCAAAAATGAAGTAAAGATTTCGATACAAGATAGAGCCATAACTGACCTACAGATGGGGACGGTCAGACCAGCAACAGAGACCCATAGAGCAGATAAAATAGGATTCCAGGAACAGCTCAACCTCGGAGATAATGGGAGGCCCTATAGTCCTGAATTTCGAGACATAAGAGGACAGACGTCAACGCCAGTGGAGCAAAACGTGACTACTCAAGTGGTGCAAGTCATCCGGATGAATGACGATCGGCCAAATAAATTTTCTGGCACAACAAACGTCACGCCAAAAGGTTTTCTCCGGGAGGTAATGGAGTATATAAAGGAGACCAAGGTTCCTGAAGACCGTCAGCTAAGAACAGTGGAAAAGCTTCTGACTGGTAACGCTCTACAGTGGTTCAGGAGTTTCCGTTACACATTCAACACCATGGAGGAATTCCGGGAGGTATTTTTAAAGAAGTACTGGAGCTTATCAGCTCAACAGAATTTGCGAGCTGAGTTGTACGCTCGTCGATACAGTACGACATCCCCAACGAAATACTCTGAGTATTTCATAACCCAATTGCACAGGATGAAGGAACTTGACATGCCACCGTCGGAGGAGGAAATGGTAACAGCAATTGAAAAACAGCTACCACGTGCGGTACAACAGATCATGGCGACGGCAGATGTAAAAACCGCGGTGCGTGCAGAGGAAATACTTCGCCATTTGGATGAAACCACGGTGCACAGTCCGCAACGCACACATCGGACAGTAGAAAACGTCAATTCGGCTGAAATCTCGGAACCACTTTGTAAACGACGAAAAGGAATGAATGCTGACGCCATGGAAAAACAAACGAGATGGGAACAACAAGGCCGCCAGAATCCTGGATATGGAACCCAACAGCCTGAGATACCTCAGAATGCTGGATGGAGACGCGAATGGAAATACAGCGGAACATGGAGAGCGGATAGAGGAACATCTAGGCCCAACCCTTGGAGAGGAAGAGGTTTCTGGAGAGGCAGATCCTCATGGACTCGAGGAGGAAGACCATGGCAAAATCGGAGGCCGCATCCATCGCATCAAGAAGAGATGGAACGATGGCATCGAGGAACACAAAGATACCTGGATGAGCTCCAAGCCCAAGATTTACGGAAGGAAGAAGAAGAGGATAAGTGGACGAGAGGTATGGAAGCGAGGCAGAATCCGGACGTAGTGGAAACTGGGGCAGAAAGTCTAGAATTTCAGGCTAGCCAGAGGTCTAGAGGACAAAACACTAGGGAAGCGTCCCAAGATAAAAAAAAAACGTCAATTTTAGGCCATCAGGACGATGCAGACAATCTAAATGGGTCGTATAGATACATGGTTGTCGCTCAGATAAGTGACTGGGTGGTGAAAGAAGAGGAATTGACCGAGGATCTAAAGGGGCCAGAAATCAAAGTTATTAGAGAATTACCGGTCATACATGCCCGAGTAGGAGGCTTAACTGTCAAATGCATGGTGGATACAGGAGCTAGCATTAGCATAGTCTCACAAGCATTGGTGAATGAGTTGGGAAAGCATTTTAAGATCCCAATCTTGCCCCTGTCCAATGTCAAAATTAAAGGTATCATTCCAGACAAATCCACCACATGCAAATTTCAAACTTTTCTAGATATTGACGTGCAAGGGTACAGCATGCCACACCCATTCCTCATAATGAGCAAAGTAAGTTATAATGTCATCTTAGGGGCAGACTTTATTCGGGAATATGGTGCCGTCATTGATTTGGCCAATAGAATCATCCAATTTAAAATTGTGGACGAGGACCGTGCCATGAAGATCCCGTTGAATCCGGACGTTCCCAGAAATTCGGAAGAGATATGGATGGTGCAGAGTTGCAGCAGGTTGAATCAACGGCTCAATGACATTGACGACGAATTAATAAGACCCGAGATATGGACCACGACCACAGAGGATGAGGTCGAAGGACTTGAGGCGAAATTTGCAGAGAAAATGCAAGAGGCAAAAATTAGTGATGACGATCGGATAAAGCTGGGGGAGATATTGAAACGGCATCGACAAGTTTTTGATTCTAAGCCCGGGAGGATCAAAGGGTTTAAATATGCGATGCAAATTAATGACTGGTCACCTTTCAAGAAAAAGGCATACCCTGTTGCTGAAAAATACGTCAAAGAAGTTGCCGCGACTCTGAAGAAGATGGAAGAAGGAGGTGTGATCGCCAAGATGGCTACTCCTTTTGTGAACCCCTTGGTGGTAGTTTTGAAACCCAACGGGACAGTGCGAGTCTGTTTGGACGCACGAGAAATAAACGAGAGATTGATCCCAGAATATGATCAGGCTCCACCAATCAAGGAGATAATCCGAAAGTTCAAGAACAAGGTCTATTTCAGTTCAATTGACTTAACGAGTAGTTATCATCACCTGGAGTTGGATGAAAGATCACAACTGCTCACAGGGTTTCTGTTTGATCAGCAGACCTATGTATTTCAGAGGTTACCATTTGGCATTAAGACGGCCGGGTCGGCGTTAATCAGGGCTCTCGAGCGTAATCTGACGCCAGAAGTCAAGAGCATAACCACCCGATACGTGGACGACATCTTACTGGCTTCTGAAGATTTGGATGAACACTTATCAAACTTGGAGAAGTTATTAGCTAACCTCGAACAGGCAAATTTCAAAATCAACATTGAGAAGTCTCATTTTTGCCAAAGAGAAGTCTTATATTTGGGTCATGTTATTGATGGTGAAGGTATCAGCCCGAATCCAGCTAAATTAGAAGCAATTCGGAACTTCCCGAAGCCTACGAGAGTGAAGCATGTTCGCCAATTTTTAGGCATATGTAACTTCTTCGCTGATCATTGTCCGGGGTATACTGAGATAATGGCTCCACTCCAAAATATGCTGCACAAGAACAACCGATGGGCATGGAATGATGAATGCGATAGCGCTTTTAGGAAGGCCAAGGAATTATTAACCGGAAGCATTAAGTTGGGTTACCCTGATTTTACACGTCAGTTCATCATACAAACTGACGCATCACAAATTGGAGTCGGTGCGATGTTATACCAGGAAGACCCGGAAAATCCTCAGACTAAAACTTACCTAGCTTTCGCAAGTCGCAAATTGAGGACACATGAGATGAATTATACTATCACAGAGCGAGAGTTGTTGTCTATAATATTCGCTCTACAACAGTGGAGAAAAATTGTGTTTGGATTCAAAATTCTCATCAGAACAGACCATAGAAGCCTGGTTTTTCTATTGAAAACGCCGATGGCAGGAGAAAGGGTCAACAGGTGGTCGCTGTACGTCCAGCAGTTTGACATCACCATTGAGCACTATCCGGGAAGACTCAACCTAATACCGGATATTCTAAGCCGAAATCCAGATCAAGAGGATCAGATTGAGTCTGTGAACCAAATTGAACTCACCCGGTCAGATCAAGAATTTTTGGAAAAATTAGGGGGTATCAAAATTGAGCAAGAGAAGGATCCTTGGATGAACATGATCATAAATTACTTCAAGAAAAAGTTACAACCTGGAACTCCCGCATTCATCGAGGCAGAGAAAATTTCTGAGAATTATATGTGGTATAACGAATTGTTGCACAAGTTCGTAGACGCAGATCGTACCAAATTGAGGATTATGGTGCCGCCCTCATTGCAGAAAGGGTTGGTTTGGCACGCACATCGTATTTCAGGTCATGGTGGAATTGACAAAACTAGCGCTTTAATCCAGGAGACATTTGTGTGGCCGAAGTTACGTGAGACCACCCAAAGAGCACTAAAGACGTGTGACCAATGTCAAAGAGTGAAGCCCAACTCGTTTTTGATGAAGCAGTATCCGAAACCATTATTGCCTCAAAAGCCGTGTGAGCTCATCGCCATGGATGGATACGGTCCATTGCCCAAAGGCAGAAGGGGATGTAAATACATCTTGGTCAGCATAGACGTATTTTCGAAATACGTGGTCTTATGCCCTCTTCAGAAGATGAATACCCGTCAGGTTTTGAACCGAATCAAAGCTAAAGTAATTCCCACGTTTGGAGAGATAGAATTTTGCCTCACGGACCACGGAAGTTATTTCACCAGCGCCGAATTTAGACGGGAAATGGCAAGGTTGAATATTCGACACGTCCTAAGCTCTATTCGTCACCCGGAGGGAAATCCGTCGGAACGAATTATGAGAGAAATTGCCAAGTTCTTTCGAATATACTGTCCACAACAACACTGGAAATGGGTGGATGTAGTGCCGATAATTGAGTCGTGTATCAATAACACCATACACGAAAGCACGGGTCGGATTCCCGCGGTTGTGCATTTCAACCGACACCCTGATCGACCATGGAATAATGTTGTACCGTGTCCGGTAGACGCCAGACTGAGCCATGAGTTAGTGATCAGAGACACAGCGTCATATTTGAAGAAACAGGCTGAGCGCCGTTTAAGAAGGGTAAGGAATAGGAGGTTTCATCGACCACTTGAATTGGAAGAACTGGTGCTCGTGAAGAAGCCGGCAACATCTGATCCTCAGGCACGAGTATATGCTAAATTTTGTGAGTTGTTCCATGGACCGTACAAGATTACCAAGGTGATTGGGAACAATGCGTACAAGGTCAAACATCTGGAAACAGGAGTGGAAGCAATTTACAACGCTCAGAATCTAAAGGTTTATTACCCAATGGAAGAAGAAGATACGGGCCAACAAGTCAATGTTATTGAGGAAGAGAAGGAATGATCGGAAGGTCAGCGTACTCAACATTTAAACGATGCATGACAGAGTAACTATTAAGAAGGGAGATGAAGTTAATAAATCTCGAAAAACCATCACATCCTGTAGATAGTTTTTCGAAACCCAAGGAGGGGGAAGATGCGCCCTTATCCTATAGGCCCCAGGCTAAGTTCGCATGGTTCTTCGTCATGCAGAGTGTATATCGTTTAAATGAGCTTCAAATTACAGAGGAGATGGAAACCGGATTGCATATTATTTAATCATGGCAAGCGCCCGATCTGGGTTGGAAGTCGAGCTCATGTACGTCGTAGACTGTACCAGCGACGTATTGCCTAAAGTTTGCCAATACAGCGAAGTCCAGAACATATTTCTATGCTACGCATTGGCCAGAGCAGGTGCAACATTCCAAGGACTTCTTGGGAAGCTGACCTCAATAATTTGTTCTCGTATGTTCTACGCTACGCCGCATGATAGCAAAGCCCCGCCCCTAAATCACTAAATAAATAAATTGTGACAATACGATAACACCCAGGATCGAACCCTTAACGTCATTAAACCTGGAATATTCCTAAGATTTTTCGCCAGTCATCAAACTGAATAGATCATCATGATATCATTAAATCGATGATCAAGGAAATTAGTTTCTTACGCCAACAGTCTGGGGTGGAGAGTTTGGTTGCGCTGGTAGGGATAGCGTCCATGTCGTCAGAAATAGTGCCAGGGGACGCAAGATGGATATTTGTGGAAGCCACGATCGAACGTCGGTGACAATATGATAATAATGCGGCCTCATTATCAATATTAATTTGCATATATTGTGAATATGGTGTACGGCCTGAAAGAAGAGCTCCCGACAGCGTAGGAAGATTAGTGTTGACCGCCGCCATGTGAAAGATATACCCCCGCACTCTCGTGGTCGTGGGAGTTAGTTGGCAGTAGTCTGGAGTAGTTTCGCGTGAGCAGTGCTGCGCAGTGAGTCAGAGTCCGGTTCGCTAGTTGGTTGGTGACAGACGGCGGGCGAGAAAGATCGTCACATAACTACGGGCAGTTAGCAGTGGGAGCACGCCGAGCTAAAATAATATTGCACCACAATTTGTAAAGTACAAGGGGACGATATTTAAAGAGACATAAATTGTGTAAAATAAAGTATTCATATGCGGGAAAGCAATATATTCGCTAAAATTTGTATAGTAGACTTTCCACGCCAAGTGCAGAGACGGTGTTAGCAGACGCAGGAGTGAGGAAGACGTAGAAGGGCAATCGAGGTCCGAACCGGAGTCCAGTTGAACCGGCACGTCATCTGCGAGCTCACCATTCGAAGGGAAATACGCGCAGAATCGGTCAACCCACGGCGTCGTGAAGAAAGAGCTAGTGAGATAGAAATACGTGTGGTTATATTGCGCAATCCCTGCAAAGTGTATAAAGTGTCTAGAATAATAAATTACGTGTTTATTAGGGTACTAGTATGTGATACCTTATGAAAGTGTCAATAATAGTTTGTGAAGAGAATCAAGTGAGACGCAGCGAAATTATGATGAAGAATTAATCAGTGTAATAATGTATTCAGTGATGATGTGTAATTGTGATAACATGTAGAACCCTGGAGAGGAGCTGTGAAAGATCCCTGCTGAAAGGAATGATGGCAGCTGACAGGAGACCACGATGAGTATCAATCTTTGATTATATTAAGTCATTGTTTATGGGTGTATTCTTAGGATTACCATAGTTGTGTAAATAATATGTTAGTGATTAATTTTTGAAGTTAGATTTATTTTGCTTAGATATGTGCGCACGTGATGACGCGACGCTGTTGATTTATTTTGAGATGCTTGGCAGAAATAACGCTCACATGTCGTACATGTTGGATACACTGGTAGGAATGTATGTTTATTTATTTGCTAAAGTATGTGTATTTCAGCCCAGGAAAAGACGGAAGAAGCCCAGAGTGAGGCATGTGGTTTTGGGTAAGAAAGAGAGAGAGAGATTCTAACATTCTTTTTTTTACGGACACAATAATAGCACAAGTTATTAATAATAATAATAATATTAATAATAATAATAACACGAGTAATGGAGGAGAATTTTTAATTCCGTAATGCTGGTATTTTGATTTCACACCTGGTGAGATATTTATTTAGCTAAGTTACGCCCTGGGAGTAAGCTAGGAATGTTACCTTTGCGTCTCCAATATATTTGCTCTAATCAGGTAAGATACGATTTGTGAGAGAGTGCACTGAACAACTGTCTGAGTGTTTTGGAACATGTATGAGCATTGGGTCGTGGTGATATGCAGAAATGTTATGATAAAGGCATGCAAAATATGGTATTGGGATGGTCTCATGTAATTCCAGGTAAGCTACGACGAATGAAAGAAAAAGAAAATGGTAAGGATTATGAAATATGTGCAGTTAGGCTGTAGCGGACATCGCCATGTGTCCCATGATGTCGCCAACTGAAAATAAAAAGGTAAGAAGTGTGTATTGAGGCATGCCATAAGATAAGAGGTAAAGCCGAACGGCGCTTGTAATTATTTGAGTGAAATGATGAACCACGATTGGGTATGTTCCAAAGTTTATACCACGCTCAGCTTCGAACAGGAGACCACTAGGCTTACGAGACTAGCTGCTCGTATTTTTTTTCATTTCGCTTAGTTGGTGCGAGATTAATAGGATGTTTTTGGTTACCACTGGGTGTGTTGGCTCAACACATGTTTGTCCTAGGCCAAGGTCATTTAACGTTTTCCCTTTCGCTTTGGATAACGGTATTTCCGTCACTCCCCTCTTGGCCGTGTAGAGAGCCGAGCTTCTAGTAAATCATAGGTTTCCTGTACCGAGTTTAAGTCTGTGTTTGTTGAGCACATTTTTGAACTGATAATAATAACTTATTAAATAATGGTATATTGTAATAGGGTGCAGATACACAGTGACCTATCATGACCTAGCGTCCTCGCAGTGACGAACAATGATAATACTAATAACAATGATAATAATAATAACAATAATAATAATAATAATAATAATAATAATAATAATTATATAATCAATGGATTCTGTAAAAGGGTACGAATATCCATTGACCTTTCGCGTCCTAGCGTCATTGCAAACTAACATCACTGTGGGATTAATATTGGATAATACTAATAATAATAATGATGATAATAATAATGATAGTTAAGTAATTAATTTGATAATGGAGTTCTACAGAAGGGTGCAGGTATTCATTAACCATTTGAGGTAGAAGTGTATTCTCTCTCTGATACTAGCGACGGTTGCAGATATGCCATGCCCGAAACAGGTAAGTCGAAGTCCTTACTTCGAGACCTATTTGTGTACATATTTTGTGAATATATTTTGTAGATACAGTTGTGCCATGCCTTTATTTACAGTGTCGGGGAAACATCGTTGTTGCTTACACTCATCGTTGTTTTCAAATGTTATTTGTCACCGTACGAAGTGTGAGCATAGAATATTCTTATTATTGCATTGATGCAAATTTGCATATAGTCCAGCGTTCATTTTTAGCCTTTGGTTTTTGTCTTATATAAGAGGATATTTGAGGGGATATTGCAAGCATCTCAGTTATTGTATATTAGTATAGTTAACATACACCCATAAACTCTGACAGACAGTATCGAATTCGAGACCCGAAATGAGGTATCGAATCTTGAGTTCGATTCTTAGATAATCGTGTTCTCATGCATTGGTGTTTATTATAATGTGCCAGTATAGCATATCTCAAGTCCTATTGTGGTGTACATCTGTTGCATACACGAGAGCTCATAAATAAATGTACCAATTTTATATCCATAGAATAAAAAGGGGGCAAGGCTTGTGTTAAGAGTTTGGATGCATAAGAAGTGTATCTTTATGAGAGTACTTTTAATCCATATAAGGGATCATACAGGCGATATTGCCAGATTATATTAAGATGTTGGATCATGTTTGAAAAGCCCTTGCTTAGTAGTGTGATGCACAAATTATTTAATTAAAGTAATGTTAATTTACATGGTACATTACGTTATGGTGAGATGACATGATACTTGATGTAATGAGCTCACAGTGTGGAATTTTCAATGAGTACAATACTGATTGTAGTGAGATCAGATCATAATTTTGCTTACGTGTTTGATCAAAGATGGATTAATTAATTTATGTAATTATTAATTTGAATAAGTTGTTAATGGTCTTTAATTGGATTGATATTTCCCAATCGGGATTCAATGATTTGATTGATCGCTTTGATCCACTTAATTAATCAAATTGATTGTGTAATCAATTTAATTAATATCCAATTAATTTAAATTTTGATTTTAATCATTCTTTTTATTCAATTTTGTTATTTTTGGAATCCGTTTGAATTGATTTTGATAATTTGTGATTTTGAGTAGATTATTTTGGAGTTATAAACTTATTTTGGATTTGCTTCAGAATTTCATGATTTATTAGTTTACTTTCGCCTTAATTCATTTCTCGTTAAGATTTTGATTTTCTTATTTGGATATTTTGTTTTACTCTTTCTTTTTTTTTGGTTTGTATTTGTTTATTTAGTGTTAATAAAGTTGCTTTCCTTTTATTTTGAATTCTGTGTGTGATGATTCATTGATCAGCCCTATCGATTTTCCAAATGGTGTATGCCAGGACAGTTGTTAGCTTCAAGTAGGAACGCTCCGCCCCCGAGGAATGAATCCTGTCCTGAAGGTCCTATGTTCAAAAGGGTACAGTACAAAGGCAAACGAACAACGCTACATAGCATTTTACCTTGACCTTGCTCCTGGTTGCACCCTGTTTAATGTCCAGCGGGCCAGCGTAGTCTACTCCCGTGTTCAAGAATGGCCGTGATGGAGTCACTCGAGGAGATGGTAGCTGTCCCATGAGTTGAGTGGCTGTAGTGGCTCGTAGTCTAAAACACTTCAAACACTTGTGAATGACAGTCCGTATCACCTTCTTTATGCTTACTATCCAATATCTGGACCTAAGTGAAGCCGTTACATGATTAGCACCAGCATGTAGCAGACGAACATGCTCATCAGCCATAATACGCTGAGGTAATATGATCTGGTGCCTTTCTGCAAATGGTTTCAACGAGTTTTGCATGCGACCACCTACTCGTAATAAGTCGTTCCCGTCTAAGAAGGGGTTCAGATTTCTTATTGCACTTTGCAGTGAAACTGATGAGTTTGACTTCAACTCGCCTATTTCCCGTGCGAATGCCACACGTTGAGCAAGCTTGATACAGTTCTGAAGTCCAGTCTCAAGCTCTTCTGCAGATAGTGGTCACGTTTTTCTTACGTTGTATCTTCTGATATTGAACATAAATCTGTTGCAATAAGCCATTACTCTCTGTAGGCGACGGAGGGATGAGAACCTCGTCGTGATTTCGTCTGATGGAGTAGCACTAACTAGACATTGCACCGTATCCCTTCTTTCTGGAAGTTCACCTCCAGAGTCGTTCGAGTCCCTAGTGGGCCAGCTACTTAAATCTTGTAGTAACCATGCTGGACCATGCCACCACTGTTGATTGCACTGCAGGCTGAGTGGTCCTTCTCCCCTTGAAAGAATATCGGAAGGGTTATCTTCTGACATCACATGACCCCACTTGGCTCTTCCAGTCAATTGCTGTATCTCGGAGACACGGTTGGCGACGAACGTTTTCCATTTTGTTGGTTCAGCTGCAAGCCACGATAGTACAATTGTCGAGTCAGTCCACAAGAACATGTGGTCAATTTTCAGGTTTAAGTTGTTGGTAGTCTTATCAACCAGACGTGCCAACAAAAGAGCTCCACACAGTTCTAACCTAGGTAATACTGTTGTTTCAGAGGAGCCACTCTGGATTTTGAACTTACCAACTTTACTGAAACTTCCCCGTGTTGGTTGGTGCTTCGAATGTAAACACACGCTCCATAGGCCCGTTCAGAAGCGTCTGAGAAGCCATGAACTTGTATGAGGATCACCCTTCCCGCAGAGAGAATCAACCTGTCGACATGAATGTTATTTAGAGCTGGAAGATCAGTGAAGATTTTGATCCAGCCTTCAAGTGACGGAGATGGTAGTGGTTCATCCCATCCTAATTTTTCTTGCCATAATTGTTGCATGAAAATTCCCCACCTCACAATTACTGGTCCCATCATCCCGAGGGGATCAAATATAGAAGCTATAATTGAAAGTACGTTTTGTGGGGCTTCCACTGTTCTCCTTGATGTGGACCTCAAACTGAAACTTGTCAAGAAAGGGATGCCATAGTAATCCTAGCGTTCTGATGTTGTCTTCCTTATCAAATCGTAGTGGTAACTGTGATTCTCTGAGTTCTTTAGGTATAGTCTCAAGTACAGCCGCGTGATTCGACGTCCACTTGCTGAGCGGGAACCCTCCTCGTTGCAGCAACTCTTGTAATTCTCCTCGTAGCTGTATAGCATATTCCACAGTGTTGCTACCACACAATACATCGTCCATGTTAAAATCCCGTTTCAATACGCGAGATGCTGTGGGAAACGCATGTGCTTCTTCTTCAGCCAGCTGGGTTAGACACCTTGTGGCTAGGAAGGACGCTGAGGAAGTACCGTATGTTACAGTCTTTAGTTGGTATGTGCGTAGAAGCTCAGATGGATGTTTTCGCCACAGTATGCGCTGTAAGTTAACATCTTTGTCGTCTACTCTGATCTGACGGTACATTTTTGTAACGTCTGCCGTCATCGCAATCTGAAGAGTACGAAACCTTGTCACAATTGATAGCAGATCTTGTTGAACGGTAGGTCCCACCGCGAGAGTGTCATTAAGTGAAACGCCGTTGTCAGTTTTGCAGGAAGCATCGAATACAACTCGTGTTTTAGTAGTGGTACTCTCAGCCTTCAATACTGCATGATGAGGGAGATAGCAGTATGCTTCTTCCTCCTTGCTTACATCTGGAGCCAACTTCATATGACCCAGGTTCTCATACTCCTCCATGAATCTCACGGAATCTGCACGCAGATCAGGTCTCTTCTCGAATCTCTGTTCCAGTAGTCTGAATCGTTTCTCCGCTATTTTGTAAGATTTTCCAAGTTGTGGACTTTCTTCCCTTGTAGGTAATCTTACACTGAAACGTCCGCTGTCGTCCCGCCTGGTGTGGGTTGTGAAATGCACCTCGCAATACTGCTCTTCCTTGGTTAAGTTGGTTCTTCTAGTTGTCACTTCTTCTATCGACCAGAATTTTTCCATCTTCCTGTCGAGGTCATCGTCCTGTCTGCTGAAAAATGATGAAGTGGATGGTGCTTCCGCCTTCTTACTGGTCCGATCCTGGGATTTTATGGGACCTGACAGTATCCATCCCAGGGCGTTATTCTTCAAAATGGGTAGTTCATCGCAATTTTTGCGCCACCCTTCTCGCAACAGCTGCATGAAAATCTCTGCACCGATGAGCATATCTACAGGTCCTGGCTCGTTGAAGTGAGGATCCGCTAATGTGATATATTTAGGTAGGTTCCACGATTTACAATCAACATAGTTTGCCGGAATATTGCCTGTTTTGTGAGGGAGTATAGAACATGTGATAACAGTTTCAAAATTGGACACGTTAGAACTGATACGAACATCAACACTTTGGAATGCAGTGACCGCAGTGTTATTTATACCACTAATTGGAATACAGCTTCTGTGTCGTTGCAACTTAAGCTTACTTGCAAGTGACTCCGTTATAAAATGGGACTGTGATCCATTGTCGAGTAGCGCTCGGCACTGGTGAACTCAACCATTGTTGTCTGCCACTCCTATTACTGCAGTAGACAGCATTATTTGTGACTGTGGCTTGAATTTAAGTGTGCAGTAACTTGCCTTACTATGCCATCCTTCGTCTTCTCGAATACCTCTACCAGCTGGGGCATCCCGGTCTGTAGTCGTCTGACTGCTTGTGGGACTGTCGAAATGAATTAGGGTATGATGTCTGCCTTGGCATCTCTTACACCTATCAGATTTGCATATGCTGACATTATGATGTCTAAAACAGTTTAAAGCACAGACCTTTCCGTTTGACAAAATCATACCGTTGTCTTACGCTAGCCTTCAGAAAACCCTCACACCGATGTACCGGGTGATCTGCATCACAAAAATCACACTTCCCCCTTGTAGATACGTATGAGCTAACTCGACCTGGATTGTCATTGTTCCTCACATGTTGATTCTTGGGTGGATTTGCTGTGTTCCCCCTTTGTTCCCGTGTTGCCATCATTAGCTCCAACACTTGTGCCCTCTCTTCCAGAAACGTGGATACCTCAGTGAGTCTTGGTAAATTATCGCTGGGAGCCTCCATTTCATACTCTTTACGTGTAGCGGGATCTAACTTATCTAACATCAGATGTTGAAGTAAGACTTCATGTAGGGCACTGAAAGGTTGAGATTTTGAATAGCATTCAAATTGCTTTCTAAGTAGTTGTTCAATTTCCTAAGATCAGATGCTGTGTCTTTGTGACAAGTAGGTAACGACAACAGAGCCTTGATGTGTTGTGTTGCTATCAATTTTCTGTTGTTGTACCTCTCGCACACGATTTCCCAAGCTACTGGAAAGTTAGGGTTAGAAATAGGGATATTTTGAATCAATTGGCGAGGTTCACCCTTAAGTGCGGACAGTAGATAGTGGAAACGTTGGATGTTTGATAGTTTTAAATTATCAACAATTAATGCCTGAAAGGTGTCCTGGATATGTGTCCACGTCTCATATTGTCCATGAAATGTAGGGAGGTTAATGGCGGGCAATCGTAACTCCAAGGAAGCCTGTTGTGAATTACCGCAAGAATGCTGAGATAATTGATCGTTATTCTGCTCTGAAGTTATGCTCCGATCTATGAGTGTAGTAATTTTGGCTTCTAAACCATAATAGTTTTCTTCGAATTGTTCCCTATCCTGTTCATGGGTTTCACTATTTTCGTCGTCATTAATTTCAAGCTTACATTGGACATGCTTATATTCTTCCCAGAGTGAAGGCAATTGCTTCAGCCTGCTACGTAATGTATTAATATCGGAGCCTGCCACAAACTTGTCTGCATATTTACTGATACGTGTCAGTGACCCTTTAATGACAGCTCGTTGTCTCACTAACAGGTTTTCTCACTAGACTCCATGATATGTTAGGAAAAGGAAAGAAATACAAGGATTGACTGACCTCGGTATACTGCTATGATGTGCACATATCGTGTACAGCATGCCGCCGGGATGATGTTGCACGTGCTCCAATATTCTCGCCACAGGTTGTCCGCACTCAGAAAGTATATTTAAATGCACCGGAGGACCACGTAATATTTTAGCATTACGACACTTTCACAAATCCGGCCCGGTATGACCATGTTACTTTCTCTCCCGGAACGATTCCTGGTACCATGCGGTGGCCAGGAGATGCTCGCTGGTTATGGTGTTCGGTTTAGCAGAATTCAAAAATAATACGTTACACACACACATTAATATTTAAACTATATATTTACACATATATCACAACTAGATACACTGGCTATAGCCGTGATGGCCACGATTTAATTCGGTCCTTTTCAAACCACGCCATGCTTGTCCTGATATCAGTCAGCCATGTGCTGCATGCCGCCGGGAAGCCTCGAGTCACATGATCACGCGGCCAGCCGACTAACCCCGAGACAGGGCGTCAAGGAAGTGCTGCCGAGACCAACGCAGTGGAGCACTGAGTAACTACCAACAAGCAATATTAAGCATTCAGTCTTCTGAGTCCAGTTGGACGGGACGCTGAATCACAGTATTCAGACCATCAGTACGAGTCGTCATTACGCCGAGTTGGGGCCCTGTTAGGGCGAAAAGAACATTGTCAAGTATTCAGTCTTTGCCGACCATATGGCAGGGTCGTGCCATAGTACAGCCATAGTCAGTTCATCGAAGATACAAGCGAGCACAGTATTCCTGTTACAAGTATAATTCAGTTCAAGGGAACGTGATTTGGTGCCGCAGGGACGTAAATCGAACGTGGATTCTCAAAAGGGAGGGCCACGGATTTCGATTCGCAATAAACATTAGAAGTATAACAAACGTCAAATCGAAACTGTAGAAGGCGCCGAGTGAAGGAACATTTTTGGAACAAAGTCAGAAGCATCTAAAAGAAAGTATGCAGCAAAGGAAACAATTAGGTCCAGTTAGAACACGCAAACCAAAAAGTATCGCTAGTGTTAGGACCGTGATAGGATCCCATTGGTCTTTGTATGAAGGCCATGGAGAAATAGGATCGTGTGAAGAGTATACGCGCCCAAAGTATAAAGTATACGTGCAATAAATGAAAGTATTGCGTTAGAAAGGTGCGAAACACGAACGAATAATACGAACTGTGGAACAATATAATCCAGGAAGTAAAAATGTCTCGCAACCAATCGGTGCAGAATAAAGAACCCCGTTATGTTCATAAACCAGGGAGTTTAAACGGTAAGGATCGAACTTTGTAAGTCAAGAAAGGGACAGAACTAGGAAGCGGTCATAGGATCTGAAGGACAATCCGGACCAGGATAGGGAATCGTTATCCAGAAACGTGTTGGAGACCACCGATCGTTAATGAGATACGACCCAGACAATTACAAAATGTAATATTGTGTAAATAAGATTTGTGAAGTAGGACTAAACCACAATTGGTTTTATTACGTGTGAAGTGTTTTTCAGGGTTATTATAAAAAGGGTAATACGTGTGAAAATTTAATAGTGTATTTGAAAAATATATATAAAAATTGGTGTCGGTAGTCCTAAGAAGAAATGTGTAAATTTACAAATATGTGTCACCGAGTGAAAGCCAAGTGTTCTGTGAAAGGGAAATTAGTGAGTTGTTATATTGTTTATAATATGTGCTGATTACGGCAAATAATGGGTGAAACCTTTCACGAAGATGATCCATGACTACGAAATGGGGTGAGTACGAATGATTGTATTGCATGTGACCATTGTGAAACCCAAATTTTGAATGTGAAATTGTCAATTAATATCCATGTTAAGTGATAATTTTAATAATGTTAAAATTAAAAGTGCGACTAGGAATGGCCGGCCATAATGATAAGTGCCGCGCAAATCAAGTGTTTGCTTTAATAATTAAAGATAAAAGAAACCCGAAGATACGCACGCCATGATAATATTAATTGTGGGAAGGAACCAATTTAAAGGGTTGTTAATGAATAATTAGATAATCAATAACGAACAGTGACGATAAATGTAAATTTTGAAAAGGAAAATAAGTTGAATATAAAGTAATAATATAGCGAGTTTGTATACTCAGAAGTAAAGATAATTGTTGAAAGGTCAAATAAATAGAAAAATCGCTAATGAACCAAGCGTTGTAATAAAACAGATAGGCATTATAAAGAATAAATCAGCATAGGCATTAGAGCCAGTTAAATGAAAAAGAAATGATAATATGGACTACAATTAATAAATAATGCATGTGATATGTAATATTCGCTATCCTTGAGGGGATGCCTAACTGAAGTGATTAAATATTGAAGTATCCAAGTTGAATATATTGATTGTTGCCGAATAAAGGGCCGAAATAAAGTAGACTCCAGGGAGAGATATAAATGCAAATAATCATACATGCAAAAAGGCGACTTTTTATAGTTCTGTGGGGAAAATCGTCGGATATTATTGTATGTTTATCATGTAGCCAGGATGCACATGAATGTAAGTAAAAATGGTAGCCAATGCAGGCTTAAAATATGCACAAAATAATCTTCGAAATGCTGGATGGATGATGGTATATGTTGTAGCCCCCACGGGCTTTAGAATACGTGCATTTTATTAGCGGTCAGACAGGGCACAGTGTCTCTGGGTTGATCAGCTTATCATTATTCCCATCCCAGCTAAGTTATAATGGTAGCCAATGCAGGCTTAAAATATGCACATAGTATACCCTGACAGCATAGAACAGTCTGCCTCGTATTGCATGATAACTGAATAATTATACTGTGCGCAGTAAGTAAAGCGAAACTAAGCTAGGAAATCCTTGGTTATTCAGTATTAGTGTGGCCATTGTTGAGAAGGAAAACATATGGTATTTAAAGACTGGTGTAGGTTAGGTCTGTTGTGATGGGCAGCACGCCGGCCGCTCACTTGAAAGCTGATTTATGACACGAGGGAAAGAGCCAGGAACTCATTATGACCGTCACTGCACTATTAAGGCCGTCAGATAAGGGTTTAACAGTTTCTTTTGAATTAACTATAAGAAGCAGAAGATTTGCCAGCAAATGTAGTTATTATCCATGGAGAGGTCCTCCTGTATAATGGCTTAAGAATTAATATAAATGAAATATTATATGTAAAGGGTTGGTTCCTTACCCAATGAGTGAAACGGGTGGCGGAAATTATGCGAATTGAGACCACGCGATGCGGGTCCTCACGAAGCTGAATTGGAAGGGTTCACAATGGTTCACATTTAAAAGTAGTTACAGTGGATCACATTTGAATGTAGTTACAGTGGTTCTCATTTAAGTGTAGTAACAAATGGATAGTACTCACGATGAAGTGTGTGTATAAATATGAATGAGGGAACACTTGGCTTTTCATGAATATGCAAGAAAAGAGAGATAGATTCAAGTAAAAATAAATTGATGTTTTTAGCTGATAGAATACATGGAAAGTTCAAGGCATTAGTAATTCAAGTTAAATGTCCTGATGCCGAAGCCTGAGAGGGTGGAAGCTCAGTGAAGAAAGTGTTAAAGAACCTCAGACCTGAGGATTGTAAGAATAAGAATGCCATTAAAGTAATGTTATGAGTCTTTTGGAAACGGATTAATGAGAATCGGAGACCTAAAAGCAAGAGACAATGACGAACAATAGGGTCATTTATGCAATTAAGTAGGGTATTTGTTATTAATGTTCATATTGTTGTGTGATAAAGTTGATGTGTTTTAAATCATTTATGTGAATTAAAGTGATAGTAAAGTGGATTTTGTTTAGTTTCCTTTATAGCTTGTACATCCCTATAGTTCACATTCTGGATACATGGTCAGACAGTGGGAATAACTGTACACGCCCTGAGCTGAGCGAAAGTCGGATGATGCCCTGTATTTCCGTTTTCCTAAACGGGCACAATACGTCAACAGGGCTCGAACTGACTGTGTCGACATTAGCATGACTGTGTATTTTCTGCCAAAGTAATAAAAGAGAAGCTCTGAGGCAGGTGATGTCAAACATCTGAGAGTTGTAAAACTTGACTCAGTAAAGCTGAGACTTTAAGCTCTTTTCAAATTTGGATTATAGGTAAATTACTTTTGCCCAACTCCTTTATCAGCGTCGGTATTTTCTTCTGGATCCTCTCAGCCTTCACTATACACAGACTGTGGCATTTCACTTCAGATGCTATCAAGCCAGGCATACAATTTTAGTAATGCGAATGAACAGTTGGAGGTCATAATTAGCCAGCATTCTTATAGTACCAATCATTGGCTTTGGTTCTGCAGAAGCACATTCCGCCAGTTGTAAAGGCGCTGATTTGTTCTTTAACCTTTCCAATCTTCCAGAATTGGCAAAGTTTGAGTAGCATCTGCGGTGGTACATGAATTTTTTGTCACTATTTGTCAACGTTTGTTCAATTCTAAAAATAGTGTCAGCAAAATCAGCATCATGAAGTTCTTTCCTCAAGCCTACGTACTTCAGGAAGGTCTCTTTGCCGTTATCCGTCAGATCTGATAATTTGTCCTTCGAACATTTTCTCTTCAGGCAGATAATACACAGGTTTTGGTTGGACATTACAGCCGTATCAACTAAGGAGTCCACCGTTGCAAGAAACGTCAGTGTATTACATATTTGTTTAGGCATACTTATTTTTTTATATTTTACTAGCTGTACCCGGCATGCGTTGCAATGCCAATTAAAGAAAGTGTTGGCGTTGTAACATTGTTTGTTGAAGTGCTTTTGGATTCCCAATACATTTTCTTTTTCCGTTAAACACTTCTAAACTATTGTAAAATTGATTTACTATCTCAAAAAAATCATGGGAGCGTGCTCAAAAACTAACCAAAGTTTCATCGCAAAGAAATGAATGGTATATGAACGCAAACAGACTTTGTTGAAACCATTCGAGCGCTGTCACCCATTTGTTGAATACACTCGTACGCTACCTATTGTAAAATGGATTTACTAAGTCGAAAACCTTCCCTGGCGTGTACACAACAACTCATGAAAGTTTCATCGCAATCGGATGAATGGCATATGAACGCATACCGGATTTTGTTTAAACGATTTGCGCGCCGTCACTAATTCCTTGAATCTACTTGTGCGCCACCAATTGAAAAACGGATTTATTAATGCATACATCTTCGCAGGACTGTACTCAACTCACTAAAGTTTGATCATAATCGGATGACTGGTATATGAACGCATACGGGACTTGGTTGAAACGATTCACGCGCTGTCACTCATTAATTGAATCTACTCGTTCGCTACCAATTGTAAAATGGATTTACTAAATCAGAAATCTTTGCGGGGGTGGACACAGCATTTCTCCAAATTTCATTGTAATCGCATGAATGGTATATGAACGAATACTGATTTTTTTTAAACGATACGAGTGCCGTTACTCATTTGTTGAATCTACTCGAGTGCTACCTATTGTAAAAAGGATTTACAAAGTCAGAAACCTTTCCTGGAGTGTGCACAACAATTCAACCAAAGTTTCATAGCGTTCGGATGAATGGTATATACACGCATACGGGACTTTGATTAAGCGATTCGCGTGTCGTCGCCCATTTGTTGAATCTACTTGAGCGATACCTATTGTAAAGTGGATGTACTAAGCCAGAACCCAACCCTGAAGTGTACACAAAATCTCAACCAAGTTTCATCGCTATCGGACGAATGGTATATGAACGCATACGGGACTTTGTTGAAACGCTTCGCGCGTCTTCGCTCATTTGTTGAATCTACTTGTGCACTACCTATTGTAAAATGGATTTATTAAGCTTGAAACATTTCCTGGAGTGTACACAACAACTCACCCAAGTATAGTCCCTATTGGACGAAAGGTATATGAACGCATACGGGACTATGTTGAAACACTTCGCATGTCGTCGCTCATTTGTTTAATCTACTTCTGCGATACCTACTGTAAAGTGAATTTACTAACTCTGAAACCTTCCCTGAAGTGTACACAACATCTCACCCTATTTTCATCTCTATCTGACGAATAGTATATGAACGCATACGGGACTTTGTTGAAACGCTTCGCGCGTCGTCGCTCGTTTGTTGAATCTACTCGTGTGCTACCTATTATAACATGGATTTACTAAGCCAGAAGCCTTGCCTGTAGTGTGCACAACCTCTCACCCAAATTTCATCACTATCGGACGAATGGTATGTGAATACATACAGGACTTTGTTGAAACACTTCGCCCGTCGTCGCTCATTTGTTGAATCTACTCGTGCGCTACCTATTTGTAAATGGAATTACTAAGTCAGTAAGCTTACCTGAAGTGTACAGAACATCTCACCCAAGTTTCATCGCAATGGGATGAATGGTATATGAACGCATGTGGGACTTTCTTGAAACAAACGCACGCCATTTTGTTGAAGTTACTCGCGCGCCATCTATTGTAAATTGGATTTACTACGCCTATAACATTTCCGGGACTGTGCACAACAACTCACCAAAATTTGATCGCAATCGGATGGATTTTATATAAACGCATCGCCATTACGCATTTGTTTAAACTACTCGCGCACTATCTATTGTGAAATGGATTAACTATGCCTATGAACATCCCGAAAGTGTTTACAACAACTCACCAAAATTTGATTGCTATCGGATGAATGGTTTATGAACGCATAAAAGACGAACAGACAGACATTAGTTTATATATATACGAGGCACGTCCAGAAAGTAAGTTCCGTTTGGTAATAAAATTAAATTGTGTACAGATACAGAAAAATATTTATTGCACAACATTCTACACCTCTTAAATTACTTTTCCACATAACTGCCGAACTTTTGCAGGCATTTGCCATAGCGTGGCACAAGTTTTTGGATACCTTCTTCATAGAAGTTTGCCACCGACCGTAAACGAGAGTGAAGACTCCTCTGTAAGATATCCTACCGTTTGGCCACCACTGTTAGGCAAATTGCGTATGTGGTCAGGAGAACTCCTAAACATTCGCAGTTCTCCTGGTAAGCACGCAATTTGCCTAACAGTGGTGGCCAAACGGTAGGATATCTTACAGGGAAGTCTTCACTCTCGTTTACGGTCGGCGGCAAACTTCTATGCAGAAGGTATCCAAAAACTTGTGCCACGCTATGACAAATGCCTGCAAAAGTTCGACAGTTATGTGGGAAAGTAGTTTAAGAGGTGTAGAATATTGTGCAATAAATATTTTTTCTGTATCTGTACACAAATTAATTTTATTACCAACCGGAACTTACTTTCTGGACGTGCCTCGTATATACGATTTTAGTAACGCATACAATAGTCTACACATTTAGTACACATTTAACCGCTAAAAACTGTATATCTGACAGATATTGCACTCCAAATACAAGAACACGTAAACATTACAAGGTTTCGGTGACCATCTTGGGCGCCATCTTGGATCCCATGCACTCCAAACTTAAGGTAAGTAATTTCTGAGCATGTCAATATGATAAGAATCCGATAAAACCACTAACCCGGCGTTTAAATAAATATTTTAAGCCAGCGGACAAGAGAGATATAGGGCAACAGAGATTTGACGACCATCTTGGCCTCCATCTTGGATACCGGAGTTCCGGTCCAAATTTTGCTTTGGCAACAGGCAGATTCGTATTCAGCGGGGTCGAAATACCCTAAAAACATTGTTTCCCCAATTGTTACATGAAATGCTTGTTGCATTGTTTATTTTTGAAAACGTGCCTGCTCTAAACATGGCAACCATCCGAAATATTTGGATGGATCTCAATATCTACGAATCTATTATAGCAATCAAACTGAATTTTTTAATATTCATTGGGGCTATGAACATAAGTTTCCCTGTAGGACTTTCAATATCCTGGTGATCACAAATCCAACATGGCGGCGACGCGAATTATAAATATTCACATGGTCGTTTCTCGCAATTTAACCATCCGAGTGCAGTGACACTTGGTGCAGTGAATCTTTATACAAATTTTAATCTAATGGCATCTAAATTTCTTCAATTGTTTTCATAACCACAAGAAGGCAGCTGTGCGAAATTTTAAAATCTCGATTTTACTTCTTGTGTCCTAATCATGCGATTGAAGTTTGAATACTACACGTACACAATAAACCTCATGTAACAGTACATAACTCTAAGACCTACATATATAAAAATCCAACATGGCGACCATACGCAATATTTAGTCGGTTCTCAATATCTACGAGTAGTGGTTTTGTACGGGTTCAGATACCTCCACCTCCACACCCTCCACACAAGATGGCGGCAACCCGATAACTCCCGAACCCGTGGTCGGATTTTGACGAATGAGGTGTCATTGAACTCGGGCTGACACTCCCTTTCCAATGGACAATATATTTCCACCCCAAAAATAAAACCTACCCCTACTAGGGGTGAAATTGTAGTTCTAAATCCACCGCCACCGCCACCGCTGGAATACTAAAATGGCAATATCTCGCGAACCAATAAGGCTAGAGACTTGTACGAGGTGTCAAATTACTCAGGCGAACACTCCCTTTCCATTGGACAACATATCTCCACCCTAAAATAAAACCTACCCTACTAAGGGGTGAAATTGATTTTTTTTAGAGAATCTCTCCTTCCAATTGCAACATGTGAGAGTTTGAATACCGATATGGATGTAATGATGTTCTGCAAACCAATAATCAAAGAGGGGCATGTTAGGTCTTGAGGTGAGAGCCCCTGTTATTGTTGACGAGCCCCCTGCGGTTGGGCCCCAGTGGATGGGTTATTGTTGACAGGTCCTTGTGGACGAGTCCTTGTGGACAGGTCCTTGTGGACAAGTCCTTGTGGACAAGTCTGTGTGGACAGGTCCTTGTGGACAAGTCCTTGTGGACGACTCCTTGTCCCTTTGGACTGATCCCTTTGGACGGGTCCCTTTGGCCTGGTTCCTACGGACTAGCCCATGAGTTTATTTAAATTATGTCAAAGGGCCTAACTACATTTGTGTGTGTGTTGAATTGACGTTGTTCACTAATCCCCCACTACTATAATGTAATAACGATATGAAAGGAAAGTGATGAAATACATGTGAACACGTGTGAGATGTCATTATTAGCATTCTCCTTGTGAAACAAGTCACATCCTGTTTTGATTCATACGTGAGAAAATGCGAGTTCATTTGTAATATGATCTAACACACAGGTGTTCACATGTGCACGTGCACGATAAGAGCTAACAAGTCACAACCTGTGTTGGCAGTGGTGGGAATAAGGCTAGAGACATGTACGAGTAGTCAAATTACTCCGGCAGACAACCCCTTTCCTATGGATAGCTTATTTCTGCTCAAAAATAAAATCTACCCCTACTAGGGGGTGAAATAATAATTTTTAGGTAAAAGTCGCTTTCCATGAGCATTATGTGGGAGTTAGTATGCCAATATGAAATTAAACTCGTTCCACATAAAGTGCATGCATACAACTGAATGCCGCTATGATTTATCATTTTTGTTTTTTGTTTTACGAATGCGCAATTGGGGTTTTTGTAAGAGGGCGGGCTTTTTGAATAATGATTTATAGATACTTTTTTTTTTACAAATTAACCAAAGATCCAAAAACTAATAGGTCATCGGCTTTTTAATATCTTATGAACTAAGAAAGCTAGGAACTTGTATGAGGGGTCGTTGAAATAAGAAAGCTAGGACCTTGTATGAGGGGTCGTTGGACTTGTGGTGACGCCCTGTTTTTGAATGTATTATTCATTTTTTGTCAAAAGGGCCTAACTGCACTTTCGTTAATATCTCGCTAACTAATAATCACAGAGGGTCGAGTGAGGTGTCATAGGACTTAAAATGGCCAACCCCTCCCCATGACCAATGAATTTACCACAACAACAAAAAACAGCAAGGTCATTAACCTAAGATTGTATCAACTAATAATCAGAGAGGGACAAGTGAGGTGTCACAAGACTCAGGATGGCCAACCCTTTTCCATGACCAACGAATTTACCCAAAATACCCAAAACAGCAAGGTCATTGACCTAAGATTTTATAAACTTATCAGTAGAGAGGGTCAAGTGAGGTGTCATAGGACTACGAATGGTTAACCCTTCCCCATGACCAATGAATTTACCTCAAAAATTCAAAACAGCAAGGTCATTGACCTGAGATTTTATAAACTAATAATCGGATATCAACATGTGAGGTGTCATAGGACTTAGAATGGTCAACCCTTTCCCATGGCTAATGAATTTACCCAAAAATACCCAATACATCAAGGTCATCGACCTGAGATTTTATAAACTTATAATCGGATATGGACATGTGAAATGTTTACAGTGAGTGATGAAACATAGCTAGGTAGTGAAAGAATTATTGTAGGCTACATGTATGGTGACTGACAAATCTTTCACCATTGGAACTTGTTTTCAGATCAAACTGCAGTACAGATAGGGTATTGGTTGTAGGTATGGGATAATAAATGACAAATGGTGTATACAAAATCTGATTAATCGATTCAAGAAATAAGAGTAGTCAATCTTTAATTGATTGGTTAAATAGGATAGCTAAAATCCAAAATGGTGACTACATTGAACTAAACTGAACCAAGCTGAATCAAATCCAACCAAACCGAACCAAACTTAATCAAAAACAAGCCAATGGTTTAAGTGTAAAACTTGTGGTTGAATGTAGGCATTGGTAATGTCAGAAAGGAAAGGGATAACGCTCTACCTATAGAGGGTAAGGTAAAGCTAGTGCATGATGCTAATGCACACACATACAAGTACATGAACCACACACAACCATCCTATGCAGTTATTATGGGTTGACTGTTAAAACTTGCTCAGTGGTTACTGGGACAAGATGGTCGCTACACACAACAAGCTTTAAATACCTGAGGCTAATAATCTATACACACACTCACACACACTTGTTCTAAACTAAACTGTCTTGCTGACAGAGCTCACACAGTAGGTAAATGACAGAAATGCTTGGCTAACAGAAATACAATCATTTTCGGTTGTCTAATGTTATCAGCTAAACATTACGTGCTATAGTGGTGAGCACATGTGCCTCTTTCACTGGAGATCTTAACTCGATTTCTAGCTCTAAGGCCTAGAACGAATCAAACTTAGAAAAAAGGGTATGGTGACGCAGTGGTTAAACTGTTAGCCTTTCACTAAGGTAGACTAGGGTTTGATTTTTGGTTAATATGCATGTCATAAACAATCAAATAAAAGCAGAGATAATGTTTAAAACTGATTACACTTGTCTCTTTTCAAATTATTACTTAGATTACAAATACAAACGTGGACAGGGTTTGACATACAGTTAATGCTTCCTATCACATACCAGACTGCAAGAAAGCCAAACAAGCAAAAGCAGTGGTAAAATCCCTATGTGTAGAGAAATACCTAACGGTTTTATGAACTGGCAAAGGTATGTCGCATAAACAGTGCAGGATACAATCCAGCAACCATAATTTTTATCTCGTAGACAAGAGAAAACGTATATATAGAGAGAGATAGAAAGCTTGTGTGTGTGTGTGTGTGTGTGTGTGTGGGTAGCATTGGTTGTTTGACCAGAGAAAATACGGTGAGGTAGGGTGGGGAGAGGGAGAATTAGCACTTATATATGAATGGAAAATAGATTTTTTTTCAATCGTTTTGTTTTTCAAATGTAGTGGTAAATAGTCGTTTTTTGTAAAACATTCTTACTTGCAGTAGTAATAAGCCTCTATGGTTCCGCTAACATATAGATAGACTGTATTATTGCCATGGTCAATCACTCACATTAAGATCATTTACAAAATCATAAAATGAAAAATAAAAATCTTGTTTTGGAAATATCGTTTTTCAACATACACACAAAATAAATATATAAAAAATGTGTAAACAGCAAATTGGAAAATCCATGTTTCCATATAGACAAAATTTAAAAACCTTAAACGGACATTTAAGAAAATATATGCAAATGGGAAATTGACAAATGTGTAAATATGAAAATGGAAAAATCCATGTTTCCATATCATGAAATTGAAAAACATCAAACTGTCATTTTAAAAAATGCAAATGGAAAATTGACAAATTGCAATGTGTGAAATGTGAAATTGAACAAATGACTATCATTATATAAAAAAAGAACATGGTGCTCTATGGTTGAGGTGTGAATCAAACCCTCTCTACTTATTTGGACCACTCGAGACTGAGTAGACTATTTTTTGTTGTCATACCACTTTTAAAAGTTTTTGTTAAATCTAGGAATTGAACCCAAGAGCTTGTAGGGGGGATCCAAGGTTATAATATGTTAAACAGATAGCATTGAATGTAGGGTGTGGTAGTTATATAGAGATGAGACGTTTCGCTCGGGGCAGGGAGGCATGGAGATCTGCATCAAACCAGTCAAAAGACTGACGACTCAAACAACAACATGTAGAGCTTACCAAAATAATGTTGTGTAACGGTAAATGTTAGTCAACGAACAGTAATGCATTACTAAAACCCATGACACGATACCTAAGAGCTTTTCTAAAATTATTTTAAAATGCCTTTAACCCTATATTAAACACCCAGTTCACAAGACTCATAACTGTAATGTTATGGTCAAACAAAACAAAATCTATATTTCAAAACAAACAAGTGGTTTAGTCAATGTATACTGGAAAAAGTTTTATAAACACTCAAGTCCACAAAAATAATTAAATTAGTAACTGTCAGGTTGACCGAGTGGTTATGGTGTTTGACTTAAGTTCAAATTTTCTGTACAAGAAAGCAAGGGTTCGAATACCTTACCTGATATAACTATTGCCTCAACATGACTTGACCACACTGTATTATTGTGTACTCGGTACATAAACCATAGATAGAGTGTATTGTTTAAGGTCACTCTCTTTGCGAACATAGTCAGAGACTGTTGATGGTTAACAATTGCGTTAATAGTGGGACATAGGGACAGCAATTAAGAAAAACAGACAATACCCATACACTTTTTTATTTATTTAATGCAAGTACTTGTACAATAGTTATATACAAACTACAACTCTCTTTTGTCTATTACTATCTAGTCCTTTTCGATCCACTTGCATAACAAGGCAGATGACTTTGTAGTTCAGCCCCTTAAAACAACAACAACACTACCTCTTGCATAGTCTGTGATGTTGATGACTCTTGAGGCGTGGAAGATGGATACAACATAACTTTTACAACAGGGGTTAAACGTTGCTCAACAATCAATGCACTATTTTGAGTAGCAACATCTTTCTCTTGTACTAATTTATTAGCATTCTGATGATTTTTTGCCAACACCATCAGTGTTTTGTCTGGAGCACTACATTGATGATCACTCACACTTAAATCCACACCATTTCTACTTTTCATATTGCCTCGACATCTTGTTGACCTCTGTTTTGAGCATCGCCAGAATATTATTCCTTTTACATTTTGTCGTCTATAGTTATAAGAGTAGCCTTTATAGAGTACACGTTGTTTACCTCGGTTAGTTGTAGTAAGTTCCATAGTAGTAACTAACCTGTTAGTATGATTTGCACACTACAAAGGTTATCTCTGTTCTGGTAATAGAATTATTTAGCGTTGGCTTTTATATTTAATATGTACAGTTAAAAGTGATAGAAAAGTGGTAGAAACGTGGTAGCAAAGTGGTAGACAAGTGGTAGACAATTGGTAACATAGTGGTAGAAAAGTGGTAGCAAAGTGGTAGAAAAGTGGTAGAAAAGTGGTAGAAAAGTAGTAGAAAAGTGGTAGCAAAGTGGTAGAAAAGTGGTAGCAAAGTGGTAGAAAAGTGGTAGCAAACTAGAAAAGTGGTAGAAAAGTGGTAGAAAAGTAGTAGAAAAGTGGTAGCAAAGTGGTTGAAAAGTGGTAGCAAACTAGAAAAGTGGTAGCAAAGTGGTAGAAAATATTACATGTATTGTTAAGAAATAGTTTAAGCGGTTACATGGATTCATTACACTATAATTTTAGCATCGCGAAGCTCATTTTCTATATCCAAAAGTTCTTCCTCATACTTAGTATGACCAGCCTGTATACAGGTATGCAAGTACTGAAGCCGCTGGATTAGCTTATTGGGATTGTTCCAGTAAACAAATTTAACAAATGATTTTTTGGGTGTAAACCATTATCATCCTCATCATCATCATAATCATCATCATCATCATGGTTATCATCATCAATATAATTATCATCAATATAATCATCATCACTATTAATATCTAATCCTTTTTGTTCATCTTGCAATGCAACAACCTTTGGCATAGTTTGTGTTGTCTTTGATAGTGTTAGAGGTTTCTTAGACGTTAACGACTGTCCTAACATGTCTTTTTCAGGAGATAATAAATGCTCTTTAACAAACAAAGCACAATCTTGAGCCACACTATTTTTTCTTGGTCTTGCTTTTTTACCTTGGTTAGAGTATTTTGTCCATTTAAATGAGTATTATTTTGAGATTTACAACGATGATCGATTGAAATAAGTATGTTGGAGCCTTTTGTTTTAATCATTCCTCGACACTTTTTAGATCGTTGTTTCGAACAGCACCAAATAACAGTTCCATTTTTATTAGTTCGTTTTACAATATATGCATATCCTTTATAGTAAGCACATGGCTTACCATAGCTAGTCGTTGATACTTCCATGTCGACTGTTGAGCATAAACTAATCTCTAGTAAAGTTAACTCGATAATAAAATGATAGTTTGTAGTATGTGCAGTTTAAAGTAAGAGCAAACGTGAGAGTCAAATGGTAGAAAAGTGTAAACAAAGTGGTGGAAGAGTGGTAGCAGTTTATAATTTGGATAATTGCATGGGCCAGTCCATAGGTACCAGTCCAAAGGGGCCGGTCCAAAGGGATCAGCCAAAAGGACCTGTCCACAGGGACCCGTCAAAATGACTCCATTCAAAAAGGGCCCTTCCAAAGGGGCTAGTCAACAGGGATCAGTCCAAAGGGACAAATCAACAGGGATCAATGAAAAGGGGGAAGCGCATCATGTAAGTCGTTGCGCGCCGCCGCCGTGGGAACATAGGTGTTTATCAGCAGTCTCCGGCAATGTTCGGGAGAGTAACCTTGAAAAGTAGCTGAAACTCGGTAGTCGAAAGCATAGCTTGACCCGTTTCTTACCTATATGACAAGGTTAGGTTAGGTAAATTTAGGTTATGTTAGGTGAGCAGAGGTTAAGTCTTAAAATATTCCCTCTCTTATGTGTTCAAAGGCGATTCACTCTGAACAGTCAGCCAAAACTTTAAATATGTATTTATCATTACATAACGAATTAAAGCAAACTTAATTAATTATGATTGGCGTTTTTTGTTACTGTTCAATGTAGACAGAATATATGCATTAAATGATACACTCAAGACAAAATGTTTTGATTGTTGACTTGCGTTATTGATAAATTGGTTTAATGTTAGGGGCAGTGCACACTTTCCATGTCGATAATTTATATAGGCTAGAAGGATGGTGTTGCAAACTTCTAATGTGTATTTCCAAATTTCATGCATAGTCTATTTCATAGAATTTTCCTGTAACTTAAAAGTTCATGCTGATTTTGTCTTTGTGTTTGACATTGCAACTACAATGGTTGATTGGATATTCTTTGTCAACTTTCAAATCATGTATTTCATGTCAGATATGTTGGAGTTTTTGTTCATGTGTGAAGCTATCAAGTACCGATACCTAATTGGTTACACACAACTGTTTCATAATGAAAATCTTGATCTCTGATTCATTGGAGAACTGTTTACGCTTGTCTGAACCAAGACTAACTGACTACTCACTGCTAAGGTTTAGAAATTACATTTACTCAAATCACATTCTGGTAAAAAAAAAAAAGATCATGACTACTATAAACTGCTACCACTCTTCCACCACTTTGTTAACACTTTTCTACCATTTGACTCTGACTTTTGCTCTTACTTTAAACTGCACATACTACAAACTATCATTTTTATTATCGAGTTAACTTTACTAGAGATTAGTTTATGCTCAACAGTCGACATGGAAGTATCAACGACTAGCTATGGTAAGCCATGTGCTTACTATAAAGGATATGCATATATTGTAAAACGAACTAATAAAAATGGAACTGTTATTTGGTGCTGTTCGAAACAACGATCTAAAAAGTGTCGAGGAATGATTAAAACAAAAGGCTCCAACATACTTATTTCAATCGATCATCGTTGTAAATCTCAAAATAATACTCATTTAAATGGACAAAATACTCTAACCAAGGTAAAAAAGCAAGACCAAGAAAAAAATAGTGTGGCTCAAGATAGTGCTTTGTTTGTTAAAGAGCATTTATTATCTCCTGAAAAAGACATGTTAGGACAGTCGTTAACGTCTAAGAAACCTCTAACACTATCAAAGACAACACAAACTATGCCAAAGGTTGTTGCATTGCAAGATGAACAAAAAGGATTAGATAGTAATAGTGATGATGATTATATTGATGATAATTATATTGATGATGATAACCATGATGATGATGATGATTATGATGATGATGAGGATGATAATGGTTTTCACCCAAAAAAATCATTTGTTAAATTTTTTTACTGGAACAATCCCAATAAGCTAATCCAGCGGCTTCAGTACTTGCATACCTGTATACAGGCTGGTCATACTAAATATGAGGAAGAACTTTTGGATATAGAAAATGAGCTTCGCGATGCTAAAATTATAGTGTAATGAAACCATGTAACCGCTTAAACTATTTCTTAACAATACATGTAATGTTTTCTACCACTTTGCTACCACTTTTCTAGTTTGCTACCACTTTTCAACCACTTTGCTACCACTTTTCTACTACTTTTCTACCACTTTTCTACCACTTTTCTAGTTTGCTACCACTTTTCTACCACTTTGCTACCACTTTTCTACCACTTTGCTACCACTTTTCTACTACTTTTCTACCACTTTTCTACCACTTTTCTACCACTTTTCTACCACTATGTTACCAATTGTCTACCACTTGTCTACCACTTTGCTACCACGTTTCTACCACTTTTCTATCACTTTTAACTGTACATATTAAATATAAAAGCCAACGCTAAATAATTCTATTACCAGAACAGAGATAACCTTTGTAGTGTGCAAATCATACTAACAGGTTAGTTACTACTATGGAACTTACTACAACTAACCGAGGTAAACAACGTGTACTCTATAAAGGCTACTCTTATAACTATAGACGACAAAATGTAAAAGGAATAATATTCTGGCGATGCTCAAAACAGAGGTCAACAAGATGTCGAGGCAATATGAAAAGTAGAAATGGTGTGGATTTAAGTGTGAGTGATCATCAATGTAGTGCTCCAGACAAAACACTGATGGTGTTGGCAAAAAATCATCAGAATGCTAATAAGTTAGTACAAGAGAAAGATGTTGCTACTCAAAATAGTGCATTGATTGTTGAGCAACGTTTAACCCCTGTTGTAAAAGTTATGTTGTAAATCTATTTTCCATTCATATATAAGTGCTAATTCTCCCTCTCCCCACCCTACCTCACCATATTTTCTCTGGTCAAACAACCAATGCTACCCACACACACACACACACACACACACACAAGCTTTCTATCTCTCTCTATATATACGTTTTCTCTTGTCTACGAGATAAAAATTATGGTTGCTGGATTGTATCCTGCACTGTTTATGCGACATACCTTTGCCAGTTCATAAAACCGTTAGGTATTTCTCTACACATAGGGATTTTACCACTGCTTTTGCTTGTTTGGCTTTCTTGCAGTCTGGTATGTGATAGGAAGCATTAACTGTATGTCAAACCCTGTCCACGTTTGTATTTGTAATCTAAGTAATAATTTGAAAAGAGACAAGTGTAATCAGTTTTAAACATTATCTCTGCTTTTATTTGATTGTTTATGACATGCATATTAACCAAAAATCAAACCCTAGTCTACCTTAGTGAAAGGCTAACAGTTTAACCACTGCGTCACCATACCCTTTTTTCTAAGTTTGATTCGTTCTAGGCCTTAGAGCTAGAAATCGAGTTAAGATCTCCAGTGAAGGAGGCACATGTGCTCACCACTATAGCACGTAATGTTTAGCTGATAACATTAGACAACCGAAAATGATTGTATTTCTGTTAGCCAAGCATTTCTGTCATTTACCTACTGTGTGAGCTCTGTCAGCAAGACAGTTTAGTTTAGAACAAGTGTGTGTGAGTGTGTGTATAGATTATTAGCCTCAGGTATTTAAAGCTTGTTGTGTGTAGCGACCATCTTGTCCCAGTAACCACTGAGCAATTTTTAACAGTCAACCCATAATAACTGCATAGGATGGTTGTGTGTGGTTCATGTACTTGTATGTGTGTGCATTAGCATCATGCACTAGCTTTACCTTACCTTCTATAGGTAGAGCGTTATCCCTTTCCTTTCTGACATTACCAATGCCTACATTCAACCACAAGTTTTACACTTAAACCATTGGCTTGTTTTTGATTAAGTTTGGTTCGGTTTGGTTGGATTTGATTCAGCTTGGTTAAGTTTAGTTCAATGTAGTCACCATTTTGGATTTTAGCTATCCTATTTAACCAATCAATTAAAGATTGACTACTCTTATTTCTTGAATCGATTAATCAGATTTTGTATACACCATTTGTCATTTATTATCCCATACCTACAACCTATACCCTCTCTGTACTGCAGTTTGATCTGAAAACAAGTTCCAATGGTGAAAGATTTGTCAGTCACCATACATGTAGCCTACAATAATTCTTTCACTACCTAGCTATGTTTCATCACTCACTGTAAACATTTCACATGTCCATATCCGATTATAAGTTTATAAAATCTCAGGTCGATGACCTTGATGTATTGGGTATTTTTGGGTAAATTCATTAGCCATGGGAAAGGGTTGACCATTCTAAGTCCTATGACACCTCACATGTTGATATCCGATTATTAGTTTATAAAATCTCAGGTCAATGACCTTGCTGTTTTGAATTTTTGAGGTAAATTCATTGGTCATGGGGAAGGGTTAACCATTCGTAGTCCTATGACACCTCACTTGACCCTCTCTACTGATAAGTTTATAAAATCTTAGGTCAATGACCTTGCTGTTTTGGGTATTTTGGGTAAATTCGTTGGTCATGGAAAAGGGTTGGCCATCCTGAGTCTTGTGACACCTCACTTGTCCCTCTCTGATTATTAGTTGATACAATCTTAGGTTAATGACCTTGCTGTTTTTTGTTGTTGTGGTAAATTCATTGGTCATGGGGAGGGGTTGGCCATTTTAAGTCCTATGACACCTCACTCGACCCTCTGTGATTATTAGTTAGCGAGATATTAACGAAAGTGCAGTTAGGCCCTTTTGACAAAAAATGAATAATACATTCAAAAACAGGGCGTCACCACAAGTCCAACGACCCCTCATACAAGTTCCTAGCTTTCTTAGTTCAACGACCCCTCATACAAGTTCCTAGCTTTCTTAGTTCATAAGATATTAAAAAGCCGATGACCTATTAGTTTTTGGATCTTTGGTTAATTTGTAAAAAAAAACGTATCTATAAATCATTATTCAAAAAGCCCGCCCTCTTACAAAAACCCCAATTGCGCATTCGTAAAACAAAAAACAAAAATGATAAATCATAGCGGCATTCAGTTGTATGCATGCACTTTATGTGGAACGAGTTTAATTTCATATTGGCATACAAACTCCCACATGTTGCACATGGAAAGCGACTTTTACCTAAAAATTATTATTTCACCCCCTAGTAGGGGTAGATTTTATTTTTGAGTGGAAATAAGCTATCCATAGGAAAGGGGTTGTCTGCCGGAGTAATTTGACTACTCGTACATGTCTCTAGCCTTATTCCCACCACTGCCAAAACAGGTTGTGACTTGTTAGCTCTTATCGTGCACGTGCACATGTGAACACCTGTGTGTTAGATCATATTACTAATGAACTCGCATTTTCTCACGTATGAATCAAAACAGGATGTGACTTGTTTCACAAGGAGAATGCTAATAATGACATCTCACACGTGTTCACATGTATTTCATCACTTTCCTTTCATATCGTTATTACATTATAGTAGTGGGGGATTAGTGAACAACGTCAATTCAACACACACACAAATGTAGTTAGGCCCTTTGATATAATTTAAATAAATTCATGGGCTAGTCCGTAGGAACCAGGCCAAAGGGACCCGTCCAAAGGGATCAGTCCAAAGGGACAAGGACTCGTCCACAAGGACTTGTCCACAAGGACCTGTCCACAATGACCTGTCAACAATGACCTGTCCACTAGGACTTGTCCACAAGGACTCGCCCACAAGGACTCGACAGCCATGACCCCGCCAACAATGACTCGTCAACAATAACCCATCCATAGGGATCCACTCCCCCACCCTCTTACAAAAGCCATGAGTGGGCATGCTAATTCATAGTGGCTTTCCACCGAAGATATGCACTTTATGTGGAACAACGTTTAAATTCATATCGGCATTCAAACTCTCACATGTTGCAATTGGTAACAGAGATTCTCTAAAAAATTCAATTTCACCCTCTAGTAGGGGTAGGTTCTATTTTTGGGGTTGAAATATGTTTTCCAATGGAAAGGGGGTGTTCACCTGAGTAATTTGACACCTCGTATACAAGTCTCTAGCCTGATTGGTTCGCGAGATATTGCCATTTTAGTATTTCCAGCGGTGGCGGTGGCGGTGGATTTAGAACCATCCAAAACACACTACTTCTACGAATCTATTACAGCAATCAAACTGAAATTTTGTATGTTGATAGAGGCAATTAGCATAAGTAGGATATATGAAAATAGGCTGTATAGTTCTTCTCGGAACCACTTGTTTATTATGCTCTCACCGATGTTCAACATATTCAGGTCCCTTCTTGTTTCCTCCACCCAAATTTCCCTCCAATTCTTTGTAATATTTATAATGAACAATCTTTTTGTTGGTCTATTGTTGGCCATCCTAAATATGAGCAAAAAACTCTCAACCGTCTCCTGCGCGCAGTGTTTGTGAAATTGTCTGTGAGACTATAGAGGTCAGTAGTCCGCCTCTTGATCCATATTCCATTTTCTTGTGTCGGGCCAAATATGTTTCGTAGAATATTGCATTTCTGGCTTTTGATTGCAATTTTTGAATTATTCTTATTCTTATTATTGATTATTGCCAAGTTCCGATTATTCCAAACACGTATGAGCTCCAAGTGCTTGTACAGTGCTTCAGTGCTTGCTATAGTCTCGCCTAATCTGACCAGACGTACAGATAGGTCTGAGCTCTGCTTGCCATGCATAGCATTTGGTTAATGCGCTCTTTATCAGGTGTAAAATGTCAGGCTATTCCCTTAATTTAATCAGCATCTCGAGCTCCTTTACATGTAAATTAGACGAGAGAGGGATTATCTGGAACCAGATCCGTCTTTTGTACAAAGAGCTACCAGACTTCAAACAACCTCTCTCTCTTACTCAAAAATATTCAGTTGCTTCTTTAGGGCACTGGATCTCAAACATTTTCTGTAATACACAAGTTTTTTATTTTTATTTTAATATGTTTTATATACTGGCACATAAAGACTGATTGATATTCAACTATTAAATACAGCCAATTCATCACTACAAATAACTTCCTCGGTAGGTCAGTGGTAGATTGAAAGCCTCATGAACTAAACTTCAGGGTTTGATTTCCAGCCTAATAAGTGGGATTTTAAAGGATGGGAAAAAAATCACGGCAATCTCAGCAGTGTAATATCGGCTTGTAAAAGAACTATCGTAGCACACTTAGTGTGTATGAGACAAAATAATTCAATCCCAGTCGCAGGTCACCTGGTAGATTGTTCGTTTCCACTGATATTATGCTAGTGTTAAATAGGCTATCGAAATTGGATAATAGAAAGCCTCAATGACTTCCAATCAAAAGGGCACGCTAGCTGAGACCATATGATGATGATGATGATGATTATTATTATTATTATTATTATCATTAGAAATTACCATTCTTAATATGAAATTTATAATTACAATTATTACAAATTATTATTATTTTCGTTTATTCCTCCTTGAGGAGAGCATTAAAAACAATAAATGTTCATGTTTTTTTAATCTCTTTTTTTCCCCCAGAAACCTCTCATATATTGACTGAGTTTCCTCTTTCTCTCTTCTGTCTAATTCTTTCCAGTTTTTTTTTTCTCTTTGGGCGTTTTATCAAATTTCAGCTTTCTAATTTTTTCTCTGTTTGTTTTCCTCACTGCCATGTCTTTTGAAGAGATGTTCAGTATCTTGAGGTCTTTCACATTTTCCTTTATCCAATTGGTTTTCAGTGAAATAGTCATAACTATATTAACATCTTCTTTGTCAGTCTATATTCGTTCATTCTATGTATGCGTCCATAAAATTTACAAATTATTATCATTACTATTATTGTTAATAATAATACCTTGAAAATGATTGATATTTAACTATTAAATAGAACCAAGACAGAAAGGATAAAAAGGAAGGAAGTTTGTAGGTTTTAAATAACATTTAATTTCATGACCTCAAGCCATGGGACCTCCTTTTTACGTGGACTCTGAACAAATGCCTTGGAAATTTCGCATGCGATAACCAGGAATTAAGCCCGTTCCACCTTACTCACCAATTCAGTTCACGACGCAAGACGCAATTCACAGTACTTCATGGACTGCACATCACCGCCTTGAAAAGTGGAATGTCTTAACTGTGTAGACATTACCCTGTCGTTCCTAGAATCCTCTTGGAATATACATGTATGAAAACTGCACTTTTTCCTCCCATTTGTTCTGATTCAGAATTCTAGATCCATGGGAGCAGTTTTCCGGCCCTTTTAAGTTAATCGGTGGTAGACTTTATTTAGTTTTACATTAAATCGTTTAGAGGTGATATGAACACAGTCTTATCGGGCCTTATGGGCGCTGCAGGCCACACACGAACTGGCCTTAATTAGCGGAGAACATTTAACGCACAAGTTAATACCAAGCAATACGAATCACTTCATTATATACCTGGAACACCTTTATGTTTGCTGATAGAAGTGTTAATTCATTTGAGGGGCACGAGAGCAGAGTGGTGAAACTACTAGTTTCTGACCAAGATGGGTTGGGTTAGATTCGCGACAAATCCAAGCCAACAAAAAGAATAATCGGGTCCGGAACATTGAATTCCTCGTAATAATTAGATTATAAATATAATTTTATGAGCCACTGTCAATAAAATACTTACTTTGCCAAATATACATTCATCGACAAAAAACGTGAGTGGACTGAAATACTTCTTAGTCCAACTGTACAGTGAAGAGCATTGCCCATGCTGAAATGGTGTTGTATTTCCTAGTTTGATACTTAGAGCAATGAAACATTAGGCTGCTAATTTAGAAGTTGTCATGATAACTGGAGTATCTAGGAATGTGGGAAGCAATTATAGTGCGGGACAAAGCATTGCAAGCCTGAAGGTCACGCGTAGTCAATGCGGTGTTGCCATGTACATTGCAATAGCATAGCAACACCGCCGCGCGCGGGAAGGAGAGAGGAGCGGAGGGCCGGTTGACTTTGAGGCCTGCAATGCTGTGTCCCGCACTATAGATAACAGCGTTATCGGTATGTGGCCTTAAATGTGAGCAGGATGGAACGTAACTGGCAAACTAAAAGGTGAAATAAGCGTCCCTGGTTGTGAAGTGCTGTGTACCTTAAGGATTGGGCTCATATTCACAGAGGGAAAGTGACTGTTCCGAATCCGCTTGGTGTCTATTAATCAATCCGCTGACAGCAACAGCAGAATAACCAATCAGACTGCACAATGTACCTAGCACGCATATTTCATACACGTAAGTGATTCTATCGTCAAATTTTCCTTACCGAAGATCACACATTCGTGAGCGGACAACTGCCATCTTTGAGCAAGAGACCAACTCGTGGTGCAGTGGCTAGCATTCTTGGCTGTCACCTACCAAGAACTGGTTTCAATTCCCGGCTCTGCGTATCATCATATAAATATTATTTCAGTCGTATAAATCCCTCCTACGGTGCTCACAAGTGACTGATCGTGACAAATGAGCATTCAGATAAAAGAGAATAGACATTAGCAGTGACGAATTGCACTCTAATTTCATACATATCTATAATTTCTTTACAAGAAATCTTTTAAAAAACGTACGAAGTGTGCGATTTGCAGATATTGCTGCTGTAGGAAAATACGCTCCATAATTACTGTCCACTTCACATTTTGGTCGCTGTGACGCCTGTTTCATGTCATTTTAACATTCTGAGGTGTTTCCTTTATCATTTTGCATGGATTTCAGAAACAGTAAATCAAAGGAATGAGTACTCAAATCATACCTAAATTTCATAAATATCGAATAACCGGTGTGTGTTATGGTGATCCAATTTTCAGCGATTGCCTTCCTAAGTTAGGGAACGTAGAGCTTTTAATCCTAACTGAAATATAAATAGCGTTCTATAATCATTATTGGTTGAAATAAAAACATAACAACCTTTCTCCTTAAGTGTCTCATTATAAACCTATTGGGGAAAGTGTGTATTTAATTCTGTTTTGAGGGCTGTAATGGATTACACCCAGAATCATTAGGCTAAATTACGAAGAGGTATGTGCAACTTCCACCTCAGCCATCATGGAAGTGGTTTTCCATGGTTTCCCACTTTAACTCCAGTCTATTACCGGAATAGCTCCTAACCTCAGACCATGACCACCAGCTCCCCGATCCTCATCTGAGTTGCAAGGACACACAATAGTACAGCCACCACAATAACACAGGTTATCAAACCAATTCTAAACACACACACGAGTACGCGGAGTTAAGTTACCGCGATTTCCAAGCCCCTTAAATAATAAAACAACACCATCTTTGAGCGAGAGGATAGAACTCCATCAGTGGTTGGACATCGCTGCGATATTCCATAGAGCACGGCGACACTTTGGCTAAGATGTTGTTTTCCATAATTGGGACATAAGTAATATATCATTAGTATTTATTAAATGTATACACTTTAGCCGTTTTTAGCCTACTTTCGATTTTTGCAAAAAATGAAAGTAGACTTATGAGATCACTACAGGGCCAAAAATTGGGTGTCTGTCTGTGTGTGTGTATGTGTGTGTGTGAGTCTGTGTGTGTGTGAGTGTGTGTACTCTGAATGTCTGTCCCCCCCCCCCTATAAATTCGAACACGGTGAAACCGAATTGAACGAAATTTGGTACAGAGGTAGAACAAGCAAAGGGCACCTCAGTGTCATGTCTTATATCGCCGCCATCTTTACCAAAACTGAATGGCGGCCACTCAAACGTTCAAAACGTAAAATCAAATAGCGACTAACCAAATTATCCGATCTCTACCAAATTTGGTAATTTCATACCTTCATATAGGACGCGTCTTGTGACTAAACTACAAGGTCATCCGCCGTACCATTTCAGGATGGCAGCCGTGCGAATTATGCAAACTTTATAATCCATATCATGGGACCCACCAGTTCCGATTATCGAGCCGAGAATCGATTTAACTGTTCTAAAGGAAGAGGCACGTTTGAAATTAAAAGTTTATTTTGTAATACTATAGTGCAGAATTGATTTTAAAAAGCTGAGCCGTCTCGGTAAGAAGACAACATGGCAGCGGATATCTTGTGCCTGACTTATATTTCACTAATTGGAGTATTGCATGCAATATAGCGCACTGATACAAAATAAATAAACTTTGTATGCAATATTTATAAATAAATAATATACTCCACTGATGAAATCGTTTAGTCTAAATCATTATTTGCTAACAAGTTATATGTAAGTCATTTTATAGAGATCGATGTTCGTCTGCACAAATGGCTCCGTGGTAAAGCATTGGCCTATCACTCATATGCCTATGGTTCAAACCCAATCAGAGTTTTTTTTGCTTGACATTTTATATATTTATTATTTTGTAATGATTCAGACGTTTTAAAATTAAGCGTTATATTTTGCATATTACGGTGGAAAATATATATTTAATTAAAACATAATTCACCAGCAGATTTGCTCGAGACATCTAGCAGCCAAAAAGGTAACTGCACGCTGGCCTACTTATTAACTTCAAGATTTTATTGAAAAGTTTCTTCTTATGGCCACTAGAATGCACTCGCCTGTTAGGGATATATTGTTCGATACTTCTCCACTAGATGTCACGACTGGTCTACGTGGAACTCCATTGGTTAGTACCTTATACCATTGGCATTCTATGCGCATCGAACTTGAAGAATGGCAAGATGATACTACGATAAATTTTTACTTTTTATTTTAAAGGGTTTGTAACAGCCTATTGTGCGTTATTTGAAAATGTTATTTGAAGTAAAGAACAAAACGATTTCACATAGTAACTGAATTCTAGCCGTTGGTGCTAGTTCAGGTTATTAATTAATCCTTTTATTTCAGGCAAATAGCAATCGAAAATATCCACATAGTTTGTATACACACGTCTCTGTAGGGTCATGGAAAGATTTGTTAATTCAATTAGGGTTGTGAAAGCCATGCACAACCAGACGTGTAAAGACATGCCTCAACTCAAAGTTGGATGTTGCCCACGGCAGGTCGATTATGTAATAATAACAATAATAATAATGTTATTTGTTTTACGTCCCTTTTAACTACTGCTGCTTTTAGATACGCCGGGGTGCCGGAATTTTGGCCCGAAGGGGATCTTTAACGTGCCAGTAAATCTACTGACACGGCTCCCTCGCATTTGTGCACCCTCAAATGCCAGCTGACTGCGCCAGGACACGAACCTGCAACCTAGGGCCCAGCAAGCGAGAACGTTACCGCTGAGCCACGCAGCCAGTCCGGTCGATTATGTCTCCAGATCCATAACATTCTTGAGATACTTCATGTCTCTCTTTCTTCAATGATGGTAGTAGTTTTTAGGTAGATTTCTTTAGAAAGCTAACTATTGCAATGGGTCCCATGTTTCGACTTCCGGAAAATTTCGACATATCTTCGCGTTCCACATCCCCCAGACCCCAAAACCACCGTCAGATCAAAAGTTTATATATAATTTATGTATATATGTATCTATATATATATATATATATATATATATATATATATATATCAGTTTCTTGTGGACACGATAACTGCCGTAATTTTGCACCAATCACTTTGAATTTTTTACCAAATACTTATACCTATAAAATCTCGGTCGAGTTCGTTACTGGGCTAAATCGGTCGAAGGGGGTGAAAATGGGGGGCTTTTTTCGAAAAAGTGAAATATTGTTATAACTCTCTTAATATTTGAAATATCGAATCCGTTCAACGTTCATACTATGTGTCGGATAAAGCCCAAAAATTTATGATTGAAGAGTTTTTTTAAAGCACCAACCATTGACCAAAGGGGTGGGAAAAAGTGGGTTTTTCGGGAAACATTAATCATATCTCTGTTAATAGGCACAATATCAAAACCGCACAAAATGGACAATATTCCTCCAATAATTACCTAAAACTTTTGTCTGAAAGAATTTTTGATATGACCCACCATTACGCCACGGGGTGAACAAAATGATTTAAATTATAAGAAAATGCCAAGTGCCAAGAGAGGTTGCCATGACAACTTTACTTTTAATTGATAAGGGATGACCATCAGCAGTTGCTATGACAACGCCACTGCACGAGATCACATTCAGTTTTCATATGTCAGTGGGAAGCGACTTCGGTATCGGAACTGGTAGCATGCTGAATTTCTATGCCCAAGGTCGCGGGTTCAAACCCGGCCAAAGTCGTCGGATTTTCTAAGAGCGCTAAAAATCCCTCAGTAAGCTTTCCTTTGGAGGGGAAGTTCCAACGTTCGTTGCGAGTTGCTGATTGAGGTGGCATCTAGTAGCCAAGTTCACAGCTGGGTGGCGTTGACGTTAGTATCTGGTAGCAACATTAGGAACTACTGCTTGAAATTTAGCGTCTGCATTCCTTACCAGAATTACAGACTAATACCGCCATCACAATTCACACCGTTTATCAGACAGATTCTACACTCACCCAAAGTACACGGGGTTATATGACCGCGTTGTCGCAGCCCCTAAACTGAGGAACCAACCAACATCTCTGCGGGAGATATAATTTTGCGTGAAGAAGTAACAGACCGTTACATAGTTACACATCAGTGTCGAAACCTTGCATAAGGACAGTGTGACCACAAGTATAACAAGTAGTTCCGTGAAGAACTGTACAGCCTATTTTCATATATCCTGCTCATGTTAATTGCCTCAATCAACATACAAAATTTCAGTTTAATTGCTGTATCAGATTCGTAGATATTGAGAACCGTCTAAATATTTCAGATGGTCGCCAGGTTAGATTTTTATTTTTGTACTATTATATTAAGATTATTGTGTAAGTGTGGTATTCAAAATTCAATCGCATGATTAGAACACAAGAAGTAAAAACGAGATTTTAAAATTACGCACAGCAGCCATCTTGTGATTATGCAAACAATTGAAATAAATTAGATGCCAGTGGATCAACATTTGTGTAAGCATTTAAAACGTGCAACGTTTCACGGCACTCGGATAGTTAATTCGCGAGAAACGTCCATTTAAATATTTATACTTCGCGTCGCCGCCATGTTGGATTTGTGCTCACCAGGTTACTGAAAGTCCTATAGGTGAACATATGTTCATAGTCTCTATGAACATAAAAATTTCAGTTTGGTTGCTGTAAAAGATTCATATACATTGAGAACCGTCTAAATATTACGGAAGCTTGCCATTTAGGATTGTTATATGTATAGGCCATAGAGTTATGTACCATTCAAGGTCATTTATTGCCTAGGTTCATTATTCAAACTTTCACTTCGATCGCATGATTACGACACAAGAAATAAAAACTTAATTTTAAAATTTCGCATAGCCGCAATTTTGAGGTTATGTAAACAATTGAATTAAATTAGATGGCAGTACATTACAATCTGCAAAATCATTTCCAGTACCACATTTCACTGCGCTCAGAGAGTTAACTCACGAGAAAAGTCTATTAAAATATTTCAAATTCGCTTGGTCGCCATGTTCCTTTTGTACTTTACAGGTTTATGAATTATACATAGGTAAACTTGTATCAGTACCCTTTATCACCGGACAAAATTGCAGGGTGATATCTGTAATAGTTTCGGGGATATAGAATGTCAGTGAAATATTTCGCACAGCCACCATTTTGAGGTTATGTAAACAATTGAACTAAATTAGACTCCAGTGCATTGCAATGCGTATAAATATTTGCTGTACCAAGTTTCATTACGTTTGGATAGTTAAATCGCGAGAAAAGTCTATTTAAAAGTCTCCACTTCGCTTGGCCGCCATGTTGGTTATGTAGTAACCAGGTTTTTGAAAGATTCATAGGTGAACTTCTAGTAGTACCCTTTATCACCGTACACAATTTCAGGGCGATATCCGTTATAGTTTCGGAGATACTGAATGCTAGTGAAATATTTCGCACAGCCGCCATGTTGGATTGGTGAGACGTAACAAAATTCGATGGGCACGGTCGATGTCGCCGGGAATAGTGCTATGAACTTACCGAGTTTCACTGAAATCGCTCCAGCCGTTTAGATTTTATTAGGGGGGGGGGACACACACACACCTCACACACACACACACACACACACACGGACAAAAGGTGATCTCATACGCCTATTTTTTTTCAAAATTGAAAATAGGCTAAAAATGGACTCCAAATGACAAGAAGGTTACCGTCCCCGTAAGACAATAAAATGTTTAAAATATGTTTAAAATGAAGAAAAACAAAGTTAATTAATCTCCAATTATAAAATACTTTCACGCGATAAATGAGGTCTGATCCTTCTACGAAAACCTGCATATTCTGCCTATTTTCGCCTATCTCCAAGTTTGTCCGGTGAAATCTACCTCCGCCTTCCGGCGTGCCGAGAGGACTTTTTTTTTTCTAGGTTGTGGCGTTTGGTAGAGGTAAATAGTTTCTAAGGTCTTCAACCTAGAAATGATTCTATTATTCTCTTTGATAATAACAACGAGTTATAACTATACTCATACATTTAGGAGAAAGTAGGCTATATGTTCTTTACTGAACATCTTGTTTTTAAATAGATTTTACCCTCCATGTTGGTGGCTCCCACGTACTCAGCGAGGGAACTCAGCAATACCGTCTCTACGGGCAGTGCCCTAGAGCTGGGAACATCTGGTTGGAGGGGATACAACTGGGGAGGTGTGATCAGCACCTCGCCCAGGTGGCTTCACCTACAAAGCGAGCAGGGGCTCATGAGAGAAGGGAGGGGATGATTAGGATGGAAAGGCAAGGAAGGGGAAAGGAGGCGGTCGTGCCCTTACAGTAGGTACTGTACCCGATAATCCGGAAAGGATCCTGTTGGAATATCCATTGCCCCCGCTTGATTGCCTATTTCTCATTGCTCCGGCATATACAACATTAGAAATCGCTTCCAACATGGTCTTTAGGGATTTACAGACAGCAGTTACAAGAATATTGCGGATCAACAACCAACTACACGGGGCACTCACCTTTACTTACCTCGGGGACTGGGACTTCAGCTTCGCCTACACTATATCCACAATACTCTGCTCCTTATATTTAAATTGAATCACTCCAACAACAATGGAAAACAATCTGAACACGTGCAGAAACTTGGTTTTATCAATGAAATATCGGCACCATGCCGTACTCGAAACTGGTTTATACAATAAACAGAAGGCTGTGAGTCTACACCTGCTTAAATATTATGTCATCGCTCCCCAGAGCTAACGGTGAATCATGCTTGCTAGCTCACAGAGACTGCATGTGTGCATTTATAAAACACGTAAAAATTAACATTTAGATCTTACAAAAGTTCGTATAACTGCTCTGTTTCTTAACCAATCATTCTAAAAATTTGTATACACTCTTTCATTCGCATTCCGGATTGTTCTAGACCAATACGGTTCCACTTATGATCTTAACAATAAACAATCATTCATTCCCAAAACATCCACTCATAAACACACTCTATTCCAAAGCAATTGATTGATAAATCCTATTAAATTGTTTAACTAATTAAATCAATTCCACAAAAATTCTTTATATGTAATATGTTTACAATAATATCCATTATCTAGTGTTGCTAACGTGACTCTTTCGAGATTCTAACTTCTCGGTTACAATATAATTCTTAACTAATTATATACATTGGTTTTTCACATAACCACTCTTTCTTTAACGTTCTGTAGTTTTAATATACTGCGTACACCTCGTCTTATATAGGTTTCATTACATTATCGGTATAATACAGTCGACTGATTAAGGTGAACTGTACTAAATTACATAAATTTGGGTGTAATAAAAATTTAATAATAGTATTATAAACGTAGTATTTCTCAAGTTGTATTTCCGCTGAAACCCTCCTGTTAACACAGCTAAATCGTTAATTCACAAGAACTGAACTACTTGTATACAACGGCTCTTATCATGATACATGCCTTTTATCAAAGAACAACAATACTTTACTTCCTTAAAATGCGGAATTCCCTCGCCTGAGCACTCCATAGCTCTACAAAACCTCATATAACAGTATATAAGGCATAAACAATTATCATCTACTATGTTAAACAATAATCAAAAGGGATTAATTGTTATTAACATATCTTATGTAGGAATTTCTCTCAAATAATGGCATGACCCTCAGTATCATTGCACATGATTACTGGACTACAGTTATACATACGTAAGTTCTTCAAACGAAACTTCCAATTGTAATGAACGATATTAGACAGTCGTGATTAACCTCCTAAAGTTTACACCACAACAAGATAATTAACTGTTAACTCGTCCGTCGCAAATACATGAAATAAAAATAATACTCCTGTTTCATCTCACTTGTCTAGCTATAAATTGTTTATCGTTGAAATATCATGTCCACAAAATGACTTGATGTTACACAAATAGAATGAAATAACACACATTAGGTAGATTTCATTAGAAAGCTAACTATTGCAATGTGTACCATGTTTCGACTTCCAGAAAATTTCGACATATCTTCGCGTTTCACATCCCCCAGACCTCAAAACCACCGTCAGTTCAAAAGTTTATATATAATTTATGTATATATGTATCTATATATATATATATATATATATATATATCAGTTTCTTGTGGACACGATAACTGCCGTAATTTTGCACCAATCACTTTGAATTTTTTACATAACATGTATCCCTATAAAATCTCGGTCGAGTTCGTTAATGGGCAAAATCGGTCGAAGGGGGTGAAAATGGGGGGCTTTTTTCGAAAAAGTGAAATTTCGCTATAACTCTCTTAATACGTGAAATATCGAATCCATTCAAAGTTCATAATATGTGTCGTATAAGTGCCAAAAATTTATGTCAAATAAGTTTTTTGATAGCACCAACCATTGACCAAAGGGGTGGAAAAAAGAGAGTTTTTCGGGAAACATTAATCATATCTCTCTTAATAGGCACAATATCAAAACCGTACAAAATGGACAATATTCCTCCAATAATTACCTAAAACTTTTGTCTGAAAGAATTTTCGATATGACCCACCATTACGCCACGGAGTGAGCAAAATGATTTAAATTATAAGAAAATTCCAAGTGCCAAGAGTGGTTGCCATGACAACTTTACTTTTAATTGATACGGGTTGAGCCATCAGCAGTTGCTATGACAACGCCACTGCACGAGATCACATTCTGTTTTCATATGTCTGTGGGAAGCGACTTCGGTATCGGAACTGGTAGCATGCTGAACTTCTATGCCCAAGGTCGCGGGTTCAAACCCGGCTGAAGTCGTCGGATTTACTAAGAGCGCCAAAAAACCCTGAGTATGCATTCCTTCGGAGGGGAAGTCCCAACGTTCGTTGCGAGTTGATGGTTCCGGTGGCATCTAGTAGCCAAGTTCACAGCTAGGTGTCGTTGACGGTAGTATTTTAAATTATGTACCCTATTTTAGGTAGATTTCATCAGAAAGCTAACTATTGCAATGGGTGCCATGTTTCGACTTCCGGAAAATGTCGACATATCTTCGCGTTTCACATCCCCCAGACCCCAAACCACCGTCAGTTCAAAAGTTTATATATATGTGTGTGTATATGCATATATATCAGTTTCTTGTGGACACGATAACTGCCGTAATTTTGCACCAATCACTTTAATGTTTTACATAATATGTAACCCCTTAAAAAATCGGTCGAGTTCGTTAATGGGCAAAATCGGTTAAAGGGGGTGAAAATGGGGGGGGGGGCTTTTTTTCTTCGAAAAAGTGAAATGTCGCTATAACTCTCTTAATACGTGAAATATCGAATCAATTCAAAGTTCATAATATTTGTCGGATAAGTGCCAAGAATTTATGTCAAATAGGTTTTTTGATTGCACCAACCATTGACCAATGGGGTGGAAAAAAGTGTTTTTTTTTTTCGGGAAACATTAATCATATCTCTCTTAATTGGCACAATATCAATCCCGTACATAATGGAAAATATTCCCCTAATAATTACCTAAAACTTTGTCTGAAAGAATTTTTGATCTGACCTACCATTACGCCAAGGGATGAGAAAAATGATTTCGGAATTAAAGAACATGCCAAGTGCCATCAGAGGTTACCGTGACAACGCTTCTAAATTGATGAGGGATGAGCTATCAGAGGTTGCCAAGACAACGCCATTGCACGAGATCACATTCATTTTTCCATCTGACTGTGGGAAGTGGATAACTGGTAGCATGCTGAACTTATATGCCCAAGGTCGCTGGTTCAAAGCCGGCCAAAGTCGTCGGATTTTCTAAGAGCGCTAAAAAACCCTCAGCATTCTTTCCTTTGGAGGAGAAGTTCCAACGTTCGTGGCAAGTTGCTGGTTGGGATGGCATCTAGTAGCCAAGTTCACAGCTAGGTGTCGTTCACGTTAGGATATGGTACAAAATTAGGAACTACTACTTAAAATTGACCGTCTGCAGACCTTACCTGAATTACACACTAAAACAGTCATCAAAATTAACACCGTTTATCAGATTCTACACACCCGGGGTTACATGACCACGTTGTCGCAGCCCCTAAACTGAGGAACCAACAAAAATCTCTGCGGGTGATAACATTTTGCGAGAAGAAGTAACAGACTGTCAGATAGTTACACATCAGTTCCAAACCGTGCATAAGGACAGTGTGATCAGAAGTATAAAAATGAACCCCGAATGACAAGAAGGTTACCATCCCCATAGACAATAAAATGATAAAAATATGCATACAAAAACGAAAAAAAGTTGATTTTTAACCTCCAAATGTAAAATACTTTCTTGCAATCAATGAGGTCTGATCCTCCTACGAAAACCTGCATATTTTGCCTATTATAGCCAATCCCCTAGTTTGCCCGGTGAAATCTACCTCCGCCTTCCGGCGTGCCGAGAGGATTTTTTTATTTATAGTGTCAGATAGAATTGAATCCTGACCGGGATAAACTAGCTTTGAATTCCTAGCCAAAGATTTGAATAATCTTCTATCAAAAGGTATCTCCTCCAACATATTAAATAAACAAAGCTCTTAGCTTTACAGATAATAAGAAAGGTTTGTCAAAGTCTTAATATTTTTCCACTCTACACAAAGAATGTTCATAGGAATTAAGGCTTCGGTCTTATCAAACGACTAGTATTTCTTAGATCGTCGATAGTTTATGTACAATAATGATATAACAATATCATTCGATGTTTTTTTCTTTTCTTGAAGTAATATGTTGTTACATTAAAGTGCTCAAATTAAATGTAATAAGAATTTAATTTGAAGCTATGACACAATGTCAGAATACTTGGTTAAATGAAATTATTAAATTTCGAGAGTCGAAACGACTAGTCTTCAATGAGGCAATATGGTTCCTCAAACAACATTTTAATGTCAGTTCCACAACTGATCCGTAGAATAAAATTGAAAAATAGATGAAATGAATCATCTTCTAAATAATCTTGCAGTATAAAAATCTCAACACACATCTGAAGTGTAAAATGCATAAAAGCACTGAAATACAAGAAATGTGGAAACATAGAAATATGTAATAAAATCGCCGAACATATGGAAAAAGATTGCTGCTCAGAGTGTCACTAATCATGCTCTATATAACAAATGAGATACACTAATACCTTATTTAGACGAAAACTTGAAGATCAATGTAAGTATTGCCACAATACTTTAGATGTTTCCTCAGTACAAGACACTGATATGGATCTGCATTCGAACCTTCGATCTGCAACCTCAGAGATAAGAAACGTCTGTCTCTGGAATTCACCAACATTCGGCTGAGCTCGAACGACATCCTTCTGGCAAATTCTACTGGGTAGCTGGGTTACCTTCCCTAGCATCTTGACAAATCTCTTCTGTAAAGTCTCCATTCTCCGTCGTAAATATGTATCGGCTTCATCTTTGGAATATAATTATGGAAATATTCATATAAATAGTGAAAGAAATGTTTCTATTGCTAATTGATGTTATATTAGTATTCGTAGACTGACGAAAATGAACAAGGTGGACTGTACACTACGTCTGTATTCAAGAATACGTTGTCTAACGAAGCTCCATCGTTGTATCTTCACTTCTGCTATTGAATATGTCTCTGGCGCATGACTGTTTAGTTCAACATATGAACAATATTAATTAAGTTGAATGATGATGTTTGAAGAATAATTATAGTCATACTGTTAATGTTTATGTGTTGCGCCAATACTAAAAGTTCTCCGCCACTGTTCACTTGAACTGCGTTTGCCAACTTCACGTTGCAATTTATAATGATCTTCAGCTCTGTTTCCAACACATTTGGAAATATAACTAGACAGGCTGAAATTGTCGAAACGGTGAATATTTAAGCGCTCGATTTTTCACACTATATAGTAGGCGACCTGTTCTTGATAAATGTTCACTTATTTAACTTCCAATCTCAATATTATAAGAGATATAATCACTACTATGTTCCTCGCAACTTCACACAGAACGGAAATGCGGTGATCTCTAACGCTCCACCTAGCTATACTCGCGTCTTCACAAGTCGACAATCGTCGCAATTGGACTATGCTTTGGGATCTCCGTTAACCCAGTAAAATCAATTCCTCACTCTTCAAAGTCTGCTGGAATAAGAAGCTCGATCCTTGGATCTCCCCCTCCAAGTCGAATTTTTGGCGGTCATATCAATCTCCCACCATAATTTTAGCGCGTAGATTACTAATGCTTATTACTGCGTAGATTAACCGATCTGTGGTTTTTAAAGTATCAGACATAATTTCTCCTAATATTCTCTTCATTACCAAATAAGAAAACCTTCTTCTAAGGGCCTAAATGCATAATTTCATCATGTTGTGTAATTAAAGTTGATCCCATCTTCAATAAGACCTGTTCTCATTGGCTGTGTGGAATCCAATAGCATAATTTATAACAATATGTATAATATTAATTTCCAAACTCGCAGATGCTATGCTAAGGATAGCCTTCTAGAAGCGTCCATTGTGCAATCTATCACGTGATCGGGCTCTCCCACAGTCTCGAGCTTGTAACACAACCCTCTTGTGTCACACTTCCAGAAATTATATTTGCTAGTTAAATTGTATCATGGGCACGGAAATTCTCTCATTTTGTCCCTAAATAATTCAATTTACGGGGGCAGTACCATCCCGGCATTTGCCCGAAGACGAAGTGGGAAACCACGGAAAGCCACTTCGAGCATGGCTGAGGTGGGAATTGAACCCCCTCTACTTATTTGGACCTCCCGAGTCTGAGTAGACTCTGTTCCAGTCCTCATACCACTAATCAAAGTTCGTGGCAGAGCCGGGAAACGAACCCAGGACCTCCAGCGCGGTAGCTAACCATGCTGACCGCTACGCTACGGAGGCAACCTTAGCCGTTTTACCATACATACTATTTTCAATTAAGCAAGGAATAAATACAACAAATTTCAAGTAGTTCCTACTTTCACTACCAAGTGCTACCCTTAACGAGACCTAGATATGAACTTGGCTACTAGATGCCACCGCAACTGACACCTGTCAGCGAACGTTGGGACTTAATAAAGCGTTAATCAAATCTAACCTACAAATTTAGCTTCACACAACTGTAGTTAGTGGAAGGTTCGTTTGCATGACATAAATCTATGGCATGGGCCCACCGGCTTTACAGTACTTCCCCACTGAAGGAAGGCACACTGAGGGATTTTTAACGCTCTTAAAAAATCCGATGACTTCGGCCGGGATTAAACCCGCGATCTTGGGCATAGACGCTCAGCATGCTACCAACTACGCCCCCGAAGCCGCCAAATCCAGATAGATCACCAGCTAATAATACATCCATGTTAAAATGAGAGCAATATTTACAAAAGAAGGAAAAGTCACCAGAGATCATTAGTTGAACACTTGACGTTATCATGAACCTTAGGTGATTGTGGGTTTGTCGACATCGGCAATTAGATTGAGGGACTGGTGTACAGCAGATAAAATAGAACTTTTGTACAGCCTGTAGCTGACATTTAATAAAATTTGTCTTGTAGTCTCCAAATGTGAAACGAGATATCTTTTACGATCCGACACTGTATGGCTCGCAGTGCAGAGTGTATTTCTCACCCGTCACAAATTGGTCGGGAACCGAATACATGAGCTTGCCACTGCCACTAACGCAAATACAGGGTCCTTCTTATAAAGTAAGAACGGAAAGCGGTGGCTTTGTTATCCGCTGCTGCAATGGCCTTGGCCGAGATTGTGTCATGCCACGGCCCCCTGCTGTAGTATAGAAAGCGCGCATAGTACATACTTGACCTTACAATAAGCGTGCAGGTGTTCAGTCGCCAGTCTAAACCTCAGATGCTAACATGGTGAGACAGTTATCATTACAACATCGTATTTTTGTATGTAAAACTTATTTTAAGTACGAGTCGGCTCGGCTGGTACGTGATGCATTTGTTCAGCAATTTCCTGATGAAGTGCCACCTTCACTAGCACAGATTCACGTAATTGTAAATAAGTTTGACACTACTGGCTCAGTGCTCAATAATAAATCAAAGCATTACAGTGGCAGAACTCACTTGCGTCAGCCAGAATGTGGTTACCAGATACAATGGCTGTATAATCCAGGAAGGACGACATTTCCAGCATCTCTTATCTGGTAATATTTCATATAGGATTGTACACACGATTGAATCAGGGGGCCACGGCACACTACAAGCTTTGCCAAGGCCACCGAAGCAGCGGATAACAAAACCGCCGCTTGGCGTTCTTACTTAATATGAAAGACCCTGTACATGAATAACAGGTTTACTCAAGAACTTGTAGCCTGCGTGGTGAGTAGAATGTAGATAGCAGTTCGTGTTTATACCGCTGGCCCATGAAGATAGGTAGACTCACAGTCCCTTCGGTACAGCGGCTACTTGTTCTGGCTCGGCTCGGCAGGTCATTTATAATTCACAGACCCCAGAGAGTTAAAACGATGAGCCTAGTCGCTTTCTCTCTAACAAACGTTACTTTCCTCTATGTACTGTAAGTCAAGAAACCTTTCTTCATTTTCATAGCATTATGCTGGCCAAGCATTCAACATATTCTGCAATAATAATAGAAATAATATTATGGGATTTAAGGTCACCTATGAGTGGGTAGATGAGATCCAGAGATAATTCGTGTTGGAAGTGCGTTCATAAGAAGAGTAAATGATTTCAAATCGTTCAATGAGAAACCACTACTTCAGAAACCTGTAAGGAACATTTACGAGGAGGAGAGACGGATAAGAAGGGAAAGAATGAAGAGAAGAGTAGAAGGCCAAGAAGCCTTATGTTTCATGCGCTCCATAGTGTGCCCGATTGATAAGGTCACCGGAGGACTTTCTGTCGCTGATAGCCTTCCCGACTTCCCTAACCTTCAGGCCCACACGTTGAGATGATGGGATGTGTCCTCAGACCAGCTCGGGCACAAGACCGATAACCTCGGGAGTATCTGGGCATAGGGAGATAATGTCATAGACGAGCCGAGGACCCCCACCCCTCCCGCAAAGAAACAAAATCTAGGAATGAATAGGCCAGACTTAAGTAAAATACGTCAAAAAATGTATTCAAACAGAACTAATCCCTAGCCTGCTTCGAAGGGTCACAAATATCCGCTAGTCCGCAAAGCTCGAAAACATAAAAAAAAGAATATTTATTCTCTAAACTGATGTTAAATTAACCCTCGCCAAGGTCATAATTACAACAAGAGAATGAAGTTCAAAACCAAAGCTAAGAATAATCCCTAAGCAATTACAAATAATTATTAACAATACGATACAGGCTGTGATTCTACAGCAAGGCAAAACATTTAACTTGTTCAATAGGCTTAGTCCATTTACATTTAAAGCACCAATAAAATATAAGCCATGTTATGATGGTGTCACTTCCAACATTTGAATCTACTTTAATCCGCTAAGAGCGCAAGCCACTATACCATTGAGCCATCAACTGAAATGAGTTTGTTTGCGTTCATCACATTCACAGCTCAGCTACATTCCCTTCGTTCCTCCCTGAAATTAACACAAGGTGATAGCATAAACCAAATTCAGAATATAGACATACAAGTATTTTAATAACCATTAATAATACACGAAGTGCGACCGTCATTCTCTTTCAGAATTCCTAAAGCATAATTACAACTCACAGTCAGAAAGTTGAAATCCTTCGTCTCACATAGTTCCTATTGACTTGTGGGTGTTCTAACCTGTCTCCAAGCAGCTGTTCCATCCACCTGGGACTCATTAATATCAAACGAATGTGTGGCCCAGCTCGCCCTTCCAGCACAATGTATTCTTAAATGCGAACGGAAAATAACAACATTTCAGACCAGGATTATAACAAAAATTACTTAACAGTATTTAAACAATCTATTTAAGATCTATAGTTACATATGAATCAGAATGCTGGGTGAAGATCACCAGAGAAGAACATTGGCAGTCACGGTGGTAATAGAAGGTATTTTGAAGATATTTGCTGCAGTAAGAATTTGAATTTATTCATAAATAACTGCCACTGAGGCTAAAGAGCCCCTTTATGTAGCGTATACAATGTTCTGGCTTGATGTTATGTAATAAAAAAAAATAAAAATACAAAATAAACCTAGCTTAACAACTAAGAAAAACTAAATATAAAATATACTTATAACTAAACGAGCCCATTACCTGACACTTCATACAAAATGAATTATACAAATTAGAATATAGAATAATTAAATAAAGAACCTACCTAATAATGTAATATATCTATTAAAAGAAAACAAATTATAGTACGATAACATAGGGTACAAGGTTTATGTAAGTATAATATGATCTATTATTAAGACAATTGCATGAGTGACATGATTACTAGAACTACTATCAATTCCACGGAAGTTGTATCTTGGATACTAAAAATATTATAGAAAGCTGTATGGCACGGATATATTTCAAAAATTTTGTATGGAATATTTATATTTTTGATTCGTATTCCTTCAGGAATCTTGATATTAGGTATTTCTTGAGTTGTGTAGTGTTAACAGAGTTTGTAAATGAGTGAAGGTGGAATGTATTAAAGAGCCGTGAAGCTGTGCAAAGGAATGATTTATTGTATTTAGTTGTACGGTGGACTGGAATCTGTAGAGTGGAATCAGTAAATCTATTTTCTCTGTGGTGGACGGAGTTCATTGGTTTAAACACATTATAGAGATAACCAGGAGTTTTTGTACACAATATTTTCTGGGTTAGGATCGCAATTGACAGCTGCCTACGTTCACTAAGTTTCAACCACTGCATTTGCACATAATAAGGTGTAATGTGTACATCACGCCTGACGTCTAAAATGTAACGAACGCATGCATTTTGAACTCTCTGTAATTTTATGTTAAGTGTTTCTGATAAGTCGTTATACACTACTGATCCATATTCGATGATAGGAAGTATCAAAGTTTGGATTAGAAGCTTGCGCATTTTTGACGGCGTGTAAGGGATATTCCGCTTCAAGATATGCATTGATGATATAGCTTTCTTTATTACAGCAGCGGTATGCTCTCCCCAAGGTAAGGTTCTATCAACAATTACTCCTAGGTTTTTCACAGAGTTGCTGTAGGGGATATCATTGTCTAGTAATTTTATTGGTGGTAGTGAGTTAAGATCAACAGAGTTAAGAAGTTTAGTATAGCCAATGCATATAAGTTGAGTCTTAGAAATGTTTAACTGGAGGTTATGGTTTAGGGTCCACTGATGAAGGTGAGCGATATCTTCGTTGAAAAGTTCTATATTGTTAGGCGCATCAGAGGGACTGAAATGGAAGTAGGCCTCTACGTCATCAGCGTACATATGACAGAGACTGTTTTTGAATACACTGGACATATCATTTATATAAAGCGAGAAGCACAGTGGCCCAAGAACTGACCCTTGGGGTACACCACGTTTTACTGATTGCCAATTCAATGAGGAGCCATCAAAGAAGACCACTCTCTGTTGCCGACCTGCTAGATACGATTCAAACCAAGACAATGCATTCCGCGATAAGCCAATGGAGTGTAGCTTCGCAAGGAGCAACTCATGGCTTACGCAATCGAAGGCCTTACTGAGATCAAAGAGGCATAGAATTGTAAGCTGTCTTTGGTCAATTGCTGAGCGTATGTCGTCCGTTATTTTTAAGAGCGTGGTAGTTGTGCTATGACCTTTCTTAAATCCGGATTGATGAGGATTTAGGATGTGGAACTCGGTCAAATATTCACACATTTGTTCATGAACTATTCTTTCTAGAACTTTGCTTAGAGCACAAAGTATGCTGATGGGCCTGAAATCACTGCAAGACGCAGGTATTCTCTTCTTAGGCACTGGGCGTATATTCGCACACTTCCAGAGCGTCGGGTATACTCCGTTTTGTAAACAGAAATTGAACAAGTGTAAAATGGCCGGCAGGAATATATCGAGACAATTTGAGAGAAGGGAGATTGGAATGTTATCCGGACCTTTAGCTTTAGTACGAATAGACCTAATCACTTTCACTATTTGTTCAGGGTATACGTATTTGAAGTAGAATTTTTCATGGTTTGGCGGCGGAAGAAGTCTATAATGCTCTGCGGTCTGGGATATTCTTGTTGTGTTACTGTTGGGAACTACGTTTAAGTAAAGATTGCTCAGCTCGGAGGGGGAAACTGGCATTTGGATATCAGGTGGGGGGCTGGCACCTATTCCAAGGGATTTTGCAGCTCTCCAGGATGCTGCAGAATTCTCACAGTGTCTTAAGAGGTTATATGTGTACTTAACTTTAGCATTTCTGATCGCTTGTTTTGTGTTATTCCGTAGAATTCTGAATTTTTCATAGTCATCCGGAAGTTTTGTCTTTAAAAATTCCTTGCGGGCTCTGTCGCGAATCTTTATCAAGTCTTTAATTGTTCTGTTAAACCATGGAGTTGAATGGTGTTTAACGTTTACTATCTTTTGAGGGGCATGTTTGTCATACAGAAAGTAGATGTTTTGGTTAAAGAGACTGAGCTTTTCGTCTACGTTGTTTGTTTTATAAAACTGCTCCCAAGGGAGTAATTCTGCATCCGCACTAAAATCACTTGAATTAAATTTACTAAAGTCACGCACTAGGTATGTCTTGGGTTTTGCTTTAGGAGCAGATAAGGAAAATACAGCGTACAAGAGGTCATGAGCTGAGAATCCAGGAGCAGGCTCCTGTCCATATTCTATAACAAGATCATTGCAGTTGGAAGATATTATATCGAGAATGCTATCGCAGGTAGCAGTGTGGAAGGTTTCAGTGAATGGCAAACATTCAAGGTTGAAGGCGTTCAACATCTCACGAATACTTTCTGTTTCAAACGTACCACTGCCAAATCTAGCATTTATGTCTCCAACAACGAAAATATATTTGTAATTCAGTAAATGCGTGTACATATCGTTCAAGAATGAGTCTAAATAGCCAGCTTTTGGTGGACGGTATACACAAGAAAAGAGTATCTTTAAGTCTGGCAGGATCATTTCAAGTATCAAATATTCCGGTTTCTTACTGTATTCACCCGGAGATTTGCTAAGGATGTTGCATTTTATAGTGTCCTTGACATAAACGGCAACGCCACCTGGACCTTTGCCAAGTCTATCATTACGAAAGACGTTGTATCCACTGAGATAAATTGAAGCATCCCCTATTGAGGGCTTAAGAAATGTTTCACTGACTGCTATTATGTCAAAAGAACTGTTACCAAAAGTATGACGGAATTCAGAAATGTGGGAGAAGTCAACTAGAGATTGTGCGTTGACGTGTGCCACTTTAAGCCTCTTTGAGTTTCTCAAGCTAATGTTTGATAGTAGTTCAGCCAATACATGTTCATCATGAGACATAAAAGCAACGAATACACTCTTAATTACAGAATTAAGAACATATAGACACAATATATACTATAAACTGTTTTGCAAACCTGAGATCACTATTGTAAAAATAATAAAACAAACGATAAAATGACCTATCAAAAACAATGAATAGCCTAATATACGCTAAAAATAAAAGAAAGTCTAGTGAGATATCGAGTATACAGTACTAGATTAATTTTGAAGTTGATATTAATACCTACAATGCTAGACAAAGAGAAAAGAGAAAGAAAATAATTAATTCTATGCTAGAGCAATGCATCTAATTCTAATTAATTAATTAATAACATAAATTTCAGTAAGGAAGAAAGAAAAGTATTTTGATCTTCCTTATTTCCAAATAGCCTCTCCAGGTTCCATATTTATGCTGAAGAGTTGAAGAGTTGAGTTACCATCAGCTGCACGGTTCTCCAAGGGGCCCTTACTTCAAGGGTGTTGGGTACCGCTTCTTCAACGCCTCTAGGTCTCGAGCTGTTGTCAGTCTGTGTTTTGTATCACCCACACGTACCATGATAACACCATCAATGCTCCACGTGTAATTTAGGCCAAAATGACCGACAGTCTGTTTAAGTAGGTCAGTGCGGGTCTTCGTTAAATCTTCCCCCACCGTTATGCCGGTGTTCTTCAGAAATTTCTTCGATTTGAAGAAAGCATTACGATCAGCATAGGACACGAATTTTACAATAATAGGTCTCCTTTTATTACTTCCTCGGAAGCCTACACGATGGGACCTATCAATCTTGGATAGCTCGAGTGGGACGTTAATTTTCCTGGCGACATCTAGAACACATTGATCTGTATCCTCGCCGGGAATTTCTGGTATCCCGAAAATCCTCAAGCTGTTCCGCCTCTGGTACACTTCAATACTATCCGTTTTTTCGTGTAATTGCTGCTCGAGGTCAGCTATTGCCTCATCCCGTTGTGCGAGTTCGGTTTTTAGTTCCCTTATGATGTCCGTATTAAAGTCAATGCTCTCCTTCAGCTTTTCTATGACCTTGGTTGCTACACGTTCTACAAGGTCGTTTAGGAGATCGTTGTTACTTAACATATTGACTAGTGATCCCGACACTGTGGAGTCCAGATTATATGCACCAAGTTGAGTGCTCGGGGTAGTTGTCGTACACTCTAATAGATCACGTTGCGGGTCAGTCTGTCCTCCAACACTAGCGCTTGATGAGCTTCCACTGGGGTCAACGTCTGTAGCATGACTAGGTTGGACTTTTTCCTTTCTGAAGGGTACAGTGGGGCTATCTACCGGGCAGCATCGCATTTCACCACACTCGGGCCTTGAGCTCTTCGCGACGACCGACCTTGTACTACGAGCAGTCGGGGTAGTTCCTGCTTTTTCGCCTGGGCTGCGCTGCTGCTCACCATCTGAACCATTGTCTTTGTTGGTAGCACTGCGCACAGATTCTGCATTTCGCTTGGCGGCCTTCATTTGTTTCTGTTTCCTACCCATGATCTTGTAGAATGCTTTGTATTTTTACGACCTAAAAACTTAAAGGTGCACAAACTATCTACGTATATCGAAGGTAACTCACGTTAACTGTTGTTATACAAGATGGATCAGCACAAATTCTTCACTCTTCACCTTCTTTGAACACCTACACAGTCAAGGTAACACTGGAATGGCTAACTCACGTTGCAACTATTCCGCCATTTGCAAGAGGTAGGGATGGATGGAGAATTAGGAGAAATTTGGAGTTACATGGATTATTTGGTCAGTCAGATATTGTTTTGAAAATTAAGCAGGGGAGAATTAGTAGGGCTGGTCATGTACAGAACAGTTAAAAAGGTATTTATAGGAAATCCTGGTGTGAGAAGAATAAGAGGATGACAGGATAAGTTGGCTTTACGATTTTGAAGACGATCTGGGATATCGGGTATTCTATGCCGCAGAAGGAGAGCTGAGAACCAATATGAAAGGAGGCAGGTGATCAAGGAGACAATGGGCCTACTCTACATGGTCTGGATCGCCGACCAGTAAGTAAGTAAGTAAGTAAGTAAGTAAGTAAGTACGTAAGTTAGTGAGAAAGTAAGTAATTAGGTAAATAAATAAGTAAGTAAGCAAACAATCCATGCTGTCATAAAATGTCTGCTGGAAAAGACAAATGAGATTGATTCATTTAACATTTAATGGGAATATAAAATAAAGGTTCGGTTAGCATCACATAACTTGAATGTGAAATTTATCATTCTTCAAAAAAAATCGGTCCATATTGATATACAGGGTGAAGAAAATATGCCGCACTTGGAGGTCGGCATGTGACTCCTCATCCAAATGCAAGACATTCCGATGCACTGCAGGATGTGACAGTGTTGCCAGCTTCTCGTTTTCAAACTTCAACCGCTCCGATTTTGCTATAGAAGCTTTTTAAGATGAACTTTTTTTAATTCCTTGTAGGAATGACTCTGTCTTGTATAGCCAACATGAAACCAGTGCTCTCGTCAAATATTTGGCCTTGTTGGAGCCAGCTGTTTGATGCACACTTATTATTATTACTAATTGTTGAATTTTCATTCGGCAACGATACATCTATGTAGCTGGCCTGTCCCAGCCTATCATATAAAATTATGATGTACATGCCATCATAAAATAATCTGCGGGTACCCTCAGCGTAAGCCACTATACCATTGAGCCATCAACTGAAAAGGGTTTGTTTGCGTTCATGGCATTCACAGCTCAGTTACATCCCCTTTGTTCCTCCCGCATCGATTACTTTTATTTCTTTCTACATTTAATCATGAAGAATGCGCTCTGTATAAACACTGGCGAGCCCCGCAGATAACCCGCCTGTTTTTGTTCCTATCGGGAATCAATAGCAGTCCAAATGAAGTCGGTCTGCACAGGGTTGCGGCCACTAGGTCAACTCCTTATTTTATTTCTCCAAGCCTAGAACATGTTATGAAAACTTCTGGCTGTTAGTGAACCTATTTATAATTTTATTAATACAGCCAATGGCCATTTATTAGCCTACTTTCGATTTTTGCAAAAAATGAAAGTGGACTTATGAGATCAACACAGGGCGAAAAAAGTGTGTCTGTCTGTGTGTGTGTATGTGTGTGTGTGAGTCTGTGTGTGTATGTGTGTGTGTGTGTGTGTGTGAGTCTGTGTGTGTGTATGTGTGTGTGTGTCTGTGTGTGTGTGAGTGTGTGTACTCTGAATGTCTGTCCCCTCCTATCAATTCAAACACGGTGAATGCGAATTGAACGAAATTTGGTACAAAGGTAGCACTAGCAAAGGACACCTCAGTGTCATGTTTTATATCGCCGCCATCTTGACGGAAACGTAATGGCGGCCACACAAATGTTCAAAGCTTAAAACAAATTACGACTAACCTAATCATCCGATCTCTACCAAATTTTGCAACAACATACCTTTATGGGGGGAGCATCCTTTGACCAAACCAAAAGGTCATCAGCGTAATAGTTTGCGGATAGCGGCCATCTTTGTGTGAAAATCGATTCCCCCTATTAATTCGAACACGGTGCAACCGAATGGAACGAAATTTGGTACAGAGGTAGTACTAACAAAAGGCACCTCAGTGTCATGTTTTATATCGCCGCCATCTTGACGGAAACGTAATGGCGACCACACAAATGTTCAAAGCTTAAATCAAATTACGACTAACTTAATCATCCGATCTCTACCAAATTTTGCAACAACATACCCTTATAGAGGAAGCATACTTTAACCAAATGAATAGGTCATTAGCCTAATAGTTTGCGGATGGCGGCCATCTTTGTGTAAAAATAAATTCCCCCTATTAATTCAAACACGGTGAAACCGAATGAAACGAAATTTGGTACAGAGGTAGCACTAGCAAAGGGCATCTCAGTGTCATGTTTTATATCGCCGCCATATTGACAGAATCGTAATGGCGGCCACACAAATGTTCAAAGCTTAAGTTAAATTACGACTAACATAACCATCCGATCTCTACCAAACTTTGCAACAACATACCTTTATGGAGGGAGCATCCTTTGAGCAATCTAATAGGTTATTAGCCTAATAGTTTGCGGATGGCGGCCATCTTTATGTCAAAATTGATTCCCCCTATTAATTCGAACACGGTGGAACCGAATGGAACGAAATTTGGTACAGAGGTAGCACTAGCAAAGGGCACCTCATATTCATGTTTAATATCCCTATAGCACGTTGCATTTCAACAAGCTACTACAACCAACATTCAATCATACTCCTTGAAAAGGACAAAGTGTTATAACAATACCCATGCATTTAGGAGAAAGTAGGCTATATGTTCTTTACTGAACATCTTGTTTTTTGTACGGGATGTATCAGGGAAGGGATTTTGGAAGGAAATCGGTCGTAGACCGTTTGAAAGGAACCGTCCCAGCATTTGCCTGGTGGTAATAGTAATAATAATAATATCGTATGGCCTCGAGTGACGGTTGCAAGTTTTGTTAATTGACGCCAGGAGGGCAACTTGTATGTCGAATGTTATCGCTCCATGAAGCGCTATGAAAGTCAAGGAGGGTAGATATCTAAGCTTCTTGACACTATAGCGCTTTCTAGTAGAGAAATCAGGAACTTTGTGTTGGCAGAAAATCCCCAGATTAATTTTGCTATTATGAACATGGCCTATTGAATTCAAATTGGTTCTTTAACATGTCAACATCGTATGGCATGCGTATCGTGATTTTTGTCGCCTTTCAAAAATCACTTGCCACGGCTAGGAGCGAACCTGCAAGCTTGGGGTTAGCAGTCCGACACGATAACCACTGACAAGCACTGCCTGGTGGTGAACACGGGGAAACCACGAAATCCATTTTCAGGACGGCCAAGGTGGGATGCGAGGCACGAGGTAGCGCATTGGCGCTCTCGGCCACTGCAGTTGGTAGTGAACCTATTTAATGGTTACGTAAGTGGCCATTATTTTAGTATTCGGAAGTCAAGGTATGTCCTCAGTGGTTGCATACCAATTCACGGACTTGCCCTGAATGCTACGGATATATTCTACGGTGGCACTAATGACAGGAAGGGGTTAACCTCATCCGAACCCTTGGATTCTACCTTGCTTCGAACGACTTGTCTAGTCGACATATTTATTTTCACAAATTGCTGTAATTTTTGGGCACATAGCATCTTCGAATAAATCAAATATGTTAACTGTTCGAATTATTTAAATAGCGTAATTGACTATTAGAAATACTCGAGTACTTCGCATGTTTGAATATTTAAAACAACCGATGCAGTCGGAAATCGGCATTGTTCATACATTCGAATAGTTCGAGCATTCGAATAATTTATTCAAATTTCGAATTGGCAAATATTTGAAATAATTGAATTAATCAACAAGTAGTTCCATGCTGAACTATACAGCCTATTTTTTTTAGCCTACTTTCGATTTTTGCAAAAAATGAAAGTAGACTTATGAGATCACTACAGGGCGAAAAAAAGTGTGTCTGTCTGTGTGTGTGTATGTGTGTGTGTGTGTGTGTGTATGTGTGTGTGTGAGTCTGTGTGTGTGTGTGTACTCTGAATGTCTGTCCCCCCTATCAATTCGAACATGGTGAATGCGAATTGAACGAAATTTGGTACAAAGGTAGCACTAGCAAGGGACACCTCAGTGTCATATTTTATATCGCCGCCATCTTTACTAAAACTGAATGGCAGCCACTCAAACGTTCAAAACGTAAAATCAAATAACGACTTAACAAATCATCCGATCTCTACCAAATTTGGTAACAACATACCTTCGTATAGGATGCGTCTTGTGACCAAACTACAAGGTCGTCCGCCATACCATTTCAGGATGGCGGCCGTGCGAATTATGCAAACTTTATAATCCATATCATGGGACCCACCAGTTCCGATTATCGAGCCGAGAATCGTTTTAACTGTTCTAAAGGAAGAGGCACGTTCGAAATTAAAAGTTTATTTTGTAATACTATAGTGCAGACGTGATTTTAAAAAGCTGAGCTGATTCAGTAATAAGACAAGATGGCAGCGGATATCTTGTGCCTGACTTATATTTCACTAATTTGAGTATTGCATGCAATATAGCGTACTTATACAAAATAAATAAACTTTGTATGAAATGCTTTATATATAAATAATATACTCCAGTGATGAAATCGTTTAGTATAAATCATTATTTGCTAACAAGTTCTATGTAAGTCATTTTATATAGAACGATATTGGTTGACACAATTAGCTCAGTGGTAGAGCGTTAGCCTGTCGCTCAAATGCCTATGGTTCAAATTCGATCAGAGCTAGGTTTTTGCTTGAAATGTTATATGTTTATTGTTTTGTAATGACTCAGATGTTTTAAAATTAAGCGTTATATTGTGCATATTATGGTGTAAAATATATATTTAATTAAAACATAATTCGCCAGCAGATTTACTCGAGACATCTAGCTGCCAAAAAGGTAACTGCAAGCCGACCTACTTATTAACTTCCAGATTTTATTGAAAAGTTTCTTCTTCTGGCCGCTAGAATGCACTCGCTCTGTTAGGATTATATCGTTCGATATTTCACCACTAGATGTCACGACTAGTCTACGTGGGGCTCCATTGATTACTATTGGCAACTCCAGCTATCTGATATGACATCTAGCGGTAAAAATGAGAAACTTACCAAGTAGGGTACATTTGTCACGTGGTGACTGGTTGTATGTATTGGTAAACAGATCGTGGTAAATTGTTCGTGTCTTTATACATAAGTAATAAGTTTTACTCGTTGATAGAGTGAAAAATGAGTAAAAGCAAAGTGTATTGCTCAGTTTACGGCTGTAAGCCGATGTATAAGAGGGCTGCGGATATACGTTTTCATCACTTTCCAAAAGATGCAAATAGCAATAGCCGAAATGTGATGATACCTAATAATACCTTTCCACCCCGGGAAGGATCTAACACTTGTCGAGGTAGACAGACAGAAGACCTGCGACGTAAAGCCAGCGAAGGTTATTCAGTTTAAAAACAGCTGTTACGATGGGCGCGCTGGTAAGATTGAAGTTACTTGAATAATTAATTAAATAATTAATTATTGGCTGCTTGGTAGGGAGAAGGGATGAGTTTAACTTGTATTAAAACTCGGGGGGCGACAGGAATTGCTTGATTTGGATGGTTAAAAGGTGGGTTTGGTGTTGAATATTTGAATGGTAGCGGAATCACTCATTCTACTCTGCCCACGGGGTGGCATATTAGGCCTATATGACTCGTGGTGGAATAGCTCGAATATCGAAGAACTTAGCGATTACGAGGTGTAGGCTTGGCGGAAAGGCTGGCGGATCATCAGTTTGACATCAATTCACGATATAAGTCGGGGCTTGGAACAGTGGCGTCTGGTTTGCGTGGATGCTAGTCTCGGAATGATAAAAGTAGCACAGCTTCGGTGTGTTATTTATTTGTTTATGTACCGTATTTCTCTATTTGAATGTCCTCGGCGTTGACTCAGGATCGACATTTACATTATATTGCGCATAATAGTACCGAAATAATGTCCGAAGTATAGCCCTGTGTAAATTTGAATCAGCTGATCTACATCAACCATAAAAACTGATGCTTGATAATATGCAAATGACACCAAAAAATCCAGTGGAACACACAAATTAGATCACGTGTATCGCACAGTTATACATATATACAATTAAAAATAACACTGTCATTACTTTAGAGACCACATTTACTGATTATAACCGAAAAATAAAAAGTGTTCCATATCAAACGCGTGTTATTGAGTATTTTAAACCCTACTTATCCAGACCGACCGCAGCGCCCCAAGTGTTAGTTTGAGTTGCCAATACCATTGGCATACTATGCGCATCGAATTTGAAGAATGACAAGATGATACTACGATACATTTTTGCTTTTTATTTTAAGGGGTTTGTAACAGCCTATTTTGCGTTACTTGAAAATGTTATTTGAAGTAAAGAACAAAACGATTTCACATAGTAACTGAATTCAAGCCGTTGGTGTTAGTTCAGGTTATTAATTACTACTTTTATTTCAGGCAAATAGCAATCGAAAATATCCACATAGTTTGTATACACACGTCTCTGTAGGGTCGTGGAAAGATTTGTTAATTCAATTAGGGTTGTGAAAGCCATGCCCAACCAGACGTATAAAGACATGCCTCAACTCAAAGTTGGATGTTGCCCACGGCAGGTCGTATATGTAATAATAATAATAATAATAATAATAATAATAATAATAATGTTATTGGTTTTACATCCCTTTTAACTACTGCTGCTTTTAGAGACACCGGGGTGCCGGAATTCTGGCCCGAAGGGGATCTTTAACGTGCCAGTAAATGTACTGACACGGCTCCCTCGCATTTGTGCACCCTCAAATGCCAGCTGACTGCGCCAGGATACGAACCTGCAACCTAGGGCCCAGCAAGCGAGAACGTTACCGCTGAGCCACGCAGCCAGTCCGGTCGATTAAGTCTCCAGATCCATAACATTCTTGATATACTTCTTATCTTTCTTTCTTCAATGATGGTAGCAGTTTTTATCTAGGTTGTGGCGTTTGGTAGAGGTAAATCGTTTCTAAGGTCTTCAACAAAGAATAGTTCTATTATACTCTTTGATAATAACAACGAGTTATCACTATACTCATACATTTAGGAGAAAGTAGGCTATATGTTCTTTACTGAACATCTTGTTATTTTATATATCCTAGTTATGTTAATTTCCTCTATCAACATACAACATTTCAGTATAATTGCTGTAATAGATTGAGAACCGTCTAAATATTTCGGTTGGTTGCCATGTTGGATTCTTATGTAGGCCATATAGTTATGTACTACTAGCAACCCGCCCCTGCTTCTCCCGGGAACAGTTATGAATGCATTACGTGATAAACGCCTTTATTTTCGTTGTCAATGAACTACGTACGACCTACAGTATATCCGTTTTACGTCTCAGCATGATGGGTTAAAATCACTGACTGGACTATTAATTATATTATCATGGAGATTCATGTGCAACGAATTCTTGTCAGACGTAATTTAAGAAGGGCGAGGTGCATGAAACACAAACTCCCCTTCCGTCCAATCTAAAAACACTTATAGTAGGCGATGTGTTGATGATAGAGATATGCCCTCGCGGCATTTATTGTTGAACTTTTCATTGTGAACAATTCCTACACTCATAGTATGTTGATATATTTATACAAGCTGTACCCGGCATGCGTTGCAATGCCAATCAAAGAAAGTGTTGGCGTTAAAATTCTGTTTCTTGAAGTGCTTTTGGATACACAACATGTTTTTCAATTTCCGTTAACTGCCTCTAAGCTATCGTAAAATGGATTTTCTAATTTAGAACCATTCGTGGGAGCGTGCACAACAACTTTCAAAAGTTTCATCGCAATCGGATGAATGGCATATGAACGTATACGGGATTTTGTTTGAACGATTCGTGCGCTGTCACTCATTTGTTGAATCTACTCGTACGCTACCTATTGAGAAATGGATTTATTAAGTCGAAACCCTACCCTGGCGTGCACACAATAACTCATCAAGTTTGCATCACAATCGAAGAAGGTTATTTGAACGCATAGGGGATTTTGTTAAAACGCTTCGCTCGTCGTCACCCATTTGTTGCATATACTCGTGCGTAACCTATTGTGAAATGGATTTACTAAGTCCCCTTCCCTGGCGGGTACACAATAACTGATCAATGTTTCATCGCAATCGGATGAATAGTATATGAACGCATACCTGATTTTGTTTAAATGATTCGCGCTTCGTCACTCATTTGTTGAATCTACTCGTGCGCTACCTACTGTAAAATGTATTTACTAAGTTAGAAACCGTCACGTAAGTGTCCACAACATCTCACCCAAGTTTCATCGCTATCGGACTAATGGGATATGAAGCCAATGGGGACTGTATTGAAAAGCTCCGCGTGTCGTCGTTCATTTGTCGAATCTACTCGTGTGCTACCTACTGTGAAATGTAGTTAGTAAGCCAGAAACCTTCCTTGGAGTGTCCACCATATTTCACCCAAGTTTCACCGCTAACGGCAGAATGGTATATGACCTTATACGGGACTTTGTTGAAACGCTTCATGCGTCGTCCCTCATTTGTTGAATCAACTTGTGCGCTGCATATTGTATAGTGGATTTACTAAGCCAGAAATTTTCCATGACGTGTACACAACATCTCACCCAAGTTTCATAGCTACGGACGAATGGTACATGAATAAATACGGGACTTGGTTGAAACGCTTCGCGTGTCGTCGCTCATTTGTTGATTGTACTCTTGCACTACATATTGTAATATGGATGTACTCAGCCAGAAACCTTCCCTGGAGTGTACACAACATCTCACCCAAGTTTCATCGCAATCGGATGAATGGTATGTGAACGTATACGGGACGTTGTCGAAACGCTTCGCGCGTAGTCACTCATTTGTTGAATATAAACGTGCGCTTCGTATTGTAAAATGGATTTACTTAGCCAGAAACCTTTCCTGGAGTGTACACAATAATTCACCAAACATTTATCACTATCAGACGAATGGTATATGACTTCATACGGGACTTTGTTGAAACGCTTCGCGTGTCATCGCTCATTTGTTGAATCTACTGATGCGCTACCTATTGTAAAATGTATGTACTAAGCCAGAAACCTTCCCTGGAGTGTACACAACATCTCACCCAAGTTTCATCGCTATCGGATGAATGGTATATGAATGCATACGGGACTTTGTTGAAACGCTTTGCGTGTCGTCGCTCATTTGTTGAATCTACTCGTGCGCTATCTACTGTGAAATGTACTCACTAATTTTGAAACCTTCACGTAAGTGTACACAACATCTCACCCAAGTTTCATCGCTATCGGACGAATGGTATATGAACACATACGGGACTTGTTTGAAACGCTTCGCGCATCGTCACTCATTTGTTGAATCTACGCGTGCGCTACCTATTGTAAAATGGATTTACTAAGTCAGAAACCTTCCTTAGAGTGTACTCAACATCTCACCCAAGTTTCATCGCAATCGGTTGAGTGGTATATGAATGCATTGGAGACATACACACACACCCACAGACAAACTATCACGTAAGATTGATTTTTAGCCTACTTATGAGATCGAGCAAATGTGTGTCTGTCTGTCTGTCTGTCTGTCTGTCTGTCCTTCTGTCTGTCTGGCTGTGTGTGTGTCCCCCCCTATCAACTCCTAAATGGCTGCAGCAATCGAAACAAAATTTAGTAGGAGTAAAGATCTATACCTGAATATCTCACGGCCATATTTGAAAATGATGTCAGTGCTACCAACTGCTAAAAAATCGCAATTGAATTTTGAGCTCCATGTTGGATATCATGGAAAGTATGAATGGGAGCTATTTCAAAATTGGCACACGTACAGATCATAATATTTCAGTTTAATTTCCAGGAGGCCAAACCTGGCAGTGTTGCCAAAATGATTATAAGCCTCCTGATATGTCCAATTTTTAAATGCATATAACTTCTACACTATCAATTGGAATTCAACCAAATTTTGTATGTTGTATGTGTACATAACCAGATATGACTGAGCTTATTCTTAAGACCAACCAGGGCTGCCAACTGTTAATAAATGCTCCTAATTTATATTATCCAAATACCAATATATCAGAAAGTATGCAAGCCGACAGCTTTAAACTATGCACACGTATAGTACCTGACATTCTATATTAATTTGGAGTAACTTATATACGTCAGTGCTACCAACATGATTCTAAGCCTGCTGACAGGTCCAACTTTAAATACATGTATCTTCCATACTATCATTTGGATTTCAACCAAATTTCGTATGTGCTATGTGTACCATAACAGATATGACTATGCGTATTCTAAGGAGCAACCAGGGGTGCCAACTGTTAATATGTGCTGTCCATATTTTTGTTACCCTAATATCAATATATCAGAAAGTATGCAAGCCAATAGCTCTAAACTTTGCACACGTATAGTACCTGGCATTCTAGACGAATTTGGAGTAACTAATATACGTCAGTGTTGCCAACATGATTCTAAGCCTGCTGATAGATCCAATTTTAAAATGCATTTAACTTCTATACTAACTAATGGATTTCATTCAAAATTGGCACAACAATAGATCATATTATATCAGATTATTTCTGACCAATACATGCATGACATTGTTGCCAACATGATTTTACGCGCGCTGTTAGATCCAATGTTTAACTGCATGTAACGTCCAAGCTATTCATTGGACTTCAAACAAATTTCGTATTTTGTACCTTAAGAGATGGAACTAAGAATATATTCAGTCATCAGGGCTGCCAACTGTAGTGCTCTATTAGGATACATTATGCCAGGTATACAGTATTTCGAACTAATTGGAAATTTCGATATTAGCAACTTAATTTCGTCATTATTCTAGATAGGTTCATATTCTGTAGAATAATCATTGGCATGAAAAGTAGGCTGTATAGTTCTTCACGGAACTTCTTGTTATATATATATATATTGCTCTTCCGCTGAAATCGTTACTGATTGGCTTCCTTTGATCATAAATAAATTATTTTCTAAAAAAAACTTCCTGGAGATATCCTTTACAGAATGGTGAAAACCATATCAAAATCCATCCAGTGGTTCTCGAGATTACCCGTGACATCCAAGAATCGGGGACTTTGTCTTATACTAAGTAGATATTATACGCCAATCAGTATAATTTAATATAATGTAATCCCTCTTCCGTCCAATCTTAAATTGACTGTGAATTTTGCGGAACGAAAAGTTCACATGCAAAATGAGAGTTGCACTTCCAGGGAATGACGAGGTGAATGAAACTCAAATCCCCCTTCCGTCCAATCTTAACTTGACTGTGTTTCACATGCGAAATGAAGAAAACACGAGTTGAACTTCCAAGGAGACTCCAAACACAACCACCCTTCTCAGAGGTCTTGACTCAACGGTTTGCTGCTGGCTGTATCTGGGGCAATATGTTCGCCCGCTAGCTAGGCCGTAACATGGATGATAGACTCGCCCTTAGCTAGCTCGTTAACTGTCGCATCAGTAGTTGAATGGACATGGTTGGATGAAATTAAAACGTAAAAACACTTATAGTGGACGATGAATTGAAGATAGACATATGCTCTCGTGGACTATTTTGTAGAACTTTTCATGCTGAACAATTCTTACACTCATAGTATTTAGATATTTTTAACGTTTGCCCAGCGTAAGCTTACAAAGCGCTCGGACGCCAGGTTTTCTTTCGATTTTTCCACTGAAATCGTTACTGCTCGGCTTCCTTTGATCATAAATACTTTATTTTCTAGAGAAATCATCCTCGAGATATCCTTTACAGAATGGTGAAAACCGCATCAAAATCTATCCCTTGGTTTTTAAGTTTACCCGTAACATCCAAGAATCAGGGACTTTGTTTTATACAAAGTAGAGATTAGATGATGATTTTTGCGTAGGTTCATTATTCAAATGTTCACTTCGATCGCATGATTAATAATCAAATAAATAAAAACTTAATTAAAAAATTGCGCACAGCCGCCATCTTGAGCTTAAGTGAACAATTGAACAAAATTATATGCATTACAATGTGTATAATCATTTTCTGTACAATATTTCACTGCGCTCAGATGGTTAAATCACGAGAAAAGTCTATTAAAATGTTTCATCATCGCTTGGTCGCCATGTTAGTTTGATATTTTACAGGTTTTTGGAAGTCTCATAACTTCTAGGGTGATATCAGTAATACAGTAGTTTCGGAGCTATAGAATGCCGGTGAAATATTTCTCACAGCCGCCATGTTGGATTGGTGAGACGTAATAACATTTGAAGGGCACAGTCGGGGTCGGCCGTAATAGTACTATGACCTTACCGAGTTTCACTGAAATCGCTCCAGCCATTTAGAAGTTCTTAGAGGGGAACACACACACACATACGCACACACACACACACACACATGGACAAAAGGTGATCTCATAAGCCTATTATTTTCATAAAATAGGCTAAAAACCCGAATGACCTGTACTTCCCTAATCTAAATACGTCTTCACACAGCGCCAAATGCGCTAGTATGCTTGGTTCAAAAATTCAATTTAAGACAGCGTAGGCCGTTATAGTCAGAAGCCTGTGAACTTAAATTCCCTAGTGTTTGAGTTGATCATAGAAGGTATTTAAGCCAGACTTCACAATGTTGGCTAGGAGCAGTAATGAAGATTGTTCCATTCACTGGGACTGCCAGCCACCTACGACACGCAACGGAGTCACATCCTCGTTCTCTTTTTCAGCTGACAGCTCATTGCGAGTTACTCTCCCGGGCACAATGGAAGAAGTTCATACCGCACCGAAATTTAGAATGTATTTCTGTCAACATATATCTTGATTTATTTCGACCAATTGAAACGATTGCAAATATCACAAAAGCTCTGAATTGATGGTGTGCAGGCCAATTTAATTTTGATATACTGGTAAAAAATCTATTTATTGCCCTGTATTTGTTAAAACCAGCAAACTAGCAAAATGATATTTTGAAGAAGAGTTCAAATTGTAAACTGCTGAGTCGCTCATATAAATAATGGTGGTGTTGTTGTTGCAGATAATGTGTGTAGGGTGTTGGAACATGGTGTATTATGGTGGGTGTTGAACTTTTCCGGGAACCTATGTTTCTCTGATGATTGCAGTAATTCTTAGAGTTTGGAATGAGGAACCTGCCCCGGGATTTGAAATAAGGTACTATCCTGGCATTTGCTTGGAGGAAGTGTGGAAAATCTTGGGTAAATTTGCACCAAAGATAGCCACTATCTGCCGGGATTTGAATATCCACACTCCGCAGTTGTTGCAGCTTCCCATTGAAAACTTTTAACGTCACAAATCTCGAAAAAGTCTAATCATTGTATAAAAGAGCCGAGGATCTTTCCTTTCAGATCGCAGGGCGACACACTCGCTTTAGGCCAAAACTAATTATGATTAATTTATTAGTTAATGGCTTACATATGTGAGTTTGCTGGGAAAAATATATTTGGATCCTAAGCTGCCTAGTGTCGGTGGTGAAATATTTTGGTAATCATTTTTGATGTATGGCTTGTACATTGCGTATTTCAGAGTAACATTTGCTTCGACAAGATGCTTCTTGTTACACTCGAAAGCTGTGAAACACATCGAATTTTAGGAATCAAACTTATTCATATCATGTGCTTCAGGAAACATTGTAGAGAATTTAAGTGCAAGATCAGCTCAAGGAAAAACATACTGTGGTAGTTGATAGGTTCAACATGGGGAGTGAACACTCAGGTTCTACGTTCAACAGCTTCGGGACTTCGCTTCGCATCAGGAGAGTATGGAACATCAGTGTGGGAAGCATCTGCCCATATCAAGCAAATGGACACACCTCTTAATGACTCCACCCATATTGTTACTGGATGTCTGAGATCTACTGCAGAGCAGAAGTTCTACCCTCTCGCTGGCATTACGCCTCCAGCTATTCGACGCCTGGTGGCAGCAGAGGAGGAGAGACATAAGCTTGAGACAGATCCCAGACATTCAATGTTCAACCACAAGGTGACCACTCCTCTCCTAAGATCCAGGAAGAGTTTTATTACGAGAACAGTAACCCTCCATACCAAACCAGGCGTCTGGCATGTGGCACTCTGGAAACGAATAGTACCAGAAGAGTTTACCCCTAAAGAAGAATTGAGCAGTGGTAGTTATTTGCCTTATACCACCTAGTGGTCCTTAAACCGGATGAGAACAGGAGTGCCTACGTGTCGTAGCAACCATGTGAAGTTGGATAATGGACAAGATCAAAGATGTGACTGTGGAGAAATGTAGACTCCACAACACCAGCTCACGTGCCAATATCTGAATGACACCTGCAGCCAGGAAGATTTTATGTTGACCACAGACCGAGGGATAAGGACTGCAGAGTTCTGGAAAGAAAGAATTTAGTGTGTCTCCCGGACACGGAGATATAATATAATATAATATATACCTGGATGAGCTTGCACGTCAATGCCACAAGGACACTCTTCCAATCCTTAACATTAGACTTCCCTCCATGGAGGCCTTAATGACAACTCCTTAAGCACCAAGGTTTCCTAGACTTGGTTTCTAATTCGCAAACAATTATTTAATAATTAATATTTAGCAGCTTGTAATATATTCCAAATGAAGAAAAACAAATCGGTCTTGCTTTTCTTCTCTTCCTTTTTCGCACGGTACGTTATGAGCCCGTCAGAGGAGCTGCCAGGACAGCCAACAACCGCAATGACTTCCCTAACATCTCATCCGCCGGACCTAACTGCCGAGAGGATCAGGTGAACTTCCAAACAGGCCAAAGCGGCACGAGAAACTATCGTCCACGGGGATCGTGGTACATGGTGACGAAACGTCATAGACTGCCTAAGGAAAGGTTCACCTTAAAAGCTAGACTGAGAAAGGAAACATCCAGACTTATGTAAAACATCGTGAAAATTTATTGTAAAATTTACAAACCCCTATCGTAGTTCGGAGGGTTTCTATCGGCTAATCCGCAAGCTAATAAATAATCAAAAATAAAGAGCAGGTCCCTACCTGAGAAGTTACAGTAAACCCTCGCGAAAGATCTGTCTCACAATAATAAAGCAACAACAGCAACACTAGGAAAATGGTACGATGGAAAAACCCTAGGTCAAGTTACAAGAACAAGCTAATATCGGAATTTACATTTAAAAGGTAGCAAATTAAATCTAAGTTAGGATGATACCATCTCCACATTTACATTTAATATTAATTCATCTATCTAAGTCCTATCAATTAATTACAAAATTTACGGCAGTGACGTCCGTAATATCAAACAATTACAATCAAAGCTATGTGACAAGCCATAAAAAAACATCTAAGACATTCTTACGAACTAGGTGCTAATCAGCACACAAAAGGGTAACATAGAGGATTCGTACACCTTTGCATCAACAAATAAATTAATACAAGACCACAGTTTTATTCAAAGCCTGCCTACACCTTGGTTTACTGTTTGTAAGCCATAGTCATTTAACGTGTGTAATTACGGTGACGACTGCGTAGTGAAGACTACGTCTAACATCGTATGGCCTGCGCTCCACAAGCTACGAACTAAAGGTTCGAGCAAGCTTCAGTCGCTAAAAAAAAAGGTGTCAGCTGTCCTCAAGTCATTTCCTCCAGGAAATACCTTCATTAGCACGGCTATGTCAGCAGGTTCCAAATGCAAATGAACAAGGTTAAATAGAAAGGATTCGTTAGTTATATTTTGTTTATCAAAATTATGCGTTTTATTATTAAGACGTCGGTTTAGATTATCGTTGGTTTATGGCGAATAATAGCTGACAAGCCTTGGCACGGAGCGTCTCCCTGAGATCATCTCTGCCAAAAAGCCTCGACTCAAAAGTCGGAATACAATCAACGAGCAATAACAACTCGGACACACAATAACACAAGTTACCAGCGGCGCACAGCTCGCGTTCAATAACTCTGGGAAGGGCCTGGACACATTAGTTACCCTCCTTAAATATCTGGTCCACGGGAACAGTCCCGGACATGGTACACAAAATACCTTCATACATGAAAAACCTCCTTCACGGGGCTAGCCTCCAACATACTATAAGAAACCTGACATAACTGTACTCGTCGAAACAACGGTACACGCAAAAGGCGTTTAACTAACAAATGACAATCTAAAGAACATGTGAGCAGATACAGAAGTGGACACTGGGTTCCATTACCTACCAATGCAATGAAGAACAAATGAATGCTACACGCATTCTGTCCCATGTTAATATAAGTCTGTCTCACTTGGAAACAAGCGCTCTCAGTCGGGCGCTGGGAAGTATTCAAAAACCTGTTCCTGTGTCACAGCGGGCTACAAGCTCCCTGTACTGTATGACACAACACGTTGACTGGGCCGGCAGTTTAAGCAAGAAAATAACTGTAAAACTGGCCTCATAATAATACCTTTACCATAGGTTATAAATCTCGAAGAATGTGTGCATAAAAACACGCTAAGAAACTGATTACAAACATATAACTCTGTCTTTCATAGCAAAGACGTTTAAAAGCTAGCAATGTCACTCTTTGCTGGAGCTATCTGCTCTCAAAGATAAAACACTTCATTAGTTACTTGTATCAAACATTCAAATAAATCACGTGTCATCACACTTGACACTAACAAAACAATATTATGGCGCAAACTCCACTCTCTGCTGGATATGCTTAATGATACGTTGGGAACCGGGTTCGATGCTAGGCAACGAAACATCCCTTTTACTTGCAAGGTCGACACTTGACCTGGATGGCTTCTGAGCACATCTCGAATGAAATATAAATGCAGTTACAAAACTGGTAATTACAGTCGATTACCCAAATGATACGACTACTCTAATGAAATCAGGGGCGTAACATTGACTGGCTGCAATAAGTGCAGTTAAAGAATCATGACCATGGCATCAGTTTGCCATAACAAGAGTCTGCTAAGACTCGGAAAATCACCCCAGATAGGGTTAAACAAAGTAGCCTCAAAATGACTACAGTCACGTTCAGCAATGGGCAGAAATTGGCGTCCTATGACGTCCATCAGGTTGCACCAGGGTTGAACAAAATATCAAACCCAAGGGTGACTCACAATCACTGTAAATAAATGACATCTAATTATACTAATTACATTCCCTACCTACAGAACGGAGGCAGACGGGTTTTTCTCCGGGTACTCCGGTTTTCCCTGTCAAAATTTCATTCCAGCAACACTCTCCATTATCATTTCATTTCATCTGTCATTCATTTAATCATTGCCCCAGAGGAGTGCGTCAGGCCTCGGCAGCCGGCACAGTTCATATCCTCGCCGCTAGTTGGGGGCTTCATTCATTCCATTCCTGACCCGGTCGGAGACTGGAAGCAGGCTGTGGATTTTCACATTCCCTACCTATGAAATGGCTGTCACTAAGTTCGGCTGATTTACAATCTACACTAATCTAACTATACCACCAATGACTAGAATAAAGAAGGGTTGTACAAACTCACGATATGAAGGAGCCCACACTTAGCTCTCTGTCCAACGACAAGGGTTGAACAAAAACACCTCTGGCTTTCAGGATTGGCATCGTCCTTATCAGAACTTTCATCTTGGCTCTCCCGAAGACCAGGGTTCGGTCTGTCCCTGTAGTTGACATCGTGAGTGGGTTGGACATGCCTAGGAAAGGCATCCTCGATTCCTTCCTTCTCGTTCGACGTTCTTGAAGTTCCATAATCATGCTCGTTCCGTCCGAGACATCTCCCTCATACCATAATGGTACTTAGCCCATTATCTCCGACTCAAACATGGTGTTGTAAATGTCGAACACGTGGTCGGTAATATTAGACATCATGTAGTGCATTATTATTTGAAAATTACGGTATGCTTCGTAGATATCACAGGCTTTAAACATATATCTGTTAACACAGCCTCTACACTTTGCAGATATCATTAATAAATGGCCATGCACTGATCTGCTGTTTCACACGTGCACAAATGCTACTTTGGCAATCACGTGGCATCCGTGAAAAGGGCGCTGATTTCTTATGGATGAATCCACCGTAGCAATTTATATATAATGTATTTTTAATATAACATTTGTCTAAAGTAACAATATCACATTTACCTGTATATTTCGCACCAGGCTCTTGGCCCTCCACAGATCACGTGGGTATAAAAATGTGGTGTGACAGAATCGTCGTAAATTCACAATACTTGCCAAATAAGTTCACTTTACTATTCGTGCTAATCACTACACATCAACAACTGTGATTCGCAATACAATTGTGCTCGATGGCACTTGATAAAGATTCCTCGCTAAAAAGCGGACATTTCCCACGTCTAATACGACGGATATCGTAACACGCCTCAACAGGGCGGATTCTCAAGACGTAGTGCACGGAACTGGGTTCCTCGTGGAATCAAATCGTCAAACTAAGTCGTTGAGCGACTACTTACATTCCTATTTGCGAATCTGCAATGATATTACCATACCTTAAAGTGAAAAAACATTCTCCAAAATGTTTCAATAATACTGAATGACGAAATGGAATATTCTGAGTCTCGTAGAAAGATAAGGTTGATTAATAAGACCTCAGATAAATAATTAGCAAAGTCAAAAGTGCGATCCTTCGCTACTCCAAAGAGAATTGTATAAGCTCTCAGCTTCTCGTAGCTTTCTGGGTGTGTTCAAAGGTAGTACATCCCATCATAAATGTGTTTTCATGAAAAATATCACATGAACCTTAGCTCAGCGGGTTCATCTGCCTCTCCGTCGTATCAAATAAAATGTAGGGACGACATTTTTATTTGACTCAAAGTTCATTCATAAGTGATATTTTTTTTAGATTAGCTGCGTTGAAGGTTCCAATGCGCTCTCCTGTCCGAATGTCTTCAATCACGTAACTTCCATTATTCAGAGGTTGTCGGATACGACTGGGGCCATAATATAAAGACAGAAATTTCCCATATATGCGGTCTATAGGACTTGAAATTCCGGGTCTCCTTATAAGGACCAGGTCTCCCACGACTAGTGGTTCTCTGAATCTCTGGCGTCTAGTTCTTCTCAAACGTTTCGCAGCTTGTCTGTCCAAAGTGTCCCTTGCAGCTAAAAGTCTGCTGGCGTGTGATGGTTGTAAACAAGGTGGAGTTACAATCACACGATTCCATATTCTCATCGGCTTCTGGTTCAAATGCAAAACCATGGGTATTTGACCAGTTGTCTCATGGACTGTTGAGTTAATACATTTTGCCATGATAACTAGGAGTTCGGTCCAACGCCAGTGTTCTTCCTGACTATACAATCGACAGAATTTTGCGATAGTAGACATTACGCATTCTGCTGGGTTGCCCTCTGGATGGCGAATAGACGATAAAACATGACCTATCTCCAACTCGTTCAGAGCATTGGCGAATTCTGCGGAGGTGTACTGTGATCCATGATTAGTCAACAGGAATTGTGGCTTTCCTGCCTCCAGTATCACTTGTCGTCTAATTCTCTGGATAATCTGGTGTGCGGTAGCTTTCTGAATTGGATGAAGCATCGTATATTTCGTGAACACAGCAATGGTTACAACAATGAAGCGATTCCCACGGCGGGCCTTTGGTATTGGGCCATAAAGGTCCTGTGCGTATAACTCTCTAGGTTGATTTAGGAGTATTGGCCTAGGGTGTTCCTTCAACAAGTGTGACGTGTACTTGTTCCGCTGGCATGCGTCGCAAGCACGTAAACACTGTCTAACGGTGGTTTCTAGCCTTTTCCAAGTAAAAGACTCCTTGATGGTCGCAATGGTCTTGTCAGTCCCACCATGTTCAATGGATAGATGAACCATAAGAATGACAGATTCTTGATATCTCCTCGGAATGACTGCACGCAGTTGAGTGTGGTCCTCGTCCACAAACTTATACAAGACACGATGATAGATCAAATAGTCATAGGCAAGAGCAGCTGTCCTCGCATAGTGACCATCCTGTGGATCCATTCGTCGTTCCAGGAAGCGGATAATATTCCTGAGTTCCTCTTCACGTCGTTGTCCTTCTGGTAGATGACGAAGTCGGCGAAGGTGTTCCTCGCATTCTCCCTCGATGTCAATGGCATTCACAGTGGCTTCAGGATTCCGGCTGAGAATGTCGGCCAACACATTCTCTCTGCCTGGTCGGTAAACAATTTCCAAGTCAAACTGTTGGAGAAACAGCGTCCAACGTGTGATCCTGTCGCTTGCCAGTCTTGTTCGTAAAATGAAGGTCAGCGCATGGTGGTCGGTCCTCACGATAATCCTCTGGCCTAACAAAAGTTTCTGCCAGTACTCAAGCGCGTAAACAATCGCAAGTGCTTCAATCTCAGTGGTGAAATAATGAGATTCATGCGCTCTCAAACGTCGACCTAAGCAAGCGATGTAATGACGTTTCTTCTCATCATCCTCCTGCAATAGGATGGCACCTATTCCAATCGCAGATGCATCAGTCTCTAGAATAAAATTCCGGGAGTAGTCTGGATATTCTAACTGAATCGAATCAACCAGCATCTGTTTAGCTTTTCTGAAAGCTGTCTCGCACTCGTCGTCCCAAGCCCATCTGCAATTCTTCTTCAGTAGACCTTGAAGTGGTGCGACAGTCTCAGAATACCTCTCACAATAAGCAGCAAAGAATTGGATAATTCCCAGGAATTGTCTCACGTGTTTCACACGGGTTGGTGTCGGAAATGCAGCAACGGTTCTGATCTTTGCCGGATTCAGCCTGTATCCATCTCCATTAATTATGTGTCCCACAAATTTGACTTCTCTCTGGAAGAATTGACACTTGTCGAACTTCACTTTGAAATTAGCCTGTCGAAGATTCTCAAAAACAAGGCGTAAAGTTGTTAAATGTTCTTCCTCCGTTTCCGAAGCTATGAAGATGTCATCCACGTAACATATCACCTTCTGTTTTACTTCAGGAGTTAGCTTCGCATCAAGTGCTCTAATTAATGCAGCTCCGGCATTTTTCACGCCAAAGGGTAGTTTTCGAAAGACATAGCTGGTCTGATCGAACAGAAACCCTGTATATTTCTGAGTATGCTCAGATAATCTTATATGGTAGTAGGATTGTACTAAGTCCAATGACGAAAATATCTTCTCTCCCTTAAATTTTCTGAGGATGTCCCTGATCTTGGGCGGTCGGTCATGCTCAGAAGCTAAGCGTTCGTTTAAGGCCCTCGCATCGAGACAAAGTCTCAAGCTTCCATCCACCTTAACCACAGGTGTTATAGGATTCAAGAAAGGAGTCGGTGACTTCTTAATTGTACCTGCTGCTTCCATCTCATGGATCTTCTTAGCAGCTTCCTCGCGGTGTTTCTCTGCGATAGGATAAATCTTCTTCTGGAACGGGGAATCATCCAGTAGTATAAGATCGTACTCGTAGTCCAATATCTCACCAGGTGTGGTGTCGAATATATCCTCGTATTCGCTTAATATTGCATCTAGTTTCTCTCGTATAGGTGCTGATAACTGTTCTGCCTCTTCGTCGGCATCTTGTGTCTCCTCAATTTCCTTGCCATTTAAATTCTCAAGAACGTTGACTTCGGATTCAAATTCCGGTTCTTCCTCTACTAAATTCATTTGAATGGGTTTTTCCGGCTTAAACTCCACCGTATTACGTCCCATATCAATGATTCCATCGTACTTCCGAATGAAGTCTGCACCCAATATGGCATCATGATACAAGCCTTTCATCACCAGAAATTCGTGCAAGTACGCGTGGCTCGAAATTTCTAAAGTGCATAAAATATGAACTTTGCACGTTACAACACGGTCAGGTATAACTCCTCTGACTCTTACTGCAGAAACTGGCAGCTCTGTCACCTCAGAGTTTGCTTTCAGTCTGGCATGGCAATCGGCGGAAATGACACTTATCATCGCTCCAGTATCGATGAGAATGACTACGTCACATCCATTCAGGGTAGCTACAATCTTCGGTAGACGCGTCAATTCGTAGTTGTGGTTCGTCGTTCGTCGTTCGTCTAATAGATATTCCTGAATCGGCTCCCAGAGTAAGATAGTGGCAGTTACTCTGTGCTCAATCGGGTAAGAATCTAGTGGCTTTTCGGCGTTGTTTTCCTCTCTTGGCGGGAAGTACCGGGCTGGTTTCGCTCCGTTTCTTCCGCCGGAATATTTCGCTTTTCCCGCGAAGTCGGGTTCTGATCTCCCTCTTCTTGGATTTCTTGGAGTTCTCGGAGTTGCTGAAGGTATTCACGACTCTCCTGTGCTCTTCCTCTCCAGTCTCGATCGGTCTGGTATCTGGGGTCCCGATCTCGATTGTATCCTCTGCTGTAGCGGTAATCTCTACGGATACATCCCTGCTGTGGGTTCCGGTTGTTATTCCCTTGGTGGTCGTTACTCGTCCCTCGATCAAAGCGTCGGTTCCAGTAACTACGACGGTCATCTCTCCGGTCTCTAGCGTATGGAGTGTTATTCCAATCTCTCCGACCACGATTATAGTCATTGCGCTGTTCAAAGCTCTCTTGAGTCTGTGTTTGCTGTGGCGTCTGGCACACTTTGTCCACAGTCGTCAAGTTAACGTGTCGCTCTTCACGCCTGTCAGCTTTCTGTTGACGGTGTGTTGGAAACTGCTCGGTATTGGCGTCCAGTCGTCGCAAGATTTGATCGCACTGCTGGAATGTAGATGCTCCTGCAGCGATCAATACTCGTTGCACGTCTTCAGGGTATTGCCAGACGATGGTGTTAACAAGGTCTTGCTCTGACAGTGGGGGTTGTAAACAACGAAGTTTCGCCAACTGGGTTGCGAAGTAGTTCGCATAGCGCGTCGGAGTGTTCGAGCTATATCGACGAGTGTACATCTCAGCTCTGATACTTTGCTGGATGTCGCTTGACCAATAAGTCCTCAGTAAGGCTTCTCTGAAGTCTTGGTAGCCTACGAATGAATAACGGAAGGCCCTGAACCAAGTGCTGGCTTGCCCCTCAAGTAAACGCTGAATGACTCGGAGTTCTCTCTCCGGAGTTACCATTGTGTCTCTTGAGTAGCTCTCTACATTCGGCAAGAATTCTACAGGAGTGATGACACTTCCAGTGCCTGAGAATCGAGCTGGTTGCTCTTCTCGCGAACGGATGATTGTCACGTTCTCCTGTGTGTGCGCGGGTCTGAATGAACTCGGCATATAATTATGCGTTGGCGTACTCGTCTCTTGACTTTGTCGATTAGGTGCGGGTTGGAAAGGATGCGCGTCAAAATTTAACGCTTGACTCTGCGCTGAACCGGTAAATTGAGACGGTTGCGGTTCCATGGGTGCGCTAGGTTGAAAGTGTGCAGGCATTATCCCTGCGGATTGCGATCCTGGTGTTGCCTGAGAGTCTCCAATCTGTGGAGGTAAATGTGTCTCCCTTGGATGAGTCTCAAGTCGGTCAAGACGTCTCTCGATAACTTCGAGCCCTGGAATAGTCTTAGCTGCGACCTTGTTTCCCAAATCGTTGAGCTGCAACTCAATTCTCTCGACTTTACCTTTGAGGTTGGTGTCGACTTCACGAATAGCTGTCCTCAAGTTGTAACTGAGGTCTAACCTCTCGGTTATCGCGACTTCCTCAAATCTTTTCTGTAGTGAGTCAATTTCTTCCTCGATTTTGGACATGTTGTCCTGGATCCTACCTACGTCATCCTTGACTTCGGATACCTTCGCCTCCATAATGGTTTTATGCTCATTAAGGTCACCCCTCAACAGCATTACATCGATGTTATTCTCTTCTCGATGCATGTCTACTGTTTCTCGTAGCCCTGTTACGGTATCGGTTAATTCCGTAATGTTCTTTCGGTTTTCATTCAACTCGTCCTTGACCTCGATCATACCATCGACGATCGTCTTGACGTTATTGTTGACGGCGTTCGCTGCATCTCTCATCAGTATGAGTCCTATGTTCATGGTAGCCATGTCCTTCTTGACGTTGTCCATGAATCCCTCGACGTGAGTTAATCGAGTTCCAAATTACTCACGAGTATGCTCTATGTCAGCCCTCATATCAATCTGGACTCTATTAATCGTTGTCTGAATCTGAGCGGTGTGCTCCTCTAATCGGGTCTGCACGTCCTCCCTAGCTCTATTCATTTGGTCTGTTAAACTATCAATACGCTGGTTAGCCTCCTGATGGTGTCGTATTACGTCAACCCTAACAGCTGCTAAACCTGCCGTAAGATCATTTCTGGCCTCTATTCTATGAGCGTCCATGTCGGCCCTGACCTGCGTTAGATCGGCCCTAACATTATTAATTGACTGTGTGTTGACCTCAAGATCTTGTCTAACTTGGTTCACATGACCACTTACATTGTTAATTGATCGGTTGTTAACTTCTAAATCCTGTCTAACATTATTAATTGACTGGGTGATAACTTCTAAATCACCACGGACATTATTGACAGCTTGGGTATTCTCACCCAAGTCACCTCGGACTTCACCTAAGTCAGTCCTTACAGTACCTACTTCCTGCCTGACTTCACCTAAGTCAGCAGTAATCTGCTGGAGATTGGCATTGACACCTGCCATCATCTCCCCAAATACACGACGAATTGTTTCCTCATCCATGACAAGAAATTATTGAGAAAGAGAGGGATCAATCTCTAATGGAACTTATAGCTATGATTAGTTATTTGGAGGTATAAAGCTTGTTTCATTTAAATAAACATCGCGAGTACAGCTGGAGTATGCAAACTAAGTGCTTCTACATTTACAAAGACAACGGCGAGCAAAGCAAAGTATTACATTTACTCAGGATGAGGCATCATCAAAGAAAATCCTATCCATCATTTATCCAACACAAAAGCCTCACCCCATGGACTTGTATCAAACATGAATCCCATGCGGTTAATTGATCTGCAGTACGACTTTCTAAGTTCGTCCCAGTCCGGTCAATTTACCATTGATCAACATTAAGATCCTCTTAAATACCATGGAACTGACGGTCACCACGTTAACGTCGGCACATGAGCTGGGCGACATTTAAAATAATAGTATATGTTATGAGCCCGTCAGAGGAGCTGCCAGGACAGCCAACAACCACAATGACTTCCCTAACATCTCATCCGCCGGACCTAACTGCCGAGAGGATCAGGTGAACTTCCAAACAGGCCAAAGTGGCACGAGAAACTATCGTCCACGGGGATCGTGGTACATGGTGACGAAAGGTCATAGACTGCCTAAGGAAAGGTTCACCTTAAAAGCTGGACTGAGAAAGGAAACATCCAGACTTATGTAAAACATCGTGAAAATTTATTGTAAAATTTACAAACCCCTATCCTAGTTCGGAGGGTTTCTATCGGCTAATCCGCAAGCTAATAAATAATCAAAAATAAATAGCAGGTCCCTACCTGAGAAGTTACAGTAAACCCTCGCGAAAGATCTGTCTCACAATAATAAAGCAACAACAGCAACACTAGGAAAATGGTACGACGGAAAAACCCTAGGTCAAGTTACAAGAACAAGCTAATATCGGAATTTACATTTAACAAGGTAGCAAATTAAATCTATGTTAGGATGATACCATCTCCACATTTACATTTAATATTAATTCATCTATCTAAGTCCTATCAATTAATTACAAAATTTACAGCGGTGACGTCCGTAATATCAAACAATTACAATCAAAGCGATGTGACAAGCCATAAAAAACATCTAAGACATTCTTACGAACTAGGTGCTAATCAGCACACAAAAGGGTAACATAGAGGATTCGTACACTTTTACATCAACAAATAAATTAATACAAGACCACAGTTTTATTCAAAGCCTGCCTACACCTTGGTTTACTGTTTGTAAGCCATAGTCATTTAACGTGTGTAATTACGGTGACGACTGCGTAGTGAAGACTACGTCTAACATCGTATGGCCTGCGCTCCACAAGCTACGAACTAAAGGTTCGAGCAAGCTTCAGTCGCTAAAAAAGGTGTCAGCTGTCCTCAAATCATTTCCTCCAGGAAATACCTTCATTAGCACGGCTATGTCAGCAGGTTCCAAATGCAAATGAACAAGGTTAAATAGAAAGGATTCGTTAGTTATATTTTGTTTATGAAAATTATGCGTTTTATTATTAAGACGTCGGTTTAGATTATCGTTGGTTTATGGCGAATAATAGCTGACAAGCCTTGGCACGGAGCGTCTCCCTGAGATCATCTCTGCCAAAAAGCCTCGACTCAAAAGTCGGAATACAATCAACGAGCAATAACAACTCGGACACACAATAACACAAGTTACCAGCGGCGCTCAGCTGGCGTTCAATAACTCTGGGACGGGCCTGGACACATCAGTTACCCTCCTTAAATATCTGGTCCACGGGAACAGTCCCGGACATGGTACACAAAATACCTTGATACATGAAAAACCTCTTTCACGGGGCTAGCCTCCAACATACTATAAGAAACCTGACATAACTGTACTCGTCGAAGCAACGGTACACGCAAAAGGTTTTTAACTAACAAATGACAATCTAAAGAACATGTGAGCAGATACAGAAGTGGACACTGGGTTCCATGAGCTACCAATGCAATGAAGAACAAATGAATGCTACACGCATTCTGTCCCATGTTAATATAAGTCTGTCTCACTTGGAAGCAAGCGCCCTCAGTCGGGCGCTGGGAAGTATTCAAAAACCTGTTCCTGTGTCACAGCGGGCTACAAGCTCCCTGTACTGTATGACACAACACGTTGACTGGGCCGGCAGTTTAAGCAAGAAAATAACTGTAAAACTGGCCTCATAATAATACCTTTACCATAGGTTATAAATCTCGAAGAATGTGTGCATAAAAAGCACGCTAAAAAGCTGATTACAAACATATAACTCTGTCTTTCATAGCAAAGACGTTTAAAAGATAGCAATGTCACTCTTTGCTGGAGCTATCTGCTCTCAAAGATAAAACACTTCATTAGTTACTTGTATCAAACATTCAAATAAATCACGTGTCATCGCACTTGACACTAACAAAACAATATTATGGCGCAAACTCCACTCTCTGCTGGATATGCTTAATGATACGTTGGGAACCGGGTTCGATGCTAGGCAACGAAACATCCCTTTTGCTTGCAAGGTCGACACTTGACCTGGATGGCTTCTGAGCACATCTCGAATGAAATATAAATGCAGTTACAAAACTGGTAATTACAGTCGATTACCCAAATGATACGACTACGCTAATGAAGTCAGGGGCGTAACATTGACTGGCTGCAATAAGTGCAGTTAAAGAATCATGACCATGGCATCAGTTTGCCATAACAAGAGTCTGCTAAGACTCGGAAAATCACCCCAGATAGGGTTAAACAAAGTAGCCTCAAAATGACTACAGTCACGTTCAGCAATGGGCAGAAATTGGCGTCCTATGACGTCCATCAGGTTGCACCAGGGTTGAACAAAATATCAAACCCAAGGGTGACTCACAATCACTGTAAATAAATGACATCTAATTATACTAATTACATTCCCTACCTATGAAATGGCTGTCACTAAGTTCGGCTGATTTACACTCTACACTAATCTATCTATATCACCAATGACTAGAACGAAGAAGGGTTGTACAAACTCACGATATGAAGGAGCCCACACTTAGCTCTCTGTCTAACGACAAGGGTTGAACAAAAACACCACTGGCTTTCAGGATTGGCATCGTCCTTATCAGAACATCCATCTTGGCTCTCCCAAAGACCAGGGTTCGGTCTGTCCCAGTAGTTGACATCGCGAATGGGTTGGACATGCCTAGGAAAGGCATCCTCGATTCCTTCCTTCTCGTTCGACGTTCTTGAAGTTCCATAATCATGCTCGTTCCGTCCGAGACATCTCCCTCATACCATAATGGTACTTAGCCCATTATCTCCGACTCGAACATGGTGTTGTAAATGTCGAACACGTGGTCGGTAATATTAGACATCATGTAGTGCATTATTATTTGAAAATTACGGTATGCTTCGTAGATATCACAGGCTTTAAACATATATCTGTTAACACAGCCTCTAAACTTTGCAGATATCATTAATAAATGGCCATGCACTGATCTGCTGTTTCACACGTGCACAAATGCTACTTTGGCAATCACGTGGCATCCGTGAAATGGGCGTTGATTTCTTATGGATGAATCCACCGTAGCAATTTATATATAATGTATTTTTAATATAACATTTGTCTAAAGTAACAATATCATATTTACCTGTATATTTCGCACCAGGCTCTTGGCCCTCCACAGATCACGTGGGTATAAAAAATGTGGTGCGACAGAATCGTCGTAAATTCACAATACTTGCCAAATAAGTTCACTTTACTATTCGTGCTAATCACTACACATCAACAACTGTGATTCGCAATACAATTGTGCTCGATGGCTCTTGATAAAGATTCCTCGCTAAAAAGCGGACATTTCCCACGTCTAATACGACGGATATCGTAACACGCCTCAACAGGGCGGATTCTCAATACGTAGTGCACGGAACTGGGTTCCTCGTGGAATCAAGTCGTCAAACTAAGTCGTTGAGCGACTACTTACATTCCTATTTGCGTATCTGCAATGATATTACCATACCTTAAAGTGAAAAAACATTCTCCAAAATGTTTCAATAATACTGAATGACGAAATGGAATATTCTGAGTCTCGTAGAAAGATAAGGTTGATTAATAAGACCTCAGATAAATAATTAGCAAAGTCAAAAGTGCGATCCTACGCTACTCCAAAGAGAATTGTATAAGCTCTCAGCTTCTCGTAGCTTTCTGGGTGTGTTCAAAGGTAGTACATCCCATCATAAATGTGTTTTCATGAAAAATATCACATGAACCTTAGCTCAGCGGGTTCAATATTGTTGCTCAATGTAATGGTGAATCTGGAACTCTCAAAGAGGCTATTAAAGAATTGGGAATATCTGGCCCTCGCACAGAGTGGTGTATTCTTTGGAATACACGGTAAGACAGAGGTAGATTTTTCTTCTCCTTGCTTTAATTCATTCCTTCCTTTTTCGCAAACACCAACAGTGATTTCTTACTTTTTCTTTAATTATTGCACCTTGCTTACTTCCTTTGTAAATCTGTTATAGATGTATATCTGCCATGATCAACCTAGTGGCATCTAGCAGCTAACCACTGAAGTTCTTCAACATTTTCACTCTCAAGAGGACATCCTTTCAAGTCAAGCCACCAGATGTCGTCGTTATAGTCAGCTAACATCTCTGTGCTCAAGAGGACTTCTACAACATACCCATCCACCAGGCTTCACCATTGATGCCTGTTTCCCCCACCCTCCTCCCTCCTTGGTACCTACGTGCCTCGTTGAGCGGTTCTCAGTTCTGTGTCAGTCGTCAACACATACAGCTGGAGCCTACCTCAGGCTTGTCTCCTGTCTACTCGAGACATTTTTAAATATCTACGCCATGTTGTAGATTTAAGCTAACGGTCGCCATGGACCATCTACTCTACAAACAATAAGCTAAGTACCAAACTCTAAGGTTTTCACCGCATTTTAATTGGTTTTAAACAGCTAAATGATTTTTAATTCTTGTTTTATAGACAGTTTGAAATAGCTAAATGCAGTACAATAACTACCTTCGAGGGATTTTTCTAGTCATGCTCTAACTATTTAAGCTGACTTTCCATTTAAAACTTTAGTGCTTCTTGCACAAATTAACTGAGAATGAGTTCTCACACCGTGGGATTCATATTAAACGAAATACTGTCTATAAAACTTAGCGTTTTCTCCTTGGGACCTATCGCCCAATTCAACTGCTATCATAACTCCAGAACTTTTGACATCGAACTATCTTTCTACAAGTAAAATAACCTAGCATTTCTTCAAATATGGGAACACATTTTCCTCACTGAGAAATTATTTTGCATAAACCTCTAATCAACATAATTTGTCTTCCTTCGTGGGAATTTTCCGCTGCATTCAACTGCAACCTACGGATTTCTAACGAAATAAACTCTCTCAAGCTAAAATTCAATCAGTGATTTACATAATTGCAATAATTTTCTCCTTGTGAACATTTTGTGCTGCAATAGTGAACTTTTCAAATACTTCAATAGACCATAGTGAAAACAGTGCTCGTTAGACCACCAACCGTGTCGCGTTTGTGAGAGAAATAAATTCGGCAGAGAACTTTCACCTCAAGTTCCCAATTCGTTCTTCCCAAATATCTTACTAACACAATACAATTAAATTATAAATGTATGTATCTTTCAACGAGGTGTCACTTTTAACAAGTGCCCTCCCAATTTTGTTTAGCATTTCACGAATTAATTTCTGCTTCATCAGTGGCTCGTCCACATTCTAATTATTTTCCCTTCTAAATGGGGGAATTCTATATTTTCTACTCATAATTGGGTAAACTAATTTTTTCTTCAGGTTTCACAAATAGTGACCTTTTCAATTTGAATTTTGCATGGCCGTAAGTACTGTATAAATATATGAAGTTATAGAAACTTCTTAATTTCCCTTTCTTTGTTATAATTTCGAATTTGTTATTTGTACTTACTTTTAAGATTTCCATATAGGAATTCTTTTAGTGCCCACATTTATTGTTAAAGCTTTAATTGCATTAATTTTTATTAAACTTCGAATTTGTTAATCTTAGTATCACTTTAAAAATCTTATTCAGATTTTAGTGCTTATAAGAGGTTCCAAACCAAAAAATTATTAATTGGCGAGTGCAAGCTTCAACATTCTACAGGTCTGAGACTTCAAAGGTAAAAACCTAAATTGTACCTTTTGTATCGTTAAAATTATTACATCTCTACGCATTGTTAAATATATCAGATTATATTTTCTCGTTCGTGTCTTAGAATAACAATTAGGCAGGATTCTGGTTTCCCTGACTCTTCCCTCTTTAATAAAATCAACTACCCAACTAAGCAAAGTTTTGCCTCTTGTTGCATTTGAACGAAAACTTCTAGTATCATCTTTTTCAAAGCATCTTTTAGCTGCTATAGCTAATTCTAATGAGCCAGTAAGGCAAGTAAAGCTAGCTCCACAAGCTTCCTGTTTGTTGAGATTTTCTCTAAAACTTGTGGTTCGTTTTCAAAATTTAAGTTTTTCTTCCGGTCTAAACTTTTAGTCGGCACTTTGCTGGGTAAAAGCTTAGCTATTCTTAAATGCAACGATTGTCTTTCTTACCAAAATTTTCAAAGAAATCAACAAAATTGTTCCCAAAATCACTATAACTGATTCACCACTACCCTTCCAGGGAGTACTCGATCAGTCGTCGGAGATCCTACAGTTCAAAGAACTAACATTATCAAGGCAAATTGCGCCTTTCAAAACATTCGTTCAAACTTAACTCCTTTGAAAGTATATACAGTAAATCGGTCATTCTTTGTCTTGCCAGACTACCAACCTTCCCCATATTGTCCAATTTTAGGCAGGGAAGGGAATGCACGAACGCCGCTTGCTTTCAAATAGCCCAAGATCCAGCCGCATTTCTCGTTAGCTGTGTCCAAGTCCATACCCACTTTAGGTATCCTGCAGGCTTGCGCAGTGAAAATGATGATTAAATGTTTACTTAAGTGTAAGTTTATGAATTATATTGGACTCTCGTCCTATCAATCCATACTTTTTCTCCATTCCGAAACCCATTTCTTCCCTTTCCTTTTTTATCATCATATTCCCTTAGGGAGCTTTATTCCTTAGCTAATAACCTACCCACAGAGTGGCAATTTATTGAGCACCCTTTCCCCACACCCACATCACCTCTAGGCATTAATCCATACTAATGTATAAAAATGAGATGGTGTGTGTCTGTGTGTGTGTCTGTGTGCTACTCAATTACGCAAAAAACACTGGTGCGACTTAAGTGAAATTTTGTATGGGTGTAGCTGATATACCTGGTTAACATACAGGCTACTATTGATTTCGGTATTTTGCACTATTTAAAAATGGCGACCATTTTAGTGACGTCACTACACCCTTTGGTTTCAAAATTTCATATGTCCATTTCAAATAAAAATATAATAAGAAATGGCAAACTTTTGATGGCATATACGAGGTTTATCCCTTACCCATCGTCTGCCGTCTCTGCTCCGACAAATTATCCATTCCTATTTTGTGCTGATATCTGTTAGTTGCGAGTCGAACGTCGTCAAATTTTCATATTGCGAAGCAAGGAACCGTTCAACTATTATTTTGAAGGCCGTGCAGCCTGTCAGCTGTTCCTCGGCGATCACCAGAATGGTACAGGGGTGAGTTAGCCGTGGTCGTTACGGCATAACTGCTGGCAGTCGCTCTCATCCGGGAGGCGAGGAGGTTCGAATCCCCCCACCGGCTTCCTTGAAAATGGTATTCTGTGGTTTCCCATCTTCCTTCCAGGCAAATGCCGGTGTTGGTCCCTAACTATAGGCCACAGCTGCTACCTTCCAACTCCTCATCCTTACATTCCAACTTCCCTCCCCAACGGTACTTGTAGCTCACCCATTGGGTGTCCGTCTCGAAGCAGCTACAAGACTAGCGAGCCGAACATGTCCTCGGACACTCCCGGCAATAAAAGCCATACGCTAAAAGAAAAAACAAGAAAAAAACGAGTGGTAGTAAACAAACATGGTGGATCGGATATTGACAGAGCTGTAGGGAAAGTTAAGAGAATTTTAAGTCGAGGGGTAAGGGTTAAGATTTAGTTTTCTATCCGGAAGGTCCTTATCACATTTCGAGTATCTCCAACGGTTAGCAAGTAAAACCTAAATTTGTGATATAAAACACGGTCAACGCCGAGCGATGTTAGTCTATAGCGCTCAAACCACTAGACCTAGATAGCTGAAATGTTGCATGTTGTTTGATCCTAGGTTGTAGGGGCTCACTAAGAAACGGTTTTTGAAAATTAAATTTGTATGGGAGATTTTTCAGCCCTTTGGCACTGAGCATGGACAAAGATACAAAGACCAGATTTAGTTAATTTTAAGCCACCAGATACGAGAAAAAATACTCGGAGGTCCCCTAGGGACCCCGAAACACACTTTTTAAGGCCCTAAATTGAACGTTTTCGGATATATTCCCAAAAAACTGCGATCCCTCTGAGAAACAGATCAACGTTATCCATACCAATATGTAACAAGAAGTTCCGTGACGAACTAAAGAGCCTACGTTTCTTAAATTTTAAGATTCATGCCAATGATTAATTTAAATGGATCTATCTAGAATAATGACGAAATTAAGTTGGTAATATCGACATTTCTAATTAGTTCGAAATACAGTAGCCTAATAGAGCACGACAGTTGGCAGCCCTGGTGACTGAATATATTCTTAGTTCTATCTCTTAAGGTACAGAATATTGTTAAATTCTAATGTTTACTAATGTTTATGATACATTTTACTTATTTAGTGGTCGTACGTTCAACAATGTCTTTGGATAAATATTTGGTATACCTTTCAGTGGCACGTGAGTTACTGTAATTGCTAGAAAGAAAGCCCTAGACTTAGGCATATTCTTTGTATATTTTGTTGAATACTGTTTCTCTTCCATACATGATGACATTTTCCCTGATAACGCACAGAAAGAAATGACGTGTCGTTGAGTTAGCTCAGCTCTTAGAGTCGCAGTTGGTAATGAGTTGAGTTTCTTTGCCGCTCAGTGAGATGTAGTGCTAATGGTGTTTGTTCATCCCACCTGCTAACAGCACTCAACATTCGTGTACACTTTACACATTCAAACGGGCGAGTAATAGACTGGAATGCGTTGCGTTTCAAGTTTTCCAGGCTACTTAATCTCTTTTATGGCAGTCTTCTTTACAGCAAAGCATGTTGGAAGGCTCAAGAAATCCAGCAGGCTCCAGCATGATGCTTGAGTGAGGGGGTTTTCGAATGCTTGTACATGAGAGTTGTTCTACTACTTATTTAATTCTCACAGCTCCGTCAAACTTGGCACTAGGAGCTCGTCTATTCACTGAAACTCGGAAACTAACGGTATCATATTAAATTAATGGATCTTAATCTTCTCGAAATAAGAGGTAAGCTCCGATTTTCACGTTTGAATCAACGAGATCGTACACCATACTCTCATACAGGGTGTAACAAAAAGTACGGCACAAATTGCTGGACACATTCCTCACACGTAGACGAAGACATTATGGTAGGCTATATGAACATGGGTCCGGAAACGCTTTGTTTCCATGTGACACCTCATTGTCTCTAACTCATTAAGCATGGAAAACACTCAAGAACAGAACGCTGGAATCAAGGGGAACATGCACTCTGGTTACGCCTGGTTACGTTGTCATTATCGTAGGTGCACCACCAGTGTTTTGTTTTACATGGCCCTGTGGCCATGCGACTTAGCAGATGTGTCTTTAGCTGTGCGACAAAACATGTACTTGATGCACGATGAAGCACCTCCTCATTTTAGTGTTTATGTCCGTAGGCTTCTAAATAACAGATTTGGTGACAGATGGATAGGTAGAGGTGGACCAATTGCATGGCCTCCACGATCTCCGGACCTAAAATCACTGGACTTTTATTTATGAGGGCATTTGAAAGCTCTTGTGTATCGAACCCCAGTACAAGATGTTCAGAGCCCCGTGCCCGTATTATGGAAGGCTGCGAAACCATACGCAGTACTCCATGGATACATCAGCGTATCCGAGATTTACTACGACGGCGGGTTGATACATGCATCAATGCGCACGGGGGTCATATTGAATATCTCCTGTGAGAAAGAGTTGCATGTGGTATGCTGGTACGTTCTGTTCTTGTGTGTTTACCATGATTATGATTTAGAAACAATGAGCTGTAAAATGGAAACAAAGCGTTTCCGGACCCATGTTCATATAACATAATTTCTTCGTCTGCGTGTGAGGAATGTGTGGTGGATTCGTGCCGTACCTTTTTGTTACACCCTGTATATCTATTATCTATTCTTATACTACCTATTCACACTTATATTTCAATTATTTACGTCCGTATATTTTAACATCGCACCAAATTGAATGGATATACACGTTCAATAATGATCCAACTGATCTACTCCGTAGGGCATATCATAACCTACAGCTTTAGAGTTAGCGATTCTTTTCTATGATATTTCCTATCTCGATGTACTCCAAGTGCTAAGCTTCGATTTCGTTTTGACAATACTTTTTTTTCCATTGAAATTCTTATTTGACACTTAATTCTATTTTACCTTGCATTAGTACCTGGTAGACAACTACGTCACACTTCTAACCGGTTCCATATTGACAAAAGAGAAACGTTGATTCAAAATAAGAAGCATCTCAGTATATATTTTGATTTATCGTCATTCAACTTCCAAATTTCCTGTTTTCGATTTGTGAATCAATTCATATTATAAAGTTGATAAGCTTTCCATGTTCCACCGCCCGTATGTTACAGAAAAATTTATCATTTATTTTCTTTGATTTGATATTACTTTCTTTCTTGAATAAATATATAGTTTATCGTAACTGATTTCGTATTATTGAAGATAATTAGGCTACTGTGTATATCTTGAACCCAGTGCGTCACGTTGCATTTTGGTACTAGTTTTGAAACAAATTTCTTTTTCGTTTCCTGAGCCTTCATTCTGGTATTTACAGTAGATGCGAAGTGTATGAGCACTTCGTTCAATGATTTCTGAATATCGGGGAAACTCTATATGCCTATACGTGTGTATTGGTATGTGTGTGTGTCCTTACCCAATTAACGTTCGATCGGATAAACACATGCTAATGAGATTCGAAAGTAAGTAAGATCCTTATCCAGGCTCCTCAACTTTAAAATTGCATTACTGTAACCATTCCAACGTAGCGGCTTTACGAAATAATTTACTAAATCTCAATATCTCCGTAAATATTGCAGCAACCCATCTAAAATGTTGTATGGTGATAGTTCAGATATGTGACTAAAAAGTCTGATGAACACGGATAAAACATAACGTCCTAACAGGTTCAAATACGGTATATAAATAGATCTTTCTGGCGATCTATTCTTTTGAGTACAATGTAAATTGGCTCAGATAATTTTCACTCTGAACTAGACCCATTGGCATCTAATATTATTGTTTAAAAAAATCCACGATGGGGCTCTGGGTCACATCCTCCCTATATTATTCTGCTAAGGTCCCATTCCGGTTTTGTACTGAAAATAATGTCCTGTTAACACCAACCCACACATATGGGGTACCTATAGGTTCCACATAAACCCATGTGTGCCCGAAACGCACTCAATTCCTCTTTAAATGCCTCACAATTTAATAAATACATTAAAAATGTACATTTTCCTAGTACAATGGGAGCACCGTAACCTGGCGAGCCTGTCACTAGAGCGCAAGGAAGCGCGGTGGCGGCAGCGCGGCGTACTGCTAGACGAGCCTGCCGCTAGAGCGCATGTGATCTCTAGGATTGAATCCTTTGCAAATGTAAAAATTGCTGTAGAAGAAACTCCCGAGCAAACAGTAACCGATAACTCCGAAATATACCTAACTCCTGGAGGAAATCAACAATCAAGATAATATACAAAGGCAGGGGACCACATGATGCACCCTACTCATACAGGGGGATTGCGCTTGAATGTGCAGCCTTCAAGATGTTATCCAGCGTCATACGTGAAAGAATCTTCGAGCGATTAATGGAAGAGACACCAGAGGAACAACACGGATTCATACCAGGAAGATCGACAATCCAAGCAATAGAGAAAGTACTTGGATACATAGGTGAAGCACTAAGTCAACCCAAAGGCAGCGCATACGCGACCTTCGTAGATTATCAAAAAGCCTTTGATGGAGTGAACAGGAACATTCTCATCCAAAAACTGAAGACAGTTCTAGGACCAGAAGACCCTTTCCTTTGCCTCATAACAAGCATACTGCACAGCAACGTAATAAGCATATGTGACGGTCAGCTAGAATCAAGGAACATAAAACAGACAAACGGAGTTCTACAAGGCGACCCTCTAAGCCCGATACTTTTCAACATGCTCACAAACGACGTAGTTCAAAAGATCACAACGGAAGGGGTAAAATACTGCTCTATGCAGATGACATGGTGATCCTAAGCAAAAACAGGGAAGCGATGCAGCAAGCTATCAATCGGTTAGAGGAATGGACGAATGAAAACGAACTTAAAATAAACCAGAACAAGACAAAAGTAATGAAGTTTCGGAAAGGCGGACGAATATCCTCGAAGGATGTCTTCACATGTGGGGATCACACTTTAGGCATAGCGAAGGCGTACAAATATTTAGGGGTAACTCTGCAGGTCACCGGATTCACCTTCACAAGACATGTTGAGGAAAGATCAATCTCCGCAATAAAAGCCACAATGGAAATCAAAATACTTCATAGCCTCTCACTAGAAACATCAATTTCACTGTTCAACCTGAAAATAGCCCCAATAGCATCATACGCAATTGAAATAATTTGGCCATACTTGAACTACAAAAACATCAAAGACCTGGATAGAGTTAAAGCCAGATACCTCAAGAAAACACTGTGCGTATCGAAGTACGCCCCAACCAGATTAGTTTATCAACTGGTGGGAACAAACACTTTTATAGAAGACCTAATATTAAAACACAACCTGATTCAAACACAAGCATGCATCAAGTTCCTGGAAGAAAGAGACCAGAAATCAACAGAAATAGACCCCGAATTCTACCGCACCCCAGCCATGAAGGAGAAAGAATGAAGATCAGCCGGCTATGAACTACGACACCTCTACACCCGAGGAGCAATACACGGCTTCCACCATAAAATCTGCAACAGGAAAGTTTACCACAACGCCGACAGTCAATGCAGCTGTGAACTCTGCAACCAATGCTGCACACAGTATCACCTATTTGAATGTACAAAAAGAACAATGCCAATCTCGTACTATGCAAAGGACGAGTGTCAATGATATCTGTTATGTAATAATTCTGTACACATTGTGTTTAATTCCAATAATAATAACATCGAATATTGTTTACAAAGAGGTGCTGTGAGAAGTACAAAACACTGTTCTACATAATTCTTCGTGTTCTTCTCATGTACGTATGCCGTTTAACAACAATAAATACATTTCTTCAATATTTAAAACTTCGTTCTCCCACATTCTTCCCTACTACCCCATAAACCTACATTCACATTGCGAAAGCTCGCACGGACCCACTAGTTAGATAATATAAATATATCCTGAGTTCTGGAGTTCAGTTCTATTATTTATTCATCACCTAAATTGATAGTTCAGGCGGATCTGAGATGGAACAGAGAACTGAGCCGACGGTTTAAACTGGCCCTTACAGATCATCCATCGTTTCAAAGGATAATTCGCTCATCTCAGTGGTTTCTCCACAAGCCCTACATAAACTCACTCCGCGTCGCAAGTGTGCTCGGCTAGTTAGTGGTTAAGCAAGAGAGTATTCAGAAAGCATTTTGAGCGGATGTTTGCTAAGCTCACTAATCAAAATGTACTTGAAAGTAACTACTACTGTGGGAAGGAAATCCATGAGGGCAAGCAAACCACTAGGCCAAAGCGAGTGGTGCTGTGTTTGATTAATTTAGATAGAGCGACCAAAGTACCCCGCAGCAGTTTACCTGCACAGTGCAATTAGCCCCAGGTTTGTGAACGAACTCGGGGTTTCCTGTTACATAATCTATTGTTCGTACAGTAGATAGGTTAATGAGAACTGGGCCTGGCATTTAACAGGAGAGGAAGATTGCGTTTTGACATCAAGTTAAAATTAATTCCACAGCATGGTCAACTTCATCAGGATGTCATAAAACACGGTCAGCAAACTCAACTGAGGCACTGTAGGAAGAACCAAGTTGGTTACGGTTGTGGCGTCAGATAAGCGCATTTATTAGCCGATAAGAGCAATCTGTTACTTAGGAAGCAAACTAACCAGTGATGGACGAAGCAAAGAGGACATAAAAAGTAGGTTAGCTCAGGCAAGGAAAGCATTTCTACAGAAAAGGAATCTATTGACATCGAATACAGATTTAGGAATTAGGAAGTCATTTTTGAAAGCCTTTGTCTGGAGCGTGGCACTCTATGGAAGTGATACTTGGACTATTGGTGGAGCAGAAAAGAGGAGAATTAAAGCGTGTGAAATGTGGTGTTACAGGATAATGATGAAGATCAGATGGGTTGATAGGGTTACAAACGAAGAGGTATTAAGACTAGTGGGAGAGGAGATATGTTTCTCGCGACTGCTAATGAAGAGAAGTGATAGGTTGGTAGGACACATACTAAGACACCCAGGAGTAGCAAGCTTAGTTATGGAAGGAAGGATCGAGGACAAGAACTGTAGGTGTAGACCAAGGTCAGAATATGTTAGATTGCCGCGGATGTAGGGAGTGATAGCTATTGTCCCCTTTTGTACAAGAAATATGCAAATCACTGTCCAGCTGCTCAGTCTTATCTCTTTGGGGGCATAGAACGTCCTCCCACTGAGTGATTCACACATTATAGGATCAAGCTTAGGATAACACTTCACTGAAATGAAATTCAAAATCCTTCTATAAAACTATTTCATTATCAAAATTTGGCGCTACAATACACAAAACAAACTGAATCAACTTCACACTTGTTCTAATGAACAAGGCACAAAAACACATTAATAAAAAAAACAATATTTGAGGTTCCACTGAACCCTAAACAAAATTATCAAAACTGATCTCACTTACATTTAGCAACATTATAAATTTCTCTCAATACGAGCTCTAAAAGTCTCGGAAAAAATTGTACATATAATTTTCCCTTTAAAAACACACTAAATATTTTCAATTTGAATATATTAAAATGTTGAGTTAATAAAAATCAATGGTATCAACAATTACCATTCATTTGGGTACCATATGATATTCACAATATATCATCCCTCTTTCCAACACTACCAAACTGTATTTGTTTTCGGGAATCTCATGCACTACAAGCGTTGGAAACTACTGATTTACTCAACTCAAAATAGACTCCCATCTACCCGATATCTCCAACAATCACTTGGGTACAATAACATTTATCAGGTATCAATACTGTGCCATATCAGTCACGGCAGTCTGGCATCGAACTCGGGTCTTATCAGAGAAGACCAGGCACATGGTTATGCCTAGAGTCGAACCATTGACCTCTGAGGGGGAGCAATTACAGGGAACCCAAAGAGCAATGAGAGGTATACTGACACATAATATTGTAGCATGATTTCACGACCTATATGTGAATATCATAGCAGTTTAGGGTGAAGAATTGTAGCCAAATGTAAGGAAATATACGTTTTCTTAGCATACGAGAATGAGAGGAGGCCAGTTTGAAGGGATGATGGCCCACGGAAATTAATTAATTACAGCCAAGTGGAGCATTGAAAAGGAATGAAATATACACCCAGGTGAATATATTCACGGAGAGGTAATTTAGGAGTGGTTTTTCACCTAAATTAATGCCTCCAAATGAACGCATTACAACCTAGCCTACGCTCGAGAGCAGTGATTTTGTGACCAGCCAAAGGGGAACCACCACAGTGGCGTCCTGACGCGCTGAACTAAGGCAATTAATTGTAATTAATTGGCCGAAGCGATCGCGTGCACGCGAATGTTTATGAAACCTCCACACCTAAATAAACAAGATGTATATGTCATTTCGGCTGAAGATGTATTATTTCAAGAAAGGAGTCGCTCTCATGTGTCCAGTGGACTATTTTGTACGAGAAACCGTTATATGGGGGGAGCAGCTCACACCAGCCAGTTGTCTTGTTGTCTTCAGTCTGTATACACGTAACTAATACGCTGCCAGTAAGCACGCGAAATGTTAAAGTATCAACGCCCAGCCGTCGAAGAACAATAGAAGCAAGTCATAAAGCTTCATAAATAATCATGAAGTGCGTCGAAGTCAATTTAATACAGATATTTATCTATTATCTGACTCAAATATAAATTCGCCACAGCGAAAGAGTAACTTATAATGTTTTGAACATTACACATACCGGGAGGTACTGTCAGAGTTGAATATGACATTATCATCAGGATCACTACAATGATGGGAGCTTGGGAAGCATCGCACTTCATCTTGACAGTGAGCTGAACGATATTGCAGGTGACGAGGATCGAACGTCCGTAAAACGTTGTTAGATTTTCACGTAGACCAGCGGTTGGCGTAATTGCATCGCATCTCTGAGATCAGGCGTAGGAGAAGTCCGATTTAAGGATCAACCTGTGAAGTAGTGAATAAGTGTACATAAATTGTTTAATAGTGATATAAAAGTGTTCATGTGTATAGTGATTAATATGCATTGTGTAGAAGTGAAAGAGGCCACTGATAAGAGTATGTTTATCAGGTGGGAAATGTGTGAAATTAAGTGTTGTGAAAAATATAACATGATGGCTTAAATCAAGCGTAGGCCTGAAGCTGAAGTGCTGGCACTATCCAGCGAAAAAGAAAAAGTGAGTACAAATTTACAATGTTATTATAACTAAATAGTTCACCATATAACGATTTATCACTTTGAGACTAAGATGTAACAGTCACTTACTGAACGAGTTTTCACCACTCGTCTTGAATAAAATATGGCTTGGAAGGTGATTTGTTTAGGGCCATTCAGGCCGAAAATAGTGATGGATGTAACGGTAACGTTAAATGAATAATAATAATAATAATCTGGGGTCGGCAACAGTAAAGTAATAGGCACTTTTGGCCTAAATAACGTTCAAAGTGTGTCATGTCTAATATAAAGATACTGTATTTTGGTAAACAGTAAGAAAGTAACGTGGAATTTAGCGAAATACGAGAGCATTTTCAGTGTCAGTGAAATGTGAATGAATATTTGATATGGTCAATCCTTAGGATTATATTTGTGGACCATTAAAGTAAAGTAAGCCAGTAAATTTATACATTTTTATTAGGAGCTATTTAAAGCTTTGGCTTAAGTAATATGACAGAGAGAACGCGGGTGCCTTAATAATTGAGTCATCTATGTGAAGTATTGTTTGAAGCCGCATATTGCGTGCAGAAATAACGTAGAATCCAGTGATTTACGTAAATAAATAATTGCGGGGACCAAACTAATATAGCTTGCGCGTTAGGTGAGAAGTTGGCTAAATCTATGAGTAGTATCGCCCTTGAGCATACTGTATTATTCGCAGCGAATTGGACAGAGCCTGTCTGTATCCGTCGTTTGCATGAATTATGGCCACGAATGACGTCCGTCGAGACGCAGTGAGCATGTGTATAAATGATCTACCCTGAGAGGTAAGGATCATATTCGTCGTTTAGGAAACGCAGATTTCCTTATATTTTATTGACAGCTGCTGGTGAAAATCGTGGATTTTCACTATGATGCGCGTCTAAAGCCACTAGTAGTCACCACAGAATGGCAAGGCTATCACAGAATTACATCCCCAGCCATGAATGTTAATAAGGAGCCGAATTGAGCCCAAAACACTATAAAGATAGGTGTTAAATAATTAAATGACTCAATTACTTAGGAACCACACCTAGCGTAACTCCAGTACTGCAATTTTAAACAAACGTGACCTTGACAGCAGATGAGAGGAGGTGGGGTAGTAGACCACTTCTGCGGCAGCCATCTTGACTAGCCAGCTGGAACGAATTTTATTGCCTGCTAAGGGGAGAGAAGGTCGGTCGACCAGTCCCTTGTAAATTAAAGTCATAGTAGGACACTGAAGAATCTCGATATTTCAATATGCAATTAAGATATGATTATTATGATGATGCCAATTGAATTGAATGGTGTGTTGCAACACACATACGTTGTTGGATCATAGAAATCAGATAATATTTGGCTCAGTTATTCTCTGAGGAGGAAAACTGAACCAAAATAAATTGTAGGCATCTTATTTTGGAGTGCATTCTGCCAGTTCACGCTAATTTATACAGACGGGTATGTGATTTCCCAGAACATGACACGTTTGTAACGATATAAGCCCGACAAGACCCAGAAAAAAATCGTTGTATGGTGAAACTATAACATATTCTATCCATGTTTATTTTGGAAGGGATAAGTACCACTTTTTTTAAAGCGTTCATATTGATGGAAAGAAGGAAGATGATTCACACGACACAACAAAAATTTGTTAATGAATGCAGAAAATTATGAATTTATGCTAATCAAAGTAAATGCCATAAGAAACGGAGTAATGTTTTATTAATGTCATTTAGATGTGATATGTGATTTTTGTGTTATGATACTCCAGTTAAGTAATTGCGTCACATGATGAACACTATGGAAACCCATGGAAGTCTGAAAGTATCATTGACAGGATGCTAGAATTAGATTTGAGTGCAGTGTAGCACTATTTTAAGAAGAAAACTCACAGAATAACCCTAATTTTATTTGTAGGAATTAAATATAATTTGTCCTTTATTTGTATTTGTTGTATAGCCATGATTTTATATCAGTAAGTATTTTATTTTAGGAATATGTTGTGTATTTCATGTAGAGTAGTTACCTGGTAGACTCAAATCCTGAGCATGTGGTCGTATGGTGGGCAGGAACGTCCTATACCTCGAAAGACCGTGAGTTAGCTGGGATACGAACACACGGTCCACATGATGACAGTGGGTACATGGAGGATATGTCTCTGTACTAGGATTGAGTCACAGGTACTGCTGAAAGTCGGCCAAGATATTAATGGTAGAAGCAAATACAGCATAGAAATTATGATATAATAGGAAAAGGCCGCGTCTCATTTGTTAATAAGCCATCACGTAAAATAAATGTTGATAATCCTCCATAAGACATGCTTAAATGTAAATGTAACTTACACACAACCCCCTTTAATTATCATGGCCCAAGCAAAGTGGGACGGTATTAATTCATTATGGAACCGCCTGCGTCAGTGCAATATGAGCGATCTTGGCATTGCACAAACTGGCCATGGAAAGCATAGCATGTCCACTCTCTCATTATCATGGCGAGACCCAAGTGGGGCATTCGACAGTACAACCGAGACCTTGGAGGGTTGCTGCGATGTCTTAACGTGGACCACCTCCCATGGCACTTCATTATCATGTCGCCCAGTTGTGTGTGGCAAAGCATGGGAAACCCTCCTCATTATCATGGCGCCCAGTACGTGGATGGCTTATGGGATTCAAAAAAACCATAATAATAGCATGGTTTTCATGGGGAAAACCATAAAAATAATATTTTTCCTCAAACTTTGTTTGAGCGATTGTGAGTCTTTCTAGATGATATTCAGACGTCAGACACTGTTGTCAGACGGGTACGAGGGTCTATACCCATTCCATAGGTGGTTTTGACATTTTGTAATATGTTGTTGTTGTTGTCGCGGGATCGGAATCCTTTTCTTTCCAATAGAACGCGCCAGCATATTCAGCTGCGGCCTACCTGAATCTCAAATTAAGAAATACAGGATGGCTGGAACTGAAGACGTTCTCAGGTGTATTGCTGAGTTAAGGGAACATTTTGATGATGTTAATGCTAAGAGAAAGGTAGAAATTAGAGAATTTAAAGATGAAATAGCGGGTAGATTGGATGCTAATCAAACCGAAATAAACACTAGATTAGAGGCTAATCAAGCTGAAGTAAACACTAGATTAGAGGCTAATCAAGATGGAATAAATACTAGACTATAGGCTAATCAAACTGAAGTAAGCCAGATGTTGGCTACAGTAAATTTTCAATTAGAGAATAATCGAGCTGAAGTAAACACGCAGTTAGAATCAAACCTAATAGAGGTTAATAAGAAAATGGATGACGTTAAAGAGTCTGTCCAGCGTGAGGTAACTAAGAATATTGTTAGCGTGGTCTCAGAAATGCAAGCTGATAACGATAAACGCTTTGAGTCTATAGAGCTAAATCTAGAGAATAATCTGCAAGCGTGCAGAGAGTCACAGCGTGAGATTAACGATAGTTTAAGCAGTATGTCCATGGAGCTTAAAGACATTCAGAGTCAGAATGAAGCTCATACTAAACGTCAACTAGAGCAATTTAATACGTTCACTCAGACCGTGGATCAAAGGCTCGAGGATAGCGACGTAAAATGGAATTCGCGAATGGCAGGTTACGCCAAGGCGGTAGACGATGCCTTGAGAAAACAGGATCAGAATATCCTTGACCAATGCAAGGAAATCCAGGAAATAAAAACTTCTGATCAAGAGAATAAGGAGATAATGTCAAATATGAAGAGGCAGGTCGGGAAGGTGCAGAAAGAGTTGGAGCAAACTCAGAGTGACCTAGCAGTTATTCATAAAAGACAGGATGAGGACCAGGGAGAAATCACGAAGATAAGGACTGAAATCTCTCATATACAAGGTCACATTCAAAAGGAAGTTACAGGCTTACGAGAAGAATTAGAACTGCGAGAAGGCTTAAAGACTGAAGCCAGCGATAAGACTCTTGCCGAAGTAAGAGAAAGTCTAGCGGGGGAAATTATCCACCTGAAGGAAAACCTTAAGGATGATAAGGAAAAGGTATTTTCTATGGCAGAAAGAAACCGAGATCGCCTAGAGAAAATAGAACGAGAGGTATTAGCTCGTTTGGAAAGGGCAGAAAATAGGCACAGCCAAATCGAGACTAGAATGATCGCGCAGGAGGAATCCATGTTGCGGAATCCTTGGTCTAGCGAAGGAAGTATAGACGAGAATAGGAGAAAGAAATGGGCAGAGATAGAAATACAGCCTACTCCAAGAAATGCAGCCATGCCAAGTGACAGCCCGTATACCACACCTGGTATGCCAATTGCCATGTCAACACCGCATGAAAATGCTGTTCAAAATCAAATAGTCACAGTTGTAAGGGCTAGTGATGAGAAACCAAAGAAATACTCTGGGAGTAATTCTAACATGACACCCAAGTACTGGCTTAAAGAAGTTTCCGAGTACTTGAATGACGCGAAAGTACCGCCAGAGCGCAGGTTGAGAGCGATTGAAAAATTAACTGAAGGCGAGTGTGCCTTATGGTTTAGGAGTTTTCGGTACACGTTCGACACCGTTGACGAATTTCGCCAAGCATTTTTAAGCAGATACTGGAACGCGAGCATACAACAGAACCTCAGATTGGACTTGTATTCCAGGCGTTATAGTACCAGTAATCCGACGAAGTACGGAGAATTCTTTGTGAGTCAATTGTGCCGTTTTCGCGAGCTTGATGAAGGACTTAGAGAGTCAGATTTGTGCATAGCGATAGCCAAGCAGCTACCGTATGAAGTACAACGTCTACTGATCTCAGCAAACGCCAAAACTGCCATCGATATGGAGGAGGTGCTGAGACAACTCGATCTAACCACAGTGCAGCACACAAGACAAAGTCGAAATGTGGAACAAGTCAACATGACGACTACACCGACTGAACCGACTAAGGTGCAGACAAAAAGCAAGTCTACAAGCACCGAAACAGAAAAATCCGACTGGCAACGTGAAGGACGTGAAAACCAAAATTGGAGGCCAGCATATCGAGGAGGATCGAACCGTGGAAACCGAGGAAGGGAAAACTGGAATCAGCGCGGTACCAGAGACCAGCAGCTTGATAACAGAAGGAATTACGGCCGAAATGGGAACAACCAAGAATGGAGATCCCAAGAGCAGAGTCTCGGGTTCGATGAAGAGGCGGAAGAACGCTATCACGCATCTTTAAGATACATGGAAGAGCGCGGAGATGACCCGAGACAATCGCGAGTTCATTGGGATGAAGCGATTAGGAATAGAAGGTCACCCGACATATATAAAAATGATGACGGTGCCAAGAGTCTGGAACTTCAACAGCATGAAGACAGGCAGAAGAACTCCACAAAGAATGGAGCAATTGAAAAAAAGAACACCAAAATTAAATGACCAAAGAGAGATAAGTTCAGGATGGAATACAGTGAATGTTGTTAACTGGATTGCCAAACCTGAGGAGCTTACCGAAGACCTAGATGAAGGGACGGTCAATGTGTGAAGGGAACTACCCATTATTATTGTAAACATTGCGGGCATTAAGATAAGGAGTCTCATTGATACAGGGTCAACAGTGTGCTTGATAACCCAGGCATTATATAATGAAATCCAAAGTAAAATTCACGTCTTGAAAATACCCATTTCAAGCGTGAAAATAAAAGGTGTGATGCCTGAAAAAGTTATGATATGCAAATACCAATTATTTTTAGATTTGCAGATAGGGAACTCTACATTCTCACAGAGCTTCCTACTTGTGAATAAGCTGCCTTATAACCTCATTGTTGGCATGGATTTCATAAGAGAGTATAAAGTTAATATAGATCTCTCGCAAGACATTGTTATGTTTCGTGCAAGTGAGGGAAAGGAAGAGTTAGAACTCTCATTAAAGCATAATGAAACGAGACCAGAAGAGTACGTATGGCATACATACGGAGATATGACTGGGGATGCAGTATTGACAACAGAAGACATCGAGGAAGAGTTGGCAACACTGGCCGCAGACATTGAAAAGGACCTCGAACCAAAATTTGAAGAATGCCTGGAAGAGAAGAACATAAGCAAATGCTAAGGGAACTGCTATTTGAGTATAATAGAGTCTTCGATTCGAGACCTGGCCGGATCAAGAATTTCCAATATGCGTTCCAAGTCAGCGATTGGACACCATTCAAACAGAAGCCGTATCCTGTAGCCGAGAAACATTATTTAAAGGTCAAAGAAGCAATACAGGAATTGCTGGAGGCAGGCGTCATTGTGAAGACAGCCACACCCTATGTCAGCCCACTGGTAGTTGTACCTAAACAGGACGGAAGTGTGAGGATATGCCTGGACCTACGAAATTTGAATTCCAAGGTCATACCGGAATTTGACCATGTGCCGCCCATTAAGGAGGTACTCAGGGGGTTCAAAGGAAAGACTGTGTTCTCAAATCTTGACCTGACGGCAAGTTTTCACCATCTTGCTCTGGAGGAGAAAACAAGTTTATTAACTGGGATTTTATTTGACCAGCACACGTATTCATACATGCGTCTTCCATTTGGATTGAAAACAGCAGGTTCAGCGTTGATACGAGTGCTAGATCGGAACCTGTCTGAAGAAGTAAAAGCCACAACCATATGTTACGTAGATGATATTCTACTGACATCTGAAACAGTCGAAGAACACGTCAGAGATCTACGCAAGTTGTTGTATGACCTAAGTCAGGCTAACTTTAAGGTCAATATAAAGAAGTCTAACTTTGGTCAGAGAGAAGTTAAATTTCTAGGCCACGTGATAGATGCACAAGGAGTCAGACCTAATCCGGGAAAATTGGAAGTCATTAAACATTTCCCGAGACCAACGAAGGTAAAGAACGTCAGGCAATATCTAGGCGTTATTGGATTCTTTTCAAACCATTGCCCGAAGTATACCGAGACCGTAGCACCACTCCAAGACTTACTGAAGAAAGGAGGAAGATGGCGCTGGACGGAGCAATGCGAGGAAGCCTTCGTGAAATCTAAACAGATGCTGTTAGATTATGTAAAATTGGGATATCCTGACTACACTCAGAAATTTATTATCCAGACTGACGCATCATTCATAGGTATTGGAGCAATGTTATATCAGGAAAATGTGGACAGGCCAGAGGAGAAAACTTACATTGCATTCACAAGTAGAAAGTTGAAACCTAATGAGAAGAATTATACGGTCACGGAGATCGAATTACTCGCGATACTGTATGCCCTATAGTATTGGCGAAAGCTAGTCTATGGCTTTAGAATTATATTGAGAACAGACCATAAAGCCCTAACGTTCCTGCTGAAAACTGACTTGTCGAGTCAAAGACTGACGAGATGGTCCCTGTACATACAGCAATTTCAAGTGGAAATCGAGTATTGCCCGGGGAAGGACAATATCATACCTGACTTGCTAAGCAGATACCCTACAGCTGATGAAGAAGAAGTTCTAGCTATCGAGATAGAAGATAGAGATCAGAAGACCTAAGATGATCTGAGGAACATCACCGTTTTTCAACGTGATGATCCCTGGATGCGGTTGATGATTAATTACTTCGAGGGAAAGCTGAACAGAGGAACCCCGATGTATGTGGAAGCCGAAGCACTATCAGCGGAGTATCTATGGTTTAACCAGATGTTACATCAATGGAGCGACTCAGACCACACCAGACCCAGGATCGTTGTACCACCAGCATTGCAGAGAAGGCTAGTATGGTTAGCACACCGAGCTTTTGGTCACCCCGGTGTAGATAAGTCTGTTGCCCTGCTTAAAGAAGCATTTATTTGGCCAAAACTTCGAGATACAGTCAGGAATACAATCAGGACATGTGATATTTGCCAACGAGTAAAGCCTAACTCGTACTTAATGAGGCAGAAACCTATACCACTCTTACCAGAGAAGCCATGTCAGCTTCTGGCACTGGACAACTTTGGGCCGCTTCCTAGAGCTAGAAGAGGAAATAGACACGTCCTAGTTGCACTAGACGTGTTTTCTAAAATGGTAGTCCTGTGTCCAATTCAGAAAACCAGTACAAAACAGGTACTTAAGAGGATGAAGGAAAGAATCATTCCTATATTAGGGCAGCCGGAGAACATCTTATCTGATCATGGGAGCTGTTTTACCAGCGTAGAATTTCGCAGGGAGTTGGAAAATCTGAGCATAAGACAGATTTTGTCCACAGTTCGACACCCAGAGTCGAATTCCGCTGAGAGAGTTATGAGGGAACTGCAAAAGTACATGAAGATATATTGCTCTACTGAGAACTGGAAATGGATTGACGTACTTGAGATTATTGAATATTGTATCAACAATACCGTGCACGAAGCGACAGGAGAGGTGCCAGTGAGCCTACATCTCGATAGAAGACCAGAGAGGCCATGGAATAATGTCATTCGGACACCCATCGATGCACAACCTGGACGTGAGTTGAGGATCCAAAGAACGTTCGAGTATCTCAAGAAACAAGCAGACAGACGGCAGCGGAGAAACAGGAGGAAACGCTATCATAGACCATTACTCGTGGGGGAATACGTCTTATTGAAGAAACCCGCTAGTTCAGATCCAGAGAGCAGGAAATATAAAAAATTTCAGCATCCCTATCACGGACCCTACCTGAATATAAGGGAACTGCAAAATAATGCATATCGGATCAAAGACGAAGCAACAGGTAGAGAAGTTGTTGTAAACGCCGCTAATTTAAAACTATATAGTCCACCAGAGGATTATGATACGAGAGAGGAGCAAGCAATGCACACCCAAGTGGACGGGGAGTCATTAAGTATGCACGGAAAGAATCTTGAGAAAAGCTTGCAGTCCCAAGAAGGAACGGAGCGAAGCGACCAGCTCCCAGACCTAAGGGATCCGAGGGGAGAATGCAGCTGTCAACTGAAGGAACTTTATGACCAGTTGAGGGAGGCCGCTACAGAAATAGAGGATTTGAATGAACAACTGAGAAGGCAGAACGAGAGTATGAGACGGCAGACAGAGTGGAATGGGGGAACGAGAGAGTCCATTGCCGAGAGCACTGACCGCTTAAAGTAAATACTGCATGGAGTCGATGCCATCTGTAGGCACGAAAAATTCACTTGTAAAATGAATTTTCCGAGCTTAGCAGGGGAAAGATGTGCCCAATCAGTCACGGCAGTCTGGCATCGAACTCGGGTCTTATCAGAGAAGACCAGGCACATGGTTATGCCTAGAGTCGAACCATTGATCTCTGAGGGGGAGCAATTACAGGGAACCCAAAGAGCAATGAGAGGTATACTGACACATAATATTGTAGCATGATTTTACGACCTATATGTGAATATCATAGCAGTTTAGGGTGAAGAATTGTAGCCAAATGTAAGGAAATATACGTTTTCTTAGCATACGAGAATGAGAGGAAGCCAGTTTGGCGTTTTACAAATTACACTTAGCAAGTGGGTGGAGACCTTAGGCGCCGAGCGCACTATTTACGTCTGGACCGAGGAGACAGCCCAAAATTAATGACTCGGGTATTCACAGCTTGACAACGATGGAATCGGGAGTAGGGATGATGGCCGACGGAAATTAATTAATTACAGCCAAGTGGAGCATTGAAAAGGAATGAAATATACACCCAGGTGAATATATTCACGGAGAGGTAATTTAGGAGTGGTTTTTCACCTAAATTAATGCCTCCAAATGAACGCATTACAACCTAGCCTACGCTCGAGAGCAGTGATTTTGTGACCAGCCAAAGGGGAACCACCACAGTGGCGTCCTGACGCGCTGAACTAAGGCAATTAATTGTAATTAATTGGCCGAAGCGATCGCGTGCACGCGAATGTTTATGAAACCTCCACACCTAAATAAACAAGATGTATATGTCATTTCGGCTGAAGAGGTATTATTTCAAGAAAGGAGTCGCTCTCATGTGTCCAGTGGACTATTTTGTACGAGAAACCGTTATATGGGGGGGAGCAGCTCACACCAGCCAGTTGTCTTGTTGTCTTCAGTCTGTATACACGTAACTAATACGCTGCCAGTAAGCACGCGAAATGTTAAAGTATCAACGCCCAGCCGTCGAAGAACAATAGAAGCAAGTCATAAAGCTTCATAAATAATCATGAAGTGCGTCGAAGTCAATTTAATACAGATATTTATCTATTATCTGACGCAAATATAAATTCGCCACAGCGAAAGAGTAACTTATAATGTTTTGAACATTACACATAGCGGGAGGTACTGTCAGAGTTGAATATGACATTATCATCAGGATCACTACAATGATGGGAGATTGGGAAGCATCGCACTTCATCTTGACAGTGAGCTGAACGATATTGCAGGTGACGAGGATCGAACGTCCGTAAAACGCTGTTAGATTTTCACGTAGACCAACGGTTGGCGTAATTGCATCGCATCTCTGAGATCAGGTGTAGGAGATGTCCGATTTAAGGATCAACCTGTGAAGTAGTGAATAAGTGTACATAAATTGTGTAACAGTGATATAAAAGTGTTCATGTGTATAGTGATTAATATGCATTGTGTAGAAGTGAAAGAGGCCACTGATAAGAGTATGTTTATCAGGTGGGAAATGTGTGAAATTAAGTGTTGTGAAAAATATAACATGATGGCTTAAATCAAGCGTAGGCCTGAAGCTGAAGTGCTGGCACTATCCAGCGAAAAAGAAAAAGTGAGTACAAATTTACAATGTTATTATAACTAAATAGTTCACCATATAACGATTTATCACTTTGAGACTAAGATGTAACAGTCACTTACTGAACGAGTTTTCACCACTCGTCTTGAATAAAATATGGCTTGGAAGGTGATTTGTTTAGGGCCATTCAGGCCGAAAATAGTGATGGATGTAACGGTAACGTTAAATGAATAATAATAATAATAATCTGGGGTCGGCAACAGTAAAGTAATAGGCACTTTTGGCCTAAATAACGTTCAAAGTGTGTCATGTCTAATATAAAGATACTGTATTTTGGTAAACAGTAAGAAAGTAACGTGGAATTTAGCGAAATACGAGAGCATTTTCAGTGTCAGTGAAATGTGAATGAATATTTGATATGGTCAATCCTTAGGATTATATTTGAGGACCATTAAAGTAAAGTAAGCCAGTAAATTTATACATTTTTATTAGGAGCTATTTAAAGCTTTGGCTTAAGTAATATGACAGAGAGAACGCGGGTGCCTTAATAATTGAGTCATCTATGTGAAGTATTGTTTGAAGCCGCATATTGCGTGCAGAAATAACGTAGAATCCAGTGATTTACGTAAATAAATAATTGCGGGGACCAAACTAATATAGCTTGCGCGTTAGGTGAGAAGTTGGCTAAATCTACGAGTAGTATCGCCCTTGAGCATACTGTATTATTCGCAGCGAATTGGACAGAGCCTGTCTGTATCCGTCGGTTGCATGAATTATGGCCACGAATGACGTCCGTCGAGACGCAGTGAGCATGTGTATAAATGATCTACCCTGAGAGGTAAGGATCATATTCGTCGTTTAGGAAACGCAGATTTCCTTATATTTTATTGACAGCTGCTGGTGAAAATCGTGGATTTTCACTATGATGCGCGTCTAAAGCCACTAGTAGTCACCACAGAATGGCAAGGCTATCACAGAATTACATCCCCAGCCATGAATGTTAATAAGGAGCCGAATTGAGCCCAAAACACTATAAAGATAGGTGTTAAATAATTAAATGACTCAATTACTTAGGAACCACACCTAGCGTAACTCCAGTACTGCAATTGTAAACAAACTTGACCTTGACAGCAGATGAGAGGAGGTGGGGTAGTAGACCACTTCTGCGGCAGCCATCTTGACTAGCCAGCTGGAACGAATTTTATTGCCTGCTAAGGGGAGAGAAGGTCGGTCGACCAGTCCCTTGTAAATTAAAGTCATAGTAGGACACTGAAGAATCTCGATATTTCAATATGCAATTAAGATATGATTATTATGATGATGTCAATTGAATTGAATGGTGTGTTGCAACACACATACGTTGTTGGATCATAGAAATCAGATAATATTTGGCTCAGTTATTCTCTGAGGAGGAAAACTGAACCAAAATAAATTGTAGGCATCTTATTTTGGAGTGCATTTTGCCAGTTCACGCTAATTTATGCAGACGGGTATGTGATTTCCCAGAACATGACACGTTTGTAACGATAACAGCCCGACAAGACCCAGAAAAAAATCGTTGTATGGTGAAACTATAACATATTCTATCCATGTTTATTTTGGAAGGGATAAGTACCACTTTTTTTTAAAGCGTTCATATTGATGGAAAGAAGGAAGATGATTCACGCGACACAACAAAAATTTGTTAATGAATGCAGAAAATTATGAATTTATGCTAATCAAAGTAAATGCCATAAGAAACGGAGTAATGTTTTATTAATGTCATTTAGATGTGATATGTGATTTTTGTGTTATGATACTCCAGTTAAGTAATTGCGTCACATGATGAACACTATGGAAACCCATGGAAGTCTGAAAGTATCATTGACAGGATGCTAGAATTAGATTTGAGTGCAGTGTAGCACTATTTTAAGAAGAAAAACTCACAGAATAACCCTATTTTTATTTGTGGGAATTAAATATAATTTGTCCTTTATTTGTATTTGTTGTATAGCCATGATTTTATACCAGTAAATATTTTATTTTAGGAATATGTTGTGTATTTCATGTAGAGTAGTTACCTGGTAGACTCAAATCCTGAGCATGTGGTCGTATGGTGGGCAGGAACGTCCCATACCTCGAAAGACCGTGAGTTAGCTGTGATACGAACACATGGTCCACATGATGACAGTTGGGTACAATACAAAGGGATTTTCATTATTGTCTCGAATGACAATCTAATTATTCATGAAGTGCGGATCTATAATGCAACGGCAAGGATAAATAATCATAGTAAAACTCGGTACAGATTACCGGTCCATTAAAGGTTCATTATAGCAGAGTGCAGACAGGGTCTGTCTCTGTTCTTGGTCTACCCCAACAGTGACCTTCATTAAGAAAACGTCGAGACACTTCAGGCTTAAATTTATGACGGTGAAGGCGAGTCAATGCTTCCTCCCTCCTGGACGGCATTTTTCACACAGCTTTAAAACAAGCGTGAATCTGAGACTTGGAAAGGCGACACACCACTTTCATTTAACAACAATATTCTGAGGTTCTAATGACCTAATTCTGTAGCTCAGGTATAATTATAATTTCGGAGTTTTAACACTGGCAAGTAAGGATTCAATAAAACCAATCATAATTAAGGGGCTTCCGACGTGAGAGAATTCCGGTTCAATTCTCTGGCCAGCCTCTAGGATACTTCCATTTTTGAGGGCTTAGGGCTAACTCCTAGAGCGAGGGTATATGACCACTCCTCCGAATATTAATAACGACATTGGGAAAAGGTATTCGCACACAATTCCGCGCTTGACAATAAATTTAGCACCTTTTTAAAGTTTGTCACTGCAAACACACACATAATTATTTTCTTCTGTCCAGCTGATCTCCGCAATTATATCCTCCTGGCATTATTTTCACCGCAATTATCGCGTGACCATTAATAATATAGCGCTCAATGGCGACAATCAATACATTCGTGATGCCTTCCAAAGTCTAATATTTATTTCAACGTAATTAATGTCTTCGTCCAAAAATAGTAGTTTTGCCTTTAACTTAATCTCGACTTTTCATTTACAAGAACACAATCGGTTCAATAATTATCATTATCATTATCAGTAGCATTATTTTAGCACACAACGGCTCATACTTGAATATTACTTCAATAATTGGTTTATTCATTACATTATTCTTATCATTTTAGCACATAACGGCTCATCCTAGAATATTATTTCCATGTCTTAATATATTTTTATATTATCCTGCTTGCCTTTTTAAATAACATTATTCTTTTTCATTTACTAGTATTCTCCTGAATACAATTTCTTAGATTACACATTTACATTTTTAGCAATTTTTACTTTAATTATTAGATCCCGCACTTATCGTTCTCACACAGTTTTACATCCCTGATTTTCAATGCTGGAGAATACTTTCTCCGTGGTTACCATTGTTACACGAGATTCCCGAATCCAAAACACATAATAAATTTTGGTGTTACTTACATGACTATTATCCGGCCAAATTGTCCGAATCCCAGCGGAGCGACATTTGGCCCACATTAGATTTCTCACTCCATGATGACACACATATTACCACTAATTAAATTTCCCTCTAGATTACACACTTTTAGATTAGTATGAGGGATTACACACATTTTTTCACTATACAAAAAAAATTATAACTTTCACTAATATTTATATTTACATACAGAATTTCACTTTTGTGGCATCAAACACTGCCTTACACACGTGAATTCTTTCTGATCCAAATCCTAGGGTTGCAAGTTTCGACCGCTGCCTTCTACCTCCTATTTGGATATTGACAGTCACGAACGAAATGAACCTCCTTGGTTACGAATTTTCCCCTAATTCTGGTGTTGAATTTATCGGCACTTACAGTAGTGCACGATAATATTGTCTCTTCCGGTTTGCAATTGTCTATATGGGAAACGGTATGTGGTTACGTTTACCCCTGAAGTCACTATACTGCGCTTGACAATTGTCTTTAATACTATGCGTCTGAAATACATTCTGACGACTATTGTCTTTTCTTTGTGGAGTACTTCCTTGAAACTCCACGTGGCTACTGATGTCTATTGTAGTCTCCTAACTCTATCGCCACTTTGTCACGCTAATCTCTTCAATTCAGGAAAATTAGGTGTTAGCTATGTTTGACCCTACCGTGGTTATACTAACGCACTGGGAAAACGTTTTAGAATATCTACTCTCTGCTGATGTCTCGTATACTTTCGAGATACTACGATGTCACTTCAAATACTAGTGTCTGGGCTTCGACTACCCTCGCCGGCTAACGTATGTTGCTCACAGTTTAAAACTTGGCCTAACACCGTAGACTACTAATTTTTCAAAGTTCTGACGATACTTTCCTTTTGAAAAGAACTTCAACGTTTTTAAAGCGCTGCGACACTGAAGAAAGCTGGACAGTACTTCTATTTAGAGTACTTCCGCGTCGTGATACAGGTTCGAGTCCCACTGACTGAACAAGACTGCCGGTGCTGACGAGCAGCACGACCGATACATGGTCTGATGGATTACTGCATGATTTCCCTTGGGCCCTTATATTTGATTCTGGTAAAAAATAAATGCATTTCTCTTCTTCTCCACCACCAATTTCCAAAATAATAGTCGTACGATGTTATAAAAAATATATCTGAAAAGCTGAGGTTTTAAACGTCTCAACAATATCTAAGTTTCCAGGAATCGATCGTACAAATCTTTAATATTAATTCAAATGATCTCTTCAACCATGTGGGCGGTGTGTTCTTTTTGTCTCCCACCATAAGATCCTGGTTCGGGAACTCACCGAATACGTAATGCTGAATTTACATTTCTTTCTTGTACAATTTCTATGGACTTTATCCACTCTAAAGAATCTCTTTACCTGGATAATTAACACTGATGGAGTCCTTTCTTTATTTTAATGCCCGCAAATGGCTTAATTTCAATTATTTCTCAAATTTCCTGGCTCCTCCCTTGAAGCGGCGATGCCATTTTACTGTCGACTCAGGGCTATTTCCGAAACTACATCTCTCTCATCAATGGAATATTTTCAGATCTATATTTATCTAGTGCGTAACCGGCTCTCTGGTGACTGTTTAGTGACATCACCAGGCAGCTGTGGCCTGGCAATCTGTGGTTGCACAACTTATCCACGCTTCACGCAATACGATGCAGTATTACCTTCTCAACTAACTTCAGAACTCCATTCTAAAGCCTGCATTAATTATTTCCTTTCCGAAATACAAGGATATGGGTTCGATACTGTACCTCTCCCATGGGTTCACTATGTCGAGATGAAACGATTAGCTCAGGACAGGGAGGATGGAAAGCTGCATCAAACCAGTCAAAAGAATGCAGACTCAAACAACAACAACAACAACAACAAGAGCTATCGTAGTATGTCGTAGTATATATAAGATCACATACAAAAATCGCACTAATATTTTATACTTGCTTTTATTACCTGCCGTTATTGTAGATTACAAATTACTCCAATATTTATGCCTATGTATTTATTTGTGTGTCTATTAGATGATAAGTGGAATGACATTGCCTCATACAGAGAGAGATGACAATTGGATGTCACGTCTTGAAGTACTGTTGCCATGGTTATGGTTTTGCCATTTCTTCACCAGATTATCAGAGCTAAGATAGTTTTCTGGAAATATACCCGAAACTATTGGTTTCAGGACCTAAAAATGTGTTTTTCGGTGTCCTTCGCATCGGGGGGAGCGTAATGAGCTATGTCTGATCTTTATACTACAACCTCAATATTTTGTCTGCTTCCTAAAATTACTCCCTACCTCCATGAGGTATCTGTGTTAAGCATATGTAGGCTAGTGATATTTCAGTGTTGCCCTCTGCTTACATAAGAGCTGTTATATGATTTGCTCCAGTACATTTGACGCTAATCCATTACAAACAGATGAACAGACACAATTCAAACTGAGGGTATTTATTTATTTAGTGTATGGCTAGAGATACAATAGTTAACATGGATAGAATCTATACTATGTATGTATGTATGTCCAGATTGTTGATGTATTCTAGAACTTCAGGAGTTGCAAGATCAATGGCACTAACACTGACGTTATACTTTCTTGTCCTGCATTCACTGATGATGTGCTGAAATGTCTGTTGTGGAGCCCCACAGTCACTCTCCGGCGTGGGAATTCTGTTCCATTTGTAGTGGAAGGCTGCACAGTTCCCGTGGTTGGTTCGAATGCTTTTCAGAGTAGACCACAGACCACGACGGAGGTTAAAACCACTAGGTAGCGTCTTCTGCACACATGGCATTGTTAGGTGGTGTTTGTCGGTGAGTCTCTTCTGCCACTCAGCTAAAGTTTGGTAGCTGCAGTTCCTCAAGTTCATGACTTCTCTTAGTGGTGGTTTTCTTGAACTAAGGTGACTTATATTTGCACCGCCGATGTCATCATGTATTGGCAGACCTGGTTGTTAATGATTTTATTGAATTCTCAGAGAGCATCTTTACGTCGCAGATCCGGGGGAGGAATGTGACTTACTGTAACACTGGTAGTCATTGTGTAGGAATAGATTTGATTGTACCAGTGATGAGACGCATTGTGATGTTCAATTGGGTGTCCACAATATTCGTGTGGGCACTATTTAGCCAAACTGCAGCGCAGTATTCAGCAGGTGAATATACCAACCCCAGAGCTGAGCATCACAGATTTGCGGCTATAGATCCCCAAGATGTTCCATACAGTTTTTGAATTATATCATAACTTGTATATATGGTCATTACGAACCTCACCCGGGGAAAAAAACAAAGTTTTAGCTAAAATTTCAAAATTTTCTGGGAGAAACCTTTCCTGCGTATAGAGAAGTGAAAAGTATGAGTATATTACCTCCACCTCTGTTTACATATAAAGTTGAAATTTGTTATAACGACGTCCAAGGGACTTAAAAAATTATGCCATTACAAACGCGTGTAATTTTAACCGATATTCATATTTTCAGTCGAGTGACGTTCGAAATGAAATAGAACAATCTTAACTGTCTTTACTTTTAGCCTATTTTGATTTACGAAAATGTAGGCTTATGAGATCACCTATTGTCCGTGTGTGTATGTGTGTGTGTGTGTATATGCGTCTGTGTGTCCCTAATAACTTCTAAACGGCTAGAGCGATTTTAAAGAAACTCGGTAAGGTCATAGTACAAATTAGCCAACCCCGACTGTGCCCTTCAAATTTCATTATGTCTCACCAATCCAACATGGCGGCAGTGCAAAATATTTCACCGGCATTCTATATCACCGAAACTATTACTCATATCACCCTGATACGGTGATAAAGGGTACTACTAGAAGTTTACCTATGTGACTTTCAGAAACCTGTTAACTAAAAGACGAACATGGTGGTTAAGCAAATATGAAACATTTAAATAGACTTTTCTCGCGATATAACCTTCCGAACGCAGTGTAACATGGTACAGCAAATGACTATACAAATTGCAATGCACTGACATCTAATTTAGTTCAATTGTGTACATAACATCAAGATAGCGGCTATGCAATATGTTAAAATTATGTTTTAATTTCTTGTGTTCTAATAGTGCGATCAAAGTCAACGTTTGAATAATGATGCTACACAATAATCCTCATCTAATAGTACATAGCTCTATGGCCTACATACATTAAAATCGAACATGGCGACCATCCGAAATATTTAAACGGTACTCAATATCTGTTAATCTATGACATCAATCAAACTATTTTTTTATGTTCATAAAGGTTATAAACATAAGTTCACCTATGGGACATTCAATAACCTTTTGAGCACAAACCCAACATGGCGGCGACGCAAAACGTGCATATTCAAATGGACGTTACTCGCGATTTAGCCATCCGAGCGCAGTTAATCATGATACGGTACATGCTTATATAAATTTTAATCGACTGGCATCTAATTCATTTAAATTATTTTAATAACCACAAGAGTGTGGCTGAGTAAAAGCCTCCGTGGCTTAGGCAGCAGCACGCCGGCCTCTCACCGCTGGGTCCGTGGTTCAAATCCCGGTCACTCCATGTGAGATCTGTGCTGGACAAAACGGAGGCAGACAGGTTTTTCTCCGGGTACTCCGGTTTTCCCTGTCAACATTTCATTCTAGCAACACTCTCCACTATCATTTCATTTCATCTGTCATTCATTTCATCATTGCCCCAGAGCAAGAGTGTGGCTGAGTGAAATGTTTAAATCACGATGTGATTTCTTGTGCCCTAATCATGCGATTGAGGTTTGAATAATATACCTACACAATAATCTCCATGTAATAGTACATAACTCTAAGGCCTATAGTCTATATAAAACTCCAACATGGTGACCATCCGAAATATTTAGATGGATCTCAATATCTACGAATCTATTACAGCAATCAACCTGAAAATTTGTATGTTGATAGAGGCAATATAAGTAGGATATATGACAATAGGCTATATAGTTATTCATGGAACTACTTGTTATGTTATATACTCACTTTTAAGCCTACATGATCATATATTACAATTAAAACATTTCGTCAAATATTCACCGAATTTCACCACTCACCTTGTCTCTTCTGCACACATATTCTTCATGTTTTAATTTCTTGGCTGCTTTTGTTTTCGCCATAATGAGAGGTCCACTAATACGTACATTGTAGCTTTTCAGTTGCTTAAATCATTTAAGCAACGAATCATGCACGTCGCTCGGTTCAGGTTTTCGTAACTACCTAACTCTTGAACCATTCTGCTGAAATTGAGCAAGAATGTTATCCTTGCTCAACCAAATTATTTGGACTGCGGAATTAACTGGGACAAACTGACGACACACGTCAGCTTTTTCATTCCATTCTTAAATTCATGAATTACTTTCATCTATTCTACCAACGTTAAAACTTTTTTTTCACTGGCCATGCTGCGCCAATATGCACTTCATGAAAAATCTGTTATGAAAACTGACTTCTGGTACGTACTGTTAATGAGTTCCGGGGAATGCACAAGGGTTACAATGAGGCGGAGAATCTATAATACTGACCTTGGCCTTGAAACAGGCCTGGCGCTTTGCAGATTGTGTGTGCGGGAGGAAGCAGTATGCTCTAATGATGTAAGGAAAGGGAAATCATTTGCCAAGTTGTCAGAGTTTAACAACAGATTTCCTTGTACGTTGGTTCTTAGAAAACCTTGAAGTATTAGAAGCCAGTTTTCAGATTTGCCTAATTAAATTATAGAAAGCTTTCCAGTTGGTCAACACAAATAAACGTGTCATTTAATGATTATTTCAAGGAAGGGTGTTTTAATACTTGTTTCCCGCCTTAAGTGATTGGGCACAATTTGTATTGACCGACTATACTAATCTTTCAATAATAATCTTTAAAAATCGTATTGCAAACTAAGGTTCAAATTAACGTCCTGAGTGAGGTATATGGATACACGTTTGTCACAGTAAACAACGCTGATAAATATTTCCCTCCTGGAGAATATGTCCGTAGTGCAGAAAACCTGACGTTATAATGCCGAGTTGTCAATGAAACACACTTCAACAGTTTATAGTCAGGGAATCTGGAAAAATCAGTTTTATTATTATTATTATTATTATTATTACTATTATTAGTATTATTATTCATTTACCATAAACCGTATAATAAGTATGGAAGGCCTAGTGAAAAAGGGCAAGTCCTACATACAGTACCTATTTCATGCTTCACAGGCACAGTTTACATCTACATTTGTTTTTACAATATTTACATGTTTTACAAAGATATTTTCAGTATTTACGTATTTAGAATATTGACATACTACATTTTCCTGTTCACTCACTCTCTCACGCACGCACTTTCATAACCTCAATCACTCCATTCATTCATTCGTTCGTTCATTCATTCCATTCAGATACTCATTCATTCACGAGACAATCAATCAATCAATCATACATACGTTTATTTATACAATGAACCTTTTTATGTACGGCCTGAATTTCCGAAGATATTTTATATTTGCTGATGGCGCTTGTTTCTAAATGTCGCTAAGGAATGGATGTTTCGTAACACGATTCAGGTTAATTTAGTATTCCACAATGTCACTTGGAAGGGAAGCCAGTCACGCAAACTTCATGTTATATCTGTTTGGCGCAACTAACTTGGGAATTAATTATTCTGTCAGTTATATCACAAATATTGAAACTAATAGCCAAGTTTCATGTCCGGCAGGTCACAAATTAAGTTAGGGTGAGAAGTTGTTACATTAATAATCAAATTACTGGGGGATGCAACTAAAACAAACTTACTGAGAGCTCTTTTCGTGTGATGGCTGCTCTCCTTAAGTTCTCTTACTGGGCAAATATACACTTATTATAAACAATGTTGTTTGTAATTGATGATGGTGATAATGATTGTTGTTCGGGGCTTACGATATAGCGTGAAGACACCGAATGATCGAACTAGTTTATTTGGTCATCTCTCGCTGTGATAAACACTAAGTAACAGGCGCTCATTAAGAGGAATACACGAGTACCAACTATAATTGAGGAATTCAACACCAGAAAATTATGTCAGAACTAACGGACCCGTGCGAGATCTCTCGCATAATGGATTGTGTGCGTCCCATGTGTACAGACTACCCGCTGGGTTTAGTGCTCTGCGGGCTGTAAGCGACAGATTTCTCGCAGGGGCTATCGTCTTGTTTATTTGTTTAAAAGCACTTTATAAACAAATAAATTATTTCCGTTGACTTTTCAAGAAATGCAAGATTTTTCCTGTATTATTGAGACGATTGGGAAGATTTTGGTACAAACCACACATTCTAACTCCTTCTGGTTTAGGAGCTTGAGTTTTGTGATACTTACACCTTAGTCTTAGCGTATTACAGTGGAACTTGGATAATTCGAACCTCAAGGGACCAGTAAAAAATTCGAATTATCCAAAAATTCGAATTAAGAAAGTTCTTTGAAAAGGGTAGAGAAAATATATTGTATTACGTTTACATAATGATTTACGTTCAACAAAGCAGATTAACAGACAACGGTTCTTTATAAAGACTGTATCGTGAATAACCTCAAAAGTTTCAAATAAAAAGTAAAACCAAAATGTACTATTCACCTATTTAACGACAGTAGTAATCAAGCAATCTAGTTAAGTCTTGGAGAAATCTACTGTTTTTCAAAATAGTTTGAGATTTTTTCATGTTTCCTACAATTAAGTCTCACAGCCATCACAAAAGAATCTAACAAATTTAAGGAACGGAAAACAGAACCACTTACTCGGAACAGTTTTTTCGGGAACTGGCCCAACTGACTCAAATGTTTGGCTTCCGATCGGCTTTTTACACTAAAAACTTCGAATTATCCAAAATATAATTCGAATTAACCACGATTTTTAGCATTGATTGTATATAAAATGCTAGGGACCTAAAGAAAAAATCGAATTAAAGAAGATTTTGAATTATAGAAGTTCGAGTTAGCCACGTTCCACTGTATATAATAAGATGTTTCACTCATTGCAACAGTTCATTGTACCAACCACCATTGAGATAGAATAATTCCATGACGAGCGAGAGCAATTATCCTCTGTGGAATTAACACTCGTGCCAACTATGATTAACAGAAACTGAGCTTTTGGTTGATATAAGTTCACTATGCTTAGTATCACATAGATACTATCGTTTCTTAGCGAGTTAGGGAAATTCAATCATCACGAATCGACATGCATGTCATCTACAGTATAATTTACGGTAATCAACCAACAGATTTGTTTACCTGTATGTATATATATACTTGTTATCAATGCCATGCTTCACATTGTTCTCACCGACTAGATGTGTGAGTACATTAATTAATTCATTGATTCATTCATTCATTCATTTGAAATTGGGGGGAGGGGCGTGTCCCCCGGTGTCAAATTGGGTATAGCCTACATAACGAATAAACATTTATACATAACAATTAAACTGGAGTATATACTCAAGTCTTTTCTTAAACACACCTGTATGTTTGGGGAAAGGCTCTATTACTGCGGAAGGTAGAGAGCTCCAGTTATCAATGGCATGGTTTACGAAATAATATTTACTATAATTCGCACGAGCGGCTTCGGTGGCGTAGCTGGTAGAATGCTGAACTGCTGTGCCCAAGATAGCGGGTTCAAACCCGGCCGAAGTCGTCGGATTTTTTCAGAGAGTGAAAATCCTTCAGTATGCCTTCCTTCGGAGGGTAAGTAAAGCCGGCGGTCCCATGTCATAGATTTATGGCATGTAAAAGATCCTTCCACAGACTAAACTTGTGTGAAGCTAACTTTCTAGGTTAGATTTCGCTGGAACGCTCTATTTAAGTTCCAACGTTCACCACTAGGTATCATTGACCTCTGGTAGCGAAAGTTGGAACTACTTGAAATTGAACGGAACTTGTAGCTCACCCTATGGGTGTCCGCTGGAAGCAGCTACAGACTATGGCGAGCCGAACATGTCCTCGGACACTCCCGGCACTAAAAGCCATACGATTAATAAATAAATAAATAAATAAATAAATAAATAAATAAATAAATAATTTGTACGCTGTGGTCGGCCCTTAACTTTGAAAGAATGATCACTCCTACTCATGTAAGTGGGGTTACCCAAATATAATTCTAAGCTCACCCCATGCTGGTTGATTTGTATACGTGTTGTACATAGCACAGAGTCTAGATTTCATCCTCCTAGCCTCAAATGATTCCCACCCAAATTTCTTCAACATACGGGTCACACTGCTCCTGGGATTAAAGTCGCTGAACACAAATCTAGCGGCCTTTCTTCGTACCATTTGAAACTCATTGATGAGCCCTACTTGATATGGATCCCGAACCGCCGAGACTTAATCGAGAATAGGTCTTACAAGTGACAAATATCCTTATTTTTAGCAGAGGTACTACTTCCTTTTAAAACCCTGTGAAGAACTTACATGCTCATGTGAAAGGAACCAATAATATTGACAGTGTCCGCTATATCAAATTTCATTGAGATCAAATCATTCCATGGCGAGGTATAAGACTTTGTATCTCGGACGTGCCCATCATGTATATTTTCTTAAAGGAACCAATATATACCTCGGTATATACCTGTATGTTTAAATTATATCATTAGTCCTCTTTGCCCACATTCCTTTCTGTGACGAGAAATCATTCCTGAACAAGAAGTTCCGTGAAGAACTAAAGAGCCTACTTTTCATGCCAATGATTATTCTACAGTATATGAACCTATCTAGAATAATGACGAAATTAAGTTGGTAATATCGAAATATCTAATTAGTTCAAAATATACCTGGTATAATGTAGCCTAATAGAGCACTACAGTTGGCAGCCCTGTTGACTGAATATATTCTTAGTTCCATCTTTTAAGGTACAGAATACAAAATTTGGTTGTAGTCCAATTGACGTTACATGCACATAGACATTGGATCTATCAGCACGCGTAAAAGCATGTTGGCAACAATGTCATGCGTATGCTGGTTAGAAATAATCGGAAATATTATGATATCTTGTTGTGCCAATTTTGGATGAAATCCATTTGTTAGTATAGAAGTTACATGTATTTTAAAATTGGACATATCAGCAGGCATAGAATCTTGTTGGCAGCACTGCCTTGTATTAATTACTCCAAATTAATCTAGAATGTCAGGTGCTATACGTGTTCAAAGTATAGAGCTGTTGGCTTGCATACTTTCTGATATATTGATATTAGGGTAAACAAATATAGCATTTATTAACAGTTGGCAGCCCTGATTGCTCTTATCAATACTTATAGTCATATCTGTTATGGCACACATAGCACATACGAAATTTGGTTGAAATCCAACTCATAGCATAGAAGTTACATGTATTTAAAAATTGGTACTATCAGCAGGCTTATAATCATGTTGGCAGAACTGACGTATATAAGTTACTCCAAATTAATGTAAAATGTCAGAAAATACGTGTGCATAGTTTAAAGCTGTTGGATTGCATACTTTCTGATATATTGGTATTTGGATAAAAAAATAAATAGAGATAGCAATTATTAACAGTTGGCAGCCCTGGTGGCTCTTAAGAATACGCTCAGTCATATTTGTTTATGTACAGATATTACATACAAAATTTGGCTGAAATCCAATTGATAGTGTAGAAGTTATATGCAATTATACATTGGACTTATCAGAAGGCATAAAATTATTTTGGCAACACTGTCATAGTTGGCCTACTGGAAATTAAACTGAAATGGTATTATCTACATGTGTACCAATTTTGGAATAGCTCCCATGCATATCTTGCAAGATATCCAACATGGAGCTCAAATTTCTAGTGCGTTTTTTCAGCAGTTGGTAGCACTGACATCATTTTCAAATACGGACGTGAGATATTCCGGTGCACATCTTTAGTCATACTAAATTTGGTTTTGATTGCTGCAGCCGTTTAGGAGTTGATAGGGGGGGGGAGGACACACACACACACAGCCAGCCAGACAGACAGACAGACACACATTTTCCCGGATCGATATCATAAGTCTACATTTTCCTCATTTTTGCAAAATGTGAAAAGTAGGCTAAAAATTGATATGCGTGCATTTATAATAATTAGGCTATTTGTAAAATGGAACAAATTATTTCTTCACCCTTAATAATAAAATGAATTGTAGCTGTTCACTATGGCAGATTCAACAGTGATCGGTTCATTCAGTGACGAGCTAGCATAATTCATTATGAGGAATTAACACGTGGTCCGTCTATAGTTGGTGAAATAGCAGCATATATTTATACACCTGTAGGTTTTGTTGACAGCAGTGTTTCGATACGCCATATTTCATAGTAATCGAATCACTCAGTAAAGAGCTATAATAATTCATGTGCGATAATTTAACATGAGTACCATCTAAAATCATTTACATAGTAGTACTCTCTTCCGGTCCAAAATCACAATAGCGATAGAAAAATGATAGGAGTCTGGTGTCCTTATGGGCTCCTTTCACTCCGTTGTTAATGGGCGATAATTTGGTTTAAGATCATATTAATTGTTTATGGAAATTTAAAAGTGACTCCCTCAGTGCATTACGAGATAATGTATTTGAGGGAGAATTTAGTCCTTTCGCAATTGCTGTCGAGAAGATTTATTTTACTTTACTTTAAATATTTTTGTAGGATATTTGAGAGTACTAAAGCTAGAGCATGTGCCTGGAGGGCTGCGGGTACGAACATGGGTCAGCGTCTGGGCTATTGGCCGTCCGACTCGCAGCGGCACTAGTTGTTAATGTAGTTCGCTCGGTCATGGCCTATCAGCAGTTGCTTCAGTAATGATAATAGTATTAACAAGATGTTCAGTAAAGAACATATAGCCTACTTTCTCCTAAATGCATGGGTATTGTTATAACTCTTTGTCCTTTTCAAGGAGTATAATTGAATGTTGGTTGTAGTAGCTTGTTGAAATACAACGTGCTATAGGGATATTAAACATGAATATGAGGTGCCCTTTGCTAGTGCTACCTCTGTAAAAAAATCATTCAATTCGTTTTCACCGTGTTTGAATTGATCTGGGGAATGGATTTTCACACATACATGGCCGCTATTTGCAAACTATTGGGCTGATGACCTTGTAGTCAGTCATAAGATACTTTCCACAAAAAGGCATGTTGTTGCAAAATCCGGTAGAGATCAAATTATTAGGATGGTCGAAATTTGATTTAAGCTTTTAACATTTGGGTGACCGTCATTCCGTTTCCGTCAAGATGGCGGCGATATAAAACATGACACTGAGGTGCCTTTTGCTAGTGCTACCTCTGTACCAAATTTCGTTCAATTTGGTTTCACCGTGTTTGAATTGATAGGGAGAATCGATTTGCACACATACTTGGCCACCATCTGCAAACTATTGGGCTGATGATCTAGCAGTTTGGTCAGAATATGCTTCCCACATAAAGATTTGTTGTTGCAAAATTTGGTAGAGACTAGAATATTAGGTTGGTCGTAATTACATTTCAGCCTTTAACATTTGGGTGGCCACGATTACGTTTCCGTCAAGATGGCGGTGATATAAAACTTGACACTGAGGTGGCCTTTTCTAGTGCTACCTCTGTACCAAATTTCATTCCATTCGGTTTCACCGTGTTCGAATTAATAGGGGGAATCGATTTTCACACAAAGATGGCCGCCATCCGCAAAATATTAGGCTAATGACCTATTAGTTTGGTCAAAGGATGCTCCCTTCATAATGGTATGTTGATGCAAAATTTGGTAGAGATCGGATGATTAGGTTAATCGTAATTTGATTTAAGCTTTGAATATTTGTGTGGTCGCCATTACGTTTCCGTCAAGATGGCGGCGATACAAAACATGACACTGAGGTGCCCTTTGCTAGTGCTACCTCTGTACCACATTTCATTCCATTCGGTTTCACCGTGTTCGAATTAATAGAGGTAATCGATTTTGATACAAAGATGGCAGCCATCCGCAAACTATTAGGCTAATGACCTATTAGATTTGTCAAAGAATGTTTCCTCCATAAAGGTATGTTGTTGCAAAATTTGGTAGAGATCGGATGATTAGGTTAGTCGTAATTTGATTTAAGCTTTGAATATTTGTGTGGCCGCCATTACGTTTCCGTCAAGATGGCGGCGATACAAAACATGACACTGAGGTGCCCTTTGCTAGTGCTACCTCTGTACCAAATTTCATTCTAATCTGTTTCACCGTGTTCGAATTAATAGGGGTAATCGATTTTCACACAAAGATGGCCGCCATCCGCAAACTATTAGGCTAATGACCTATTAGATTTGCAAAGGATGCTCCCTTCATAAAGGTATGTTGTTGCAAAATTTGGTAGAGATCGGATGATTAGGTTAGTCGTGATTTGATTTAAGCTTTGAACATTTGTGTGGCCGCCATTACGTTTCCGTCAAGATGGCGGCGATATAAGACATGACACTGGGGTGCCCTTTACTAGTACTACCTCTGTACCAAATTTCGTTCCATTCGGTTTCACCGTGTTCGAATTAATAGGGGCAATCGATTTTCACACAAAGATGGCCGCCATCCGCAAACTATTAGGCTGATGACCTATTAGTATAGTCAAAGGATGCTGCCCCCATAAAGGTATGTTGTTGCAATATTTGGTAGAGATCGGATGATTAGGTTAGTCGTCATTTGATTTAAGCTTTGAACATTTGTGTGGCCGCCATTACGTTTCCGTCAAGATGGCGGCGATATAAAACATGACACTGAGGTGTCCTTTGCTAGTGCTACCTTTGTACCAAATTTCGTTCAATTTGCGCTCACCGTGTTCGAATTGATAGGGGGGGACTGACATTCAGAGTACACACACTCACACACACACACTCACACACACAGACTCACACACACACATACACACACATAGACAGACACACTTTTTTTCGCCCTGTAGTGATCTCATAAGTCTACTTTCATTTTTTGCAAAAATCGAAAGTAGGCTAATAAAATGGCTAAGTTTTTAGTGAAGTTAATTTGTTCAAGGAAGAGATAGACCTCTAGTTAGATATGGTTTTGTAGAGGAAGAATAATGGTCCTTTAGTAGGTTATGTGTTTCATAAATAATAATAATAATGATAGCCTCAGTTGTGGGGTAAAGGTGGAAGATGTAATTAATAATTTTAGATGTATGTGCAGGGCGGAAGTTTGAATTTAGTGTAGCTGTTCGCTGATTGGTTAGAGCTGAGCTGTCATTGGCTGTTGATTTAGAGCTGAGTAAAATGTGTTTGAAGTTGAATAAATTGGTGTTTAATGATTGTTTATTGTAGAAGTGAGTAATTAATTGAATTTTGATAGAAAAAATTATGTACGATGGGAGGTATTTGTATTTACCTGGCACGCCACACATCACCCCAGGCGGTCGAGCCTTGGTTCGCCGCCCGGGCAGATGCACAAAGTGACCTGATCCTAGGTTCGATCTGAGTTGAGTGATTTTAAATGGTGATGGTTCATTGCTGTTGGAGTAAGCTCAGCAGTTGTGTGAGTGCAGTGGCGTTTGTGGCTTTAGGGGGCCTTAGTGGAAGTGATAGCAGTGAGGGTATAGGTTGAGCTGAATTGGGGGGACGAGTTCGATGCTTGGTGAATGCTTTGTAGCGCTGTTTTATGGCGTCTTTGATGTATTGGCAACCCGCATATGACGCGGCGTGATTGCCCCCACAGTTTATACACGCGGGGCTGTCCTTCGCCACCGTACAGTCAGTGTGGCGATGATCATCGCCACATCTACATCTGTTGCAACGAGTAGCATTCCTGAAATTCGCCGCGTCGTGATACAATCTTTGACAATTATAACACTGATAAGTGAGTGTATTACTGTTGGTAAAGGTTGGGCGGCGTCGCGACGCCTGTGGTCGAGTTTTACGTTTATTGTGTTGCTTAGGTTTGGGTGACGTTTGAGCGGAGGGAGAGTGTGAATTGTGGGAAGAATTAGGTGAGATCGGGCCGGTAGGCAAGTCAGTGGCGTGCGTGGGAGAGTGAATTAATGGAGGATCGGTTTGTGTATTAGTTTGGGTTAGTTTTGAGTATTTGAGAGTGGAAGGCATGGGAGGACGAAGAGGAATGGTATGCGTTGAAGTGTGGAAAGATTCAGTTGTAGTTTCGCAGCCTGAATGTTGTGAAGTTTTGGGAGATATGAGTAGGTGCTGAGGAATACCAGGGTGGCTCCAAAGGGCCGACCTGATACTCTCCAGGCGTCTATTGTTTGTAGGTGTGATGAGAATGTAGCCGTGTTGTGATTCCTCGATTTCGGTAATGTACTGCCATATAGGTTCCAGTACCTCTATGACAGCAGCTCGCTTGGCAATTGGATTCCATCATGGCTTAATCAGGATGATTGTGGCCCACGGAGCTTCAAGCTTGGGGTGAGTGTAATTGGCAACTCAAACTAACACTTGGGGCGCTGCGGTCGGTCTGGATAAGTAGGGTTTAAAATACTCAATAACACGCGTTTGATATGGAACACTTTTTTATTTTTCGGTTATAGTCAGTAAATGTGGTCTCTAAAGTAATGACAGTGTTATTTTTAATTGTATATATGTATAACTGTGCGATACACGTGATCTAATTTGTGTGTTCCACTGGATTTTTTGGTGTCATTTGCATATTATCAAGCATAAGTTTTTATGGTTGATGTAGATCAGCTGATTCAAATTTACACAGGGCTACACTTCGGACATTATTTCGGTACTATTATGCGCAATATAATGTAAATGTCGATCCTCAGTCAACGCCGAGGACATTCAAATAGAGAAATACGGTACATAAACAAATAAATAACACACCGAAGCTGTGCTACTTTTATCATTCCGAGACTAGCATCCACGCAAACCAGACGCCACTGTTCCAAGCTCTGACTTATATCGTGAATTGATGTCAAACTGATGATCCGCCAGCCTTTCCGCCAAGCCTACACCTCGTAATCGCTAAGTTCTTCGATATTCGAGCTATTCCACTACGAGTCATATAGGCCTAATTTGCCTTCCCGTGGGCACTGTAGAATGAGTGATTCCGCTACCATTCAAATATTCAACACCAAACCCACCTTTTAACCATCCAAATCAAGCAATTCCTGTCGCCCCCCGAGTTTTAATACAAGTTACACTCATCCCTTCTCCCTACCAAGCAGCCAATAATTAATTATTTAATTAATTATTCAAGTAACTTCAATCTTACCAGCGCGCCCATCGTAACAGCTGTTTTTAAACTGAATAACCTTCGCTGGCTTTACGTCGCAGGTCTTCTGTCTGTCTACCTCGACAAGTGTTAGATCCTTCCCGGGGTGGAAAGGTATTATTATTAGGTATTAGGTATTATTAGGTATCATCACATTTCGGCTAGTGCTATTTGCATCTTTTGGAAAGTGATGAAAACGTATATCCGCAGCCCTCTTATACATCGACTTACAGCCGTAAACTGAGCAATACACTTTGCTTTTACTCATTTTTCACTCTATCAACGAGTAAAACTTATTACTTATGTATAAAGACACGAACAATTTACCACGATCTGTTTACCAATACAAGAAACCATACACAAACAGTCACCACGTGACAAATGTACCCTACTTGGTAAGTTTCTCATTTTTACCGCTAGATGTCATATCAGATAGCTGGAGTTGCCAATAAAGATGTTCAGTGAAATCGAATGAAGGGAAGGGGGCGTGACTAATTATGCCTGAGTCCATAGTGTAAGTGCAATGTGTGTTATCGGTGAGAGGGAGGAATAGGTGAAATACCGTGGTAGACTTGGTGGCTCGTAGTTGGCTTCGCCCAAGAGAGAAAAATACCGGTCGTCCAAGGTTACCTGTTATAAGCAGATGGGCTGCGACAGTGGACGAGCCGGTTTGATTTAAATTAAATAATTAATTAATAATTATTAATCAATTATTGGCTGCTGCGGTTAATTGGGAATGAGTAGAGCTTGGCTTATACTCGGTTTGATGGGATTTGCTTGAATGGGATGGTTTGAGTGGTGGGTTAAAGTATTTAACTTGGTTTTGAAGGAACAACAATGGTAACGGTTGGCTAGGAGTGATTGTTGCTTATGCTTGGAAGGAAGGCGGGAAGGGTGAAGATTCCTGGTTGGATACGATGAGAGCGATGCGTCGATGTCTCGGCGGAAGGTGGACCCTCTGTTTACATCAGTTTACGCAGAGATTCGCTGTTCGTGGCCGGAGCTCGGCCATTGTATTGGTCCTTTACATCGAGATTTATAGAGATGGGGTCATTCTGAGGTGACTTAATGGAATTCATCCCCAAAAAATTGACATGCCACTATCTATAATTTGTAAACTGGAAGTAATAGATTCAATATTTGATACCTCACTATACCAGATTTCATAAGGATTTGATCTGATAGATTTATTTAAATTGAGGTATGAAGAATCGACTGGCATGCCATCTATAGTACCGAATATGAAAAGAGAGATATTGATTAATATATTTGTAGCCTTAGACTGTAGAAGTGGTTTGTTATACTAAGAATCAAGTATAGAAGATGATGCGATCATTCTTTTCCCCCGCTGTGCTGTGCTGTATCAATGATGGTAGCGACTATGTAGAAACAAAATAACATAAGACGTTTTGTTTGTTATGAGAATTAGTTTAATCATTTTGTTATACAGTTTCCCTGTACAATAAAATTACGAACATTATATTTGGAACGCCACTTGTGCCAAAGGAGCGGTATTCCTGAATTAACCCGGAAAAGAAGGCGCAATTTTACCAAAATCGTAGCCCTAGCCGATAACATGGCTCGAGCCTGTGTGGGATTGCTTGTTTTCCGTCCCCCTTGAGAAGAGTTAAACCTCTCTCTGTAAAGCGAAAAGTAAAACGGGTAATTTCCCATTTATCTGCTTCAGATGTTCCCTCTTATTCATTCGTTTGATGTGAGTTTCATTAGTCTTCCAAGACATCCATGAAGTAAAAGTCGTCTTTGTGTACACAGCCTTTTGATATTTCGAGAAATTAAATGGCCTTTGTTTTCAGTGACGAGTTCATATTTCCAACGTCTCTCCACAAAGCTTTCTCCGACTTGAAAAGTCTCGAGATTTCTAGAACACTTGTCAGATTCATATTGTAAATGTTGAGCAGAAACACAACGACGCTAAATTATTATTGAATTTCCGATGGATAACTAATCGAGTTAGTTCATTGACAGTCCATTTCCCTTATGTTTTATTTTAAGATATTTTATCATGTTCACTACAAGAACAACCTACATTGCGAACTCGATCCTCAGTCTGATAATATTGAAAGACCTTCAAATGTGATAGCAATTTGCCAGTAGATTTATTGTTACGTAAAAGAACCCCTCAGGGGCAATATGTCGTCAATTGTCGTTGTTTACGTTGATTCATTTCGGGGATTTTTATGACATGGTCATGTACCCCCATGTACTTGGATGCTTATTTGATAACCTGTATCACTGTGGAGGATGTGGTAGTGAGCGTATTCATAGTTAAGACTGGGAGGGGGCGGTTGTGGCCATACGTTAGAAACAGTCGCGGCATTTGCTAGGCTAGAATTGAGAAAACACGGATAACCTCTTCTAAAATATCTGAGATGGGAATAAAACCCCTATCTCTTCAATTTAATTTCACGCTCAGTCCAAAGTCCAGAATTACATTTCTTGGCAGAGCCGGGCTAGGCTGGCCTCAATGTCTCAATAAATACGTACCCCGAGACCAAAATAGGCGGCACCAAGGGATGTTAATATATTTACCATTATTATCATGATTATTATTATTATTATGATAAAATTATTATAGCTAAAATGATGCTGCGAAGGAAAAATTATAGAATAAAATAATAATAATAATATAGTAATAATATAGTGATACTGCGTCTACTGCAGACGGACCAATGCAATTGGTCACGTTACCAACACAATAACAAATTAGTTAGTTAGTTATTTATTTATTGTTGATTTAAGGGGTGGAACTACGTCGTCATCTGCCCCTACAATGAAATATTGATATGAAATATATATTAAGAGAAATAAACAATGTCAATAGCCTAAATTATACTGTCATGGTCGACTCATAAATTATAGATTACACTGTGCAGTATTTTGTGTACAATATTAATAGTAATAATATTGATAATAATAACAATGATAACAGTCAATGAAGTCAAATATTTCGAAAACCATCTTTACTCGTGTTTCATCCTCAGAATTCTACAGGCAAAGTTCATATCCTAGGCGGGAGAATTTTTAATGGAGAGGACAAATATGATAAATGAAAAGAGGCTATTTAGTTCTTCATGGAACTGCTTGTTTCTGTGTTTTTTAATATTCAACCATGACGAATAGAAGGACCTAGTGTGAGGACTCCGCCATTATAGCACGATAGTTTGTGGTCCCGCCGCTACAAGCACTGCAAGCGATAATATCCAACTACGTGTTTTGTTGTTGGGTCGAGCCGGGTCTTAGAAAAGTGCGCGAGAAGTTACTGTGAGATATATTTCTGTGAATTAAATTGAATTGTATTTGCTTTCAGTTCTTAAATTCAGTTTGTGTCTTGTGTACATCAGCGTTTTGTGTTTTGTGTACTTCAAACATATTTCTTATGTGGCTTTATTAATTTAAGAGTTCAACATGCCGTACTGTTTTGTGCCTGGCTTTAAGTCATTGTATGGTAGAGTAGTTGACGATATACGATATTTTTCACCACCGAAGGATACAAAACAATTTGAAAAATGGGCCAGAGCTATTCCACGAAAGGATACGGAGTTAACGCGTAATAGTAGAATTTGTCAAATTCAATTCTCCGATGATTTGATAGTAAAATCAGATAATTTTATCGTAAATGGTGAAGAAGTGGAAATCTCTCGTGTGAGGTGGAAGTTACGTCCTGGAGTAGTGCCTCATTTTTTCCCCTAATTTACCGAAGTACCTGTCAAGTGAGAATAACTCCCGTAATGCTCCCAACAGGAAAAAGAATCTCGACACCACCAGAAAAAGAAGAAAGAAGATTGAAGATGGGAGTGGAGCAACGAATGAGGCATTAAAAGGTCAGTCTAATTAATTTTGATAAGAATTTGGGTCATTCTGGTATACTTGCTGATGCTGAAAAGACTATAATAATGCTCAAAAGGCGCCTAAAGAATGCTAACCGTAATTTAATTCGCGTTAGATCCTGCCTGAACTCAGCAAAAAACGAGAATTAATTTGCTGGAGAAGCAGGTTCGAAATTCACAGGCATTTAATTACAAAGATAATGAACACCTTTGCAAGAAGGAAAATATGATAATAGACACTATGGTCAAGAAATGCCAGGTAAAATCTCCCAATGGAATGAGGTACAGCAATGAATTCATTTTTTAGAGTTTATTGTTGAGAATAAAATCACCGAAAGGATTCCGTCATTGTCGCCGACATAATCTCTTGCCTCTGCCCTCAGAAAGTCACTTGAGAAAATTTTGTAAAGGACCTAAGTGCCCTTATGGAGTTAATACGCATAGTATAAATGCTATTTCAGAGTCTTTTAAGGAAGAAAAAAATGATAATTCACGTTACTGTGTTGTAATTTTCGATGAAATGGAGCTAAGAGAAGAAATCCAGTATAATAGTTTTTCTCATAAAGTAGATGGATTAGTTGATTTAGATGAACACACACCTGACCTCCAGAAGAACGTACTTGCAAATCACGCTCTAGTGTTCATGTTCGTACCTTTCATGCATAATTGGGTCAGCCAGTTGCTGTTTATGCAAGCAGAAATGCTATTCCATGGGACATTCTCGCAAAAATTCTAATACAGGTGATTTTGCAGTTAGAAGAGGCTGGGGCGAGGGTGGTTGGCTTTACTTGTGATGGTAGTCAATCAAATAAAAAGGCCTGGAATTCGTTTGGAGTCAGTGGCAAGACAAGCTTTCTACAACCTCACTTCCTTAATTCTGCAGATGTTACGAGAAAGATCTGGGCTTTCTCCGACTTCGTTTATGTATTGAAATGCATAAGAAACCACTTTCATGATAAAGTAGAACTTCACTATAATTACAAAATTATTAATCTCAATTTTTATAGGGAACTGTTCAAAGAAGATCTCTCAGGGTATGCTGGGCTTAGAGCCTAGCCTAAGCTGACAGTTGCTCATTTAGACCCATCATCTTTCCAGAGAATGAATGCTAGGCTTGCATTCCAACTTTTCAGTGACAGTGTTTCCAAAGGTATTACATTTTATCGAGAAATGGGACTGGCAGGATTACAAGGTAGTGAGGACACTGAGACATTTACCAGTGATATAAATGTTGTTGCTGATGCACTAAATGCATTCATTCCGTCTCACGCTCTTCGTAAAGGTTCACCTTCTCATACAGCTGTTGTTAATTTTTTTCAGACCGTGAGATCTACCAATAACACCTTTGCCTCCAACAGAACCTTGGAATCATTAGTAGTAACCCTACAGAGTACTTTGTAGATATGTGAATGGCTTTGGGAGAAAGGTTATAACTATGTGTTGACAGGAAAGCTCACCCAGGATCCCCTGGAACGGCACTTCGGAATTATGCGGTCTTTCAGTCCATCGACAATAGATTTCCTTCATTTGCATCTAATTCAATGTATATACGTCCCTATAAAACAGGCTTTAAATGTTGGTGGAAATTGTGAACCTAAACGGGAGCCGATCTTGACCTCGTATGTTAATCAGATGCGTATATTAGCCCGGAATGTGGAAATTCATAACAAGACAGTGAAGGATTCAGTGGGAACTTACATTAAGGAAAAAATTTTGGTTCAAGATGCAGTAAATATCGAAGACTGGGAAAACTCGGTACCTGAATTTGACAGCGCAGTTCGAAACTCTTCGATTGATAAGTGTTTAGTGTACCATTTGGCGGGCTATGTTGTTATGCACTCTTCTAAATTAATTAAGTGTTCGCCCTGTGCTCATTCTCTACGTGAGAATAATCTAAGTAAATTTTCAGTTCATACCAAAATAAAGGACTACGGGTCAATGAACAACGAAGTGTTTCTTACACGTCCTTCGAGAAGTGTATGTGACATTCTTTTACAGGCCGAGAAAGTACTTACCGGAAAATTAAACTCAAAATCGATGTGGAGCGAAATATTATTTGATTGTTTCGATTCCATAGAAACAATTTCAGTTGATCCTTCAGGAGATGACTGCTGTCTTCAGCATGTCATGTATATTATCCCAGACTTGTTTATCATTGTGTGAAGTGCCGATTTTTCTTCAGAACGAAGGAAATCTGCCGAGATTTGCAATCTCGAACATCCACCAAGTCTTCACGCAAGCTTTCGAAAGTGCAGTAGCCGACAAAATGAATTCATAAGTAGACTGTTACTTTAAATAGTTTATGTGTGCTTGTTTTAATATGCTGGGGATTATGTTTTTTAGGTAGATTTCATTAGAAAGCCAAATATTGCAATGGGTACCATGCTTCGACTTCCGGAAAATTTCAACATATATTCGAGTTTCACATCCCCCAGACCTCAAAACCACCGTCAGTTCAAAAGTTTATATATAACTAGCTGAAGTACCCGTGCTTCGCTACGGGTCGTAAATAAATTAAAATGTGAAGGTGACAGTTAAAACAGGGGATAGGCGAGGTGCTGCGCAGAGGGAGATTAAGGATGGAACATTTTGTCCAACTACACCGCTCTGCCTTGACCGTGTTTTATATCACACATTTAGGTTTTACTCGCTAACGGTTGGAGATACATTTCGGATAGAAAATGCAATTTTTAACCTCGTACATGCCATCAAAAGTTTGCTATTTCTTAGCGTTCTCTTTTTATTTGAAATGGAAATATGAAAGTTTAAAACCAAAGGGTAGAGTGACGTCACTTAAATGGTCGCCATCTTTAATTAGTGCTAAGTATTGAAATCAAAATAACCTGTATGTTAACCAGGTAAATCTGCTACTTCCATGTAAAATTCATGTAAATCGGACCAGTGGTACTTGCGTGATTGAGTAATACACAGACACACACCATCTCATTTTTAGTCTCGCTTCGCTCGCGTCATAGTCGTGTCATATTGTTATTCAATGAAATGCAGGTTTAACCCCATTAACACCCCTTTAGAACCTGAATATCCAAAAATCTCTCCTTAGATGTTTTCGACACACGACAAACATATCCTCAAAATATCATTCTTCTAACATTAATAGTTTTGGTTGGTCGATGAGAGTGAACATCCAACAATCCTTCCTTAGTGGACGTTTTTCTTCCAGAATTTCACCCCTTCCCATAGGCCCCTTAAATTGGATTTATGAAAAGACGGTCGAACACCTATTTATTTTATTTATTTATTTATTTATTTATTTATTTATTTATTTATTTATTTATTTTAAGCTGATTGATTTCCTCCGAGTTTCAAACTCCTCGCCTATGTCGTTTAAGAGATACACGCTCCGTTAAGAATCTTCCAACCCCCACTTTTCATCCCTTTCACCTCATAATATACACTATATCGAAAAACCGTTAGACATGTGTCAGCTTATTTTTAATGATTAGTATATATGCCAAGTATCAATCCCCAAATGAAACCACTCGTGAGATATTGTTATTCAATGAAATGCACGTTTACCCCCTTAACACCTATTTAGAACCTGAATATTCAAAACTCTTACCTTAGTGGACGTTTCCGACATAAAACGAACATATCCCCAAAATTTCATGTTTCCAACTTCAATAATTTAGGCTGGGCGATGATGAGTGAGTGAGTCGGTCAGGACATTTTCTTTCATTTATATTTGATAATTTCACCCCTCCCCATGAACCCCTTAAATTGGATTTATGAAACAAACGGTCGAACACCTATTTACTTATTTAAAGCTGATTTCCCCCTGAGTTTGATGAGTGAGTGAGTAAGTGAGTCAATCAGTTAGGACACTTTCTTTCCTGTTTTATCCCCCCAGAATTTCACCCCTCTCCAAGGGCCATTTAAATTGGATTTAAGAAAAAACGGTCGAACACATATTTACTTGTATTTTAAGCTGTTTTATCCCGCCGAATTTCAAACTTCTCGCCTATGTCGTTTAAGAGATACACGCTCCGTTAAGAATCCCTCAATCCCCAATTTTCACCCCTTTCACCTCATAATATACACGACATCGATAAACCTTTAGATATATGTCTGATTATTTGTAATGATTAGTTTATATACCGAATATCACATCCCCAAAGAAACAACTCATGAGATATCGTTATTCAATGAAATGCACGTTAACCCCCTTAACATCTCTTTAAAACCCGAATAAAGAAAAATCATTCCTTAGTTGACGTTTTGACATACAGCGAACATATTCCCAAAATTTCATTTTTCCAACATTAATAGTTTTCGCTGGGCGTGATGAGTGAGTGAGTCAGACAGGACATTTTCTTTCAATTATTTTTACCAGAATTTCACCCCTCCCCATGGGCCCCTTAAATTGGTTTGATGAAAAAACGCTTGAACACCTATTAACTTATTTTTTTAGCTGTCATTTTCCCCTGAGTTTGATGAGTGAGTGAGTTAGTCAGTCAGTTAGGACACTTTCTCTCCTCCCCCCCCCCAGAATTTCACCCCACCCCATTGGCCCCTTAAATTAATTTATGAAAAAACGGTGGAACACCGATTTACTTAATTTTTTAGCTGATTTTTTTTTCGCTGAGTTTCAAATTTCTCGCCTATGTCGTTTAAGAGATAGGCCTACACGCTCCGTTAGGAATCCTTCAACCCCCAATTTTCACCCCTTTCACCTCATAATAATACACCACATCGAAAAACACTTAGACACATGTCTGCTTATCTTTAATGATTAGTTTATATGCCGAGTATCACATCCACAAATGTAACCACTCGTGAGATATTGTTATTCAATAAAATGCAGGTTTAACCCGCTTAAGACCCCTTTAGAGCCTGAATATCAAAAAATCCTCCCTTAGTGTACGGTTTTGAGATACAACGAACATATCCCCAGAATGCCATGGTTCCAACTTCAATATTTTTGACTGGGCGATCATGAGTGAATGAGTCAGGACATTTTCTTTCACTTTTTCCTTCAGAATTTCATCCCTCCCGATGAACCCCTTCAATATGATTGTTCAAAAAAACTGTCGAACAGCTATTAACTTACTTTAAAGCAGTCCCCCCCCCCCCCTGAGTTTGATGAGTGAGTCAGTCAGTCAATCAGTTAGGACCCTTTATTTCCTGTTCCCCCCCCCCCCAGAATTTCACCCCTCCCCATGGGCCCCTTAAATTGGATTTACGAAAAACGGTCAAACAAATATTTACTTATTTTTTATGCTGATTTTTTCCGATGAGTTTCAAACTCCTCGCCTATGTCGTTTAAGAGATACACGCTCCGTTAGTAATCTTTCAATTCTTAATTTTCACCCCTTTAACCTCATAATATACACCACATCGAAAACCCCTCAGAGACGTGTCTTCTTCCTTTTTAATTATGAGTTTATATGTCGTGTATCATATCCCCCAATGAAACAAATCGGGAGATAATGTTATTCAATGGAATGCAGGTTTAACCCCCTTAAGACCCCTTCAGAACCTGAATATCCGAAAATCCTCCCTTAGTAGACGGTTTTGACATAAAATGAACATATCCCCAAACTGGCATGTTTCTAACTTCAATAATTTTGGCTGGGCGATGATGAGTGTGTGAGTGAGTGAGTGAGTCAGGACATTATCTTTCAATTCTCTTTTTTCAGAATTTCACCCCTCCCCATGAACCCCTTAAATTTGATTTAATAAAAAAACTGTAGAACAGCTATTTACTTACTTTAAAGCAGTTTTTCCCCCTGAGTTTGATGAGTGAGTGAGTCAGTAAATCAGTTAGGACACTTTCTTCCTGTCCCCCCCTCCCCCAGAATTTCACCCCTCCCCATGGGCCCCTTAAATTGGGTTTATGAATAAACGGTCAAACACATATTTACGTATTTTGTATGCTGATTGTTTTCCGCTGAGTTTCAAACTCCTCACCTATGTCGTTTAAGAGATACACGCTCCGTTAGGAATCTTTTAATCCCCACTTTTCACCCCTTTCACCTCATAATATACACCACATCCAAAAACCCTCAGACTCGTGTCTTCTTATTTTTAATGATGAATTTACGTGCCGAGTATCGCATCCCCCAATGAAACCAATCGGGAGATATTGGAATTCAATGAAATGCAGGTCAACCCCCTTAACACCCCTTTAGAACCTGAATATCCAAAAATCCTATCTTAGGGGGCATTTGCGGCCCTTTGGGAAGCTGCATACCAAATTTCATTCCAATCCGTCGGTGGGTTCTGAGATTTCGTGATGAATGAATGAGTGGTATTTCACAAATATATATAGTAGATGATAGTGTCAAGTCTTTGTTATGCTAATCTCGGTTGACAGTGCTGTGTGAGCACTTGAGTAACTAACGGGATTTCAAGTAAAGATCCTCTTTTTCTATACCGGTAGTGCAGAGCAGAACTGGCATCCAGTCGGCCCTGTCTCGACTTTAGCTATGTTGCCATGGAAACTATCTGGCTTGCCATTCCTTCATGAGTATATTTTATGATTTGATTAGCCTGTGCTTGAGTGCAAAAGGGCCGAAATCAGAAGAATGAGAAAGACTATCGAAAATTCATGTAGCCAGCGGTTCCTTCTGGATCCTAAACTATATGTATGCAAAATTTGGTTGAGATTGGCGGAACGGTGTAGATTTGTATACGGAACAGACCCACATACCCACATACATACAGACTTTCACTTTTATATATAAGATTTATGTATATACTAGCTGTACCCGGCACGCATTGCAATGCCAATCAAAGAAAGTGTTGGCATTGTAACTTTGTTTGTTGAAGTGCTTTTGGATTCCCAATATTTTTTTTCTTTTTCCGATAACCACCTCTAACTATTGTAAAATTGATTTACTATCTCAATAAAAAATATCCTGGGAGCGTGCTCAACAACTCACCAAAGTTTCATCGCAATGAAATGAATGGCATATGAACGCATACGGGACTTTGTTGAAACGATTCGAGCGCCGTCACCCATTTGTTGAATATACTCGTACGCTACCTATTGTAAAATGGATTTACTAATTCGAAAACCTTCCCTGGCGTGTACACAACAACTCATCAACGTTTCATCACAATCGAATGAATGGCATACGAACGCATACGGGATTTTGTGTAAACGATTTACGCGCTGTTACTCATTTGTTGAATCTACTTGTGCGCCACCCATTGAAAAACGGATTTACTAATTCATACACCTTCGCAGGACTGTACTATGCTCGCCAAAGTTTTATCACAATCGGATGAATGGTCTATGAACGAATACGGGACTTTGTATAAACGATTCGCGTGCCGTCGCTCATTTGTTGAATCTACTCGTGCGCTACCTATTATAACATGGACTTAATAAGCCAGAAACCTTGCCTGTAGTGAACACAACCTCTCACCCAAGTTTCATCGCTATCGGACGAATGGTATGTGAACGCATACAGGACTTTGTTGAAACGCTTCACCCGTCGTCGCTCATTTGTTGAATCTACTCGTGCGCTACCAATTGTTAAGTGGATTTACTCAGCCAAAAACTTTACCTGAAGTGTACAGAACATCTCACCCAAGTTTCATCACAATGGGATAAATGGTATATGAACGCATGTGGGACTTTCTTGAAACAAACGCACGCCATTTTGTTGAAGCTACTCGCGCCATCTATTGTAAATTGGATTTACTACCCCTATACAAATTACGTTGAATAACTAACGGGATTTCATGTTAAGAGCCTCATTTTCTATACCGGTATTGGAGAGTGCTACTTGCATCCAGTCGGCCGTGTCTCGTCAAGAGCTACTGTTGCCTGGAAACGACTTGACTTAGCTGTCATTTGCGTTACGTTTTATAGTGACTTGTATTGTCTTTGACGTTTTATGTCACGTCACGGGATAAAAAAAAAAATATCCCATGTCCGTCTCCTGGTTCTAAGCTACCTCCACACCAATTTTCAGCCAAATCGTTTCAGCCGTTCTTGAGTTATAATTAGTGTAACTAACACGACTTTCTTTTATATATATAGATACTAGCTGTACCCGGCATGCGTTGCAATGCCAATCAAAGAAAGTGTTGGCGTTGTAACTTTGTTTGTTGAAGTGATTTTGGATTCCAATTTTTTTTTTCTTTTTCGGTTAACCACCTCTAAACTATTGTAAAATTGATTTACTATCTCAAAAACATCCTGGGTGCGTGCTCAATAATTCGCCAAAGTTTCATCGCAATGAAATGAATGGCATATGAACGCATACGGGACTTACTTGAAACAATTCGAGCGCCATCACACATTTGTTGAATATACTTGTATGCTACCTATTGTAAAATGGATTTACTAATTCGAAAACCTTCCCTGGCGTGTACTTAACAAATCATCAAAGTTTCATCACAATCGAATGAATGGCATATGAACGCATACGGGATTTTGAACAAACGATTCGCGCGCCCTTACTCATTTGTTGAATCTACTTGTGCGTCACCCATTGAAAAACGGATTTATAAATACATACACCTTCGCAGGACTGTACTCTACTCACCAAAGTTTTATCACAATCGGATGAATGGTATATGAACGCATACGGGACTTGGTTGAAACGATTCACGCGCTGTCGCTCACTACTGAATCTACTCGTGCGCTACCATATTGTAAAATGGATTTACAAAATCAGAAATCTTCGCGGGAGTGGAAACAACATTTCACCAAATTTAATTGCAATCGCATGAATGGTATATGAACGCATACGGAAATTTTTTAAACGATACGCGCACCGTTATTCATTTGATGAATCTACTCGTGCGCTACCTATTGTAAAAAGGATTTACTAAGTCAGAAACCTTTCCTGGGGGGGGGGGGGGGGGTGCACAACACTTCACCAAAGTTCCATAGCAATGGGATGAATGGTATATGAACGAATACGGGACTTTGTATAAACGATTCGCGTGCCGTCGCTCATTTGTTGAATCTACTCGTGCGCTACCTATTATAACATGGATTTACTAAGCCAGAAACCTTGCCTGTAGTGTACACAACCTATCACCCATGTATCATCGTTATCTGACGAATGGTATGTGAACGCATACAGGACTTGGTTGAAACGCTCCGCCCGTTGTCGCTCATTTGTTGATTCTAATCGTGCGCTACCTATAGCCAAGCGGATTTACTAAGCCAGAAACATTCCCTGAAGTGTACACAACATTTCACCCAAGTTTCATCGCTATCAGACGAATAGTATATGGACGCATACGGGACTTTGTTGAAACGCTTCGCGCGTCGTCGCTCATTTGTTGAATCTACTCGTGCGCTACCTATTATAAATGGATTTACTAAGCCAGAAACCTTGCCTGTAGTATACACGACCTCTCGCCCAAGTGTCATCGCTATCGGACGAATGGTATGTGAACGCATACAGGACTTTGTTGAAACGCTTCGCCCGTCGTCGCTCATTTGTTGAATCTACTCGTGCGCTACCAATTGTTAAGTGGATTTACTCGGCCAGAAACCTTACCTGAAGTGTGCAGAACATCTCACCCAAGTTTCATCGCAATGGGATGAATGGTATATGAACGCATGTGGGATTTTTTTGAAACAAACGCACGCCATTTTGTTTAAGCTACTCGCGCCATCTATTGTAAATTGGATTTACTACCCCCATACAAATTACGTTGAATAACTAACGGGATTTCGTGTTAGGAGCCTCAATTTCTATTCCGGTAGTGGAGAGTGCTACTCGCATCCAGTCGGCCGTGTCTTGTCAAGAGCTGCTGTTGCCTGGAAACGACTTGCCTTAGCTGTCATTTGCGTTACGTTTTATAGTGATTTGTATTCTCTTTGACGTTTTATGTCACGTCACGGGATAAAAAAAAAGAAGTATCCTATGTCCGTCTCCTGGTACTAAGCTACCTCCACACCAATTATCAGGCAAATCGGTTCAGCCATTCTTGAGTTATAAATAGTGTAACTAACACGACTTTCTTTTATATATATAGACTAGCAGGTACCCGCGACTTCGCTCGCGTCATAGTCGTGTCATATTGTCCAGCAAGGAAATGCAGGTTTAACCCCGTGAACACCCCTTGAGATCCTGAATATCCAAAAATACCTCCTTAGTAGACGTTTTCGACGCACAACAAACATATCCCCAAAATATAATTCTTCCAACTTTAATAGTTTTGGTTGGTCGATGAGAGTGAATATCCAAAAATCCTTACTTAATGGACGTTTTTCTTCCAGAACTTCACCCCTCCCCATGAGCCCCTTAAAGTGGATTTATGAAAAAACGGTCGAACACCTATTTATTTATTTATTTATTTATTTATTATTAAGCTGAATGTTTTCCTCTGAGTTTCAATCTCCTCGCCTATGTCGTTTAATAGATGCACGCTCCGTTAGCTTCAATCCCCACTTTTCACCCCATTCACTCATAATATTCACCACATCGAAAAACCATTAGACATGTGTCAGCTTATTTTTAATGATTGGTTTATATGCCAAGTATCACATCCCCAAATGAATCCACTCGTGAGATATTGTTATTCAATGAAATGCACGTTTACCACTTAACACTCCTTTAGAACCTGAATATCAAAAAAATTTCCTTAGTGGACGTTTTCGACATACAATGAACATATCCCCAAAATTTCATGTTTATAACTTCAATAATTTTGGCTGGGCGTTGATGAGTGAGTGATTCAGTCGGGGCATTTTCTTTCATTTATTTTTGAGAATTTCACCTCTCCCCATGAACCTCTTAAATGGGATTTATGAAAAAAAGACGGTCGAACACCTATTTACTTATTTTTTAAGCTGATATTTTCCCGCAGAATTTCAAACTTCTCGCTAATGTCGTTTAAGAGATACACGCTCCGTTAAGATTCCTTCAACCCCCAATTTTCACCCCTTTCACCTCATAATATACACCATATCGATAAACCCTTAGACATATGTCAGCTTATTTTTATTAATTAATTTCTATGCCGAATATCACATCCCCAAATGAAACAACTCGTGAGATATTGTTAATCAAAGAAATGCAAGGTTAACCCCCTTAACACCGCTTTAGAACATGAATATCAAAAAATCCATCCTTAGTGGACGGTTTTGACATTCAATGATCATATCCCCAAAATTTCAAGTTTCTTACTGCAATAGGTTTGACTGGGGTATGATGAGTGAATATCCAAAAATCCTTCCTTAGTGGACTTCTTTCCCCAGAATTTCACCCCTCCCCATGGGCCCCTTAAATTGGATTTATGAAAAAAACGGTCGACCACATATTTACTTATTTTTCAAGCTGATTTTTCTCCATGAATTTCATACTTTATGCCTCTGTCTTTTAAGAGATACTTGCTCCGTTAGGAATTCTTCAACCCCCACTTTTCGCACATATTCCTCATAGTATACACTACATCGAAAAACCCTCAGACATGTGTCTTCTTAATCTTAATGATGATTTTATAAGCCGAGTATCGCATCCCCCAAGGAAACCAATCGGGAGATATTGTTATTCAATTAAATGCATGTCTACCCCCTTAACACCCATTTAGAACCTGAATATCCAAAAATCCTTCCTTAGTGTACGGTTTTGACATAAAATGAATATATCCCCAAAATGTAATGTTTCTAACTTCAATAATTTTTGCTGGGCGATGATGAGTGAGTTAGTGAGTGAGTGAGTCAGGACATTTTCTTTCTATTATTTTTTTAATTCTGAATTTCACCCTTGCCCATGAACCCCTTAAATTTGATTAATGAAAAAAAAAACTGTCGAACACTAATTTGCTTAATTTTTAAGCAGTTTTCTCTCCCTGGGTTTGAAGAGTGAGTGAGTCAGTCAATCAGTTAGGACACTTCCTTTCTTGTTTTTTCCCCCCAGAATTTCACCCCTCCCAATGGGCCTCTTAAATTGGATTTATGAAAAATAACGGTCGAACAACTATTTACTTATCTTTTAAGCAGATATTTTTTCGCTGAGTTTCAAACTCCTTGCCTATGTCGTTTAAGAGATACTGGCTCCTTCAACCCCCAATTTTCACCCCTTTCACCTCATAATATACACCACATCGAAAAACCCTCAGACACGTGTTTTCTTAATTTTAATGATGAGTTTATAAGCCGAGTATCACATCCCCCAATGAAACCAATTGGGAGTTATTGTTATTCAATGAAATGCAGGTTTAAACCCCTTATGACCCCTTTAGAACCCGAATATTCAAAAATCCTCCCTTAGTGGACGGTTTTGACATTCAATGATCATATCCCCAAAATTTCATGTTTCTAACTTCAATAATTTTGGCTGGGCGATGGTGATTGAGAGAGGACTTTTTCTTTCAATTTCCTTATTTCAGAATTTCACCCCTCCCCATGAACCCCTTAAATTGGGTTTAAGAAAAAGACTGTCGAACAACTATATACTTAATTTTAAGCAGTTTTTCCCTCTGTGTTTGATGAGTGAGTCTGTCAGTCAATCAGTTATGGCACTTTCTTTCCTGTTTTTCCCCCAGAATTTCACCCTTCCCCAAGGGCCCCTTAAATTGAATTTATGAAAAAAAAGTCAAACAACTATTTATACATTTTTTATCCTGATATTTTCCCGCTGAGTTTCAAACTCCTCGCTAATGTCGTTTATGAGATACACGCTCTGTTAGGAAACCTTCAACCCCCCAGTTTTCACCCCTTTCACCTCATAATATACACCACATCGAAAAACCCTCAGACATGTGTCTTCTTATTAGCCTACTTTCGTTTTTTTGCAAAAATTGAAAGGAGACTTATGAGATCACTACAGGGCGAAAAAAAATGTGTCTGTCTGTGTGTGTGTGTGTGTGTGTGTGTGTGTGAGTGTGTGTACTCTGAATGTCTGTCCCCCCCCCCCCCTATCAATTCGAACACGGTGAGGGCTAATTGAACGAAATTTGGCACAAAGTTAGCACTAGCAAAGGACACCTCAGTGTCATGTTTTATATCGCCGCCGTCTTGACGGAAACGTAATGGCGGCCACACAAATGTTCAAAGCTTAAATCAAATTACGACTGACCTAATCATCCGATCTCTACCAAATTTTGCAACAACATACCGTTATGGGGGCAGCATCGTTTGACCAAACTAATAGGTCATCAACCTAATAGTTTGCGGATGGCGGCCATCTTTGTGTGAAAATCGATCGCCCCTATTAATTCAAACACGGTGAAACCGAATGGAAGGAAATTGGGTACAGAGATAGTACTAGCAAACGGCACCCCAGTGTCATGTTTTGTATCGTCGCCATCTTGACGGAAACGTAATGGCGTCCACACAAATGTTCAAAGCTTAAATCAAATTACGACTAACCTAATTATCCGATCTCCACCAAATTTTGCAACAACATACGATTATGGAGGAAGCATCTTTTGACAAATCTAGTAGGTCATTAGCTTAATAGTTTGCGGATGGCGGCCATCTTTGTGTCAAAATCGATTACCCCTATTAATTCGAACACGGTGAAACCAAATGGAATGAAATTTGGTACAGAGGTAGCAATAGCAAAGGGCACCTCAGTGTCATGTTTTATATCGCCGCCATCTTGACGAAAACGTAATGGCGGCCACCCAAATGTTCAAAGCTTAAATCAAATTACGACTAACCTAATCATCCGATCTCTACCAAATTTTGCAACAACATACCTTTATGGGGGCAGCATCCTTTGACCAAACTAATAGGTCATCAGCCTAATAGTTTGCGGATGGCGGCCATCTTTGTGTGAAAATCGATTGCCCCTATTAATTCGAACACGGTGAAACCGAATGGAAGGAAATTTGGTTCAGAGATAGTACTAGCAAAGGGCACCCCAGTGTCATGTTTTATATCGCCGCCATCTTGACGGAAACGTAATGGCGGCCACACAAATGTTCAAAGCTTAAATCAAATTACGACTAACCTAATCATCCGATCTCTACCAAATTTTGCAACAACATACCTTTTTGGAGGAAGCATCCTTTGACAAATCTAATAGGTCATTAGCCTAATATTTTGCGGATGGCGGCCATCTTTGTGTCAAAATCGATTACCCTTTATTAATTCGAACACGGTGAAACCGAATGGAATGAAATTTGGTACAGAGGTAGCACTAGCAAAGGGCACCTTAGTGTCATGTTTTATATCGCCGCCATCTTGACGGAAACGTAATCGCGGCCACCCAAATGTTAAAGGCTAAAATGTAATTACGACCAACCTAATAATCTAGTCTCTACCAAATTTTGCAAAAACAAATCTTTATGTGGGAAGCATATTCTGACCAAACTGCTAGATCATCAGCCCAATAGTTTGCAGATGGTGGCCAAGTATGTGTGCAAATCGATTCCCCCTATCAATTCAAACACGGTGGTACAGAGGTAGCACTAGCAAAAGGCACCTCAGTGTCATGTTTTATATCGCCGCCATCTTGACGGAAACGGAATGACGGCCACCCAAATGTTAAAAGCTTAAATCAAATTTCGACCATCCTAATAATTTAATCTCTACCGGATTTTGCAATAAAAGGCCTTTTTGTGGAAAGCATCTTATGACTGACTACAAGGTCATCAGCCCAATAGTTTGCAAATAGCGGCCATGTATGTGTGCAAATCCGTTCCCCGGATCAATTCAAACACGGTGAAACCGAAATGAATGAATTATTTTTACAGAGGTAGCACTAGCAAAGGGCACCTCATATTCAAGTTTAATATCCCTATAGCACGTTGTATTTCAACAAGCTACTACAACCAACATTCAATTATACTCCTTGAAAAGGTCAAAGAGTTATAACAATACCCATGCATTTAGGAGAAAGTAGGCTATATGTTCTTTACTGAACATCTTGTTTTTAATGATGAGTTTATATGCCGAGTATCACATCTCCCAATGAAACCAATCGGGAGACATTGTTATTCAATGAAATGCAGATCTACCCCCTAAACACCCCTTTAGAACCTGAATATCCTAAAATCCTTCCTTAGTGGGCGTGTTTGACTTACTACGAACATATCCCCAAAATTTCATGTTTCTAACTTTAATAGTTTAGGCTGGGCAATGATGAGTCCGTGAGTCAGTGAATCAGTCAGTCAGTCAGTCAGGACACTTGTTATTATATAAGAGATAGATGAGACTTTCCAAGTCGATTTGCTCGTAGAAATATGGAATATAGCTCTTTCTGCGCGTATCAATGCGAGGAGAAATGTTCGTGGTTTCAATTTCTACGAAGTGGGAAACGAACCACGCGTTTAAGGCCCTAAAACGAACGGATTTCGAGATATTGCCAGAAAACTATCCCCGGTCTGCGAAATTTCAGCGGTTGAGAATAGTAACGTTGATCTGTTTCTCAGAGGGAACTCAGTTATTTGGGAATATATCCGAAACCGTTCATTTTAGGAACTTAAAAAGTGTGTTTCGGGGTTCCTACAGGACCTCCGAGTATTGTTTCTCGTATCTGGCGGCTTAAAATGAGCTAAATCCGAACTTTGTACCGACTGTCCTTGCTCAGTGCCAAAGGGCCGAAAAGAGTCACTTACAAATTGAATTTTCATAAACCGTTTCTTAGTGGGTCTCTACATACTCGGATCAACCAACATGCAAAATTTCAGCTTTCTAGGACTTGTGGTTTGAGCCCTGCTTCGATGACTCAATTTTGGATGGTCAATGCCAAAGGGGCGAAAACAGTCACTTACAAATTGAATTTTCAAAAACCGTTCCCTAGTGAGCCTCTACATACCCGGATCAACCAACATGCAAAATTTCAGCTTTCTAGGTCTAGTGGTTTGAGCCCTGCGGTGATGAGTCAATTTTGGATTATATATAATAGACTAGCAGGTACCCGCGGCTTCGCTCGCGTCATAGTCTTGTCATATTGTTTTTCAATGAAATGCAGCTTTAACCCCGTTCACACCCCTTTAGAACCGGAATATCCAAAATTCCCTCCTTAGTAGATGTTTTCGACACACAACAAACATATCCCCAAAATATCATTCTTCTAACTTTAATAGTTTTGGTTGGTCGATGAGAGTGAATATCCAAAAATCCTTCCTTAGATGACGTTTTTCTTCCGGAATTTCACCCCTCCCCATGGGCCCCTTAAATTGGATCTATGGAATAACGGTCGAACCCCTATTTATTTAATTATTTATTTATTTATTTATTATTAAGCTGATTGTTTTCCTCTGAGTTTCAAACTCTGTTTTCTTCTGAGTTTCAAACTCCTCGCCTATGTCGATTAAGAGATGCACGCTCCGTTAGGAATCCTTCAACCCCCAATTTTCACCCCTTTCACCTCATAATATACACCATATCGATAAAACCTTAGACATATATTTGCTTATTTTTTAAAATTAATTTATATGCCGAATATCACATCCCGAAATGAAACAACTCGTGAGATATTGTTAATCAATGAAATGCAAGTTTTACCCCCTTAACACTCTTTCAGGACATGAATATCCAAAAATCAATCCTTTGTGGATGTTTTCGACATACATCGAACATATCCCTCAATTTTTTTAAGTTTCTAACTGCAATAGGTTTGGCTGGGGGGATGATGAGTGAATACCCAAAAATCCTTCCTTAGTGGACTTCCTTTCCCAGAATTTCACCCCTCCCCATGGGCCCCTTAAATTGGATTTATGAAACAACGATCGACCACATATTCACATATTTTTCAAGCTGATTTCCCCCCCCCCCCCCCCTGAGTTTCGTACTTTATGCCTCTGTCTTTTAAGAGATACTTGCTCCGTTAGGATTCCTTCAACCCCCACTTGTCACACATACACCTCATAATTTAATATACACTACATCGAAAAACACTCAGACATGTGTCTTCTTATTCTTAATTATGAGTTTATATGCCGAGTATCGCATACCCCAAGGAAACCAATCGGGAGATATTGTTATTCAATTAAATGCAGGTCTACACCCTTAACACCTCTTTAGAACCTGAATATACAAAAATCCTTCCTTGGTGAACGTTTTCGACATACAACGAAAATAACCCCAAAATGTCATGTTCCTAACTTCAATAATTTTGGCTGGGCGATGATGAGTGAGTGAGTAAGTCAGGACATTTTCTTTCATTTATTTTTCAGAATTTCACCCCTCTCATGAACTCCTTAAATTGGATTCATGAAGAAGAAAAAAAAAACGGTCGAACACCTATTTACTTACTTTAAAGATGTTCTTCCCACCTGAGTTTGATAAGTGAGTGAGTTAATCAGTTAGAACACTTTCTTTTTTTTCCCCCAGAATTTCACCCCTCTCCAAGGGCCATATAATTGTAATAATGAAGAAACGGTCGAACACCTATTTACTTATATTTTAAGCTGGTTTCTTTTTCGCTCGAACACCTATTAACTTATTTTTAAGCTGTCGTTTCCCCCTGAGTTTGATGAGTAAGTGTGTTAGTCAGTAGTTAGGACACTTTCTCTCCTTTTTCCCCCGAATTTCATCCCACCCCATTGGCCCCTTAAATGGAATTTATGAAAAAACCGTCGAACACCGATTTACTTATTTTATAAGCTGATTTTTTTCCCGCTGAGTTTCAAACTTCTCGCCGATGTCGTTTAAGAGATACACCCTGCGATAGGAATCCTTCAAACCCCAATTTCACCCCTTTCACCTTATATTACACACCACATCGAAAAACCCTTACACACATGTCTGCTTTTTTTTAATGATTAGTTTATATGCCGAGTATCACATCCACAAATGAAACCACTCGTGAGATAATATTATTCAATGAAATGCAGGTTTAAGACCCCTTTAGAACCTGAATATCCAAAAATCCTCTCTTAGTGTACGGTTTTGACATACAAAGTACAACGAACATATCCCCAAAATCTCTTGTTTCTAACTTCAATAATTTTGGCTGGGCGATGATGAGTGAGTGAGTGAGTGAGTGAGTGAGTGAGCCAGGACATTTTCTTTCATTTTTCTTCCAGAATTTCACCCCTCCCCAAGAACCCCTTAAATTTTAATTATGAAAAAAAAACTGTCGAACACTTATTTACTTATTTTTCAGCAGTTTTCTGTCCCTGAGTTTGAGGAATGAGTGAGTCAGTCAATCAGTTATGACACTTTCTTTCCTGTTTCCCCCCCCCCCCCCCCAGAATTTCACCCCTCTCCATGGGCCCCTTAAATTGGATTTATGAAAAAAAGAACGGTCGAACTCCTATTTACTTATCTTTTAAGCTGATTTCCTCCGCTGAGTTTCAATCTCCTCGCCTATGTCGTTTAAGAGATACACGCTCCGTTAGGAATCCTTCAACACCCAATTTTCACCCCTTTCACCTCATAATATACACCACATCGAAACACCCTCAGACACGTGTCTTCTGATTTTTAATGATGTGTTTATATGCCGAGTATCACATCCCCCAATGAAACCAATCGTGAGTTATTGTTATTCAATGAAATGTAGGTTTAACCCCCTTAAGACCCCTTTAGAACCTGAATATCAGAAAATCCTCCCTTAGTGGACGGTTTGACATACAATGATCATTTCCCCAAAATGTCATGTTTCTAACTTCAATAATTTTGGTTGAGCGATGGTGAGTGAGTCAGGACTTTTTCTTTCAATTTTCTTTTTTCAAATTTCACCCCTCCCCATGAACCCCTTAAATTGGGTTTATAAAAAAAAAACTGTCGAACACGTATTTACTTATTTTTAAGCATTTTTAGCCTACTTTCGATTTTTGCAAAAAATGAAAGTAGACTTATGAGATCAACACAGGGCGAAAAAAGTGTGTCTGTCTGTGTGTGTGTATGTGTGTGTGTGAGTCTGTGTGTGTGTGTGTATGTGTGTGTGTGAGTCTGTGTGTGTGTGTGTGTGTGTGTGTCTGTGTGTGTGTGAGTGTGTGTACTCTGAATGTCTGTCCCCCCCTATCAATTCGAACACGGTGAATGCGAATTGAACGAAATTTGGTACAAAGGTAGCACTAGCAAAGGACACCTCAGTGTCATGTTTTATATCGCCGCCATCTTGACGGAAACGTAATGGCGGCCACACAAATGTTCAAAGCTTAAATCAAATTACGATTAACCTAATCATCCGATCTCTACCAAATTTTGTATCAACATACCTTTATAGAGGAAGCATTCTTTGACCAAATGAATAGGTTATTAGCTTAATAGTTTGCGGATGGCGGCCATCTTTGTGTGAAAATCAATTCCCCCGATTAATTCAAACACGGTGAAACCGAATGGAACGAAATTTGGTACAGAGGTAGCACTAGCAAAAGGCACCTCAGTGTCATGTTTTATATCGCCGCCATCTTGACGGAAACGTAATGGCGGCCACACAAATGTTCAAAGCTTAAATCAAATTACGACTAACCTAATCATCCGATCTCTACCAAATTTTGCAACAACATACCTTTATGGGGGAGCATCCTTTGACCAAACTAATAGGTCATCAGCGTAATAGTTTGCGGATGGCGGCCATCTTTATGTCAAAATTGATTCCCCCTATTAATGCGAACACGGTGGAACCGAATGGAACGAAATTTGGTACAGAGGTAGCACTAGCAAAGGGCACCTCAGTGTCATATTTTATATCGCCGCCATCTTGACTGAAACGTAATGGCGGCCACACGAATGTTCAAAGCTTAAATCAAATTACGATTAACCTAATCATCCGATCTCTACCAAATTTTGCAACTACATACCTTTATGGAGGGATCATCCTTTGACCAATCTAATAGGTCATTCGCCTAATAGTGTGCGGATGGCGGCCATCTTTATGTCAAAATTGATTCCCCCTATTAATTCGAACATGGTGGAACCGAATGGAACGAAGTTTGGTACAGAGGTAGCACTAGCAAAGGGCACCTCAGTGTGATGTTTTATATCGCCGCCATCTTGACGGAAACGTAATGGCGGCCACATGAATGTTCAAAGCTTAAATCAAATTACGATTAAGCTAATCATCCGATCTGTACCAAATTTTGCAACTACATACCTTTATGGATGGAGCATCCTTTGACCAATCTAATAGGTCATTCGCCTAATAGTTTGCGGATGGCGGCCATCTTTGTGTCAGAATCGATCCCCCCTATTAATTCAAACACGGTGAAACCGAATGGAACGAAATTTGGTACAGAGATAGCACTAGCAAAGGGCATCTCAGTGTCATGATTAATATCGCCGCCATATGGACAGAAACGTAATGGCGGCCACACAAATGTTTAAAGCTTAAATCAAATTACGACTAACATAACCATCCGATCTCTACCAAACTTTGCAACAACATACCGGTATGGAGGGACCATCCTTTGACCAATCTAATAGGTCATTAGCCTAATAGTTTGCGGATGGCGGCCATCTTTATGTCAAAATTGATTCCCCCTATTAATTCGAACACGGTGGAACCGAATGAACGAAATTTGGTACAGAGGTATTACTAGCAAAGGGCACCTCAGTGTCATGTTTTATATCACCGCTATCTTGACGGAAACGTAATCGCGGCCACCCGAATGTTAAAAGCTAAAATGTAATTACGACCAACCTAATAATCTAGTCTCTACCAAATTTTGCAACACCATATCTTTATGTGGGAAACATATTCTGACCAAACTGCAAGAACATCAGCCCAATAGTTTGCAGATGGTGGCCAAGTATGTGTGCAAATCGATTCCCCCTATCAATTCAAACACGGTGAAACCGAATTGAACGAAATTCGGTACAGAGGTAGCACTAGCAAAGGGCACCTCATATTCATGTTTAATATCCCTATAGCACGTTGTATTTCAACAAGCTACTACAACCAACATTCAATCATACTCCTTGAAAAGGACAAAGAGTTATAACAATACCCATGTATTTAGGAGAAAGTAGGCTATATGTTCTTTACTGAACATCTTGTTTCTTTATTGGAGGGGAGTTCTGGATGCCCTTCGCTCCAAGAAAGACCAATTACATATTGTCCATCTTCTTTCCGCTGTAAGGTATGTAGAAGTTTCTCCCTAGCTTCGCGCTCCTGGTCGACCACTAATTTGACTTGGGATGAATCTTGAATCCCCATTGTTTCAAGATTCCACAGCTGTGAAATAGATTCATTATTATAAGCCATATAAATTGTTGTGTTGAAGAAGTTCACTTCAGGTGGATTGTCACATCTCTCTCCACCAAGCGTCCAAACCAGTTTAGTCTCAATGGCGGTGAGACCACCCGTAAGTGGGATGACATTTCTAGTAAAGAGTTTGGCATACAAATCCATTCCAATAAGGAGTTCTATTTCTGGACAGTTGTCACCAGTATCACTGATCCATATTTTCTTCAGTCTCAGTTCGATCATCAAAGTAAAGCATCTTGCAATGCGTGGAATGGATTGACAAATTCTCAGCTGATCTCTTTCTTCGACTTCAATCTTCCTTTTGGTTTCTGCAACTTGATTCGGTACCTTTTGTGACTCACTTCTGACATCTGACTCCCACCAAATAAAACAGGAATTGCAGTCTCTTCATCACACGGCTTTAAGCCTAACTCATCAATTGTTTTATTCAGGAGGTACGACCTTTTGGAATCTACAATCCAAGAAAGCCCTTACTGTTTTTTGTTTATCGTTCCCTCGCAGAGTAACCATAAGCGTTTGAAAAAGTCCTCTCGGCACGCCGGAAGGCGGAGGTAGATTTCACCGGACAAACTTGGGGATAGGCGAAAATAGGCAGAATATGCAGGTTTTCGTAGAAGAATCAGACCTCATTTATTGCGAGAAGGTATTTTATAATTGTAGCTTAATTAATTTTGTTTTTCGTTATTTTATGCTTATTTTAAACATTTTATTGTCTTATGGGAACGGTAACCTTCTTGTCATTTGGGGTCCATTTTTATACTTGTGGTCACACTGTCCTTATGCAAGGTTTCGTCACTGATGTGTAATTATGTAACGGTCTGTTACTTCTTCACGCAAAATTATATCTCCGCAGAGATTTTAGTTGGTTCCTCAGTTAAGGGCTGCGACAACGGGGTCATGTAACCCCGTGTACTTAGGGATGGCTGTAATAGTCTGTAATTCAGGTAAGGACTGCAGACGGTCAATTTCAAGCAGTAGTTCCTAATGTTGCTACCAGGTACTACCGTCAACGACACCTAGCTGTGAACTTGGATACTAGATGCCACCCCAATCAGCAACTCGCAACGAACGTTGGAACTTCCCCTCCAAAGGAAAGCATACTGAGGGATTTTAGCTCTCTTAGAAAATCTGACGACTTCGGCCTGCTTTGAAACCGCGACCTTGGGCATAGACATTCTGCATGCTACCAGTTACGTCACCGAAGCCGCTTCCCACTTAGATGGAAATACTGAATCTGATCTCCTGTAAGTGCGTTGTCATGGCAACGTCTGATGGCTCATTCCTCATCAATTTAGTAGTGTTGCCATGGCAACCTCTGATAGCTCTTGGCATTTTCTTATAATTCCGAAATCATTGTTCTCATCCCTTGGCATAATGGTGGGTCATATCAAAAATTCTTTCAGACAAAAGTTTTAGGTAAATATTAGGGGAATATTGTCCATTTCGTACGGTTTTGATATTGTGCCTATTAAGAGAGATATGATTAATGTTTCCCGAAAAACCCACTTTTTCCCACCCCTTTGGTCAATGGTTGGTGATATAAAAAAACTCTTCAAACATAAATTTTTGGGCTTTATCCGACACATAGTATGAACGTTGAACGGATTCGATATTTCACATATTAAGAGAGTTATAGCAATATTTCACTTTTTCGAAAAAAAGCCCCCCATTTTCACCCCCTTCTACCGATTTAGCCCAGCAACGAACTCGACCGAGATTTTATAGGTATACATATTCGGTAAAAAGTGATTGGTGCAAAATTACGGCAGTTATCGTGTCCACAAGAAACTGATGTATAGGCCCTATATACATATACATACATAAAATACATATAAACTTTTGAACTGACGGTGGTTTTGGGGTCTGGGGGATGTGAAACGCAAAGACATGTCGAAATTTTCCGGAAGTCGAAACATGGTACCCATTGCAATAGTTAGCTTTCTAATGAAATCTACCTCTGGTTGGTTCCTCAGTTTAGGGGCTGCGACAACGCGGTTATCTAACCCCGTGTACTTTGGATGAGTGTAGAATCTGTCTGATAAACGGTGTGAATTGTAAAGGATGTATTAGTCTGTAATTCAGGTAAGGACTGCAGACGGTCAATTTCAAGCAGTAGTTCCTGATGTTGCTACCAGGTACTACTGTCAATGACACCTAGCTGTGAACTTGGCTACTAGATGCCACCCCAACCAGCAACTCGTAACGAACGTTGGAACTTCCCCTCCAAAGGAAAGCATACTGAGGGATTTTAGCGCTCTTAGAAAATCCGACGACTTCGACCGGCTTTGAAACCGCGACCTTGGGCATAGACATTCTGCATGCTACCAGTTACGTCACCGAAACCGCTTCCCACTTAGTCAGATGTCAAAGTCAACCCCTGGCACCATCCAGCCCATGACGGGCTAAGGCCGACCAAGCGACCGCTGCCCAGCCATTTGGCCTGCAGATATTGGGGTGACGCGTGATCAGCGCGTCGGGTCCCCTCGGCCGTTAATATTGGTATTCGTGATCGGGGTGCTGTCTCACTGTCAGACAGCTACTCAATTGTCCTCACGAGGCTGAGTACACCCCGTTCCAACCCTCATGTCAGTTTTAAAGTCCCTCACGGAGCCGGGGATCGAACCCGGGGCCTCCGGGTGAGAGGCAGGCGCGCTACACCAACACCACGGGGCCGGCTTAGTCAGATGGAAATACTGAATCTGATCTCGTGCAAGTGCGTTGTCATGGCAGCGGCTCATCCCTCATCAATTTAGTAGTGTTGCCATGGCAACCTCTGATAGCTCTTGGCATTTTCTTATAATTCCGAAATCATTTTTCTCATCCCTTGGCGTAATGGTGGGTCATATCAAAAATTCTTTCAGACAAAAGTTTTTGGTAATTATTAGGGGAATATTGTCCATTTTGTACGGTTTTGATATTGCGCCTATTAAGAGAGATATGATTAATGTTTCCCGAAAAACCCACTTTTTCCCACCCCTTTGGTCAATGGTTGGTGCTATAAAAAAAACTCTTCAAACATAAATTTTTGGGCTTTATCCGACACATAGTATGAACGTTGAACGGATTCGATATTTCACATATTAAGAGAGTTATAGCAATATTTCACTTTTTAGGAAAAAGCCCCCCATTTTTACCCCCTTCGACCGATTTAGCCCAGTAACGAACTCGACCGAGATTTTATAGGTATACATATAAGGTAAAAAAATTCAAAGTGATTGGTGCAAAATTACGGCAGTTATCGTGTCCACAAGAAACTGATATATATATATATATATATATATATATATACATACATAAATTATATATAAACTTTAGAACTGACGGTGGTTTTGGGGTCTGGGGGATGTGAAACGCGAAGATATGTCGAAATTTTCCGGAAGTCGAAACATGGGACCCATTGCAATAGTTAGCTTTCTAATGAAATCTACCTAAAAAAAAGTCCTCTCGGCACGCCGGAAGGCGAAAGGTAGATTTCCCCGGACAAACTTGGGGATAGGCGAAAATAGGCAGAATATGCAGGTTTTTGTAGAAGGATCAGACCTCATTTATTGCGTCAAAGTATTTCATAATTGGAGAGTAATTAACTTTGTTTTTCGTCATTTTATGCATATTTTAAACATTCTATTGTCTTATGATGACGGTAACTTTCTTGTCATTTGGAGTCCATGTTTAGCCTACTTTCGATTTTTGCAAAAAATGAAAGTAAACTTATGAGATCACTACAGGGCGAAAAAAAGTGTGTCTGTCTGTGTGTATGTGTGTGTGTATGTGTGTGTGTGAGTCTGTGTGTGTGTGTGTGTGTGAGTGTGTGTACTCTGAATGTCTGTCCCCCCCCCCTATCAATTCGAACACGGTGAGCGCAAATTGAACGAAATTTGGTACAAAGGTAGCACTAGCAAAGGACACCTCTGTGTCATGTTTTATATCGCCGCCCTCTTGACGGAAACGTAAAGGCGGCCACACAAATTTTCAAAGCTTAATTCAAATTACGACTAACCTAATCATCCGATCTCTACCAAATTTTTCAACAACATACCTTTATGGGGGCAGCATCATTTGACCAAACTAATAGGTCACCAGCCTAATAGTTTGCGCATGGCGGACATCTTTGTGTGAAAATCGATTGCCCCTATTAATTCGAACACGGTGAAACCGAATGGAATGAAATTTGGTACAGTGGTAGCACAAGCAAAGGGCACCCCAGTGTCATGTTTTATATCGCCGCCATCTTGACGGAAACGTAATGGCGACCACCCAAATGTTCAAAGCTTAAATCAAATTACGACTAACCTAATCATCCGATCTCTACCAAATTTTGCAACTACATGCCTTTATGAAGGGAACATCCAATGACAAATCTAATAGGTCATTAGCCTAATAGTTTGCGGATGGCGGCCATCTTTGTGTCATAATCGATTACCCCTATTAATTCGAACACGGTGAAACCGAATGGAATGAAATTTGGTGCAGAGGTAGCACTAGCAAAGGGCACCTCAGTGTCATGTTTCATATCGCCGCCATCTTGACGGAAACGTAATAGCGGCCACACAAATATTCAAAGCTTAAATCAAATTACGATTAACCTAATCATCCGATCTCTACCAAATTTTGCATCAACATACCATTATTGAGGGAGCATCCTTTGACCAATCTAATAGGTCATTAGCCTAATATTTTGCGGATGGTGGCCATCTTTGTGTGAAAATCGATTCCCCCTATTAATTCGAACATGGTGAAACCGAATGGAACGAAATTTCGTACAGAGGTAGCACTAGAAAAGGCCACCTCAGTGTCATGTTTTATATCAACGCCATCTTGACGGAAACGTAATCGCGGCCACCCAAATTTTAAAGGCTAAAATGTAATTACGACCGACCTAATAATCTAGTCTCTACCAAATTTTGCAACAACAAACCTTTATGTGGGAAGCATATTCTGACCAAACTGCTAGATCATCAGCCCAATAGTTTGCAGATGGTGGCAAAGTATGTGTGCAAATCGATTCCCCCTATCAATTCAAACACGGTGAAAGCGAATTGAACGAAATTTGGTACAGAGGTAGCACTAGAAAAGGCCACCTCAGTGTCATGTTTTATATCCCCGCCATCTTGACGGAAACGTAATCGCGGCCACCCAAATTTTAAAGGCTAAAATGTAATTACGACCAACCTAATAATCTAGTCTCTACCAAATTTTGCAACAACAAATCTTTATGTGGGAAGCATATTCTGACCAAACTGCTAGATCATCAGCCCAATAGTTTGCAGATGGTGGCCAAGTATGTGTGCAAATCGATTCCCCCTATCAATTCAAACACGGTGAAAGCGAATTGAACGAAATTTGGTACAGAGGTAGCACTAGAAAAGGCCACCTCAGTGTCATGTTTTATATCACCGCCATTTTGACGGAAACGTAATCGCGGCCACCCAAATGTTAAAGGCTAAAATGTAATTACGACCAACCTAATAATCTAGTCTCTACCAAATTTTGCAACAACAAATCATTATGTGGGAAGCATATTCTGACCAAACTGCTAGATCATCAGCCCAATAGTTTGCAAATAGCGGCCATGTATGTGTGCAAATCCATTCCCCAGATCAATTCAAACACGGTGAAACCGAATTGAATGAATTTCTTCTACAGAGGTAGCACTAGCAAAGGGCACCTCATATTCATGTTTAATATCCCTATAGCACGTTGTATTTCAACAAGCTACTACAACCAACATTCAATTATACTCCTTGAAAAGGACAAAGAGTTATAACAATGCCCATGCATTTAGGAGAAAGTAGGCTATTTGTTCTTTACTGAACATCTTGTTTTCCCCTGAGTTTGATGAGTGAGTCTGTCAGCCAATCAGTTAGGACACTTTCTTTCCTGTTTTTCACCCCCAAAATTTCACCCCTCCCCATGGGCCCCTTAAATTGGATTTATGAAAAAACGGTCAAACACCTATTTACTTATTTTTAAGCTGATTTTTTTCGCTGAGTTTCAAACTCCTCGCTTATGTCGTTTAAGAGATACACGCTCCGTTAGGAATCCTTCAACCCCCACTTTTCACCCCTTTCACCTCATAATATACACCACAACGAAAAACCCTCAGACTCGTGTCTTCTTATTTTTAATGGTGAGTTTATATGCCGAGTATCACATCCCTCAATGAAACCAAGCCGGAGATATTGTTATTCAATGAAATGCAGGTGTACCCCCTTAACACCCCTTTAGAACCTGAATATCCAAAAATCCTTCCTTAGTGGGCGTTTTCTACTTACAACGAACATATCCCCAAAATTTCATGTTTCTAACTTAAATAGTTTTGGCTGGGCGATGATGAGTCAGTCAGTCAATCAGTCAGTCAGTCAGTCAGGACACTTGTTTTTATATAAGAGATATATGTATATATATCAGTTTCTTGTGGACACGATAACTGCCGTAATTTTGCACCAATTACTTTGAATTTTTTACCGAATATGTATACCTATAAAATCTCGGTCGAGTTCGTTACTGGGCTAAATCGGTCGAAGGGGGTGATATTGGGGGGCTTTTTTCGAAAAAGTGAAATATTGCTATAACTCTCTTAATATGTGAAATATCGAATCCGTTCAAAGTTCATACTATGTGTCGGATAAAGCCCAACAATTTATGTTTGTTGAGTTTTTTTATAGCACCAACCATTGACCAAAGGGGTGGGAAAAAGTGGGTTTTTCGGGAAACATTAATCATATCTCTCTTAATAGGCACAATATCAAAACCGTACAAAATGGACAATATTCCACTAATAATTACCTAAAACTTTTGTCTGAATGAATTTTTGATACGGCCCACCATTACGCCAAGGGATGAGAAAAATGATTTCGGAATTATAAGAAAATGCCAAGAGCTATCAGAGGTTGCCATGGCAACACTACTAAATTGATGAGGGGTGAGCCATCAGACGCTGCCATGACAACGCACTTGCACGAGATCAGATTCAGATTTCCATCTAAGTGTGAAGCGGCTTCGGTGACGTAACTGGTAGCATGCTGAACTTCTATGTCCAAGGTCGCGGGTTCAAAGCCGGCCGAAGTCGTCGGATATTCTAAGAGCGCTAAAAATCCCTCAGTATCCTTTCCTTTGGAGGGGAAGTTCCAACGTTCGTTGCGAGTTGCTGGTTGCGGTGGCATCTAGTAGCCAAGTTCACAGCTAGGTGTCGTTGACGGTAGTATCTGGTAACAACACTAGGAACTACTGCTTGAAATTGACCGTCTGCAGTCCTTACCTGAATTACAGACTAATACTGCCATCACAATTCACACCGTTTATCGTAACTTTGGGAAGCGGCTAATTGGTAGCATGCTGAACTTCTATGCCCAAGGTCGCTGGTTCAAAGCCGGCCAAAGTCGTCGTATTTTCTAAGAGCGTTAAAAATCCCTCAGCATGCTTTCCTTTGGGGGGGGGGGGGGGAAGTTCCAACGTTCGTTGCAAGTTGCTGGATGCGGTTGCATCTAATAGCCAAGCTCACAGCTAGGTGTCGTTGACGTTAGTATATGGTACAAAATTAAGAACCACTACTTAAATTGACCGTCTGCAGACCTTACCTGAATCACCAGACTAATACAGTCATCACAATTAACACCGTTTATCAGACAGATTCTACACCCCCCCAATGTGCACGGGGTTACATGACCACGTTATCACAGCCCCTAAACTGAGGAACCAACCATCATCTCTGCGGGAGATAATATTTTGCGTGAAGAAGTAACAGACCGTTACATTGTTACACATCAGTGTCGAAACCTTGCATAAGGTCAGTGTGACCACAAGTATATAAAATGAACCCCAAATGACAATAAAGTGATAAATATATGCATACAAAAACGAAAAAAAAAAGTTAATTAACCTCCAATTTTAAAATACTTTCTTGCAATAAATAAGGTCTGATCCTCCTACGAAAACCTGCATGTTTTGCCTATTATAGCCTATCCTCTAGATTGCCCGGTGAAATCTACTTCCGCCTTCCGGCGTGCCGAGAGATTTTTTTTATCTGTGTCTGTATACTCCAGGAATCTGTGCTTTCCATAACATGTAATGACGACCGTAGTCCTTATTTTCGTGAATTATAATTTCCGTTGTGCCCTGCCATGCTACCTTAATTGTAACCGCTAATTACTTTTAAAAAGAGTATTAGTTACAAAGCAATTCGTTTCCCTTAGCACCATCCCCAAGACCAGCTGACCCAGGCAGAGTGGAACTTGCCCACTCTAGCGCTGCCTGGCGGGGTGCGCTTGAACTTGAGGATTCTTCTCACTTTCTCCTTCTATTCATCATGACTCAACCTTAAAATGCATCGTGTTTTTAACGTGAAGAGTTGAATCTATAGCAAACAATCTGCGACTAAATAAATTTCATACCGTGAAATGCTATTATTTACTATTTAATTAGCGTAAGGATTTCTATTCCATTAAGTTCGGAGTGATAATTGTTTGGCATTAGGCTGGCTGAGTAACACGGCAGTAACATATTTTCTTCTGTGCCCAAGGTTGTGGGATCGTATTACGACACAGTCAGTTGACATTTGAGCATTGTTAGATCCAAAGGAGACTTGCTGTGTGTCTTTGAGTTAACGTTCTCACCTGCTGAGCCCAAATTAGCGGTATCAAATGCCGGCGCAGTCAGCTGGAATTTGAGGGTGCGCAAATGCGAGGGAGCACGTTAAAGATCGCCTTCGGGGCAAAATTACGGCATTCCGGTGTCTCTAAAAGCCACAGTAATTAAAAGGGACGTAAAATCCATAACATTATTATTATTATTATTATTATTATTATTATTAATATTATTATTATTATTATTATTATTATTATTGTAGATACAAAAGAGCCATTTCCTGATGCGTTGAAGATCCAATTCTGTGCGAAATTTCGGCACTCCAGCGTCTTATAAGCCTCAAGAGTAATAAGGAACGTTAAACCCATAACTCTATTATTATTATTATTATATTATCACATTCATTTCACCACATAAGTGGGACTTATCAACATATCGTCGGCTTTTTTGCAAAACGGTATGGCTACTTCTCTTAAGCTGGCTCATTGAGAAACGAGCAAACAATGGAACAGGTCTCCAAGATGACGGCCTTCTGCATGGTAATATGTAGAGCAGGATGTATTCCTAATATTTTTAGATTGTGAGCCAATCATATAGGGATGACGCCGGTAGAGGAAATGACTACTGTATGGACACTTTCCTGGCTCCACATTTGCCATATTTCCTCAGCCAATGGCGGATATTTGGTGGTCTTATCACAGCAGGTTTGTTGCATATTATGGGAATTGGGCACTGCAATATCAAGTATGAAGGGTCTCATCTGCACCTTGTCCAAAAGAACGTTATCTGGCCGGTTTGCTGGTACGGTTTTATCGGTAATAACTGATCGGTCCCATAACAACTTGTGGCTAGGATTTTCCAAAACGGCGTCAGGAACATAGGTACTGATAGTAAGACAAAGAATTTTCAGATAGTAAGTGCTTTTGAGCAAGGTGTAAGTGCATTATTTTGGCCACTTGGTTGTGCCTTTTCATGTAATCAGTTCAGGAGATGGCTTGGCAGCCTCATGTGATATGTTGAATCGTTTCCGGTTCTAGTTGGCATCTTCGGCATATATCACCATCAATATTTGCCTTAACTATACATTTAAGATAGTTTTTTGTAGCCACAACTTGATCCTGGATTGCAACCATGAATCCTTTAGTCTCATTGAATAGGTCCGCATGAGTCAACCAGCTGTTCGACGCATCAATGTCGACATGTTTCCGGTTGAGGTCATATGGATGACGACCGTGCAGAGCTTTCTGCGTCCACTGCTGAAGCTTGATGGCTGTACATTCCTCATCAGTGGCTAACTGCATATCCCTTACGTGAAGAAGATCCAGCGGTGTGCATTTGTCATCTGCCTTCACAGCGTCTTGGTGTTTGGATGTATGGGAGAGTCATGTCTGTCCAGAAAGTATCTCTGAAGGTTTCTCACTTGTTTTGCATGCAATTGGATAATGTCCGTGAGTCCTCGTCCACCTCTTTGACGTGGGATTGTCAATCGCTCAACAGCTGGCTTAGGGTGGAGACATAGCATAGGTATTAATAGCCTTAAAGATGTTCTTTCCATTCAACTTTGGTTTTAAAATTATGTTAAGGCGTTGATTGTAGATGGTTACGGTTCTATATTTAATACTTTTATGATCAATTCGATTAGATTGCAGGAGACCAAGATATTTGTAGATCTCATTACCTTCCATGGGCTTTATGAAACAACCGTCATCAATTCTTCTTCTTCTTCTTCTTCTTCTTCTTCTTCTTCTTATTATTATTATTATTATTATTGTGTTATGGATTTTTAGCATGTTCTTGGGTAACACTATCAGTAAATTTGGAAGTAAAGTAAAAAAATAGGGCAATGTCATGATCATTACAGAACAATCAAGGATTGATTTATGTTGGCTCAGCTCTAGCTACACTGCTAACGAGAAATCTGGGCCATGGCGTGGAAATATATTCCGTCAGTGACGAAGGCAATCTAGTGCTGTGACGTGGTTTGTGTACAATTTATAAGCACATTATATATCTTCATTCTGCAAACGCTCTCGCGACTGGTGGGAAGAAGAGAGGAGTGGTTGAATTATTATGCTTGACAAGCTTATAATAATAATAATAATAATGATAATAATAATAATAATAATAATAATAATAATAATAATTACACTCGTGTAGGCTTTCACGGTCAGTTGAGTGATCTTCAGTTTGGCTTTTCGGGTTATTAGGGCATGAAAATCGTTGATTGACATCTGAGGTTTCACCAACAAGTAGCCTACGGCTGGCATTGTTCTGAATAGCTGGAAATGGCGTTTGTCTGAGGTACCGTATATATAGGCTATCGGAATGTTTGCGAAAACCTCGAAACGTGAGTGGTTTCGGGTAGATTCTGTCAGTTCTCTTGTTTAGTTCCCAAGTGGCTGTCCAACTGATATGCTTTATGTGATTGGTTCGCAGCTGTGGTATTTTCCGTCCCCGTGTACGCTAATGACGGGAGTGAAGCATGTCGTAATTCAAGAACGTTCCAACAGCCTGTACAAACCTCTGACATGCACCCTTTAAGCTATTCAGCACAAATAATTGAAAATGCCAGCCGTACTTGCTGGAAAATTGTAAGATATCAAGAAGTATCTAATCAAATACCAAATGACTTTGATAAATAATTAATTTTTCCACAAAAAATAAATAAATGAAATCAGTAATAACTTAAATATCCAGTACTAGTTTGGACCATCAGCTAATGGTCATAAAGTTATAACTTACAGGTTATCACACAAATTCCACACGCATAATTGTATGTTTCAGAAACAAAAAGTGCATGAAGTGATGATCAGGTGCCATCAAGTCGGTGTCGACTCCTAGCGACTGCATGGATGGACTGTCTCCATATGATTCGGTCTTCAGCCACGTATTTCAGATCCTTCACGGACATATTCATTTTGGATTTGATGGAGTCGATCCATCTAAATGCTGGCCACCCTTGTCTCCGAGACCCTTCCACTTTTCCAAGCATAATTGTCTTTTCCAACGAATCAGAATGCCTCATAATGTGTACAAAATATGACAGCGGTAATCGTGTTATCAATGCTTCAAGAGACAGATCTGGTTTGATTTTTTGAATCACCCATACATTTGTCTTCCTGGATGTCCACGGAATACGCAGTATCCTTCTCCAACACCAGAGCATGAAGTAGCCTACCTGAAGTATTTTATTTGGTGTTTTTTCCGAACGATTTAGGAGACTAGGATGGTTTAGATGCCAATTGCTGATGTTCTGCGGAGTGTCAAGCAAAGGCGATAACCTTCATGCGGTCGCACTCGCGGTAGATTACCGTCCTATTTGAAAGAAAAAAAAGGCGCATAGAGCTCCTCTGATAGTTACAAAGGGCGCAAAATTCACATGGATTCTCAATGTAATATATCCTTCGCTAGATGACAGAGAGTAGCGGTTCTTGACGCCAACGTTTTCGCTCAGTTGTTGATCAAAGTGCCGAGCGGTAGACTACCGTCGCACGCAACCGGAAGTACATTTTATTTTTGCTGACCCCCCAAAACAAAATGTGACTATTTATCATAGTTTTTACTCATTTCTAACACATTTCATTCACTATTGATAGCCAAGTTTCTCCTTCTCCCCCCAACATCCACACAAACGCATGCACACTACACTATCTTGGAAGCTGTCATATAGTGCTTTTTTTAGCCTATTTTCAATTTTGAAAAAATAGGCTTATGAGATCACCTTTTGTCCGTGTGTGTGTGCGTGCGTGTGTGTGTGTGATTCGTGTGTGTGTGTCCCCCCTAATAAAATCTAAACGGCAGGAGCGATTTCAATGAAACTCGGAATGTTCATAGCACTATTCCCGGCGACCTCGACCGTGCACTTCAAATTTTGTTACGACTCACCAATCCAACATGGCGGCTGTGCGAAATATTTCACCAGCATTCAATATCTCCGAAACTATTACCGATATTACCCTGAAATTTTCTAATGTGATAGAGGGAACTACTATAAGTTCACTTATGTGACTTTTGAAAACCTGGTAACTACAAAACCAACATGGAGGCCAAGCGAATTTGCGACTTTTAAATAGACGTTTCTCGCGATTTGACCAACCAAACGCAATGAAACTTGGTACAGTATATGTTTATATACATTGTAATGCACCGACATCTAACTTCGTTCAATTATTCACATAATCACAAGATGGCGGATGTGCGAAATATTTCACCGGCATTCTATATCTCTGAAACTATTAGCGGTATCTCCCTAAAAATTTGTACGGAGATAAAGGGCACTACTGGAAGTCCATCTATAAGACTTTCAAAAACCGGTTAACTACAAAACGAACATGGCGGACAAGCGAATTTGAAAATTTTAAATAGACCTTCCTCGCGATTTAATGTTCCAAGCGCACTGAAACCTGGTACAGGAAATATTTATACACATTGTAATCCACTGGTATCTAATTTAGTTCAATTGTTTACATAACCTCAAGATGGCGGCAGTGCAAATTTTAAAATTAAGTTTTTATTTCTTGTGATGTAGTCATGCGATCGAAGTGAAAGTTTGATTTTTTTTTGTCGTGTAGCCTCCTGAGAGGCCGAGTGCAGGTTTTTCTAGGCGACGCCCGTGGGCGACCTGCGCGTCGGGATGAGAGATGGAATGGATGAAGATGAATGAAACTGGGCAAGGATGTGGAAGGAAGCGGCCGTGGCCTGTCAGAAGGTACTGTCCCAGCATTTGCCTGGTGTTGAAAATGGGAAACCACGGAAAACCATTTCAAGGACAGCCGACGGTGGGGCTCGAACCCACGCGTCTACCGAGTCAGCAGAGAGCTTGGCCCCTTGACCTAACGCAGCTCTTTAGCCTGCGTAGCCACTACTGTCGGTAGTTTGAATAATGAACCTACGCAATAATTTTCCTTTAATGGTACATGACTCTATGGCCTATACATTTAACAATCCAACATGGCGACCATCCGAATTATTTAGACGATACTGAATATCTACGAATCTATTTTAGCAATCAAACTGCATTTTTTAATGTTCATAGGGGCTATGAACTTAAGTTCACCTATAGGACTTTAAATAACCTGGTGATCACAAATCCAACATGGCGGTGACGCGAATTATAAATATTCACATGGACGTTTCTCGCAATTTAACCATCCGCGTTCAGTGGAACTTGGTACAGTAAATCCTTATACGAATTTTAATCCACTGGCATCTAATTTATTTCAATTGTTTCCATAACCTCAAGATGGCAGCTGTGCAAAATTTTTCTTGTGTCCTAATTATGCGATTGAAGTTTGAATACTACACGTTCACAATAATCTGCATGTAACAGTACATAACTCTAGGACCTACATATATAAAATCCAACATGGCGACCATCCGAAATATTTAGTCGATTCTCAATATCTACGAATCTATTACAGCAATCAAACAGAAATTGTGTATGTTGATAGAGGCAATTATCATAAGTAGGATATAATGAAAATAGGCTGTATAGTTCTTCACGGAGCTACTTGTTATTTTTGCCACCACCGTTGCCCCTCTTATTATTCACAGTTTACGATCAATTCTGAACTCCCATGTTTCTTTGACATACGAGTATATAAAATATATTGGTTCTCCGTACCTAAGAGTTTTATTTATACGGGTTTTACGTTATTTTCTAAAAATAGTAATTTTTGAATACATCGTTTTTGTGCATGTTGGCATAATTTGGGCTTCTTATTGAATAAACGTTTCCATATCTACACCTATGTATGTAAATTACATGTTCGATCAACCTCATATTGCCATTGAAAGTGAAAATAAAATCACAATTGAAACAAGTAGTTCCGTGACGAAATAAAGAGCCTACTTTTCTTAAAATTTAAGATGCATAGCAATAACAAAATCAAGTTGGTAATACTAACATGCGATGGGTCACAAACTAATATACGGTAGCTATAAGTCACCTGCAAACCATGACGCAAATAATAGAGAATGCCGAAGAGTATAATCCGAAGTACATAGCATTCGTAGATTATGCGAAAGCCTTCGACTCGGTGGACCAACCAAGCGTGGTGAAAGCACTACACAACCAAGGGATCCCCACGAAGTGCTTGCGGGTGCTTTCAAAACTGTATTTATACATCTGGGTAAAAGTACGAATGGAAAAAGAAGGCGATACATTCTATCTACAGCGAGGCGTAAGACAAGGCGATGCATTGTCACCTAAACTCTTCACGAGCGTTTTAGAGGACATATTTCGGAAGTTAAAATGGGGGCATAAATACGGAATCACAATCAATGGAAATAGACTGACGAACTTACGATTCGCCAATGATGTGATCCTGTTTGCAAAATCGAGTTCGTGGCAGGAAGAAAATGTTAAAAGATCTGTATGAGGAGAGCAACAAAATGGGCTTGAGCCTCAATCCCAGGAAGACAAAAGTTATGACAAATCATGAAGCAAAGAAACTCATGGTGAATGGAAAAGAATAGAATATGTGTAAAACGTTGACTATCTGGGCCAGTCACTATCTTTTCAGCAAAATATGGATAAGGAAATCAACAGGCGGATATCGTCAGCATGGCAAAGGTTCTGGAGCCTGTCCTTCATATTGAAGAGCAGAGAGCATTGCCTCAAAAGGCGAGTGATGGACTCGTGTGTACTTCCCGTTCTCCTCTATGGAGCACAAACGTGGTCAATAACTAAGAAGCAAGCTTCGAAGTTAGAAGGGTGCCAGAGGAAAATGGTGAGGAAACTTCTAAACATTTTATTAAGGAACAGAATTAGAAACTAGGAAATCAGGAAGAGGACAGGACTAGAGGGCCAAGAAACTGAAATGGTCATAGGCAGGCCATGTACTGAGAATGGATCACGCAAGGTGGGCCTACTCAACTACAGTGTGGGAGCCCAGAGATTGAAGAATAAACCCCGGCCGCGGCCGTCCGAATACCAGATGGTCAGACGAGCTCCAGTCGACAATGGGGAAACGGTGGATGAGAGCGGCAGGTCAACGGATTTGGTGGAGGACTGTCGTCGAAACAGTTTGCTTGAAACATCCCTAGACTCATCGTCAGCTTAGATAAATCTTCAGGATAATATGAACTAGGTCCAAGTTTTACGAGTGAAAATGTTTAACATAATACGATCATTTGTGAGGAAGATGAAAAAGAGTGTAAATAGTCAGGACAATTAGTTTTATGTTACTGCTAAGGTAAATGTTCATCAGCCTAGCTCATCTGATGAAATATCTCAGAGCTACCCTGCTAGCAGGAGGCCTTTGCACTTTATGGGATTTACCAATGGCTAATAATAATAATAACTAAAGCAATGACATATTTCTGTGTTTCTTGAGTGGTAGAAACCTCGGATTAGGTATTATCTAGCCTTCGGGACTGAAAATGAAAATCGCAGGCAGTAAGGACAGGTTAAGGGAATTCTCCTTTCGCATCAATATTTTCTAATATTCCGCGGTCCATAAATCAGCATTTAGTTTTACGTTACCATTTTTTATTTTTTTTATTTTTTATATTTAGTCGATTCACCCTCTAGGTTGGTGTTTCCCACGGACTCAGCGAGGGAACTCACCACTACCGCCGCTACGGGCAGTGTCCGTTACCATTAATACCGTACAATAAGCCATAGGATCTCTTCTTAACGTGGAATTCGAACCACCAGATATGATATTCAACGTTGAAAATCCCAAATGCATTAACCGGAAAGCGGTTCGTAAACTATTTACGAAAATAGCAGGACAGAGTCTTAATAACAAATACTGCCTGCATTCCTAAGATTAATATTATGCATTTCTTAAACCACTAACAAGGAGAGGTCGCCATGTGGTTTACTAGAAAATCGTAAAAATTTGGAGGGTTTGCTCCTCACAAAAAAATATTTTACCCCTGTTTGAGCGTTTTTTGCCAATGGGCCTTACTTAGTGTGCTCAAAATTGGAAGTTTAAAATCAATCCTCACACGTTTGTAGTCTTATCCCCGCGCACACGTTACCGGATCGTCTCCGTAGCGTAGTCGCTAGCACGTTGGCGTGGGAATTTGGAGGTCTCGAGTTCGAGTCAGATCTTGTCAACGCTTTTTTTTTCTCTTTTACTGATACATCCCTTATTGCATTTTGGGTTTTCTATAATGTATTTGCTGTGTTCTCATCGGATTTGGAGCTATGTAGAAATCATCCCACCATATTGCACCCCGTTCTGCCAACCATGAGATATCTACTTTTTACGACAAGTAAGTAATAACAAATGAGTGCGTCTATTGAATACTTTGTTTATCATATGGAATAAAGGTGTAATCGAATAATCTCTTCGAGATATCAAATAAACAAATAGTCGATTAATCAAATAATCGAGTTATCTAAGCATTATCGAATTGTCTAAGCATTATCGAGGCATTCCTTTTATAAAACGAGTATCGTTCAAAAGTGAGGGTCATACAACGTTTCCTTCAGAATTAAAAATACGTGAAACGCAAATCTAAGTTAAATATGCATGAAATAACGTCTTAAACGACACACGAAGACGTATCAAAATTACAATGAAACACTAAAATTTATGCTACTAAAAAACAAAGAATACAGATAAGAATTTCTACAAATGAAGTTGGTCACTCCAAAAATGGATCTCTACTACTACAGCAAAACTACAGACATGAATCAAACAGTTTTTCTACCTTGAGACTTCTTCTACAGCCAGGGAATACCTCTATCAGCTGTCCTAGATGTTCCGTTGAAACTGTCATCGCTCGCCTCCTAGCGAAACCAGTTACTGCCAAGCTCAAGCAAATCAGCTGTGGGCGACCCCTACTCACTCGGCCTGCCATCACCTCTTCTGCATGTCGGCTTGAGCTGCTAACGGTAGATGTGTCATCTTCGCGGCCAGCGGCCTGGTAACTGCGATTCCTAGTTCGGTCGGCTGCAATCGATCTTCTGCTTCTTATGTCTGTCCTGCAGGGTGGTCTCGACAATGTAGATCCGCAAGTCCTGAGTTGAAATCTCATCCTGGTGTTGTGGGACATGTTGCTTGTAGGGCAGAAACTCATATTGGAATACTGCAAGTTGTTGCGCAGTTGTAGCTGTGTCGATCCTTGAATTTCCAAGTCACTCCGACCTCCCAATCCATGGTATAGATTATCCTCCTTTCATTTAATTTAGTTGTCCATAATCTTCTCTTCAGTAGACGTAGAATAAGCTTTTTCTCCCCGACTTAATTTCGCTGCCATCATGTAGACTATGATGTAGATTGTGATGAAATACTGTTAAATTATATAGTTGAAATCGGGGTAGTAATATCGTTGCATTCAGTAGATAATGCTATTAGTTATTTCTTCTCTGTAGAGTGTTGGTTTATAATCGAAGTCTCGTTCTAAAGCTGTAATACTTTTATAAACGCTGGTCTCTCCAATAATAATGTAAATGCGTTTCGCCGGCTCCTCTTCCCAACTTCCTCGGCGATGCCTTGGTTGTTCGATAGTACAACGGTGCTTATCGACCGGGCTTATGTTTCGTGCAATAACTGCTTCTCTGCTGTGCGCGTGCGTCAAACGCGTCTGCTCGTGTCCAGTCGCTGTGACAGAGTCCACGCCACGCTTCTACTCCCCGCGGCGCGTGTCATTGCTGGCCTCGCTCCGCTAGCCTCAAACACATGTATATTAATAGAAATATACTCTTATTCGCTCTATTATTCAATCATTTATATTTCTTTTCAACCAAATAAATTTCATATTCCATTCTACACCAGTAGATGTACTTATTTCTCTTTATATCTGCCAAATTTATATAAAAGCGATTCCCACAAAAATTATGTGCTATTATTCGATTGGCTGTTGAAATATTCTGAAAAAGGCTCCTGGGTCTAGCCTCTTCTCCACGGGTCGTGTGCATTGCTTTGATATGATCGCCTTGCTATCCAAAACTGGTTTTCTAGTGCCAAACATGAAGCTTTGTACAATATCCAGCTTCGAATGATCGAACTCCTCCTTAGTTAAAATCTCATTCACCCGAATATTTCCAAATAATACATTCCTCAAAATGCTTCAAATTTCTCCAAAATACTTTCATTATGCTTCATTTGCATCCCATAATACATATATATTTATTAAATTATTTTAATTCCAAATTTCCAATTTTTCCTTCCAATGGTGCACAAGTCGTTCGAACCTCGGCTCGGTCAAAGGTCCTAAGCTGGGATGAATTCGAGTTCAGATCCTCACCCGACTTATAAATAAAGTTTAAAACAGACTTTATTTAACACTCGACTTGTTAAATACTGGAAATCGAATTCTTCCTTAACGAATCCTTGGATAAAATCTTTTCAATTTTGAATGGCTGTTCCTTCCAATTGGTCGTTCGTCTTCTATCCTGACGATTTCATAGCAATTGTTGTTGAATACTCTGCCAACCTTGAACGGGCCTTTGAACACATTGGCAAATTTGACATATGTCTTCTTCAAAACGTCAGCTTTGACGGGCATCCTGACTAGAACTAATTCTCCGGGTATCAGTGGTCTACTCTACCTCTTTCCAAAACCTCTCTTCAGCCGTATCTCCGCTTGTTTATTCAAGTGCTCTCTAGCGGTTTCTATACGTTGTTCCAACGATGGTTCGTCATCTTCCGGAAGATTGAAGATTCCGTCCCACGGCCTAACTGGTTTTTCGTCGTAATGAAGTGTCACTGGAACTTGGTTCGTGCTCTCATGCCTTGTGTTATTTATGCAAAACTCTATAATTGGAACTACGCTTACCCAATTAGCGTGGTTCTCTGAACTGTAGAGTCGTATGTATTTCGAGGCCTCTAACATAGTCCTTTCAATAGGATTTGTCTGTGGACTACGGATGGAACTAAATATATGTCCAATCTCGAGTCTTTCCATAGCCTGATGAAATTCTGTAGGAGTGTATTGTGTTCCATGGTCGGTCAAGAAACGTTCGTGCTTTCCTAACTTAGGAATTATGTTTTTCTCTAAGTGGTACAATACAGTTTTCGTAGTTGCCCTCTGTATTGGATTCATCATAACTATTTTAGAGAAAACATCCATAGTGACTATTAAGTATTTGTTTCCCCTACTACCCTTAGGAACTGGGCCGAAAATATCTTGACTGAATAATTCCAAAGGTTTAGTGGGTATTATGGCTTTTGGCTTCTCCTTCAAAAGCTCAGAATTTTACTTATTTTACTGGCATAGTTCACATGTTCTGATAATAACAGATATGGATTCCAGCATGTTGCTCCAATAGAACTTCTCCTGTGCAGTACTGTAGGTCTTGTCTACACCTCCGTGACCAATGGATTTGTGAACCAACCAAATTATGGGCACTCTCAACCTAGGTTGAATTACAATTCTCACCTTCCTATGGCCAGTGTCTACGTACTTGCATACAATGCCTTCTTCTAATACATACTGAGTAGCTTTCTTCAGTGTTTCCTCATATGCCTCATCGTCATTCTGCATCTTTCCTCACAAGAATCTAAACAAATTTCTCAAACCAGTATCCCTCTTCTGACTAATGGCTATCCTCCTCAGACGTTCTAATGCTGCCTGATCTTCATCGTCCAGTTCTAATACATTACATTCACGCTCCTCTCTGTAGTTGGATTTCTGGATAGAATGTCTGCCAACAAGCTTTCCTTACCAGGAACATGAACTATTGTGGCGTTAAATTGTTGCAGAAACAACGTCCATCTAGTCATCCTGTCACTAGATAAATCTGACTTGAGCATGAATTCCAAAGCTTTATGATCTGTCCTAATAATGATCTGGTGTCCAATTAGAATTTTCTTCGAGTGATGCAGAGCGTTTATCACTGCTAAAGACTCCAGCTCTGTTGTGAAATTATTTATTTCATGGGGTTTCAGTTTTCTACTGATGAAGGAAATACAATGGTTGTTTCCCTCTTGGTCCTTCTGGTACAGAATTGCCCTGATTCCGACTTTTGAAGAGTCCGTCTCAACAATAAACGAACGTTCAAAGTCCGGATACTCGAGCTTAATATTGTATCTGAGCATCTGCTTTGCCAAAATAAATGCATTCTTAGCTTCTGTTCCCCATTTCCATCGGTTATTCTTCTTTAATAACTCGTGCAATAGTGCCATAACTTCGGAATAACGAGGACAATGGCTGCTAAAAAATTGACCGAGACCTGCGTAAGCTCGCACGTCTCGGATCTTTGTCTTGGTTTGGATGGTAACCATGTTGATCAATTGCATGCCCCAGGAAATGAATCTTCTGTTGTAAAAAGTGACATTTACTGAACTTAACGTTCATGTTGACCTCTCTCAATTTCTCCAATAGTTTCTTTAAATGAATCAGGTGTTGCTCGGGATTTTCTGATGAAACAATGAAATCATCCACGTAGCATATGACGTTAGCTTTCACTTCTTCTGTGAGCTTGCTATCCAATGCTCCAATTAAAGCAGGGCTTGAGTTTGTAACTCCAAACGGGACGCGTTCAAAACAGAAGCTATTCTGTTCGAACAAGAAGCCTGTATAGCATTTGCTCTTCTCAGTTCAATCTGATAAAAGGATGAAGTTAGTTCCAAAACACTGGAGCATGACTTCCCCTTGAACTTCCTTTATAGTTCTCTGATCTTAGGCGGTCGGTCGTGTTCTTTTTCTATGAGACTGTTGAGACCCCTTGCATCTAGGCAAACCCGCAGACTCCCTTCTGCTTTCTTCACTGCTGTGATTGGGTTCAAGTAAGGTGTCGCCTGTTTTCGGATTATCGCATCCTTTTCCATTCCTTTAATGAGATTAGCAATCTCTGCTTGATATTTATCAGGAATAGGGTACAGCTTCTTCTGAAATGGTGTATTGTCCTTCAGTTTAATTTCATATTTAAATCCCTTGATAAGACCTGGTTTATCATCGAAGACATCGGAATATTCCTGGATTAATGCTTCCAATCTGCCTTCATAGACCTCAAAATCGTCTATCTTCAAACCATAATGTTCTGTCCTTTCTAATTCGACTTCCGAAATAATTTTCTCCAAAATGTTTTCCGTGGTTTCCTTTTCTATTACGTATTCATTTCTGTCTTCATTTTCTTCGCTGTTGTTCCCCTCGTTATACTTCACTATGCCATTCTTTAGGTCTATCACTGCACCTGTCTTAGTGATGAAATCTATCCCCAGTATGGCATCGAAATTAATTTTATTCAGTACTATAAAGATTTGTTCATAAGCATGACCGTTTATAGTGAACTTCATAAGTGCTTGTATTCTACATTTCATCGTCTTATCGTTGAATACGCCACGGACTTTAATAGATGAAACTGGCATTGATATAATAGACTTTCCATCTTTCAACTTATTATAGCAACTTTCTGACAAGATAGATGCATTCGCTCCCGTATCTAGGAGTGTCCTTAAATTCTCTCCTTCCGTTGTAATTTGTAAAATAGGTAAACTAGCTATTTTTCCGCTCTCTAGCGCCTCTCTTTCATACAATAAGTCTTCATCTTGTACCTGATAGAATTCGTTCACGGCAATCTCATGCCTATCGTTGGTGAACACTGTTCCTCCCTCTACTTCCATTTCCAATCGGAGTTTCTTTGTACCCCGCTCAGGTTCTGTTCCTGTGTTCCTGAGTTCGAGGCTTGAGGTTGTACCTCTTCTCTTCCTGGGCTATTTCTTGCCTTATTTTCTCTGTGGCTGTTCCTATAGTCTTGACTTTCCCTGCCTAACGTTTTCGTTGTTGCGCCAACCTCTCTGTTGTTGTTGTTGTTGTTGTTGTCTAGGCTGTATTGCTGCTGCTGTTGTTGTTGTTGGCGGGCATAATTATCGTAGTTCCAATTTTTATATCGGCGATAACCTCCTGCTGTGACTCTATTGTTCCGGTCGTAATAGTCGTACCTTCGTGAGTCATTGTTCCGGTGGTATCCTATCCTTTTCTGACCATTATTCCACGTTCTTGCCTGGTATGGCCTTCCATCTCGAAATCTGCGATACGGCGGTTCAGAACGGTTCCTCCCATATGCATTGTTTCTGCTTGGACCTGGTCTACTACGGTTCTCCTCCGTCTACTGTGTCTGATCTACCAGCACGGTATGAACTTCTCTGTGTTCCGGTCTTCCTCAAGTATTGTTACTAGGCGTTGCATTCGGTGTGGAACTAGCATGATCTAAGTTCCTCAATATTTCTGCCATGCCTTCCAGAGATTTCACACCGGCCGCAATTAAATGTCTTCTGACATCATTTGGCATCTGTCTCGATATCGCATGAATCAGTTCCGTCTCAGCCAATGGTGGATCCAAATACTGAAGCCTTGCAAGTTGCGATGTAAAGGACGTTGCATAACGCGTAGGGGTAGAGTGCGCATATTTCTTATAATATACTTCAGCTCTAATGTCCTGCTGCATCTCTAAACTCCAAAATCTGCGTTGTAAAGCGTCCGAAAACACTTCAAAATTGGTGTACGTGTATTTGAAAGTTCTATGCCAATTTAGGGTTTCAGATTCAAGATACTTTTCAACTACAGGCATTTCTCGGTCCCTCGGTATGCGATTTTCATCGAGATAATGTCTCATGTCTCTAAGAAATTCGACTGCTGTGATGTTTCCTATCCGCTGAAACGAGTTGGTTTATCGTCAATATTTCTTATTACGATAACGTTCTGGTTATTTCTATGGCCTCCTTGGTCATAGAATCCCCCCAGTCCTGCATATTCCCTCTGAATACGCTCCGGTTCTTGCATCATATGAGGCCGCTCCTGCCTTCGACTAAAGATGCTTTCATTATCGTCTTAAACTCTTTCTTCCGGTTTACTAAGTCTTCCTAATTCTTCTTTCTATCTCTCCTCTCTGCTTAGGAAATTTGAGTAATATCCCGTTGCATTCCTAATTTTATCTCTTCCTTTAAACCTTCATGGTCGCATGGTTCTGCCAAAGTAAGTGCGTTGAGTTTGATACTAATATCTCGTAGTTCGCTTTCCTGACTATATTTTACTTTCGCGAGATCAAGATTTATTTCGTTAACTGTCGCGCGGATAACGTTCAGTTCCTCACTTTTTCCGATTCTGTTTTATTTACAATACCTCTCATTTCGGTAATGGTCGATTTTCTACTTTCCTCTATATGCTTATACAGTTCTAATTTCAAATTATCCCTGTGAGTCGTAGCATTTTTCTCTATTTGATTAACATCCTGCAATATTTGACCATGCAGTTCCTGCATGTAATCCCTATTCGATTTAATAACCTTATCTCTTAAATTACTAACAGATTTAGTTATACAAGATTCAATGTCAACATGTATACCCTCTGTTATCAGCTTTTGTTGGTCTTTCAACTTACCTTCTAAGTTACCAACAGTGGTGTTCAAGTCACTGAGCTTATCAGTGAGTTTCTTCTGGGAAGCTAACAAGGAATCATTGTATTTAAGCTGCTCTATTGTGGCTTTCCCTATGCTTTCCTGTATCTTTCCTTCTAGCTTAATGATATTGTCATTACATTGGACTCTAGCTTCTACTACCTTTTGGCTAACTTCCTCTCTAAGTGAGCTTATTTCCAACTTGGTAGAGGCCACATCTTCTTCCACTTGATTGAAAGCTGATTTGGTCTCTTCCAAAGCTCTCCTGCTTTCGTCTACAGAAATTCTACTTTCAGCCTGAGCTAGTTTACTTTGCTCCTGAGCTAATCTTCCTTCCTCCTGGGCTTTCTCTAAGGCTTTCTTAATTTCTTCCTGCGTCTTTTCAACCTTCTCTTGTGCTTCCTCTTGGGCTGCTCTGTCTTCTTCTCTAGCCTTTCTTTCCTCCTCTCTTGCCTTTCTTTCCTCTTCTCGTGCCCTTCTCATTTCTTCCTGTATTTTCTCTTGGGTCTTTCTATTTTCTTCTAGAACCTTCTCTTGAATCTTTCTATTTTCTTCATGCGTTTCCTCGTGTGCCTTTCTTATTTCTTCCTGTACTTTCTCTTGAGTCTTTCTACACTCCTCCTGAACTAAGGATGTACTAGCTTTAGTAACTGACTGAGCTAATGCTAACTCTCTCTTCATCTCAGACTTAACAGTGGCTGATGACTGCTTTATCTCTCTATCTAACTTCTTAGTACTTTCGTGTGTGGATTTGTGGATGGCATCTACATCTCCTGTTAACTGGTTCTGACATTCCTGGATCTTTTCCAGAATAGCCCTGATATGGCTCATATCTCCCGACGACATAATAATTTCACACTTGAGAAATAAGGAGGTATCATCTGTACTACTTTATGGATATGTCAGAGTGACCAACTCATTTAAATTCTATAAAGGAATACTTCGACATACGTATTAAAATTCAATAACTTATCGTCTACAATCATATCTAACCTTATTCAAATAAACTGATCTTCTTTCACCTCGCAATCCCTAACTAATATTACGTTTCGACAACAAAAATTTAACTAAATTTGACTGTAATATGACCAAACATGATGTTCGGTAAAGAACATATAGCCTACTTTCTCCTAAATGCATGGGTATTGTTATAACTCTTTGTCCTTTTCAAGGAGTATAATTGAATGTTGGTTGTAGTAGCTTGTTGAAATACAACGTGCTATAGGGATATTAAACATGAATATGAGGTGCCCTTTGCTAGTGCTACCTCTGTAAAAAAATTCATTCAATTCGGTTTCACCGTGTTTGAATTGATCTGGGGAATTGATTTGCACACATACATGGCCGCTATTTGCAAACTATTGGGCTGATGAACTTGTAGTCAGTCATAAGATGCTTTCCACAAAAAGGCATGTTGTTGCAAAATCCGGTAGAGATCAAATTAATAGGATGGTCGAAATTTGATTTAAGCTTTTAACATTTGGGTGGCCGTCATTCCGTTTCCGTCAAGATGGCGGCGATATAAAACATGACACTGAGGTGCCCTTTGCTAGTGCTACCTCTGTACCAAATTTCATTCCATTCGGTTTCACCGTGTTCGAATTAATAGGAGTAATCGATTTTGACACAAAGATGGCCGCCATCCGCAAACTATTAGGCTAATGACCTATTAGATTTGTCAAAGGATGCTTCCTTCATAAAGGTATGTTGTTGCAAAGTTTGGTAGAGATCGGATGATTAGGTTAGTGGTAATTTGATTTAAGCTTTAAACATTAGTGTGGCCGCCATTACGTTTCCGTCAAGATGGCGGTAATATAAAACATGACACTGAGGTGCCCATTGCTAGTGCTACCTCTGTACCAAATTTCATTCCATTCGGTTTCACCGTGTTCGAATTAATAGGGGTAATCGATTTTGACACAAAGATGGCCGCCATCCGCAAACTATTAGGCTAATGACCTATTAGATTTGTCACAGGATGCTCCCTGCATAAAGGTATGTTGTTGCAAAATTTGATAGAGATCGGATGATTAGGTTAGTCGTAATTTGATTTAAGCTTTGAACATTTGTGTGGCCGCCATTCCGTTTCCGTCAAGATGGCGGCGATATAAAACATAACACTGGGGTGCCCTTTGCTAGTACTACCTCTGTACCAAATTTCGTTCCATTCGGTTTCACCGTGTTCGAATTAATAGGGGCAATCGATTTTCACACAAAGATGGCCGCCATCCGCAAACTATTTTGCTGATGACCTATTAGTTTGGTCAAAGGATGCTGCCCCCACAAAGGTATGTTGTTGCAAAATTTGGTAGAGATCGGATGAATAGGTTAGTCGTAATTTGATTTAAGCTTTGAACATTCGGGTGGCCGCCATTACGTTTCCGTCAAGATGGCGGCGATATAAAACATGACACTGAGGTGTCCTTTGCTAGTGCTAACTTTGTACCAAATTTCGTTCAATTTGCGCTCACCGTGTTCGAATTGATAGGGGGGACAGACATTCAGAGTACACACACTCACTCACACACACACACAGACTCACACACATACACACACACAGACAGACACACTTTTTTTCGCCCTGTAGTGATCTCATAAGTCTACTTTCATTTTTTGCAAAAATCGAAAGTAGGCTAAAAATGTCATTAGCTGGATAAACAAACATGCCTCTAACAAACTGTACTCCTCAAATTTGGCAGTGTTTATTCAATTAAACAACATTCCAAAAATTTGGAATCGGCATTTCTAAATAAACACAAAATCTAACAAATATCTTGTACGGTTGTCGTTGCAGACTACACTGTCTCAACACAATCGATGCCAAAATACGTTCGGGCGTCAAGAAGTTACCACCTATATCCACCCGAATCCCGCATAGTCATAGCCTACATCCGCAAAGATAGAAAAGGATTGTAGGGAGGTCGTTACCCGGCCAGGTTGACCAACACTACCCTACTAGGATAATAACTAGGGAACCCTCGATGCACACCGGCCATGCAACAACACTACCGATTAGTTACACATTTACATAGGAAATGAACTATCCTAAACACAAAAGGGTAGGACGAGAATCTCTGCTCTCGGGTGTGAACGGTGAACGATGAGACTAACTTGAACTCTAGTAACCAGTTCGCAGTATTATCGCATGTCGATTGCAAGAATGAAATGATGATCAAATTTATAAAAAACGAACAGGTGAACAAAAACTAGTGGCTGGGATTTATTTCCCAACAAATACGAATATTTAAAAAAATCCCTTTCACCATGGATAAATAAACATGTTAAAATGAACTGTTACACACGTCAGATAGTTCTACTATTTGTAGAATAAGTGTTTCTGAACGTTCTCGATACAGCAATGTAACGATATTAAGTTTCACAAAATGTTTACATAAATTGACAGTCACCCTGTGGCTGTGTCATTGAAATAATCTGATTAAAATCAGCTGTTCACTCATAAAAATGAAGTTAACATTACAAATACCCTACATTATACGCGGGCGTGCGTAGAATGTTACTATTTACTCTAATAATATTGTTATTAATAATATATGGTTTAAATATTTACATTATTTACATTTCTCGTGCTTCACACGGTTTAAAAATTACCATTAACACTCTCAGTCGCGCTCTGACAGCTACATAGTGTCTCTGTTACAAAAAAGTTATTTTTACAATGCTTCTACCAACGATCAAATTCTCAGGTACTTCTAGTGGTAAGTCATAATAAATAAGCCTGAGTATCAAACAATTAAGTTAAATACAGCTTGGAATGTCGTGTCAATAAATAAAACAATGGGATAAATAGCGATGCGAAACTACTTAAAGATTCCATACATTACGTGGATCACTTACAAATACTCTCAAACATAAACAATTCGAACATTAACCCCTGTGTTAGCGCTTTTTACTCATCCTGTAACAATTCGTTGCTCCACATAGCCATATATTCCTTCCTTCCGCAATACAGTGAACAATACTTATCAATGGGGTCTTACTACGCTCCAAACATGTCATACTTCCTTCCTTTCCTTTCTATAAACAATCTTCACAACTCCGCCCGGCAATACTTCCATTAAAAAAATCTTGCTACACACTTGTAGAAGAATTAGTGATTTTACTAGATAACTACGCTAGAGTATGTTACCGTTCAGAATGCACTCCTAACTCTCAACTCCTGTCTAAATTATTAAACCTCGTGCATCAAATTACAACTATTACATGTTCGTTCACATTAATACAATTCATAAAGTACTTCTTATTCCCTTCATTAGCGCTATTCGTTCTCTTTGATCCATAATAAACTTGTTCTTCCACGTTACCAAACGTTAACAATGTTAGTTTGTACTTCGCTCGTCTTTTAGTTGTTAATAAAAATAAATACATATGCTCGCGCTTCTGGTGTATATTTAAATATATGAACAATTCATATTTAAGTTGTTTTAACATACAAGACCGCAGGTAGACTAACATTTCTGCTGGTCTATTCATCTCAGTTAAACAATGTATATACTTTAATTGTTGATAAATATAGGCAACATTTGACCACAATTGTCAATACCATGATCCTATTTTATAGTGTATATTCGTAATATAATAGTCCAAGACTATTTAGCTGTCTAATTATTTATATTCGGCTATAGGAATTTTAAAACATTCAAATTGTTAGAAATAAATATATCAGATGTATATTAACATCGTAATGTTTGTTACATAGAATTATAGCATCTCACAATAATGCTTTACTTAATAACAATGCAATATAGACATATCCATGTATACATTCGCTGTTACATATAGAAATTGCTAATAACAATTATGATCTTTAAATGATCTTACAATTTGTCAATTTTTACACTTTTCTCCAAAATACAATGTAATCGTACAATCGAATAATCTCTTCGAGATATCAAATAAACAAATAGTCGATTAATCAAATAATCGAGTTATCTAAGCATTATCGAATTGTCTAAGCATTATCGAAGCATTCCTTTTATAAAACGAGTATCGTTCAAAAGTGAGGGTCATACAACGTTTCCTTCCGAATAAAAAAATACGTGAAACGCAAATCTAAGTTAAATATGCATGAAATAACGTCTTAAACGACACATGAAAACGTATCAAAATTACAATGAAACTCTAAAATTTAAGCTACTAAAAACAAAGAATAGAATTACTACAAATGAAGTTGGTCACTCCAAAAATGGATCTCTAATACTACAGCAAAACTACACACATGAATCAAATGGTTGTTCTACCTTGAGACTTCTTCTTCAGCCAGGGAATACCTCTATCAGCTGTCCTAGATGTTCCGTTGAAGCTGTCATCGCTCGCCTCCTAGCGAAACCAGTTACTGCCATGCTCGAGTAAATCAGCTGTGGGCGACCCTAACTCACTCGGCTTGCCATCACCTGTTCTGCATGTCGGCTTGAGCTGCTAACGGTAGATGTGTCATCTTCGCGGGCAGCGGTCTGGTAACTGCGATTCCTAGTTCGGTCGGCTGCAATCGGACTTCTGCTTCTTATCTCTGTCCTGCAGAGTGGTCTCGACAATGTAGATCCGCAAGTCCTGAGTTGACAACTCATCCTGGTGTTTTGGGACATCTAGCTTGTAGGGAAGAAACTCATATTGGAATACTGCAAGTTGTTGCGCAGTTGTAGCTGTGTCGATCCTTGAATTTCCAAGTCACTCTGACCTCCCAATCCATGGTATAGATTAACCTCCTTTCATTTTATTTAGTTGTCCATAATCTTCTCTTCAGTAGACGTAGAATAAGCTTTTCCTCCTCGACTTAATATCGCTGCCATCATGTAGACTGTTATGTAGATTGTAATGAAATACTGTTAAATTATATAGTTGAAATCGTGGTAGTGTAAGGGGTAGGAATATTCCTACTCAAATGTCAACCTCACCTGCTCGTGGTGCACCCTGCTATAGACTGACGAGGCTCTGACGACCGAGTGACTCCCGGGATAATGAGTTCCCCTCCATTATATCAACGGCTTCCTTGGAAGGTGGATGAGTATGTGGAGGTTAGGGCACTCTCATGCCCTTGAGGTGGGAAACTACCTCTAAAGGCGGATGAACCAAAATGGTCAACGGCATAGAATAAGTCCTCAACGGCGGACCAGGCGTACGGGCGACTAGTACAGCCCCAACGGCTGGGAAGGCGGATGAAGGCTGCAGCAGGTTCGGAACCTCTAGTCGTCGTAGTTACTATGCCACTAGTTAAGGGCTCTGTATCTGTCAAGGATCGTGTGATTGTTGATGTGCAGCAGCATTCCCACGTAAAAAGATATCACGCACAGGCGTCTTCTGAAGGAAAGAACATCTCTTCTTGCACGACTGCAAGCCCTGCGGCGATCGGGGAGTTGTGACGGGAGCAGGATTCTGTTATCTGGGAGCTTCTAGTGACAAACCGGCACGTAGGCGGCGGATGTGTGATTTTCGCTTTGCTCGAGGATGCGCTGTAGAGCAATTCGTATGCTGCATTCGTGACTAAGCAGGCCTATTTAGGATCCGCTCTGCTTACCCCGAATGGGGAGGGAGCTATAAAAGGTGGTCTAAACATAGCCAGCCTAAATACTACCTGACTGGATAGCCGCGTCCAGAGGGTACACCATATGCGGTCGAAACAAAATAAATATGAATTTTGCCACCTGGAACATCCGCACTCTAATGGACACTAACACAGAAAACCGACCACAAAGACGAACAGCAATTGTTGCTCGTGAACTGAGGAGGTTTAGCATTAATATTGCTGCACTCAGTGAAACGAGACTCGCAAATGAAGGACAATTGAAGGAACATGGAGGAGGCTGCACCTTCTTTTGGAAGGGTAAAGAGGCTAATGAACCACGTATTCATGGAGTTGGTTTTGCCAATAAGAATGAACTCATTGATCATCTTGATGAGCTTCCATTTGGTGTAAATGAAAGGCTTATGACCCTACACCTCAAGCTCAGAAATTAACAAAGAGCAACAATAATAAGCGCATATGCTCCAACTCTCACTTCTCAAGAGGACCAAAAGGAAGAATTCTACTCCCAACTCGATGAGCTTCTGAAAAATATACCACAGTCTGTTAAGATCATTCTCCTCGGGGATTTCAATGTCCGTGTTGGTAGGGACTCAACACTGTGGACAGGTGTAATTGGGTAGGAAGGTGTTGGTAAGAGCAATCATAATGGGACTCTTCTCCTAACTAAATGTTCTGAATTTAACCTTGTCATTACAAATACACTCTTCCGACAGAAGGACAAATTTAAGACATCATGGCAACATCCAAGACCAAAACATTGGCACCTAATTGATTATGTGATAGTGCGTGCCCGAGATCAGCGTGATGTACTCATCACAAGCGCTCTGACAAGTGCTGATGACTGTTGGACTGATCACAGACTGATCCGATCTGTTATGGCTCCGCGAATTCCCCAGAAATGTAAAAAGCAGGGAAAGCTCGTAAGACGTAAGGTCAATACCGAACTTCTTAAAGATGATAATGTTAAATCAAAGTTACATAAACTACTTGGTGAAAGGCTGCCTGATGATTATCCAGAAAATATAGAAGAACACTGGCAAATGTTCAAGTCAGCAGTACTCTCAGCCTGCGAAGAGTCAGCTGGTTTTGCTAAGAAAAAGCATCAAGACTGGTTTGATGAGAATGACCAAGAAATTCAATTTCTTATAGATGAGAAGAGGAAAGCGCTCAATGCATGGAAAAATAACCCTAAATCTGCATCCAAAAAACAACTTTATCAAGATGCCAAGGCTGAAGTCCAAAAGAGAACTCGAGCCATGAAAAACCTTTGGTGGGTATCTAAATCACATGAAATGGAGTATCTAGCTGAGACAAACAATACACATGCTTTCCTCAGTGCAACAAAAGTAGTCTATGGACCATCCCGTCACACCGTAAATCCTCTAAAATCAAAAGATGATACTGAACCTCTCCGAGACACTTGTTCAATCAACTCCCGCTGGAGGGAACATTTTGACGAACTACTGAACAGGGATGCCCACGTCAATGATAACAATTTAAGCAAAATTTCTCAGAGACCAGTACAAACTCAGCTTGATGAAGGTCCCTCCCTACTAGAAGTTGAAATTGCTATTAATCAACTGAAGAATAATAAGGCAGCAGGCATAGATGGGATTCCAGCTGAACTATTTAAAGATGGGGGCACTGTACTAGTTCACCACACTCACAAGCTCGTTGACAAGATATGGAAAGCAGAAACGATCCCAGATGATCTCAGGGATGCCTTGATAGTAGTAATCTTTAAAAAGGGTGACAGAGCTCAATGTGGCAACTATCGTGGAATATCCCTGCTTTCTGTAGCTGGAAAAATTCTTGCCAGAATCCTGTCCAATCGTCTTAAACCTTTGGCTGAAGAATCACTACCTGAAACACAATGTGGATTTAGACCCAATCGAGGAACAACTGATGTGATCTTCTGTGCTAGACAGATGCAAGAAAAATGTAGGGAACAAGATCGCCCTCTTTATATGGTCTTCATTGATATCGTCAAGGCTTTCGATTCAGTCAATAGAGAAGCTCTTTGGAAAATCCTAGCTCGAATTGGATGTTCTCCAAAATTCATTCAGATCATTAGAATACTCCATGATAATATGAAGGGCTCAGTTCTTAACAGCAATGGGCCTGGAGAACCCTTTAAGATCGCAACAGGTGTCAAGCAAAGATGTGTGATCGCCCCAACATTATTCTCAATTTTTATTGGCGCTATGCTTCACCTGATCAAAGAAAAAGTTCCGCATGGTGTAGATATTGAATACAGGACTGACGGAGGATTATTAAATCTTAGCATACTGCGAGCAAAGACAAAGGTATCGACAGGTTCCGTTCTCGTACTCCAATATGCTGACGACAATGTTATATTGGCAAACTCGCTAGACGATCTTGAGGCTGCTCTGAATGCTTTTAATGACGCGTATAAGTGCATAGGTCTGGAAATAAACACCAGTAAAACGCAAATTATCCATCAACCTGCTACGTCCAACTGTAATGCTGCTGGTTTTCCCATTATGATCAACGGGGACAACTTAAAATACATTGAACACTTCCCTTACCTGGGCAGTCATCTCTCAGCAAATGCTAACATTGATGCTGAAATCCAATATCGCCTTAAATGTGCCAGTGCTGCGTTTGGGCGTCTACGAAAAAGGGTGTTTGACAACCATGACAGCAGTACTCCAACCAAATTGCATGTGTACCAAGCTGTTGTAATACCTTCTCTGCTCTATGGTTGCGAAACCTGGACTACCTACAGAAGGCACTTAAAATGTTTGGAAAAGTACCATCAGCGTTGCATCAGGAGAATTCTTGGAGTTAAGTGGCAGGACCGACGCACCAACATCAGTGTCTTGGAGGAAGCGAATACTACCAGCATTGAGGCTATGATATTAAAGCATCAGCTTCGATGGGCAGGACATGTTGTTCGCATGCCTGAACGACGTCTCCCAAAACAAATCATGTACTGCCGTTGCGGATTGGACAGAGAAAGCAAGGAGGGCAACGGAAACGCTTCAAAGACGTCCTAAAATACAATTTAAACAAATGTCAAATCAACACGGATAAATGGGAGACTACAGCATCAAATCGTCAGGTATGGCGTCGCTTCGTCCACCAAGGTCCACTATGTTTCGAACAACATCGACGAAGCCGTGAGTTTGAGAAGTACAATGCGAGGAAAGAGCGTGAGGTTTATAGGAGGATCAACCCACAAGAGCCAGTGGTTGCTCCTAACAACGTGTGTCGCTACTGTGGGCGAGTTTGTGTTTCCAGGATTGGACTATATAGTCATCTAAGAACTCACCTTTAGAAGACAATCTTACTCGAGAACGAGTGATAGACTATTATTAATATCGTTGCTTTCAGTAGATAATGCTATTAGTTATTTCTTCTCTGAAGAGTATTGGTTTATAATCGAAGTCTCGTTCTATAGCTGTAATACTTTTATAAACGCTTGTATCTCCGATAATAATGTAAATGCGTTTCGCCGGCTCCTCTTCCCAACTTCTTCGGCGATGCCTTGGTTGTTCGATAGTACAATGGTGCTTATCGACCGGGCTTATGTTTCGTGCAATAACTGCTTCTCTGCTGTGCGCGTGCGTCAAACGCGTCTGCTCGTGTCCAGTCGCTGTGACAGAGTCCACGCCACGCTTCTACTCCCCACGGCGCGTGTCATTGCTGCCTCGCTCCGCTAGCCTCAAACACATGTATATTAATAGAAATATACTCATATTCGCTCTATTAGTCAATAATTTATATTTCTTTTCAACCAAATAAATTTCATATTGGTTTCTACACCTGTAGATGTGCTTATTTCTCTTTATATCTGCCAAATTTATATAAAAGCGATTCCCACATAAATTATGTGCTATTATTCGATTGGCTGTTGAAATATTCTGAAAAAGGCTCCTGGGTCTAGCCTCTTCTCCACGGTTCGTGTGCATTGCTTTGTTATGATCGCCTTGCTAACCAAAACTGGTTTTCTAGTGCCAAACATGAAGCTTTGTACAATATCCAGCTTCGAATGATCGAACTCCTCCTTAGTTAAAATCTCATTCCCCAGAATATTTCCAAATAATAAATTCCTCAAAATGCTTCAAATTTCTCCAAAATACTTTCATTATGCTTCATTTGCATCCCATAATACATATATATTTATTAAATTATTTTAATTCCAAATTTCCAATTTTTCCTTCTAATTGTGCACAAGTCGTTCGAACCTCGACTCGGTCAATGGTCCTAAGCTGGGCTGAATTCGAGTTCAATACCATTATGTGGGAAGCATCTTTTGACCAAATGATAAGGCCATCAGTTCTCTAGTTTGCATATGGTGACTATGTATTGTGCCCTTGCAGCAAGAAATATGCAAATCTAAGTATGCCAGCATTTCTCAATTCGGGATTTTTCGGGGCTGCGGTAAGTTCTCCCACTCTGTGACTTACATATTTTGGATTAAATAGAGGATACACTTGCAAAATTAACAACAAAATCAACTCCTATTTTAACACATTTAATTAATCAAAAATTATGGCGCTACAAACAAATAAACACATAAACTACTGGCCAATATCATTCTACTTGTCCAAAGTGAACAAGGAATAGCATAAAAATAAAACAAATATTAGATTAAAACACATGGTTTTCTTTAAAACCAACAATTCACGATTATTTTCACTTCCATAAAGTACTTATCTTAAAGTTCCAGATAACTACGAGCTTCTTTGGCTCGATACTTTCCCATATTAATGGTGTCATATTTTTGTACACCTCAAGAATTATTTTTATCTTTTCTTATCATCAAAACAAATATATAATTACATTTAAAATTACATGTTAATTATTCACTTCAATATTTGGGCATATCACATGTTCTCCGCGTTTACTATCTCTCTCAAGTTTTGCAAATTCACTACTGTGATCGGGAAAACTATTTGTGTACTCCAGAGTTATAAAGATTACTTGACAAAGTCAAAAACTATGATCACTCCCGAAACCTAGTTATCTTCACAAAACTCGTGGATTCCTTCTTTTCCATACAATATTACAATAGGGATTTTATTTAATTCATTTGTCTTATAAGACCATTATCACATAAGAAAACTACGATCTGAATTGGCAAGCGATGATATCAATCTACAAGGACCTCGGTTCAACGCCCGGGTCATTAACAACTTTAAACACTCACGGTGTATTTAACACATCTACAAGACGGTTTTTACCCACCCTCGCTCTATGAGGGTCAGGCCATTATACTCGGGCGTGATTTATGACAAGGAAAGCGACTCTCTGCCTAACCTACGGTGGCAGCTCTCTTCAATGCTTTAAAACAAACCTTCACATTATTCTCAGTTCTGTGGAGAGACCTGGCTTTTACTTCACTTATTTCCCTTCAACAATATTCTTTGGCTCATAAACCACTTTCGTAACCTTGGCATTTATTAATTATGAGAGGGTCCTCATTGATTGGGAAGATTAATACACATTCTACGACGAATAATTAGGGGCTTTAACAACAAAAGGATTCTAGGTTCGAATCTCTTAACATGCCTCGGGAACATTTCCACATCAGAGGACTTATACAAAACGCGATTTAGGGTCAAGCCGTAGCTTGCAGGACCTACGCTCAATAATACCATACATTAGCTCCCTTTTAAATAATACACACATGGCCTCGTGATCTACGTCACAATTTAGAGGACTTACAACATATCTCAATTCACTGCAATCAACTACCCTCCATAAGTAACTTACCAAGTACTTTAACTTTTACGCGTTCCTAGCGTGACTTTTTATTTAATTGCGTTCCATTACGCTACACATTCATTTACGGCCGAATGTCTTCCAAAGAACTGATAAATTTCATAGTAACAATTGATACATATCTTAATTCTTATATTAATCTTTTCCGTTGACAATAAATCGCTCCCTTTTTAAGAACATGCATTTACATCATGTCTTATACATTTGTTAAGGCTTCAACGCTCTATATTTTTATATCATTCAATTTAATCTTTATTTAGATTTCTTTACCTTGTTATTCACATCATGTTTTCATTCCTTACAAAAGCTCAAAAGCTATTTCTTTCATATAATTCAAATTTACCTTTATGTAAATATCTTTGTTATAATTATTATTATCACGCTTGCTTTTATAACAATCATTAAATACTGACATTTTATTCCATGCATTTCCTCTACAGGATTTATTATTTCACATAATTATTTATTATTTCTTAAAACCTTATTTTCGTTCAGATCGCGTTCTTATTTAGTTATTATCCATTTAAAAACATCCCTTCTACTCAAAACTCCGGTGGAATTGTACACAAAATTTCTCCCGACACCAAAACATAATGAAAATCTTTGCTTACATGTTTAAGGTCGCTTTCTGACCTTTATTCTCGTTTGATGTGACATTTTGGCCCACCTTCTTGACCTACTCCATATTGTACAATCTCATCTTATGTACAGAAATTTCTTGACACATATTCACTATATTTAACACTGACAACATTTTTTTAATACACTGGTGTATCCGTTTTGAACACACATTAAAACACTAAAAAATATTACTCTGGTACATATTATAACACATATCACTGTGCATAAAACGCTTTCACTTTACCTAAAACACTTAAAATGACACTCTTATTTCTTTTCTTACAATATTTACACTTCACTCCTATCACACGGGCGTATCTCAACGATTTTAACAATTTCTGTCGGCTGTTGATGATCCCTGATGTGAATCCTATCGACCTGCATTGGACGTGTGATTTTACTCGTTCAAAATTTCTCTCTCCTACAATGGAAACTACTGGTTTCAGTCTCTCAAAACCGCTTCTATTGTCTATTACTCGGCTTTACTTTATCTGCTTTAACTAGGCGATAAATGTCTTTTCTTTGCCGTCACCTCTATTTATATATGGTGGTCTATCGCACCCTATAGTTTCTATATCTTGGCCTCCCTTCGAGGACCGTATACTGTCTATCGTACCGTTTAGTTTCTATATCTTGGCCTCCCTTCGAGGACCGTATACTGTCTATCGTATATTTTTGACGTTTTCTCACTAGAGTACGTTTCCCTCTGGTTTCGAACCAAAGTTCCTAAGTTCCTTTCGCTTGAACTTCTATCTTTCGCGATCGTAATTACTGTTTAGTTCCTTTACAGGACTTAATGTCTTTAACAATGTCTTTACTAGACGCAACGCCGTTTATTTGTTGGAGTTCTTATAACTTCGTAACTGTGTTGAACTAGTATTCTTCTGGAACTCGAAGTTCCCTACTAATCGCTGTGTCTTACTTTGGCGATATTGCTTTAAAGTCCGTATATTTAATGTTCTTTATATTTTAGGACTCTTCAAAGTCTCGAACTGCTAACCCTCAGCGTAGCGTACTTATATCGTAACTGGTCTACACTCGGTGAACTTGTAGCATAGCCTCCCACAGGCTCTGGATCGATGTCTGATACAGCTTAACGTCCCCCTCACGGGCTCTTGAATACTGCGTATACGATGTGGTGCAGCACTTCCGCTCACGGGCTCTCGTAGACTGCATGCACTGATGCAGAGTAACACTCCCTCACGGGCTGTCAGAATAACTGCATGGTTGGCTTGGTGAGGCCAGGAGTTTTATACCTTTCAGCCAAAAAAAGATAAAACTCTAGTCCTTTTCGTGACCAACTTTTGAACTAATTGTCGCACAATTATAAAAATTATATATCCAGAAAGCTTGTCTTCCAAACGTAAAATAATCTTCCTGTGCATGGAAATCGATCGTGCATTTCCGAGATATTAATTAATTTCTCGTCCTCAACTGTGTGGGTGGTGCCGTTCTTTTTTTATTCTCCCACTCCTTGGGTCTCGGTGAACCCCCAATGACGTCTACTTGCGTTTGCAGTTTTCTCCTGTGCAATTTTTACAAGGTTTTTCTTTACACAAAAATCTCTAATCCAAATTGATTCACCGTACTGTATCTGTTTACTTATTTTTATACTCGTAAACGGGTTAAATTTAATTATTCCTGTTCTGACTCAGCAGGGAGGTTGCCATATTCCTGCAACGTAAGAGCAATTTCCGAGTCCAGCTTCTTCGTCTTACAGTCAAAACTTTCCACTCGTTCTAATAATATCCATGACTGGCTCCTTATAAATGTCAAGAGGCATGAGCTCATCTAAGGAACACCTGGCCCTAGCGCTTGCACAATGTTAGGCTATAATCCTGGCTGGAAATCTCTCTCCGTTCCCTTAGAGACTGTATGATTCTTTCATTCTTTTCTCAAAGTACATGGATTCGACTCTCTTTGAGGCCATGGTACATGGGTTCAGTATGTGTGCAAGTCGATCCCCCCTGTAAATTCAAACAAGGTAAAACTGAATTGAACGGAATTTGGTTCAGAGGTAGCTCTAGCAAAGGGCACCTCAGGGTCATGTTATATATCGCCGCCATCTTGACAAAAACGTAATGGCGGCCACCCAAATGTTATAAGATTAATTTAAATTACGACCAACTTAATCATCTGATCTGTACCAATTTTTAAAATTTTGTACCTTTATATATGGAGAATCATTTGACCAAACTGCAAGGTCATCAGCCCAATAATTTGCGGATGGCGGCCACGTATGTGTGCAAATAGATTCCCCCTATCTATTCCTACACGGCCACACCGAATTAATTGAAATTTGGTAAAGAGGTAGCACATGCAAGAGGCAACTCAATGTCATGTTCTATATTGTCGCCATCTTGACGGAAACGTAATGGCGGCCACCTAAATGTTAAAAACTTAAATCAAATTACCACCAACCTAATTATCTGATCTCTACCAAGTTTTGCAACAACATACCTTTTAGTGTGAAGCATCCTTTGACCAAGCTACAAGATCAGCAGTCCAATAGTTTGCATATGGCGGCATTTATATTTTCAAACCGATTCCCCCCCATCAATTCAAACACGGTAAAACTGAATTAAACGAAATTTGGTACAGAGGTATCACTTGCAAAGGGCACTTCAGGGTCATGTGTTATATCGCCGCCATCTTGACGGAAACGGAATGGCGCCCACCCAAATGTTAAAAGCTTAATTCAAATTACGACCAACCTAATTATTTGATCTCTACCAAAAAAAATTTAAACAACATGCCTGTTTGTGGGAAGCATCTTTTGACTGAACTACAAGGTCATCAGCCCAATAGGTTGGAGTTAGCGGCCATGTATGTGTTCAAATCGATTCACCATATCAATTCAAACACGGTAAAACCGAATTGATAGATATTTTGTACAGAGATAGCACTAGCAAAGGGTACCTCATATTCATGTTTATTATCCGTATAACTCGTATTTCAACAAGCTATTACAACCAACATTCAATTATACTCCTTGAAAAGGACAAAGAGTTATAACAATACCCATGCGTTTAGGAGAAATTATGCTATATGTTCTTTACTGAACATCTTGATTGCTCTTCAATTGCATTTAATAAACAAGATGTTCAGTAAAGAACATACAGCCTACATTCTCCTAAATGCATGGGTATTGTTATAACTCTTTGTCCTTTTCAATGAGTATGATTGAATGTTGGTTGTAGTAGCTTGTTGAAATACAACGTGCCATAGGGATATTTTACATGAATATGATGTGCCCTTTGCTAGTGCTACCTCTGTACCAAATTTCGTTCAATTCGGTTTCACCGTGTTTGAATTGATAGGGGGAATCGATTTGCACACATACTTGGCCACCATCTGCAAACTATTGGGCTGATGTTCATGCATTTTGGTCAGAATATGTTTCCCACATAAAGATATGGTGTTGCAAAATTTGGTAGAGACTAGATTATTTGGTTGGTCGTAATTACATTTTAGCTTTTAACATTTGGGTGGCCGTGATTACGTTTCCGTCAAGATAGCGGTGATATAAAACATGACACTGAGGTGCCCTTTGCTAGTGCTACCTCTGTACCAAATTTCGTTCCATTCGGTTTCACTGTGTTCGAATTGATAAGGGGAATCGATTTTCACACAAAGATTGCCGCCATCCGCAAAATATTAGGCTAATGACCTATTAGTTTGGTCAGAGGATGCTCCCTCTATAAAGGTATGTTTTTGCTAAATTTGGTAGAGATCGGATGATTAGGTTAATCGTAATTTGATTTGGGCTTTGAACATTTGTGTGGCCGCCATTACGTTTTCGTCAAGATAGCGGCGATATAAAACATGACGCTGAGGTGCCCTTTGCTAGTGCTACCTCTGTACCAAATTTCGTTCCATTCGGTTCCACCGTGTTCGAATTAATAGGGGGAATCAATTTTGACATAAAGATGGCCGCCATCCGCAAACTATTAGGCTAATGACCTATTATATTGGTCAAAGGATGCTCCCTCCATAAAGGTATGTTGTTGCAAAGTTTGGTAGAGATCGGATGGTTATGTTAGTCGTAATTTGATTTAAGCTTTAAACATTTGTGTGGCCGCCATTACGTTTCTGTCAATATGGCGGCGATATAAATCATGACACTGAGATGCCCATTGCTAGTGTTATCTCTGTACCAAATTTCGTTCCATTCGGTTTCACCGTGTTTGAATTGATAGGGGGAATCGATTTTGACACAAAGATGGCCGCCATCCGCAAACTATTAGGCGAATGACCTATTAGATTGGTCAGAGGATGTTCCCTCCATAAAGGTGTGTTGTTTTAAAGTTTGGTAGAGATCGGATGGTTATGTTAGTCGTAATTTAACTTCAGCTTTGAACATTTGTGTGGCCGCCATTACGTTTCTGTCAATATGGCGGCGATATAAAACATGAGACTGAGATGCTTTTTGCTAGTGCTACCTCTGTACCAAATTTCGTTCCATTCGGTTTTATCGTGTTTGAATTAATAGGAGGAATTGATTTTGACACAAAGATGGCCGCCATCCGCAAACTATTAGTCTAATTACCTATTCATTTTGTCAAAGGATGCTTCCTCTATAAAGGTATGTTGTTGCAAAATTTGGTAGAGATCGGATGATTAGATTAATCGTAATTTGATTTAAGCTTTGAACATTTGTGTGGCCGCCATTACGTTTCCTTCAAGATGGCGGCGATATAAAACATGACACTGAGGTGCCTTTTGTTAGTACTACCTCTGTACCAAATTTTGTTCCATTCGGTTGCACCGTGTTTGAATTAATAGGGGGAATCGATTTTCACACGAAGATGGCCGCCATCCGCAAACTATTACGCTGATGACCTATTAATTTGGTCAAAGGATGCTCCCCCCATAAAGGTATGTTGTTGCAAAATTTGGTAGAGATCGGATGATTAGGTTAGTCGTAATTTGATTTAAGCTTTGAACATTTGTGTGGCCGCCATTACGTTTCCGTCAAGATGGCGGCGATATAAAACATGACACTGAGGTGTCCTTTGCTAGTGCTACCTTTGTACCTAATTTCGTTTAATTCGCATTCACCGTGTTCGAATTGATAGGGGGGGGGCAGACATTCAGAGTGCACACACTCACACACACACACACACACACACAGACTCACACACACACATACACACACACACAGACAGACACACTTTTTTCGCCCTGTGTTGATCTCATAAGTCTACTTTCATTTTTTGCAAAAATCGAAAGTAGGCTAATATGCTCGTTGTCGCGAAATGCTTTGCTTCCAATGATTTTATGAAAAATTCTACCCAAATGAGTGTAAAAATGTGTCATGTTGAAGCGATTCATTGTCAGACGCACAGTGAAAATGTGTCAAATATGGTAGATAATGTAAACAATAACGTAACTATTAATGTATTAATATTGCAAGTAGAGAAAGCAACAACAAATAATAAAGTATTTGATATAATATGCCAACTTAAATACTGTACCACAAGTATTAAAATAAAAATGGCAAAGAAATAAAAAGAAAATTATTTAAAATTATTAGGCCAATGGTAGGCTTCGATCACGGTAGCTTAAATTCCCAACGCCAACAAGCTAGCGACTATTCCACGAAGACAAGACGAGAACGCGTGCGGGAATAAGACTACAGAAGTTTGAGGATGTCGCCTCCGTAGCGTAGCCGTCAGCATTGTTTGCTGCCGCCCTGGAGGACCTGGGCTCGATTCCCGGCTCTGCCACGAAATTTGAAAAGTGGTATGGGGGCTGGAACGGGGTCTACTCAGCCTCGGGTGACCCAAATGAGTAGAGGTGGTTCGATTCCCTCCTCAGTCATCCTCGGAGTGGTTTCCCAATTCGTCTTCGGCCAAATGCCGGGATGGTACCTACTGTAAGGCCACGGCCGCCTCCTGCCCACTTCCTTGCCTAACCGTTCCACTCATCCCTTCCCTTCATCAGGCCCCCTGTTCGTTTTGCAGGTGAGGCCACCTGGGCGTAGTGCTGGTCCCACACCCCAGTTGTATCCCTGACTCAGAGGCTCAAGCTCCAGGACACTGCCCGCAGTGGCGGTAGAGGTGGGTTCCCTCGCTTAGTCCGTGGGAAAAGCCAATACTGAAGGGTAAAACGATAGCGAAGCGAAGTTTGAGGATTGATTTTAAACGTTCAATTTTGATCACACTAAGGTCCATTGGCCGAAACGCTCAAAGGAGGTTAAAATATTTTTTTTATGAAGAGTAAACCCACCAAATTTGAACACTTTTCTAGTAAACGACATTGCGACCTCTCGCTGTGAGAATCTATGTACATTTTAAGGCAAAACTGGGGCTTGTGTCTGATGAGCACCACTCTATTTAAAGGATAGAACACTCCATGAGAGAGAAAATTCCACATCCCATTTTGGCTTCGTAGTTAACTTAGTTATGTTTTCAATTCCACTGGTAGTTGTCATAAATAGTCACAAAGTGAACTTTGAACTTTTTCTTTTTATTCTAGCTGTTCATAATGTGGCACAGACGGTTAAATAGAATTACGACTTAGTATTAAGGCAAGTTGCCAACAGGACTGTTCGAGCTAGACGTTTCTGAACTCGGAGATACTGTATGTGTTCTCTAGATGAAACAATTTCTTTGCTTGCAGTTATCGTTCATATATTTTAGAGTCAGACAGTGACGTTTACTACCTCTCATTCTCCGCGCTACACGATTACAGCATTTCGTTACTTTCAGTTATCTCCGTCCTTATTTTCTCCAACTGCTATGCACCAACTCATCAGCTGTTTTACTGTCATCTTGAAAGTAGTACCTTGCTATGTGAAACATAACTATGTGTATTTTTCCTTTAGGAAAGGTTACAACATTTACAAAGTACGAAGTTGGGACTTTTGTTTTCAAACTCGGCAACTTCTGGGATGTAGTTCTTGTTTATTCATTTATGGGCTTTCTAAATACTGTTGTAGTGAAGCCTGGTGTGCTTAAGAGTGTGAGCAATCTGTCTGACAACCTATACCGTTTGATGGCTGTACTACTGGGTGAATTTGTCATTATATATGAGTCGTCCAGTTGCATAACTCGTTTAATCCACTTGTGAATAAGGATCATGTCGTAAAATTACTTTTTAAATAATTATATTTTATTTTATTTCGTTTTATTTGGTTTTAAATTGTGTTATTTAATTTTTTGTTTTGTTTTTGTTTTATCTTATTTTGTTTTTATTTTGTTTTGTTTATTTTGTTTTGCTTTATTTTGATTTTGTGTTGTTTATTTTGTTTTATTTTTATTTTCCAGAAAACAAACATAAAACCAAAAACAAAAAACAAGAAACACAAAGGAAAAAGCAAAATTCAAAAAAGCAAAAACAGAAAACAAACACAAAACCAAAACCAAGAAAGATAAGCAAAAAGTAAAATTTAAAAGCAAAAGCACGAAGCAAACACAAAACCAAAAACCAAAAACACAAAGCAGAAAGAAAAAGTAAAAAACAACAAACACAAAAGATACGCGAGGTAAAGTCCAGAGAAACGTTTCTCATGAAAATGATCCTTATTCACAAGTGGATTAAACGAGTTTTGCAACTGGACGACTCATATGAATTGCAGCCAATGGCCATAGCTGGGAATTTTTAATTGACCCTCTGAAGGTTCCCAAAAAGTTCAATTTTAAGTAGTTCCAACTTTGACTACCAGATGCCACTGTCACTGACACCTAGCGACGAACATTGGAATTTGATAGAGCGTTTCAAAATAGCCAAATACAGGGTGCCAGGAAATGTTCTCGGCAACGGCTACGTGCAGCTGCGAGAGGTAGCGTCATCAGTTTAGTTGGCAGCACAGTGTCCTTGATAGGGTGAAGGTCACATGTTTGGGCTGTGGACTGTCGAAATCGTCAGTGTGTATAGTTAGATTATTGGAAGAGTGCAACAGTATGTTATGAATGGCTGTGGTGAGTACAAAGTCAACTGTTTGTTTGTTTCGATACAGGCAACAGCCGTGCTGCCAACATAACTGTTGACGCTATCTCTCGCAAAAGCATGTAGGCACTGCGGAGAACATTCCCTGGCGCCCTGTATAACCTAAACATTTTGCTATACATTACCATTTGGAGTGGTACGTTCTTTTACATGCCGTAAATCTATGACATGGGCCCACTTGCTTTACTTCCCTTGAAGGATTTTAACGCTTCGACCGGGTTTGAACCCGCGATCTTGAGCATAGCATTTCAGCATGCTACCGACTACGCCACCGAAGATCTCAATGGGCTAGTGTTTGGGGTAAGAGCCGACCGTGGAAATAATTTAGGCACTATCCCAGCATACAACTCGAGTAGAAGAGGGAAACCATGGGAAACCATTTTTAGGATGACTGAAATAGGAATCAAACACGCCTCTTCTTAGTTCTGCCTCACGTGGTTGAGTGTACCATATTCCTGCACTCCAACTAGAAATAAGTTACTTTGCAGAGCCGAGAATCGAACCCCGGAGCTCCACGGTGACATTTGTTGATTCATTTAGAGAACTTACGGACATGCAACTCTGTGTACTTTGAGGATTTTTTCTGATAATCTGTGCCATTGTAAAAGTTGTACTACTTTGTGTGTCAGCCTTTGACCTCGGATTTGGGTAGGTGGAGGCCACGGCCTTAACTTAGGCACCATTCCGGCCTTTGCCTAGGGTCGAAGTGGAGAACAACGAGAAACTATTTCTCTATGATTGCTGACATGGGAATCGAACCCACCTCTTCTCAATACTCCATCACGTGTCTCAGTGTGCTCCATTCCAGCACTCATACCAAAATTAAATTACTTGACAAAGCCGCGAACCAAACTTGGACCTCCGCGGTGGAAGCAGGTTTTCCCCAATCCGAATGGTAAAAGGGGAGGAATAGGACCCAGCTCAGAAATCCCTTGGGTTCACCAAGTCCCGAACTCATATGCTGTGAGCCCGTAGGTTGTAGCACTATGATGTGTGTACCATACGTGGTGCTTGCCACGGTGGGAGAACGGTTAACGTGTCGGACTACCAACCCCAAGCTTGCAGGTTCGCTCCTGGCCGTCGTAAGTGAATTTTGAAAGGCGCAAAAATCACGACATGCATGTCATACGATGTTGGCATGTTAAAGAACCCATTTGAATTCAGTAGGCCGTGATCATAATGGCAAAAATAATCTCGGGATTTTCCGCCGACACAAAGTTCCTCCATTCACTACTAGAAAGCGCTACAGTGTCAATGAGCTTAGATATCTAACCTCCTTGACTTTCATAGCGTTGCATGGAATAACGAAGTTCGGCAAGCTGCCCTCTGGGTTGCAAATAACAAAGCTTGCACCCGGCACCGAGGCCATACGACATTATAATTATTACCATACGTGGTGGCGTTCCACACACCCTGCCTCCTTTAGGGCCTTGTTCAGAAGATAGGAGTTGCCATGAATCGAGAAAGAAGAGGTATCAGCAAATATGAGACAATGCTAATTAAGCTGGGAAATGGAATGTCTTCCTAGGCCTCTGTTACCCTAGAGCTCGAGCCAGCCGGGAAGGCGGTGCGCAGAACACAACTCTACCGTTACGTCATGCCTCACTTCCATCCCACCAATCTCAGTCAGTCTGTCTTGAGAATCTGAGCTAGTGTGTTGTCAGGAAAGCCAAGTGTAAAGCAGCGTGAAAGAGACAGCCTCGATGAGCTAAGCGAAGGGTGTTGCCATACTGCAGGAACTCATGGCAGCAGCCTGCGGTGTGGGGCTCGGACTTGGTGGACCTGTTGCAACAGTGGGCATGTATCTCTTTCTCCCTCTGCGCAAATCCCAGAGAGCCGGCCGCCTTCCGGGCTGACGCGAGCTCTAATACCATCGCGGTTGTAAAATAAGAAGAGTTGACCAAGGAAGGTTGACAGGAACGATTACATCAAGGGGACCGTCAAATAAGTGGAAGCATTGCCGGACTCAGCTGGGGTGGCCAGTGCACGACCCACTAGTCATGAGCCCCTAGGGGGAGGGGAGAGGGGGAGGGGGAGGGGGAGGGGGGGTGGGGGGAGGGGGGAGGGGGGGGACAGTTAAAAACTGAACGATGTTAAGACGGTCTCGCTGACAGTTTGCTGGGAGATTCCCTGGCGTTCCAGCCACAAGTAAAAAGCAGTTGGATATCTTCTTCCTAGATTAAGGAAGACAGGATCTTTCAACGCTAGAATTCCTAAGGGAAGAAGATGGGTTATAAAGAAAAGGAGACAAAAGAATATAAAAAAAACAATTGCGAAAATTGGTGCACCACTTGGACGATCTCCAAGGAATTCCCTACATCTTGTTTCTGAGGAAGCATGTGCTAAAAAAACAATAATAAAGAAATGTATTCAAGGTGAAATAATCATACAAAGTTGAACTTATTTAGTTTTCATTGTTTCATTGTGGGCCAGCGTAGCCGAGCTCGTTAAATCGTATACTACATCCGCAAGGGAAGCTGCAGCAAGTCTGTAGATTGAGGTTCGAATCCTTGCGCAGACAGAGGCTACACTCCCTCCAAGAAAATCCCGGGATAGTACCCTACTTCAAGTCCAAAGACACTTACCCTACCCCTGTCCCTACTACAACCAACCACACTAATACAGTCATCATAGGAATACAGAATTATCAAACAAGCTCAACACACACCCATCTACGCAGGGCTAAAGACCAAGAAGTCCAAAGCCCTTTATATGAATTAACAACTCGTGATAACTCGTGTTACTTGGTTAGTGTAATAGTGTGTGTCATCATCAGCTAAAAGCCTTGTCGTTGCAGCCATTTCTTACGGTCTTCAGCAGTCCTCTTCATATTGACATACGAGTCACATTTCATTTCCTTGACAATGTTCTTTAGATACGATTGTCTTGGTCGTCCCCTTGGTATCTTCCCCAAAATGTTTCCTTCAAAAATTACCTGGAGGAGAGTGTCATGTCTGAGTATGTGTCCCATGAATTTTGCTTTCCTTTTCTTTATGGTGTTCAACAGGCATCGATTCTCCTGAATTGGGTTCAGAACAATCTCATTTGTCTTTCTTTCCATCCAGCTTGTTCAGGTCATTCGTCTCCAAAACCACATTTCAGCTGCCTCAAGTTTTGATTCCTCCACTTGGGAAAAGAGAATAGTGTGTGTAACTATTATTAATTATTATGTTTTTCAAATGAAATCACATTTAGGATGGATTTTATATTAGAACCTCAGATTTCTGAACACTCAGCTTTAAACCAATGTACTACTGTAAAATGTCAATGTAGGTCTCACCCTCATTTTAATTACGCCAGTAGTGTTTATGATACAACGCTAAGGTACTATTTGTACTCAAATTTTCCTACCCGATTAAAAAATATGATTTCTTTGGTGGGCTACTGTAGGGACTCTTCCATGGGTATTAGACTACTGTGCAACCCAGAGTACGGAATGCTGTGTTTCGTCTGTAATAAACCTGTCTTAGGCTGTGAGAGAAATTCCGCACAAATCCAAGTTCATAAGGATGCTTACTACGTCATCGCAAGTCGTTGTTGCTGTTGTTTTTGATTAATTTACGGACTTTGTGATTTCTCGGAAATGTATCCCTATGTACTTGGGTGTGCGTGGAACCCTTCTGATGACTTGTGTCATCGTGGTATTTGTTATAGTCTATTTATTTGTAATTGGGGCTATAATTTGGGTAGGAAGTGATTTATTGCCCTAATTTAGAACCGATCCTGGCCTTCACTGGGAGTACACATGATGAAACAACAGAAAACCACTTATTTTGCTAGCTGTGGTAGGAATCGAACCCACCTCTTCTCAGTTCTGCCTTACAAGGCTCAGTGAACCCCTATTACAGCACTCAGACAAGTCTCGAGTTTTTGGCAGAGCCGGGAATTGAACCTGGACCTCCAAGGTACATCCGCGAATGCTAGTCACTACATCACGAGGTAGACTCGATATCCTCAAATAAAACAAAATTATTCTCATGCTCATGACATACACATTAATAAACAAGATGTTCAGCAAAGAACATATAGCCTACTTTCTCCTAAATGTATGGGTATCTTTATGACTCTTTGTCCTCATCCCTAAAACAATCACCCCAACCACAATGTATTGTTTGTTTTCTTTTATATTGATAATAAGCCAGTAAGTGTCAAGATCAATATTATATACTTTATGATGATTGAATAACAAAACGACTAACTTATTGTAATGCATTCACGTCCGTTAATCTCTATATTAAGCCAGCCTGCAAAATTAAGAATCTTCCGCCCCAATCATCTTCCGCCCCAATCACAGTAGGTGGTGCTGCGACCTATCAGTGAATTAATCTTTATCTTGTACGCCTATGCACTGCCATCGTAATGTACTACGATGGCAGTGTTCTATGGGTGTTGAATGAGTAGGCAGTTTAAAGTAGCCAAGAGGGAGGCGATCCAGCTGGCAGTGTTTAAAGGTATTCGGAGCGCGATCGTGGCTAATAGTTGAACTACCAGTATTACAAAATTGCCATACTTCAGGAGGCCAGCTCAGGCATTTACACAGCGTTATGCTTGGAACAATATTACCCACATAACCCACAAGAGGACAGCACCGTACAGAGGCATTAAGAAGGCTGTGGTTAATGACAACGTGTTTCTAGTTCTTCTATTCTCCTTTTCCTAATGGCTTCTGTTTATGTGCGATGCTGGGACTGTGATTTTATTAATATACGAGTGTATAATTTATCCTCTCCTTTGAGCTAAATGACATTTTATTCAGTATCTGTGGAAAAAGCTCGTGCACATCATTTGTAAAAGAATTCAAGAAAAAAAAACCTAACTGTAGCAGTACTCGATCCCCAGTCAACTGCGTGTCAGACTAACATGCTAGCCCAGAGCTAACCGTATCCATGACGTCAGGTGTTCTTAACTGACATATTAGATACAAACTGTTGGCAAATAATGACTTTAAATAAACGATTTCTTCACTGCAGTACATCTTCATTAAAGATCATTTCATACAAAGTTTATATTATTGTATCAGTACGGTATATCACATACAACATACTAAAACTACTGAAATATAAGACAGGCACATGAGGACAGCTGCCATCTTGTCGTGTGACACAAACGGCTCAGCTCTTTTAAGCCACTCATACTGTATAATATTATAATATTAAATTATAATAAATAACGGATCACGACCTTCAGGATAGCTTAAACCCCCCTAGGCTCGATAATCGGAATTGGTGGGTCTTAAGCTATTTATTAAAATGGTTGCATAATTCACACGGCCGCCATCCTGAAATGGCATGGCCGATGATCTTGAATTTTGGGTGAAAGACGCGTTCTATATAAAGGTATGTTGTCACCAAATTTGGTAGAGATCGGATGATTAGTTTAGCCGTAATTTGATTTTACGTTTTGAACATTTGAGTGGCCGCCATTCTGTTTTGGTAAAGATGGCGGCGATATAAAGTATGACACTGAGGTGTCCTTTACTAGTGCTACCTCTGTACCAAATTTCGTTCAATTCGGTTTCACCGTGTTCGAATTGATAGGGGGGGGACAGACATTCAGAGTACACACACTCACACACACACAGACACACACACACACACACAGACTCACACACACACATACACACACACACACAGACTCACACACACACATACACACACACAGACAGACACACTTTTTTCGCCCTGTGTTGATCTCATAAGTCTACTTTCATTTTTTGCAAAAATCGAAAGTAGGCTAAAAATGCTGGTGACCATGACCCAAGAGAGCCCCATACACGCACAATCTTGAGAACCCGTGTGTGAAGGCTACTTCCGTTCTGGGAGTGGAGTGAGGAGTTTCAGCATGCTTGAAATCTTGACGACCAGTTTCAGGATTGAATGAATTTTTGACTGATTGTGTTGCATTTATACGTGTTGAAAATGGCAGAATAAGAATACTAATATGATTTGTTTTACGTCCCTTTTAACTACTGTGGCTTTTAGAGACGACGGGGTACCAGAATTTTGCCCCAAAGGGGATCATTAACGTGCCATTAAATCTTATAAGTGGTGTGGTGGCGCAGTGGTCAAGCTATCGGCCTCTCACCACGGCGAACCGGGTTCGATTCCCGGTCAATGCAAGTGAGATTTTCAAAGTGAAATGCCATGTCCCGAGGTTCGGATTCCACGTAAAAAGGAGGTCCCGTGGCTCATGATCTCGAGATTAACGGTCACGTAAAACTACAATCTTACTTCCTTTTAATCTTCATAAACGACTCCCTCGCATTTGCGTACCCTTAAATGCCAGCTGATTGCGCCAGGATTCGATCCAGCAACCTTGGGCGCAGCAATAGAGAACGTTACCGCTGAGCCACGCATCCAGTTAAAATCGGCAGAAGGCTGATGAGCTGATGCAGGATTTCATTGAAGTGTATCGACAGCACGACTATCTGCGAAAATATATACTTGCGCTTGTGTACTTTCATGTACTCTTACAGTATCCAGCAGGTTTTCGGTATAAGAAACCCAAGAGGCTGCGGGCTCTATGGAGATATTTTCGGTCTTCATAGCATCGGCCAGTCCCTAATATTCTCTAAATAGCAATTGAACGCTTATTGGCTTGAACGGCTCTCCCTATCACTGCATCCGCTTAATCAGATATTTTCCCCCTTGCGTTAACGAAATATCGTGTCTTCTTCTTTGTTTTTACTTCACCAGCTTCATTTTTCCACCTTTTAAAATAAGAACGGTACTCCCCGCTTTGGAGCTGAGTTTTAACTGAACGTCTGTAGTCAAGTTGAGGAATGAAAGGCGTGCGCACTTCCAGCAGTCAAAAATTCTCACTCCAGGAATGTATTCAAACGTGTATGTGTAGGAGGACCTTATGCATAGGAATGCACAAAATGGAGTCATATGAGTCGCGCATTGCGAGGCAAATACGAAGGTGGATCAAAAAGTTAGTTGCACTAACGCGCTGCAGTAGCGCGCTGTGTGTCGCAAACGTGGGCACAGCGGAGAAAGGGACAGACACGGCCCGCACGTCTGCTAGGCAGGTCGGTGTGGTGTCTTGTCTTGTATGGTGTGAATAGCGGCCAAATGCAATGGTGCGTCGACTGGACGTTCACTCCAAATGTGAGGTGCGTGCAACAATTCGATTCCTATGGGCCAAAAGGAAGAATTGCACGATTACAGAGAAGCGCCGGGGGAAATTGAGCGCCCGTGTGATTTTGTTGCACCATAACGCAACACCTCACAAGGCCCGCCAAACGAGCGAACTGCTGCAGCGTTTCAAGTGGGAGGTCTGGCAAAATCCACCCTGCAGTCCGACCTAGCGCCATGTGACTTTCATCTGTTCGGTAAGCTCAAAACGAAGCTCGGTGATCGACGTTTCCAGACCGATGAGGAGGTGACGGCCGCTGTCTCCGTGTGGTTGCAGAACGCTGGAGGAACTTTCTATGCATCCGGCGTCGACAAGTTGGTTGTGCGTTCGCAGAAATGTTTGGAGTCTCTTGGAAACTATGTGGAAAAGTGTCGTTACATTGTATGTCGTTATAGGCGTGTTGCTGTTGTATAGGTGGTGTAACAAATGACCATAACTGGGAGGTGCAACTTATTTTTTAGTCTGCCCTCGTAGTTCCATCACAACCGCACTGCTGAGAGCAATGACATTCTACTGGTTGGACATAATTTATGCACACGCGTCATCCACGACAAGCTGTACACAAATTCACTATGACATTAATAGGATTATTCATCATGATGTATTATAATTGCGGGCGCTGTAATAGTGTTAATATTTTTTTAATATTTCTCATCATGGTACACATAATGAATTCTTCATGGCAAATTAACTATTCATTAGATGACGAGTAATTTCACGTGTGTTTAAAAACAAGTTGTAAATAATGCAGTGGAAATAGTGTCGACTCCTATTAGTGTTTTGGAACTCAGTTAAAATGAACAGTTTACTCGGGCTGTCATCAGTAGCTTTCGATGTAGCTATAATAGTAAATAATAATGTAGCGGATAGCGTTATTTTCTGTCACCCCGGGTGTCAGGGTCCGATTCCCGAATCTGCCAAGGAATTGTAAATCTGGTGTAATGGCGGGAATGGGGTATACTCAGCCTTCTGTCGACCAAAATATTATGTGCACTCGAGTTTGAAGGTTGTTTGTGAAGTAACCAATAGACCTACATAAAATTCAATAACATCATCATTTTCATCGTTCTATTTTACGTTACTTCATGTAGGTTTGGAATTTTTAATTTATATTGTAATATTTTTTATCGCAGTTGAAACACAAAAAGTGCCCGTTTTTAAGCGTGTTTCAACCATGCGTCACATTTAAGAATTATTATCTCACAAACCCGTCATCAGATGGAATCCAAATTTTAGCACAATGTACATTGGCACGTTGTATAATTGGTTTTTTAATTTTAAAAATTTGTGTGTTCAAGAACGAAAGTTGTTATCATTTTTGTAAGGTAATTTTTCTCTGCTCGGGGTCGTTGGAAAATGTAGTTCTTGGTTGCGTTGTAATCCTTATACATCAAAAGGTTATGCTGTATGACTGTGAAATACGTAAATTAATTCAATTATTTTATATCGGTTTGTATTTGTACGGGGAATTAAGACATGGCTCACCAGCTAGCCGCTCCGGGAAATGCTGTACAGCTTTGCTGATATGTAGCCCATCACTTCCGAGCGAGGCGTGCCATGACCTAGATGAACTAACGTAAAATAGAACGACGAAAATGATGATGTTATTGGATTTTATATAGGTATATTGGTTACTTCACAAACAACCCTCAAACTCGAATACACATAATATTTTGGTCGACAGTAGTGAAGCAGAAATGAGCAGAGGAGGACTCGATTCCCACCTCAGCCATCCTGAAAGTGATTTTCCGTGTGGTTATAATCGTAGACTATGTCTCAAAGTGGCGCGTACGGAGAATAGTTCCGCATCGAAGACCAGCCTAACAATAATACTCGCTACTTTCTACGATAAAAATAAAATAATCATAACAATATTGGTTCCCTAAATTTTCAACAACAATAAGACAAGCTCACGTGTGAATTGGTCAAGGTCACACCCAACTACAAATTGTAGAGATTTCTCCGTGGCGCGCCCTTTGACTGTTCATAGATGTCACTAAAACTGCTCAAAGATGTAAACAACCATGCATGAGCAGGGCCTATTAGACGGAGGGGGTACGACAGCCGATCAGTTCCAGTCATTCCACCAGGACGAAGGTACGCTGCTCATGTTGTCTGTAGTTCTACCATGCCTAGAAGGTCAATACCGCAGTTCGATCGCGTCCGCATTGTTACTTTGTGTCAAGAAGGGCTCTCAACAAGGGAAGTTTCCAGGCGTCTCAGAGTGAACCAAAGCGATGTTGTTCGGACATGGAGGAGGTACAGAGATACAGGAACTGTCGATGACAGGCCTCGCTCAGGCCGCCCAAGGGCTACTACTGTAGTGGATGACCGCTACTTACGGATTGCCGCTCGGAGGAACCCTGACAGCAATGCCACCATGTTGAATAATGCGTTTCCTTCAGCCACAGGACGTCGTGTTTCAACTCAAACTGTGCGCAATAGGCTGCATGATGCGCAACTTCACTCCCGACGTCCATGGCGAGGTCCAGCTTTGCAACCCCGACACCATGCAGCGCGGTACAGATGGGCCCAACAACATGCTGAATGGACCCCACGGAATTGGCATCACGTTCTCTTCACCGATGAGTGTCGCATATGCCTTCAACCAGACAATCGTCGGAGACGTGTTTGGAGGCACCCTGGTCAGGCTGAACGTCTTAGACACACTGTCCAGCGAGTGCAGCAAGGTGGTGGTTCCCTGATGTTTTGGGGTGGCATTATGTGGGGCCGACGTACGCCACTGGTGGTCATGGAAGGCTCCGAAACGGCTTTACGATACCTGAATGACATCCTCCGACCCATAGTGCACCCATATCGGCAGAATATTGGAGAGGCATTTGTCTTCATGGACGACAATTCTCGACCTCATCGTGCACATCTTGTGAATGCGTTCCTTCAAGATAACGACATCGCTCGACTACAGTGGCCAGCATGTTCGCCAGACATGAACCCTATCGAACATGCCTGGGATATGTTGAAAAGGGCTGTTTATGGACGTCTTGACCCACCAACCACTCTGAGAGATTTACGCCGAATTGTCGTTGAGGAGTGGGACAATTTGGACCAACAGTGTCTTGATGAACTTGTGGATAGTATGCCACGACGAATACAGGCATGCATCAATGCAAGAGGACGTGCTACTGGGTATTAGAGGTAGTGGTGTGTACTGCAATCTGGACCACAAATGCTGAAAGTCTAGCTGTATGATGGTACAACATGCAATGTGTGGGTCTCATGAGCAATAAAACGAGCTGAAATGTTGTTTGTGTTGATCTCTATTCCCTTTGTATTTAAAGGTTCCGGAACTCTTGGAACCGAGGTGATGCAAAACTTTTTTTGATGTGTGTACAAGACACAGAGTGTCTACAACAAAAAATGTCTGTCCACATTCACTAAACTTCGTCATTACAACACGGTTATTAAACCTGAGGTGCTTTATGCTAGTGAGACGTTGACGTTACACACTAAGGGCGACTTGGAAAAAATCCTCTCAGAGGAAAGAAAAATAATAAGGAAAATAATTGGACCAAAGCACACAGATGAAGGATACAGGCTTCACTCCAGAGACACCACAGAGAAATTGTCCAACCTAGCAGCAGACATCAGAAAGAGGCGACTAAAATTTTACGGCCACATCAGCAGACTCCCACAAACCAGACTCACCAACAAAATTCTTAGATACATACAGTGGCTCAAGATTACTACACCCTGGATGATGCAAGTCAAAATTGATCTAGTAAAAGCACAGGTCGACCCAGAAGACGTCATAGACAAAAGCGTATTTTGACACAAAGTATACAAGTGGGAAGTGTTGTCAGAGAGAGCTGCACCTACAGCCCAAAGACCAAAGTGGACCGAAGAAAGGAAGAGGGCCTTTAGTGCACGAATGAAAGAGTACTGGAAATACAGGAAGAACAAAAAGTCATGATTGCTTCGCGTGGTCTCATAGGCCTGTAACGTGTAAAATAAATAAAATAAATAATAATATAATTACACTTGTAGCTTGCAACGGTGGGTGAGTGGATATCGTGTCGGTCTACTAACCCCAAGATTGCAGGTTCGCTCCTGGCCGTGGTAAGTGATTTTTTTTAAAGGCGGCAAAAATACGACACGCATGTCATACGATGTTGGCATGTCAAAGAACTCATTTGAATTCAGTAGGCCGAGTTCATAATGGCAAAATTAATCTCGGGAGTTTCCGCCAACACAAAGGTCCTCATTTCTCTACTATAAAGCGCTATATTGTTCAAGGAGCTTAGATATCTAACATCTATCCTCCTTGACTTTCATAGTCAAGGAACAACTAAATTCGACATGCAAACTACCCTCTGGGTGTCAAATAACAAAGCTTGCACCCGGCACCCGAGGCCATACGATATTTTTTTTTATTATTAAACTTATTAAACTCACGTCAACGCTACCCTTGGAGAATTTTCTCCCATCAATTACTTTCTAATATATTTTATCTGTTTTCCTATGAATTGTAAATGATTCACTTGGGAGAACTAAGCAAACGTCTGGGAAATCCCACCTACCTGAGCAGGGCAGATCATCCACATGAAGTTCATTAATCGTGGTATTGATATTTGGAACTCAATATCTGCCACATTATTAAAGCCTTTCCCCAAACATACTGAAATTTTGTGTAAATTGGCCTACTACGGTGTAATTACTACAACATCCAAATCGCGACTTGTGTACATTAAATGTGTTTGATTTTATTGTTGGTCATTTTCTGTAATTGTACAATTTGCCACCAGGGAATCACTCCCGTTTGGAAATATATTAAATGAATGAATGAATGAAAGAAGATTTAAATATGTCTAGCAGGGTAATCATTTAATCTATGGACTTTGTGTTTGCACTAAGTTGTGCAGCACCACAACATTAAGAATTGTGGTCCAACGTAGAATTTTGTACCGTGAATGGTTCTCCCAAACATCCATGTTACCACGAACACTTAGGGTACGATCGAAGGTCTCCCACGAAGTGATTGCGGTAACATGGTAGAACCTCTTGCAACAAGCAGATGCACCCTGAGCCTTGTTTCTCAGTTTTGTTACGCTTCACAACCTAGAATAAATACAAAGTCTATCGAACGAACGAATAGCGTGCTTGACAACTTTAAATACTGTTACGAAAACATTATTTACCGATAAACAACGCACATTTTTTATCTGGGGAATCGTATGTCCACGGCTTATATAGTACTGCACCCTCCCTGTATGTTTCCCTATCAGTTGATCCGAACGAGATGAGTCCACATTCTCTGCCAGTGTTATGCTTTACAGTTCGACTGCCTAAATTGAGTTAAAAATGTGTTTGTACCTTGTGATTGAATGAGGGATATGCCACTGTATGGTCATGGCATATACTGATATAATGTGATTAGCTTTGTATCTGTATTTGCAAACGTGATGAAATGGGATCAATCTCATTTCGTAGGATACTGACTCCGTCACAAACTAATTAATACCTATAATTCACATATCAAAAGAGAGTGACCCATAGTTAGCAATAGCACCAACAGTGATGCCATGTATTCAGGTACTGTCGCCAACGTTCACCACTAGGTATCATTGATGTCTGGTGGCGAAGGTTGGAACTACTTGAAATTGAACGGAACTTGTAGCTCACCCTAAGGGTGTTCGCTGGAAGCAGCTACAGACTCAGCCGAGCCGAACATGTCCTCAGACACTCCTGGCACTAAAAGCCATACGATAAATAAATAAATAAATAAATAAACTGTTTGAATGATACAGCTAAATAAATAATTTCTTTACTACCTTGCTACTGGGGGCGTGGTGGCGCAGCGATCAAGCTGTTGGCTTCTTACCAAGGTGGACCGGGTTCTATTTGTGGTCAATGCATGTGAGATTTTCACAGTGAAATGCCATGTCCTGTGGTTTGGATTCAACGTAAAAAGAAGCTCCCGTGGCTCATGATCGCATGAATCACTGTCACGTAAAACTTTTTTTTTACCTCGATGTTGAGGTACAGAAGCCATTTCCAGTGTAGTCTAGTAATCTGCACTATTATATAATGATTTCCAGTCGGTCAAAGCGATTGTGCCCAATTATATTAGGCGGGAGTTTCCATGGTTTCCCAGTTTTACTCCAGGCAAATGCCAGCATGGTTCCTGATTTAATGCCACGACCACCTCAATTCCAATCCTCCATTGAATTTCAAACACACACTACTACTACTACTACTACTACTACTACTACTACCACCACCACCACCACCACCACCACCATCACCACAGGCACCACAATAACAAAGGTTATCAGTAAACTTCTACACTCATTTAAGTACATGGAGCTAAAGGATCACGATATTCAATTCCCTAATAATGAAAAATCCACAGCCTGCTTCCAGTCTCCGACCGGGTCAGGAATGGAATGAATGAAGCCCCCATCTAGCGGCGAGGATATGGACTGTGCCGGCTGCCGAGGCCCGACGCACTCCTCTTGGGCAATGATTAAATGAATGACAGATGAAATGAAATGATAGTGGAGAGTGTTGCTGGAATGAAATTTTGACAGGGAAAACCGGAGTACCCGGAGAAAAACCTGTCAGCCTCCGTTTTGTCCAGCACAGATCTCACATGGAGTGACCGGGATTTGAACCACGGACCCAGCGGTGAGAGGCCGGCGTGCTGCCGCCTAAGCCACGGAGGCTTTAATTCCCTAATAATAATAATAATATCATATGGACTCAAGTGCCAGGCGTAAGCTTTGTTATTTGACACCCAAAGTGTAGCTTGCATGTCGAATTTTGTTGTTCCTTGAAGCACTAAGAAATTCAAGGAGATTAGATATCTAAGCTCCTTGAACACTATAGCGCTTTCTAGTAGAAAAATGAGGAACTTTGTGTTGGTCGAAACTCCCGAGATTAATTTTGCCGTTATGAACACGGCCTACTGAATTCAAATGGGTTCTTTGACATGCCAACATCGTATGACTTGGTGCCGTAATTTTGTGCCGCCTTTCAAAAATCACTTACCACGGCCAGGAGCGAACCCACAAGCTAGGGGTTAGTAGACCGACACGTTGACTACTCACCCTGCGAGGCAAGCATCCAATTCCCTGAAATGCTACAACAACAACAACAACAACAACAACATTTATTATCAATGAGACTCTGGTATAAATTGGTTGTGAATTTCGAGATTTTACTGATGGGTAACCAGAAGACTACTTCAGGAAGTAGTTTGACTGTCTTGTTTCTATATGAGATAATCGTATTAAAATAATAATTTTGAACCCGGGAACATTTCACTGCTACTTGTAATATATCTTCTCTGCTGAGCACTGAAATAGCATGTGGTAACTTATAAGCGGAACTTCTCATACTATACCGGAACACGTAATTTACGGTAAAATTCTCCTTTAGCAGGTTACTTCTACCGCAAATGTCAACGAACGGTCAGGACGGGCAATCAAAGTAGAGTAAACAGAGGCATGGAAGCCTAGTATTGGCAATATCCAATTGTAAGGCAAATGAAACCCGGATGGTAGACAGAAGTTTACTTATCCGTCATCTCCGTGGCTGTAGATTATAGAGAGTTGTTGTTGGTTCATTTAGGGGCTTTGCGATATCGTGGTAATGTTGCCGCGTGTTCTTGGGTGAGTTTGGAATTTGTCAGATAACCTGTGTATTAGCGTGTGTAGTTCTAATTCAGATGAGGATTGGCCTTAACTTAGGAACCATCCCTACATTTGCATGGAGTAGAAGTGGGAAACCAGGGAAAACCACTTCCATGATGGCTGAGATGGGAATCGAACCCACCTCTTACCAGTTTTGCCTCACGAGGCTGAGTGTACCCCATTCCAGCCCTCAGACCAGAATTGAATTACTTGGCAGAGCCGGGAATCGAACCCAGACCTCCGTGGTGGAATTCGAGGGTGCTAGCCACTACACAACTAGGCGGCCCAGATTATAAAGAAACACGCTGAGGAATAGTAAAATAAAACTCAAGGCAACTTATGAAATCTAACACATGTTTTCTCAGCATAGGCTTAAAATACATGGATGGTTAGTGTCTTAAACTTTATCATGATGGAAGCCATTTTGGGTACAATCATGTTGACCGACTGAAAGACATTTATGTTGATGATTCAAATTGTTTACTTCTAATATCTTGGCCACCTCGTACAGTGGCTAATATTATTGGCACGAAAACTGAGACTCTTTTGCAGGGCGAATTATTTCTTAATTTTCTCATCATAATAAAGATTATGTCGAATGCACGAATAATTATTATAATAATAATAATAATAATAATAATAATAATAATAATAATAATAATAATGTTATTGATTTTTACGTCCCTTTTAACTAATCTGACTTTTAGAGATGCCTGGGTGACGAAATTTTGCCCCGAAGTGGATCATTAACGTGCCAGTAAATCAACTGACAAAGCTACCTCACATTTGCGCACTCTCAAATGCCAGCTGTCAGCGCCAGGATACGAATCTGCAACCTTGGGCCCAGCAGTATAATTTAAAGTATTTTTTAGCAAAGAGCAACCACAAATACACTCTTATCTACAATAAAGCTGTAATTAGAAACCTACAAAAGCAGAAAACTCTCTAAAACACTTAGGCCCCAGTAAAATTGCTCACCAAAACCAGTCGAGTAACTCGAAGCACCCTGCAGAAATAAAAAGACGTGGAAGAGAGTTAACTATCTTAATTTTTAAAAAATCTCGTACACTATATAGAGTAAACAAAAGCGGCTTCGGTAGCGTAGTTGGTAGGATGCTGAGCCTCTATGCCCAAGATCGCGGGTTCAAACCAAGCCGAAGTCATCGGATATTTTAAGAGTGTTAAAAACACTCAGTATGCCTTCCATCGCAGGGGAAGTAAAGCCGGTGGTCCCATGTCATAGATTTATGGCATGATAAAGATCCTTCGACTAATTACACCTGTGTGAAACTAAATTATAGGTTAGATTTGACTGACACTTTTAGGTTCCAACGTTCGTCGCCAGGAGCCGACTGCAGTGGCATCTAGCAACAACTACAGAAGTAGTTGGTTGTTGACGGTGGCGTTTGGTAGCAAAAGTTGGAACTACTTGAAAATAGAATGTTTGCAGTCCTTACTTGAATTAAAAACACATAACACACACTAATACAGCCATCACAATTAACACCGGTTATTAGACAGATTCTGCACACACCCAAGTACACGGGGCTACATGACCGCGTTGTCGCAGCCCCTAAATTGATGAACCAACCAACCTGGAGTAAACAAAACTAATAACAAGAAATGTATTATGCAGTATATGAATTGCAGCCAATGGCCATAGCACGGTATTTTAAGTGAACGCCCTTAGGCTCCCCATCCAGTTCAATTTCAAATTGTTCCAACTTTGGCTACCAGATATGCCACTGTCACTGACACCTAGCGCCGAAGATTGGACATTTTTAGAGTGTTTCTAACCAAGTAACCTACAAATTTAGATATACACTATCAATTGCAGCGGAATGTTCTTTTACGTGCCATAAATCTATGCCATGGGCCCGCTGGCCTCAATTCCCCTCCGAAGGAAAGTATACTGAAGGATTTCTTTTAACGCTCTTAAAAATCCGACGATTTCAGCCAGGTTCCAACCCACAATCTTGGGCTTAGCAGTTTAGCATGCTACCGACTATGCCACCGAAGCCGCTTACAAGAAATTTAAGAATGGTCATAATAATCCATCCAGATACTGTATACCACTGTTTCCAACTGAAAATTAGGTCTATTGACAGTAAACTCAATAGCTTGGATACCATTCATCATAACAATACTGCTTGCCACGGTGGGTGAGTGGTCAACGTGTCGGTCTACTAACCCCAAGTCTGCAGGTTCGCTCCTGGCCGTGGTAAGTGATATTTGAAAGGCGGCAAAAATTACGACACCATGCCATACAATGTTGGCATATCAAAGAACCCATTTGAAATCAGTAGGCCGTGTTCATCGTGGCAAAATTAATCTCGGGAATTTCCGCAAACACAAAGTTTCTCATTTTTCTACTAGAAAGCGCTCGAGTGTTCAAGGAACTTAGATATCTACCCTCCTTGACTTTCATAGTGCTTCAAGGGACAACGAAATTTGACATGCAAGCTACCCGTTGGGTGTCAAATAACAAAGATTGCATCCGGCTTCCGAGGCCATACGATATTATTATCATTATTATAAGTAGGGCCCGGATGTTGATGCCATAAAAAGTTTAAAAAATGCACTTAACATTTTCAGAAATGACTGTAAAAATGACCTAAAAATTCGAAATATGCACTATAAAATGGAGAAAATGATCTTATACTGTAACAATAAACTCACCAATATTTCAAAAATTCGAAAAATGCACTATAAAATGGAGAAAATTACGAGAGTAAACTCACCAATAATTCCAAATGACATCTTAAGCTCAAAATGAAAAGTCAGTCAAAATAGATTTCTAGCACTTAACAAAAGGTTTATGTTCATTTAGTCTCATTTGCACTGCACTACGAATGTCAGTCTAATGTTGTCAAATGTAAATGACCTGCGGTTATCAGCCAACAAGTTTACTTTTAATCTCGAAAAGCTGCGTTCAACATCAACTGATCTGATCGGAGCGTACTTGAAGTGAGGAAGGTCGTTTGCTGCTAACTCTGAGAGACGTAACTCCCTCATATAAAGCTTTGACATGACTAAATTGGAAAAAAAAATGACATTAAAAGGCCGATTTCTCTAAAATATGACCAACAAAATTTACCAAACTTAAAATATGCTCTTAAAATGGAAAAATAGCAAAAAATGCAAAAAGATGCAAAATAAAAATGTCTTATTTGTAGACGAGGTGGCCCGTCTGGAGTTTCTATGTACTGTGCCCGGAAATCTGGCTTTGGATTGGGTGGCCCGACACACACGTCAATCCTCACCCAAAATTCGTTACAACTCGAAAAGAAAAAAAAATCTCTAATGTCCGAATCAATTATGGCCTTAGAAAAAACTATGTCCGGAACGAGATTCAAGCAATCCCGGGATCTTTGTAATGATGGGTACAACTGAGGTAAAATCTCAAATTGAACCAGGGAACACACAAGTATGACGACGAACAAGAATGACAAAAAACTCCGCTGTTAAAATAAAACTCATCCACCATTTATTACAGAACCACATCACTAAATACATAAAATCAAACACAGAAGCCTACCTTCGCTCGGAAACTTCTCAAAATTACTCTTGATGTGCAAATAAATAAATGACGCAGAAGCAAAATTCAAATTAATGAGGACAAAAAGCTCCGGGCGTCCTAATCTTTGGATACAAAATAACTTACGGAGATCAGAGCTATATCACCCTAGTATTAAAACCATTACTTCAAAATGCTATGTCACCTCTCCGTTGAATAGTCCATAAATGAGCAGGTGCATAAATATGAGAAAATATTCAAAGGAAAAATTATTGCCACATTCGATCTCCATCTAACTAAATGTAATCACCAAAAGAAAAGTATATATTTATATATGGATGTCACTGGCGTTAAAGAATTCATTTACAAAATTTTAATTCATGGATTAAATACTTTCATTATTATTTTCACTTGTTTCCGTTCAGCTGTGCCTCACTCAGAAAAATGACTGGTTGTTGGCTTTTAAATTTATTACTTTACATTGTAAGATCTTTTTGATTACAGATATGTATTTATTTATTTATTTTTGTTAATCACTGCATGCTCTTCACACATTTATAAATACACCATAAACATTTAAGTAGATGGCCTCTGCCTGTCTGTATTATTTTTCAACTGACAATTGCCTCAAATTTTCATACACTTTAACCTATCATTAACATTAATTATAACCATTTATTTTATTCGCCTCGCTATAGTGAGAACCTTTAGTTTCATCATAACTTCGTATTAGACAACCCTACTATTTTATCAATGCAGTTTCATTATTTACACAACCTTGTATCAGTTACCTACCAAACGCATCTCCTCATGTTAGCATGTAAATGGAAACCTCAGTAACGTGTGAGTGTTTAGTATAAATATCATGATGTGCGCACAAAAAGTGGCCCCTTAAGTGTAAATGTTCCCCCTGTAATTTAAGCCTGTTCAAACCATAAATTATCATCCAGGTTGCACCAATTCAAAGAACACAGCGACGTAACACGCTGAAAGATCCCTGTATTCAGATAATATTTCAAAGCATCCATATATTTAAATTTAAATCCTAAATATGACTGCAATAAACTCTCAAATGAAAACTTAAAATTTACTGTCCTAATAAACTTGTCATGTTATCGCATTTTATCCTTTTGAGTAAATTCTATTTCGATTTTAGCCCATCTGTCCAAATCTTAGTAACCACTACCCATTAACCAATACTTAAGAATTAACATGGTTTTCAGTACCTTTCGACCACCTCAGTCTTGGTTCCGCTGACACGTTTCCTGGGGGTTTGGGTCCACGTTCTTCTCATTGAACATCCTCCCCTCTCGTCCTGGATCCAGCTCGCGACCCTCTGGGTGTCCATGGTCCTGGATTGCCTTCGTTTCCACGTCATCATAACAGCTTCCACATTTCTAAATCTAGCCGGTCATCTCTTCGCTCGTAAAGTTCTTGTCACAAAACTCGCACTGGTCTGTACTGATAGCCTTTATGTCCGTCCAATACATCGCTGCAATCTTCATGTCGAATATGCCAAGTAATATCAACTTATGGCCGTGATAATAACTCTATAACGACACAGGTTATATCGTACGCATATACACCAGCCTGCACTCATAAGAGATTACGTCCGTCCTTGTCCTTGAATGTCGCTCTATATTCGTACTACACACAGTTTATCTCTCATAGTTCACTGACCCTGGATACTCATTTGTCTGCTCGTCAAAAAAAAGCACATCGCTTCGTTCATATGTTCTTGGCGTCAATTATATCGCGCACGGCCCTTGCAGACCCGTACCTAGTAAAAGCTTAAGACACCACGTGTGTCTGCTCGCACTTCGTTGTACTAATGACTAGTGTCCCACAACATAATGCATTATGATCTACGTTATAATATCACCTCGCCACATTCGGCTTTAATATTCGTTAATACAGAGCTGTCCACGCAAGAAATGTCTTTCAGCTATGTTCCAAATACTGTCGGAATACCGCACTGGTTCCAAGTTGCCACCGTACGACTGCTACTACGCACTTGTTTGTAACTTCAGCGTACGGCGATACAAAAGAAAGTGAACTTCGGTGTACGGCGATGCAAAATAAAGTGAACTTCGGCGTACGGCGACACAAAAGAAAGTGAACTTCGTTGTACGGCGATAGAAAAGAAAGTGACCCGCTTCTCCGACGTGACCCTCCCACCTTGACTTTTCCTGGAGCTCATCAGTGCCCTCTACGCTTCTGGAACCTTCGCCTAGTCATGCTGTCGACTATGTCCATGACGTAATAAGATCAACCTCAGATTACTTCCGCTTGCTTTCTTCCTCCTGCTATGCGACGTTGCCAGAGCTCTCAAAACCATGCGATGTCGGTTACAAATCCCCCTCAACCAGGTATAATTATAAGCATGAACCATCTCGATTATTATTATTATTCTGTTGGGTTAACAATCTACTTCTTCAATAAGTTCTCTATATCGCATGCTTACTGTCTCTTGTGGTACCTTTTAATGCTAGCTGCATTGAATTTGCCTATAACTCTCTCAGTTGCATCTTCTTCTGTGGTATTCTCCTCCTGAAACGGTAGCTCCATTCATTCTTCACTCATTCTACTTTCTTCTTCGTCTTGGTTTTCATATCTCCTATCATCAGTAATGGTGTGAATGGCTTGAATTTGGACTGTCATGACATCAGGGCGTAAATCATTATTAACGGACAGAAAATCGTTATTGCTGCCTGTGAATCCCTGTTCAAACTCTGTATTTCCTTCATGTCAGCTTCTCTTACCTGATTTGACACCCCTGGTGCCTGGTTTCGATTCCTCATGCTATTTTGCCTGAGATTCTTCTTCTTGTTCCTTTTCCCTCAATTGTTCAATGTGTCTCTGGCTTTCTCGGTGACGTTCTTCTAATGATGGCCTATAATTTTGCCTTTCTTGATTCCCATATCTTGGGTAGTTATTGTATGGTCTCCGATCACGTGACCACGACTCTCTCCCTCTATATCCTGACCTTCCGTAGTCCCTCTGATTAAATCGTCCACTTCTATCCTGATAATATGGCCTCCGGTCATATGGCTTTCCTTGATTCCTGTATCTGTTTAAGCAATTTCCTTCATCACTTCCATCTCTATCGTTCCTTCCATAACTTCGCTGAGGTTCCGTCTGCGCCATACGATCCATTACCACCATATTTGCCTCTCTCTGTTCTGTCCTTGGACTACGAGGTTCTGTCATCTTGCTCGTGTGGTCTAGTTTCCTCAAAAAATAGGTACACACCTCGAGTCTATTTGCACCCGATGCAATTAATACACGCTAGACTTCTACCGGATATTGCTTTATTATGGCATGCAACAAATCCTGCTCCTCCAACGGTGGATCCAAAAATTGTAGCCTGGCTATCTGATTCGTGAAATACCCAGCGTATTGTGTTGGCCTGGTAGTCGCGTATTTCTTTGAGTATAATTCATCCCTTATACTTTGTTGATCTTCTGAGGACCAAAATCTCTTTGTAAAGCGCTCGCAAAGTCATCGTACCCTCTAAACTGATTCATATAAGCTCGCATCCAGTTTAGCGGTTGACCTTCACGAGCTCTTTCTATTACCCTCATTTCTCTCTCTTTAGGAAGCCTATGTTCATCCATGTATTCTTTCAGGTCCCGCAGGAATTCTATGGGTGTAATGCCAGTCAAATTTGAAAATAAATTTTGACGGTCCTCCTGATTCCTAATGAAGGTAATCGGTTGAGTTGAGCTGTAACTTTCAAGAGCTCTTTCTATTACCCTCATTTCTCTCTCTTTAGGAACCCTATGTTCATCCATGTATTCCTTCAGGTCCCGCAGGAATTCTATGGGTGTTATGCCAGTCAAAGTTGAAAAAAAATTGGACGGTCCTCCTGATTCCTAATGAAGGTAATCGGTTGAGTTGAGATGTAACTGAATGGTGTGAATGTTGTTCATATCGGACTTGGTTCCTTATGTTCATCTACCGATTTTGCTTCTACCGTCTTTCCTTCTAATTCAACAATTCTCTTTAACTGTTCTCCGTGAGTAATACTCATTATATCTTGTACTGTCGAAACAGCTGTAGCAATCTGTGTTTTAATTTCTTCGTTTAACTCTAATTTCATATCCATCTTGCTTTCCTGCTCTATGGGGAATTCAGACATTTTATCGGTTATGCTACTGGTATCTTTCGCTAATCTCTGCTGTACTGCGTTCGCCTCTTCCTTTAACACTAAGACCTCTGCGTTAATTGCTTTATCCCTTTCTTCCATCTTGGCGGTCAATGCATCCACGCTTCGATCCATTTTCTCTTGAACGGTTTTCTCCAATGATTTCAACTGTGTCCCCATATTACTTTCAATTTCGACCTTATCCCTCTTAATTTGTTCTTTTAAATCCGTAATTTTGGCTTGAGCCTTCTCCATGTACTGTTTCATATCGAATTGGAGCTCCTTAAATAATTCCAATCCTCCTTGCAAATCCCCTGACTGAATTCCAAGATTTTTTCAAAACCTTCGAATTTAGAGTCTAAATCTTTGAATTTTGTGTTGAAACCTTTAAATTGAGTGTCTAGACCAAATTTAGTGTTTATTCCTTCCTGCATCTTAATCAACTGTCTATCCAACCCATCTAGATTAGTGTTCATACCACCTTCTTAGACTTTCCATTGAGAATTCAAACTTTTCTCCATACTCTTTTGACTTTTAAATAAATCCTTTAACTTCTGTACTAGCTGTCCCATCAACTCCTTAATTTCACCAAATTCTCCCATATTTCACAACAAATATACATGGAAGCTGTGTACAACTAGTGATTAACTTAGACTAAGGACTAGTGGTTACTTCAATTTGGCAGTGGAATCGAAACCTAATATCATGTGGAAATAATAAATGTGGATGGTATCGCTTAAACACAGCGATCTAACATTACTGAATCGCTTCGTTCTATGTCATTCACACACACAAAAAAAAAATCCTACAAAGTGAACTTTATCAAACTGACAGACATATCGAACAATAAAATGGGGTACCAGCACTCAATTGGTTTTCTCTCCATTCCATTTGTACCACATGGCCGTCCACCATCTTGTCACTCTCCTCTGGTGTTCCAATTTTTTTCGAGTTCAAAATGTCGGCTATACCACTGCGTGGTACGATAATCCCAGTTCGAGGCCAATACATGGTGAGCGCCATCTTGTTGTGCCCGATAATCTGGCTTTGGATTGGGTGGCCCGACACACACGTCAATCCTCACCCAAAATTCGGTACAACTCGAAAAGAAAAAAAAAATCTTGAATGTCCGAATCAATTTTGGACTTAAAATACTATGTCGGGAACGAGATTCAAGCAATCCCGGGATCTTTATAATGATGGGTACAACTGGGGTAAAATCTCAAAATTGATCCAGTGGGCACACAAGTATGACAACGAACAAGAATGACAAAAAACTCCGCTGTTAAAATAAAACTCATCCACCATTTATTACAGAACCACACCACTAAATACATAAAATCAAACACAGAAGCCTACCTTCGGTCGGAGACTTCTCAAAATTACTCTTGATGTGCAAATAAATAAATGACGCAGAAGCAAAATTCAAATTAATGAGGACAAAAAGCTCCGGGCATCCTAATCTTTGGATACAATATAACTTTCGGAGATCAGAGCTATATCACCCTAGTATTACAACCATTACTTCAAAATGCTATGTCACCTCTCTGTTGAATAGTCCATAAATGAGCAGGTGCATAAATATGAGAAAATATTCAAAGGAAAAATTATTGCCTCATTCGATCTCCTTCTAACTAAATGTAATCACCAAAAGTAAAGTATATATTTATATATGGATGTCACAGGCATTAAAGAATTCATTTACAAAATTTTAATTCATGGATTAAATTCTTTCATTATTATTTTCACTGGTTTCCGTTCAGCTGTGCCTCACTCAGAAAAATGTATTTATTTATTTATTTATTTTTGTTAATCACTGCATGCTCTTCACACATTTATAAATACACCATAAACATTTAAGTAGATGGCTTCTGCCTATCTGTATTATTTTTCAACTGACAATTGCCTCAAATTTTCATACACTTTAACCTGTCAGGTAACATTAATTATAATCATTTATTTTATTCATTTCGCTATAGTGAGAACCTTTAGTTTCATCATAACTTCGTATTAGGCAACCCTACTAATTTATCAATGCAGTTTAATTATTTAAACAACCATGTATCAGTTACCTACCAAACGCATCTCCTCATGTTAGCATGTAAAGGGAAACCTCAATGACGTATGAGTGTTTAGTATAAATATCATGATGTGCGCACTAAAAGTGGCCCCTTAAGTGTAAATGTTCCCCCTGTAATTTAAGCCTGTTCAAACCATAAATTATCATCCAGGTTGCACCAATTCAAAGAACACAGCGACGTAGCACGCTGGAAGATCCCTGTATTCAGATTATATTTCAAAGCATCCATATATTTAATTTTAAATCCTAAATATGACTGCAATAAACTCTCAAATGAAAACTTAAAATTTACTGTCCTAATAATCTTGTCATGTTATCGCATTTTATCCTTTTGAGTAAATTCTATTTCGATTTAAGCCCATCTGTCCATATCTTAGTAACCACTACCCATTAACCACTACTTAAGAATTAACATGGTTTTCAGTACCTTTCGACCACCTCAGTCTTGGTTCCGCTGACACGTTTCCTGGGGGTTCGGATCCACGTTCTTCTCATTGAACATCCTCCCCTCTCGTCCTGGATCCAGCTCGCGACCCTCTGGGTGTCCATGGTCCTGGCTCGCCTTCGTTTCCACGTCATCATAACAGCTTCCACATTTCTAAATCTAGTCGGTCATCTCTTCGCTCGTAAAGTTCTTGTCACAAAACTCGCACTGGTCTGTACTGATAGCCTTTATGTCCGTCCAATACATCGCTGCAATCTTCATGTCGAATATGCCAAGTAATATCAACTTATGGCCGTGATAATAACTCGATAACGACACAGGTTATATCGTACGCATATACACCAGCCTGCACTCATACGAGATTACGTCCGTCCTTGGCCTTGAATGTCGCTCTATATTCGTACTACACTCAGTTTATCTCACATAGTTCACTGACCCTGGATACTCATTTGTCAGCTCGTCAAACAAAAGCACATCGCTTCATTCATATGTTCTGGGCGTCAATTACATCACGCACGGCCCATGCAGTCCCGTACCAAGTTAAAGCTTAAGACACCACGTGTGTCTGCTCGCACTTCGTTGTACTAATGACTAGTGTCCCACAACATAATGCATTATGATCTGCGTTATAATATCACCTCGCCACATTCGGCTTTAATATTCGTTAATACAGAGCTGTCCACGCAAGAAATAATACTGATGCCTGAGAACACCAACGTCGGTAAAGTGAATACCGCGGTAAACTTCCTAGTTTACCAGGGTAAAGCCGTATTTCTGTTTCACCAAGCTCGGTTTCGAGTTTTACCGCGGTAAAATGTTTACCGCCCGTGAGGGAGCGGTTATCTAAGAAAACCGTGGTTAAATTTTATTTATTTGTATTCTGTGGTAAAGATTCCAAAATGGAACTTAACATCTTCAGGTTATATCTACAGTATCTTACTCGATTTGAAAGGAATGAAGGGAGGGTTATAGAAGACAGGCGAGATTTATTATTCGAAGAACTAAGCGATGTTTCATTCCAGAGCAGATTTTGATTACGGAAGGAGACAGTAAGTTATATTTGGACATAATTGGTGAACAATTGGAATTCCCTACTGGATGAAATTATGGGATATCGCCTAGAAATCGTCTTCTTAAAGCACTGCGATTCTATGCAACTAGGACATTTCAGGGAGTGTTCGGTGACGTGTGTGATGTTGGCAGGACGGCAGCATGCCGCATGATACACAAGGTTTCTAATGTAGTTGCCTCTTTATCGACACAGTTTATTGAACTACCACTTACCCAATGGGAACCAAGAGAGGTTATGGAAGGCTTCCACAGAATAGATGGGTTCCCTGGTGTATTGGGTGCGCTGGACTGCACTCATGTGAGAATACAGTCTCCCGGAGGTGAAAATAGGGAGGTATTTAGAAGCAGGAAAGGCTATTTCTCTCTAAACGTGCTAACTGTGAGCGATTAGAACTTCATGATAAGAGATATAGTAGTCAGATGGCCAGGTTCGGCTCACGATAGCACCATATTTCACGAATCTCGGCTGAGAGCGCGTCTCATAACGAGAGAAATAGCTAATGGTTATCTTATGGGTGATGGAGGTTACCCATGTAAATCCTTCCTCCTTACACCTATTCAAAATCCCACCTCCCCAGCAGAACAACGGTATAACAGAGCTCATATTGCCACAAGAAATGTTGTCGAGAGGCAATATGGTGTATGGAAAAGAAGGTTCCCATCCATGTCTTCAGGACTTCGATGCATCATACAAAACATGTCAAACATTATTGTTGCCACAGCTGTGCTTCACAACATTGCCATTGCAGCTCAAGAAATAGAGCCTCCTGATGACCCTGAAATTAATCATGTATTACTCCAAGAAGAGGAGGAAGAAGAAGAAGGCAATTAACAAATTCCTGCTATGCATCTGGATCTCAGGAATGATGATAATCAAGGACAAGTTACCAGACGTACTGTAATTAAAAGACATTTTACTTAAGATACTTATTGTCACGCCATCCGTCTTTTTATTTTCTATTATCGATTTATATTTTTCAGCCAAATCCAGCAACACGAAATTTTCATGAGGGCCGAAATTGGGAGCTCTAGTATGTTTCATCATTTTATTTTCCATTGTTTTGCACAGATGATTACCCGCGATGAGACAAAATGTAAACAGTATGGCAGACAAGTGACTGTCGAAACGATCACTGCCATCTGCTGGCCGTCTGGATAAACTGAATACAAGTGACTATCGAAATTAAAGAATTTCTTCCGAGGGGAATAATCGCGAGGAAAGCAAGCGTCATGAAACCGCGGTAACGAAACCGAGCGATAGTAATGGTGCACTGCTTTTACGACAATACCACGGTAAAAGTTTTACCACGGTTTCGTAAAGACTGATTAATACCGAGGTTGGTGCACTCGGCCATGAGTCTTTCAGCTATGTTCCAAAAACTGTCAGAATACCGCACTGGTTCCGAGTTGCCACGGTACGACTGCTACTACACACTTGTTTGTAACTTCAGCGTACGGCGATACAAAAGAAAGTGAACCTCGGTGTACGGCGATGCAAAATAAAGTGAACTTCGGTGTACTGTGCCCAACTCTAGGAATGGGTATTCCAAGTTTCAGACACCTAGATATCAAGGGAAAGGCTGTAGCCGCTTTTGAAAGTTGAGATATTTGAATATCGCGCTACATTGCTTCTCGAAGCATTTGGAAATAATTTACCGATACTTGGATGTCAAGTGACGTAGCGAGTAATAGCAGAGGTGGAGGCTATTTATTGATTAAATAGTTAACTATGGAGTAGAGACTTGATACTGGGATCAGATTACTGGCACGGCCAAATGAAAGAGAATGCAATTAGTATCAAGTAAATCGGACCAGGGATTCAAGAGATATGAGGATTTCCAGATATCAGGTGATGACGCGTGACCCTGGCAGTTTTGAATAAAAGCCAGCTGGCCGAGGCAACTTCAGCTCATTCTAACACAAGCACTTGGCGAGCAAGTTGCATCTACGCTGAGCCAAGGCACATGGTTGCCAGATCTACGCAGAAGTTCTTTTGAAAGTCGTGATAGTCACGAAAAGTGCTGCGCTACGAGTTGGAACTTAGTAAGTTTACGGCGAGGAGAATCACTGAGGTGATTGATTTTTCTACAGACATTGGTGGAAATATTTATATTTCTACAAGGACATATGCTAGACTTTGTCTAGAAATTAATATTTTGTCACAGTCCAGTAATAACTTAATACTTGGATGTTTAAATCCATTCAGTCAGTTTTCATTTTTTGTAACTAGTTAACCACTTCGATCTGTCAGTACACTGAAGACTAGTCTATAACGGTGGCGTTCATTAGTCTACGCAAGGGAAACTACAAGTTGCCTAGCGCATGGTAGATGGTGATATTAATAAACCATGCCCAGGGAACGATCTTCAGAACAGCCGTTAATTGCTTAGACTGTCAGTGTTTTTCTTGTACTGATAAGATTACCGTGAGTTATGTTACAACTGACATATCTAAGAATAGATCACTTAGATCTGACCCTATTTAAACAAACTGTTATGGCTTTGATAGAAGCCCATATTAAAATGGAACAACAGTTAATTCAAACGTCAAGAGATACTACCACTATGTCTGACTAGACGAATTGTGGGTATATGATGGCGGCGGATACAAGGATTATACATGCTTGTCCGATAGGGCATGTTTATGGATAAATCTGGTACAGACCAGGTTTACTACGCTTCAAGACCATCAAGAAATGTAAGCCACATTTGAATTATATTATGCCTAGCTAATTGGAACAATATATTTTTCTGCAGATGACCAACACATTTTTTTCTTCGTATTTAAAGCTTGCAATAATTTACGCAAGACTTGTTGAGTTATTCTGAGTATTTTCAGCACTCAGAACAGTTTAGGATCGATGACCGAGCATTTCGAGCATTTATTTGAATATTTCATATTTTTGGGAAATCACGGTAATCAGCCGATGTAACTGTAAAAGTTAAATTTATTTTTGTTGAGGAATGGATGTTTTTTCCATATTCGAAGATTCGAACATGTGGATTCTCACATAATGAGATGATAATTAAACACATTTAAAATGATATAATTAATAATAATAATAATAATCCACTAATAATAATAATAATAATTTTCATAATTTTTCTAAATAATTCTTGAATATTATATTTTCTAATAATCATATGTATTGAGAAAGAGCCTGTGAAGTAGTTTAATCATTTCTAGTCTGGAACAGGAGATTTTCCGAAGGAGAGTGGTTAGCGCAAGCCCGCATTCAACCAACATTTCAGTTCTGGTTGAACAGTTGATATTTGCAATGAGCAAAGTATATTTTTCAGATAACACGGAGAGGCATGAAACGGGAAGCAAATGATATTTGTATCAAATAGGATATTTTTGTATTTATATAAAATCATGACGTAAATACACTCGAAAGTGAAATAAAGATTTTCATAAGTATGGTAAATTCACGGGTTGAACTGAATGGTAAAATAAAATAAACTTGTAAGTTTATTAATCTTCCAGTGTTGATAACAAGCAGAGGCTTGATTTATTGTATAAATTTTGGGAAGAAAAATTTATATGTGTGGAGTAGTTGAAATGCCATTCCCAGGTGCGCATGTTTAAGTCGCAGGAATGAAGAGGTTTTTTCGAGCATCAATCAAATAGCAGGTTCGATGGCTCAGGTTTATAGTAGGAGTATTGGAACTACACATTTCGTCGTATGAATGACCCGAAGGTTATTTCTTTAAAACCATCAGTTCTTATTTCAACCTTGTTTACGAATTCCATTTAGACTTTGATTTTGCTAGAACCCGGATTTGTCATGATAGTAGTTTATTCTTCTTCAGAGGAAGACCTTTGCCGTTGTTGTTGTAATATTGTGTTCTTACACAAATAATAGAATGGGCCACTGCCAATGAAAAATAATTCTTTAACCACGAATAATTTGAAGGATATTTTCAATCCTAGTGCCATGAACTAAATGAATTCATTATAAAACTACAATTCTAATTTCCGCATTCTGTCGAAGAATTGCAAGTTGTGAAAGTTGCTAAAAATGGCCATGAATATAAATATTTTTATAATAATGATTCCAAGTGGATAATTGAATAGTTGAATGGTTCAACCATTTATTGATCAAGTTGATGATTCAGAAATCATATATTTTGTTAGGAACTTGAAGTTCATAATCGAGTCACTTCTCGAATGTTAAATGTCAGAAGAACAATTAATTGTTGTTGTGCTTCGCACAGTTCTTCGATGCTATGCTCATGGTCAAATACTTTTCAGATGTTATTAATATGTGTAAATAATTTGTATTGCTTCAATGATAAGAATAATTTCGACGATATATTTTTGAAACTGGAAAAACAAGTGAAAGTTAAAAATTCTATGAACATTTATTCTACGAGTGTTAATATCATGTAAATATTCAAACAGTGATCTACGATATTTCCAGTATAGACAATTAACTTTGAACTGGAATTAAATATTAATAATTTTGGAACACAGTCTACAGGACTATTAATCGGACTTGTGTTTTCAAAATGATTGTCAAATGTGTTTGGAAAATTTCTGTATATTGTGTGTAAATAAGAGTGTGGATCGCCACACGTGGATGATGCTGCTTTGAGCATCCTTGCAGTCAGATTTTAACTTCAAAATAAACTGAGATAATTTTACCAGATGTGTCATACCCAATTAAATCTCCTTCTATCCTTATTGTTGCATTGAGCCAAAAATCAGCAAAGCATTTTTTTAATTTGATGTCGTTTTTGCGATTTGCTTTAACCCATCTGGCGCTCCGGGATATTTTGACTCTCGTGCTGACTGATTATTGGTAAAATGCATATGTGGTCGTGCGGACTCCGGTCTAAACGGGCACAGTACGGCCACACAAAAGAAAGTGAACTTCGTTGTACGGCGATAGAAAAGAAAGTGACTCGCTTCTCCGACGTAACCTTCCCACCTTGACATTTCCTGGAGCTCATCAGGGCCGTCTACGCTTTATGAACGTTCGCCTAGTGATGCTGTTGACTATGTCCATGACGAAAAAACATCAACCTCAGGTTACTTCACCTTGCATTCTTCCTCCTGCTATGAGACGTTGCCAGAGCTCTCAAAACCATGCGATATCGGTTACAAATCCCCCTCAATCAGGAATAATAATAAGCGTGAACCATCTCGATTATTATTATTCTGTTGGGTTAACAATCTACTTCTTCAATAAGTTCTCCATATCGCATGCTTACTGTCTCTTGTGGTACCATTTAAGGCTAGCTGCATTGAATTTGCCTATATCTCTCTCAGTTGCATCTTCTTCTGTGGTTTTCTCCTCCTGAAACGGTAGCTCCATCCATTCTTCACTCATTCTACTTTCTTCTTCGTCTTGGTCTTCATATCTCCTATCATCAGTAATGCTGTGAATGGCTTGAATTTGGACTGTCATGACATCAGAGCGTAAATCATTATTAACGGACAGAAAATCGTTATTACTGCCTGTGAATCCCTGTTCAAACTCTGTATTTCCTTCCTGTCGGCTTCTCTTTCCTGATTTGACACCACTGGTGCCTGGTTTCGATTCCTCATGCTGTTTTGCCTGAGATTCTTCTTCTTGTTCCTTTTCCCTCAATTGTTCAATGTGTCTCTGGCTTTCTCGGTGACGTTCTTCTAATGATGGCCTATAATTTTGCCTTTCTTGATTCCCATATCTTGGGTAGTTATTGTATGGTCTCCGATCACGTGACCACGACTCTCTCCCTCTATATCCTGACCTTCCGTAGTCCCTCTGATTAAATCGTCCACTTCTATCCTGATAATATGGCCTCCGGTCATATGGCTTTCCTTGATTCCTGTATCTGTTTAAGCAATTTCCTTCATCCCTTCCATCTCTATCGTTCCTTCCATAACTTCGCTGAGGTTCCGTCTGCGCCATACGATCCATTACCACCATATTTGCCTCTCTCTGTTCTGTCCTTGGACTACGAGGTTCTGTCATCTTGCTCGTGTGGTCTAGTTTCCTCAAAATCTCGTCACACACCTCGAGTCTATTTGCACCCGATGCAATTAATACACGCTGGATTTCTACCGGATATTGCTGTATTATGGCATGCACCAAATCCTGCTCCTCCAACGGTGGATCCAAAAATTGTAGCCTGGCTATCTGATTCGTGAAATACCCAGCGTATTGTGTTGGCCTGGTAGTCACGTATTTCTTTGAGTATAATTCAGCCCTTATACTTTGTTGATCTTCTAAAGACCAAAATCTCTTCAGGAAAGCGCTCGCAAAGTCATCGTACCCTTTAAACGGATTCCTAAAAGCTCGCATCCAGTTTAGCAGTTGACCTTCAAGAGCTCTTTCTATTACCCTCATTTCTCTCTCTTTAGGAACCCTATGTTCATCCATGTATTCCTTCAGGTCCCGCAGGAATTCTATGGGTGTAATGCCAGTCAAATTTGATTTTTTTGGGGGCGGTCCTCCTGATTCCTTATGATGGTAATCGGTTGAGTTGAGCTGTAACTGAATGGTGTGAATGTTGTTCCTATCGGACTTGGTTCCTTGTTTTCATCTATCGATTTTGCTTCTACCGTCTTTCCTTCTAGTTCAACAATTCTCTTTAACTGTTCTCCGTGAGTAATACTCATTTTATCTTGTATTGTCGAAACCGCTGTAGCAATCTGTGTTTTAATTTCTTCGTTTAACTCTAATTTAATTTCCCCCATCTGACTCCTAAGACTATCCATCTTGCTTTCCTGCTCTATGCTGAATTCAGATATTTTATCGGTTATGCTACTGGTATCTTTCGCTAATCTCTGCTGAACTGCTTTCGCCTCTTTCTTTGACACTAAGACCTCTGCGTTAATTGCTTTATCCATTTATTCCATCTTGGCGGTCAATGCCTCCACGCTTCGATCCATTTTCTCTTGAACGGTTTTCTCCAATGATTTCAACTGTGTCCCCATATTACTTTCAATTTCGACCTTATCCCTCTTAATTTGTTCTCTAAAATCCGTAATTTCGGCTTGAGCCTTCTCCATGTACTGTTTCATATCGAATTGGAGCTCCTTAAATAATTCCAATCCTCCTTGCAAATCCCCTGACTGAATTCCAAGATTTTTTCAAAACCTTCGAATTTAGAGTCTAAATCCTTGAATTTTGTGTTGAAACCTTTAAATTGAGTGTCTAGACCAAATTTAGTGTTTATTCCTTCCTGCATCTTAATCAACTGTCTATCCAACCCATCTAGATTAGTGTTCATACCACCTTCTTAGTCTTTCCATTGAGACTTCAAACTTTTCTCCATACACTTTTGACTTTTAACTAAATCCTTTAACTTCTATCCTAGCTGTCCCATCAACTCCTTAATTTCATCAAAGTCTCCCATATTTCACAACAAATAAACATGGAAGCTGTTACAACTAGTGACCAACTTAGACTAAGGGCTAGTGGTTACTTCAATTTGGCAGTGGAATCGAAATCTAATATCATGTGGAAATTATTATTTTTAGCGTATGGCAAGGAAATTATATACAAAATATATACAATTTATACACAATAACAAAAAACATTGATTCACGTCAGGCATTAGAGTTATCCATTAAAGCGGAATGTGAAATAATAAATGTGGATGGTATCGCTTAAACACAGCGATCTAACATTACTGAATCGCTTCGTTCTATGTCATTCACACACACACAAAAAAAAATCCTACAAAGTGAACGTTATCAAACTGACAGACATATCGCACAATAAAATGGGGTACCAGCACTCAATTGGTTTTCTCTCCATTCCATTTGTACCACATGGCCGTCCACCATCTTGTCACTCTCCTCTGGTGTTCCAATTTTTTTCGAGTTCAAAATGTCGGCTATACCACTGCGTGGTACGATAATCCCAGTTCGAGGCCAATACATGGTGGGCGCCATCTTGTTGTGCCCGATAATCTGGCTTTGGATTGGGTGGCCCGACACACACGTCAATCCTCACCCAAAATTCGGTACAACTCGAAAAGAAAAAAAATCTTGAATGTCCGAATCAATTTTGGACTTAAAATACTATGTCGGGAACGAGATTCAAGCAATCCCGGGATCTTTATAATGATGGGTACAACTGGGGTAAAATCTCAAAATTGATCCAGTGGACACACAAGTATGACAACGAACAAGAATGACAAAAAACTTCGGTGTTAAAATAAAACTAATCCACCATTTATTACAGAACCACACCACTAAATACATAAAATCAAACACAGAAGCCTACCTTCGCTCGGAGACTTCTCAAAATTACTTTTGATGTGCAAATAAATAAATGACGCAGAAGCAAAATTCAAATTAATGAGGACATAAAGCTCCGGGCGTCCTAATCTTTGGATACAAATTAACTTACGGAGATCAGAGCTATATCACCCTAGTATTACAACCATTACTTCAAAATGCTATGTCACCTCTCCGTTGAATAGTCCATAAATGAGCAGGTGCATAAATATGAGAAAATATTCAAAGGAAAAATTATTGCCTCATTCGATCTCCTTCTAACTAAATGTAATCACCAAAAGAAAAATATATATTTATATATGGATGTCACTGGCGTTAAAGAATTCATTTACAAAATTTTAATTCATGGATTAAATACTTTCATTATTATTTTCACTGGTTTCCGTTCAGCTGTGCCTCACTCAGAAAAATGACTGGTTGTTGGCTTTTAAATTTATTACTTTACATTGTAAGATCTTTTTGATTCCAGATATGTATTTATTTATTTTTGTTAATCACTGCATATATTTCACACATTTATAAATACACCATAAACATTTAAGTAGATGGCCTCTGCCTATCTGTATTATTTTTCAACTGACAATTGCCTCAAATTTTCATACACTTTAACCTATCAGGTAACATTAATTATAACCATTTATTTTATTCACCTCGCTATAGTGGGAACCTTTAGTTTCATCATAACTTCATATTAGACAACCTTACTATTTTATCAATGCAGTTTCATTATTTACACAACCTTGTATCGGTTACCTACCAAACGCATCTCCTCATGTTAGCATGTAAAGGGAAACCTCAATGACGTATGAGTGTTTAGTATAAATATCATGATGTGCGCACTAAAAGTGGCCCCTTAAGTGTAAATGTTCCCCCTGAAATTTAAACCTGTTCAAACCATAAATTGTCATCCAGGTTGCACCAATTCAAAGAAAACAGCGACGTAACACGCTGAAAGATAGATCCCTGTACTCACAATATATTTTAAAGCATCCATATATTTAATTTTAAATCCTAAATATGACTGCAATAATCTCTCAAAAGAAAACTTAAAATTTACTGTCCTAATAACCTTGACATGTTATCGCATTTTATCCTTTTGAGTAAATTCTATTTCGATTTAAGCCCATCTGTCCAAATCTTAGTAACCACTACCCATTAACCACTACTTAAGAATTAATATGGATTTCAGTACCTTTCGACCACCTCAGTCTTGGTTTCGCTGACACGTTTCCTGGGGGTTTGGGTCCACGTTCTTCTCATTGAACAACCTCCCCTCTCGTCCTGGATCCAGCTCGCGACCCTCTGGGTGTCCATGGTCCTGGCTCGCCTTCGTTTTCACGTCATCATAACAGCTTCCACATTTCTAAATCTAGCCGGTTATCTCTTCGCTCATAAAGTTCTTGTCACAAAACTCGCACTGGTCTGTACTGATAGCCTTTATGTCCGTCCACTACATCGCTGCAATCTTCATGTCGAATATGCCAAGTAATATCAACTTATGACCGTGATAATCACTCTATAACGACACAGGTTATATCGTACGCATATACACCAGCCTGCACTCAAATGAGATTACGTCCGTCCTTGGTCTTGAATGTCGCTCTATATTTGGACTACACTCAGTTAATCTCTCATAGTTCACTGACCCTGGATACTCATTTGTCTGCTCGTCAAATAAAAGCACATCGCTTCGTTTATATGTTCTGGGCGTCAATTATATCGCGCACGGCCCTTGCAGTCCCGTACCTAGTAAAAGCTTAAGACACCACGTGTGTCTGCTCGCTCTTCATTGTTCTAATGACTAGTGTCCCACAATATAATGCATTATGATCTGCATTATAATATCACCTCGCCACATTCGGCTTTAATATTCGTTAATACAGAGCTGTCCACGCAAGAAATAATACTGTGTCTTTCAGCTATGTTCCAAAAACTGTCGGAATACCGCACTGGTTCCAAGTTGCCACGGTACGACTGCTACTACACACTTGTTTGTAACTTCAGCGTACGGCGATACAAAAGAAAGTGAACCTCGGTGTACGTCGATGCAAAATAAAGTGAACTTCGGCGTACGGCGACACAAAAGAAGTGAACTTCGTTGTACGGCGATAGAAAAGAAAGTGACCCGCTTCTCCGACGTGACCTTCCCACCTTGACTTTTCCTGGAGCTCATCAGCGCCCTCTACGCTTCTGGAACCTTCGCCTAGTCACGCTGTCGACTATGTCCATGACGTAAAAACATCAACCTCAGGTTACTTCCGCTTGCTTTCTTTCTCCTGTTATGCGACGTTGCCAGAGCTCTCAAAACCATGCGATATCGTTTACAGTACTTCAGCATTGGTTTAGGCAGCTCAGTAAAAAGATGACATGTCATCAACTTCCGGGCCATAATTATAACAATACTATACTTGAAACACTAATACAATTCACTACGAGATGTAGTGTTGTTGTAATATTTAATTGGGACCGGATCATTAGGTTTTTACCTATTATTTTTCCCTATTTCTAAATACAAAAAGTCCTCTCGGCACGCCGGAAGGCGGAGGTAGATTTCACCGGACAAACTTGGGGATTGGCGAAAATAGGCAGAATATGCAGGTTTTCGTAGAAGGATCAGACCTCATTTATTGCGAGAAAGTATTTTATAATTGGAGCTTAATTAACTTTGTTTTTCGTCATTTCAAGCATATTTTAAACATGTTATTCTATTTTGGGGTTTCGACACTGATGTGTAACTATGTTACGGTCTGTTACTCCTTCACGCAAAATTATACCTCCCGCAGAGATTTTGGTTGGTTCCTCAGTTTAGGGGCTGCGACAACTCGGTCATGTAACCCCGTGTACTTTGGATGAGTGTAGAATCTGTCTGATAAACGGTGTGAATTGTGATGGCTGTATTAGTCTGTAATTCAGGTGAGGACTGCAGACGGTCAATTTCAAGCAGTAGTTCCTAATGTTGCTACCAGATACTACCATCAACGACACCTATCTGTGAACTTGGCTACTAGATGCCACCGCAACCAGCAACTCGCAACGAACGTTGGAACTTCCCCTCCTAAGGAAACCATACTGAGGGATCTTTAGGGCTCTTAGAAAATCCGACGACTTCGGCCGGCTTTGAATCCGCGACCTTGGGCATAGAAGTTCAGCATGCTACCAGTTACGTCACCGAAGCCGCTTCACTTTTAGTCAGATGGAAATCTGAATCTGATCTCGTGCAAGTGCGTTGTCATGGCAGCGTCTGATGGCTCATCCCTCATCAATTTAGTAGTGTTGCCATGGCAACCTCTGATAGCTCTTGGCATTTTCTTATAATTCCGAAATCATTTTTCTCATCCCTTGGCGTAATGGTGGGTCATATCAAAAATTCTTTCAGACAAAAGTTTTAGGTAATTATTAGGGGAATATTGTCCATTTTGTACAGTTTTGATATTGTGCCTATTAAGAGAGATATGATTAATGTTTCCCGAAAAACCCACTTTTTCCCACCCCTATGGTCAGTGGTTGGTGTTATAAAAAACTCTTCAAACATAAATTTTTTGGCTTTATCCGACACATAGTATGAACTTTAAACGGATTCGATATTTTACATATTAGGAGAGTTATAGCAATATTTCACTTTTTCGAAAAAGGCCCCCATTTTCACCCCCTTCGACCGATTTAGCCCAGTAACGAACTCGACCGAGTTTTTATAGGTTACATATTCAGTAAAAAATTCAAAGTGATTGGTGCAAAATTACGGCAGTTATCGTGTCCACAAGAAACTGATGTACATATATATATATATACATAATTTATATATAAACTTTTGAACTGACGGTGGTTTTGGGGTCTGGGGAATGTGAAACGCGAAGATATGTCGAAATTTTCCGGAAGTCGAAACATGGTACCCATTGCAATAGTTAGCTTTCTAATGAAATCTACCTAAAACTACTTTAATACTTTAACGAATCACAGTCAAAAGGGCCATATTATGTAGATTTCATTAGAAAGCAAACTATTGCGAAAATCTAGGAAACCTATTTTATATTTCTATATTTTTCAACCCCTAAAATGACAATTAAAAAAACTAACAATCCGGTCCTTAATAATGAATGACTCAAGATTGCAGTGGACATTTACCGTGAAAAAAATATTTTGGGGAATTGGGTGGGGTTCGTTCTCATCGGAGCCCACCAGGTGGTGACGCCCTTGTACAGCAGTAAAGAGTATTAATATTGGACTCGAAGCTTTAGTGATTGTAATATATTATTTGTTTCATTTTTAGCTGCGTGGTCAGCATTCACGTCATGAAGCAGTATAATTAAAATACCATCATTTAATAAATGTGATAGCTGTTATTTGGCGCATTAAAAGGTTTTTAATATTTGACTACCCACAGTTTTCGCTTTAGCACGTAATTTAATGCATACGTAGTTGATATAATAATGCGGTTTTTACCACATTATAATTTTTCAAAACAACGTTCATGAAACGTGCGTGACAATTAAATGTATTCTCCATGGAAAATTAATTATCTCTTTGTACAATAAACACCAATACAAACTGCATCGTCCGGAGTAAGCTGGGGTATCTTAGGAGACATGATGTAATGCAAAACTGTGTTTAACTCTAGAGATGATAGCTGCACTAGGTGCCATCAAGAGCATATGAAAGTAAGCGTTCAACACGTAGAATATCTCACCTGAAAATACAGGGCGCCAGAGAATATTCTCCGCAGTGCCTTCATGCGTCTGCGAGAGCATGCATCAGTAGTTACGTTGGCAGCACGACTGTTGCTTGTATAAATAAGTGACAGTCAGTCTGAAAAACTAGACTTTGTATCATTTTAAATGCTACAAATGCTGAAAAATGCTACAAAGGCTGGATGCTTCTCACTTCGCTCGAAGCCAAAGACTCTTGACATGTTAGAAAATTATCTGCATAATACTTATCTTGCTTTATAATACTTTACCTTGTTTCAAATTACTCGCGAACGGCAAGGGCAAACCAAGGGCAAAGCAAGGTCAAGCGCGCGAGATGCCGTCACGCCCACCAGAGAGCGCGGGGACGTGCCCCTTCCATCCAGTCTAAAAACACTTATAGTGGGCGATGTATTGAAGATAGAGATATGCTCTTGCGGACTTTCTTGTAGAACTTTTCATGCTGACCAATTCTTACGCTCATAGTATATTGATATGTTTGACGGTTTGCCCAGCGTAAGCTTAAGAAGCGCACGGACGCCAAGTTTGTTTTCGACTTTTTCACTGAAATCGTTACTGCTTGGCTTCCTTTGATCATACATAAATTATTTTCTACAGCATCTTTCCTCGAGATATTCTTTACAGAATGGTGAAAACCGCATCAAAATCCATCGAGTGGTAGTCGAGATTACCCGTGACATGCAAGAATCGGGTATTTTTGTCTTATACTAACGATGTAGAGATTGTCGGGGAACACAACATGCACCAAGGGGTACTATGACGTCACACACATCACTGCATCTGGGTACATTTCGTCCCGTCACCGTAACGTAACGCCAGACCCCAGCGTAACGACGAAGTCGACAAGATCATTTAAAATGATAAAACAAACAGTAAACTTTGTACTCACCACAGCCATTCATAACAGATGCTGGAAGTGCTGATGACACACACGCTCGCTTATTGCAATACACACTGACGATTTCGACAGCCCACAGTCCACACGTGTGGGATTCACCCTGTCAAGGAAATCGTGCTGCCAACTAAACTGCTGATACTAGCTCCGGCAGAAGCTCGCAGTCACTGCGGAGAACATTTCCTGGCGCACTGTATATAAGGGCTAGTCAAAGAGATTCAATTTGACAGCCGCACAGTCCAGAATCGTTCTGCCGATCAGGCAAATCACCATGAGTATTGAGAGACTCATCCCACAACCGCAGCAGGTTGAAGATGCGTGCCCGTCATTGCTTCAGTAACGTAAAAATGTAACGATATGTCTAGTCACTTGAGGCGTGTCAGTTCCAGCACCTTCTCCTATTTTGGAGTAGAAGGCAGATGAATTTGAATTAAAAATCTTCAATATACACCCTCTGTCTGAAAAGTTCGGTGAATGGGTCTATATTACGAACGGATTGTTGGCTTACCTGAAACAGCCGTTACTATCCTTCGAAGTAATCCCCGTGGATGGATATGCACTTCTGAGGGATAGCCTTCAGTCGGGTCGTCACATCACGTTGGGTGTCTGAAATGTCCGAAAACCTCTGGCCCTTCACGGCTTTTCGGTGACCCTGGACCCCGATACTCCATACATTGACGCTTGCCTTCGAGGTCGTACCTCAGGCACCAGGTCTCGTCACCCGTGACGATGGTTTTCAGGACCATTCCATTCCACGGAAAATTCACCCTTTTCACTGCCACCCGTCGAACAGGTGTGCACGTTAGGTTGCGTAAATTCACCCTTCTCACTGCCACCCGTCTATAAGGTGTGCAGAGTAAGTTGCATAAATTCACTCTTCTCTCTTGCTTTCAATTTCGAGTTTTGACGACCTATACTGAAGGCTATCCCTAATGAAGACTAAGCTAGGAGTTTCCAGGACTTGTTCAGTCGTTCTCGGAAGTGCTAACCATCCACGGGGATTACTTCGAAGGATAGTAATGGCTGTTTCAGGTTGACCAATAATCCGCTCGTAATATAGACCCATTCACCGAACTTTTCAGACCGAGGGTGTAGAAGGGCCCCTTTGAATGTTCATACACTAATCTGGACGGGAGTTTCTTGCCACACCTAGTGACTTATAGAGAAATTATTGCTATGATTAATGTAATTCTACTACCTTAAGCAGTCTTAATCCGGACTTCCTTGCTTTATGGATGAGAGTCATAAGGAACAGGTTCGTGACGGGTAACTCCACCGTATTAATCAGGCTTACGTCTTGAGCTGACAAAATGCATTCGAGATGAACGAGCATTTAGCCGTGAAAGGTGAAACTACAGCCTTGCTGAAACTTCATTATTAAACCGACAGGATCTGACATACGTGTTTCAGTTTCATTTAAAAGCAGAGGGCATCTAGATTATGTGCTTTGGGTACATCTCTGTCTCTCTCTCTCTCTCTCCCACTGTGTAATTTGTCTCATAATCCCTTGGCTATCAGAGCACATTGACATGTCAAGAGGATTTAGGGGAAGATTAAGAATGTGGCTCTGGGGAGAGCAGTAGACCCTTCTGGTGTGACGGTGAATAATGGCTGAATCGTTGATGCCTATTTTAGGAACTGCAACATCCAACATCATAGTCCAAGGTATTTTGGGTGTGGGTGGAATTTGTATAATAATCAGTGTTATTGTCATGGCTGTACTAGTGTGTGAATTTGTGATAGAAGTGAGGATTGGGAAGGAGTCAGCCATGGCCTGATGTTAGTAACCAATCCAGTTTTGGCCTGGAGGAGAAGTGGAAAACAACGGAAAACCACTTCCAGGATGGCTGAGGTGGGAATTGAATCCTTCTCTACTCAGTTTTGCCTAATAAGGCTCAGTGTACCCCGTTCCAACCCTCACGACAGAATTAAAATTTCTTGGTTGAGCCGGGAATCGAACTCACACCTCCAGGGGGACAGCCAAGAACGCTAGCCACTACACCATGAGGTGGTCATTGGCCGACTCAGTTGGATGGTAATGATGATGATGGTGATGATGATCTGCTGAACTATTGGTAGGTCTAAACAAGATGTTCACGAAAGAACATATAGCCTACTTTCTCCTAAACGTAGGGGAATAGTTATAACTGTTTGTCCTTATCACCTCCTATCGTCTTCCTATTCGAAATGCAAATTGGCACACTGGATTTGTTGCAACGGCGTTCAAACCATAGTTTATAATTTACCCCAGTATTTTGCAATTTTATCAGCAAACACGCAGAACAACGTAGGAATTCAGTATATTAACAGCAACTACTAACAATAATTGAAACTTCGTTGGTCTAAACGTATCACTGGGAGAAACACATTTAATATACCTACTGCACACCTAATTTTTAATCGCACCTATACTTGGCAGTGCACTTTATCGGCAAAAAGGTGCCATTTTCAATAACACCGCTGGCATGGGTTCACTAACTGGCCCGTACAGAGCGCAGCTCGCATCTAGTAGGCAGTGGATAGCTCCCGCATACCGATGTTCAACTAGTTACTGGTAGATGTCACTCATACAGATCCATTGGAGAACTTTGTTTTAATTAAATATATATTTTCCATTGCAAAATGCACAATATAATGATCAATTGCATAACGCCACAGTACACAAAAAACAATAAATATAAAAAATCAAGCAAAAAATTACAACTCTGCTAGGATTAGAACCCCAGCCGGCCGGGTGAGAGACCAACGCTGTAACCACATACCTAATTAAGTCCTCCCAAATTGAATGTTATCAATCGATTAAGATACAACGTCTTAGCTAATAATGACTTTGACTAAACGATTTTTTTTCACTGGAGTATATTTCAAAAAAAATATCATTTCATACAAAGTTCCTATTATTTATATCTGTAGCCTATATTGCATGCAACATACTCATATTAGTGAAATCTAGGTCAGAACGAGAGATCAGCTGCCAGCTTGTCTGTAACCGAGACGGCTCAGCTTTTTAAAGCTACTTCTGCACTCTAATATTACAATATAAACTTTTAATTTTGAACGGGCACGTCCTTTAGAACAGTGTAAACGATTCTCTGTCCGATAATCGGAACTGGTGGGTCCCATGTTATAGATTATAAAGTTTGCATAATTCACACGGCCACCATCATGAAATGGTACGTCTGATGACCTTATCCTTTGGCCTCAAGACGCGGCCCATATGAAGGTATGTTGTTACCAAATTTGGTAAAGATCCGATGATTAGTTTGGTCGTGATTTAATTTTAAGAGTTGACGATTTGAGTGGCCGCCATTACGTTTTCGTAAAGATGGCGAAAATATAAAATATGACAATGAGGTGCCCTTTGCTAGTGCTACCTCTGTACCAAATTTCGTTCAATTCGGATTCACCGTGTTTGAATTGATAGGGGACACACACATGCAGAATACACACACTCACATACAGTCACACGCACATACACAAAGACAGATACACGATTCTTGGCCCTGTGTAGATCTCATAGGGCTACTTTTTTTTTTTTTGCAAAAATCGAAAGTAGGCTACATTTGGCAAATATTTTCATGAGTTATTGTTAGTTCGAAAAAATTCCTTGTTTTTTGGAAGCATCCCTAACCTCTTGTAGAAGTTACTCAAGTTGGTCCAACAACCTACGTATGTGTACGTAAGCAACAAATTCTTCCATGATATTCCAAAGCATCTCCTGGTGTAGCGGCCAAAATTCATGAGAAGAGGCGGGTTCAGTTCCTACCTCAGCCATCCTGGAAGAGATTTTCTATGGTTTCCCACTTCTACTCCAGGCATATGCCAGGATGGTACCTTACTTACAGCCACGGCTGCTTCCCACCCAAATTCTACCTGAATTACAAATACACACACTAGTATATATATCACAGTTAAACAGGTTATCAGACAAATTCTACGCACACCCAAGTACATGGGGCTTCATGACCACGATGTCAAATAGCCCCTAAACGATTATGTGTGTTTAATTTATGTGATAAGCTATATTCTTGTGGAGACCATAGTAGTGTTGTAAATGAAAATCCCTCAGTATGCCCTCCTTCGGAGGGGAAGTAAAGCTGGCGGGCCATGTCAGAGATTTAAGGCATGAAAAAGAACCTTCCACTAACTACAATTGTGTGAGGCCAAATTTCTAGGTTAGATTTGATTAACGCTCTATAAGTTCCAAAGTTCGTCGGCAGATGCCGGTTTCAGTGGCATTTAGTAGCCAAGTTTATGTCTAGGCGTCGTTGACGGTAGCATTTGGTTCCAAAGTAGGAACTACTTGAAATTGATCGTCTGCAGACCTTACCTGAATTACAGATAACACACACTAATGCAGCCGTCACAATTACCACCGGTTATCAGACAGATTCTACACACACCCAAAGTTCACGGGGCTAAATGACCGCGTTGTCGCAGCCCCTAAACTGAGAAACCAACCAATCAGTGTTGTAAATGAAATTATTTCAGTAGGGAATGCGGAATTTGTCCCATTGCTTGAAGTTAGTTATAGTTGTTTAAGGGGTCGGAACTGTGGAACAGTGAGGTTATCTGCCCTTCCGGGACATGAAGTAAACTATATTATTATATTTAGTTATTGTTATTGTAAGGAGAACAACAGTGAGTGTATCTGCCCCTAAGAAAATATGTCCCCACCTTACAAAGGCTGGGATAGTACTTTGCTCAGCGGTGGTATTCGAACTCCCAATCTCCGTATTTGCTTCAACTTCGCATTGCATTATGGGTGAGCTATTTACTATTTACGGCTACGCCACGGGGTGGTAATGTCCATAAAAGCCCGTATTATTCAATAGCAACTCAAATAGTCTATGAGTTTGCACGCCGAAATTTTACGTGTGCTCTAAAATTATGCGATGTCAGTGGAATTACACACATACTGGCAACATTGGTGCATACACATTCCACATCAAAGCAAGCCAACATGTTAAGGGACACTGGGACTGAAATTTTCAAATTCTATATAAACTGAGGTACAGCTTTGAAATTTTATATGGTTATGAATAGTCATATTATTAACCACTGTGGGAAACGTGAGCATTGTAAGTTGATTAGTTCTCCAGATATTAATTATTTTGTACATTTATTGTGCTAATTATTCAAGTTTTATAAAGGTCAGCCGCGTTAAAAAAAACAAGATAGTGTAACTTTTAGGTAATATTCTGTTGCACTATAACAATTGGAAGAAACCTACGGATCCGATTTTGAATTGCATTAATGAGGGCCAAGAAATTAATTTTTTTCCATATCCAAGTTTTTTTCTACAAAAAAATCGTATTTTTTCCAGTTTGAATTTTTTTTGCAGCTATACCAAAAGTGCAATCTAAAAAACGATCCGCAGGTTTATAGTCATTGCAATGAAGATAATAAATTCCCATTTTGAAAGCAATATCATAAGATTTATGACGCGAGTAACATTTTGAATGCCTGAAAAAGTGAATCAGAGAAAACAGCAATTTTCTAAAATGATGCACAATTTACAAGGTTTCAGCTTACCAATGACATTAGGATTGTCCTACAGCATAGGTGACACCCTCCTTCTTCTGTTTTGCAGCCTCCTCCTTCATTTCCGTCAGTTTCACCTTCCGTCGACATGCCTTTCACTTCTCCAATTATGACCGCGGACTTACATACTTCCTGCGACTGACACATCTTTCAAGTGTTTGTGCTGTGACATGAGATACTGAAGTTAGTCTTATTCCTGATTTCAACTCTGTTGTTGCACTACACCCCATGTTGAATTCTGCTACAGAATTACTAACAGCAATTTCAAGTATCTTCCGTGAAATAAAAATCTCCTTTGGTCACTTCCTCCAGATAACAGAACGCAGTGACTCATTCTGATTTTCAGTAGCACCACGGATGCATCTGGATAGTAGCTCATCTGATGCCAGCCTTTGATAAACAGGCATAATCTTGACAACTAAGGGTTCATAAAGTTCTACAGCCATTTTGTCATGACTCTGTGGTGTTTTACCAGCTGCGATACTTCGATTGTAGAAACACCAAGACTCAGAACCTTCAGGACACTTACTGTGCTGGGGCGTTTAAAGGACACACCGTGCATTTTAAAGCTACGCCAGGGCTTTAAAAATGGCGGAATTCGGATAAAAACACTGCTATATGATCCGCAGGGGATAGGGGTGTATTAATATGGAAAAAACCGAAAATCGACATTTTCCACAAATTTCACTAAAATTTCAGTCCCAGTGTCCCTTAAGGGCGTTTGTGGTAACGTGCGTGCTCACAATATACCTGTAGTAGTAGTACTCTCGGACAGTCGTTTAAATATAAACAAAAAATGAAATAAATAGAGATGGTACCCTTAAGGGCTCCTTTTCCTCTGATGTTTGGTGATTTAATTAGATCGCTTAATTATATTTTATTGTTATTATTATTAGCGTATGGCAAGGAAATTATATACATAATATATACAATATATCTACAATAACAAAAACACATTGATTCACTATCCATTATAGCTGAATGTCCAACTTTTGAACCCACTGCAGTGCCTCCGCTGTTGGTGATAGAAAGTCTTCCAATCTACATGGATAAGCCCGTAGTTGACACTCGCTTAAAATGTGGGGAATGTTCTGGCGAGGGGCTCCACAATCACATTCTGGAGATGGTACTGAGCCCTTGGATGTATGCCTACATTCAAGTCCTCAAATAATTTTAATTCTTCAGCTAAAGATTCAGCTCAGTTGAGAAAATGTTGGTAATATTTGAAACAGTAGTCTGTCTGTTGGGATGATGCTTTGCTACCGGTGTCGCAATTGAAGCAATGCTAAGTTAAATATAGCCAGGTCCAGGAAAAAGAGAAAGGTGGATGCAAGCCAGGGAGCCGTTGACTTGTTCAAAATGAGTGGTATAAATGTTTCATGGTATTAAACGCTGGAGAAGGAAGTTGATAGGCCAACTGATGAGTGAGTTTATGACCAAACATGAGAGTGGGAGAAAGGTCATCACCCTGCTGTCACCGTATAATTTGAAATATAGCCAATGAGAGCAAGACGCCAAATTTGCCCGCGCAGTGTGTTTGCGCGCGAATCCTGATAAATAGATGTTCCTACGATGCGATTTTCTGCACGCTAGTGTCAATTGTTTGTTCTGATTTTTACGAGCTGAATGAGATGTCTCCCGCGCGTGTGCGGCTATTATTACTATACTATTTTTGTGGAGCGATTTACCCCCTTCCGCATGAGATTTGATTGAATCATATAAATATAGTGGTCTGTGAACAGACGCTGTGACAATTATAGATATCTTCGAGCGAGTAGGATGTCATTTTGTCTGAAGACATGGCACGCTGATTGATTAACTTTTGCGGGTGCTTGGGCAGCACGAGATACTTTGAATATTTTCATTGTGTTGCGTGACGTGCAACATAGATTTGTGTTTGTGTTTTTAGGTGGAAAATTTCCACACAGTATAGGGAAAGTCTTCGATACTGCACGTAGTTTATGGGTGAATTGAATTGCTCAATTATGCGGTACATTTAGGAGCCTGAAATAATAACTATAACTGTATATTTCTTTAGCAAGATGACCGTTACCATGGCTTCAAGAATGGATAGTGTCGTATCCAATGGTTTGATGTCTAGCATGATGGGCCAGGCCATGAACATGGAAGGTGGCGGGTGCTATCCCGGCACCGGGCAGCTTGGAATGAGATGAGTACAAATTAAATTTATTTAATTTTGTTGGGGAGGGATTATGTATAATTAATTGGGAAATTGTGTTTTTTGTAAATAATTTTGCTTTGCTGTGATTACATGTAGATTCGTTTCACTGACATAATAAGTTAAATAGCATCAGGTGACTTTGTGTAAATATTAGATAAATTTTCCTTGTGTGTTTTCTTGTTTTTTTACCCGTTGCTTTGTTTGATAGTGTGCTTACCTTCATGTTGCAGCGCGCATGATTGTAAGACACTAGCGAGATTATTTACGGCTGAAAACTTAGATAAGGCTGATAAGTGGGACTGCATTTAAATTTTATGTTAGACAATGGGGGGGGGGGATTTCCCATCTTCATGGTTGTAAATTTTTATCCAGGCAAATGCTTAGATTGTTTTGCTTTGAGCAACTTTATGTTGTTACAGACGGCCGTCCGCCTTGCTGTAGTCATATAGTAGAAATTTTGTGTGGTATTTGTATTCGGGATCTGGGGTACGATAGATGTCTTTTGGTCAGGTATGGAGATGTGTGTGTGCTATATGATATTCTTCGAAGAGGTAGCAGGATATGGGCATGGCGACCCAATTTCCGTTGCTCCTCGTGATTCAGTAAACGTACACGAGGGACGTATTGCTGATATTTGGATCGTGACACCATGAGTGGTTGGTCAAGAAATATTGATGTTTTATGATGTATTTTTCACGATTTCAGAGGCTGTGAGTTTCAACTGACACACTATGGCACACTTCAGTTTTTCTGACCTATGTACGCAGATCTCTGAATGTTGATAAGGAAGTAGTGTGCGCACTACGTTTTCCTGTAACTAATTGGTAGATTGCTTGCCTGGCATATTATAGCTTGCTTTTGATATTAATTGGGATAGTTGCCCACGCCCCTATCTAAATATTTCAGTTCGTATTAATCGAAGTGTCACATGTAAATTTTTGTATTCAGCCCGCTGGGGTATTTTAATTTGGTTGTTGTTGTTGCTTGGATTCTTGCCAAGCATTGTAACTTGTCAGTTTAAAGGTCGCAAGCAGCGTGCCGTTATCTTTGTTGTCACGTGGGTGTTTTGTGTTATTTTTGCTTGACCTAAGACCGTCTGTTCGGCAGTCACATAAGGGTAAATATACTATCCGTGTATGATTAATTTTCTGTAAGGGTAGACTATGTGAGTGTCTTTATATTTTGTATTGACCATTTAAGAGTGTATTCCCATAATTATCATGATTTACCAACTCGCAGTACGGGGTTCACGACTTAATCGTGTGGTCGATCGGAAGTGAACTACCCGTCAAGTACTCAGATCATTCCTTGTCCGAACGCGCACACAGCACAATAAACATGTGTTTCTGTTTTAATTTGTATTTGATATTTTCTTGTTTAAACTTTAATGTTCTTGGAGGTGATAGTCTTGTATCCCTCGTTTACAACTGTCTAAGTTGATTTTGGAGGTAGTTTTTCTTGGACTGGTGCTTGAACCAGTATTTTAATACTTCGACGAGGGTGTTTTATTGTTAATTGTTATTTATTATCCGTATTAAATTGTTTTGTTTAACCTGTCATATTTCATTTATAGCCATAAGTTCCTTTATGAATCCTGGAAATTTGTAAGAAGCACGTTCTCCTCTTTAATACTTTGTATGGACCGATCACCCCCGAATGTCTGTCTCGTGTAGTGCTTCTCTCCAAGGGTACAGTACAAATTTCCACTTATAGAGGGAATCCCTGCACCTTCCATGACCTGTCCTGATCCTGTTCAGTCTGGACCAAGTTGCACGCGGTACTTGGAATCCGTTAGCAATTTTTTCTCCTCTGATGATGTTATGTAGGGGCAAGTCAGTGGAGTTATTCCAGCGGCCTTTCCATTCCTCCAAAGCATCGAAGTTGGTGGATGTCTTCAGAGCAGCATCACAAAGAGGTGGATGTCGCGATTTCAATCTTTGGAGACTAAGAGCTGGTATGTCGCCTAGAAGAGGTAGCAGAGGATTCTTGCAGATCTTGTACACTCGAACAAGAGCACTGGATCTTCGTAAGTCAGGTGGCATTACACCAGACAACAGTGGTAGCCAGTGGACTGGAGTTGGTCTGATGGTGCCATATTTAAGACGCATGCTAGTATTCAATTGTGGTTCAATATACTTCGTATACGGGCTATTAAGCCACACTGGAGCACAATAGTTGGCAGTAGAGAAAAGCAGTGCTAAGGCTGAAGTGTGCAGGATGTTCGCAGCAGATCCCCAAGTAGTACCAGTTAGCTACTGAATAATATTGTTTCGGGTTTACAGTCCCTTCGGCAAGTTCAAAAGATGTTGCTTGAAGGATAAAATCCGATCCAAGGTAACAGCAAGATATTTCGGAAACCTATTGTGATTAAGTACTCTATTGGAAAAGGTAATATTTAGTTTGAAGTTAGCAAGCCGGTTACTCATATGGCTTTACTGGGTCTGAGTCTCCAGTTCCTGAAATATTCTGTCAGGGTAGATATATTAGTAGTAATCGCTCTCAGTTCATCATTCAAAATGATTTTGGGAGATATATTTTTGTCGTTGGGGGTTTTAAATTGTCTTCATGGTGATTTTTAATTTTTATAAATGCCTTTCTAATGATGGGAAGCCTCCGTGGCTTAGGCGGCAGCACGCTGGCCTCTCACCGCTGGGTCCGTGGTTCAAATCCCGGTCACTCCATGTGAGATCTGTGCTGGACAAAACGGAGGCAGACAGGTTTTTCTCCGGGTACTCCGGTTTTCCCTGTCAAAATTTCATTCCAGCAACACTCTCCACTATCATTTCATTTCATCTGTCATTCATTTAATCATTGCCCCAGAGGAGTGCGTCAGGCCTCGGCAGCCGGCACAGTTCATATCCTCGCCGCTAGATAGGGGCTTCATTCATTCCATTCCTGAACCGGTCGGAGACTGGAAGCAGGCTGTGGATTTTCATTTCTTTCTAATGATGGATGGAGAGTACTGTCTGTTTGCGCTGTGAGGAAGATTTTGGGTCTGCTGCTAAGACTTGTGACCCTCAACCTCACAGCGGCGCTAGATGTTTCTTATGCTCGTATGTCGCCATGGTCTTTGGTTTTCAGCAGTTTTGTAATTTCATTTGGGTTGATAAAATTGGAAAAGAGAAATAGACCATCTAGTGGGTTGGTTTATTGCTGAGTTAAGTGAAGATAGAGTAAGACATGTAGTAGGTTATTTAATATTGTTTAGAAAAAATTTTGGTACCGGTAATTAGCATCAGCTCCCGCTTTTGAGGTGTTTAAATCGGTTGTGCATTGTTTTGATTGCGTGATTGTTGAGTTGAGAGTTTGAATATTTCTGTTGGGAGGGATTTGTGGAATGGTGTTCTCTGATTGGTTGTTTGGTTTTATTTTAATGTAAGACAGGTATGTGATTGGTTATGCCTATGCTTTCAATTAGTGCATTGGGTTAGATTTTAATGTTTTTGTTCATTTTATTGCATAGGTTTGGGTTTAGAGTATGATTGATTTGGAATTAGGATTGTTTTTGGTGGAAAAATATGAACAGACGCTGGTGTAAGCACGGCACTAGTCTAACCCTACCGATTACTCACCCAGCCGTGATGTTTGCCGCCATGGCAACAAAGCATTTTTGTTCACCGCCCCCCAAACACCTCGCAGTGAACGCGCTCACATAATTACATTGCTGTGATCTCAATCCACGGTAATAACACATTTACTGAGGTAGCACCAAAGGATTATAATTCAAGTGCGTGCTTCTGCTAAATTTATACCTGCATAAGCAGCATCGTATTCAATATTCTGCTGGCTGGTTGCGTGGTGCAGCGGTAACGTTCTCACTTTCTGTGCCCAAGGTTGCAGGATCAAATCCTGTCTCAGTCAGCTGGCATTTGATGGTGCGCAAATGCGAGGAAGCCGTGTCAGTAGATTTACTGGCATGTTAAAGATCCCCATTGGGGCAAAATTCCTGCACCCCTGGCATCTCTAAAAGCCGCAGTAGTAAGGAAGGACGTAAAACAAATAACATTATTATCTATTATCATCAATATTCTGCTGCCTGGTGCGGTTTTCTCTAAAACTCCCCTTCAACTAACGGCCCAGTTACATTCACCTTCATTCTTTTCTCATGAACTCTTTTCTTGAGGTTGACGTCAGAAGCATCCATATATAGAAAATAGCCTCCCCAAAGATACCTATCTTACCTCATTCCCGATAACTCAGAAATCGAAAAAGGTTAGATGGCGATGAGTAGTACAGTACAGTGAAACCCCTCAAATCCGAACCCCCAGAAATCCGAAATCCCGGGTAATCCGAACGAGTTATTTCCGACAATTTCAAGTTTGGAAAAAAAAAGAGTGAAACTTATTTTAGTCATAAAACAATTATATATTCTACAATATAACGTTATTTTAAATAATTAGTTGAAAAATTAACAAAGAAGTACAGTTAGCCTACCTAACAAAGTGTAAATGTGCCTAAGCTTCATACTTATCTCATCCAGGATTGAAAAACGGAAAAGTTGGTTATTGTAAATCCTTAGGTTAATCACTTTGAAAAATCAAATGAAATAACAATAGAAAAACACAAAATATCACTTAATCTTTCACTTGAAATCAGTTATTTTCAATTGTCGGAGCGACGAAAACATTTCCGCGGTGGCAATCGTGCGCCAGCGTCGCATGAACATGACCTCGTTTGGCGTGGCTACTGCGTGTTGTTCTATGAAGCGCAATGCGATGTCAAGAGCAGATGCAGCTTCAGTATAAGTCACATTGTCTGTCGAAGTTTCTTCTTCCTGACTGTCGCTAGCTCAACGTACAGTCTTATACCGTAACGAGGCTGGTTATTACATTATGGATATTTTCAGCTAATCCGAACAAATTGAAATCCGAACAGGCTACAGCCCCAATTATTTCGGATTTCATGGGTTTCGCTGGAGTAAGTATGGAGATATTAGGTAGAGATATACAACGTGGTTAGCTCTGTGTTGGTCCGGAACAAGGCATGTACTGCCCATGATGGCGTGTAACTAGCAGAGGCCACCGATTTGTAACCACCCACTGAAAAAACTGACAGCAAGCACAGTGTTCACTTCCTCTATACCAGGGGAAGACAGCTTCAAGCGGTGTGACGTGTCGAAACGAAGGGCAAGCCTATCAGTTCGTATGACCTCAGGCGAGAGTCGTATAATACCATGTTGCCTAGATCAACGGCGCCGTGAGTACGAACCTAGAAGGGTCAGTACTCTGTAGAGCACTTGATGCGAACAGGTTGTATGCACTTGCTGCACGGGTAATATGTATGTACGGTTCGACATATGTGGGCGAACAATTCTTTTCTATTATGAAACTGGCTAATTCCAAATGTCGAAGTACCTTGTCAGATCACAACCTAACATGCAGCCTTCGATTGCATCTTTCCAAAACACTACGTCCTAACATTGATAAACAAGTTCAAGAAAAACAAAAAAGAAAGTGTCGTAAATTGTCCCCGTGATTGTATTGTTCTGCATGGCTCTTTTCTAATGTGCAAATATTGGTAGGAAAGAAAGAATAGGTAGAAAACCGTGGATCACTCAGGATGTACTAGAATTGATGGATGAAAAGTGGAAACACAATAATGTAAGAGTTGAAAAGGGGAAAGCAGAATACAGACGTCTGAGAAATGAGGTTAACCAGAAGTGCAAGGAAGTGAAAGAAGAATGGTTGAAAGAGAAATGTGCAGGTATAGAAAATTGTCTGAAATTAGGAAAAGTAGACACAGCTTATCGAAGGATTAAGAATACTTTTGGGGAAAAGAAGACTAAGTGCTGTAATATTAAGGACAAAATGGAAAGCCTCTAACAGATAGGGAAGAAAAGGTTGAGAGATGGAAGCTTACATAGAGTGTTTGTATGAGGGAAAGGAGATTGAGAATCATGTAATGGAAAGGGAGAAGGAAATTGATGAGGATGCAAAAGGAGATTTAATATTGAGATCAGAATTTGACGGAGCATTGGAACACTTACGCAGGAACAAAGGACCAGGCATAGATGACATGCCGATTGAGTTGCTACGCTGCATAGGAGATGAAGGTCTGATCAGGTTATTTCACTTGGTGTGTAGGATTTATGAGACAGGTGAGGTACCCTCTGATTTCAAGAAGAATATTATCATCCCTATACCGAAGAAAGTGGGAGCTGACAGATGTTAAGATTACTGTACAATCAGCTTGAGTACACATGCTTCAAATATACTGTCAAGAATAATTAACAAGATGATGGGAATCCAGATAGAAACGGAGTTGTGTGAAGACCAATTTGGTTTCAGGAGAAATGTAGGAACAAGGGAAGTTGTACTAAGTCTTAGGCTGATTTTGGAAGGTAGAATAAGGAAATATAAGATAACCTTCATGGCATTTGTAGACTCAGAAAAGGCTTTTGATAACGTCGATTGGACTAAATTGTTTGACATTTTGAAAACGATTGGAATAAAGTACAGGGATAAGAGGGTGATCAGCAATCTATACAGATACCAGACAGCAGTCATTCGAGTTGAAGGACATGAGAGAGAAGCTGGTAATCAGAAAGGTGTAAGGCACGGCTGCAACTTATCACCCATACTTTTCAATCTCTACATTGAACAAGCAATGAAGGAAATTGTAGAAAAATTTAAAGTGGGAGTGAAGATTCAAGGCGAAATAATTTCAACGCTGAGATTTGTCAATGATATAGTCATCTTGGCCGACACGCCTGAGGATTTGAATGAGTTTTCAATGGTATGGACTCCGTCTTGAGAAAAGAATTCATGATGTAAATTAACAAATGTAAAACAAAAATATTGGAATGCAGCCGAAATAAATCAGAATACTCTATGGACATCAAATTGGCAGGTGAAAAACTAAAGGAATAGGAGACTTCTGTTACTTAGGAAGCAAAATAACCAGTGATGGACGGAGCAAAGAGGATATAAAAAGTAGGTTAGCTCAGGCAAGGAAAGCATTTCTTCAGAAAAGGAATCTGTTGACATCGAATATAGGGAATATAGGTTTAGGTGTTAGGAAGTCATTTTTGAAGGCCTTTGTCTGGAGCGTGACACTCTATGCAAGTGAAACTTGGACAATTGGTGCACCAGAAAAGAGGAGAATTGAAGCGTTTCAAATATGGTGTTACAGGAGAATGAAGAAGATCAGGTATTAAGACGTATTAAGAGGTATTAAGACGAGTGGTAGAGGAGAGATGTTTCTGGCGACTGTTAATGAAGAGAAGAGATAGGTTGGTAGGACACAACACTAAGACACCCAGGAATAGCAAGCTTAGTTATGGAAGGAAGGGTCGAGGACAAGAACTGTAAGGTTAGACCAAGGTTAGAATATGTTAAACAGATTGCCTTGGATGTAGAGATGAAACGATTAGCTCACCACAGGGAGGAATGGGGAGCTGCATCAAACCAGTCAAAAGACTGATGACTCAAACAACAACAACAACAATGATTATGACCCGACCCCCCCCCCCCCCCCCCCCCGTTCTTCTGATCTTACAGGTGTGACTTGATTTGCGGAGAACTCTATAAACGTAGGCATAGTTACTACCTAAATAAATAACATTACCGGAAAAGAACTCATGCGAGTGAATGCTACATCAAAATAGCACGCAAATCTGACTGCACATGGGCATCACTTTCTGCGTCACTTAAATCTGGGCCAGATGATTTCGCTGTTACGCCAGTTAATCCAACAAGAAATATCTTTCTTATAGCAAGATATCAGTGCATAGAAGCTGTTTGAAATAACCACAGGTACTGTTAAGCTAGTGGGATCCTTTAAAGGCTTTTGCAAATCTATAAAGTTTAAGTTGGTCATATTGTAACTGAATAGGTGTGGAATTACACTAAGGCACTACATATCCTTTCTTGTCTGCTAAAGGGTACCCTATACGGAGACTACTGGGATCCATATTGCTTTGACAGAGTTGTACTGCCAATATCAGGAGTGGGATGATTGGTGACAGGTCTTTTAAATCGAGAAAGCGCTGACTTGTCACAAGGGATTTGGGTGCCTTACAACCAGCACCATGCTGCTACCTCTGTCATCCCTCACCATATGAAATCTGAGAGCTCACGTCACTTCCATTTCATCAGTCTATTGCCCAGGCATTCTACATACCGTAAGGTAAATCCGATAAACTATGGCTCACTAGCTTGCATGTTTAGGTTCGTAAGTTATCCATAATGCATGGCTTTTAATCCATGTAATACATCCATACGCTCCTTTCACGTTTATGACTGGTGATAGGGACTTGTAGAGTTGCCAATAGAGGGCGAACTTTTTGGGTATTATCATGTTTTATTCGATCAAAGTTAAACGTGCAGTATTATGCATGAGTAAGTTAAATGAATCTGATATTATTAGTAAATCGATTGATAGTATTTTATGGTGCATATAAGGGGATATGTGTATGGTAAATGCATATTTCAGAAACGTGTGCATATCAATTCATAAAAACTACTGCACATTTTATGCAGTGATTCTTGAAATATAAATCTTTTCTTATAAAACCTTGGAAACAGGAGATAACTCCAAGTGAGTATTTACTGTTATTGCCACGCTTTTACAATAGAGCGAGTGATAATCAAATGTCGTACGGCCTTAACACTGAATCTGTATATTGGGTTAATGCGTTTTGACAGATGTTACTGTCTCCCACCACCGTGTCTTCCCTTTCTTCCTGATACAGTTTATTTGACGCACTTCTTTCTAAAGGTTGAGATTGGGCTGCATCTCAAACGTTAATGTGGGGCATTAAGTTCCCTAGTGCATAGTTATTTAATGTCTTGTATTTTTGTAGCCTGTTAGTGTTTGCTGCGATTTTAAAGCACACCTTTGTACAACTGTAGATACTGAATGTGTACAAAATTAGTCACGTTTAATTGTCTTAATGCTTGTTTTCAACACCAATGTACATTCGTATTTCACAATCCGATACTTTAAATTAACAATCGTGATAATAATTAATAATCACATATTGACTTGTTGATAACAGAGGCTTTGAAAATTTCGGGTTGTAACAGTTCAAAAGATGGATGAGGATAGTTTAGATCTTTTTGTATGAAAAACAGGGAATTAGAAAAACAAGTTTGGAAAGTCCCACAAGCTGAAGAAACAATATTTAGCATAGAATTGAAAACGTTTGAAGTAAGATTTAAATGTTGAATGGTTAAAGAGACCCTTAGTTCGTTCAAATTTCGGTACTAGGAGATAACGCTGGAGTCTACGTGAACTTACGGGAAAAATGCTTGTGTTGTGAGAGATTCTTATAATCATAGACCAAGCGCCTTCCAATGAGAAATAATTTCATCTCTGAGATTTGCAAATGACATTGTTATTTTAGCCAATTCACCAGAGGATTTAAATGAGTTTTCAAATGATATGGACTCCGTCTTCATGATGAAAATCAATAAAAGTAAAACAAAAACAATTAAATACCGCCGAAAATAAGCAGAAACCCCTTTTAACGTCAAATTGGCAGGTGAAAGGCTAACTTGAATTCCACTACTTAGGAAGCAAAATAACAAGTGAACGAAGCAAAGACGATATAAAAAGTAGGTTGGCTCAGGAAAGAAAAGCGTTTCTACAAAAAAAATGACTTGAAATTCAGATTCAGGAGTTAGAAAGTCAAGTTTGAAAGCGCTCTATGGAAGTGAAACCTGGACTGTTGGTGAAGCAGAAAATTGGAGGATAGAAACATTTGAAATGTGGTGTTACAGGGGAATGATGAAGATCAGATGGGTAGATAGAGTACACAAATGAAGAGATATTAAGACGATTGAGAGAGGAGAGATGTTTCTAGCGTCTACTAATGAAGATAAGATAAGTTGGTAGGATACATACTAAGACCCCCAGGATTATCAATCTTAGTTACGGAAGGAAGGACAGGAACTGTAGTTGTAGACCAAAGTTAAAATATGTTTAACACTTTGCTTCGGATATAAGGTGTGGTAGCTATGAAGAGATGAAACAATTCGCTCAGGAAGCGGAGGCATAAATCATGTGCATAAAACCGGTGAAATGACGGAAGACTCAAATTACATCTGATAGCAATTTGCTATGAAATTTGTGAAACTCAGCGTCCATTCTTGTTGCTTAATCCATGAGTTCGTTACAGGAATACAAAAGATTTCCCCTTGAAATAAACTGGAGCCAATGTCAACCATTATTACTGTGTTCAAGTTCTTGAACCACCTCGTGGTGTATCGGCTGGCGTTTATGGCCTTTTGGTTCGATTCCCAGCTCTACCTTGAAATTTTAATTCTGGTGTGAGGGTTGGAACGGGGTAGGCCGACACCCAGAAATGTTCAGTATCGTGAGGCAAAACTAAGAAGACGAGGATTAGATTCCCACCTCAGTCACCTTGGAAGTGGTTTTCCGTTGTTTTGCCAGTTTACTCCAGGCAAATGCTGGGATCGTTCCTAACTTAAGGTCACGACCACCTCCTTCCCAATCCTATCCCCAGTTTACAAATGCACACACCAGATCATGGGTTTGAAACCATTTTCAGTGTTGCCTTAGTAATCGAAATTCGATGTTTTTCAGTCAGTCAACACAATTGTACTAATTATAATGAGTGGTTCCCTAATCCAGAAGAAAATTACATGAGATTAATAAATGCATTTGGATGACCACTTTCGCTCGTCAAGCGATCATCATTAGGTCCATTGCACTTAAGGCTATTAAATCTATGTCTAAAATATGGGTAAAAGTATTAACAATATGTACACATTTAGTTGCAGTAGTTGTTAAAATAATGCAACTAGTCAACATTTGTAAGTTATAGTCTATTATGTCTTTAAGAAAAGCGTTCTATGTGCATAATGGTACATAAATTATTCTTGACCAAGTCCTATTATTGAGATTGTCCTGTTTGGGCAGTTTTGTGCATGATGTCGCTCACAATATTTATTGCACTATTTGCACACGCAGGATTCTTCCAGTTGATGACATTTTAGGTTCTGACATAGCTTGTGGTGAAAGCCGTGCGTTGCAAATCTTGTCAGTATGTGTCTAAGTTCATAATTTGGCTGCTTCCATTCCGATGTTGTCATGGCGCCTGTTGAGTAAAATTCGGGCCATTTGGCATTATTTTTCTCTTTTAACAGGTGTAGTGACTTTTCATAAGCTTTTGTACTTGGTAGCCAGAATTGTTCTCTTATGTCCTCAACGAAGAAGGTTTCTTTTGTTAACACATATGTTAGCCTCGATGGTGCTGACTTCCCTACTCTTAGAATCCGTTTTAGGTAACGGGCTTTGATCTTCTCAATTGTTGATAGATTTTTGATTGTTAGTTTGTCCCAGATGATGTTAATCCCATAGGTTGCTATTGGTGCTATAGCAGTCTTGAACAGTGAGTGTTAATGCAGTGGCTATTGAGATTCGCTGCGGTTGTTGGATATGATACATGGATTTTATTGCAGCAGTGGCTCTCTCTGTAACATGGAAGTTGAAGGATGATAATGTTGTTTGTAAAGTAACTCCGAGGTATTGAAATTTTGAGACTACTTCTAAAGGTTTATTGTGTAGTGTTATTGTGTTTCTTGAAGCTTGTTTCCCTCCTCTTCTAAAGGTCATTTGTTCGGTTTTACTTTGGTTGATTTGTAGTTCATTTCTGTCTGCCCATGCGATGAGTCTTGAAGCTCTTTTTTATCACTTGAGCCAATTGCTATGTCGTCTGCATATAGTATAAGTGACGGTGACGTGTCTCTGATTATCTCCGTGACGTCTGCAGTCATGATATTGAACATTATTGGGCTTACTGGGTCGCCTTGTAGGACTCCATTTGTCTGTATAATGCTCTTGGATATAGTGGTGCCATCTGATATTTGGATGTGATTGTACATTAGGATGTAGGAGAGAATAATTGTGAGTGGATGATTTTCTCCTATCATGTGTGTAAGTTTCCGAATGAGTATCTCTCTGATCATAAAATCAAAGGCCTTACTATAATCTATAAATACTACAAAGTATTTCTTCCCCTTGTGTCCAAGCGAATCTTGAGCTTGGTCTATTAGGAAATTGACGGCCTGCAATGTACTTCTCCCTTTTCTGAACCCAAATTGATTTTCTGGTATTTGGGAGTCTGTTAATGATGAAAGCCTGTTCGTTATGATTTTCATGAAGATCTTGAATGTGGTATTTTCTAGTGCTATGCCCCGGTGAGAATCGGGATTGTCAATGTCACCTTTGCCTTTGTACATAACTTTTATAGTTGAAGTCCGCCACTGTTCTGGAATTTTCCCTGTAATAATGCATTTATTGAAGAGTTCTGTCCAGTAATCTTGTAGGATATGCACAGAGTCTTTAAGATGCTCTGTGAAGATGTTGTCTGGGCCTGACGCCTTGCCGTTTCTTGCTTCTAGTATTGCATTGTTTATTTCGTCTTTTGTTATGAGGGAGTGATTATAATCTATGTAATGTTTTGTTAAGATACTCAAAGTGGTGATTGATCTCCAAATTTCCCTGCTTAGTGAGAATATGGGCAGCTTCGGTGGCGTAGTTGGTATCCCCAAGGTCACGGTTTCAAACACAGCCGAAGTAGTCGGATTTTTAAGAGCGTTAAAATCCCTCAGTATGCCTTCCTTCGGAGGAGAAGTAAAGCCGGAGCGGCGGTCCTATGTCTTAGATTTATGGCATGAAAAAGAACCTGCCACTAACTACACATGTGTGAAGCCAAAATTTGTAAGTTAGAATTGATAACGCTATTATTAGTTCCAACGCTCGCCAACAGGTGCTGACTGCGATGGTATTTAGTAGCCAATTCCGCAAGCTAGGTGACGTGGACGGTAGCATTTGCTAGCAAAAGTAGGAACTACTTGAAATTATCGTCTGCAGTCCTTACCTGAATTAAAACAGATACCACACACTAATAGAGCCATCACAATTAACATCGGTTATCAGACAGAATCTACACACACCCAAAGTACACGGGGATACATGACGCGTTGTCGCAGCCACTAAACTAAGGAACCAACCAACCAAGTGTGAATATTGTTACGGCTGTGAGTTTGTTTCGTCGCCTCGCCGCGTGAGTCACCGCCGCCCCCGGGCAATGCTCTACCTCTGTGCATTTCCTGCGCTTTACGCAACAGGGCTACTAGGACAAAAGGGATGGTCCAGAATATTCGTGACACAGCCAGTGATGGAAATCTCGAGAAGCCGTGAATCCTGGACGGGTCTAGAAGCATTCATTCAGTCACTAGCCTGCTATATAAGAGTCACCTGGCCAGCGAGGTGGACAGTGTTTTCGAGCTAGTGCGTGCTTTTACCTGAGCGACAGTTGTTGGTGACGTGACTTGCGAAACCCTAGTGAAGCTGATTCTCTTGACAGCGAAGGAGTGTGAAGCCTACGGAGGGACTGTATTTGAAGAGTGTATATTTACCTAGTGCGACATAGATATTGTGGTTAATTGCGAAAATACCGGGGGCTGTTTCCCTAGCCAGCGGACAGCGAAGCAGTGTGTAGTGGTGAGTGACTGGCTAACGTAAATAACTGTAGCTTGTGTATTCAAGGAAGTGTTGCAGGTAGTTCTACCGAGGCCACAGGACCCATTAGGGGGGATTAACTTCTGTGGCTTATTGACAAGTGAAAGGCAAGTGTTCCCTACAAGAGGAAACTATAGTGAGATACTAACTGCTTGTATTTGCTATTTGTGTGGTGTAACTTTCTGGCCCGCAATAAAGCTAATGCGTTTCTTTAAAGGAACAATTTGTGTTGTGCTTCTACCCACCGTAAACCAGTAAACGAACTTGCCACTAGGGGTGGCACGTAACAAGTGGTGTCAGAAGCAGGATTACGAACTCAAGCACAAGCGCAACACCTGAAGGACCTGGTTTCAAAACCCGAGCAGGTCATTTTACCACAGTTCTCTAATTTTCCTCTGAGTGCATGCCCCTTACAAGACAAACACCTAAAATGGAAGCGCAATTGGCAGCATTGCTAGAAGAGTTAAGTGGCATGGAAACCAAGATGGAGGCCGGCCAGAAGAAGATGGAAGATGGCCATAAGAAATTAGCCAAGGACCTGAAAGATGACCTGAAAAGATGGAAGACGGCCAGAAGAATTAAGCCAAGGACCTGAAGGATGGCCAGAAGAAGATGGAAGACGGCCAGACTAAGTTAGCACAAGACCCGAAAAAATTGGAACAGGGCCTACGTGAGGAAGTCACGGCAGTGGAAAAGAGGTTCGACGCCTTATAAGTGGAAGTTGCCGAGCTGCGCCGACGCCCGCTGATGGGGGTGGAGGAGAAATTCAACGCCTTACAAAAGGAAGTTGCCGAACTGCACCAACGCCCACTGACGGGGGTGGAAGAGAAATTCAACGCTCTTCGAGAGGAAGTAGCCGAGCTGCGCCGACGCCCGCCCACAGGTACACCGGGGATATCAGGAACGGGACAGAGCAGAGTGACGCCACCAACCTTCGACGGAAAGGTCTCGTGGAGCACCTATTTACGGCAGTTCGAGGCAGCCTGTTCCATAAACAAATGGAACAGCACGGAAAAGGCTACAGCTCTCATTGTAGCGCTGAGAGGGGACGCCATTAAGGTCCTTCAGGCCATCCCAACTGGATCCCACGACTACGCTTCACTAGTCGCCCATATGGAGTCCCGATATGGAGATAGCCATCTTCAGCAGGCCTACCAGATGCAGTCCGGACCCGGGTACAAAAGAACGCGGAAACCCTGCAGGAGTTCGAGATGGACATCGCACGCCCCGTAAGGCTCGCCTATCCAACAGCGCCGGCCGACTTTTTGGAGCAGATTGCGACGCAAACCTTCATTGACGGACTACAGGACTCGGATACTCAACTGGCACTGCGACTTGCGCGCAATAAGACAATTGCAGATGCGCTGAGCCACGCACTTGAGTTCGAGACGGCATAGCAGGTATCTAGAATGAACGCACGTGTGCGTCAGGTGGACGTCGACGAACCAGCCAAAGCCGACGAGACCAAGCCCCTGGCCGATGAACTGATGGAGGCGCTAGGCCGGTTCTTCAAGCGTCGCAGTACCACCAACAAAAACGTAGCCGAAGGACATCCGGAGAGGCGGCCCGGAAGAGGACTACCGACCTGCTGGACCTGCCGTAAGAGAGGCCACCTGGGAAGGACTGCGGTGATCGCCGCCGCCAAGGGTTTCCGTCGGGACAGTCAGTCGTAGGGAAATCACGCGGCTCAGGAAAGCAAGTATCAGCCAGCCTTGGGGGGCAAAGGTCGGCTGGTGACAGTCGTCAAGCCCCGGCAGTCCAAGTTCCTGTGACGAAGATACGGAGGGACAATAACAGCCTGATGGTCGACGGAGTCGTCAACGGAGTGAGCTGGCCCATGCTGATCGACACGGGAGCGTCGAGGACCATCGTCAATCCCACCGTGTTCCCGAGGTGGAGAGTGCAACCCACACAAAGGAACCAATAACCGCGACTGGAGAGACTGCCCCGGTACATGGCGAAGCATCACTGGAATCGTCATTGGTCGACGGGCGGTGAAGCATCCAGTGCTTGTGGCTGACGTATCAAACGAAGTGATCATCGGACTGGACTTTCCGGACCAGAACGACATCATCTTGGACCTGAGTGCCAACACACTGCACTTCGGAGGTGGGGAACTTGCTTTGCAACCAGCACACGAGGCCGTCGCCGCACGACGAGTAAGGCTGAGAGAGGACGTCATCGTTCCCGCCAGGACGGACGTCAGCGCTGTCGTAATTGTCGACGGAACTGCTTAGGGAGTGGCGGCTATCATCGAGCCAAAATATGAGGACATCCAGACAAAAGGATTGCTAATTGCCAAGACCCTCATCAACACGACGTCCCGGCCGTACGTCCGCCTGTCCAACCTGAACGACTACGACATTACGGTTCACCGGGACTCCAACCTAGGAGTCTGCAAGCCCGTTACCTGGATTGCCCGTATCACAGATACGACGGACGGACACCTGAAGACGGACAACCGAAGAAGACGCGCACTGCCAGAAGAACTACAGAAGCTGTACCAAGGATCCCAGGAGCAATCACGACAACTTCAGGACCTGCTACGCGAATTCCAGGATGTCTTCTCCGTGGGTAGCAAAGACTTCGGCAGGACAAGCTTGGTCCAGCACAGAATCGACGTTGGGGGCAACGCACCGATTAGGGCCCCATTCCGACGTGTCCCGCTAGCCAAGCAAGCTGAAGTTGACCGGATGGTGGAAGAAATGAAGGAGCAGGGGCTGATCGAGCCATCACATAGTCCTTGGAGCTCTCCGGTCGTGCTAGTTAAACAGAAGGATGGCTCCACCAGGTTCTGCGTGGACTACCGGCGGGTGAACGACGTCACGAAGAAGGACAGCTACCCTCTACCCCGGATCGACGACACGCTGGACACCATATCACGATCAAGATGGTGCTCCACCTTGGATTTGCAGAGTGTCTATATGCAGGCGGAGGTCCACCCTAAGGACCGCGAGAAAACGGCGTTCTCAGTGGGCAGCGGACTTTGTCAGTTCACCATCATGTATTTAGGATTGTGCATCGCCCCTGCGACCTTCGATAGGCTAATGGAGTCCATCCTGAGGGGACTAGACTGGAAGACTTGCCTGGTTTACCTAGACGACGTCATCGTTCTGGGGAGAAGCGTCGAGGAGCACTACAGCAACCTCAAGGAGATCCTGATGAAGCTACCGGCCGCCCAACTGAAGTTGAGCCCCAATAAGTGTCAGCTTTTCCAGAAGCAGGTCCAGTATCTTGGGCATATCGTCTCCGAGGAAGGAGTGCGTACCGACCCAGAGAAGACCGCAGCTGTGAGGGAGTGGCCAGTTCCGAAGGACAAGTCCCAACTACGAAGCTTCCTGGGACTCTGCACTTATTACCGTCGCTTGGTGAGAGGATTCTCTGACATCGCCAAACCACTGCATCGACTGACTGAGAAGGACCAACTCTTCTCGCGGACAGCAGAATGCCACAGTGCCTTCGAACAACTCAAGCAGGCTCTGTGCACCGCACCTATTCTGGCCTACCCCAGACCTGGAACAAGGTTCACCGAAGATACCGATGCCAGAGACTTTGGTATAGGGGGAATCCTGTCGCAAATAGTGGACGGCGAGGAGAGAGTAGTGGCCTACTTCAGCAAAGCCTTGTCAAAGCCAGAGAGGAATTACTGCGTCACGTCTGATCACAGATCACCATCGTGAAGACCATTGAACACTTTCACGAGTACCTGTACGGGCAAGAATTTCTCATCAGGACCGACCATGCATCCCTGCGGTGGCTCCTGTACTTCAAGCAGGCCGAGGGTCAACTCGCCTGGTGGTTAGAGAGGCTTCAACAGTACAACTTTGAGATCCAGCGCAGGAAAGGCCAACTGCATTCTAATGCCGACGCCGTGTCACGAAGTCCGTGCCCCGAAGCTTGCACCTTCTATACCAGAAGGGAAGAGAACACCGGGATACAGTATCGAAGGACTACCGTGGAACTTCAAGGGAGCTGGAGCCGCGAATCTTTCACGCGGGCACAAGCAGAAGATGATGACCTGGGACGGATAGTCAAATGGAAGAGGGCCTGTGTCCCCAGACCCGGGTGGAACATTGTGAGTGACTGCAGCCCAAAGTTTAAGTCCTACTGGGTGCAGTGGGACTCGCTGATTGTAAGGGATGGCCTCATCTGCCGTACTTGGGAGAGCACCGACGGGAAGACATCTCGGGAACAAGTCGTCGTTCCAGAGGCTATGACGGAGGAAGTCCTGAAGGAAGTCCATGGAGGATCATCTGGTGGACACCTAGGGATAAAGAAGACCCTTGAGAAGCTGAGAGGGCGGGTCTACAGGATCGGATGACGAACAGACGTGGAGAACCACTGCGCGAGGTGCCACGATTGCGCAGCCAGAAAGGGCCCAGGACGAAGACGACGGGGTCCACTGATTACCTACTACGTGGGCAGCCCCATGGAGAGAGTGGCCATCGATATTGCTGGGCCATTCCCGTTGAGCGAGGCAGGGAACCACTACATATTGGTCGTCAGCGACTACTTCACCAAATGGCCGGAGGCGTATGCGCTCCCTAACCAAGACGATCGCAGAGACCCTGGTGAAGGAATCCGTCAGCCGGTACGGAGTACCCTTGGAGCTGCACTCCGACCAAGGGAGGAATTTCGAGTCGCAGGTGTTCTAGAACCTATGCCAGCTGCTGGGAATCCGGAAGACAAGGATAACGCCGCTACACCCTCAGTCCGACGGGATGGTAGAGCGATTCAATCCCACCATCGAGAACCATCTATGAATAGTCGTCAGTGAGCACCAGAGGGATTGGGACAAACATCTTCCACTATTTCTCCTGGCCTACCGTGCCGCCATGCATAAAGCCTCCGGGTACACACCAGCCCGGGCCATGTTTGGGAGGGAACTCCGTCTACCTGTCGATCTTGCCGTCGGCCGACCTGGGAATGATCCGGTCCCGGTAAGCCAGTATTGTCAAGAACTGGTCGACCAACTGGAGGACGTGCACGCGTTCGCGAGGAGGAGACTGCGGATCGAGACCGACCGAATGAAGACCCGATTCGACCAGCAGACGGATGCCGGCGGATTCCACGAGGTCGACCTGGTCTGGCTCTTCAACCCATTACGGAAGAAAGGCCTGTCACCCAAACTGCAGAAGTCCTGGGAGGGCCCGTACCGAGTCGTGAAACGGATCAACGATGTCGTCTACAGGATCCAGCGGAGCCCGAAGGCAAGGATGAAGATCGTGCATCGAGATCGCCTGGCAGCCTGCGGAGGGACACAGACGGACCAATGATTTATTGGGACGATCAGCCTTTTATGAAGGGGGTGGTGTTACGGCTGTGAGTTTGTTTCGTCGCCTCGCCGCGTGAGTCACCGCCGTCCCCGGCTATGCTCTGTCTCTGTGTATTACCTGCGCCTTACGCAACGGGGCTACTAGGACAAAAGGGATGGTCCAGAATATTCGTGACACAGCCAGTGATGGAAATCTCGAGAAGTCGTGAATCCTGGACGGGTCTAGAAGCATTCATTGAGTCACCAGCCTGCTATATAAGAGTGACCTGGCCAGCGAGGTGGACAGTGTTTTCGAGCTATTGCGTGCTTTTACCTGAGCGACGGTTGTTGGTGACGTGACTTGCGAAATCCTAGTGAAACTGATTCTCTTGACAGCGAAGGAGTGTGACGCCTACGGAGGGACTGTATTTGAAGAGTGTGAGTTTTCTTAGTGCGACAGAGATATTATGGTGAATTGCGAAAACACCGGGGGCTGTTTCTCTAGCCAGCGAACAGCGCAGCAGAGTGTAGTGGTGAGTGACTGGCTATCGTAAATGACTGTAGCTAGTGTATTCAAGGAAGTGTTGCAGGTAGTTCTTCCGAGGCCACCGGACCCATTAGGAGGGATTAACTTCTGTGGCTTATTGACAAGTGAAAGGCAAGTGTTCCCTACAAGAGAAAACTAGATTGAGATTCTAATTGCTTGTATTTGCTATTTGTGTGGTGTATCTTTCTGGCCTGCAATAAAGCTAATACGTTTCTTTAAAGGAACAATTTGTTTTGTGCTTCTACCCACAGTAATCCAGTTAACGAACTTGCCAATAAGAATGTTTTCTTGAAGTGAACCATACACAGCACAACCCGGCATTGTATCACATATCCCGTTGACAGAGGATAAGAAATACTTTCACTTGCAACGCACACATCTATGAACATAAACATATACCGCAGCGTAGTCACGGTCGATAAATCGTGCAACACGGCCGTGAGGGCAGCTGCAGCATGACAGGAGGTCTCAGGTTCAAATCCTGGCGTTGTCAGTGGAAGTCCTGAGTGTCGGTTTCCCCGTTTTTTTTTCCTCACTCCCTCTAGACAAATGCCATGGTAGTACCTTACTTCCAGTCCCGTGTCACCTACCTTGAAGTAAACCATACACAGCATAACCCGGCATTGCATCACATAGCCCGTTGACCTACCTCATTTCTCTCCCTGATTTAGTTACACACACTATTACAGTCAACACATAAATACACGTTATCAGGCAAGTTGCCCTGCTTACACCCATGTACGCGGGGCTGATGACCATGATGTCCCAAATCCCTAATATGAATAACAACTTAAACATAATCGACTGCGGATTACACATTCTTTGTTTACACCTTGCCACAACTCCCAGTCGTCCTAATGTGACGTCATGCACGTGACGAAACGCATTTAAAGCAATGATCCGCCTCACCATTATACGGTACTGTCCGGCTCCGTGACTAAATGGTTAGCGCGCTCGGCCTTGACCCAAAGTGCCCCGGGTTTGATTCCCCGCTGAGCCATCAGGGATTTTAATCTCCTGGGGTTAATTCCCGTGGCTCGGGGACTGGGTGTATGTGCCGTCTTCATCATTCCTTCATCCTCATTACAACGCGTAGGTCGTCCACGGGCCTCAACTAGAAAGACCTGCATTCGGCCTCTCCGGAGACCACACGATCATTCATTACCATTACACTTACACCATGGGAATTTAAATTGCTGCCCTTTAGACCAACGTTGAGCAAGCTAATGAGTTAGCAATGGAGACAGACAAGTCTTACCGAATGTGCCGACGCTCAATTTATGGCTGGTGTGGCTCGCTGCATAATTCTAGCTCTACCTGTCCAGAGTGCTTGTCACCACTTCCCCGCGCGTCAGGCCTATGTCACTTGTTTTCTGCGTCACATCATCTCGACACGGGAAAATAACAGGGAATACGAGAGTTGGAAAGGGAAGAACCTCGAAATGTGTCAGGTGTGATGAATGGACCAGGGAAGATTTTACATTTAAATATTGCAAAACTAGCAACCCGACCCAGCTTCGCCCGGGAACAGTTGTGAATGCATTACGTGATAAGCGCTTTTTTTTTCAATGTCAATGAACAACGACCAATATCCGTTTTACGGCTCGGCATGATGGGTTAAAATCACTGACTGGACTATTAATTATATTATCATGGAGATGCATGTGCATCAAATTTTTGTCATACGTAATTTAAGAATGGCGAGGTGCATGAAACACAAATCGCCCTTCCGTCCAATCTTAATTTGACTGTGAATTTTCCGAAACGAAAAGTTCACAGGCGAAATGAAGAAAAGACGAGTTGCACTTCCAGGAAAACTCCAAACACAACCACTTTTCTCTAAAGTTTTTAACTCAACACGACTCGACAGTTCGCTGCTGGCTGTATCTGGGGCAATAAGCTCGTCCGCTAGCTGTAACTGGGGTGATAGACTCGCCCCTAGCTAGCTCGTAAACTGTCACCTCAGTAACTGAATGGAGATTGTTAGAAGAAATGAAAACGTGAAAACACTTATTGTAGGTGATGTAATGAAAATAGAGATGCTCTCCCGGGCTTTTTGTAGAACTTTTCATGCTGAAAAATTCTTACACTCATAGTACCAGTATATAGATATGTTTAACGGTTTGCCCAGCGTAAGCTTGAAAAGTGCACGGACGCCAGTTTTTTTTCGACCTTTTCACTGAAATCGTTAGTGCTTGACTTCCTTTGGTCATAAATAAATTATTTTCTACAGAAACCTTCCTCGAGATGTCCTTTACAGAAAATCCATCAGTGGTTCTCGAGATTACCCGTGACATCCAAGAATCTAGGACTTTGTTTTATACTAAGTAGAGATTATACGCCAATCAGTATAATTTAATATAATATAATCCACATTCCGTCCGATCTTAACTTGACTGTGTTTCACAGGTGAAATGAAGAAAACCGGAGTTGCACTTCCAGGAAAACTCCAAACACAACCACCCTTCTGAGAAGTCTTAACACGACTCAACGGTTTGCTGCTGGCTGTATCTGGGGCAATACCTTCGCCCGCTAGCTAGGCTGTAACAGGGATGATGGACTCGCCCTTAGCTAGCTCGTAAACTGTCGCCTCAGTAGTTGAATGGACATTGTTGGAAGGAATGAAGACGTAAAAACACTTATAGTGGGGGATGTATTGAAGATAGACATAATTATGCTCTCGCGGACTTTTTTGTGGAACGTTTCATGCTGAACAATTCTTACACTCATTGTATTTTGATATTTTTAACGGTTTGCCCAGCGTAAGCTTACAAAGCGTTCTGACGCCAGTTTTTTTTTTGACTTTTCCACTGAAATCGTTACTGCTCGGCTTTCTTTGATCATAAATAAATTATTTTCTACAGAAATCATCCTCTATATATCCTTTACAGAATGGTGAAAACCGCATCAAAATCCATTCAGTGGTTCTCGAGTTTACCTGCAACATCCAAGAATAGGGGACTTTCTTTTATACTAAGGGATAAGAGATATACACGACTTTAATGTGCTTTAGATGAAATACTTTACTGTATTTGCGTCACCAAAATAATAAATTCGTAATTATTGTCAATAAGGTTAGCTTGGATTATTATACTACAGCCTCCTGGTGTAGTGGCTAGCGTTTTTACCTCTCGCCCCAGATGCCCTGGTTCAATTCCCAGTTCTATCAAGAAGTGTAATTCTGTTCTGAATACAGGAACGGGGTACATTCAGCCTCGTGAGGCAAAACTGAGAAGAGATGGGTTCGATTCCCACCTCAGCCATCCTAGAAGTGGTCTGCCATGGTTTCCCATTTCTACTCTAGGCAGTTGCCGGGATGGTTCCTCCGTCCTAATCTTAGTCTCATTTACCATCGACTGGTTGCGTGGCGCAACGGTTACGTTCTCGTTTGCTATGCCCAAGGTTGCAGAATCGAATCCTGGCGCAATCAGTTGACATTTGAGGGCTCGCAAATGCGAGTGATCCGTGTCAGTAGATTTACTGGCACGTTAAAGATCCTATTCGGGCAAAATTCCGGCATTCTGGCGTCTCTAAATGCCCCAGTAGTTAAAAGGAAAGTAAAACGATTATTATTATTATTATTATTATCAATTACAAATACACACACTACTACAGACATCACAATAATACAGGTTATCAGACAAATCGTTCACACGGGGGTAAATGATAACGATGTACTGGGTACTGATGTACCCATACAACACAACTATTATTATAGTTTTTTTTAGCGTATGGCTTTTAGTGCCAGGAGTGCCAGAGGACATGTTCGGCTTGCCAGTTTTGTAGCTGCTTCGAGGTGCACACCCAATGGGTGAGCTACACGTACCGTCGCGTGTGGAGTGTTGTCTGGGGAGGAAGGTTTGAATATAAGGACGAGGAGTTGGAAGGTAGCGGCTGTGGCCTATCGTTAGGAACCAACCCCGGCATTTGCCTGGAAGGAAGATGGGAAACCACAGAAGACCATCTTCAAGGTTGCCGGCGGGGTGATTCGAACCTCCTCGCCTCCCGGATGTGAGCGACTGGCAGCAGTCATGCCGTAACGACCACGGCTAACTCACCCGGTATTATTGTAGTGTGAAAAGGCGTTAATTATTTTCTTTTCGTGGCGTAACCGTATGCCCTTAGCATGAACGTGATGGAGCGCTGCAGAACGTCTGGCAATCGGTGTATGGACTCCCGAAAAAGACAGCGCCTATCCTGAGACTGGTTGTTCTAGGCAGGCACACGGTCAGGTAGCTGTACCCTGTATTTCGAAATAGTCTGAAGGATTTACCGGTAGCGACATAAAATGGCTGCCAGCAGGCTCCTATTGGCTGAAGTTTGATGGTTAGCACAGCACGCTGTCAGTGCGTGATCTTTCATTCTGATGACGACGACGACCGCGATAATGATGATAGGGACAGTGAAGGAAAGGAAGGTGTCGAACCCTTGCGAAGTGACCTTCAGTTTTGTACCCTGGTAATGTGACCACTGACCTTCAGGGAGACACATTAATTCTGAATACTTGGAATTAGTATTATTATTATATTATTATTATCATTATTATTATTATTATTATTATTATTATTATTATTGTTATTATCATCACTATCAGAGCACGTGTTATTGCTGATATATAACACACAGCTCATATTACGACCAATAATATCACACCCAGTATAATAGTAGTGTTCCCTAGAGCACGACGAACACACTACCGCTGGTCTTCATCCCAGCACGCACATCTGCGCCCCACTGGACATGATCTCCTGTCCCACGAGGAAACTACACTACTACAATAATTGGGACAGCATCTGCCAGCAACAATCAGCTTATTAAAAATGTGATAAATTAGCAAGACTTGCTAGACTATAATAATAATATTAATAATCAAAGTCAACTTCTGGCACTATACAGCCCATGAAGGCTAATAATAATAATAATAATAATAATAATAATAATAATAATAAAGAAGAAGAGTGACGTCAGGTGATGCAAACATTTTAACATTACAAATCCGTTTTCCTCTCAAAGGCTCTATAAATGCATCTGAAACCAATTTCAGATATTGAAAAGTAAGAACAAATAAATCGTAGAAAAATATTCGGCCCTACAGTAGAAAATAGAGTTTGGAACAAGAGGCGAACTACAGACGTCTATAGTTTTACAGACAGTTTCAAAAACACTGCATGCAGGTTACTTTGAAATTATTTGAGCACATATTTAGGATGGACAACAATCATCAATCATCAACTTCTGAAGGCAATGCCTCGTCTCCGCAACCATTGTTCTCTGTCTTCAGCATCTAATTTCATTTCATAGTAGGAACCATAATGAAGAGTTAGTGTGATGTCTTGCAGGAAATAATTTCTCGGTCGTCCTCGGCCTTTCTACCCTGTGATTTTTCCCTCCAGGAGATTAGTTAGGAAAGCGTTATGTCGCAAGATCTGGCCTGTGAAATTAGCTTTTCTTTTATGGATCGTTGGTCTCAGTTCTCTCTTCTCTTGCAGTATGCCTTCCTTCGGAGGAGAAGTAAAGCCGGCGGTCCCATGTCATACATTTATGGCATGTTAAAGAACCTTCCACTAATTACACCTGTGTGAAGCTAAATTGGATAGGTTAAGAATGTAAACAACGCTCTTAGATTTCACGTTCGTTGCCAAGAGGCGACTGCGGTGGCGTCTAGTAGCCAAGTTCTGAACTTGGCCTAGTAGTCGTTGACGGTGGCGCGTGGCGTCAAAAGTAGGAACTATTTGAAAAATTCTAAGTTGCAGTAGTTAAATTAAAAAAAACAGATAACACACACTAATACAGTCATCACAATTAACACCGGTTATGAGACAGATTCTACACACACCCAAAGTACACGGGGCTACATGACCGCGTTGTCGCAGCCCCTAAACTAAGGAACCAACCAACCATCTCTTCTCTTGAATTTCTTGCAGAATGCTGATGTTAGTCCAGCTGTCTTATATCTATAGAATTCAATTTGATGGGTAAGGTTAAGTAGTAGTCTAATAAGGTGATTGAGTTTTAATTTTGCGCTGTCAAACTATCATTGCATTTCCTGCCCCCCCCCCCCCCCCCCTCATATAATAATACGTTCATTGCAGCCAATCGGCCATAAAGAAATCAAAAGGAAAATTTAATGACAATACAAATTATTCAAGTAATTTCAATTTTGTATTCTGGTGCCTCGGTTTGCTTATTCTATAATTGATTGGGATCTAATTTTGCACAATTCTATGTGGTAGCGTCCACATGTTTGTCCGCATAAGTTGCACTTACACGTCTCAGCTGGCTCAAGGTACGATGTGTTCACACAGATGAGATGATGAAATCCGTGTACCGCCATTCAGGTAAACACGTGCCTCATCTCAAAGCTGGATGTGGTCCATCTACCATGGCCCCCGTCCCATAAAACTCTGGATGTACTTCTTCTATTTTTGCTTTTAATGTTGATGAAAGATTTTACGAGGCTCAAGTTCTGGGAAGTCAAAAGTGTCCTTTGGGTCCTCGATAAGGAATGTTTTCTTGCGAGAAGATAGACGAGTCTGGAACGTGTAGTCTTTGACACTCCTAGCGCTCTCTTGATGTACAATGCTTTTACCCGTCCTAATACGGATAGGTTCTTTCCGGTGAGATGCGACCATATGACTTCTATCCCATACGTTAGTATGGGGGCATTATTTTAACTATGAAGAACATCATTGCTGTTTCTAAGTTGAGGGATTTAATGTAGACGATCTCAAGCATCGCCCTTGCTGCCTGCATCGCTTTCTCAGTTATATGCTTCGTGAAACATTTAGCGCTTGTTTGCAGTGTGATGCCTATATATTTAAAATCTTTTACGATGTTTATTGTCGTCTTTGTGATGCATATTTCCGCCAATGCTGGAGCCTTTCGTCCTGGTCTAAAGCCCATCATTCCTGTCTTAGATATGTCGAACTTGAACTCATGCTTGGTGCACCATTTCTCTATATCATTTATAGTGTCCTGAAGTTCAATAATGTCTGTTGATCTAACCACTATATCACGGTGTATGAGTATGGTACTATGTCCCATATGACAGCGCTTGGTGCGGTCGTGCCATCCATACCGCCCTAGGGCCACCCTAGGTTTCTGTTTGTATGTTTAACGTTATTAACACATAGAATTTAACAAGAATGCATCGTTTAAACCTTTAGTGCCGTACCGATGAATTTCCATCCAACCTGCTGTTTTGGGCACGATTGCAGGACATAAGCTTTATTTTCATCCAACTCTGAAAGCTCTCCCATGACGCGTTACGCGTCCAAACAGAGAGGGTTGGGGGTGCAAAAATTTCAATTTTGGGGGAAGGAATGTCAATCAACGATCGGAAGGGGTTGATTTAGTGTCACCACTGCTTCTAAGGACCTTTACAGCCCTTTCAGCGATTAAGACCTCGTTTCATCTCTTAAACAGGGCCTGATTCGGAAAATCATACAAACGGGGGTAGCAGGGGAAGGGGTGGTGACACAGGCACAGCTCCTTTTTTGAAACGTTAGGGGAAGACCCCCCCATTCACATCACTGATAAACATCTCGATTAAAACCTTCCTTAGGGGTGAATCGACAGGGGGGTGGTTTGGTCCCATGCCAGTTGAGGGTGTTAGAGGGGGTGAACATTGCCGGAGGCCTTAAGAACTTACTGCAATCAGTAACTGAGGACGGTGTGCAGGTTTTCAGGTTGTTAAACACACCCGGTACCTTCTCAGACGCCCCCAATGCTAGTCCATGTTTATGGGAGGATGAAGGGGGTTGAAAATGCCCAAACGTCCAATGTAACGTTTTGAACGTGTTTATGGAACCATTAAGAACAAGACTCATTCATTTTCGACTGCTTTGGCAACCTGCGACAAGTCCTACAGCGTTATTCGCAAACTTCAATTTGCGGTTTTCGAAAATGGGCTGGTTTTCGGGGCGCTACACCGAAACTACTCAAGTTGGGGAGTTGCTGAAGCATATGCTTGGTAGGCGTCAGGACAAACGTCATACTGAGATTTCGAGCTTGTGCGGTCAACTTTTCAAAATTTGGTGGCCTTTGAAAAAAGTGGTGCTTTAATTTTTTTGAGCAGTTTATTTCGTAGCGTGGGAATGTTTTTAGTGTAAGGAATTGCGATCTATGCTATTCCCGTGTAGGCTATGCCATCTCTACACTAGAAAGACGAACGGGCAGTCCTAGAAATTGCTTTCAGTTGATTTCTATTTTAATATACAGGCTAATGTCGTAACTATACCTCAACCCCCTCTCAGCAAGATTCACACAACTTATAGGACATGGGATGACCACAACGGGACTCCAGTTGACTCTGGCGTTGCTTCCACTTACTGTGGTCTACGTATATAGACAGCGGTAGCTATGCTCGCTAAAGTCCAGCGCTATGCCATGCGGACTTGGTAGACATGGTTCGAGCCCAATCGTCGGTCGTCCTTGAAATGGTTTCCCGTGGTTTCCCCCATGTTCAACTCCATGCAAATGCTGGGACGGTACCTTCAGACAGGCCACGGCCGCTTCCTTCCACATCCTTGCTCAGTATCATTCACTTTAATACCGGATGAGTTAGCCGTTGTCGTTACGGCATGACTGCTGGCAGTCGCTCACATCCGGGAGGCGAGGAGGTTCGAATCCCCCCGCCGGCAACCTTGAAGATGGCCTTCTGTGGTTTCCCATCTTCCTTCCACGCAAATGCCGGGGTTGGTCCCTAACTATAGACCACAGCCGCTACCTGCCAACTCCTCGTCCTTCCATCGAAACTTTCCTCCCCAACGGTACTTGTAGCTCACCCATTGGGTGTCCGTCTCGAAGCAGCTACAAAACTGGCGAGCCGAATATGTCCTCGGACACTCCCGGCACTAAAAGCCATACGCTAAAAAACCACTTTAATCCATTTCATCTCTCATTAACTCTTCTGTTGAAGTTGACATCAGGAAGGGCATCCGGTCGTAAAAGCTATCCACCACATAGACTTCAATCGCATCTCGTCTCCGACTCCGTTGAAAACCCGAAATAATAAGGAGTAGACATATATACACTGTAGGGATTGTGAAAACAATCAGGGCAAGAAACCACATTCAGTACGGCCGCTGTCAGAGCGGGATACGAACCTACGATCTTTGGACTTGCTGAAGCTCCCCATCACGGGCATGGTGCATGATTCAACAATCACGCCTACGCCACGGAGGTAGTGGTTTAATTCGTCATCATTATCCCGCACATTATTTGAAGCACATGACCTATACATCACGCCCTTTAAAACAACAACCACTACTATCAAACACCTCACCCATTCTTAGTCACTCATGCTTCCCATTAACTCCTCTGATAAGGTTAGTGTCAGGAAGTGCACTCATTGCTTCATAGAGTCTCACCCCCGACCCTGTTGAAACGGGAATAAAAGGTAGAAATACACACTGTAAATTTCTCTCTCTCTCTCTCTCTCCCATTTGCTTTGCCTCTTCTATTTTCCTTGAATGACCCGAAGCAGCTGTATGGTCTCTTATTGTCCCAGCCGCAGACTCTCTGTGACCGACCTCGTGGGGCCTACATCATAAATCTCCCCAATTTATCGATTTCTTTCACAGCTAACACATTCAACCGAACTGTGGTCTACCATTAATTTTATCTTCCTCCACGCAACTCAATATGAATTCAGCATGCAAAACAGCCACGAAACCATTTCATCTATTATATCTTCCTTATTGAATAATCATATATCAAAATCTCTCTAGTGTATGTTTCAGAAACCTCAAGCTCTTAAACTAAAGAGAGCTAGAAGGTGTGGTTTGTACCAAAACCTTCCAAATCGTCTCAGTAATATAGAAAAACTCTTGTATTTCTTGAAAAGTCAACGGAAATATATTTATTTGTTTATAAAATGTGTTTAAACAAATTAACAAGACGATAGCCCCTGTCAGAACTGTGCCGCTTCATACCCGCTTAACGGTAAAACCAGGCGGGTGGTATATACATTTGTTCGATTCCTGTTTAATTCAGATGGGATTTTCACGGTGATACATCACAATCAATGATTCCGATTCCATACAAAAAACGAGGTCCATTAGTTTATGATTTCAAGATTAATTTCTCATAAAACTACCAGCTTCCTCCCTTCCTTCCTTCCTTCCTTCCTTCCTTTCTTCCTTCCTTCCTTTTGCTTTGCTTATTCCGCCTCATTGCGACACCACCTTGGCAACTTAACAAACAGACAGGTAGATATACTGTATAATATCCGTAATTATTATTTAATAATAATAATACTGATATTATAGTAGATTATGGTGGATATAATAATAATAATAACCTTAGGAACTCGTTGTTTTCAATGACAACGTTATTTTGTCACTGTGGTCTCCTCCAAGTGGATTGAAAAGTAGAGTATTTTACATGGCAGAGCTCGATTGAGGGTGCACCGCAAATTGAATGTAGAAGCTCTTGGCAAGCTGCCGGCCTTCCTGGGAGACGTACGGTCTACAGCGAGCTCATCATTGAGAAGAGAAATCGAGGGGAACTCGATTGATTTAAGAATACGGAGGAGAGAACTCCACCGCATTAATGTAGTCTACTGAATCCATACGTTTCAAAACTGTCGAGTATTAATGTGGAAAATATTTCTTAGCAGACAAAGTAGGGGTAACAAAAACGTAAAATTAACCAATTTCCTCAAATGTGCCACATGTTTTAGGACTAAAGGGCCTGGGAAGGTTTTAAATTGTGAGTCTTGGAAAGCTCTATCAAACTAAAAACCAAATTTCGAAAATAATTTCCAGCTTAAATGCAGTTCCGGAAAGTACAACATAAAATCGATTGTTTCTTCACTGCTTTTCCTTTTTAATCAAATCCTAGCCAAAATAACTTATTTGCATAATTCTTTCTTTAATGCGTTCCTTGGTTCAATACCCTCAGGCATTTAGTAATTGTTTTGAAAATTCTTCACACTGAAAGTAGTTATAAGGGCTGAAGTGAAACTCAGCATTCATTCACACTAGTGCTCGTCATCATCATCATCTTGCACAGTTTCCAGCCACTGGCCGGGTCTGTTTGGAACACAAGCCTCTCCAACGTCTTCTGTCTTCCCACCATCTCTCAGCCTCCACCCTTGTCCAGTCTTCTCCTCTCTTCTTCACGCTTTCTTCCACCCCCTTCAGCCACCTGTCTCTCGGTCTTCCCCTCGGTCTCTTTCCTTCCCACTTCGTCTCATGTACTCTCCTGGGTATCCTCTTCTCCTCCATTCGTTTTACATGTCCATACCATCTAAGTCTAGATTTCTCTATACCATCCTGTAATGGTTCCTCCTTCATTAATTCTCTGGTCCTCTCATTTCTTATTCTGTCCATCTTTGTAGCTCCAATACTGCTTCTCAAGAACCTCATCTCACTGGCCTGTATTTTGCTCTTCTCCCTTCCTTTCATAACCCAGGTCTCCGGGGCATACGTCAGGATAGGGACATAGTACGTCCGATATATGATCTTTTTGCTGTTCTGAGGGACATCCTTGCTCCATAACATGCTTCTCATACTCCTCCGAAATGCTTCTGCCTGCCTCCCCCGCTCATTTATTTCTCTATCGTTTCTTCCATTATCTTGTATCAGGCTTCCCAGATACTTGAAACTCTCCACTTTCTTCAGCTGTTCCCCACCAATTGTTATTCCCGTTGTGGTTCTTTCCTTCTTCCTTGTTGTGATCACCATCTCACTCTTATTTATGCTAAATTTCATCCCATATCCTTGTATTATTCCTTCCAACACGTCCAACTGTTCCTGTACCTCCTCCTCCTTGTTTCCCCAAATCATCAAATCATCTGCAAACACCATTGCTTTCATCTTTCCGTCCCCAATTACTTGTGCCACTCGGGTCATTATGTCATCCATCACCACAATGAAAAGTAACGGTGACAGTGCACTTCCTTGTTTCAGGCCGTTTCTTTGTTCCAACCAGTCAGATCTCTCTCCTCCCACTTTCACACAGCTCACGCTTCCCTTGTACATCTCCTTTATCCTCTTTATAGTCCATTTCTCTACTCCTCTATCCTCCAGGGACTTCCATACTTTGTTTCTGCGTGTACTAGTGCTCGTAATGGTAAAAATAAAGCAAACTGCTAATCTAATCGACCGGATATGGCTGAGTTTACGGTGAAAAATCAACAGTCTACCGTGGGTCATCACAATCAGTTGGTCAATACGAATTTATGACCAACTAGCTGTACCCGGCATGCGTTGCAATGCCAATCAAAGAAAGTGTTGGGGTTTTGACTTTGTTAGTTGCAGTGCTTTTGGATTCCCAATATTTTCTTCTTTTTCCGTTAACCACCTCTTAACTATTATAAAAAGATAATTTACTATCTCAGAAACATTCACGGGAGCGTGATCAACAACTCACGAAAGTCACATCGCAATGAAATGAATGGTATATGAACGCATACGGGACTGCTGAAACGATTAGAGCGCCGTCACCCATTTGTTGAATATACTCGTACGCTACCTATTGTAGAATGGATTTACTAACTCGAAAACCATTCCTGGCGTGTACACAACAACCCATCATAGTTTCATCGCAATCGGTTGAATGGTATATGAACGCATACGGGATTTTGTTTAAACGATTCGCGCCGTCACTCATTTGTTGAATCTTCATGTGCGCCACCTATTGAAAAACGGACTTACTAATTCATGAACCTTCGCAGGACTGTACTCAGCTCTCCAAAGTTTTATCACACTCGGATGAATGGTATATATATCGCATACGGGACTTAATTGAAACGATTCACGCGCTGTCGCTTATTAGTTAAATCTATCCTTTTGCGACCAATTGTAAAATGGATTTACTAAATCACAAACCTTCCCTGGTGTGTACACAACAACTCACCAAAGTTTCATCTCTATCGGACGATTGTATATGAACGCATACGGGTCTTTGTCGAAACACTTCGCGAGTCGTCGCTCATTTGTTGAATCCATTCGTGCGCTACCTATTGTAACATGGATTTACTAAGCTAGAAATCTTCCCTGAAGTGTACACAACATCTCACACACGTTTCATCGCTAACGGACAAATGGTATATGAACGCATACGGGACTTTGTTGAAACAATTCGCACGTCGTCGCTCATTTGTTGAATCTACTCGTGCGCTACCTATGGTTAAGTGGATTTACTAAGTCAGAAACCTTCCCTGAGTGTATACAACATCTCACCCAAATTTCATCGCATTGGGGTAAATGGTATATGAACGCATGTGGGACTTTGTTGAAACAAACGCACGCCATTTTGTTGAAGTTACTCGCTCACCATCTATTGTTAATTGGATCTACTATGCTTATAACTTTTCCTGGCGTATGCACAACTCACCGAAATTTGATTGCAATCGGATGAATAGTATATGAACGCGTCACCAACACTCATTTGTTTAAACTACTGGTGCGCTATCTATTGATAATTGGATTAACTATACCTATAACCATCCCTGAAGTGTGCCAAACAACCCACCAAAATTTAGCCTCAATCGGATGAATTGTAGGCTATATGAACGCATAGCCAACACTCATTAGTTTAAAATACTCGCGCGCTGTCCATTGTAAATTGGATTGCCTATGCCTATAATGATTTCGGAAGTGTTCATAACAACTCACCAAAGATTCATAGCAATCGGATGAATGGTATATGAACGCAAACGGGACTTGGTTGAAACGATTCGCGTGCCGTCGCTCATTTGTTGAATCTACTTGTGCGATACCTATTTTAAAGTGGATGTACTAAGCCAGAAACCTTCCCTGATGAGTACACAACATATTACCCAAGTTTCATCGCCATCGGACGAATGGTATATGAACGCATACGGGACTTTCTTGAAACGCTTCGCTCGACTTCGCTCATTTGTTGAAACTACTTGTGCGCTACCTTTTGAAAAATGGATTTACTAAGCCTAAAACTTTCCCTGGAGTGTACACAACAACTCACCCAAGTTAGTCGCTATTGGTCGAATGGTATATGAACGCATACGGGACTATGTTGAAACACTTCTTGCGTCGTCGCTCATTTGTTTAATCTACTTGTGCGATACCTATTGTTAATTGGATTTACTTACCCAGAAACCTTCCCTGAAGTGTACACAACATCTCAGCCAAGTTTCATCACTATCAGACGAATAGTATATGAACGCATACGGGACTTTTTTGAAACGCTTCGCGCGTCGACGCTCATTTGTTGAATCTACTCGTGCGCTACCTATTATAACATGGATTTACTAAGCCAGAAACCTTGCCTGTAGTGCACACAACCTCTCACCCAAGTTTCAACGCAATGGGATGAATGGTATATGAACACATGTGGGACTTCCTTGAAACAAACGCACGCCATTTTGTTGAAGCTACTCGCGCGCCATCTATTTTAAATTGGATTTACTACGCCTATTCCTTTTTCGGGACAGTGCACAACAACTCACCAAAATTTGATCGCAAATTGGACGAATTGTATATGAACGCATCGCCATTACGCATTTGTTTAAACTACTCGCGTGCTATCTATTGTGAACTGGATTAACTATGCCTATGATAATCCCGGAAGTGTTTACAACAACTCACCAAAATTTGATCGCAATCGGATGAATGGTTTATGAACGCATAAAAGACGAACACACAGACATTCCTTTTTACATATATATGTGATAAGATATAAGATTATTATATAATGAGCGGGAAATATGAAATTCCATCTAAAATAAATGTATAAGTGATATTAATATTTGCACAAAAAAGATGAGGGGTTAAAAATATAACTTCCCTGATCCCTCCTCATAATAAAATAAATGGTCATTAACTGCATTAATAAAATTATTAAATAAATGACTTGTTTCGTTTGAAAAGCGAATATTGACATATCTACGGTACACAATATTAATCCACTCACAGGATGGCTGAGGTGGGAATCGAACCCTCCCCTTCTCAGTTTTGCCTCAAAGGACTAGGTGTAACCCGTTCCAGCCCTAGGAAAACCCCGTGGCACTACAGTCCGTGACGTGCCTAGGCCTACCAAGCGACCGGTGCGACCATTTAGCCTGCAGATATTGGGGTGATGCATGTTCAGCGCATCGGGTCGTCTCAGACTCGAATCTTGGTTTACGTGACCGGGGCGCCGTCTCACTGTCAGACAGCTACTCAAATGTCCTCACGGGGTTGAGTGCACCCCGTTCCAGTCCACGCGTCAGTTTTTATAATCCCTGACGGAGCCGGTCATCGAACCCGGGACCTTCGGGTGAGAGGCCGGCGCACCACCCCAACACAACGGGGTCAGCATCAAGCCCTAAAACCAGAAATAAATTTAGTGGCAGAGCTGGGAATCGAACCCAAACCCCGGTGGTGACAGCCGAGGTTGACCTGAATCTAGGCCTACTGATGTTCTCAATGAGATGAGTGGCGTAGTTGGTAGCATGCTGACCTTCTATGCCCAAGATCGCGGGTTCAAACCCGGCCGAAGTTGTCGGATTTTTTAAGAACGTTAAAAATCCCTCAATATGCCTTCGTTCGGAGGGGAAGTAAAGCCGGCTGGCCCATGTCATAGATTTGTGGTATGTTAAAGAACCTTCCACTAATTACACCTGTGTGAAGCAAAATTATATATAGGTTAAATATTTGACTAACGTTCTTAGGTCCCTACGTTCGTCGTCAAGAGCCGACTGCGGTGGCTTCTGGTAACTAAGTTCTGAACTAGTTGGTTGTTGACGGTGGCGTTTGGCGGCAAAAGTAGGAACTACTTGGAAAAATTGAATGTCTGCAGTCCTTACTTGAATTAAAAACAGTTACACACAATAATACAGTCATCACAATTAACACTGGTTATCAGACAGATTCTGCACACACCCAAAGTACACGGGGTTATTATTATTATTATTATTATTATTATTATTATTATTATTATTATTATTTATTTACCATAAATCGTACACGAAGTATGGAAGGCCTAGTGAAAAAGGGCAAGCCCCACATACATATTTCATGCTTCACAGGCACAGCTTACATCTACATTTGTTTTAACAATATTTACAAGTTTTACAAAGATATTTGCAGTATTTACATATTTAGAATATTGACATAGTACATTTTCCTGTTCACTCACTCTCTCACGCACGCACTTTCATAGCCTCGATCACGCGATACATACATTCATTCCATTCAGATACTCATTCATTCAGCGAGACAATCAATCACTCATACAGACGTTTATTTATACAATGTACCTTTTTACGTACTGTGCCCGTTTAGACCGGAGTCCGCACGACCACATATGCATTTTGCCAATAATCAGTCAGCACGAGAATCAAAATATCCCGGAGCGCCAGATGGGTTAAAGCAAATCGCAAAAACGACATCAAATTTATAAAAATGCTTTGCTGATTTTTGGCTCAATGCAACAATAAGGATAGAAGGAGATTTAATTGGGTGAAACACATCTGGTAAAATTATCTCAGTTTATTTAAAGTTAAAATCTGACTGCAAGAATAATGCTCAAAGCAGCATCATCCACGTGTGGCGATCCACACTCTTATTTACACACAATATACAGAAATCTTCCAAACACATCTAACAATCTTTTTGAAAACACAAGTCCGATTGTTAGTCCTGTGGACTGTGTTCCAAAATTATTAACATTTTAACTCCAGTGCAAAATGAATTGTCCATACTGGAAATAACGTAGATCACTGTTTGACTATTTACATGATATTAACACTCGTAGAATAAATGTTTATAGAATTTCTTAAACTTTCATTTGTTTTCCAGTTTTCCAAAATATATCGTTGAAACTATTATTATCATCGTAGCAACACAAATTATTAACACATATTAACAACATCTGGAAAGTATTTGACCATTGAGCATAGCATCGAAGAACTGTGCGAAGCACAACAACAATTAATTGTTCTTCTGACATTAAACATTCGAGAAGTGACTCGATTACGAACTTCAAGTTCCAAACAAAATATATGATTTCTGAATCATTAACTTGATCAATAAATGGTTGAACCATTCAACTATTAGATTTTCCACTTGGGAACAATATTATAAAAATATTTATATTTATGGCCATTTCTAGCAACTTTCACAACTTGCAATTCTTCGACAGAATGCGGAAATTAGAATTGTAGTCTTATAATGAATTCATTTGGTTCATGGCACTAGGATTGAAAATATCCTTCAAATTATTCGTGGTTAAAGAATTATTTTAAATTGGCAGTGGCCCATTCTACTATTTGTGTAGGAACACAATATTATAACAACAACAACAACAACGGCAAAGGTCTTCCTCTGAAGAAGAATAAACTACTATCATGACAAATCCGGGTTCTAGCAAAATCAAAGTCTAAATGGAATTCGTAAACAAGGTTGAAATAAGAACTGATGGTTTCAAGGAAATAACCTTCGGGTTATTCATACGACGAAATGTGTGGCTCCAATACTCCTACTATAAACCTGAGCCATCGAACCTGCTATTTGATTGATGCTCGAAAAAACCTTCATTCCTGCGACTTAACATGCGCACCTGGGAATGGCATTACAACTATTCCACACACATAAATTATCTTCCCAAAATTTATACAATAAATCAAGCCTCTGCTTGTTATCAACACTGGAAGATTAATAAACTGACAAGTTTATTTTATTTTACCATTGAGTTCAACCCGTGAATTTACCATACTCATGAAAAGCATTATTTCACTTTCGAAGTGTATTTACGTCATGATTTTATATAAATACAAAAATATCCTATTTGATACAAATATCAATTGCTTCCCGTTTCATGCCTCTCCGTGTTATATGAAACATATACTTTGCTCATAGCAAATATCAACTGTTCAACCAGAACTGAAATGTAGGTTGAATGCGGGCTTGCGCTAACCACTCTCCTTCGGAAAATCTCCTGTTCCAAACTAGAAATGTTTCAACTACTTCATAGGCTCTTTCTCAATACATATGATTATTATAAAATATAATATCCAAGAATTATTTAGAAAAATTACGAAAATTATTATTATTATTATTATTAGTGGATTATTATTATTATTATTATTTCAAATATGTTTAATTATCATCTCATTATGTGAGAATCCACATGTTCGAACCTTCGAATATGGAAAAAATATCCATTCCTCAACAAAAATAGATTTAACTTTTACAGTTACATCGGCTGATTACCGTGATTTCCCAAAAATATGAAAAATTTAAATAAATGCTCAAAATGCTCGGTCATCGATCCTAAACTGTTCTGAGTGCTGAAAATGCTCAGAATAAATCTAACAAGTCTTGCGTAAATCATTACAAGCTTTAAATACGACGGAAAAAAAAATGTGTTGGTCATCTGCAGAAAAATAGTTGTTCCAATTAGCTAGGCATAAAATAATTCAAATGTGGCTTACATCTCTTGATGTTCTTGAAGTGTAGTAAACCTGGTCTATACCAGATTTATCCGTAGACATGCCCTAGCGGACAAGCACGTATAATCCTTGTATCGGCCGCCATTGTAGACCCACAAATCGTCTAGTCAGACATAGTGGTAGTATTCTTCGACGTTTTAAATGACTGTGGTTCCATTTTAATATGGGCTTCTAACAAAGCCATAACAGTTTGTTTGAAAAGGGTCAGATCTAAGCGATCTCTTCTTAAATGTGTCAGTTGTAACCTAACTCACTGTAATCTCATCAGTACAAGAAAAACGTTGACAGTCTAAGCAGTTAACGGCTGTTCTGAAGATCGTTCCCTGGGCATGGTTTGTATATCACCATCTGCCATGCGCTAGACAACTTGCAGTTTCCCTTGCGTAGACTAATGAACGCCACCGTTATAGACTATTCTTCAATGTACTGACGGATCGAAGTGGTTAAATAGTTACAAAATATGAAAACTGACTTTAAATGGATCTAAACATCCAAGTATTAATTTACTATTGGACTGTGACAAATACTACTTTCTAGACCAAGTCTAGCATATGTCCTTTTGGAAATATAAATATTTCCACCAATGTCTGTAGAAAAACAATCACCTCAGTGATTCTCCTCACCAGAAACTTACTAAGTTCCAACTCGTTGGCGCAGCACTTCTCGTGACTATCACGATTTGAAAAGTACTTCTTCGTAGACGCGGCAACCATGTGCCTTGGCTCAGCGTAGACGCAACTTGTTCGCCAAGTGCTTGTGATGAAGTGAGCTAACTAAGCCTGCTCCAGCTTGCTTTTATACAAAAACGGTCAGGGTCACGCGTCATCGCCTGATATCTAAAAATCCTCATATCTCTTGAATCCCTGGTCCGATTTACTTGATATTAATTGCATTCTCTTTTATTTGGCCGTGCCAGTAATCTGATCCCAGTCTCAAGTCTCTGCTCCATAGTTAACTATTTAATCAATAAATAGTCTCCACCTCTGCTGTTACTCGCTACGTCATTTACCATCCAACTATCGGTAATTTCCTTCGAAAGGCTTCGAGAAGCAATGTAGCGCGATATTCAAATATCTGAACTTTCAAAAGCTGCTACAGCCTTTCCCTTGATATCTAGGTGTCTGAAACTTGGAATACCCATTCCTAGATTTGGGCACATCCACCCCACACCTAGCAAAAAATAAAAATTGAAAAATTTTTATTTTTCCTATCTACACATTAAATTATCTGGTTCTTGAATAATAGATCTTCAAATTCGATGCATTGTAAGTTCCCACGATGTTACCAGTTCGTGTATTAGCTACTTCATAGCTTCCATTATCGTTTACTTCCACAATATTCAAAATCCTTAATTTTACCATTCCCCCGGGATTGTTGTGTTCCCGATGGACCTGGATCATTGGGCCTCTGCTTCACAAATTGTAAGTTATCTTGGTGTCTTGCTTCCAAGTTTTTCCTCGTGTCCTTGTTAAACTCTTCATTGGACTGACGAGTATCTACATTCCCTCTGTTATTATAGTTATTACCATAGGATCTTCTTTCCTGGTACCTTCCTTGAGTATCTCGTGGTCTTCTCCATCGAGTGTTGTATCGATTACCACCATCCGGTCTTGCATATGGCTTGTAACTGTATCTGTTACGGTATTGGTTCCATACTCTCGTATTGGAATCTTCCCTCGGCGATTTCTCTTCTCGCTCCTCTCGAATCTCTCGAGGTGTCTGAGAATAACTGTCAGCCATAACAGCATACACAGCGTTATTACTCTTTACTCCCTTCTGATGGAAGAATTGAGCGTTTGTATGATCCAGCTTCTGCAATACTTCATCAAACTGTTCCATATTGTAGATATCAGCAGCGATCAAAGTCCTCTGGACGTCTGCTGGAAATTGTCGTATCAAAGCAGTAATCAACTCGTTATCTGGCATTGGCGGATCTAAATGTTGGAGTTTAGACAGCTGTCCAGAAAAGTATGTAGAGTATCGAGTAGGTTGTGACGTCGAGAATCTCTTCGAATACAACTCTGCTCTAACTTGCTGTTGGGTTTCAGGGGACCAAAACTTCTTCAATAACCCACGAGAAAACTCCTCAAAAGTATTTAGAGTGGATCTAAATGCTCTAAACCACAAAAGTGCGGGACCTTCCAAGAACTTCCCTATTACCCTGATCTGTCTTTCTTTAGGGATCTTAGAACCTTTCAGGTAATCACCTGCTTCTCTCAGAAATTCCACGGGTGTTACAGAATCTCGCCCTGAAAATTTAGAAGGCTTGTCTTCTATATTCTTAAATACAGTTATGGGGTTGGATTGAAATACTGTCCTGACCTCATCCTGTCTATCAGTCTCTCTAGCTCCTCCTAGATTTATCTGTATCTGTTCCTTTCCCCTTACATTCGGCATTTTCAAAAGATGATCAGACTGTTTCTCATCCTTTATTTGAGTTTTCATAGCCTCAAGTTCCTTCTGGTTTTCTTCTGCCATCTTCTTGATTGCTTCAGTCTCTTTACAATTGTCTTTAACATCAATGGATATCTGGTTCATAACAGCCTCATGACTTTTCAATGACCCTGTCATATCTGATATGTCCTTCTGAGTTGCTTGAATATCCTTGGCAATTACTTCAATGTGGGATGACAAAGATTCCCTAATCTCCTTGATTCCCTCTTGATTCTCCAGCTTGAGTGTGTCTTTAATTTCATTGACAACTGTGGTTTTAATCTCAGTTTGCAATTCATGAATCACTCCTTCTCTTATTTCTCCCATGACAAGTTCCTTGAATTGTTCCGTTAAACGCTGAACAACTAGAATTCCCATCTCGTTACTCTCCTTCTTCACTCTGACTTCCAGGTTGACCATGTCTTCACCAACTTTCCTAAGACCATGTTCTATCCTATCAGCTAAGCTTTGGGATCGAAGATCGGCATCGCGAAATTTATCGTCCATTAAACTAGCGTTAGTAGCTAATGAAGTTTCGAGCTCATGTGTTTTATCGCATAATTTATTCATTTTACTTTCAAGTGTCATTTTCAAAATTTCAGAATTCTCTTTAAATTTACTTTCCATTGAATTAAATTTACTGTTTAAATTTTCTTTCAAATTACCTTTTAACCTGTTTTCCAAAGAATCAGAATCTTCTTTAAGTTTACCTTCCAAAGAATCAGAATTTTCTTTAAGTTTATCCTCCAAACTTTCTTTAAGTTTATTTTCTAAAGACTCAGAATTTTCTTTAAGTTTATTTTCTAAAGAATCAGAATTTTCTTTAAGTTTATTTTCTAAAGAATCAGAATTTTCTTTCAAGTTATCTTTTAACCTGCTTTCTAAAGAATCAGAATTTTCTTTAAGTTTTCTTTCTAAAGCCTCAGTATTTTCTTTCATAATGGCTGCTACTCGCAGTCCAGCCTCTTTCGAACTCTCCTCCAAACTCCTCATCATCCTCATCATTTCTTCCATAATTTCAATTATTCAAAACTTAGGGGTATACAACAGTGGCAAACACAAGCTTATAACTAGAACAAGAAATATGAATAGCTAATTGGAACACTATAATAAAATGAGATTTGTCCTAATATCGACGTGATGGAAAAACAAAATTCTTTACTTTTACGAATTACATTTACCATAATATCACAAGAAAAATATGCTAGTTCTCAAATATCCTCCACCTGGATTCTAATAATGTGTATCTCCAGTCATCGAACGTTTACTACTGAATTTACTTGACGCCCTAATGGTTAAGCCATTATCAAAAATAATCAAACCCATTCTAATTATTAACCAGTTAAATTTTTAATTTTCCCACTAATTGGGTTTCCTACTAATTTATTCATCCAAACCAGACATCTCTCAACTCCCAAAATATTTCTATAAAAATTATCACAATTTCAAATCGGCATGCGATTGACCATGTCTAAATCGGGACCCACGTTCGAAGCCATTTCTCTCTCTATCTTATTTTATGTGCCCGTTTAGACCGGAGTCCGCACGACCACATATGCATTTTGCCAATAATCAGTCATCACGAGAATCAAAATATCCCGGAGCGCCAGATGGGTTAAAGCAAATCGCAAAAACGACATCAAATTTATAAAAATGCTTTGCTGATTTTTGGCTCAATGCAACAATAAGGATAGAAGGAGATTTAATTGGGTGAAACACATCTGGTAAAATTATCTCAGTTTATTTAAAGTTAAAATCTGACTGCAAGAATAATGCTCAAAGCAGCATCATCCACGTGTGGCGATCCACACTCTTATTTACACACAATATACAGAAATCTTCCAAACACATCTAACAATCTTTTTGAAAACACAAGTCCGATTGTTAGTCCTGTGGACTGTGTTCCAAAATTATTAACATTTTAACTCCAGTGCAAAATGAATTGTCCATACTGGAAATAACGTAGATCACTGTTTGACTATTTACATGATATTAACACTCGTAGAATAAATGTTTATAGAATTTCTTAAACTTTCATTTGTTTTCCAGTTTTCCAAAATATATCGTTGAAACTATTATTATCATCGTAGCAACACAAATTATTAACACATATTAACAACATCTGGAAAGTATTTGACCATTGAGCATAGCATCGAAGAACTGTGCGAAGCACAACAACAATTAATTGTTCTTCTGACATTAAACATTCGAGAAGTGACTCGATTACGAACTTCAAGTTCCAAACAAAATATATGATTTCTGAATCATTAACTTGATCAATAAATGGTTGAACCATTCAACTATTAGATTTTCCACTTGGGAACAATATTATAAAAATATTTATATTTATGGCCATTTCTAGCAACTTTCACAACTTGCAATTCTTCGACAGAATGCGGAAATTAGAATTGTAGTCTTATAATGAATTCATTTGGTTCATGGCACTAGGATTGAAAATATCCTTCAAATTATTCGTGGTTAAAGAATTATTTTAAATTGGCAGTGGCCCATTCTACTATTTGTGTAGGAACACAATATTATAACAACAACAACAACGGCAAAGGTCTTCCTCTGAAGAAGAATAAACTACTATCATGACAAATCCGGGTTCTAGCAAAATCAAAGTCTAAATGGAATTCGTAAACAAGGTTGAAATAAGAACTGATGGTTTCAAAGAAATAACCTTCGGGTTATTCATACGACGAAATGTGTGGCTCCAATACTCCTACTATAAACCTGAGCCATCGAACCTGCTATTTGATTGATGCTCGAAAAAACCTTCATTCCTGCGACTTAACATGCGCACCTGGGAATGGCATTACAACTATTCCACACACATAAATTATCTTCCCAAAATTTATACAATAAATCAAGCCTCTGCTTGTTATCAACACTGGAAGATTAATAAACTGACAAGTTTATTTTATTTTACCATTGAGTTCAACCCGTGAATTTACCATACTCATGAAAAGCATTATTTCACTTTCGAAGTGTATTTACGTCATGATTTTATATAAATACAAAAATATCCTATTTGATACAAATATCAATTGCTTCCCGTTTCATGCCTCTCCGTGTTATATGAAACATATACTTTGCTCATAGCAAATATCAACTGTTCAACCAGAACTGAAATGTAGGTTGAATGCGGGCTTGCGCTAACCACTCTCCTTCGGAAAATCTCCTGTTCCAAACTAGAAATGTTTCAACTACTTCATAGGCTCTTTCTCAATACATATGATTATTATAAAATATAATATCCAAGAATTATTTAGAAAAATTACGAAAATTATTATTATTATTATTATTAGTGGATTATTATTATTATTATTATTTCAAATATGTTTAATTATCATCTCATTATGTGAGAATCCACATGTTCGAACCTTCGAATATGGAAAAAATATCCATTCCTCAACAAAAATAGATTTAACTTTTACAGTTACATCGGCTGATTACCGTGATTTCCCAAAAATATGAAAAATTTAAATAAATGCTCAAAATGCTCGGTCATCGATCCTAAACTGTTCTGAGTGCTGAAAATGCTCAGAATAAATCTAACAAGTCTTGCGTAAATCATTACAAGCTTTAAATACGACGAAAAAAAAATGTGTTGGTCATCTGCAGAAAAATAGTTGTTCCAATTAGCTAGGCATAAAATAATTCAAATGTGGCTTACATCTCTTGATGTTCTTGAAGTGTAGTAAACCTGGTCTATACCAGATTTATCCGTAGACATGCCCTAGCGGACAAGCACGTATAATCCTTGTATCGGCCGCCATTGTAGACCCACAAATCGTCTAGTCAGACATAGTGATAGTATTCTTCGACGTTTTAAATGACTGTGGTTCCATTTTAATATGGGCTTCTAACAAAGCCATAACAGTTTGTTTGAAAAGGGTCAGATCTAAGCGATCTCTTCTTAAATGTGTCAGTTGTAACCTAACTCACTGTAATCTCATCAGTACAAGAAAAACGTTGACAGTCTAAGCAGTTAACTGCTGTTCTGAAGATCGTTCCCTGGGCATGGTTTGTATATCACCATCTGCCATGCGCTAGACAACTTGCAGTTTCCCTTGCGTAGACTAATGAACGCCACCGTTATAGACTATTCTTCAATGTACTGACGGATCGAAGTGGTTAAATAGTTACAAAATATGAAAACTGACTTTAAATGGATCTAAACATCCAAGTATTAATTTACTATTGGACTGTGACAAATACTACTTTCTAGACCAAGTCTAGCATATGTCCTTTTGGAAATATAAATATTTCCACCAATGTCTGTAGAAAAACAATCACCTCAGTGATTCTCCTCACCAGAAACTTACTAAGTTCCAACTCGTTGGCGCAGCACTTCTCGTGACTATCACGATTTGAAAAGTACTTCTTCGTAGACGCGGCAACCATGTGCCTTGGCTCAGCGTAGACGCAACTTGTTCGCCAAGTGCTTGTGATGAAGTGAGCTAACTAAGCCTGCTCCAGCTTGCTTTTATACAAAAACGGTCAGGGTCACGCGTCATCGCCTGATATCTAAAAATCCTCATATCTCTTGAATCCCTGGTCCGATTTACTTGATATTAATTGCATTCTCTTTTATTTGGCCGTGCCAGTAATCTGATCCCAGTCTCAAGTCTCTGCTCCATAGTTAACTATTTAATCAATAAATAGTCTCCACCTCTGCTGTTACTCGCTACGTCATTTACCATCCAACTATCGGTAATTTCCTTCGAAAGGCTTCGAGAAGCAATGTAGCGCGATATTCAAATATCTGAACTTTCAAAAGCTGCTACAGCCTTTCCCTTGATATCTAGGTGTCTGAAACTTTTAATACCCATTCCTAGATTTGGGCACAGTACGGCTTGAATTTCCTAAGAGACAAGATCTTGGCATCTCCTGGCAGCGCGTTCCATAACCGCGCAGAGCGGCCGTAGGAACCTGTCAGGTAAGCATTGCTATGTGCGAAGGGCGGAACGAGGGTTACACCTCGTCCTCTCCGAACTGAGCGGTATGCCAATGACAGTCGGCAAAAAGGGTCAATATTAATGGAACCTGTAAGGGATTTTTTAAGAAAAATTAGATCAATTTGTTTGGCTGTTGCCTCTATAGATGGAAATTTTGACAAAGGGGAAGGGAAATAACGAGCTATTAGCCTTTCTGCGCGGCGCTGTACACGCTGGAGCTTGTTCACGTTTTCCGCTGTAGTGGGATGCCAAGCAGGTAAGCCGTACGTTAATATCGGACGGACCATTCATGTGTAAGCCATCCTGAAGGCTCTAGGTTTACAGCCTCTCATGTTTCTGTACAAGAAACCCAGAATTTTGGTGGCCTTACATCTTGCCTCTTCACTTTGTATGTTCCAATTCAGGGTGTCGGAGATTGTTACCCCTAATAACTTTAAGTTTGTGCACTGTGGGATGACACTGTTCATAATTTTGTATTCATTCTCAATGGGTTTTTGTGACCTGGTTATTCTTATGTATTTACATTTTTGTACATTTATATTTAAATTATTCACAGAACACCACAGCGATAAGTTGTCCAGATCTGAATTAAGACAGAGGGAATCTTCTTCACATGTAATGCCCCTGTATAGCACGGTGTCATCTGCATATAGTGACATTGATGAGGTGACACAGCCAGGAAGATCGAGCACATATATATTGAAGAGAAGAGGTCCGATCACAGAGCCCTGAATCACTCCAGAAGTAACTTGAACCGCCTGCGATCGAGCTCCTCCGTACACCACACAGTGTGTTCGACCCTCTAGGAATGACCTCACCCATGCAAGTAAGCTACCCCGTATGTTAAGCTGCTGTAGCTTTAACAAAAGTCTTTCAAGAGACACTTGATCGAAGACCTTAGCCCAATCCAGTGCAATACAGTCCACTTGTTTCACTTCTGGCTGATTCAAGTAGAACTGAAACTCATCAATGACTTTTGTCAATAGAGTAGTGCAAGAACGACCCGGAAGAAAACCGTGCTGATTTGGGTCGAGCAGATTGTTCTCCCGCAGAAATTCCAGCACACTGTTTGCTACTAGCCGCTCCATACATTTACAAATTATAGATGTTAGACACACCAGTCTGTAATTTGCAACATCCTCTCTGTCACCTTGCTTATAGATTGGCACCACGTTAGCACAGTTCCACCCACACGGCACAGAACCTTGGTTGATAGGTTGAATAACGCACACAGAGTGGGCGCTAATGCTTCCGCACACTGCAGCAGGATCCGTCCGGGAACATCATCTGGGCCGGTCGCCGCATGTGGTCTAATCTTCCGTAGGCTCTGAATCACCTAAGTTGTTGTGAAGTACAGGTTGGAGAGTGGGAGGGGTGGAAGTGATGACCTTGGCAGAAGCAGGTTCATGGTCATACCCGGCTTAGAAAAGTTCTGCTTGAAACTGTCACTGAACGCTGTTGCAATATCTTGGGGTGCACTGAGGAATGTACCGTTACAGTGAAATGAGGCTGGCGAAGCGGTGCCGCGTCTTCTGGGCAAAAATTTCCACATTTCACTGGTGCTGCTTATTTTGTGAATATAATTGTCGTATGTTTCGCGAATTAAGTTCTTTGTTTGGTCCCTGATGTTCTTGTATTTTTCCCACATGATGTCAGTTGAGCAACTTTTCCATTTCTTGTATAAAACGTTCCTTTTCCTAATCATTTTAATGACTTCCTTCGTCACCCAAGGAGAATTTTTCTTTCTACTAATGGTTATTTTCGGTATAGCTATATCCACACATACAAAGAAACTTTTTCGCCAGGCGTGCCACACTGAGTTGATGTCGCTGGTGTCCAGAATACATGGGGTGGGAAGGCGTTTGAGGAATAAAGATGATAGCAGTTTCCAGTCTGCTTTTTTGTAATTGTATACTGTCCTCACTGTGCTCTTGCTGCGTGGTTTGTTGTAATGCAATGTGGTAAAGATGGCTGCGTGATCACTGAAACCGGGTATGACTTCAGCTTTCTGTACGGAGGAAGGAAGGCTTGTAAGGAATAGGTCTATTGTGGAGCGTGTAGTTTGTGTGATTCGAGTTGCTTCGGTTATCAATTGGTCTAGGAATAAATCATAGAATGCGGTAAGGAATGCATTAGCAATGGGATCCTTGGGAGTGGGAGGAGAGTTTTGCCAGTCTATTTCTAAATTAAAATCGCCTGTTATGTAAATGGCCTTGTATTTGTGCTGGATGTATTGTACACGACGGAGGGACTCCAAAAGTTCATCATTGATGTGCCGAGTTGAATTTGGAGCACGGTATACAGAGCCTATTAGAAATGTATTGTTCGCACACGTGAATTCCACCCACACAGCCTAAGCATCAGTTTCAAGCTCCCGTTGGCGAACAGGCCTTAACTCAGGTTTCATGGCTATTAGTACCCCTCCCCCTGATGTCCAGGTTCGATCTTTGCGGAACATGGTGTATGTTACCGGAAATATTTCTGGGTCGTTAGTGGATTTTTTCAGCCATGTCTCCCCTGAACACACAATTGACGGATTAAGTGCTGTGAGACAAGAATGCAGGTCCGGTTGTTTGGAGGGACATGTTACACTTCGAGCATTGAAGGAAAAAATGGACAATGCTTTGCCATCCGAAGGAGTTACGTCACTATCTACACTATTTGCACTCTGTGTCGATGTAATAAACAAGTAGTTCCGTGAAGAACTATACAGCCTATTTTCATATATCCTGCTCATGTTAATTTCTTCTAACAACATACAAAATTTCAGTATAATTGCTGTAACAGATTCGTAGATATTGAGAACCGTCTAAATATTTCAGATGGTCGCCAGGTTGGATTTTTATTTTTGTACTATCACATTAAGATTATTGTGTACGTGTGGTATTCAAACTTCAATCGCATGATTAGAACACAAGAAGTAAAAACGAGATTTTAAAATTACGCACAGCAGCCATCTTGTGATTATGCAAACAATTGAAATAAATTAGATGCCAGTGGATCAACATTTGTATAAGCATTTAACGTGCAACGTTCCACAGCACTCGGATAGTTAATTCGCGAGAATCGTCCATTTAAATATTTATATTTCGCGTCGCCTCCATGTTGGATTTGTGCTCACCAGGTTAATGAAAGTCCTATAGGTGAACATATGTTCATAGTCTCTATGAAAATAAAAAAAATCAGTTTGGTTGCTGTAAAAGATTCATAGATATTGAGAACCGTCTAAATATTTCGGAAGCTCGCCATTTAGGATTGTTATATGTATAGGCCATAGAATTATGTACCATTCAAGGACAATTATTGCCTAGGTTCATTATTCAAACTTTCACTTCGATCGCATGATTACGACACAAGAAATAAAAACTTAATTTTAAAATTTCGCACAGCCGCCATATTGAGGTTATGTAAACAATTGAACTAAATTAGATGGCAGTGCATTACAATCTGCAAAATCATTTACTGTACCACATTTCACTGCGCTCAGAGAGTTAAATCACGAGAAAAGTCTATTAAAATATTTCAAATTCGCTTCGTCGCCATGTTCGTTTTTTACTTTACGGGTTTATGAAATATACATAGGTAAACTTGTACCAGTACCCTTTATCACCGTACAAAATTTCAGGGTAGTATCTGTAATAGTTTAGGAGATATAGAATGTCAGTGAAATATTTCGCACAGCCGCCATTTTGAGGTTATGTAAACAATTGAACTAAATTAGACTCCAGTGCATTACTATGTGTATAAACACTTGCTGTACCTAGTTTCATTACGTTTGGATGGTTAAATCGTGAGAAAAGTCTATTTAAAAGTCTCAACTTCGCTTGGTCGCCATGTTCGTTCTCTACTTTACAAGTTTATGAAATATACATAGGTAAACTTGTATCAGTACCTTTTATCACCGTACTAAATTGCAGGGTGATATCTGTAATAGTTTCGGAGATATAGAATGTCAGTGAAATATTTCGCACAGCCGCCATTTTGAGGTTATGTAAACAATTGAACTAAATTAGACTCCAGTGCATTACAATGTGTATAAACATTTGCTGTACCAAGTTTCATTACGTGTGGATAGTTAAATCGCGAGAAAAGTCTATTTAAAAGTCTCAACTTCGCTTGACCGCCATGTTGGTTTTGTAGTCACCAGGTTTTTGAAAGTCTGATAGGTGAACTTCTAGTAGTACCCTTTATCACCGTACACAATTTCAGGGCGATATCGGTAACAGTTTCGGAGATATTGAATGCTAGTGAAATATTTCGCACAGCCGCCATTTTGCATTGGTGAGACGTAACAAAATTTGAAGGGCACGGTCGAGGTCACCGGGAATAGTGCTATGAACATACCGAGTTTCATTGAAATCGCTCCAGCCGTTTAGATTTTATTAGGGGGGGACACACACACGAATCACACACACACACACACACACACACGCACACACACACGGACAAAAGGTGATCTCATAAGCCTATTTTTTCAAAATTGAAAATAGGCTAAAAATGAGTTAGAGAACTGAGGTAAAGAACAGTTCCAACACAGCCACGATTGTTTCCCAGAGGTGATTATTTTGTGTTTTGAAGCACTGATTTTTGCACAAGTTCTGGGCGCTTGAGAGTGGCAAGATGTACATGTCACAAATAACTGATTCACACGACCCTTCGAATCACAAATTACACACACCTTATTCGGCCCTGGGTTCATCTCCACATCTCCACTGAGGGCCACAGACAGCACCACGAGATGTAATAATGTAGCGGGCGGTCTGGCAACCCCGCGCAGTGCTGGGCGCCCTCTGCCTGCTGCCGTGACTATCAGCCCCTCGCTTCCACACCATGTGAGAGAAGATATATTGAGTTTACAAACTACCATGAGGTGTTCCTTCAGGTCCGAGTTCACACACGAGTCTTCAATTGTTAAAGAATGATCGAGGATCTTTTTCGAGGCACCCACTGAGCTTTTTACTAGGTAGTACACGAGGAAAAGTTGGAGCACTCTAACTGCTACACACCTGCTGGCCGCCATCTTGAATCCGCGTTGTCGCAGCCCCTAAATTAAGGAACCAACCAACCATCAATGAGATGTAGGCTGCTGTTCTTTTCCCATACTCTTCATGTTTAGCAGTGTGGCCTTTCCAGTTGTGTTTCTCGATTCCTATTGAGATCACGTTAACTTGGATTGCCTAGTTGATTGCCTACGATTCTGAATACAACTCCTCCCTAATCAGGTACGTGTTTGAGAGCTGTTTCTCTATGTCCTAGACATACGAGAGGTGTTCAAATGAAAAGGTAAGAAACGATATTGTGGTTGCAATTTATTCGTTATTCAAAAGTAATCACCAGAGAGAGGCCTGTGCACAGGTGTTCCATTGCTTCACTAGCCGCAGGATTGCCTGTTCCCAGAAGTCTAGTGGTTGTGACAGGGGCCAATCCTGTACGGTGCCCTTAAGTTCGTCGTCCGATTGGAAAATGATTCCCTTGAGATGTTTATTTAACGGACCAAACAGATGGAAGTCGCAGGGTGACAAGTCCGGGTTGTAGGGCGGATGCTCAAGTTGCTCCCACTTGATCATGGCCAACACACCTTGTGTGACGTTAGAGACGTGTGGGCGAGCGTTATCACGGAGCAGAATCAGTCCCTTCGTGAACAGACCAGGCCATTTGTTCCTGATTGACTTGCGTAGGCTACGGAGTGTCGCACTATACACGTCACTGCTAATGGTTCGTCTCAAGGGTCAACATCTCCACTCGGACGATGAACTAAAGAACACCGTACAGGATTGGCTCCTGTCACAACCACAAGACTTCTGGGAACAAGGAATCCTGCTGCTAGTGAAGCAATGAGACACCTGTGCACATGCCTGTGGTGATTAGTTTTCAATAACGAATAAACTGTACCCTCTGTATCGTTTCATACCTTTTCATTTGAACACCCGTCATAATTATAGTTGTAGTATCTACCATGAATTTCTTTAGCGGCCCATCATAATATCATTTCCCTCTGTTGGATGTTCAGATCTTTTGTATTAATGTGGTCCACTTGTAGAATCAAAGAAGTTTACTTCAAACCGCCTTCTATTGCTCCACGACGAATATATCCGACATGAAAGTAGCTTCGCAAGTTTATTGTATATAGAGCTATTTCATCCCATATATCCCTGCCTCATTCCTTTGTCAGCGTTTTAAACCATTCTATGCATGCATGGGTATGAATCATAATGTTCATCGTAAGCATCGTTCTTACTATGCGATTGATATATTCCACACATGCCTGACTTCAGTTTAGAGGACTAAATACATGTGTTGGTACAGTAACGGTACATACATCCTTTAGAGGGTTGGACGCACGAGAAGTCTGAGTATAGGCTCGAACTTTTAGACAAGATTTTTGACTTTGATTGATTTCTCAAAGCCTAGATACATGTATAATATACATGAAATATTATATCATTATTGTTTATCCTTTGTGTTTGTTTATCAGCTGCTATATTTATTGTTCTACACCAATGCCCTTTTTGGAGCTATTGATTTATCATCCCCCCAGGGACTCACATCTAGTGGGACGTGGGTTGGCGACCATGGGGCTCCAGCTGAGTCCTGCATTGCTTCCACTAACTTTTGCCGGGCTCCTCTCCGTCTTCTTTCCTGTCGGCCTCACTTGGTCAACTCTTGTTCTCTTCCGACCCCGACGGTATTAGGGTATCCGAGTCCTAGGGTGTCTCTTCCCTTCCCGCCTTAATTGGCCCTTGTCTCATCTTATATGATACCCTCCTTCTGCGTGGGGTCAGAATTCCTTTTCTTTTCGTGTTATCTCCTGCCTTCTGCTCAAGGCCCTCAAGGAGGCAGGGTGTATGTAGTCCCATCGCTTCTGGTGCACCCTGGATATTGCTACACCCTCAGAGGCTCACGGTTGGTGAGTTCGGGAGTTGGCGATCCCGAGGGATTCCTGAGCTGTGTCAGTTTTTTCCCTTTTCCCACTGTCTTTGGGGCGGGCCCTCTCCTCTTTCCCTTTCCTATATGCCTTTCATGGCTACCCTTCCTTCCGAGTCCCTCAATCCGCATTTTTCGAGGGTTGAGGGCATTTCTTTTCCTCCTGTTCTTTATTTGCCTTATGCTCCATTTGTTTTCCATTTCTTCTTCCAGTGTATAAGTTAATAGTAAGTTTTAATTATAGTTTACTTTTCATTATCATTTCACGATCACCCAACCCATTAGGGTCGATTACCTAGATGATAGGCCCCTTAAAATGACAATTATCATCATCATCATGATTTCTCATTTCCCACAACAAATTACATGCAATTGTCTGCGCAGCGAAATTACAAAAGGTATAATGATTCAAGAATCAATCCCCTGCATTTATTCCAAAGCTAAAGTAAACTCAATATCTCGAACAGCTTTTGAGTGAATTCGTAGGCCTGAATCCCAGGGTCCCACTCCTGCTATATGTTTGTTGGTGATTTTCCCTTGTAAGTAGTTTGTTTTGCTGTCTATGTTGGTAACACCGGCCGTACACTGTTTTTCTACTCCAGTGTATTCAGGGAAGAGCGAGCTAACAATTGTTCTGCGAGTTCTTCACTACCCGCCATATCACTCTCTTTCTTTTTTCTAGCGCCGCCTCTCCGAGATGCAATATTTCCACATTAAAGAAAAATAGCAGAAAGAGACGAATGATACATTGAGCTGCAGTAACACAAAAAGATTGTGATGCTCTTGACTTTGTGGATTCTTCAAAGCAGACACAGCTCATAGCAAGTGACATATAGCGTCACTGAAAGAATGAAGTATTGTGTTATGAATTAGACTAAATCAATAGTATGCCGCTTCCAATGATCTGTTTTTGTTTACATATTAAAAACTTGGTTGTAACAGTTATGATACAGACGCCAGATACAGTGACTAAGTGGTTAGTATGGCAGACTTTGACCCAGATGATCGCGGGTACATTTCCCTGCAGGATCGGCTAGTTAGTTAGTTAGTTATTGAGGTTTCAAGGGGCGGAACTACGAGGTCATCTGCCCCCCTGCAGGATCGGGTTTAGACACAAAAAAAAGTTTGTCATGCAAATTCGACACACATCGAACTGCATGGTGACCACGATGTCGCAAGTCTATTAAATAAAATTAAGCAATTATTTAAGCTATATTATTAACAACAATTATTTATAATAATAATAATAATAATAATAATACCTGCGGGTTTGTGACGTCATCATTAAATTCATCCCTATCACGACGTGCAGACCACCCATAAGCGTCAGACCAAAATACCTCAGCAAGGCCTCTCTGGAAGCCACAGGTCATTATTATTATTATTATTATTATTATTATTATTATTATTATTATTATTATTATTATGTCAAGGTACAGGCTGTTCACAAAATATTCTTCTCTGCTTCTTCCTTGTACTGCCATAGTGTACTGGCTCACATTCCTGCTTGCCACTCTTGAGATCACGTTCCAGGGTCTGTCAAGACATTGAACTCTGGTCCAAAGTATACAACGGGGCACACTTAGGTGGGTTCGATTCCCATCTCAGATATCCTGGAAATGGTTTAACAATTTATCCCTTTCTACTTCTTGTTAATACAGGAATAGTACTGTACCATTATTCTCATATACTGTAACCAGTACTTTACTTATGGCCATGGCCGTCCCCTTCCATATCCTTACTGCAATTACATTACATGTACATAAGTACAATAACATAGATTACCATACAGATTTGACACACGTGAAAGTGCATGGTGATCAGGATGGCACAGGCCCGTCATATGACGTAAAGGAATTATTATTATTATTAGTAGTAGTAGTAGTAGTAGCAGTATTTACTGAGAAGTACGAGGTTAATTCGAAAAGTAAGGTCCGATTCGCCGTAAATATTTGAAAATGGCACCAAGGGCAAAACACGCATGCGCGCCGACTCCTGGCATGCCTAGCGCGGCAAAAACCACCAGTAGCGTTGTTGTACTGTTGCTGTGTGCTGTCGATAGTGTCAGTTCACAATGTTTAAGACAATTAATCAGCCGGCCGATTGTGAAGTAAGGGCAGTGATACGGTTTTTGTCTGCAAGAAACATTTCTGCGGCAGAAATTCATCGGCAGATTACTGAAGTGTACGGTCTTAACATAATGAGTGACAGTAAAATGCGCAAGTGGGTGCGAGCCTTTAATGAAAGACGGGAAAATGTGCACGATGAACCCCGCTCTGGCAGACCATCAGTGATTTGAGACGAGTTGGTTCATGCGGTTGACGACAAAATTCGTGAAGATCGACGATTCACTATTTCAGGGACAACGATCAATAAAGCCGCCTACTGCGCTACCCTGACTAAACTTCGACGTGCAATCCAGAATAAGTGACGTGGTCTTTTGTCGTCTGGAGTGTTGTTGTTGCATGACAATGCCAGACCCCATAGTGCGAATGACACGCAAACTCTAATCAAGAAATTTGGATGGGAACAGATGGACTACCCACCGTACAGTCCGGACTTGGCGCCAAGTGATTTCCACCTGTTCCGCTACCTAAAGGAGTTTCTTGGCGGCAAGCGCTTCGACACAGATGATGAAGTGAAAGAATCTGTTAAAGACTGGTTAGCTTCGCAGGTGGCCGAGTTCTACGACTTAGGCATTCAAAAGATTGTGGAACGATGTGACAAATGTGTAAATAAGTATGGAAACTATGTAGAAAAATAGAGAAAGACGTAAGGAATGTCAATAAAACAATTGTTTTGGAAACAATTTTGAATTTGGATGTTTTTTTAAGGGAGGCTGGGACTGAGTTTTTAGTGAAAGAAGTAAAAATTATCGATTTTTCAATTTGTGCATATTATTGTACGCCGGACTCCTGCGGATAATTTGGCGTTGTTTTTTTTTTTTTTTTTTTTTTTTTCGGGTTCGGCCATTATTAAAGTACTAGCGTGACATTTAAATGTCCGGTTGAGTGTTGGGTAAACGCCCCCAACCACTAGCTTCAACGCAACAATGTCCATCTTCAAATTGCCCCTAGAGCTACTATCTAGTGAGTTGACGAAGCAACAATACTTCGGTAACTATAGAAATGCCAATTACGTAACGTGTTTCTTCTGTATTCAGTTTTATTTATATAGGCTAAATGACGTATTATTAGTTTATCCTTCAACCATGTTTTAATTACTAAAATGTGTTTTTATTCATATATACATTTTCAGGTATTTAAAATGTTCCAGCTGAACCAATTTGGTTTCAAATTCCATGAGAATTTAATGGGTTGTTAACACCTATAACGTCTTGATATTAACAGGAGGAACGTTCAAAGGGGTATTTTTAGCATAATTTGAGAAAAACATAAAACACATAAAACATATGTTTTCCTCACATTCATGGACTACATATGCAGACTTTCTCTCTGTTAAAATTCTTTCCATACTTTGATGTGCCTGTACACCAGTTTTCAACGTGATATTTCAAGTAAGTGTTCAGCTGGAGCATTTTTTATGCTTATCGATTTTTTTTATTTCAAATTGTAAGTGTTAATTTCTCAGAAAGTTCTGTTGCTATTTTCCTGCAAATTGGTATATGGCCTTATTTCACCATCAGGAGACGACAAACCAAATCTCTTTTAATTCTTTCAATAATTACGATTTTTCATAAACTCAGTCCCAGCTTCCCTTAACCGGACCTTAGTTTTGGAATAGCCCTCGTGGCTACGCTCACTAACGCTCAGTGCTAGACCATGATGCCAAGCTATTGGCGGACTAGATAGACGTAGATTCAATCCCCAACGTCGACCGTCCTTGAAATGATTTTCCGAGGTACCCTATTTTCAAATCCAGGCGAATGCCATTCTAATAGGGCACGGGCACTTCCTTCCATATCCATATCTCGATTAACTTAATTCCTCATTAACTCCTATCATAACGTTGGCATCAGGAAGGGCATCTGGCCGTAATAACCACCCGACGTATAGACATTCTTTGCATCTCGTTCCCGACTTCGTGGTAAACGTGAATAATAAGGGATGGACTTAAAATAAGTATTGTTAATATTATTATTACTCCCAATGTAGTCCTGCAAGTTTAGTATCGACTTGTGTCCTTAGGCGCTATTTTGCACGGTACAAGTTTTGAGTGGGAGTGTCTGGCTGCGTGGCTCAGGGGTAACGTTCTCGCTTGCTGAGCCCAAGGTTGCAGGTTCGAAACCTGGCGCAGTCAGCTGGCATTTGAGGGTGCGCAAATGCGAGGGAGCCGTGTCAGTAGATTTACTGGCACGTTAAAGATCCCCTTCGGGGCAAAATTCCGGCACCCCGGCGTCTCTAAAAGCCAGTGTAGTTAAAAGGGACGTAAAACCAATAACATTATTATACCTGAGTGGGAGTCTTGAAATGTGTGTTGGCAACACTGTGCCGTTCGGTCTCAAGGTGGAATGCGAAGTTGTCAAATGTCCCAGGTGTTCAACGCATGACATTGTAGTCGATTACAATCGGAGGTGCTTCTCTCGGATTTTCTCTACGATAAACGCGATGCCCATTCACTGCCCAATGGTGTCAATGTGACTATTGTCTCACAATGCCTATTGCCCAGTGGCTCGTTCACAACTCCATGGTCTGAAATTGGTTCACACTAATTTTGTTTAGCATGCATGCAACTCGAAGCTGAATGGCATTATTTTTTTTCACAAATTATTCCTGTGACAACCTTTCATCGCATCAAGTTAGCATTGACGTTCGCACTCATTTTTTCACTGATGCCACCGTTGCCTCACCTGTGGTCTTGGGACACCGGTCGTAAAAGACCTGGGTTCGTTTCTTAGCTCCACCGAGAAATGTAATGCTTGTGCAAGTGCTGGAACGCGTTACACTCATATTAATGACACTGGCGGTCCGGGTTCGATTACGGGCACTGAAAAGAAATTAAATTCTGGTCTGATGGCTAGAACGCGATACAGTCAGCCTCGTGAGGAAAAACTAAAAATAGGGGGGGGGGGGTTATTCCCACCTCAGCCATCCTGGAAGTGGTTTTCCGTGGTTTACCACTTCTACTTCAGGTGAATGATGGGATGATTCCTATCTTAAGGCAACGGCCGCTTCTATAATGAGCTTCTCTGCCCAAGATCGTGGTTTCAAACCCGGCCGAAGTCGTCGGATATTTTAAGAGCGTTAAAATTCTTCAGTATGCCATCCTTCGGAGGGGAAGTAAAGCCAGCGGTCCCGTGTCATAGATGTATGGGATGTAAAAGAACCTTCCACTAATTCAACTTGTGTGAGAATAAATGTGCAGGTTAGATATCGTTGAAACGCTCTATGGAAGTTCCAACGTTCACCACTAGGTGTCAGTGACATCTGGTAGCGGAAGTTGGAATTACTTGTAACATGTGGTTACAATGTTATTTGAATCACTATTCTTTGGTGAGGAAGGAGGCCATGGGATATAGTTGCACATCTGTGTACATAATATCTTTTTAATGATGTGGTATTGTTTTTCTTTATTCTTTGATGTTCTTTTTGATGAATGAGTATCTGTTGATAATATCTATGGAGATTATTGGTGCTTGTGCAGTTAGATTTGGATTATAAAAGTGGATTGCTTATAGATACAGGAAAAGATGTATAGTGATGATTATTAATGAATTAAATGAATACATGTGTTCCTATGGTGAGGTGCAGGTTCCTATATGTTTTAATTGATGGTGATCTGAGTAATGAACGGTTAATAGAGGAATGTCCATCACATATATCAGGTATATGTACTGACTGTTTGCCCTGATGTTAAAATAAAATATCCCTTGTGAGTATAATCAACCACAACCCCGATAAGGAAAGAAGAAGTAAAGTTATATTATGACACACCAACGAGGTGCACGAATGGGGGAGTTGAACCTTAGTGATTCCCAAATGATCATGGATGGGTAGATTATTAGCTTGGGAATAACCTAACCCCCAAGGGAAGATGATGAAGAAAAAGAAGTAGGTTTCGGACTGGAGAAAAAGGATGGAGAAATAGGACGAGAGTCCAACAGAAGTTATAATTTTAACATTAAGTATACTCAAAGGCAGCTGCCACTGCTAATCCGCTCTCCGATACCTAAAGTGGGTAGGGACCTGAGCGAAGCTAACAGAAAACGCAGCTGGAACTTGGGCTGTTCGTAAGAAAGTTGCTGTAGCGTATTCCCTCACAAGCATAAATATGCCTACTATGGGGAAGGGTGGTGGTCTGGCAAGACAAAGAGTAACAGATTTATTGTGTATCTGTTCAAAGGAGTTTGTTTCTATACAAGTAATTTGAAGAGTACAATTAATTTGAATCAGCTTTGATATTTTAGTTTTTGAAATTGTAGAATTTCAAAAGAGCGACCAAATGCTTCCAAGAAGGATAGGGATAAAGCAATTATACCCTTGGGAATAATTTTGGTAAGTGTACCCATAGTTGCATTTAGAAATGACTAAGCTTTTACCCAGCGAGGTGCCGACTAAAAGTTTAGACAATGAGAAACATTTATATTTTGAAAAACCAACCATAAGTGTTAGAGAGAATCTCCACAAGAAGGAAGCTGGCGTAGCGAGCTATGCTTGCCTTACTGGCCAGTTAGAATTAGCTATTAAACCTAAGAGAGACTTTACTAAGTTAATGACTAAGAGTTCTTGCTCAAATGTAACAAGTGGTGAAAACCCTATTAATAGATTTATTTTTATTAAATAGGAAGAGTCAAGGAAGACAGGATCTTGCCTAACCGTTATGTTAGAGAAATGATAAAACAAAGAACAAATCTTTAATTTATTTAACAATGTAAAATGAAGTAGGCCTAGTTTATGTAACAAATATATAATTTTGATTTTTATAAACAATTGGGGTCGCAGACATCCGAAAACATCTAAAGCTTGCGCCAGGCAATTGATAATTCTTTTGGTTTTAAACCTTTTATATGCTTTAAAATCTTTGTAAGATTTTGAAATGGCTAAGATAAATAAATGGAAAATTTAAAGAAAATTGACGTAATTTAAGTTAAACAATAAATCAAGTACAAGGTGTGTACTTTAAGGATTTCTAGATAGGTATCTTAGAAATATCAACAAATAACAACTTCGAAAGTAACAACAAAAAATAACAGGAAGAAATGAAATAGAAGTTTCTATAACTTCTTGTATTGATACAGAAATACTTGGGTAGATTATTCAAATAGGGCAGGTCACTTATTGCGAAACCTGAAGAGAAAAATTGAAAGGAAGTTTCTAGAACTCCTATGTTTAATTAGGGTTCACGAAAAAAATGGGGCAAGTTTCCTTTTCGTGAAACCTAGAAATAACTCACTTTTGAGTTGAAAGAATTGGATTCCCTCATTAGAAGGGAGAAACAATATAATTTAAGGCGTGTACTCGACACGAAGTTTTACAGACATTAATTCATTATACGTGGAGCAAATAAGGGAGGGCACTTATGCAGAGTGACACTTCATTGAAAAAGGACATAAGTAACAATTTTATTATTTTAGTTTGTTAGTAAAGGGTTTGGGAAAGATCAAATGGGATTGTGGAAAAGTGTTCATGGCCGTATTTATTGTACTCGGACGAGCGCGACGCGGATGAAAAGTTGAACAGGCACTGTTTTCACTATAGTCTGTTGATATAGTTGAAGAGTTCACTGTAGCAGCACAAAACGTTGATGGCAAAGAAAGTTATTGCAATGGTGGAAAATAACTAGTTATACTAGATTTACGAGAGTCTATTGCTTGAAAAACTTGTAGGTTATAGTTGAATGCACCAGAAAAATCCCAACGGAGGAAGAAAAATTAGATATTGATTAGCAATTCATAAGGAAGATTCCTTAGGTTGAAAAAGTATTCCCATATGTGAGTGGAAACTACATGACAGTATAACTGGTAGATAGAGTGTAGGTTCTGGAAGGTTCCAGAGCAATGATAAGTTGTTTAAATTGGGTAGAGAATCCCTCGGCGGAAAACTAGATTATATAGACAGTAGGTATTTCAGAAATATCCCTCGATGTGAGATAGCATCTCAGAAAATCTTTCATTTTGAAAGTTAGACTTGATAGTTTGAGTTTGATCAAGAAGATCTCTTGAAAGCAGTTATTATCACATAGCAACTTTCACTGTCTATAAAATCCAAATAAAAGCATTGAGCCTTTTAAAAGCGATGAAAATGTGGTTAAAACATGAAGAAGGTACTTATCTTTGCTTCATGAAGAAGGCGATGTTGCTGTTGACGGTTGGTTTTAAAACTCGAACAAGGCGTCGAATTTAAAAGTTTGTATCTGGAGTGGAGGAGGTGAGCTTTAGTTAAGCTCTAACTGACTAGTTTGACTTCCGACGTACAAGTGAGACCCGCTCAACGGAGCGCGGAGAGACCAGGGAAGGGAAAAATAGTGGGGGTAGGAGACAAAGGGAATACATATAAGAATAGCCAACGTTACAGTAATAAAAATCTTCTTGATGAAATGGTCTTCAAAGAGTTGATAGCAGGAGTCACTAGCGCAGCCTGGTGGGTGAAAACGTAGACGAAGTTCTCTTGATCACGGAGATGATAGCTGGCGATAGCGACGAGATCTGGTGGCTAGATTGGAAAGGAAGTCCTCTTGTACAGGGAAGAATTGAGGAACTTCAGAGATACGCTGCTAGATGACGCTAGGTGGGTCATGGAAGATATATATCTTGAACCGACTTACAGGTGGTGTAAGAAATATATACCAACAAAGAAAAATCAGGAGATCACTGATGGTGTTTGAGAAAAAAGGAAGGGATGAACTAAAGCAAAGAGAAGCAAAAGCTTACTCTATCTTACCGTGTATTCCAAAGAATACACCAAGCTGGGAGGGGCATACACCAACAGAGAACAAAGACAAGAAATTAAGAGTTTAAAGGTAAAGGAGCAATTAAAGACAATGGTCTGATGATATATCCATTAGTGGTCAAGATCTAGGCTACCCTGACCCTCCCATCACTTCCAGGGTAACACTCGATCACTCTACCAGAAATCCAGACCAAGGGAGGAGAAACATCCCTACTAGGACCTAGTCCAACAATTTAATGTCGGGATTGGAGATAAACCACTTCTGTCTCCGTTGCAAGGAAGTTAAGTATTCCAAATTCCACCTCTTCCAGAAAGAATTACGGAGGGCTTCAAGTTTACGCCAGACAATAGGTATATTAGAATCCCTGTAAGAGTTGGGAAGGGGAGGAGGGACAGAAAGAGAAGTGTCTGTAAGGAAGTGACCAGGTGTGAGTGGAAGCAGGTCATCCGGAACATTGGAAAGCGGAGTTAAAGGGTGAGAATTAACAACACCTTCAATCGGAACAGACAGCGAATTAAATTCTTCATAACTCAGAATGCGATTATCTAAAACTTTTCTTAAGTGATGCTTAGTGAGCTTTACGAAGGATTCCCACCTACCACCGTGATGAGGAGCGTAGGGAGGTATAAAACGCCATTTGAAACCCTTTGAGAAGGAAAAATTAGAAATCTGTTCCATGGCAGGAGAATATGAGAGAGCTTTCTTCCACAAGGAAGCTGCGCCTTTAAAAGTGGAAGCGTTATCAGAGAACATCTCCGAAGGAACACCACGCCTAGCAGCGAAGCGAGAGACAGCTGATAAAAAGTAAGAAGTAGAGGCATTCGTTACTAGTTCCAAATGGTTCGCGCCAGTAACCGTGCAAACAAAGAGAGAAACATAGATCTTACCAAACAATTTGCGTTTAGCTTCAGGGGAGTTGCGTTGATATTGGAACGGACCCATATAGTCCACACCAATTAGAGCAAATGGACGTATAGGAGAAAAGCGAAAGGAGTGCAGATCGCTCATTAATTGAGTATTGACTTTAAGTTTAGCTTTGAAGCAAGGAATGCACTTGTGAACTACAGAGGAAACTTCATGAATTCCATTTATAATCCAGTACTTTTCCCTTAAGAGGCAAAGCAGTGTGCGTGTACCAACATGCAGATTACGATAATAAAAGTCACGTATAATTAAAGAAGTTACGAGATGTTTGGAAGGCAAAATAACAGGATGCTTTTTGTCCTCAGAAAGCAAAGATTGCGAGAGCCTACCACCTACCCTGAGTAACCTATTGTCATCAACGAACGGGGCTAAATCACGAAGACGACTGGATTTGGGAAGATCCCTTTTAGAAGAAAGTAAAGACAATTCAGAAGAAAAGGCTTCTTGCTGTGTTAGTTGCAAAACCTTAATGGTAGCGAGATTCAATTCATGATTGGTAAGGTGTGGTTTGGGGAGAGGAGGTTGGTCAACCTCAAGATATTTCCATCTGAGAAGATAGGCAACAATTCGAATTAATTTGTGAAAGGAAGAATAGCGGGACAGCAAGGGATGAGAAACGTTGGAAACAAGACATGATGCAGTAGATTTAGATACTTTAGCGTCAGGCAAGTTGAAGTTTGTAGCTGGAGGTTTAGAAGGCCAACAAGAAGAGCCTCAGATTAACCACGAGGGCCCACGCCAGTACAACTGAGAAGCTGCCAATTGAGAGGGTAAACATCCTCGAGAAATGATGTCGGTAGGGTTGTCAGCGCTGGGCACTTGCCTCCATTGATATCCCGAAGAAAGAGTTTGAATTTTGGAAACCCTGTTTGCAACAAAAGTTTGCCAATGAGCGGGGTTTTTAGCAATCCAAGAAAGGGTAATCATGGAATCGCTATAGAGATAGATTTGCTAGAATTCGACTTTTAATACTTCCCGTAATTTCTTAACAAGTTCTGCGGCCATGAGTGCAGCACACAATTCAAGCCTAGGCAAAGTGATAGTTTTAAGAGGAGCCACCTTCGATTTGGCACAAACAATGTTAGAAACTGAAGATCCATTTGATGAACCGCGATAAACCAAATATGCACAGCAACCGTAAGCTTTTTCGGAACTGTCCGCAAACACATGAAGGAAAAAGATGCATTAGGATGAGCGTTAATTACATTCCTGGGAATTTGAAAAAGGGAAAGATCAAGCAAATTTCTGCTAGAAGAGAGCCATCTGTTACGAAAAGAAAGGGGAACAGTGTCGTCCCATTCACATTTGAGCGATCATAGAGCTCTTGCATGAAAAGTTTGGCTATAACAATAACTGGGGCCAGGAATTGAAGCGGATCAAAAATATTTGCAATTTCAGAGAGAATTTGTCTTTTTGTGTTAGGGAACCCTTCTGCAAGCGTAACTTTATAGATGAGAGTGTCAGTCCTAGTGCACCAGTGAACTCCAAGAGTTTTTATGGATTCAGAGTCTCCACAAATTTCGACGGAGGAGGGGTCTACATCTTCAATAGGAAACCGGGCGAGAAACCCATGGGAGTTGGAATTCTACTTATGAAGTGGGAATCCTCCATTCTTTAACAATGCTTGAAGTTCTAGTGACACGAAAGAAGCTTCCTCCAGAGTGGGGAAGGACTGCAAGTAATCGTCAACATAGAATGATATAGATAGTGCTTCGGAAGCTTTAGAATCAAATAAATGACCATCTAGAGAGGCTAACAAGTGTAGGGATCGGATAACAAGGAAAGCGGAAGGTTTTAAGCCATAAGTAACCGTCTTTAAGGGAAATACCTTAATGGGCTTGCTGATTTCGTCGCGCCACAAGATTCTTTGGAGATCTCGTTGTTCAGGCTGAATTAAAACCTAACGCTATATCTGTTTTATATCCGCTATAACGGCTATGGGAAATAACCGAAAATTTAAGAGTTAGCAGATAAATCTGACTGAATAGCAGCACCAGAGTAAAGAGTACCGTTAAGACTGTTGCCATTAACGTCAGGTGATGAACCATTGAAAACAACACGGATTTTATCCTTTACAAGAGGGTTTTTCCACACGGGATGATGATTTAAGAAAACCGTTTCAATTGGGGGGTGCAATTCGTCATCAGATTTGCTGACAACTTCCATATGATCCAAGCTTTCATACTCATCCATGAAATCAGTATACTGCTGTTTAACGAGAGGTTCTTTCTTGAATTTGCTCTCGATAGCAAAGAGATCTTTTCGAGCTTTGGGTTGAGAGTTAATAAGTTTAGGGGGATTATGTAACCTTGGCATCTGAACAATGAACCGGACATCAGATGAACGAGTGGTGGTGTTCAGAAAGAGTTGCTCACAGAATTCGTTTTCTGAAGAGGTCACGTTAGGAGAATCAACGCTTTCGAGCCTCCAGAACTGTTCCAAGTCAGTATTAGCGAAATAACATTGCGATGCGGGTTGGGGAGAATAATGAGGAAGTTGACCGGTGATGATCCATCCAAAATTAGTGTCTCTGGCAACCACGTTTGAGGATAACTTACGAACCTGTTTACGAAGGCAATTCCAGAAAACATTGGCACTAAAGAGTATGTCAATGGGGTTTTGTACATTGAACAGAGGATCGGCTAGCCTTAAATGCGAGGGAATGTTTAAACCTGAAATATCCACAGAGTGACTTGGAGTATCTTCTCGTATGCTATTGAGAATGAGACAGTTTGAGAAAGTTATTTCTGTGACAAATGTCTCTTATGGTTAGCTTTGAAAACTGTAAAGCTTGCGATTTTGAGCTGTTAATGCCCGATACGTTAATAGAAGGCCCAGTTTTCTAATCAAAGAATTAGACACTAAATCATGAGTTGCCGCTGAATCAAGAAGACGCGTGCACGGACCCAGTTGCCAAAGTTATCCTGAACTTCGATTTGGACAGTGGACAATAGTACTTGGGCACTACGTATGGACTTGGCATTTTGAATATAAGATGAAGCATTGGAACTGTTAACATTGTCACTTTTCTGAGAAGTAGATGCGGTCGATGACCTTGCTTGATCATGACGATGTAGTAGAGTGTGATGAGAATTTTCACAATGGAAGCAAAGTCTGGTGGACTTGCAATTTGAAGCAGAATGCGTGGGTGCTAGGCAGTTGAAGCAATGTTTATTCTGGGAAACTAATTTTCTTCTGTCGTCGACTGGCAGTTCTTTAAAATATTTACATAGATATAAGGCGTGGGAATCTTTACAAAGTATGCACTTGAATGGTTTTATTTAAACACTTACGGGGTTCGCTTTGAGTGTTTAAAACGAGAGAACTAGCAATACGGCGTTCACTAGACTTAGTTGGGTAAGTAGTGGCGTTTGACTTGAGTTTAGATGAGCTGGACCCAGGTTTTTGGGTACTAGACGCTAAGCGTTCGCTTTTAGGTTTAAGAGACATTGATTCAAATTTAGAACTAGGGGATGAGGGTTCACTTTGATTAGCTAAAGCAGTTAATAGTTGGCATCTAGCATTTATGAAAGTGACTAAATGCTCGTAAGAGTAATCGTCTTCTCTGGAAAGTTCCATCTCCCAAGCTTTGAGGGTAGCAACATCGACTTTAGAAACCACTAAATGTATTAGAAAAGTGTCCCAGTGATCTGTGGGTTGATCTAATTGGGATAGAGCTTTAACGTGAAGTTGTGTTGTATCAATGAGAGTACGCAAACTAGGGACGTCATTGTGCTGTGACGCAAGTAAGTTAAATAGAGCCTTCATATGGCGTTGAATACGTAACCGTGAATTACCGTATCTTTCTTTCAACAAGTTAAAGGCAATGGGGTAGTTTTCGGCACTTAATGGGAGTGCTTCAACTAACTGCAGAGCTTGACCTCGGAGGATTGATCTCAAATAATGAAACTTGTAGATGAATTGAATGTCTTCATTGTCATGAACAAGAGAACAAAATAGTTCATAGAAAGAATCCCAAGTAGATTCGTCTCCAGAGAAGTGGGGTAAATCAATCTTAGGTAAGATTGGTTTGGGCTTGTGGGTGCATAGCGAGAAGAGGTTGTTGTTCGTGAAGGGAACCAAGAACAGAACTGTCTTTTTTCTGTTCTTCTTCGAGTTGGCATATTATTTTAAAAGCAGAACCTATACCTTCGTAATATTGATTTTCTACTTCGACTCGATCTCCAGTTTGACTGAGCATACATGTTTCGATTTCAGTTTGGATGTTACAATAATTTTCATATGAACGTACAAAATCCTTTACACGATGTTTTAACAAATCTAATTGAGCTTCTGAGGGATCTAGCTCTTTGATGTATTTTCTAAATCGGGTAAGTTGCCCTTTATAGGATGCTCGTTTAGAAGTAAGTTATTCATCCTTATCCTTTTCTGTAGGAGCCATGACAAAATAGGTAACTTAAAGTATAACTTACGAAACTGTGGAACCTTGGAAATGCTGTCAGACTGGCAGCAGCAAATAAGTTGAAAGAAAGGGACACACCAAAGGAGACAGGAGCGGCCTCTTTCTCCTTCACAGGCTATGCACGGTGAAGCTATAGCTGAAAAATTCAAAGAAGATATTAATGATTTGCAAAATATTGTCAAATAACCCTTGACAATAAAAAATGTCATAAATGGACTCTCCCGGGTTTCTGGGACCAAATTTTCGGGTAGATTATTAGCTTGGGAATAACTTAACCCCCAAGGGAAGATGATGAAGAAAAAGAAGTGTGTTTCGGACTGGAGAAAAAGGATGGAGAAATAGGACGAGAGTCCCACAGAAGTTATAATTTTAACTTTAAGTATACTCAAAGGCAGCTGCCACTGCTAATCCGCTCTCCGATACCTAAATTGGGTAGGGACCTGAGCGAAGCTAACAGAAAACGCAGCTGGAACGTGGGCTGTTTGCAAGAAAGTTGCTGTAGCGTATTCCCTCTCAAGCATAAATATGCCTACTATGGGGAAGGGTGGTGGTCTGGCAAGACAAAGAGTAACAGATTTATTGTGTATCTGTTCAATGGAGTTTGTTTCTAAACAAGTAATTTGAAGAGTACAATTAATTTGAATCAGCTTTGATATTTTAGTTCTGAAATTGTAGAATTTCCAAAGAGCGACCAAATGCTTCCAAGAAGGATAGGGATAAAGCGATTATACCCTTGGGAATAATTTTGGTAAGTGTACCAATAGTTGCATTTAGAAATGACTAAGCTTTTACCCAGCGAGTTGCCGACTAAACGTTTAGACAATGAGAAACACTTATATTTTGAAAAACCAACCACATGTGTTTGAGAGAATCTCCACAAGCAGGAAGCTGGCGTAGCGAGCTATGCTTGCCCCACTGGCCAGTTAGAATTAGCTATTAAAGCTAAGAGAGACTTTATTAAGTTAATGACTAAGATTTCTTGCTCAAATGCAACAAGTGGTGAAAACCCTATAAATAGATTTTTTTTATTAAATAGGATGAGTCAAGGAAGACAGGATCTTGCCTAACCGTTATGTTAGAGAAATGATAAAACAAAGAACAAATATTTAATTTATTTAACAATGTAAAATGAAGTAGGCCTAGTTTATGTAACAAATATATAATTTTGATTTTTATAAACAATTGGGGTCGCAGACCTCCGAAAACATCTAAAGCTTGCGCCAGGCAATTGACAATTTTTTTGGTTTTAAACCTTTTATATGCTTTAAAATCTTCGTAAGATTTTGAAATGGCTAAGATAAATAAACGGAAAATTTAAAGATAATTGACGTAATTAATGTTAAACAATAAATCAAGTACAAGGTGTGTACTTTAAGGATTTTTAGATAGGTATCTTAGAAATATGAACAAATAACAACTTCGAAAGTAACAACAAACAAAAAAAGGAAGAAATGAAATAAAAGTTTCTATAACTTCTTGTATTGTTACAGAAATACTTGGGTAGATTATACAAATAGGGCAGGTCACTTATTGTGAAACCTGAAGAGAAAAATTGAAAGGAAGTTTCTAGAAATTCTATGTTAAAGTAGGGATCACGTGAAAAATGGGGCAAGTTTCCTTTTCGTGAAACCTAGAGATAGCTCAATTTTGAGTTGAAACAATTGGATTCCCTCATTCGAAGGGAGAAACAATATAATTTAAGGCGGGTACTCGACACGAAGTTTTACAGACATTAATTCATTATACGTGGAGCAAATAAGGGAGGGCACTTATGTAGAGTGACACCTCATTGAAAAAAGACCTAAAGTAACAATTTTATTATTTTAGTTTGTTAGTATATGGTTTGGGAAAGATCAAATGGGATTTTGGAAAAGTGTTCATGGCCGTATTTATTGTACTCGGACGAGCGCGACGCGGATGAAAAGTTGAACAGGCACTGTTTTCACTATAGTCTGTTGATATAGTTGAAGAGTTCACTGTAGCAGCACAAAACGTTGATGGCAAAGAAAGTTATTGCAATGATGGAAAATAACTAGTTACACTAGATTTACGAGAGGCTATTGCTTGAAAAACTTGTAGGTTATAGTTGAATGCACCAGAAAAATCCCAACGGAGGAAGAAAAATTAGATATTGATTAGCAATTCATAAGGAAGATTCCTTAGGTTGAAAAAGTATTCCCATATGTGATTGGAAACTACATGACAGTATAACTGGTAGATAGATTGTAGGTTCTGGAAGGTTCCAGAGCAATGATAAGTTGTTTAAATTGGGTAGAGAATCCCTCGGCGGAAAACTAGATTATATAGACAGTGGGTATTTTAGAAATATCCCTCGATGTGAGATAGCATCTCAGAAAATCTTTCATTTTGAAAGTTAGACTTGATTGTTTGAGTTTGATCAAGAAGATCTCTTGAAAGCAGTTATTATCACATAGCAACTTTCACTGTCTATAAATTCCAAATAAAAGCATTGAGCCTTTTAAAAGCGATGAAAATGTGGTTGAAACATGAAGTAGGTACATATCATTGCTTCATGAAGAAGGCGATGTTGCTGTTGACGGTTGGTTTTAAAACTCGGACATGGCGTCGAATTTAAAACTTTGCATCTGGAGTGGAGGAGGCGAGCTTTAGTTAAGCTCTAACTGACTGGTTTGACTTCTGACATACAAGTGAGACCCGCTCAACGGAGCGCGGAGAGACCAGGGAAGGGAAAAAGAGTGGGGGTAGGAGACGAAAGGAATACATATAAGAATAGCCCACTTTAAAGTAATAAAAATCTTCTTGATGAAATGATCTTCAAGGAGTTGATAGCAGGAGTCACTAGCGCAGCCTGGTGGGTGAAAAAGTAGACGAAGTTCTCTTGATCACGGAGATGATAGCTGGCGATAGCGACGAGATCTGGTGGCTAGATTGGTAAGGAAGTCCTCTTGTACCGGGAAGAATTGAGGAACTTCAGAGATTCGCTGCTAGATGACGCTAGGTGGGCCATGGAAGATATATATCTAGAACAGACTTACAGGTGGTGTAAGAAACATATACCAACAAAGAAAAATCTGGAGATCACTGTTGGTGTATGAGAAAAAAGGAAGGGATGAACTAAAGCAAAGAGAAGCAAAAGCTTACTCTATCTTACCGTGTATTCTAAAGAATACACCAAGCTGGGAGGGGCATACACCAACAGAGAACAAAGACAAGAAATTAAAAGTTTAAAGGTAAAGGAGCAATTAAAGACAATGGTCTGATGATATATCCATTAGTGGTCAAGATCTTGGCTACCCTGACCCTCCCATCCCTTCCAGGGTAACACTCGATCACTCTACCAGAATACCAGACCATGGGAGGAGAAACATCCCTAACCAGGACCTAGTCCCACAATTTAATGTCGGGATTGGAGAGAAACCAAATCTGTCTCCGTTGCAAGGAAGTTAAGTATTCCAAATTCCACCTCTTCCAGAAAGAATTACGGAGGGCTTCAAGTTTACGCCAGACAATAGGTATATTAGAATCCCTGTAAGAGTTGGGAAGGGGAGGAGGGACAGAAAGAGAAGTGTCTATAAGGAAGTGACCAGGTGTGAGTGGAAGCAGGTCATCCGGAACATTGGAAAGCGGAGTTAAAGGGCGAGATTTAACAACACCTTCAATCTGAACAGACAGCGAATTAAATTCTTCATAAGTCAGAATGCGATTACCTAAAATTTTCTTAAGTGATGTTTAGTGAGATTTGCGCAGGATTCCCACCTACCACCGTGATGAGGAGCGTAGGGAGGTATCAAACGCCATTTGAAACCCTTTGAGTTGGAAAAATTAGAAATCCGTTCCTAGGCACGAGAAGAAGTGAGAGCTTTCTTCCACAAGGAAGCTGTGCCTTGAAAAGTGGAAGCGTTATCAGAGAACATCTCCGAAGGAACACCACGCCTAGCAGCGAAGCAAGAGACAGCTTATAAAAAGTAAGAAGTAGAGGCATTCGTTACTAGTTCCAAATGGTTCGCGCCAGTAACCATGCAAACAAAGAGAGAAACATACGGCTTACCAAACAATTTGCGTTTAGCTTCAGGGGAGTTGCGTTGATATTGGAACGAACCCATATAGTCCACACCAATTAGAGCAAATGGACGTTTAGGAGAAAAGCGAAAGGAGTGCCGATCGCTCAATAATTGAGTATTGACTTTAAGTTTAGCTTTGAAGCAAGGAATGCACTTGTGAATTACAGAGGAAACTTCATGAATTCCATTTATAATCCAGTACTTTTCCCTTAAGAGGCAAAGCAGTGTGCGTTTACAAACATGCAGATTACGGTAATGAAAGTCACGTATAATTAAAGAAGTTACGAGATGTTTAGATGGCAAAATAACAGGATGCTTTTTGTCCTCAGAAAGCAAAGATTGCGAGAGCCTACCACCTACCCTGAGTAACCTATTGTCATCAGCGAACGGGGCTAAATCACGAAGACGACTGGATTTGGGAGGATCCCTTTTAGAAAAAAGTAAAGACAATTCAGAAGAAAAGGCTTCTTGCTGTGTTAGTTGCAAAACCTTAATGGTAGCGAGATTCAATTCATGACTGGTAAGGTGTGGTTTGGGGAGAAGAAGTTGGTCAACCTCAAGATATTTCCATCTGAGAAGATAGGCAAAAATTCGAATAAATTTGTGAAAGGAAGAATAGCGGGACAGCAAAGGATGAGAAACGTTGGAAACAAGACACGATGCAGTAGATTTAGATACTTTAGCGTCAGACAAGTTGAAGTTTGTAGCTCGAGGTTTAGAAGGCCAACAAGAAGAGTCTCCGATTAACCACGAGGGCCCACGCCAGTACCACTGAGAAGCTGCCCATTGAGAGGGTAAACATCCACGAGAAATGATGTCAGCAGGGTTGTCAGCTCTGGGCACATGCCTCCATTGACATCCCGAAGAAAGAGTTTGAATTTTTAAAACCCTGTTTGAACAAAAGTTTGCCAATGAGCGGGGTTTTTAGCAATCCAAGAAAGGGTAATCATGCAATCGCTCTAGAGATAGATTTTCGAGAATTCGACTTTTAATACTTCCCGTAATTTCTTAACAATTTCTGCGGCCATGAGTGCAGCACACAATTCAAGCCTAGGCAAAGTGATAGTTTTAAGAGGAGCCACCCTCGATTTGGTACAAACAATGTTAGAAACTGAAGATCCATTTGATAAACCGCGATAAACCAAATATGCACAGCAACCGTAAGCTTTTTCGAAACTGTCCGCAAACACATAAAGGAAAAAGAAGCATTAGGATGAGCGTTAATTACATTCCTGGGAATTTGAATAAGGGAAAGATCAAGCAAACTGCTGCTAAAAGAGAGCCATCTGTTAAGAAAAGAAAGGGGAACAGTGTCGTCCCATTCACATTTGAGCGACCATAGCTCTTGCGTGAAAAGTTTGGCTATAACAATAACTGGGGCAAGGAATTGAAGCGGATCAAAAATATTTGCAATTTCAGGGAGAATTTGTCTTTTTGTGTTAGGGAGCTCTTCTGCAAGCGATACTTTATAGATGAGAGTGTCAGTGCTAGTGCACCAGAGAACTCCAAGAGTTTTTATGGATTCGGAGTCTCCACAAATTTCGACGGAGGATGGGTCTACATCTTCAATAGGAAACCGGGCGAGAAACCCATGGGAGTTGGAATTCTACTTATGAAGTGGGAATCCTCCATTCTTTAACAATGCTTGAAGTTCTAGTGACACGAAAGAAGCTTCCTCCAGAGTGGGGAAGGACTGCAAGTAATCGTCAACATAGAATGATGTAGTTAGTGCTTCGGAAGCTTTAGAATCAAATAAATGACCATCTAGAGAGGCTAACAAGTGTAAGGATCGGATAGCAAGGAAAGCAGAAGGTTTTAAGCCATAAGTAACCGTCTTTGAGTGAAATACCTGAACGGGCTTGCTGATTTCGTCGAGCCACAAGATTCTTTGGCGATCTCGTTGTTCAGGCTGAATTAAAACCTAACGGTACATCTGTTTTATATCCGCTAAAACAGCTATGGGAAATAATCGAAAGTTTAAGAGTATAGCAGATAAATCTGGCTGAATAGCAGGACCAGAGTAAAGAGTATCGTTAAGACTGTTGCCATTAACGTCAGGTGATGAACCATTGAAAACAACTCGGATTTTATCCTTTACAAGAAAACCTTTTCAATTGGGGGGTGCAATTCGTCATCAGATTTGCTGACAACTTCCATATGATCCAAGCTTTCATACTCATCCATGAAATCAGTATACTGCTGTTTAACGAGAGGTTCTTTCTTGAATTTGCTCTCGATAGCAAAGAGAGCTTTTCGAGCTTTGGGTTGAGAGTTAATAAGTTTAGGGGGATTATGTAACCTTGGCATCTGAACAATGAACAGGACATCAGAAGAACGAGTGGTGGTGTTCAGAAAGAGTTGCTCACAGAATTCGTTTTCTGAAGAGGTCACGTTAGGAGAATCAACGCTTTCGAGCCTCCAGAACTGTTCCAAGTAAGTATTAGCGAAATAACATTGCGATGCGCGTTGGGGAGAATAATGAGGAAGTTGACCGGTGATGATCCATCCAAAATTAGTGTCTCTGGCAACCACGTTTGAGGATAACTTACGAACCTGTTTACGAAGGCAATTCCAGAAAACATTGGCACTAAAGAGTATGTCAATGGGGTTTTGTACATTGAACAGAGGATCGGCTAGCCTTAAATGCGAGGGAATGTTTAAACCTGAAATATCCACAGAGTGACTTGGAGTATCTTCTCGTATGCTATTGAGAATGAGACAGTTTGAGAAAGTTATTTCTGTGACAAATGTCTCTTATGGTTAGCTTTGAAAACTGTAAAGCTTGCGATTTTGAGCTGTTAATGCCCGATACGTTAATAGAAGGCCTAGTTTTCTAATCAAAGAATTAGACACAAAATCATGAGTTGCCGCTGAATCAAGAAGACCGCGTGCACGGACCCAGTTGTCAAAGTTATTCTGAACTTCGATTTGGACAGTGGACAATAGTACTTGGGCACTACGTATGGACTTGGCATTTTGAATATAAGATGAAGCATTGGAACTGTTAACATTGTCACTTTTCTGAGAAGTAGATGCGGTCGATGACCTTGCTTGATCATGACGATGTAGTAGAGTGTGATGAGAATTTTCACAATGGAAGCAAAGTCTGGTGGACTTGCAATTTGAAGCAGAATGCGTGGGTGCTAGGCAGTTGAAGCAATGTTTATTCTGGGAAACTAATTTTCTTCTGTCGTCGACTGGCAGTTCTTTAAAATATTTACATAGATATAAGGCGTGGGAATCTTTACAAAGTATGCACTTGAATGGTTTTATTTAAACACTTACGGGGTTCGCTTTGAGTGTTTAAAACGAGAGAACTAGCAATACGGCGTTCACTAGACTTAGTTGGGTAAGCAGTGGCGTTTGACTTGAGTTTAGATGAGCTGGACCCAGGTTTTTGGGTACTAGACGCTAAGCGTTCGCTTTTAGGTTTAAGAGACATTGATTCAAATTTAGAACTAGGGGATGAGGGTTCACTTTGATTAGCTAAAGCAGTTAATAGTTGGCATCTAGCATTTATGAAAGTGACTAAATGCTCGTAAGAGTAATCGTCTTCTCTGGAAAGTTCCATCTCCCAAGCTTTGAGGGTAGCAACATCGACTTTAGAAACCACTAAATGTATTAGGAAAGTGTCCCAGTGATCAGTGGGTTGATCTAATTGGGATAGAGCTTTAACGTGGAGTTGTGTTGTATCAATGAGAGTACGCAAACTAGTCACGTCATTGTGCTGTGACGCAAGTAAGTTAAAAAGGGCCTTCATATGGCGTTGGATACGTAACCGTGAATTACCGTACCTTTCTTTCAACAAGTTAAAGGCAATGGGGTAGTTTTCGGCACTTAATGGGAGTGCTTCAACTAACTGCAGAGCTTGACCTCGGAGGATAGATCTCAAATAATGAAACTTGTAGATGACTTGAATGTCTTCATTGTCATGAACAAGAGAACAAAATAGTTCATAGAAAGTATCCCAAGTAGATTCGTCTCCAGTGAAGTGGGGGTAAATCAATCTTAGGTAGGATTGGTTTGGGCTTGTGAGTGCATCGCGAGAAGAGGTTTGTTGTTCATGAAGGGAACCAAGAACAGAACCGTCTTTTTTCTGTTCTTCTTCGAGTTGGCATATTATTTTAAAAGCAGAACCTATACCTTCGTAATATTGATTTTCTACTTCGACTCGATCTTCTGTTTGACTGAGCATACAAGTTCCGATTTCAGTTTGGATGTTACAATAATTTTCATATGAACGTTCAAAATCCTTTACACGATGTTTTAACAAATCTAATTGAGCTTCTGAGGGATCTAGCTCTTTGATGTATTTTCTAAATCGGGTAATTTGCCCTTTAGAGGATGCTCGTTTAGAAGTAAGTTTTTCATCCTTATCCTTTTCTGTAGGAGCCATGACAAAATAGGTAAATTAAAGTATTACTTACGAAACTGTGGAACCTTGGAAATGCTGTCAGACTGGCAGCAGCAAATAAGTTGAAAGAAAGGGACACACCAAAGGAGACAGGAGCGCCCTCTTTCTCCTTCGCAGGCTATGCACGGTGAAGCTATAGCTGAAAAATTCAAAGAAGATATTAATGATTTGCAAAATATTGACAAATAACCCTTGACAAAATAAAATGTCATAAATGGACTCTCCCGGGATTCTGGGACCAAATTTTTGGGTGGATTATTAGCTTGGGAATAACCTAACCCCCAAGGGAAGATGACGAAGGAAAAGAAGTGGGTTTCGGACTGGAGAAAAGGATGGAGAAATAGGACGAGATTCCCACAGAAGTTATAATTTTAACTTTAAGTATACTCAAAGGCAGCTGCCACTGCTAATCCGCTCTCCGATACCTAAAGTGGGTAGGGACCTGATCGAAGCTAACAGAAAACGCAGCTGGAACTTGGGCTCTTCGCAAGAAAGTTGCTGTAGCGTATTCCCTCTCAAGCATAAATATGCCTACTATGGGGAAGGGTGGTGGTCTGGCAAGACAAAGAGTAACAGATTTATTGTGTATCTGTTCAATGGAGTTTGTTTCTAAACACGTAATTTGAAGAGTACAATTAATTTGAATCAGCTTTGATATTTTAGTTTTGAAATTGTAGAATTTCAAAAGAGCGACCAAATGCTTCCAAGAAGGATAGGGATAAAGCTATTATACCCTTGGGAATAATTTTGGTAAGTGTACCAATAGTTGCATTTAGAAATGACTAAGCTTTTACCCAGCGAGGTGCCGACTAAAAGTTTAGACGATGAGAAACACTTATATTTTGAAAAACCAACCATATGTGTTTGAGAGAATCTCCACAAGCAGGAAGCTGGCGTAGCGAGCTATGCTTGCCTTACTGGCCAGTTAGAATTAGCTATTAAAGCTAAGAGAGACTTTACTAAGTTAATGACCAAGAGTTCTTGCTCAAATGCAACAAGTGGTGAAAACACTATAAATAGATTTATTTTTATTTAATAGGATGAGTCAAGGAAGACAGGATCTTGCCTAACCGTTATGTTAGAGAAATGATAAAACAAAGAACAAATCTTTAATTTATTTAACAATGTAAAATGAAGTAGGCCTAGTTTATGTAACAAATATATAATTTTGATTTTTATAAACAATTGGGGTCGCAGACCTCCAAAAACATCTAAAGCTTGCGCCAGGCAATTGACAATTTTTTTGGATTTAAACCTTTTCTATGTTTTAAAATCTTCGTAAGATTTTGAAATGGCTAAGATAAATAAACCTTAAAATTTTAAGATAATTGACGTAATTAATGTTAAACAATAAATCAAGTACAAGGTGTGTACTTTAAGGATTTTTAGATAGGTATCTTAGAAATATGAACAAATAACAACTTCGAAAGAAACAACAAACAAAAAAAGGAAGAAATGAAATAGAAGTTTCTATAACTTCTTGTATTGTTACAGAAATACTTGGGTAGATTATACAAATAGGGCAGGACACTTATTGTGAAACCTGAAGAGAGAAATTGAAAGGAAGTTTCTAGAACTCCTATGTTTAAGTAGGGATCACGAGAAAAATGGGGCAAGTTTCCCTTTCGTGAAACCTAGAGATAACTCACTTTTGAGTTGAAAGAATTGGATTCCCTCATTCGAAGGGAGAAACAATATAATTTAAGGCATGTACTCGATACGAAGTTTTACAGATATTAATTCATTATACGTGGAGCAAATAAGGGAGGGCACTTATGTAGAGTGACACCTCATTGAAAAAAGACCTAAAGTAACAATTTTATTATTTTAGTTTGTTAGTAAATGGTTTGGGAAAGATCAAATGGGATTGCGGAAAAGTGTTCATGGCCGTATTTATTGTACTCGGACAAGTGCGACGTGGATGAAAAGTTGAACAGGCACTGTTTTCACTATAGTCTGTTGATATAGTTGAAGAGTTCACTGTAGCAGCACAAAACGTTGATGGCAAAGAAAGTTATTGCAATGGTGGAAAATAACTAGTTACACTAGATTTACGAGAGTCTATTGCTTGAAAAACTTGTAGGTTATAGTTGAATGCACCAGAAAAATCCCAACGGAGGAAGAAAAATTAGATATTGATTAGCAATTCATAAGGAAGATTCCTTAGGTTGAAATAGTATTCCCATATGTGAGTGGAAACTACATGACAGTATAACTGGTAGATAGAGTGTAGGTTCTGGAAGGTTCCAGAGCAATGATAAGTTGTTTAAATTGGGTAGAGAATCCCTCGGCGGAAAACTAGATTATATAGACAGTGGGTATTTTAGAAATATCCCTCGATGTGAGATAGCATCTCAGAAAATCATTCATTTTGAAAGTTAGACTTGATAGTTTGAGTTTGATCAAGAAGATCTCTTGAAAGCAGTTATTATCACATAGCAACTTTCACTGTCTATAAAATCCAAATAAAAGCATTGAGCCTTTTAAATGCGATGAAAATGTGGTTAAAACATGAAGTAGGTACTTATCTTTGCTTCATGAAGAAGGCGATGTTGCTGTTGACGGTTGGTTTTAAAACTCGGACATGGCGTCGAATTTAAACGTTTGCCTCTGGAATGGAGGAGGCGAGCTTTAGTTAAGCTCTAACTGACTGGTTTGACTTCCGACGTACAAGTGAGACCCGCTCAACGGAGCGCGGAGAGACCAGGGAAGGGAAAAAGAGTGGGGGTAGGAGACAAAAGGAATACATATAAGAATAGCCCACTTTACAGTAATAAAAATCTTCGTGATGAAATGGTCTTCAAAGAGTTGATAGCAGGAGTCACTAGCGCAGCCTGGTGGGTGAAAAAGTAGACGAAGTTCTCTTGATCACGGAGATGATAGCTGGCGATAGCGACGAGATCTGGTGGCTAGATTGGAAAGGAAGTCCTCTTGTACAGAGAAGAATTGAGGAACTTCAGAGATTCGCTGCTAGATGACGCTAGGTGGGTCATGGAAGATATATATCTTGAACCGACTTACAGGTGGTGTAAGAAACATATACCAACAAAGAAAAATCAGGAGATCACTGATGGTGTTTGAGAAAAAGTAAGGGATGAACTAAAGCAAAGGGAAGCAAAAGCTTACTCTATCTTACCGTGTATTCCAAAGAATACACCAAGCTGGGAGGGGCATACACCAACAGAGAACAAAGACAAGAAATTAAGAGTTTAAAGGTAAAGGAGCAATTAAAGACAATGGTCTGATGATATATCCATTAGTGGTCAAGATCTTGGCTACCCTGACCCTCCCATCCCTTCCAGGGTAACACTCGATCACTCTACCAGTAATCCAGAACAAGGGAGGAGAAACATCCCTAACCAGGACCTAGTCCCACAATTTAATGTCGGGATTGGAGAGAAACCACTTCTGTCTCCGTTGCAAGGAAGTTAATTATTCCAAATTCCACCTCTTCCAGAAAGAATTACGGAGGGCTTCAAGTTTACGCCAGACAATAGGTATATTAGAATCCCTGTAAGAGTTGGGAAGGGGAGGAGGGACAGAAAGAGAAGTGTCTATAAGGAAGTGACCAGGTGTGAGTGGAAGCAGGTCATCCGTATTATTGGAAAGCGGAGTTAAAGGGCGAGATTTATCAACACCTTCAATCTGATCCGACAGCGAATTAAATTCTTCATAAGTCAGAATGCGATTACCTAAAACTTTTCTTATGTGATGTTTTGTGAGCTTTGCGCAGGATTCCCACCTACCACCCTGATGAGGAGCGTAGGGAGGTATAAAACGCCATTTGAAACCCTTTGAGTAGGAAAAATTAGAAATCTGTTCCATGGCAGGAGAAGATGTGAGAGCTTTCTTCCACAAGGAAGCTGCCCCTTGAAAAGTGGAAGCGTTATCAGAGAACATCTCCGAAGGAACACCATGCCTAGCAGCGAAGCGAGAGACAGCTTATAAAAAGTAATAAGTAGAGGCATTCGTTACTAGTTCCAAATGGATCGCGCCAGTAACCATGCAAACAAAGAGAGAAACATAGAGCTTACCAAACAATTTGCGTTTAGCTTCAGGGGAGTTGCGTTGATATTGGAACGGACCCATATAGTCCACACCAATTAGAGCAAATGGACGTATAGGAGAAAAGCGAAAGGAGTGCAGATCGCTCATTAATTGAGTATTGACTTTAAGTTTAGCTTTGAAGCAAGGAATGCACTTGTGAACTACAGAGGAAACTTCATGAATTCCATTTATAATCCAGTACTTTTCCCTTAAGAGGCAAAGCAGTGTGCGTGTACCAACATGCAGATTACGATAATAAAAGTCACGTATAATTAAAGAAGTTACGAGATGTTTGGAAGGCAAAATAACAGGATGCTTTTTGTCCTCAGAAAGCAAAGATTGCGAGAGCCTACCACCTACCCTGAGTAACCTATTGTCATCAACGAAAGGGGCTAAAGCACGAAGACGACTGGATTTGGGAAGATCCCTTTTAGAAGAAAGTAAAGACAATTCAGAAGGAAAGGCTTCTTGCTGTGTTAGTTGCAAAACCTTAATGGTAGCGAGATTCAATTCATGATTGGTAAGGTGTGGTTTGGGGAGAAGAAGTTGGTCAACCTCAAGATATTTCCATCTGAGAAGATAGGCAACAATTCGAATTAATTAGTGAAAGGATGAATAGCGGGACAGCAAGGGATGAGAAACGTTGGAAACAAGACACGATGCAGTAGATTTAGATACTGGAGCGTCAGGCAAGTTGAAGTTTGTAGCTGGAAGTTTAGAAGGCCAACAAGAAGAGTCTCCGATTAACCACGAGGGCCCACGCCAGTACAACTGAGAAGCTGCCAATTGAGAGGGTAAACATCCACGAGAAATGATGTCGGCAGGGTTGTCAGCGCTGGGCACATGCCTCCATTGATATCCCGAAGAAAGAGTTTGAATTTTGGAAACCCTGTTTGCAACAAAAGTTTGCCAATGAGCGGGGTTTTTAGCAATCCAAGAAAGGGTAATCATGGAATCGCTCTAGAGATAGATTTGCGAGAATTCGACTTTTAATACTTCCCGTAATTTCTTAACAAGTTCTGCGGCCATGAGTGCAGCACACAATTCAAGCCTAGGCAAAGTGATAGTTTTAAGAGGAGCCACCTTCGATTTGGCACAAACAATGTTAGAAACTGAAGATCCATTTGATGAACCGCGATAAACCAAATATGCACAGCAACCGTAAGCTTTTTCGGAACTGTCCGCAAACACATGAAGGAAAAAGATGCATTAGGATGAGCGTTAATTACATTCCTGGGAATTTGAAAAAGGGAAAGATCAAGCAAATTTCTGCTAGAAGAGAGCCATCTGTTACGAAAAGAAAGGGGAACAGTGTCGTCCCATTCACATTTGAGCGATCATAGCTCTTGCATGAAAAGTTTGGCTATAACAATAACTGGGGCCAGGAATTGAAGCGGATCAAAAATATTTGCAATTTCAGAGAGAATTTGTCTTTTTGTGTTAGGGAACCCTTCTGCAAGCGTAACTTTATAGATGAGAGTGTCAGTCCTAGTGCACCAGTGAACTCCAAGAGTTTTTATGGATTCAGAGTCTCCACAAATTTCGACGGAGGAGGGGTCTACATCTTCAATAGGAAACCGGGCGAGAAACCCATGGGAGTTGGAATTCTACTTATGAAGTGGGAATCCTCCATTCTTTAACAATGCTTGAAGTTCTAGTGACACGAAAGAAGCTTCCTCCAGAGTGGGGAAGGACTGCAAGTAATCGTCAACATAGAATGATGTAGTTGGTGCTTCGGAAGCTTTAGAATCAAATAAATGACCATCTAGAGAGGCTAACAAGTGTAGGGATCGGATAGCAAGGAAAGCGGAAGGTTTTAAGCCATAAGTAACCGTCTTTAAGCGAAATACCTTAATGGGCTTGCTGATTTCGTCGCGCCACAAGATTCTTTGGCGATCTCGTTGTTCAGGCTGAATTAAAACCTAACGGTACATCTGTTTTATATCCGCTATAACAGCTATGGGAAATAATCGAATGTTTAAGAGTATAGCAGATAAATCTGACTGAATAGCAGGACCAGAGTAAAGAGTATCGTTAAGACTGTTGCCATTAACGTCAGGTGATGAACCATTGAAAACAACTCGGATTTTATCCTTTACAAGAGGGTTTTTCCACACGGGATGATGATTTAAAAAAACCGTTTCAATTGGGGTGTGCAATTCGTCATCAGATTTGCTGACAACTTCCATATGATCCAAGCTTTCATACTCATCCATGAAATCAGTATACTGCTGTTTAACGAGAGGTTCTTTCTTGAATTTGCTCTCGATAGCAAAGAGAGCTTTTCGAGCTTTGGGTTGAGAGTTAATAAGTTTAGGGGGATTATGTAACCTTGGCATCTGAACAATGAACCGGACATCAGAAGAACGAGTGGTGGTGTTCAGAAAGAGTTGCTCACAGAATTCGTTTTCTGAAGAGGTCACGTTAGGAGAATCAACGCTTTCGAGCCTCCAGAACTGTTCCAAGTCAGTATTAGCGAAATAACATTGCGATGCGCGTTGGGGAGAATAATGAGGAAGTTGACCGGTGATGATCCATCCAAAATTAGTGTCTCTGGCAACCACGTTTGAGGATAACTTACGAACCTGTTTACGAAGGCAATTCCAGAAAACATTGGCACTAAAGAGTATGTCAATGGGGTTTTGTACATTGAACAGAGGATCGGCTAGCCTTAAATGCGAGGGAATGTTTAAACCTGAAATATCCACAGAGTGACTTGGAGTAACTTTTCCTATGCTATTGAGAATGAGACAGTTTGAGAAATTTATTTTTGTGACAAATGTCTCTTAGTGTTAGCTTTGAAAACTGTAAAGCTTGCGATTTTGAGCTGTTAATGCCCGATACGTTAATAGAAGTGGGGTTTACAGGTAGGCCTAGTTTTCTAATCAAAGAATTAGACACAAAATCATGAGTTGCCGATGAATCAAGAAGACCGCGTGCACGGATCCAGTTGCCAAAGTTATCCTGAACTTCGATTTGGACAGTGGACAATAGTACTTGGGCACTACGTATGGACTTGGCATTTTGAATATAAGATGAAGCATTGGAACTGTTAACATTGTCACTTTTCTGAGAAGTAGATGCGGTCGATGACCTTGCTTGATCATGACGATGTAGTAGAGTGTGATGAGCATTTTCACCATGGAAGCAAAGTCTGGTGGACTTGCAATTTGAAGCAGAATGCGTGGGTGCTAGGCAGTTGAAGCAATGTTTATTCTGGGAAACTAATTTTCTTCTGTCGTCGACTGGCAGTTCTTTAAAATATTTACATAGATATAAGGCGTGGGAATCTTTACAAAGTATGCACTTGAATGGTTTTATTTAAACTCTTACGGGGTTCGCTTTAAGTGTTTAAAACGGGAGAACTAGCAATACGGCGTTCACTAGACTTAGTTGGGTAAGCAGTGGCGTTTGACTTGAGTTTAGATGAGCTGGACCCAGGTTTTTGGGTACTAGACGCTAAGCGTTCGCTTTTAGGTTTAAGAGACATTGATTCAAATTTAGAACTAGGGGATGAGGATTCACTTTAATTAGCTAAAGCAGTTAATAGTTGGCATCTAGCATTTATGAAAGTGACTAAATGCTCGTAAGAGTAATCGTCTTCTCTGGAAAGTTCCATCTCCCAAGCTTTGAGGGTAGCAACATCGACTTTAGAAACCTCTAAATGTATTAGGAAAGTGTCCCAGTGATCAGTGGGTTGATCTAATTGGGATAGAGCTTTAAAGTGAAGTTGTGTTGTATCAATGAGAGTACGCAAACTAGTGACGTCATTGTGCTGTGACGCAGGTAAGTTATATAGAGCCTTCATATGGCGTTGAATACGTAACCGTGTATTACCGTATCTTTCTTTCAACAAGTTAAAGGCAATGGGGTAGTTTTCGGCACTTAATGGGAGTGCTTCAACTAACAGCAGAGCTTGACCTCGGAGGATAGATCTCAAATAATGAAACTTGTAGATGACTTGAATGTCTTCAATGTCATGAACAAGAGAACAAAATAGTTCATAGAAAGAATCCCAAGTAGATTCGTCGCCAGAGAAGTGGGGGTAAATCAATCTTAGGTAGGATTTGTTTGGGCTTGTGAGTGCATCGCGAGAAGAGGTTTGTTGTTCGTGAAGGGAACCAAGAACAGAACCGTTTTTTTCTGTTCTTCTTCGAATGTGCATATTATTTTAAAAGCAGAACCTATACCTTCGTAATATTGATTTTCTACTTCGACTTGATCTTTAGTTTGACTGAGCATACAAGTTTCGATTTCAGTTTGGATGTTACAATAATTTTCATATGAACGTTCAAAATCCTTTACACGATGTTTTAACAAATCTAATTGAGCTTCTGAGGGATGTATTTTGATGTATTTTCTAAATCGGGTAATTTGCCCTATAGAGGATGCTCGTTTAGAAGTAAGTTTTTCATCCTTATCCTTTTCTGTAGGAGCCATGACAAAATAGGTAAATTAAAGTATAACTTACGAAACTGTGGAACCTTGGAAATGCTGTCAGACTGGCAGCAGCAAATAAGTTGAAAGAAAGGGACACACCAAAGGACACAGGAGCGGCCACTTTCTCCTTCACAGGCTATGAACGGTGAAGCTATAGCTGAAAAATTCAAAGAAGATATTAATGATTTGCAAAATATTGTCAAATAACCCTTGACAAAATAAAATGTCATAAATGGACTCTCCCGGGTTTCTGGGACCAAATTTTTGGGTAGATTATTAGCTTGGGAAGAACCTAACCCACAAGGGAAGATGATGAAGAAAAAGAAGTGGGTTTCGGACTGGATTTATTTATCGTATGGCGTATACATGAGCTACAGATCTATATTTACACTATTTACATAGTTAATCGCTTGTGGCGTCCCCAGGAAAAATTCTCTTCTACCTCCGTCGAAACGGCTCAGTGGGCATTCTTGGGTTATGTGCTTCACAGTTTGCCTCTCAGCACCACAGTCACAACAAGATGATGACTAGGGGCAGATGACCTCGTAGTTCCGCCCCTTAAAACAACAATAACTAACTAACTAACAAGATGATGACTTTTTCCTCCATTTGTATAGCAGATCTGCACACACACCATGGTTAGTTCGGATCCGGTTTAGCTTGGACCATACTTTCCGAGGTTGTTCAAAGCCAGGTACCTTCTGTGAGATGCATGGCATTTCCAAAGACTCTGCTGGGGCGAATTGTCTCCATTCATTAGACCATTTCTCAGTAAGGTTGAAATTACTCATTGCCAGGTTCTCCGCCGTGCAGATGGGTGGATGTCTTGACTTCAGTCTATCTATATGTAGATGGTGGATATCCTCATGAATGGGCAGTCTTTGATTAATCTGGATCTTCTTGTATTCATTCATCAAAGCATTGCATCTGCGGAGGTGGGGTGGGGGAATATGGCTTAATACAGGCAGCCACTGAATAGGAGTTGATCTGATCGTGCCTGTGATCATTCTCATTGTGTCATTTAATTTAACATCTATTCTCTTCACATGAGGGCTGTTTATCCAGACAGGGGCACAATACTCTGCAGTAGAGTAAACCAGGCCAAGAGCTGAGCTACGTAAAGTAGTTGCACTTGCACCCCAAGTAGTACCACATAGTTTTCGAATGATGTTGTTGCGTGTCTGAATCTTGGCAGCACTCTTTCTCAAGTGTTCTTGGAACGACAGCGTTCTATCGAGTGTTACGCCCAGATATTTGGGGTGTCTATTGTGGCGGAGAAGGGTGTTATCGAAGTATACCTTGAGATCCCTTGAAGCCATTCGATTGCTCAGATGAAAACAAGAAACTTCTGTTTTACTCATGCTTGGTTGGAGTCTCCATTTTCGGAAGTAGTCTCCTAAAACAGCGAGATCTTTTGTCAGCGTTTCCTCTATCTCCTCGAAGCATAGGTCGTTAGTGGCAAGTGCCCAATCATCTGCATAACCAAATTTCCTGGATTTTGTGGGGGTATATCTGAAATATATAAATTGAACAGAAGTGGGGCAAGCACTGATCCTTGTGGAAGTCCATTGTTTAGTTTGCTGGATCTGCTGATTTCACGTCCCATGACTACGCGAAATGTTCTGTCACTCAGCATGTTGTTTATAAGGTGGGCCAGACTCCTGCATGGAATCACTTTAAGGAGTTTACTGATAACGCCTTCTCTCCACACTGTGTCGTAAGCTGCCTGTAGGTCTACAAATGCTACCGAAGTCTTTAGTCTTTGTTGGAATCCTGCTTCGATGAAGGTAGTTAATGACAGGACTTGATCGGCACAACTTCTTTGTGGTCTGAATCCTGCTTGTTCAATAGGGATCGTTTCGAACACTTTTGTAGCAATTCTATTCAAGATTAGTCTTTCTAGTAGTTTATAGCATGCACTGAGCAATGCTATTGGTCTATAGCTCTCTGGTGTTTCACTAGGCTTTCCTGGTTTTAGGATTGCAATGACTTTACTCATTTTAAATAAGCGAGGTAGGTTGCCTGTTCGAAGAATGTAAGTTAGAAACCTAGATAACCATAGTTTCGTATTTTCTCCACTATTAATCAGAAACTCGGGGTGAATCCCATCAAATCCCGGTGCTTTACCAGATTTCATATCTTCTAAAGCTTCATCGATATCGTGCACACTAAATGGTCTAGTGTATTCCGAATGAAGGGGGCATGTGGCCTTGAGACTGGTTAATTGCTTTTTGATATTTCTTGTATGATTTCTGTCTCTCGGTGTCCTAGACAAAGCAACTATATGAGCAGCAATTTGGTTTGGAGTAACTGCAGGATTTTTACGAACAATGGGAGTGGCCCCACCAAGCTTCCGTAACAATGACCATGCCTTTCTGCTCGATTCTCTGAAATTCATAGATGTTACAGTTTCAATCCATCTTTCTCTTCGGGCATTATCAAGATTATGAAGCAGTTCATCCCCGATTTCTTGTTCGCCACTGGAAAGGAACTCTTGGTATAGCTTTTCATTGTCATCAGTCCATCCAGGAATGTATTCCTTTCTGTAACCTCTAGGAATGTGTCTTTTTGCTGTGGCAATTACAGCACCCACAAATCTCTCATAGTTGTTGCTTGTTGGCGGTATCCATCTGACACATTTATCAAGGTCACTCGAGAACGCTTTCCAGTCTGCTTTCCTGAAGTTCCATCGTGGGCGAGGATAAGAAGTTACCAGAGGTATCTGCATTCCAACCTCAAGACGCACAGGACGATGTTGACTACGTGGGAAATCTTGAAGTACTTTCCGTGAAGTAAACAGAGGTTGTTTATTTTGATCACTGGAAACAAAACATAGGTCTGGGTTGAACTCCTTTTTCCATGCGGCAGATCTAAATGTACCTCTATCTTTTGCATCAAATATAAGATGAATGTCATGTTCCTCGACCCAATTCATGAGAGTGTCTCCATTAGAATCGGTGGCACTATAATTCCATTCTACATGGTGACTGTTGAAATCTCCCACATAGATGGCTGGGTGGTTTTGTACCTGAATCATCTGGGAGGGCCACGGAGAAAGTGGAGGCTTGTAGATGTTTGTAATGATGAAATCTCCAACTTTGATGACAACAGTGTGAATGTCATATTTAGAGCTAGATGTGAGCAATGAAGCATTTTCAATGGTGCTGCGAACATATGTAGCAGTGCCATATGCATGGTGGTATGTCGCACCTACGATATCATATCCTGATATTTGCCCTCTGGTTTGTAATTGATGTTCGTCCACCACATGTGTTTCCTGAATAGCAACCACATCGATGTTTTCATCTCGTAGGATTTTTGACAAGTAGTGGCATTTGGATTTACTTATGCCTTCTATATTTAGATGTAGAACTTTAAGCGTAGGCCCGAAGGTCTTTGCCTGTTGGTTCTGAAAAGAACCATTTGAATGATTTTTCATTTTCATGTACAATAGCCAGGAGATCGCTAAGATAGTCTGGCAGCCTGATCACTGTTGCTCGTTTAGCACCACCCAGGGAGCACGTGTAGGGTAATTTCAGGTTAAGGCCTACGGACGTGAGCAATAGGACGAGAGTCCCACAGAAGTTATAATTTTGACTTTAAGTATACTCAAAGGCAGCTGCCACTGCTAATCCGCTCTCCTATACCTAAAGTGGGTAGGGACCTGAGCGAAGCTAACACAAAACGCAGCTGGAACTTGGGCTGTTCGCAAGAAAGTTGCTGTAGCGTATTCCCTCTCAAGCATAAATATGCCTACTATGGGGAAGGGTGGTGGTCTGGCAAGTCAAAGAGTAACAGATTTATTGTGAATCTGTTCAAAGAAGTTTGTTTCTAAACAAGTAATTTGAAGGGTACAATTAATTTGAATCAGCTTTGATATTTTAGTTTTGAATTTGTAGAATTTCCAAAGAGCGACCAAATGCTTCCAAGAAGGATAGGGATAAAGCTATTATACCCTTGGGAATAATTTAGTATGTGTACCAATAGTTGCATTTAGAAATGACTAAGCTTTTACCCAGCGAGGTGCCGACTAAAAGTTTAGACAATGAGAACACTTATATTTTGAAAAACCAACCATATGTGCTTGAGAGTATCTCCACAAGCAGGAAGCTGGCATAGCGAGCTATGCCTGCCTTACTGGCCAGTTAGAATTAGCTATTAAAGCTAAGAGAGACTTTACTAAGTTAATGACTAAGAGTTCTTGCTCAAATGCAACAAGTGGTGAAAACCCTATAAATAGATTTATTTTTTATTAAATAGGAAGAGTCAAGGAAGACAGGATCTTGCTTAACCGTTATGTTAGAGAAATGATAAAACAAGGAACAAATATTTAATTTATTTAACAATGTAAAATGAAATAGGCCTTGTTTATGTAACAAATATATAATTTTTATTTTTATAAACAACTAGCTGAAGTACCCGTGCTTCGCTACGCGTCATAAATAAATTAAAATGTGAAGGTGACAGTTAAAACAGGGGATAGGCGAGGTGCTGCGCAGAGATAGATTAAGGATGGAACATTTCGTCTAGCTACACCGCTCGGCGTTGACCGTGTTTTATAGCACAAATTTTAGGTTTTACTCGCTAACAGTTGCAGATACCTTTCGGATAGAAAATGTAATTTTAAACCGCGCATATGCCATCAAAAGTTTGCTATTTCTTGGCGTTCTCTTTTTATTTGAAATGGAAATATGAAAGTTTGAAACCAAAGGGTGTAGTGACGTCACTAAAATGGTCGCCATTTTAAATAGTGCAAAGTATTGAAATCAAAGGTAACCTATATGTTAACCAGGTAAATCAGCTACTTCCATGTAAAATTCACGTAAATCGGACCAGTGGTACTTGCGAGATTGAGTAATACACAGACACACACCATCTCAATTTTAGCCTCGCTTCGCTCGCGTCATAGTCGTATCATATTGGTTTTCAATGAAATGCAGGTTTAACCCCGTTAACACCCCTTTAGAACCTGAATACCCAAAAATCCCTCCTTAGTAGACGTTTTCGACACACAACAAACAAACATATCCCCAAAATATCATTCTTCTAACTTTAATAGTTTTGGTTGGTCGATGAGAGCAAACATACAAAAATCCTTCCTTAGTGGACGTTTTTCTTCCAGAAGTTCACCCCTCCCCATATGCCCCTTAAATTGCATTTATTAAAACACGGTCGAACACCTATTTATTTTATTTATTTATTCATTTATTTATTTATTTTTAAGCTGATAGATTTCCTCCGAGTTTCAGACTCCTCCCTATGTCGTTTAAGAGATACACGCTCAGTTAGGAATCTTTCAACCCCCACTTTTCATCCCTTTCACCTCATAATATACACTACATCGAAAAACCATTAGACATGTGTCAGCTTATTTTTAATGATTAGTATATGTGCCAAGTATCACATCCCCAAATGAAACCACTCGTGAGATATTGTTATTCAATGGAAAGCACGTTTACCCCCTTAAAACCTCTCTAGAACCTGAATATCCAAAACTCTTTCCTTAGTGGACGTTTTCGACATACAACGAACATATCCCCAAAATTTCATGTTTATAACTTCAATAATTTTGGCTGGGCGATGATGAGTGAGTGAGTCAGTCAGGATATTTTCTTTCATTTATTTTTGAAAATTTCACCCCTCCCCATGAACCCCTTAAATTGGATTTATGAAACAAACGGTAAAACACCTATTTACTTATTTAAAGCTGTTTTCCCCCTGAGTTTGATGAGTGAGTAAGTGAGTCAATCAGTTAGGACACTTTCTTTTCTGTTTTTTCCCCATAATTTCACCCCTCTCTAAGGGCCCCCTAAATTGGATTTATGAAAAAACGTTCGAACACCAATTTACTTGTATTTTAAGCTGTTTTTTCCCACCGAATTTCAAACTTCACGCCTATGTCGTTTCAGAGATACACGCTCCGTCAAGAATCCCTCAACCCCCAATTTTCACCCCTTTCACCTCATAATATACACCACGTCGATAAACCCTTAGACATATGTCTGATTATTTTTAATGATTAGTTTATATACCGAATATCACATCCCCAAACAAACAACTCATGAGATGTCGTTATTCAATGAAATGCACGTTTACCCCCTTAACATCTCTTTAAAACACGAATAAACAAAAATCATTCCTTAGTTGACGTTTTCGACATACAGCGAACATATTCCCAAAATTTCATGTTTCCAACTTTAATAGTTTTCGCTGGACGTGATGAGTGAGTGAGTCAGACAGGTCATTTTCTATCATTTATTTTACCAGAATTTCACCCCTCCCCATGGGCCCCTTAAATTGGATTGATTAAAAAACTCTTGAACACCTATTAACTTATTTCTTAAGCTGTCATTTTCCCCTGAGTCAGTCGGTTAGGACACTTTCTCTCATTTTTCCCCCCAGAATTTCACCACACCCCATTGGCCCCTTAAATTAATTTATGAAAAAAAACAGTCGAAAACCGATTTACTTACTTTTTAAGCGGTTTGTTTTTTGCTGAGTTTCAAATTTCTCGCCAATGTCGTTTAAGAGATAGGCCTACACGCTCCATTAGAAATCCTTCAACCCCCACTTTTCAGCCCTTTCACCTCATAATAATACACCACATCGAAAAACGCTTGGACACATGTCTGCGTATTTTTAATGATTAGTTTATATGCCGAGTATCACATCCACAAATGAAACCACTCGTGAGATATTGATATTCAATGAAATGCAGGTTTAACCCCCTTAAGACCCCTTTAGAACCAGAATATCCAAAAAAACCTCCCTTAGTGTACGGTTTTGACATACAACGAACATATCCCCGAAATGTCATGTTTCCAACTTCAATATTTTTGGCTGGGCGATGATGAGTGAGTGAATGAGTCAGGACATTTCCTTTCATTTTTTTTCTTCAGAATTTGACCCCTCCCGATGAACCCCTTCAATTTGATTGAAAAACAAACTGTCGAAAAGCTATTTACTTACTTTAAAGCAGTTTTTTCCCCCTGAGTTTGATGAGTGAGTCAGTCAGTCAATCAGTTAGGACACTTTCTTTCCTGTCCCCCTCCCCCCGAATTTCACCCCTCCCCATGGGCCCCTTAAATTGGATTTATGGAAAAGCGGTGAAACACATATTTACTTATTTTTGTGCTGATTTTTTTTCCCGCTGAGTTTCAAACTCCTCGCCTATGTCGTTTAAGAGATACACGCTCCGTTAGGAATCTTTCAATCCCCACTTTTCACCCCTTTAACCTCATAAACACATCGAAAAACCCTCAGACACGTGTCTTATTACTTTTTAATGATAAGTTTATATGCCGTGTATCACATCCCCCAATGAAACCAATCGGGAGATATTGTTATTCAATGAAATGCAGGTTTAATCCCCTTAAGACCCCTTTAGAACCTGAATATCCGAAAATCCTCCCTTAGTAGACGGTTTTGACATACAATGAACATATCCCCAAACTGTCATTGTTTCTAACTTCAATAATTTTGGCTAGGCGATGATGAGTGAGTGAGTAAGTGAGTGAGTCTGGACATTTTCTTTCAATTTTCTTTTTTCAGAATTTCACCCCTCCCCATGAACCCCTTAAATTTGATTTATGAAAAAAAACCTGTCGAACAGCTATTTACTTACTTTAAAGCAGTTTTTCCCCCTGAGTTTGATGAGTGAGCCAGTCAGTCAATCAGTTAGGACACTTTCTTTCCTGTCCCCCCCCCAGAATTTCATCTCTCCCCATGGGCCCCTTAAATTGGATTTATGAAAAAACTGTCAAACACATATTTACTTCTTTTTTATGTTGATTTTTTTCCGCTGTGTTTCAAACTCCTCGCCTATATCGTTTATGAGACACACGCTCCGTTAAGAATCTTTTAATCCCCACTTTTCACCCCTTTCACCTCATAATATACACCACATCGAAAAACCCTCAGACACATGTCTTCTTATTTTTAATGATGAGTTTATATGCCGAGTATCACATCCCCCCATGAAACCAATCGGGAGATATTGCTATTCAATTAAATGCAGGTCCACCCCCTTAACACCCCTTTAGAACATGAATAGCCAAAATTTCTCTCTTAGTGGGCATTTGCGGCCCTTGAGGAAGCTGCATACCAGATTTCATTCCAATCCGTTCGGTGGTTTCTGAGATTTCGTGATGAATAAATGAATGAGTGAGTGAGTGAGTGAGTGGTATTTGAAAAATATATAGTAGAAAGAAGATAGTGTCAAGTCTTTGTTATGCTAAACTCGGTTGACAGTGCTGTGTGAGCAGTTGAGTAACTAACGGGATTCCAAGTAAAGATCCTCATTTTATATACCGGCAGTGATGAGCGCAATTGGCATCAAGTCGGCCGTGTCTGGACTTGAGCTATGTTGCCATGGAAACTATCTGCCTTGCCATTCCTTCATGAGTATATTTTATGATTTGATTAGCCTGTTTTTGAGTGAAAAAGGGCCGAAATCAGAAGAATGAGAAAGACTATCGAAAATTCATGTAGCCAGCGGTTCCTTCTGGGTCCTAAACTATGTGTATGCAAAATATGGTTGATATTGGTGGACCGGTGTAGATTCGTATACGGAACCAACATATATACATACATACATACATACAGACTTTCACTTTTATATATTAGATTGGGGTCGCAGACCTCCGAAAACATCTAAAGCTTGCGCCAGGCAATTGACAATTTTTTTGGTTTTAAACCTTTTATATGCTTTAAAATCTTCGTAAGATTTTGAAATGGCTAAGATAAATAAACGGAAAATTTAAAGATAATTGACGTAATTAAAGTTAAACAATAAATCAAGTACAAGGTGTGTACTTTAAGGATTTCTAGATAGGTATCTTAGAAATATGAACAAATAACAACTTCGAAAGTAACAACAAACAAAAAAGGAAGAAATTAAATAGAAGTTTCTATAACTTCTTGTATTGTTACAGAAATACTTGGGTAGAATATACAAATAGGGCAGGTCACTTATTGTGAAACCTGAAGAGAAAAATTGAAAGGAAGTTTCTAGAACTCATATGTTTAAGTAGGGATCACGAGAAAAATGGGGCAAGTTCCCCTTTCGTGAAACCTAGAGATAACTCACTTTTGAGTTGAAAGAATTGGATTCCCTCATTTGAAGGGAGAAACAATATAATTTAAGGCGTGTACTAGACACGAAGTTTTACAGACATTAATTCATTATACGTGGAGCAAATAAGGGAGGGCACTTATGTAGAGTGACACCTCATTGAAAAAAGACCTAAAGTAACAATTTTATTATTTTAGTTTGTTAGTAAAGGGTTTGGGAAAGATCAAATGGGATTGTGGAAAAGTGTTCATGGCCGTATTTATTGTACTCGGACGAGCGCGACGCGGATGAATAGTTGAACAGGCACTGTTTTTACTATAGTCTGTTGATATAGTTGAAGAGTTCACTGTAGCAGCACAAAACGTTGATGGCAAAGAAAGTTATTGCAGTGGTGGAATATAACTAGTTACACTAGATTTACGAGAGTCAATTGCTAGAAAAACTTGTAGGTTATAGTTGAATGCACCAGAAAAATCCCAACGGAGGAAGAAAAATTAGATATTGATTAGCAATTCATAAGGAAGATTCCTTAGGTTGAGAAAGTATTCCCATATGTGAGTGGAAACTACATGACAGTATAACTGGTAGATAGAGTGTAGGTTCTGGAAGGTTCCAGAGCAATGATAAGTTGTTTAAATTGGGTAGAGAATCCCTCGGCGGAAAACTAGATTATATAGACAGTGGGTATTTTAGAAATATCCCTCGATGTGAGATAGCATCTCAGAAAATCCTTCATTTTGAAAGTTAGACTTGATAGTTTGAGTTTGAACATGAAGATCTCTTGAATGCAGTTATTATCACATAGCAACTTTCTCTGTCTATAAAATCCAAATAAAAGCATTGAGCCTTTTAAAAGCGATGAAAATGTGGTTAAAACATGAAGTCGGTACTCATCTTAGCTTCATGAAGAAGACGATGTTGCTGTTGACGGTTGGTTTTAAAACTCGAACATGGCGTCGAATTTAAAAGTTTGCCTCTTGAGTGGAGGAGGCGAGCTTTAGTTAGGCTCTAACTGACTGGTTTGACTTCCGACGTACAAGTGAGACCCGCTCAATGAAGCGCGGAGAGAGTAGGGAGGGGAAAATTAGTGGGGGTAGGAGACAAAAGGAATACATATAAGAATAGCCAACTTTACAGTAATAAAAAGTCCTCTCGGCACGCCGGAAGGCGGAGGTAGATTTCACCGGACAAACTTGGATATAGGCGAAAATAGGCAGAATATGCAGGTTTTCGTAGTAGGATCAGACCTCATTTATCGCGTGAAAGTATTTTATAATTGGAGATTAATTAACTTTGTTTTTCTTCATTTTAAACATTTTATTGTCTTACGGGGACGGTAACCTTCTTGTCATTTGGAGTCCATTTTTAGCCTATTTTCAATTTTGAAAAAAATAGGCTTATGAGATCACCTTTTGTCCGTGTGCGTGTGTGTGTGTGTGTGAGAGAGGTGTGTGTGTGTGTACCCCTAATAAAATCTAAACGGCTGGAGCGATTTCAGTGAAACTCGGTAAGTTCATAGCACTATTCCCGGCGACGTCGACCATGCCCATCGAATTTCGTTACGTCTCACCAATCCAACATGGCGGCTGTGCGAAATATTTCACTAGCATTCAGTATCTCCGAAACTATCACGGATATCGCCCTGAAATTGTGTACGTTGATAAAGGGTACTACTAGAATTTCACCTATGGAACTTTCAAAAACCTGGTTACTACATAACCAACATGGCGGCCAAGCGAAGTGGAGACTTTTAAATAGAATTTTCTCGCGATTTAACTATCCAAACGTAATGAAACTTGGTACAGCAAATATTTATACACATTGCAATGCACTGGAGTCTAATTTAGTTCATTTGTTTACATAACCTCAAAATGGCGGCTATGCGAAATATTTCACTGACATTCTATATCCCCGAAACTATTACAGATATCACCCTGCAATAATGTACGGTGATAAAGGGTACTGATACAAGTTTACCTATGTATAATTCATAAACCTGTAAAGTACAAAACGAACATGGCGACCAAGCGAATTTGAAATATTTTAATAGACTTTTCTCGTGAGTTAACTCTCTGAGCGCAGTGAAATGTGGTACAGTAAATGATTTTGCAGATTGTAATGTACTGCCATCTAATTTAATTCAATTGTTTACATAACCTCAAGATGGCGGCTGTGCGAAATTTTAAAATTAAATTTTTATTTCTTGTGTCGTTATCATGTGATCGAAGTGTAAGTTTGAATAATGAACCTAGGCAATAAGTGACCTTGAATGGTACATAACTCTATGGCCTATACATATAACAATCCTAAATGGCAATCTTCCGTAATATTTAGACGGTTCTCAATATATGTCTGTCTGCGACATACGTGCCCCAGATGAAACATCAGGGGATAAATGAAAATGTCGAATTAACTCTAGTGGACTGTATTTACAAAAATGTACATGTTACAAAAGACACAACACTTGATATGCGAAGGAGCTGCTGCTCCGAAACACAAACACATTCAGCCATGATGGCTACTTCACTCTCTGTCTCCAGGTCACTGCTGCCAACCTAAATATAATAAATGTATCTGTTACCAACTGTGGAAATAAAACACTATATAATTCTCCCTGAGAGCAAACATACTCCCCACCTTGAAATACATGGATTTCAATAATCTGAAATAGAAACACTGAAATGTTCCAATGACAAGGACATAAAACACTAAAATATTCACTAAGTTAAAACACTGACATATTATCAGTCAAAATTATGTGTCTGCTCAATTGGTAGCGGAGCTACCTTGGAAACTGGTCGTTTAAAAATACCACTGTTGCACTTCACTGAAACCACTCTTACCACATTGTCTTGACCACCATGCACTTCAGTGATAACACCAAGGGGCCACTGGAGTGGGGGAACATTGTCTTCCCGTATCAGCACCACAGTACCTGGTGATACGTTGCTGGAGGAGGTCGTCCATTTGCTGCGCTGTTGCAGATGGGTGAGGTAATCTAATGACCATCTCTTCCAAAAGGATTGGAGTCTTTGTTGCAGAACCTTATATCTAGTTAACAAAGGCCGTTTACATAATGTTAAATCGGGTTCGGGAAGAGTCGTGAGGGGTTCGCCTATAAGGAAGTGACCTGGTGTCAAGGTAGATGCATCTGAAGGATCATTTGACAGGGTTAGAAGGGGACGTGAGTTTAAGCAAGCCTCAATTTGCGCAGTTAATGTAGCCAATTCTTCATATGTGAAATGAAGTGTTCCGAGAACTCTTCTTAGATGATGTTTGAGGGATTTTACTCCGGCCTCCCAAAGCCCTCCAAAATTAGGGGCATGAGGAGGTATGAAATGCCACTTAACTCCACAACTACTGGCGAAGTTACTGATCTCCTCTCTAGTCCGTTCCTGAGTGAACAATTTCTTGAGCTCCTTTAGCTCTCTACTAGCACCTTGGAAATTTGTACCATTGTCGGAGTACATGTTGCTGCATAATCCTCTTCTTGCGATGAATCTCCTGAGTGCTGCGAGGAAAGCTTGAGTGGTTAGGTCGGAAACTATTTCTAAATGAATGGCCTTGGTGCACATACATATGAATATGCATATGTAACCCTTGACAATGGTCTTGCTACGTGGATTGCCGATCTTCAAGTAGAAAGGGCCCGTGAAGTCTGTGCCGGTGTTGCGGAATGGTCTTGCTTGAGACACACGAACTGAGGGCAACTGTCCCATTACTTGCTGTGTAGTTTTGGCTTTGAACCTGAAGCATTTTGTACAAGTGTTAATAACTCTTCGAACCACCGACTTTCCATTGATGATCCAGTAGCACTGTCTGATGGATGCTAAAGTCAACTGGTTTCCTGAATGTAGGAGTCTTTCATGTTCCCTCTTGATTATTAAATCAGTAAACTGATGTTTAGCGGGCAAAATCATCTGATGTTTGAAATCGTAGTCTTGATTGGAGTTCTCTAGTCTTCCTCCAACTCTCAGGATTTGATCCTTGTCTAAAAATGGTACTAAACTTTGAAGTTTGCTACGTCTTGACACTGCATTGTGTTTCAAAAGATCAGCAATTTCGTCGCGGAATGCTATTGACTGGACTAGTCTAACACATGTCATGTTAGTTTGCTGCAACTCTTCTATAGTTAATGGACCATGTTTCCGTTCTGAAGGTTTGTGTTTAGTGTTGTGCACGAATCTTAAACAGTATGCTAACACTCTTTGTAGCTTGAGATGGGAAGAAAATCTTGTGAGCACGTCTGCAGGATTACAGTGGACTGAACAACTAAGCACTATCTTGCGTTGCTCAGGAATCTCTGATTCAGGTTGTTCACTGGAAGTGGGCCAGTTCCGTTCCGAACACTGTAGCCATTCAGGGCCATGCCACCAAAGATGATTATTTAAAAGGTTTGTAGGAACAGTTCCTCGAGAAATTAGATCTGCTGGATTGTCTGCTGATGCTACGTGCTTCCAATCCTTGACTGAAGTATTGCCTTGCACTTCAGCCACACGGTGCGCAACAAAAGTTTTCCATTTTGACGGTTCACCTGCTAACCATGCGAGAACAATCTTTGAGTCTGTCCACAGATGAATGCTATGGAATTCAATATTGAGAACATGACACATCTTTTTAACCACTTGTGACAATAGTACAGCTGCACACAACTCTAGTCTGGGTAGCGTGATCTGTTTCAGTGGAGCCACTCTGGACTTGGAGCACAGGAAATGTGTTATTACGTGACCTTGATCTGTTGACGAGCGTAGGAATAAACATGCACCGTAGCCCTTCAAGGATGCATCAGCGAAGCCATGCAACTGCACCTGAGTACAATTTTCTTGAAGCACAAATCTGTTAATATATATATTGTCAATCAAGGGTATTTGAGAATGCAGAGTACGCCATCTTGTAAGAAGTTCCGTTGGAAGTTCATCATCCCATCCTATCTTCTCTTGCCATAGTTGCTGCAGAAACATCTTGAATGCGATGACAATAGGACTGATTAGCCCAATAGGGTCATAAATTGACGACACAATCGATAACACCTTGCGTTTGGTCACTGGAGATCCACTTCCTTGTTCTTTCTGCACACCACTGGATATCTGTAGTTTGTCTGTCGCTGGATGCCAAAGTAGACCTAAAGTCTTTATATTTTCTCCAGAATCAATCTGAAGGGGAAGCTGCGTTTCTCTGCAGTCTTTTGGAACCGCCTCTAACAATGCTGGATGGTTAGAGCACCACTTGCGGAGCTTGAAGCCTCCCTTGGATAACAATTGGATCAGTTCACGTTGTAGGAGTAATGCATTGTCAACCTTACTTGTTCCTGAAATGCAGTCGTCTACATAAAAATCACGAAGAAGGACAGATGCTGCCTGCGGATACTGTTGTCCCTCATCATATGCCAATTGCCTTAAACATCTTATTGCTAGAAATGGAGCTGATGATGTGCCATATGTGACCGTCTGAAGTTGGTACTGCTTGATAGGCTCATTAGGAGAAGCTCTCCAAAGGATGCGTTGAAGGCTGCTGTCTCTGGAATCAACCTTAACTTGTCTGTACATCTTCTCGATGTCAGCTGTAAAGCCTATGGCGTGAGTTCTAAATCTAGCGACAATCGAACATAAATCTTGTTGAATAGTAGGACCCGTCATTAAAATATCATTCAGTGACTTTCCTGACCTCGATTTACAAGAAGCGTCGAAGACAACTCTAGTTTTTGTAGTAGTGCTGGATTTCTTGAATACCGGATGGTGCGGCATGTAGTATGCTACCGATGATGCCATACTAGAATTAACAATATCCATGTGACCTAGTTCCTGGTATTCAGTGAGAAACTGGTCATAATCTACCTTCAGTTGCGTATCATTGTTAAGCCTACGCTCAAGGTATTGAAATCTGCTAGTAGCTGTTTGTAAAGAATTGCCTAATATACTTGGATCCTGCTTAAATGGTAGTCTGACTATGTATTTCCCAGATGCATCTCGTGTCACATGATCAGAAAAATGCTGTTCACATTCAATCTCTTCTTGCGACTTGACTGACTCGTGAAGTTCTTCGATCTCCCAAAATCGTTGTACTTGGTTATGAAGGTGAACATCATTACGAAGGAAAAACGTTCCTGATGCATTGTTTCTATTTCTCGAGGTGGATTCATATGAACCTGACACAATCCATCCAAAATCTGTGTTTTGTAGGACTGGAAACTTCCCTGGTCTCGTCCTGTGTCCCCTCTGTAGAATTCTAAAGAATACATCAGCACCGAGAAGCATGTCTATCTTGGCTGGGGCATAAAACCTCGGATCTGCTAACTGAATATCATTAGGGAGCTCCCACTCTTCATAGGGTACCTGCTGACTAGGCATGTCGCTAGTAATTTTGGATAGGACCAGACATTCAACATTGTGACGTGTGTTGCTTATGGAAGATTGCACTTCAATGCTCACACTATACTTGGCTTCAGACATGGACTGAGAAATACCTTCGATGGGTGTGAGATTCTTGGCCTTTCTTAAGCCTAAATTTTGAACCAAACTCTCGGTTACAAAATTGCTTTGACTGCCACTGTCCAATAAGCAACGAGCTAAGTGTAGCCTACCAGCACTATCCTTTACCTTTACTATTGCTGTAGAAAGTAGAACTTGAGTTTGTGGTTTGAGTTTCATAGTGCAATAACTGGAGGAGTTACCACGAACTTGAGCATTGTGAGCCTGGTTGGACTCGGGGTTTGAGCATCTGCTGATAGCTCCTTGCTGAGACTGTTTAGACGAGTTGGCATTGAATTGCTGATTCCCAGAATCAAAATGCAACAGTGAGTTGTGACGACCGTTGCAAGTTTTGCATGTTGACTTCGAAGGACAAGAACTTATAGCGTGTGATTCATGCAAACAGTTGTAGCAAAGCTTATGCTGCTTAACTAGGTTGTATCTACGATTAACATCATAACCTAAAAATTTATCACATCTGAAGATTGGATGTTGCCCCTTACAGGCTTCACAATTATTGTTAATTGCAATGTATGAACTACTTGCAAATGGTTGTTTCTCATGCTTGAAACCATGCTTAGAAGTTTTATCTTGAGACAATCTGCTGATCTTATCACTGTGACCCTTAGTAGGTGAAAAATCAATTAATTCAAGGGTTTGAGCCCGCCTTTCAAGATATTCTAACAATTCCGTAAGTGTAGATAGTTCCTTGGATTTGTTGCTCATTTCCCATTGCTTACGTGTGGCTTCAGGTAACTTGTCAAGTATGATTTGACCTATTATGATTTCATGTAGGGGAATATTCAAATTCAAAGACTCAACAGCCTTTAAATTGGACTGAACTTGATTCAAAAGTGTGCGTAGACTAGAAGATGATTCCCTTTGGACGATATCTGGAGATAACAGTAATTTGATATGTGCATTTACTATTACCTTTGAATTGCGGTATCGCTTGCAGACCGTTTCCCAAGCTAGCTCAAAGTTATCTGCAGTAAGAGGAATGTTTTGAATGAGTTGATGAGCATTGCCATGCAGTGCTGACATTAAGTAATGGAACCTTTCAACATTACCCAAAGACTGATTCTTCAGTATTAATGAATCAAACAGGTCATGGAAATGCATGAATTGTGTAACACCACCTGAAAATTCTGGTAACCGTATCTTGGGCAAACTGTACGAACCTGTATTACTACTTGTAGATTCTCTACCGTTGCTAGAGACAGATGAGGCATGTGTGCAATGGGTATTTAGTAACTGTTGTAGCTTAGCCCTAAGTTCATCATAATCATCTTCGAATTCACACCGGACCTGCTCATGAAGATTTTTGTCATCCAAATCCTCCAATTTGCTTTGAATTTCATTAAATTCTGGTAATAGAGCTAATAAACGTTCATTCTTCACATTTAATACTTCAGCAGGAGTCTCATTATTAAATTCATTAATTTGGGTATGGAGTCTCGTGAGGGATGCTCGGAGAACACCTCTGCGCTTGGTCAGTGACTTTATCTCACGTTCAGTAGACATGCTTAAAATGGTTCATGCACAGGAAGGATTGCTTGGTATGGGAAGGAATTGCTATGAAATGCCTTTGTTAACTTATCTGGTGTAGAGGTTCTTTCAGTCTGCGTCGTCACCAAACGGTTGGATATCGAAGTCAGGACGTCTGAATGGAACTGCGTCTGTCAGGAATCGAAGGCTGCACCGCTGAATGGAACTGCGTCCGTCAGGAATCGAAGGCTGCACCGCTGAATGGAACTGCGTCCGTCAGTAATCGAAGGCTGCACTGCTGAATGGAACTGCGTCCGTCAGGAATCGAAGGCTGCACTGCTGAATGGAACTGTGTCCGTCAGGAATCGAAGGCTGCACTACTGAATGGAACTGTGTCCGTCTGGAATCGAAGGCTGCACTACTGAATGGAACTGCGTCCATTGATGCTTTCAACTGCACACCGAAACTTTCACAATACTGGATATGCTTTTACGAATATACAATTCATCATGATTAATTTTGCAAGTCCCGCTGCATGAATTAACTTATTCAAATATTAACCTTGTATTACAACAGCCGCGTTGTAAACATGGATCAAGTAGGCTGGCGAGCGCTGCCTGCTGGCGCTGCCTGCTGGCACTGCCATCAGCACGTGTATCGAAGCTTACCGATGCTAGCCGAAGCGACACGAAGCCAAAGCACACTGGTGGCTTTGTTTCGCAGCCACAATGCTCACTTTTCAAAATAAGTTAGATCGAACTCACAAACATTGATAAATAAATTGCAATTGCGCCTGCATTATTCACAATAATGTACTAGTATTGTCTCTACATACGTATTTCGCACTGGTTCACTTAAATACAGCAGTTTTAGCGGTTGTCGAGACCACATGGCGTCAGTTGATATAGCGGGAATCCTGCCCGTGTTGGACCAAAACATATGTCTGTCTGCGACATACGTGCCCCAGATGAAACATCAGGGGATAAATGAAAATGTCGAATTAACTCTAGTGGACTGTATTTACAAAAATGTACATGTTACAAAAGACACAACACTTGATATGCGAAGGAGCTGCTGCTCCGAAACACAAACACATTCAGCCATGATGGCTACTTCACTCTCTGTCTCGAGGTCACTGCTGCCAACCTAAACATAATAAATGTATCTGTTACCAACTGTGGAAATAAAACACTATATAATTCTCCCTGAGAGCAAACAATATATATGAATCTTTTACAACAACCAAACTGAAATTTTTATGTTCATAGAGACTATGAACATATGTTCACCTATAGGACTTTCAGTAACCTGGTGAGCACGAATCCAACATGGTGGCGACGCGAAGTATAAATATTTAAATGGACGTTTCTCGCGAATTAACTATCCGAGTGCCGTGAAACGTTGCACGTTTTAAATGCTTACACAAATGTTGATCCACTGGCATCTAATTTATTTCAATTGTTTGCATAATCACAAGATGGCTGCTGTGCGTAATTTTAAAATCTCGTTTTTACTTCTTGTGTTCTAATCATGCGATTGAAGTTTGAATACCACACTTACACAATCATCTTAATATAATAGTACAAAAATAAAAATCCAACCTGGCGACCATCTGAAATATTTAGACGGTTCTCAATATCTACGAATCTGTTACAGCAATTAAACTGAAATTTTGTATGTTGATAGAGGCAATTAACATGAGCAGGATATATGAAAATAGGCTGTACAGTTCTTCACGGAACTACTTGTTATACTTGTGGTCACACTGTCCTTATGCAAGGTTTCGACACTGATGTGTAACTATGTAACGGTCTGTTACTTCTTCACGCAAAATTATATCTCCCGCAGAGATGTTGGTTGGTTCCTCAGTTTAGGGGCTGCGACAACGCGGTCATATAACCCCGTGTACTTTGGGTGAGTGTAGAATCTGTCTGATAAACGGTGTGAATTGTGATGGCTGTATTAGTCTGTAATTCAGGTAAGGAATGCAGACGCAGACGCTAAATTTCAAGCAGTAGTTCCTAATGTTGCTACCAGATTGTAACGTCAACGCCACCCAGCTGTGAACTTGGCTACTAGATGCCACCTCAATCAGCAACTCGCAACGAACGTTGGAACTTCCCCTCCAAAGGAAAGCTTACTGAGGGATTTTTAGCTCTCTTAGAAAATCCGACGACTTTGGCCGGCTTTGAACCCGCGACCTTGGGCATAGAAGTTCAGCATGCTACCAGTTACGTCACCGAAGCCGCTTCACACTTAGTCATATGGAAATCTGAATCTGATCTCGCGCAAGTGCGTTATCATGGCAACGTCTGATGGCTCATCCTTCATCAATTTAGTTGTGTTGCCATGTCAACCACTGATAGCTCTTGGCATTTTCTTATAATTCCGAAATCATTTTTCTCATCCCTTGGCGCAATGGTGGCTCATATCAAAAATTCTTTCAGACAAACGTTTTAGGTAATTATTAGGGGAATATTGTCCATTTTTACGGTTTTGATATTGTGCCTATTAACAGAGATATGATTAATGTTTCCCGAAAAAAACACTTTTTCCCACCCCTTTGGTCAATGGTTGGTGCTATCAAAAAACGTTTCAAACATAAATTTCTGAGCTTTATCCGACACATAGTATGAACTTTGAACGGATTCGATATTTCACATATTAAGAGAGTTATAGCAATATTTCATTTTTTTAAGTCCCCCATTTTCATCCCCTTCGACCGATTTAGCCCAGTAACGAACTCGTCCGAGATTTTATGGGTATACATATTCGGTAAAAAATTCAAAGAGATTGGTGCAAAATTACGGCAGTTATCGTGTCCACAAGAAACTGATATACATATATACATATATTACATACATTATATATAAACTTTTGAACTGACGGTGGTTTTGGGGTCTGGGGGATGTGAAACGCGAAGATATGTCGAAATTTTCCGGAAATCGAAACGTGGTACCCATTGCAATAGTTAGCTTTCTAATGAAATCTACCTAAAATACTGCCGTCAACGACACCTAGCTGTTAACTTGGCTACTAGATGCCACCTCAATCAGAAAATCGCAACGAACGTTGGAACTTCCCCTCCGAAGGAAAGCAAACTCAGGTTTTTTAGCGCTCTTAGTAAATCCGACGACTTCAGCCGGGTTTGAACCCGCGACCTTGGGCATAGAAGTTCAGCATGCTACCAGTTCCGATACCGAAGTCGCTTCCCACTGACATATGAAAACTGAATGTGATCTCGTGCAGTGGCGTTGTCATAGCAACTGCTGATGGTCATCCCTTATCAATTAAAAGTAAAGTTGTCATGGCAACCTCTCTTGGCACTTGGCATTTTCTTATAATTTAAATCATTTTGTTCACCCCATGGCGTAATGGTGAGTCATATCAAAAATTCTTTCAGACAAAAGTTTTAGGTAATTATTGGAGGAATATTGTCCATTTTGTGCGGTTTTGATATTGTGCCTATTAACAGAGATATGATTAATGATTCCCGAAAAACCCACTTTTTCCCACCCCTTTGGTCAATGGTTGGTGCTATCAAAAAACTTATTTGACATAATCTTTTGGCACTTATCCGACACATATTATGAACTTTGAAGGGATTCGATATATCATGTATTAAGAGAGTTATAGCGATATTTCACTTTTTCGAAAAAAAGCCCCCCATTTTTACCCCCTTTGACCGATTTTGCCCATTAACGAACTCGACCGAGATTTTATAGGGATACATATTATGTAAAAAATTCAAAGTGATTGGTGCAAAATTACGGCAGTTATCGTGTCCACAAGGAACTGATATATATATATATAGATACATATATACATAAATTATACATAAACTTTTGAACTGACGGTGTTTTTGGGGTCTGGGGGATGTGAAACGCGAAGATATGTCGAAATTTTCCGAAAGTCGAAACATGGGACCCATTGCAATAGTTAGCTTTCTAAAGAAATCTACCTAAAATCTTCTTGATGAAATGGTCTTCAATGAGTTGATAGCAGGAGTCACTAGCGCAGCCTGGTGGGTGAAAATTAGACGAAGTTCTCTTGATCATGGAGATGATAGCTGGCAATAGCGACGAGATCTGGTGGCTAGATTGGTAAGGAAGTCCTCTTGTACAGGGAAGAATTGAGGAACTTCAGAGATTCGCTGCTAGATGACGCTAGGTGGGTCATGGAAGATATATATCTAGAACAGACTTACAGGTGGTGTAAGAAACATATACCAACAAAGAAAAATCAGGAGATCACTGTTGGTGCTTGAGAAAAAGGAAGGGATGAACTAAAGCAAAGAGAAGCAAAAGATTACTCTATCTTACCGTGTATTCCAAAGAATACACCAATGGAGCAGTTGACCAAGAGGAGTGACATCATTGATAAGGGGAATGAATGGATATGTGAGCGGATAGACTCAATGAAAGTGCAAATGGAGAAAATATGTGATGTATGAGATGCTGCATTTGCTGAAATAGAACGAAATGATAGAAAGCTAAATGAAGAAGGGAATAAGAAGCAAGAAAAGTATCAACGAGGTGGGGGGCGCGAAGAAGAAATGAAAGACGGACAAGAGAGAGAACAAGGTCAAATGGAGGAGGATAAAACTGAGGACAAGGAAGAAGATGAGATAAAGGCTAAGGAAGAATGGAAAGGAGAAACAGATAACGGAGAAGAAGAAATGAAAGACGGAGATGAGAGAGAACAAGATGAAGAAGAACAAGGTCAAATGGTGGAGGAGGATAAAACTGAGGACAAGGAAGAAGATGAGATAGAGGGCATGGTAGAAAAGAAAGGAGAGATGGATAACGGAGGAGGTGAGGTGGAAGAAACTGAAGAAGAGGAACTACTAGCAGATGAAGTTGGTCATGAGCAGGACAATAACAGTCAAGAAAAAGAGGCTAAAGATGAGGGTAAAAGTGCAAGAGAAGATCATGGAGAAGACAACATACTGGAAAAAGATAAAGTGAAGAAGCGTTGGAGAAGGAAGATCGGGATGAAAAGGATGAGATGTAAAACGAAGAGAAGAGAACTGTTGAATAGTATGAGACAGAGCAAAAGAAGAAAAAGAAAGAAAAATATGATACTGAATCAGAGGAGACAGACCAAAGGAAGAAGAAGAAAGGAAAATATGATATTAAATCAGATAAGACAGACCAAAAGAAGAAGAAGAAAGGAAAATATGATATTAAATCAGTTGAGACAGACCAAAAGAAGAAAAAGAAAGGAAAATATGATACTGAATCAGAGGAGACAGACCAAAGGAAGAAAAGAGAAGTGGTGAGAATGAAGACAAAGAGGACCAGGATGATAGATAAAAAGATGAGTTGGAAAGCAAAGAGAATGATTAGGAAGAAGATGAAATATCAGGTAAAGGAAGATAAGAGAGTGAGGGATCAGAAGAAGAAGAAGAAAATGGGGAAGGAAAGGAGACAGGAACGGTGGAGATGGAAGATGAGGAGTACAAGGTACGGAATGACATGGCGGATGAAGAAAAAGACGAGATGGAAGGCGGAGGAGATGCAAAAGTTGCAAACGACGGCGCAGGAGGAGAGGCAGGATGAGAAAGGGGAGGACGAAGATGATGATGGTTCTTCAGATGACGATAAACGTGCAGAACTGGATGCCGAATCGGAAATGCTGAGTAAAGTGAGGAATCTGGATATTGATAGAGATGATTATTCATGCAGTATGTTCCCAACTTGAATATGATATCGATTAATGCAGAATTGCCCCAACCCCCGTAATTTAGGAATATCGTGTTCTATTTCTTTTATATATAATTGAGCTAGTTATAAGGATAAATGTGCAGGTTAGATATCGTTGAAACGCTCTATGAAAGTTCCAACGTTCACCTCTAGGTGTCAGTGACATCTGGTAGCGTAAGTTGGAATTACTTGATATTGAACGAAACTTGTAGCTCACCCCATGGGTGTCTGCAATGAAGCAGCCACAGCCTCTGGCGATCCGAACATGTCCTCGGATACTCCCGGCTCTAAAAGCCATACGCTAAATAATAAATACCTGAATCACAAATACACACACTACTACAGCCATAACAATGACACAGGTACCGACAGTAGTGGCTACGCGGGCTAAAGTGCAGCGTTAGGTCAAGGGGCCAAGCTCTCTGCTGACTCGGTAGACGCGTGGGTTCGAGCCCCACCGTCGGCTGTCCTTGGAATGGTTTTCCGTGGTTTCCCATTTTCAACACCAGGCAAAGGCTGGGACAGTACCTTCTGACAGGCCACGGCCGCTTCCTTCCACATCCTTGCCCAGTTTCATTCATCTTCATCCATTCCATCCCTCATCCCGACGCGCAGGTCGCCCACGGGCGTCGACTAGAAAGACCTGCACTCGGCCTCTCAGGAGGCTACACGACAAAAAAAATGACTCAGGTATTTAGACAAAATTCCACACTTGCCCATGTACACGGGGCTAAATGACTACAATATCCAAGGCCCTCGATGAAACTACAACAATAACAACAAGAAGTTCCGTGACGAACTAAAGGGCCTACTTTTCTTCAAATTTTAGATTCATGCCAATGATTAATCTATATGGATCTATCTAAAATAATGACGAAATTAAGATAGTAATATCGAAATTTCCAATTAGTTCGAAATACTGTATACCTGGCATAATATAGCCTAATATAGAACTACAGTTGGCAGCCCTGGAGATTGAATATATTCTTAGTTCCATCTCTTAAGGTACAGAATATAAAATTTGGTTGAAGTCCAATGGATAGCATGGACGTTACATGCAGTAAAACATTGGATCTAACAGCACGCGTAAAATCATGTTGGCAGCAATGACATATATGTATTGGTCAGAAATAATCTGAAATAATATGATCTATTGTTGTGTCAATATTGAAAGAAATCCATTAGTTAGTATAGAAATTACATGTATTTTAAATTGGACTTATCAGCAGGCTTAGAATCATGTTGGCAGCACTGACGGGTATTAGTTGCTCCAAATTAATCTAGAATGCCAGGTACTATACGTGTGCAAAGTTTAGAGCTATTGGCTTGCATACTTTCTGATATATTGATATTAGGGTAACAAAAATAGAGACAGCACATATTAACAGTTGGCAGCCCTGGTTACTCTTAAGTATCGGCATAGTCATATCTGTTACGGTTCACATAGCACACACGAAATTTGGTTGAAATCCAAATGATAGTATAGAAGTTAAATATATTTAAAGTTGGACCTCTCAGCAGGCTTAAAATCATGTTGGTAGCACTGACGTATGTAAGGTACACCAAATTATATAGAATGTCAGGTGCTATACGTGTGCATAGTTTAAAGCTGTCGGCTTGCATACTTTCTGATATATGGGTATTAGGATTTTAAAAAATGAGAGCATTTATTAACAGTTGGCAGCCCTGGTGGCTCATAAGAATACGCTCAGTCATCTCTGTTTATGTACTCATAGCACATACGAAATTTGGTTGAAATCCAATTGATAGTGTAGAAGTTATATGCATTTAAAATTTGGACCTATCAGCAGGCTTATAATCATTTTGGCAACACTGCCATGTATGGCCTCCTGGAAATTAAACTGCAATATTATTATCTATACGTGTGCCAATTTTGAAATAGCTCCCATTCATACCTTCCAAGATATCCAACATGGAGCTCAAATTTCAATTGTGATTTTTCAGCAGTTGGTAGCACTGACATCATTTTCAAATATGGCCGTGAGATATTCAGGTATAGATCTTTACTCCTACCAAATTTTGTTTCGATTGCTGCAGCCGTTTAGGAGTTGATAGGGGACACACACACACACACAGCCAGACAGACAGACAGACAGAAGGACAGACAGACAGACATGGACAGACAGACAGACACACATTTGCCCGATCTCATAAGTCTACTTTTTCCTCATTTTTGCAAAATGTGAAAAGTAGGCTAAAAAATCATTCCATCTCATTCTCGAACTCTTAAAGAGGGTAATGATTAGGGCCAGACACACTTTATTTAAAGTACAAGTAGTTTAGTTTGGTACTGTTTGTAATATAATCTTACATTTAAGATATGTACCTTTTAAGTATTGTTTTCCACCACAATCATGTATGCTATATGTTTCAGACATTATGACTGTTACGACTACTTACACTTTTGAGCAGCGTTTTATAACCAGTTGCTGGGTACATGGCAGAACTCACACAGGAAGGACTATTGAAGAGGCCCATTCCGACTTTGGACAGCGTATTCAACGGGATCCTCCTCCGAAACAAACGTGATCCAAGTGTTTCTGCATGATCGACAGGGGTATGAAGAATTCTGCAGATTGCCTACGATGTCGAATTCTTTGGCGATCTCTTCACGCACTTCTAGAAATGCCTGCATGTTTCGTATTTTTAGAAGGTTCGTCAGTTTGTTTCTGATAATTTTCATCACCCGTGGAAAAGAGTTATTGTCCCCGCCTCAGCAATGTTTCGGAGAATGATCACGTCGAAAACGCTGGCGAAAGTCAGAACGGATCTCTTCAATCGTTTTTTCGATGTGAGTTCTTTCGTGCACCCAACAACTCATTATAGCCTAATACGTTGTTAAGGTACGTCCACACCAAGATGTTTTCGTTAACTTTGTTAATAAACACTGTTCATGAACATTTTTGACTGTTCATGAACAAAATAGCGTGTTCGTTAACATTTCGAGCATGTTCATGAACAAAATCTCTTTAACTTTTGTGAATGAAACTTTTCATTAACTTTTTGTGTTTTCGTTAACATTTTGGTTAGCGCATGCGCAAAGACGCAATTAAGGTTGTAAATTCGTAGTGCGGAATACGATGCTCTTTTATTTTCTCTAAAAATCGACTATCGAGTCGCAAGCGACTCGTATATTGCGCGGAATTATGAAATACCATAAGGCGCATGAGAATATTAATTAACTTAATTTTAAACGCCTTTCCAATATTTTTCTTTGCCACACCTTGCGTCTGCGCTTTTCTCTAATTGTACTCACTAAAATAATGAAGGCTGCAGCTATAAGTACTTTCTTCTTCTTGACCCTATCCATTATAACCTCACAAACAGTTTATTTAATGTTGAAGATGTTTGTTAACAAAAGTTTATTTGGTGTGGACATAATGTTGAAGAAGGTTGTTAACAAATGTTTAGTAAACATGTTGAGAAATGTTTTCATTAACATTGTTCATGAACATTGTTCATTAACTTTGGTGTGGACTAGCCTTTAAACAGTTAAAGCCGACGTATCAGCCATTGTTTACTGCATTTTGAAACAGATTGTGGGGTCTCTGATGCATCTCAAATGCGAAGTGGTGCTTTGCTCTATTCAAAGGCTCCCTTCAGTGTACTTTAGATATAGTGTAAGCAAATAGCTTATAAAGATAATAGCGGAAATTCGGCCGTAAAAGCATGCGCTCGTTTGGAGACAGCGATCACAGTGCCATCTCTTGGTGCGATTTGACAGCATTACTCGCCTTGCTACCCACAGCTAGCATTGTGAAGTTAACATATGTCTCGGCTTGATATTTAGGCAGCAAATAATTTAAAGATTAGTGTTAAAAGAAACAAAAGATACTTGGTTCTGTACAATATTTATATAGAATTCTAAAAAATACTGGACTGCTTCTGCATGTGGTTTGCTTTGCCATAGGCAGTAGAACTGAAGGCACTGCACCAGGCCAAATACTAATGATTACAAAGAAATATTAGCACATTGGTTTTAATCTATCCTTTTTGACATACTGGTATTTAAAAACGAGTTGAACACGCTTAATTACATTAAAAAAAAACAGTTACCTTCTTATATATTTCCTAATAAAGGCAGTAAATTTCTAATTTGTGTTTCTGAACTTGTTAGATTACACCAACCTCCTTAGCTTTAATAGTGCAATACGTACACTTTAGAGGCAGATGACCTCGCAGTTCCGCCCCTTATAACAGCAATAAATAACTACGTACACTTTCAATCGGAAATATTGAAGCATGTTGTTAAATGTTAGGCCTACTGTACCGTAGAGTCACCACGTTTTATAAAGGCTGTTATTTCAATATTAACATTAGGCCTACTATCAACAGCCTACAAAGATCTTACCCTTGACTTAACAAGTTTTTGTTCCTGAAATCTTTCTCCACAAAGTGGTCTGAGCATACAACATGTTGTTGTTTGAGTCTTCAGTCTTTTGACTGGTTTGATGCAGCTCTCCATGCCTCCCTGTCCTGTGCTAATCGTTTCATCTCTACATAGCTACCTCACCCTACATCCGAGGCAATCTGTTTAACATATTCTAACCTTGGTCTACCCCTACAGTTCTTGTCCTCGACCCTTCCTTCCATAACTAAGCTTGCTATTCCTGGGTGTCTTAGTATGTGTCCTACCAACCTATCTCTTCTCTTCATTAGCAGTCGCCAGAAACATCTCTCCTCTCCCACTCGCCTTAATACCTCTTCGTTTGTAACCCTATCTACCCATCTGATCTTCATCATTCTCCTGTAACACCACATTTCAAATGCTTCAATTCTCCTCTTTTCTGCTGCACCAATAGTCCAAGTTTCACTTCCATAGAGCGCCACGCTCCAGACAAAGGCTTTCAAAAATGACTTCCTAATATCTAAATCTATATTCGATGTCAACAGATTCCTTTTTTGTAGGAAGGCTTTCCTTGCCTGAGCCAACCTACTTTTTATATCCTCTTTGCTTCGTCCATCACTGGTTATTCTGCTTCCTAAGTAACAGAAGTCTCCAACTTCCTTCAGCTTTCCACCTGCCAATTTGATCTCCATAGAAGTTTCTGATTTATTTCGGCTGCATTCCAGTATTTTCGTCTTACATTTATTAATTTTCATCATGTATTCATTCTGTAAGACGGAGTCCATACCATTCAAAAACTCATTCAAATCCTCAGGCGTGTCGGCCAAGATGACGATGTCATCAGCAAATCTCAGAGTTGAAATTATTTCTCCTTGAATCTTCACTCCCACTTTAAATTTTTCTCCAATTTCCTTCATTGCTTGTTCAATGTAAAGATTGAAAAGTATGGGTGATAAGTTGCAGCCTTGCCTTACACCTTTCTGAATACCAGCTTCTCTCTCATGTCCTTCAGCTCGAATGACTGCTGTCTGGTTTCTGTATAGATTGTATATCACCCTCCTATCCCTGTACTTTATTCCAATAGATTTCAAAATGTCAAACAATTTAGTCCAATCAACGTTATCAAAAGCCTTTTCTAAGTCTACAAATGCCATGAACGTTCTCTTACCTTTCCTTATTCTACCTTACAAAATCAGCCTAAGACTTAGTACAGCTTCCCTTGTTCCTACATTTCTCCTGAAACCAAACTGGTCTTCACCCAACTCCGTTTCTATCTGGCTTTCAATCCTCTTGTAAATTATTATAGACAGGATCTTTGAAGCATGAGTAATCAAGCTGATTGTACGGTAATCTTCACATCTGTCAGCTCCCACTTTCTTTGGTATAGGGATGATAACATTCTTCTTGAAATCAGGGGGTACCTCACCTGTCTCATAAATCCTACACGCCAAGTGAAATAACCTGATCAGACCTTCATCTCCTATGCAGCGTAGCAACACAATCGGTATATCATCTATGCTTGGTGCTTTGTTCCTGCCTAAGTCCTCTAATGCTCTGTCAAATTCTGATCTCAATATTAAATCTCCTTTTGCATCCTCATCAATTTCCTCCTCCCTTTCCATTACATGATTCTCAATCTCCTTTCCCTTATACAAGCACTCTATATAAGCTTTCCATCTCTCAACCTTTTCTTCCCTATCTGTTAGAGGCTTTCCATTTGTGTCCTTAATATTACAGCACTTAGTCTTCTTTTCCCCAAAATTATTCTTAATCCTTCGATAAGCTGTGTCTACTTTTCCTAATTTCAGATAATTTTCTATACCTGCACATTTCTCTTTCAACCATTCTTCTTTCGCTTCCTTGCACTTCTTGTTAACCTCATTTCTCAGACGTCTGTATTCTGCTTTCCCCTTTTCATCTCTTAGATTCTTGTGTTTACGCCTTTCATCCATCAATTCTAGTATATCCTGAGTGATCCACGGTTTTCTACCTATTCTTTCTTTCCTACCAATGTTTTCTTCTGCGGATTTTGTTATTTCATTCTTCAAAAGTGCCCATTCGTCTGCAATTGAAGTCCGTTTAGGATTTTTCATTAGTCCTTCCGTTATACTCTTCTTGAATCTTTCGTTTACATCCTTTACTTTCAGTCCGTCTATTGCCCACCTTTTTGGCTTTTGACTTTTCTTCAGTTTCTTCAACTTTAATCTGCATTTCATTACAACCAGATTGTGGTCAGAGTTTATGTCAGCACCAGGATATGTTTTACAATCCAAAATCTGGTTTCGAAACCTCTGCTTGACCATAATGAAGTCGATTTGGTAACGCCCTGTATCTCCTGGTCTCATCCATGTGTATATTCTTCTATTGTGGTTATTGAATAAGGTGTTAGCTATGACCAACTCATGTTCGGTGCAGAATTCCATCAACCTGCTTCCTCGATCATTCCTTTCACCTAATCCGAAATCTCCTACTATCTTCCCCTCTCTCCCTTTTCCTACCACAGCATTCCAATCTCCCATTACTATAACATTTTCATCACCTATGATATACCTCAGAATGTCATCTATTTCTTCGTAGACCTTTTCAACATCCTCATCATCAGCTTGACTGGTAGGCATATAGACTTGTACCACTGTGGTGCACGTAGGTTTAGTATTGATTTTTGCTACAATAATCCGTTCACTGTATTGCTCATAATATTCCACCCGATGTCCAAGTTTCCTACTCAATATAGGACCAACTCCTGCTTGGCCATTGTTTGATTTAGTGCTAATGACCCTATAGTCTCCTGACCAAACGTCCTGTTCTTCCTGCCAGCGCATTTCACTAATCCCAACCAAATCCAACCTCAACCTATCCATTTCCCGTTCTAAGTTTTCTAACTTTCCACTTCCTAGCAGACTTCTAACATTCCACGCTCCGATCCGTACAATGTCAGATTTCCTCTTTGTCACTTCTGTGATGTTAACCCCCTCTCGAGTAGTAGGGCATCATGAGTTCTGTTTAAATGCTCTGGGCCATTCCTTTTCAATACGTCATCTAATAAGTCAGCTCTTCGGCTTCGAATAACCCACAGCGTGCAACGATAAATATATATAGAACAGGCTAAAATATGCTAAATTATATTGTAAAAGCATTCTATATTAAAAGAAAACCGAACTATCAATGTAATGGTAGGCTACTTGTTTACAGTAATTTCTTGGGAACCTGAAGAAAGATTTTGAGTCTCTTTGTTGTTTATAATTATTACAGCCATATATGGCACAAATACTCCCCGTACCTACCATTACAATTGGATAATTAGATCATCCACAGATCAATAATTTCTTATAATTGTTTGGTTGGATTTCACGGTTGTAAATCAGCTGGTCTTACGTTGGCAACTCGGACCGCTAGGCGGTGCTGGGGAGTGCTGTCTCCTGTTTTGGCGAGGAGTTTCCGCTATTACAGTATCTTTATAGGCTATTTGGTGTAAGGCACTGATAAATAAATATGAAATTAAATGAATACACAAAGGCATGTTTAGTATGATTTACACAGGGGTAACGGGACTTTGTGGCCGCCATGTACAGTTTGGTTGGTTGGTTCCTTAGTTTAGGGGCTGCGACAACGCGGTCATATAGCCTCGTGTACTCAGGGTGTGTGTAGTATCTGTCTGATAACCGGTGTTAATTGTGATGACTGTATTAGTGTGAGTATCTGTTTTTTAATTCAAGTAAGGACTGCAACTTTGATTTTTTAAAATTATTTCCTACTTTTGCCGCCAAACGCCACCGTCAACGACTACTAGGCCTAGTTCAGAACTTTACCTGTACAGTTTATGCAACTACATTTTTACTAAAACCTTGCATCTAAAATACTCAGATTTTAAGACAAATTTAACATACACCCAAGTAGTCTGGGTGAACGATCATGATGCCCTAATTTCCAGAGACGAATTATGAACAAAAATAATTATATTGAAGAAGGAAGGGAATGTGAATACCTTACGATACGAACATTGATTTAGGGCCAGCCGAGCGAGATGTTGTTCTGGTAACAGCCCAAGTTTGCAGAGAAAGTTGGACAAGTTATGAAGTTGCTGCAAAGTTGGTTGTTGTGGCTTCAAAGGGGAAGAATACAAAATGTCGTTTCCGACACGTGGCGTGCATTTTAATAATGCATGTTGTGGTACGCTTGGCGTAAAATGCCAAACTTGATTACTGGGCCGCACACAGAATGTTTGATAGACTTCGTATGAAGCAGAACTTTATAAAGATTTCGAGGTTACTGACAATTTTTTTAAGAACTGTCAGAACCAGAGGCGGTTTTAGAACAAGGGCACACGGTCACGTGCCCCACCATTAATAATCATTCTCCTTGGGTTGTAGTCGTCTTGATAATCCTTCCGTGGTAATGGCGCTTATGACGTGACCAAGCAGTTCAATCGGCTTGCTGTTCACTTTCCCCGACAGCAGGAGCATGTCACGTCACAACGAGGTGTTCTGCTGGGCACATGCCTGGTGTGACCAACACAGTGTAGCCACATCCTTCCTCTTCCTGGCCCTTTAACATCATCCCCTACTTTTACAGCGGGGAGAGGCGAGAGAGGGGCTATGGGAGTTTCCTAGACTTGGGGCACAAGAATCCTGTGACTAGCCGGCGATACGGCCGTGAAAGTAGCGAGGGAGGGTCGGGGCGAGGAGGGTCGGAGAGGGGTGTTAAAGTGTACCGTTAGCAAGGAGTACCGACAGAGGGCAGACAAGTTCATAGGTAGCTTATTTACCAACCTTCAGCAATTTTCCACCAAATAATATACGGAACATAGCGCCCGTTATTAATATGTACGGAGAAAAATCAACATGTATAATATGCATTGAGAGAGAAACGTAATATTATGACCGTAGGGTACGTACCGTAAGCGAACTTGTATTATGTTATAACGTCAGGTCTGAGAAATTTCTTTATCTGGGCGAATACACAACTGCGTGACGACAGCTCTGCCTTAGTACTTGGTTCCGAAAGTTTTGGCGCCTACGATATTCAGTTACTGTATAATTGTGTTTGAGTGCGGTGGTCTTTTGCAGTGCTCAGTAATATTAATCTTACATAGGCTAATATTTGTATTGTAAGCGTGTTTTGTGAATAACGGGAATAACGCGTACCAGTGTGTTATTAAACATAATTAAAATATACACTGAACGAGTATTTCGTCGTACGAGGTAAGTGGTTAATTCCTACTTATCAACTATGTATTATGTGGCATTTTATTTTTAGACCGTAACTTAATGCTGCGACAAATTACTTTATAATTTTCACTGTGTTTTCAGGCATTGAAGGTGTGCATGTCGTTACCAAAACCGTGCAATGAACGAGGTAAAATACTTACAAAATAAGTCCTTAACTTATGAGGACAGACTATTAGCAAAGGAATTAGGCCCTCCGAAACCAGATCTGTGCATTAATCAAGTCTCTCAAGATAAAAACAGAACATATCACAGGACTTTCAATAAATCTGTGTATAAAAATGGGATTGGTTATGTGGATGTCCGGTAGTAAATTCATTCTTTTGTTTTCCGTGCCTGTTATTTGGTGGCGATGACACATGGACCAAGACTGGCATTAATGATTTAAAACATTTACCTGAAAAAGTAAAGAAACATTGTTTGTCAAAATGCCATATGAACAATGAAATGAGTTTAGCAATGTTAGGGAATATATGCATAGCGCAGCAACTGGATGATGGTTACAGGATTTCTGTTCGTAAACACAATGAACTTGTGGACAAGAATAGGTATATTATGTCGCGCATTATTGATGCTATTAAGTTTTGTGGGGAATTTGAATTGGCCTTGCGTGGACATGACGAAACCGACGAATCAATTAATCCAGGTGTTTTTAAGGGTCTCATCAATTACACTGCGGCGCTTGACAATGTTTTAAAGGATCACTTGGAAAATTCAAGCGTGTTTAAAGGGACATCGAAGGTCATCCAAAATGAAATTTTAGACACGATTCTGTCCGTTTGTCGGAAGAATGTTGTCGAGGAAATCAGTTCGGAAGACTTCCTCTCGCTCCAGGCTGACGAAACAACGGACGCTTCATGCAAAACCCAAATGTCCCTAATTTTTAGGTATCAAATAGCAGGTAGAATTGTTGAGCGATTTTGGGGTTTCTTTGAAGTCACCGACAGGAACGCGCACGGTCTGGCTGCAACAATATTGGGACAGTTAAACAAAATTGAAGTAGAAAAATCTCCTGAGAAACTTATTTGTCAAACGTATGACGGTGCTTCTGTGATGAGTGGGATAGGGGTGGAGTGCAGTCGTTAATTAAGGAGAAATACCCAAAAGCGAATTACATTCATTGTTACGCACATCAAGGTAATTTGATTCTCCAACACGCCACTTCATCTTGCTCCCAAAGCAGAATATTTTTTCAAGATTTGCAAGGGATAGGGCCATTTTTTTCAAGATCTCCAAAGAGAATGGATTGCTTGATTGAAGTGGTTCAAAAGAAAATAGGTTACGCCCCTCCGACAAGATGATACTTTCAACATAGAACTGTCAACACTGTGTTCGAAAACAAAGAAAATCTTTTGAAATGTTTTGAGCACATTAGAGACTCAGAAGTTAATGACAGAAATGCCTCAAGTCAAGCTGCAGGATTTGTGCGTACATTGAAAGATCCCCAGTTTATATACTGGCTGACTTTCTTTCATAAAGTTATGCCACACGTAGCTATTTTCTTTGATTGTATTCAGCAAAGTGGTATTGATGCTGTTAAAGTTAGTGACTTTATAAAGCAGTTTTCTAAAGCGGTGACCAAAGTTCGCGAAGAATATGCGGAAAGTGAAGTGTCCTTTAGTGAGCCCGCGAGCAAAAGACTTTGTGTTGAACAAGGAAGTAGTAAGAGTAATCGTCTGGCCGTAATAGAAGTGAGTGATACTATTGTTAGTAGCATTAATGACAGGTTTCAGTTTTCGGATCACTTGTGTGCTTCAAAATTATTTCTAGTTGAAAAGTTTCCATACTATTCCATTGAATTTCCAGAGAGGGATTTCCAGACAGCCGTTACATTGTTCCGTGCAATAAATGGTCCGAAACTGAGAACTGAATTGGAGGTATTGTACTGTCGTGAAGATTTGCGTAACGCTTCCGGTGCGGCACCACTTCTGCAGTTCTTTTATAACAATAATATGTTGCGCACATTTTCAGAGTGTGTGATACTTTTAAAAATCATTGTTACTATCCCAATGACGACTGTAGAGACCGAAAGGTCATTCTCTACTTTGAAGAGGATAAAATCTTTCCTGAGAAATTCTATGGGGGTTGATAGACTGTCTGCACTTGCTATGTTGTCGATGGAGAAGAGGATGATAAACAGTATCCCAGAATTCAACACACGCGTGATAGAGGAGTTTGCTGCTGCTAAAAATAGAAGGATCGAACTATTCTACAAGAAGTGAACGATCAGGTAAGCTTTTTGTTACTTGGTATAACTCTGATTTTGTTTCATTTTTTTCTTTTTTTCGTGGTAATCAATCCCGTGTACCCTAGCCAACTTATTGTGTGTGTTAATTACTTAGTAACCTGCGTTATTTTCTGTTTATTTGACCGGGTTTGTACTTGTGCCTACAATTGGGAAAGGAAGGCATGATGAGGATGACGCCCATAATCAAATCACTCAACTGTGGTTTCATAGTTCACTCATGGTACGGATTAGGGGGCAGATGACCTCGTAGTTCCTCTCCCTTAAAACAACAATAACTAACATCGAGAATTATGGTCATGTGATTTAGCAAAACTGATACCTGCTGTGCCCCACCCTTATCAAAGCCCACGAGCCGCCTCTGGTCAGAACATTCAAGTAAAAAATGAGCTGATACTTAGAGCACAAACACGCATTCCCAATAGATAGTTAATGAGGTAATATCTCCTTAATGTCTCTTTTAGCTGCTGTGGCCAAAGGCTTAGCCATATTGAAACATCGTACCCCATGATCTAAAAATTGATATCGTAACATTCAGTTAACCAATACAAAATAATTCCAATTACTGGAATAGGTCAAAAAATTACTTGAAATAAATATTAAATGTGATTAAGATATTTATATATATATATACAGTACTGTATATTGTTATGGACGATTGAAAAAGAAGAAAACAAAGGGAAGACATGTTTCTTTCGTCAAGCGTGCATCATCAGATCCAAAGTGTGTTGCTCAAAATTCATCTGCAATAATAAGGACACCACGAACTCTTACACGATGAAAAAGTCTATTTTTGTGGCATCACTTTACTAAGTATTTTCTGTGTTTATGCTAAAGGTACAGCTATGATTCTTGTCACATATAAGAAGCGGAATATTCTGAGCTATTTTTGACCATGTAGTGCTACTTTGCTTTTATAGCATGTGTGAAATGAATACAAATTTGGACAGAGACATTTTCAAAAAAATGTTGTATAAGTTGCTTCAGGTACACATATCTCAGTTGTTTTTCAATCAAATATTCTCAAATTTTGTTCACATACTTGGAATGGATCATGGCAGATGAGTAACCACTTTGTTTCATTATTATTGGGACAGAATGCAAGAAGAAAAAATCCGAACTCTTTCTTTTTAAATTTATTCAAAGATATGTATCAATTTTTCTCTTCCCAATCCATGCCTACTATGTTTTGGAAGTGAAAATAGGTTAACATTCAAGTACTCCATTAGGCAAGTTAATGTAAAAAAAGTTAGCCCTCTATCATAAATGGTTTCCTAGTTATTGGTACCTAAACATGAAGAATGAGTATTAACGGAAAACAGCTGGCGAAGTTAAAAGTGTATTATTCAGAGCATGGGACGCTAATTAAAAAAAACGAATTTAAGATAGTTCTAGACATCAAAACCCCAACAAACTATATATATTTGGATTCAGAAAAGAATGAAGCATTGTATGGTGCCAAAATCAAAAAGTTGATTTTTTCATCATGCAAGAGTAGGCTACGTGGTGTCCTTAGGACATTATGGAGTATAGAACTTAAAACTTATATCAACAACAATAATAATGATAATAATAATAATAATAATAATAATAATAATATCGTATGGCCTCGGTTGCCGGTTGCAAGCTTTGTAATTTGACAACCAGAGGGTAGCTTGCATGACGAATTTCGTTGTTCCTTGAATCACTATGAAAGTCAAGGAGGTTAGTTATCTAAGCTCCTTGAACACTATAGCGCTTTCTAGTAGAGAATTGAGGAACTTTTTGTTGGCGGGAACTCCCGAGATTAATTTTGCCATTATGAACACGGCCTACTGAATTCAAATGGGTTCTTTGACATGCCAACATCGTATGACATACGTGTCGTATTTTTGCCGCCTTTCAAAATCACTTACCACGGCCCGGAGAGAACCTGCAATCTTGGGGTTAGTAGACCGACACGCTATCTACTCACCCACCGTGGCAAGCTCTTATATCAACAGATTCTGCGATATTGAGTCTAGGGCTCAAATGTTATCAAAATATTACTATGCAGTTGGTAGTCCTCTGGTCTCTTTGAATAGGTAGGCCCATTCTTATTTCTGGTAAGTCATACATTGAACGTGAAAAATTAACTATTAAACCATAACATAATATTACAGTTGCATGCAGTTGAACATTGCACATCATACGCTTGCATCAAATTGTATTGGCGGTACTTGGATTTGGACTTACACTGAGCTTGGTTTGATTTTTTTTCCGGACAACTATTCCAAGACATTCAAAAGTATTTTGTTCATTAATACACAGTTGGCTGTCCTGGTGCCTCGCTTATAAACACAGTCAGAAGTTCTAAAACTTATATTGCACATAAATGGCATCGAAATGAAGTCCTTTCATTAGTATGGAAGTTACATGCAATTAAGCATTGAACCAATCAGAACGCGTAGAATCTTGTTGGCAGATATATCATATATGGGTTCCTTAAAATTCATCTGAAATTTTGTCCGGCTCTGTGGCTAAATGGTTAGCGCGCGAGGCATTGGCCCGAAGTGCCCCAGGTTCGATTCCCGGCCGCTCCATCAGGGATTTTAATCTCCTGGGGTTAATTCCCATGGCTCGGGGACTGGGTGTATGTGCCGTCTTCATCATCACTTCATCCTCATTACGACGCGCAGGTCGCCCACGGGCCTCAACTAGAAAGACCTGCACTCTGTCTCTCCGGAGGCCACACGATCATTATTATTATCTGAAATGTTATGTTCTATACGTGTATAAAATTTAGAACTGTTGGCATGCACGAATTCTCTTTAATTGAAACTAAGTTTCTAAATTATACAGAGCATCTATTAACAGTTGGCAAACTTGCTGATCTGAATATATGCCTAATTTCAGCTCTTAAGATTCTTGGAGATTTTCAGATTTTGGTTGAAGTCCAATAGACAGTAAAGATGTTAAATGCAGTTAAACGTTGAACATATCGCAAGTGTAGAATCATGTTGGCAACACTGTCGTTTAAGGGTTACTGGAAATTATTTTGAAATGCTGATTTTGAAACAAATCAATTTAATGGAAGTAACACGCTGTTAACTATTGAACTTATAACGACGCATAGAGGCAAGTTGGTAGCAGTGTAGTACATGGGCTCGTGAGATATCCAACATAGAGTTAACATTTCAATTATTATTTTTCACAAGTTGATAGCACTGACGACATTTTTATACATGGGCCTGCTATGCCCTGGTATAATTCTTCACTTTGATTGCTGCATCCGTTTAGAAATTGATAGAGTGATGGTGTGGACGATGACGATACACACACAGGAGGACAGACTGACACACACATCTGCCCGGGTGATCTTATAAGTCTACGTTTTCATCATGTTTGCGAAATGTGAGAAGTAGGCTAACAAAGAGATCTCAGAATTGACAACATTTTCCTCACACGTGTCTCCTTTCTATGCTCTACTTTCCTGGCTAAAAGTAGAACAACAAAGAAATCTGCACATATGTACACACATCTATCGACTTCTCAATGGAAGTACACCTCACTATCTCTTTTCTAATTTTCATTTTCTTTCTTCCTTTCATGATCGTCACACGCAATCGGGATCTATAATTGCAAATCCTCTACATCATTCAACTACAGTAACTCTTTCCTTGTGTCGGGAACTAAAATTTGGAATTATTGCCCTCGTGACGTTAGAAATTGTTCCTCCCTAACTACTTTCAAACGTGCATGTAAAGATTTCTCTTGAATTCGTAGGCCAACTAGGACAATTTGTGTATGAATGTGTGATGGGATGACTATAGTAAAACGTTGTTGAGACTTCTTGATTTTAGCCTATTTTCAATTTTGAAATAAATAGGCTTATGAGATCACCTTTTGGCCGTGTGTGTGTGTCCCCAATAACTTCTAAACGGCTAGAGCGATCTCAATGAAACTCGGTTAGTTCATAGCACTATTCCGGAAGACCCCGACCGTGCCCTTCGAATTTTGTTATGTCTTACCAATCCATCATGGCGGCTATGCAAAATATTTCACCAGAATTCAATATCTCCGAAAATATTCCCAAAATCACCCTGGATTTTTTTAAGGTGATAAAGGGAACTACTAGAAGCTCACCTATGTGACTTTTGAAAAACTGGTAACTGCAAAACTAACATGGCGGCCACGCGAATTTGTGACTTTTAAATTCGATTTAACCAACCAAATGCAATAAAACTTGGTATAGTATATGTTTATACACATTGTAATGCACCGACATCTAACTTTGTTCAATTGTTTACATAACCACAAGATGGCGGATGTGCGAAATATTTCACCGGCATTCTATATCTCTGAAACTATTAGCGGTATCACCCTGAAATTTCGTACGGGGATAAAGGGAACTACTGGAAGTTCATCAATAAGACTTTGAAAAACCGGTTAACTACAAAACTAACATGGCGGCCAAGCGAATTAGAAAATTTTAAATAGACCTTTCTCGCGATTTAATATTCCAAACAGAATGAAATGTGGTACAGGATATGTTTATACACATTGTAATGCACTGGTATCTAATTTAGTTCAATTGTTTACATAACCTCAAGATGGCGCCTTTGCGAATTTTAAAATTAAGTTTTTATTTCTTGTGTCGTAATCATGCGATCGAAGTGAAAGCTTGAATAATGAACCTACGCAATAATTTTCCTTTAATGGTACATGACTCTATGGCCTATACATTTAACAATCCAACAGGGCGACCATCCGAAATATTTAGACGTCTCTGAATATCTACGAATCTATTGTAGCAATCAAACTAAAGTTTTTAATGTTTATAGGGGCTATGGACATAAGTTCACCTGTAGGACTTGAAATAACCTGGTTATCACAAATCCAACATGGCGGCGAAGTGAAGTATAAATATTCACATAGACGTGTCTCGCAATTTAATCACCCGAGTGCAGTGAAACTTGGTACAGTAAACCCTTATACGAATGTTAATCCACTGGCATCCAATTTATTTCAATTGTTTCCATAACCACAAGATGGCAGCTGTGCGAAATTTCAAAATCTCCTTGTTACTTCTTGTGCCCTAATCATGCGATTGAAGTTTGACTGTTACACGTACACAATAATCTTCATGTAACAGTACATAAATCTAGGTCCTACATATATGGAATCCAACATGGCGACCATCCGAAATATTTAGTCGGTTCTCAATATCTACGAATCTATTACAGCAATCAAACAGAAATTTTGTATGTTGATAGAGGCAATTAACATAAGTAGGATATATGCAAATAGGCTGTATAGTTCTTCACGGAACTACTTGTTTATTATTGTATGTAATTTTCATAGCTGAGTTAATATCACACAGTCTCCACTTTAATTCTACTATTTAAGTATTCTTATTAGTATGACAGTCTGCTAGGTTAAGAATAACGTATAATTAGGGGTTGTGTTTTCTCGAAAATGCGATATAGCGCGAAATGCTTATAATGGATTTCACTCTTGTATTATCACTTTTCGCGACCTGTAAACCACTTTTTAATGTATTTTGAGAAAGCGAAATTATGCCTAACTGACTCTAAACGCGAAATGTATACCAAAATATAAATGTGAATTCTACGATCTTTTTTAACGTAACGTATTTAATACTTTCTTTTCGTATGGACACTTTAAATGATGAGTTTCTACACCCTTGAAATGTTTATGACGGCTTGACCTTTCGTGTAGGTCAAGTCAACAAGTGCTAAGAGGGTGAGACCAAAAATGTTTATAAAACAGCTCTAAGATTTCATTGAACAGTGTTAAAGATTCACGAACTTGCATGCACTTACCCACTTTTGTGGATTTTGAATCAAGATTTGAGTTGATTTTGTGAATTTTCTCTGTATTCCTATTCTGACTTTGCATCAGTATAAATTTCTTTCTGTGTTACTTTGAATTAATCATACTAATATGTAACAAGTAGTTCCGTGAAGAACTATACAGCCTATTTTCATATATCCTACTTATGTTAATTGCCACTATCAACATACACAATTTCAGTTTGATTGCTGTAATAGATTCGTAGATATTGAGAACCGACTAAATATTTCGGATGGTCGCCATGTTGGATTTTATATATGTAGGTCCTAGAGTTGTGTACTGTTACATGCAGATAATTGTGTACGTGTAGTATTCAAACTTCAATCGCATAATTAGGACACAAGAAATAACAAGGAGATTTTAAAATTTTTCACAGCTGCCATCTTGAGGTTATGGAAACAATTGAAATAAAGTATATGCCAGTGGATTAACATTCGTATAAGAATTTACTGTACAAAGTTTCACTGCACTCGGATGGTTAAATTGCGAGAAACGTCCATGTGAATATTTATAATTCGCGTCACCGCCATGTTGGATTTGTGATCACCAGGTTATTTAAAGTCCTATAGGTGAACTTAAGTTCATAGCCCCTATGAACATTAAAAAATGCAGTTTGATTGCTAAAATAGATTCGTAGATATTCAGTATCGTCTAAATATTTCGGATGGTCGCCATGTTGGATTGTTAAATGTATAGGCCATAGAGTCATGTACCATTAAAGTAAAATTATTGCGTAGGTTCATTATTCGAACTTTCACTTCGATCGCATGACTACATCACAAGAAATAAAAACTTAATTTTAAAATTCGCACTGCCGCCATCTTTAGGTTATGTAAACAATTGAACTAAATTAGATACCAGTGGATTACAATGTGTATAAATATTTCCTGTACCAGGTTTCAGTGCGCTTGGAACATTAAATCGCGAGAAAGGTCTATTTAAAATGTTCAAATTCGCTTGGCCGCCATGCTCGTTTTGTAGTTAACCGGTATTTGAATGTCTTATAGATGGACTTCCAGTAGTGCCCTTTATCTCCGTACAAAATTTTAGGGAGATACCGCTAATAGTTTCAGAGATATAGAATGCCGGTGAAATATTTTGCACATCCGCCATCTTGTGATTATGTAAAAAATTGAACAAAGTTAGATGTCGGTGCATTACAATGTATATAAACATATACTGTACCAAGTTTCATTGCGTTTGGTTGGTCAAATCGCGAGAAACGTCTATTTAAAAGTCGCATATTCGCTTGGCCGCCATGTTGGTTTTGTAGTAACCAGGTTTTCAAAAGCCACATAAGTGAACTTATAGTAGTTCCGTCTATCACCATAGAAAATGTCAGGGTAATATCGGTAATAGTTTCGGAGATATTGAATGCTGGTGAAATATTTCGCACCGCCGCCATGTTGGATTGGTGAGACGTAACAAAATTTGAAGGGCACGGTCGAGGTCGCCGGGAATAGTGCTATGAACTTTCCGAGTTTCATTGAAATCGCTCCTACCGTTTAGATTTTATTAGGGGGGGGGACACACACGAATCACACACACACACACACACACACGCACACACACACGGACAAAAGGTGATCTCATAAGCCTATTTTTTCAAAATTGAAAATAGGCTAAAAATGAGATGGTGTGTGTCTGTCTTTCTTTCTGTCTGTCTGTCTGTCTGTCTGTATGTTACCTAATAACGCAAGAACCACTGGTCCGATTTAAATGAAATTTTGCATGGATGTAGCTGAAATACCAGGCTTACATATAGGATACTTTTAATTTCGATATTTTGCACTATTATAAATGGCGAACATTTTTGTGACGTCACTACACCCTTTGGTTTCAAAATTTCATATTTCCATATCAAATAAAAAGAGAACGGTAAGAAATAGCAAACTTTTGATGGTACATGCGAGCTTTGAAATTTAATTTCCTATCCGAAAGGTCCTCATCACTTTTCATGTATCTCCAACGGTTAGCGAGTAAAACCTACTTTTGTGACGTCACTACACCCTTTGGTTTCAAAATTTCATATTTCCATTTCAAATAAAAAGAGAACGCTAAGAAATAGCAAACTTTTGATGGTATAAACGAGCTTTAGCATTTAATTTTCTATCCAAAAGGTCCTTATCACTTTTCGTGTATCTCCGACCGTTAGCGAGTAAAACCTAAATTTGTGCAATAAAACACGGTCAACACCGAGCGGTGCAGTATATCTCTACATCTATAAAAAAGAAAATTTGTCTGCTTTTTTTCTGAATTTCTACGGAAATTTGAGTTATTTACACGTTTCAGACTGTTTTATGATAGATGCGCGCGAAAATAATGTTTTGGTCTGTCTGTCTGTCTGTTTGTTTGATTGTCTGTGGACAGCTTTGTTCCTTTATAACTCGAGAACGGCTGGGTGTATCAACGTAAAATTTGGTACAGATATCCATCAGAGGCACGACACTAATCATTGATGTAACCCTTCTCCGTACCTCTCATAAAAGGGGGCCTACCCCCTTAAAATTCATGCTGAAATAGGAGTAGAAGGACGAGACAAAGATCTTTTTCATCCCCTCGATGTGAGAGACAAAACTCGGGGGCCCCAAAGGGTCCCCGAAATCCACATTTTAAGGCCCAAAAACCAACCGTTTTTGAGATATTCCCATAAAACTAATTTCATTTAATAAACTAATGAACGAATTCATGCCGGTAACCACGGCAACAGATTCTCAGAGGTCCATCTATTGCTGTAAGACGCAATGCAACTCCATTAATTACATTGGTGTGAAAGTTTGCAAATGGCTAGAAGGTTATCACGGAAAGAAATTAAGCTGTAAAATTCATCAGTACGTATAATGCGCTTAGGGGGTCAAGGGGTACACTAGAATTTTTTCACGCGATTTACACCTGCGGGTGTGGTACGGCAGGTCCATTATATTCCTATCCCTATATTATATTATTATTATTAGTATTATATTATGGCGTACAACGAGGAGACAAAGTCCCTCGGTGCCAGAAACAAAACTTGAGGGCCTCGAAAACTACATTATAAGGCTCTAAAACCAACAGTATCTGTAATATTCCCAGAAAACTAATTTAATTTAATTTAACAAACTAATGAAGGAATGGAAATCGGTAACCATGATAACATTATCTCAAGGGGTGGCATCCAACTTTCCATCTATTTCTGTAAGAAGCAATGTCACTCCATTTATACCTTGCCACGGTGGGTGAGTGGATAGCGTGCCGGTCTACTAACCCCAAGATTGCAGGTTCACTCCTGGCCGTGGTAAGTGATTTTTGAAAGGCGGCAAAAATACGACTCGCATGTCATACGATGTTGGCATGTCAAAGAGCCCATTTGAATTCAGTAGGCCGTGTTCATAATGGCAAAATTAATCTCAGGAGTTTCCGCCAACACTAAAGTTCCTAATTTCTCTACTAGAAAGTGCTATAGTTTTCAAGGAGCTTAGATATCTACCCTCCTTGACTTTCATAGTGATTCAAGGAACAACGAAATTTCGACATGCAAGCTACCCTCTGGGTGTCAAATTACGAAGCTTGCACCCGGCAGCCGAGGCCATACGATATTATTATTAGGCTACTCCATTTATTACATTTCTGTGAAAGTTTGCAAATGGCTATAAGGTTATCACGGAACCAACGTAGACTGTATAATTCGTTAATGCAATTAACGGAGTCAAGGGTTAACCTAGAATTTTTTCATGCAATTTCACGTGCGACATATAGTACAGAAAGTCTATTATATCTCCAAACAGCAACATTATTTTCAAAAATTCCTGAATTGAATCAGGATTTTTTGCGGCTTTTAGGAATTTGGGCCATTTGAAGCTAAAGAACCTGAATTTTCATGCACCACAAGCCTTTATAATTTATGAAAGAGGTCTTCCTGTGTATGGGCACCTAGCACAACGTTGAGGGTCAGTTTTTATGTGACGTGTATTGCGTTTCGTCTACAAGGCTTTCAAATCTTTTTCACGTCAGGAAGTACACGTTAGGTGAATTTAGTTTGAGAGCACATTTTAACTAATCTTTTTCTTTTCGACATACGGGTTCATCGTAAGGATGATTTTGTTTGATACTCTATGGTAGATATACCCATATTTGGATATCTGGGTGATATGTTGTAGACAATAGAATTGTCTGTCTGTCTTTCTGTGTATCTTTATGTACGCCTATAAATCGTGTTCGGATGCTTGGTGCATCGTAAAATTAGGTATGGTAAACATGAGTCAATACACCAATCATTTATAAAACTCCTCACCGTACTTTTCATCCAGTAGAAGGGTGGATATAGGGAAAAACTTCTCAAAATACATGCTAAAATAGGCGAAATATAAAAATTATCCTAGAAGGACGATCAAAGCCTATGTTGCGCTTCTCATTGGGAGACACAAAATTCGCGAGTCTATAAGGGATCTCCGAAAACCACATTTAAAGGCCCTTAAATTAACAGTGTGTGTGATATTCCCAGAAAACTAACTTCGTTCTGATAAACTTATCAAGGAATGACACACCGCTAACCATTGCAACAGTAGCTCAATTGATAATGGCTGGTGTTAATATATAACACCGTTCGAAGAACGGGTACTTCTGCTAGTAAATAAATAAATTCATATTTTATTGCATGCATTTTTATCACACGATTAGCCCTTTACAAGTGTGATTTTAATTTCACATTAATGTCAATTCAAGGCATTCGTTTTTTAGATTTAAACTAAATTTGCGGTTTTCTTTCTTCAAAATGCTATGAAATGCTAAATTTCAAATGTATAAAAGCTACAAAATGCTAGATGCTCAAACATAAAAGGTAAATTTCTTATTTCAAAATGCTAACAATTGCCACCCCTAAATGTGCATTCAAGGAAGTAGCATTGTTTGTAGAGGGTCAAGAGCCCTATCATTGCCACAATAAAGGCACCAATAAATAAATAAATAAATAAATAAATGAATAATATGTACTCTATAATGAATGGATTTATCGATATAGAGGGTGTCCCGGGAGAAGGGGCCATACGTTAAAAGGTGATAGTATTGGTCATTCTAAAGCGAAAACATCGTATGAACATGTGCTTTATTTGCAATGGTTTCCGAGATACAGACCGTAATGTGTAATTGTATGAAGGTGGTATTGGAGTCCGGATGGTATGGTGACGTTTGACATTGTATCGGCCCTGGATGTGATGTTGCATGGCCACCACTAGATTATTGCTTGTGTGGTTGGTTAAAGAACGATGTCTACAGGAGAATGGTACAGATAAAGGAGGACTTATATAACAGCTTAGGCTTTCACGGCCGGCGTTCATTATTAAGTACAAGTTTTTCGGGCTTGTAGGCCGTGGTCCAGACAGGATATCTCCCGACGTTTCACCGGAAACTGCGTCCGGCATTGTCAAGGGTTCCGCTTCTTTCCTTGGTCAGCAGTGGAATGAGGAAGAGGCTTGAAATAATGGGTAACGGTTTGTAGTGGGGTATTGTTGTTTGAATATGACTGTTGGTTGGGTGGATCTTGGCGATGAACTAACGGCTGGAAAGTAGTTTGGATCTTCAAATTAGCATGGTGAGCCGAGCTTTCTCTTCGCATTCCGGCTGGATCGTCTGATCTCACGTACATGTTGCGGGGTGCGGTGCGTGCTCCGGCTTCGGCGACCGAGCTTGTGAGTGTCAGGTGTTCTGTGCGCGACTGCCGGGCTGTAGCGGGAAGGTTCTTCAGGTTGACGTGTGAGTGATTTCTTGGCCTTGGTGTTCCTAAGAGCCGGGATCCATGTATTACGCACACGTTCAATTTCTTCCTTCCGATTGAAATTGTCGGGGTGTTTGAAGATTTCTATGGCTTCCCGTTGCAGCCTGGCGTGGTAGTGTGTGGTCGTGGAGATTATCTCCGTGTCCCCGTACTGTACATCGTGACCGGGAAAGAGAGAATGCTCAGCGACTGACGATATTTCAGTTTGACCCAGGCGGCTGTGTCTGTTATGTTCCTTTAGTCTGGTGGTCACGCTCCTCTTCGTCGTTCCTATGTACACCTTCCCACAGGAACACGGGATTCTGTAGAAACCTGCAGTGGAGTGTGGGTGGCGCTTGTCTTTAGCGGATCGCAGCAAGTCCCGGATTTTGGCGGTGGGTTTATAAACCGTCTTCACCCCATAGGTCTTCAGTAATTTGCCTATCCTGTCCGTCACCTTCTTCACGTACGGCAGGAATGCGGTGGCCACCGGAGATTCCTCAGAATCTTTCCTCGTGCTCCGGCGCCTGGGATGAGAGGCTCGCTCAATCTCCTTATTGCTGTATCCGTTGGCGCATAGAGCCCTCTTTATATGTTTTAGCTCTTGGTTGAGGTTGGATGGCTCACAGATTCTCCTAGCACGGTCTACCAATGTTTTAATAACTCCGTGTTTCTGTCGGGGGTGGTGATTGGATGTCTTGTGTAGATACCGGTCGGTGTGTGTGGGTTTCCGGTATACGGTGTGCCCCAAGCGCAGGTCATTAGTCCTGGTGATCAGCACGTCAAGAAAGGCCAGGCAGTTGTCTTTCTCCTTCTCCATAGTTAATTTTATGCTGGTGTTGAGGCTGTTAAGGTGGTCCAGGAAACGTTCCAGCTCTTCTTCTCCGTGGCTCCAGACTACGAAGGTATCGTCAACATAACGTAGCCATACTTTCGGTTTGATGGGTGCAGTCTCGATCACCAACTGCTCGAACTTTTCCATGTAGAAGTTCGCAATCACAGGGTTTAGAGGGCTACCCATGGCAACTCCCTCTATTTGCTCGTAGAAGTTCTCGCGCCATAGGAAGTAGCTCGTGGCGAGGCAGTGGCGAAACAAGTCAGTGATGTCTTCCGTGAAAAGCTCGGCAATCTGGTTTACGGATTCTTTCATAGGCACTTTTGTGAAGAGGGATACTACGTCAAAGCTGACTAGGCGGTCTTCAGGTTCCAGACGTATGTTCCGCAATTTCTCAATAAAATGGGCGTAATCCCTGACGTAAGTCTCAGTGTTACCAATGTGCGGTTGTAGAATGATGGAGAGATGCTTGGCGATGGTGTAGTTTGGAGAGCCGATAGCACTCACGATAGGTCTCAGTGGAATGTCTGTTTTGTGTACTTTGGGTATACCGTACAGCCTGGGAGGTAGAGCTTCACTCTTGCATGTATCCTTCTTCACGTGGTCTGGTAGTGAAGAGGCCTCGATTAACCTGTTGGTCTCTCTAAGTATCCGTGTTGTGTGGTCTTTCGTGAGTTCTCGGTATGTCTGAGGTTCTAGTAGCGACAGGATCTTAGTGTCGTAGTCTTCCGATGACATGACTACAGTCGCGTTGCCCTTATCTGCAGGTAGAATGATGATGCTTCTATCCCTGTTAAGGGTTTTAAAGGCATTCTTCTCTTGAGGTGTGAGGTTACTGCTAGGTGCTGGAGCTTTACGAAGGATGCGTGAGGCCTCTGAGCAGACTTCCTCGGCCTGCTCCCTGGGTAAACGGTGTATGGCAGCCTCAATGTTGCTTATAATGTCCTCTACAGGCACAGAAGGTGGGGTGACAGAGAAGTTCTGACCTTTCGCCAAAAGTGAAGTTTCCCCTGGCGATAGACGACGGTTAGTCAGGTTTACTACAGTGCGAGACGAGTCAGGCGCAGATGTGGTTGCAGTTATCGGCTTGTGGTCCTGACATAGCTCAAATTTCTTTTTCTGGCGATGCGTCGACTGGTAGAAGGTGGAGCGCATAGAATAGTGCGTGATGTGGTCGATGTTGTCCCAATCCTCGCTTGAGAGCACAGACGTGAGTCGGAGATGTACTGATATGAGGTCCCGGTCAGTCGTAGCTAAGTCCCTGCGTGTAGCATGTATCTGTTCTCGCAGCATTGAGCACTCAGCTCTGTCGTATATACGGTGAGCATGTGCTGAGCCGAAATTCCTCTTCATCCTAATAAACTTAGGAATCGTGTCCGTGTCCCTGCACCGTAAGAGAAACGTTAGCGACGAAAGTTGCTGGTCTTTCTTCTTCCGTAGCTTCTCGAAGCGGCGAACTAGGTTGGTAGTTTCCTCCCCGTAGAGGCGACTGATATAACAGCTTAGGCTTTCACGGCCGGCGTTCATTATTAAGTACAAGTTTTTCGGGCTTGTAGGCCGTGGTCCAGACAGGATATCTCCCGACGTTTCACCGGAAACTGCGTCCGGCATTATCAAGGGTTCCGCTCCTTTCCTTGGTCAGCAGTGGAATGAGGAAGAGGCTTGAAATAATGGGTAACGGTTTGTAGTGGGGTATTTTTGTTTGATTATGACTGTTGGTTGGGTGGATCTTGGCGATGAACTAACGGCTGGAAGGTAGTTTGGATCTTCAAATTAGCATGGTGAGCCGAGCTTTCTCTTCGCATTCCGGCTGGATCGTCTGATCTCACGTACATGTTGCGGGGTGCGGTGCGTGCTCCGGCTTCGGCGACCGAGCTTGTGAGTGTCAGGTGTTCTCTGCGCGACTGCCAGGCTGTAGCGGGAAGGTTCTTGTGTATAAGATTGGGATGGTTTAGAAAGAAATTGTTTGGTATAAGGTGGAATAAAATAAAAGATTTGTTAATTTAATTTAATTTTAGTTTTCGGGGAATAAACAGTTGTCATAGCAGTCAGCTCTGTTAAGTTACTAGCCTGGTGTTCTGGCTTTATATGTAAAACGTGCGCCATGGCCGGCGTTGCAATAGCTTCAGCTTAGTAATAATAATAATAATCAAATGATTTGAAAAGTTACGTTTTATCTTAAGGAAGGAAGACAGACCTCTAGTGGGTTGGCGTTTGATAGTATGAAATTGTTGAAAAGACCTGTAGTAGGTTAATTTGTTTAAAAAATAAAATAATAGTAATATATAAGCCTCGCTATTTGGGAATATGATGAATTAATGATTTTATGAATGATTTGTAAGGGTTGTGAGGTTACTGGGCTGTGATTGGTTGTATTCGAATATGCCGGCTGAGCGGGCGTCTATACTGTGCTGTGATTGGTGAATTGGTTTTGGTCCCTTTTTGGTGTTCCTGATGGTAAAAATTTTTAATTTTTGTTCGAAAAGTGTATTTTGGAAGTGTAGCTATAATGTAGAGTAGGTTTTGTTCGAATATATTGGTATTTGGTTGAAAAAGTTAGTCGGACGTTGTAATCCAGGCCTGTGATTGGCTATCTGAGTTCCGCAGTCTCTGAGCTGTTTTTAAGTGAATATGTAAATTTTTGTGTTTCTGAAACGTGTTAAAAGTTAAAATTTAAGCGTAATCGAAGTTAATAAATTAATTTTGGGTTTCGGAAAAAATAAATTAGGGTGTGTATGAACTAAAGAATGACCCGCCAGCCCGCGGCGCGCCACCCCGATGTATAGGCTTTCGCCTAATCCCCAGGCAGGCCCGCCACGAGCTGACAGGTCCTGTGTTCGACTGCGGAAACTGTCAGATAGCCTTTGAGTGTATTTGTAACCTGTGATATTGTTTTGAGAGTGATTTTGGGTTGTGGGAATATGTTTTAGGTTATTGTTAACTGTGATATGTAAATGTCCGGTTTGTATTGTGTTTTCCGGTCCGCCAAGCTCCATCCCAGGCGACCGGGTTCGGGCCCAGTCCCCAGGCAGGCGCCTAGCGATCCCAGAGTCCTGTGTTTGGTTTGGGCTGAGTGTCTATGTAAGTGAGATGGCTGAGAGTTGGGAGAGGAGCTGTAGTAGCTGTGTAAGGGCTGAATTAGTATGTTGTGAGAGTGTAGTGGCAGGTTGGACTGGAGGGGGGACTGTTTTTAGTGAGAGTAGCGACGGTATATTGGGACTGGTTCGATGCCTGGTTAGTGCTCTCTGTCTTTGCTTGATGGCGTCTTTTATATATTGACAGCCTCCATAACTTGCCGCGTGATTGCCCCCACAGTTTACACACGTGGGGCTGTCTTTATGCACCTTGCAATCTGTGTGACGATGATTACCGCCACACCTATTACAGCGGGTAGCATGCCTGCAATTCGCGGCGTCGTGGTTCAAGCGCAGACATTTGTAGCACTGGAATATGAGTGAGGAATGTTGTGTGATCGGTGGGCGGCGTCGCAGCACCCTAGTTGCTGTGTTAGGGTTCTTGCGGGATTTGAGTTTGCGCGACGCTTGTTCTGATGTGGAAGGCTGGTGTTCTGTAGGATTTGCGGATATGATAGGGCTATCTGGCTCAGGGTTAGTGGCGTGAGAGATGGGGTGGCTAGTGAGAGAGGCGGTTTCAGTATGGGGAGTGAGTTTAGGTTTGTCAATAGTGATTTTAACTGGGGTGACCGAGATCGTTTGTACTGGAGCTATGGATAGAGAGTGAGTTGTTTGGGTCTGCTTGGATGAAGGATATTTAGGCATGGGAGGTGGAATTGGAATGGTTTGAGTAGATTGCACCTCACTGGTCTCCTGGGTTTCAGTTTGAGTGTGCTTATTTTGTGAATCGGTAGGATAGGGGCACACCCGAAAATGCTGGGGAACGGCAGGGTGTTGCAGAAGCGCTAAACTTAGGGTATGGAGGTATCGCTCATTTGTTGGGATGATTGTGATGTAGTGTTGATGTGTTTCCTCTATGCATGAAATAACCCTAAAATGGGGCGCAAGTATTTGGCAGATGGCATGTCTAAGAGTTTGTGGATGAATGTTTTTGGGCGGGTGAATCATAAGCATAGAGGTCCAGTGGGGAGGGTCCATTTTAGGATTGACAGCATACAGATTCACTGACGTATCTATCTCGTGCATCCAGTTTTTACGAGTAGATGTCCTAGTGGATGACCTAGTGGATGATCTAGTGGTTGTAGGTGTGTCCCTGAAGGTATCCCAGGCGGGATCCGCTGGATCGTACACTTCAGGGCTGTGTTTGCGGGAAGTGTTCATGTTTGAAAGTGGTGAGTCGTTAAGTGAGTGTAATAATGAAGTGTGGATGATTGGTCAAATGCTTGGCAGACCTAGGGGAACGTAGATTTCGGCTTCGCCCAAGAGAGAAAGTACCAGTCGTCAAAGGTTTCCAGTTTTTATGCAGAGGGGCTGCGACAATTGACGAGCTGGTTTAAATTAATAATTAATTAATGATTATTAATTAATTATGTGGCTGCAGGGGGAAGAAGGGGAATGAGTATTGCTTGGCGGCAACTCAGGAAGATGGGATTTTCTTGACTTGGAATGGTCTGAGGGTGGGTTTGAGACTTGAATGTAGGCAACAATGGGTAACGGTTTGGACAGGGTATTGTTGCTTGAATATGCAGGGCGGGAAAGGAATTTGTTAATGGCTGGGTAGGGAAGTAGGTATCGATGAATCAGAGTCTCGGCGGTAGATGGATCATCAATTTCATCAGTCCTGAATCGTGGTTGGAGCTTGGTACAGGAGCTTGGTGCAGGAGCTGCTTCTCGTTCGGCTGCTAGCTTGCACTGTCTACTCACTCAACTCACCACTGACTCGTCTCGCACTGTAGTAAACCTGACTAACCGTCGTCTATCGCCAGGGGAAACTTCACTTTTGACGAAAGGTCAGAACTTCTCTGTCACCCCACCTTCTGTGCCTGTAGAGGACATTATAAGCAACATTGAGGCTGCCATACACCGTTTACCCAGGGAGCAGGCCGAGGAAGTCTGCTCAGAGGCCTCACGCATCCTTCGTAAAGCTCCAGCGCCCAGCAGTAACCTCACACCTCAAGAGAAGAATGCCTTTAAAACCCTTAACAGGGATAGAAGCATCATCATTCTACCTGCAGATAAGGGCAACGCGACTGTAGTCATGTCATCGGAAGACTACGACACTAAGATCCTGTCGCTACTAGAACCTCAGACATACCAAGAACTCACGAAAGACCCCACAACACGGATACTTAGAGAGACCAACAGGTTAATCAAGGCCTCTTCACTACCAGACCACGAGAAGAAGGATACATGCAAGAGTGAAGCTCCACCTCCCAGGCTGTATGGTCTACCCAAAGTACACAAAACTGACATTCCACTGAGACCTATCGTGAGTGCTATCGGCTCTCCAAACTACACCATCGCCAAGCATCTCTCCATCATTCTACAACCGCACATTGGTAACACTGAGACTTACGTCAGGGATTACGCCCATTTTATTGAGAAATTGCAGAACATACGTCTGGAACCTGAAGACCGCCTAGTCAGCTTTGACGTAGTATCCCTCTTCACGAAAGTGCCTATGAAAGAATCCATAAACCAGATTGCCGAGCTCTTCACGGAAGACATCACTGACTTGTTTCGCCACTGCCTCGCCACGAGCTACTTCCTATGGCGCGAGAACTTCTCCGAGCAAATAGAGGGAGTTGCCATGGGTAGCCCACTAAGCCCTGTGATTGCGAACTTCTACATGGAAAAGTTCGAGCAGTTGGCGATCGAGACTGCACCCCTCAAACCGAAAGTATGGCTACGTTATGTTGGCGATATCTTCGTAGTCTGGAGCCACGGAGAAGAAGAGCTGGAACGTTTCCTGGACCACCTTAACAGCCTCAACACCAGCATAAAATTTACTATGGAGAAGGAGAAAGACAACTGCCTGGCCTTTCTTGACGTGCTGATCACCAGGACTAATGACCTGCGCTTGGGGCACACCGTATACCGGAAACCCACACACACCGACCGGTATCTACACAAGACATCCAATCACCACCCCCGACAGAAACACGGAGTTATTAAAACATTGGTAGACCGTGCTAGGAGAATCTGTGAGCCATCCAACCTCAACCAAGAGCTGAAACATATAAAGAGGGCTCTATGCGCCAACGGGTACAGCAATAAGGAGATTGAGCGAGCCTCTCATCCCAGGCGCCGGAGCACGAGGAAAGATTCTGAGGAAACTCCGGTGGCCACCGCATTCCTGCCGTACGTGAAGAAGGTGACGGACAGGATAGGCAAATTACTGAAGACCTATGGGGTGAAGACGGTTTATAAACCCACCGCCAAAATCCGGGACTTGCTGCGATCCGCTAAAGACAAGCGCCACCCACACTCCACTGCAGGTGTCTACAGAATCCCGTGTTCCTGTGGGAAGGTGTACATAGGAACGACGAAGAGGAGCGTGACCACCAGACTAAAGGAACATAACAGACACAGCCGCCTTTGTCAAATTGAGAAATCGTCAGTCGCTGAGCATTCTCTCTTGCCCGGTCACGATGTACAGTACGGGGACACGGAGATACTCTCCACGACCTCACACTACCACGCCAGGCTGCAACGGGAAGCCATAGAAATCTTCAAACACCCCGACAATTTCAATCGGAAGGAAGAAATTGAACGTGTGCGTAATACATGGATCCCGGCTCTTAGGAACACCAAGGCCAAGAAATCACTCACACGTCATCCTGAAGAACCTTCCCGCTACAGCCCGGCAGTCGCGCAGAGAACACCTGACACTCGCCGAAGCCGGAGCACGCACCGCACCCCGCAACATGTACGTGAGATCAGACGATCCAGCCGGAATGCGAAGAGAAAGTTCGGCTCACCATGCTAATTTGAAGATCCAAACTACCTTCCAGCCCTTAGTTCATCGCCAAGATCCACCCAACCAACATATTCAAACAACAATACCCCGCTACAAACCATTACCCATTATTTCATGCCTCTTCCTCATTCCACTGCTGACCAAGGAAAGAAGCGGAACCCTTGACAATGCCGGACGCAGCTTCCGGTGAAACGTCGGGAGATATCCTGTCCGGACCACGGCCAACAAGCCCGAAAAACTTGTACTTAATAAAGGAGGACTCGTTTGCGCGCAATTTAATTGCTTGTGCACTCATTACATTTTTTAAACAAAGGAAAAAAGTTAAGAGGGACATCAGCTCCGATTATCAACACATCATTTGACTGTATGAACTGCAAAATTCATTGAACTTGGTGTGGGTATTTTTCAGAATACGTGTAAAGGGAAATGGACGATCTATATACATAATACGCTAAGGTGTATGTATCACAAAACTCAGGCTCCTAAACCAGAGGGAGGTAGAAGTTGTGGTTTGTACCAAAATCTTTCAAATCGTCTCAATAGTGCAGGAAAAATCTTGGTTTCCTTGAAAAGTCAACTGAAATATATTTATTTGTTTAAAAAGTGTGTTTAAACAAATAAAGTTGAATCTAATAACTTCACGGACAGATTGTCGCTAGGCGACAACGACTAACTCTGTATCATGATAGTCAAAGCCGCACCAATACTGAACCTGACTTGATGGGCAGATTGACCGTCTTAAAGATTGTCGTTAGGCGACAACGACTTACTCTGCATCATGATAATCCGGTAAAAATTGCTAAAGGACATTGCCCATCTTACAGAATATGGTTGACCTTGGCAACGCCGTAAATAGAAAGTAGAGTGCACAACTTCATCGTAGATTCAGCGACCCCTTCTAATCCATTTTAAATACGTACGCTGTTGGCAACTATTTTATCTACGTGTTCCCCTTCACAACCAGCACAGTTGTGGGAGAAATACAAAGACTACATGACAGAAGATATTCGGTTCAGAAGGCGTCAAGAAACACAAAATCATGGCATGGATTTCACAGAAGAAATATACAATGAAGCTAGAGAGCAAGCAGAATCGGTGTCGCCAGTTTCTCGAGGGAGTTTCCACTATTAGATCCAGATCTACGAGCTGTGATGGAAGAAGCGTCAGCGTGGTGGACAACGTGTAATGGAGTGAATGCCAGTAGCTAGTATGCACGATAGAGAAAGATACTTCTTGCGAATGTTGCTACAAAGAGTAAAGGGTGCAAAAGGTTTTGATAGTGTCAGGGCAGTCAATGGAGTTCTATGCAAAACTTTCCAGGAAACGTGTAAAAACTTGGACTTCTTCAAGGAGATAAAATTTGGCATGATACTATCCTTGAGGCAACTCACTCTCATATGCCAAGTCGCTTACGAATGTTATTTGTCATTATCTGTGTTTTTGGAGAACCAGAATATGTTCCTGAGCTTTGGGACCAACATAAAGAAGCAATGTCTGAATATTTTGTACGCAGATACTCTGAAGAAAGTGGCCCACAGTATGCACTCATTGAAATTACACGTTAACAGTCCAGGAATGCATTCGTTTGATGTTTTAGAAGAGCAAGCTAGGGCTATCAGCAACAGAAATAATGAGGCGCAACTAAGGTTTGTAGATTCGATCTTTAATGCCATATATGGAAACCCAGAAGAAACATTAAAACAGAACTGTTTCTTTTTAGATGGACCGGCAGGAACTGGTAAAACATTTTTTTACTCTACATTGTTACATATAATCAGAGCAAAAGGAGATCAAGCTACTCCAGTAGCGTCTACAGGAATAGCAGCTACACTTCCACAAGAAGGACGAACTGCGTATTCTGTCTTCAAAATCCTTCTGATTCTCAATTCTAATTCTACGTGCAACGTTACGCCAAACACCCCAGAAGCAACAGCCCTGTTGAACACAGAATTAATTATTTGGGATGAAGCACCAATGACGCATGTGTACGCATTTTTAGCTGTGGACAGACTTCTCAAATATCTGACCAACTTTACTGAAGAATCGGTGGTAAAGTCATCTTACTGGGTGGTGATTTTCGCCATGTCCTTCCTGTCATAATGAGAGGATCACGTTCTATGACAGTTGCTAGCTGTTTGAAGCGGCATAGCCTCTGGAATAAATTCCATGTACTTAAACTCATCCAGAACAAGCGCACTTTAAATTCTGAAAAATAATTTTCAACATGGCTTTTAGAAATAGGAGAAGGCAAGACTGGGGCGAAAGTTACGGTACCATCTACATGCCATCGACAAATACAAGATCCAGTAGAACAGCTATTCGGTGATTTTGATTTTACTGCAGTCACCCCACAGGAGCTTAAAGGAAGAACTATTCTTACGGTCGCCAAAGAAGCATCGCTTGAACTGAACAATCGAGTACGTCAGCGTTTACCTGGAGATGAGGTAGTCTACGAGAGTGTAGACTGTATTGTGAGTGAGCATGAGCAAGATCACTTGGCTTACACTGAAAATGTTTTGAACAGTCTGACACCAACTAGCATGCCCCCACACAAACTTAAGACTTAAGAAAGGTGCTATCATTATGTCATTAAGAAATATTGTACCCTCAAGAGGGGTCTGCAATGGGACAAGGCTAATAGTTAACGTAATATCATAGAGGCAACTATTATAGATTCTGACAAGAGAGAAATCGTTTTCATACCCAGGATAACCCTTATCCCCTCTGATACGAACATGCCTTTTAAATTTATAATAAGGCAATTCCCAGTACGTTTGGCTTTCTCAATGACAATAAATAAATCTCAGGGTCAGACTTTCGCTAAAATCTGCCTTTACTTGAAAAAACCCGTCTTTACTCATGGGCAGCTTTACGTAGCCCTTTCACGGGTAAGATCGTTTAGCTCGCTATCGGTTATGTCAACAAGTAACAAAATAACCAACTGTGTGTTTAGAGAAATTTTTAATAGATAAATTCTAAAAGTATCTTAACAAAATGCATTATCTTGGAAGAAATGTGATTTGGCTTCTTAAATACAACTCTGTACACCTCACTCGAGAACTACTGAATGTGAAAGAGTCCTGGTTGTATCCCAAATGTCCTCTGTGAAGTTATCATTTCACAGCCCAGTTGGATCTTTCCTTCCCGCACTGGTATCAACATATTAAGTTTGTGAATTTTTTTCGTAAATAAATGTAATGTTACTAATATCTCAGGCCATACCTTACAATGCACTGTTATTGCGTAGATACTCTACGCGGGCTTTGCTAGTATTACATAAATACCTTAAAACTTGTATATTTACAATGAAATAATGAAAGAATGCAACACGGTAACCATAGTAACAGAATCTCACAGGTCCATCTATTTCTGTAAGACGCAATGCAATTCCAATAATTACATTACTGTGAAAGTTTCCAGACGGTCATAAGGTTATCACTGAACCGAATTAAGCTGTAAAATTCATCAATACATACAGTATAATGCGCTTAAGGAGGTCAAGGGGCACTCTAGATTTTTTCACGCAATTTTCACGTGTGAGTGTGGTTCGAAAGATCTTTTTCACCCGACTATAAAGGGTCTCAGAAAACCACATTTAAAGGCCCTTAAATTAACAGTGTCTGTGATATTCCCAGAAAACTAACTTCACTCTGATATACCTATGAAGGAATGACAAAACCCTCACCACTGCACCAGTAGCTGAATTGATAAAGTCTGATTATTCATACTGAACCCGAGGAGGTTATGCTGACTGGAATCGAACGTGGTTCTCAGAGACTGTGATCTCAGTATAAAGGTTCCACCAGGGAACGAACCCGAAGTCTGTGGAGGGAGTTTCATTGTAAAAACCCCTAGAGAGAAGTGTATATTAAATCACTGGTGTGATTTCAGTTGCAGTGACATTATTTATTAAAATAATGAAGGGAAATTGAGCAGAATACAGTATTATTAGACTACTTGGTGTAGGCTATATGGGGCTTGGAGCACTGTTAGTGCAGAGTTGACATTTTTACAAATTAGCCCAGAATTGTGGGAGGTGTTCAGTGGAGCCACGTCCATCTCTCTGACCTCATTCTGTCGTCTGGAAGAGGGTGAGGGCCTGAATAATGACCCAGTTCTTCCCCGACGGAGAATGGATTTGAGAATGGCGGGGAGAGATCACGAGGAAGATCATTGATTACTCGTGATTGGAGTAACGAAATGATATGAGACTTGCCCACAGGTGAATCTTTAGACTGGAGGCTAATTTTAGAGCCTTTAATCTGCGAAATTGACGCATATTTAAGGAAGTGCGGAAGGACCGTAGAACTATCATTGTTCGCGGCGGGATTTGAGGAGGTCGCCAGGGAATCCCGGGAGATAGCGTCCCCACGCTATAGAGAAAGGAATTAATATTAATTATTTGGCCGAGCGATTCTTCAGCACGCAGTCGGTTATGGGATCAGAGAAGAAAATGGAACCCAATGAACATGGTTTCGAGACCAGAATCATGCTGGGAGAGGAGCCAAGATCCCGCGGGAAGATTGCGCTCTACTTTCTGTGTGAACCCGATATAAGGGAGTCGACCCTTAGCAGAGCGGTCAGTTACGAGAGTTACCAGTCAGTTACCAGTCAGTTACAAGTTAGTTGCATTCAGTCTTACCCTAGTTGGAGCCAGTCGCACCCCAGTTTGTCACAGTTTGTCAAGAGAGGCGCAGGCAGTCGTCATGGCGGAACATATGTTGGTCCGGTGCATGAAAGGACGCCCGCACAAAGAGTTCTACGTTTGAGTGAAGCATTTAATAAGCTTTTATTAATAATAATCGCGCTGCAGGTATACTCAGCAGTACGAACAATGGCGTGTTCACGTAGGAAACATCGTGTAAGATGGGTGGCAGAACTATTGTAAATAATAATAATAATTTGTGTAAAGTTATGGACAGTGTTAAGCGCAATGTATCAAATATCGACTGATCATTCATGTCTAATTACGCTGGAATGCGCTGGGAGAAACTTTACGAAGCATTTGGTAATGTTGTAAGGATACCAAATAATAACGCTCAGGACGGAAGTTAGCATATCTATGCGACGCAGGAAGCTTACCGTAGGAGTATGTATAAAAACTGTTGGTGAATTCCGAGGGCAGGTAAACCAGACTTTCAATCAGGAGTTGGTAGGAGCACGGGAGATGCCGTCGACACCTGCAATTTTGATATATTTGCTAGGGAATTTCAAGCAATGAAAAGTGTACACAGTGACGTGTGTTGTGTATAAAGCATATGTAAAATATCTTTTAAAGTAGTGGTTTTATAAGTGTTATAAAATGTCACATGTTTGGGAGCAATAGCTTCCTTGTAGAAATGCAAAGTGCCGTATGGTTAACGGAAGTTGTGTGTTATAAAATGTGTGTATTCAAGATGAATATGTCGCGTTAAACCTGCATATGGCAGGCGACTTGGAAGGATATGAGTGGTTGGAGCCACCATGAGAAGCCTTGAGATATGTGAGTACCCCACAAAATTATGGTTAATTAGAGAATATAGGCCACTGCATGTGACGTGATTTCAGTAAAGATGCCAGTAAGAATCAGATTAGGAGGTAGACCCTCCAGGTTTAGTCATTATTGTATTGATTTTTATAGAGTTGAGATGTTAATTTGCATCAATAATTGGATTATTCATTACCACTATTAATTAAGATGGCAATCAGTTATGTAAATGTTACGAGCACAGTTGTTCGAGTTTTAAGATGATTGGTTGTGTCGGATTTTGGTAAATTATGTCAGAAATATAATAATAATAATAAGGAATGATTTTGGTAAAATATGTCAGAAATCATAATAATAATAAGGAATGATTTTGGTAAATTATGTCAGTGAGAAATATAAAATAATTATGAATATCAAAGGTATTAATGAACGCATCAGGAAATTATTGTAAACAGGAAATAATTACGCTATTTGCAAGACTTATTGATCCAAGCAGTAAGATTATACAGTAAGATTACATTACGGGATTAAAGAAAGAGTTTGATATCAGAATATTGTATTAATGGGAATATAATTATGCAAGGAATGGAAGAGCTTTTAGTGAATTGAATTTGCAGCTTATGTGAGAAGCTTATAGAGTAAATGATAGATTTCTCTTACTATTATAGGACGAAGTCGTAACATTAGGTAAAGGAGCCAGGTGGTCTATTCTACGTATGAAATCTCCTATGCCGGGGGCATAGCGGAGATATATTTTGTGCCCGAGTTTTAGTGTTGGACCCTAACTCTGATGAAGGATGTGAATGTTCCGGGTTGGAATCCCGTGATTAGGTGCGAGGAAAACGAGGACACCTCGACGCTCTAATGATTCCCCGCGAACTTATTATTGTGAGTGATTCGGCTTGTTGAAGCGAACCTCATACCGGCAGCATTGGGCTGACCGCATATTATTTAAAGACACCGGTTGCCAAATAGACCAATGTTATACGAACCTTGTACCTTCATGTTGAATGGACCTGTTTGGTGCCAGTAATTATTTTCCTCGGGGTAGGAATAAATATAAAGCTCATTCACTACCTGTGTGCATAATATTCAGTTAAAATCCATTGAGATATGTGTGCCATTGGGAGCACAGTATTGTCTTGTAAAATCTTACAATGCTTTGGAAGTAAGCCTTCAGACATAAAAGCGAGGGTCGAGCTAATTGGTGGAACCCCATTCCACATTCTATTGTATACCGACCGCTCGAGGAGAGGGTCTGGGGACGGTCAAGGCGAACCGTGAAGGCAAGTTGAAAGGAACAGATTTTAGACCCTGTTAATGACTTGAAATAAAAATGTTGTCATGTTGAGTAATGAAGCAATGTGGTTTAAGAACACATTGATAATTATATATTACCCTGATGGTTCATGATTTTAGCTATCTAACGAATGGTTAGACGTTGCATTTATACTGTCACTGACAAATTTTTCTGAAGTTGGTTACCAGATTCCACAGGCTACGCGCGCAAGGTAGTTTGATTATACCATCCGACACAACAATAACATAACGTTTTTATATGAAATCACAAAACGGCATGCAGTGGAACTATATAAATAGTGGAGTAGGGGCAGCTTACATAAATATGGAGTTGCACGTAGTTTGCTGTGCAACACCAGAATAGGCTAATGCATGTGAAGCATTTGGTGGGAAAAGAAAGATCAAAACACACACGGTACACATAATTTTCAAATTAAGAAGGTTTTTATGAATCAGTAATGTTGTGATATTAAAGAAGTCACATTGTATGACAGTAGTGTCAATGTACAGTTTGTTTCTGAAGTTGTACGTGCATCTGCGCACTAGAATATCTTTGTGATGTTCACATAAGAGTAAAGGTTTGTGGTATGATATTTTTTATTATGATTATGTTATGTTCATATTGGTGGATTGTGGAAAGTAATTTTTGTTGGCTTTTGATTTATGGTTATGGGGATTGTTTTATTTGTTAAAGCCATGATTTTATTTACTGAATTAAAGTTTTAGAATAGAGTTGTGCTTTATCATTGTAGAGTTGATACCTCTTAGCCTCAAATCCAAAGTATGCAACTGCTCAGTGGGAGGACGGTACACCCTCGAGTCCTGAAGCTAGCTGGAGGCAGAAGCATATTTTCCATCGAGAATATACGCATGGGTACATGGAAAATGATGTCCTATACAGTGATTTGAGCTATAGGTACAACTAAAGTCGGTCTATATCTAATGCACACAACTCTATTAAAGTAACAATTAACATGAAGTAGGGGAGGACCGCACCTAATTCTAGCTAAGCTCTGATACGCACAATATAAATTTTGATAATGCAATACGTCTTGTATGCATATATTTATCATGGCGAGACCCAAGTGGGGCATTCGACAGTACAACCGAGACCTTGGAGGGTTGCTGCGATGTCTTAACGTGGACCACCTCCCATGATAAATGACTATTCATTTATCATGTCGCCCAGGTGTGTGGGGCAAAGCATGTCATTTACATTATTCATTTATCATGGCCCAAGCAACGTGGAGCGGTATTAATTCATTATGGAACCGCCTGCGTCAGTGCAATATGAGCGATCTTGGCATTGCACATGCATGGCATACTTGACATCATTATATCTATATATTTATCATGGCGCCCAGATTGCGTGGAGCTTATGGGATTTAGGGAAAACCCATAGATTTTTATGGTATTTCATGGGGAAATCCATAGTAATTGTTTTTTTGCCTCAAACTGTGTTTGAGTGATTTTTGAGTTCAGTAGGCTTTTGATGTAACGCAGAATCTCTCTATTGTGAAGAGGATTACCCAAGGGTATGAGCGCTACATACCAGATCCACAATTTATCATAATATTATCAGGTTTTGTACGACGTTACAATATGTGTACAGTGTTTGATGTTTCTTTTCAAAACATATCCACACATTTTTTCCAGGGAGCCTGCCTGCATATTTAAGTGTATTATTGTGAAAATGTCAGGCACGGAGGAAATCTTGCAGGTGATTGCAGGGTAGAAACAGCATTTTGATGTTGTTAACGAGCAGAATAGGCTGGAAGCTAAGGCTTTCCAGGACGGAATAAACGCTCGGTTAGATGATAACCAGAGTGAATTGAGCAATCGTTTAGATGCTAATCAGGTTGAAATAAACGCTCGTTTAGATGCCAATCAGCTGGCAATCAATAAGGACCAGACTGAATTAAATAATCGGTTAGATGCTAATCAGGTTGAAATAAACAACCGGTTAGATGCAAATAAAGTTGAATTGAATAATAAGTTAGGTCAAATGCAAGAGGTTATTAAGACCGAAGTAACAGAAACTGTTGTAAGCATTGTATCGGAAATGCAGGTTAAAACAGATAAACGGTTCGAGGCCATAGAAGCCAAACTTGAAAGTAACTTACAAGCGTGTAAGCATGCTCAGGATGAAACCAACAGTAGGTCAGACGCGTTATCTAACGACATTAAGGATATTCAAATCCAAAATGAGGCGAATCTCGAACGCCAAGCGAAACAATTTTCAGAGTTTACGAGAACGGTAGACCAGAGATTAGAGGAGAACGACTCTAAATGGGACCAGAAATTGAAAAGCTATGCTAGAGCAATTAACGGTGATCTCAAGAAACAGGACCAGAATATATTAGGTCAATGTCATGAAATAGGTGAAATCAAGGCCGTTGTTAACGAGAGTAAAGAACTGGTAGGAAACATGAAGGGTCAGATAAGTAAAGTTCACCAAGAACTGGACCAAGTTCAGAATGACATTGTTGTAGTCAACAAAAGGCAAGAGGAGAATAGAGGTGAAATTATTAAGGTCCAGAAGGAAATGTCAAAGGTCAATGGACACATTCGAGAAGAAATCAAAGGATTGAGGGAAGAACTCGAAGTGAGAGAAGGCCAGAAAACAGAGGCAAGCGACAAGACCCTTGCTCAAATTAAGGAAGATGTAGAGGATGAAATCTCCCATATCAAACAAAGTCTGAAAGAAGACAAGAAGAAAATCTTTCAAGTAGCCGAGGAAAATCGAGATAGGCTTACAAGAATAGAGAAAGAAGTCATTACTCGTCTAGAAAGAGCAGAAATGCGCCACAGTCAAATGGAGACTAGGATAATAGCACAGGAGGAAACACTTCTGAAAGATCCTAAGTCAAGCGAAGGCAGCATGGAAGATATGAGGAAAACAAGGTGGGCAGATTTAGAAACCCAACCTATAATAAGGAGTGCTACAGGCCCAGGGGAAAGTCCTTTTATGACGCCAGGTATACCAGTTGCGGCATCAACGCCACATGAAAATGCTATGCACACCCAGGTGATAAACGTCATCAGGGCAAGCGAAGAAAAACCAAGGAAATTCTCAGGTAGCCACTGTAATATGACACCAAAATATTGGTTGAAGGAAGTGACTGAATATCTGAATGATGCACGAATACCACAGGAGCGCAGGCTACGAGCTATAGAGAAATTAACAGAGGGGGAGTGTGCATTATGGTTTCGCAGCTTCCGCTACACTTTCGATACTGTTGAGGAGTTTCGGGAGGCATTTTTGAAGAGATACTGGGACGCAGCGACCCAACAGAATTTACGGTTGGATTTATATGCAAAGAAATACAGTACCAACAACCCAACGAAGTACGCAGAATTCTTCATATCGCAGATGTGTCGCTTCAAAGAACTGGATCAAAAACCGAGCGAGCTGGAATTATGTATCGCTATCGCCAAGCAGCTTCCATACGAGATCCAAAGACTACTAATCTCGGCTAATGCGAAAACTGCTATAGAAATGGAGACCGTTCTTAGACAACTGGACCTCACAACAGCAAATACGATGCGTCAGAGTCGAACCGTGGAACAGGTACACGTGACCAACACGCAGACTGACCAACAGCAAGCTCCAAGGAACAACAAAGCTACGAGCACCGAAACATTAGATTCCTATGGACGGCAATGGGAACAGGAACCCAGAAGATGGCAGTCAAAGTACAAAGGGAATGCTAATAGAGGAGGAAGAGGTCGAAACTCGTGGAATAAGCAGAATACCAGGGGTAAACCGTACCAAAACAATGGAGGTAATAATGGCCAAGAAGGCAACAATAGAAATTGGAGACCCCAAGAAAGAAGAAGTAACTTCGATGACGAGGTAGAAGAACGATATCACGCTTCTTTGCGATACCTCGAGGAGAGGGGAGATGAGCCCCAGAAACAACAAGTCCGCTGGCAAGAAGTTATGCAGAACAGGACATCGCCAGACAGATATGGAGATGGAGCTAAGAGTTTGGAGCTACAACGCAGCGAACAGGAGAGAAGAAACTCCAAGGGGACGGGCGCTGAAGAAAAAAAAAACGCCAAAATTAGAAGAGTTCGAGACTGAGGGATGGAAGTCTGTTAACATCATCAATTGGATAGCCAAACCGGAAGAGCTAATCGAGGATACAGGAGGATCACAGGTCATGGTCAAGCGAGAATTGCCTATTATAATAGTAAGAGTGGACACGGGGTCAACAGTGAGCCTCATGACACAAGCTTTATATGATGAAATAGCCCGGAGAGAGAATATTTTGAAAATACCGATCTCTAGTGTCAAGATAAAAGGGGTAATTCCAGACAGAACGATGATATGTAAATATCAGGTATTCCTAGATTTACAGATAGGAGACTCTATTTTCTCACAGAGTTTTCTGTTAGTAAACAAACTGCCTTATAACCTACTCATTGGGGCAGAATTTATAAGGGAATACAGAGTGATAATCGACCTAGCACAGGACAGGGTTATGTTCCATGTGAATGAAGAAGCTGAAGGCTTGGAGGTCGCACTCAATGAGATTGAACCAGGGTCAAGTGAACAAGTATGGCATACATACAGAGAGGTGGCTGAAGAAGAAGTGTTAGTTATTGAGCGGTTAGAAGAAGAGCTAAAAACACTAGCCACAGACCTGGAGAAAGATTTGGAACCCAAACTGGAAGAATACATTTCGGAAAAACTAGAAGAAGCGAAAATTGGGCTAAAAGAGAAGGAAAACTTAAAGCAGTTATTACTGGAACAGAAGGAAGTCTTTGATTCGAGACCTGGTCGGATAAAGAACTTCACTTATGCTTTTCAAGTCAGTGATTGGACACCATTTAGGCAGAAACCCTACCCTATAGCAGAAAAGCATTATGCTAAAGTGAAAGAGGCAATTCAGGAGATGTTGGAGGCCGGTGTTATTGAGAAGACACCTACGCCTTATGTAAGTCCATTGGTAATTGTACCAAAGACAGACGGAACTGTCAGAATCTGCCTGGACCTGAGACATTTAAATTTGAAGGTTATTCCAGAATTTGACCAAGTGCCACCTATTAAAGAGATCCTCAGGAAGTTCAAAGGGAAAACCGTATTCACAAATCTGGACATTACATCCAGTTTCCATCATCTTGAGTTAGAGAAGAAAACTAGTCTGTTGACAGGATTTATGTTTGATCAACATACATACACATTTTTAAGGCTACCTTTTGGGTTGCAAACAGCTGGTTCAGCACTGATAAGAGCGTTAGATCGCAATCTATCAGATGAAGTGAAAGAGAGTACCATCAGATATGTAGACGACATTCTACTCACATCAGAATCTCTGGAGGAGCACATGAGAGACCTGAAGAAGTTGCTAGATGACCTTCGAGAAGCTAACTTTAAGGTTAATATCAAGAAATCGCACTTCTGTCAGAGGGAAGTCAAATTCCTAGGGCATGTTATTGATGAAAATGGAGTGAAGCCTAACCCAGATAAATTGGAGGTAATTCGAAATTTCCCTCGACCCACGAAAGTTAAACACGTCCGACAGTATTTGGGAGTAATTGGATTCTTTTCGAACCACTGCCCAAACTATACTGCGACAGTAGCACCCCTGCAGGAACTATTGAAGAAAGGCGGCAGATGGAATTGGACGGAGCAATGTCAGGAAGCATTCGTGAGGTCAAAACAAATGCTTTTGGAATATGTGAAGCTGGGATACCCGGATTATACCCAGAAGTTCATCATACAGACGGATGCATCACTTATTGGGATCGGAGCGATGCTATTCCAGGAAAATGTTGACCAGCCTGAAAAGAAAGTTTTTATTGCCTTTATAAGTAGGAGGCTGAAAGCCCATGAGAAAAATTACACGATTACAGAGATAGAGTTGCTCGCAATTTTGTACGCGTTGCAATCTTGGCATAAACTCGTGTATGGCTTTCAAATAGTCCACAGAACAGACCATAAAGCTTTAACATTTTTGTTAAAAACAGACTTGTCTAGCCAGAGATTGACAAGATGGTCCTTGTATATTCAGCAATTTAATGTGGAAATAGAATACTGTGCAGGGAAAGAGAATGTAATACCGGACATATTAAGCCGTTACTTTAGAGAAGAGGAAGCGCTAGCTGTCCAGATTGAGAATCGAGATCAGAAGACGTTGGATGACTTAAGGAATCTTACCAACCTACAACGCGAAGACCCGTGGTTGAAGATGATGATCGATTACTTTGAGGGACGCTTAACAAGGGGGACTGCAAGATACGGAGAGGCAGAGGCATTGGCAACAGATTATATATGGTATAATCAGATATTACACAAGTGGGATGATGTAGATCATACACGGCAAAGGATTGTGATTCCTGCATCTTTGCAGAGGAGATTGGTGTGGCTAGCACACAGAGCATTTGGACATCCCGGGATAGATAAAATCTGTGCTCTGTTGAAGGAAGCATTTACTTGGCCTAAGTTGAGAGAAACGGTGAGAAATGCTATTAGGACATGTGATCTATGCCAGAGGGTAAAGCCAAATCCCTTTCTAATGAGGCAACGACCTATCCCGTTGTTACTGGAGAAGCCAAGGCAGTTATTGAGCATAGACAACTTTGGGCCATTGCCTAGAGCACGTAGAGGCAATAGACACATTTTTGTAGCCATGGATGTATTTTCGAAAATGGTGGTATTATGCCCCATACAAAAGACAAGTTCAAAGCAGGTCTTGAAACGCCTGAAAGAGAGAGTTATTCCGATTCTTGGGAAGCCGGATAACATTCTCTCGGACCACGGAAGTTGCTTTACGAGTGCAGAATTTCGTCGAGAACTGGAAACTCTAGGAATTAGGCAGATTTTATCTACCATTCGCCATCCTGAGGCAAGTCCAGTTGAAAGAGTAATGAGAGAGATCCAGAAATACATGAAGCTCTACTGCTCTGAAGCGAATTGGCGTTGGATTGAATTCCTAGAAGTAATTGAATACTGTATAAATAATACGGTACATGAGGCGACAGGTCAGGTTCCCGTGACTCTACATCTGGATCAGAGACCGGAGAGACCGTGGAATGGTGTCATTCCATTACCAGTAGACGCACAGCCAGGTCGAGAATCGAGGATCCAACGAACCTTTGAATATCTCAAAGCACAGGCGGAGAGACGTCAGAGAAGAAATCGTGCGAAGAGGTATCATAGACCGCTTCTCGTCGGAGAGAAAGTTTTAATTAGGAAACCAGCCAGTTCAGATCCAGAGGCACGGAAGTATAAAAAGTTCATTTTTGCTTACCACGGCCCGTTCAAGGTGATAAGAGACCTACAGAACAATGCATACAGGGTAAAGCATTTAGAAACTGGAAACGAGGTCGTTATGAATGTAGCCAATTTAAAGGTTTATTATCCGCCAGAAGAATTCGACGAACAAGAAGAGGTATTAACAGCGCACACCCAACTCAACGTGGAGAGCGAAGTCAGCCAGGCAGACAGAACTGAAAGTTCGAGCGGCAAGACGGAACGAGAAGCAGACAGTTTGCCCAGTGGAAGGGACGAACAACAAAAATGCCAGTGTCTGCGAGAATTCTATGATGAAATGGTTGCAGCGGCGAGAGAGGTTGAGGCCATAAATACGACCCTCCGCCTGGAGAATGAACAGCTTAGAAAGTGCGCAGAGTGGAATGGGGAGCTGTACTAACCTACTCGCAGCCAGACGAGGTGAAGGACCCCAGATGTAAACACAGACTGTGATAGACAGTCAGCTGGTTACTTATATAAGCCACTTGCAATTGACTTCTATAAGTTTCGCAAGGGGAATATGAACCCGAGGAGGTTATGCTGACTGGAATCGAACGTGGTTCTCAGAGACTGTGATCTCAGTATAAAGGTTCCACCAGGGAACGAACCCGAAGTCTGTGGAGGGAGTTTCATTGTAAAAACCCCTAGAGAGAAGTGTATATTAAATCACTGGTGTGATTTCAGTTGCAGTGACATTATTTATTAAAATAATGAAGGGAAATTGAGCAGAATACAGTATTATTAGACTACTTGGTGTAGGCTATATGGGGCTTGGAGCACTGTTAGTGCAGAGTTGACATTTTTACAAATTAGCCCAGAATTGTGGGAGGTGTTCAGTGGAGCCACGTCCATCTCTCTGACCTCATTCTGTCGTCTGGAAGAGGGTGAGGGCCTGAATAATGACCCAGTTCTTCCCCGACGGAGAATGGATTTGAGAATGGCGGGGAGAGATCACGAGGAAAATCATTGATTACTCGTGATTGGAGTAACGAAATGATATGAGACTTGCCCACAGGTGAATCTTTAGACTGGAGGCTAATTTTAGAGCCTTTAATCTGCGAAATTGACGCATATTTAAGGAAGTGCGGAAGGACCGTAGAACTATCATTGTTCGCGGAGGGATTTGAGGAGGTCGCCAGGGAATCCCGGGAGATAGCGTCCCCACGCTATAGAGAAAGGAATTAATATTAATTATTTGGCCGAGCGATTCTTCAGCACGCAGTCGGTTATGGGATCAGAGAAGAAAATGGAACCCAATGAACATGGTTTCGAGACCAGAATCATGCTGGGAGAGGAGCCAAGATCCCGCGGGAAGATTGCGCTCTACTTTCTGTGTGAACCCGATATAAGGGAGTCGACCCTTAGCAGAGCGGTCAGTTACGAGAGTTACCAGTCAGTTACCAGTCAGTTACAAGTTAGTTGCATTCAGTCTTACCCTAGTTGGAGCCAGTCGCACCCCAGTTTGTCACAGTTTGTCAAGAGAGGCGCAGGCAGTCGTCATGGCGGAACATATGTTGGTCCGGTGCATGAAAGGACGCCCGCACAAAGAGTTCTACGTTTGAGTGAAGCATTTAATAAGCTTTTATTAATATTAATCGCGCTCCAGGTATACTCAGCAGTACGAACAATGGCGTGTTCACGTAGGAAACATCGTGTAAGATGGGTGGCAGAACTATTGTAAATAATAATAATAATTTGTGTAAAGTTATGGACAGTGTTAAGCGCAATGTATCAAATATCGACTGATCATTCATGTCTAATTACGCTGGAATGCGCTGGGAGAAACTTTACGAAGCATTTGGTAATGTTGTAAGGATACCAAATAATAACGCTCAGGACGGAAGTTAGCATATCTATGCGACGCAGGAAGCTTACCGTAGGAGTATGTATAAAAACTGTTGGTGAATTCCGAGAGCAGGTAAACCAGACTTTCAATCAGGAGTTGGTAGGAGCACGGGAGATGCCGTCGACACCTGCAATTTTGATATCATTGCTAGGGAATTTCAAGCAATGAAAAGTGTACACAGTGACGTGTGTTGTGTATAAAGCATATGTAAAATATCTTTTAAAGTAGTGGTTTTATAAGTGTTATAAAGTGTCACATGTTTAGGAGCAATAGCTTCCTTGTAGAAGTGCAAAGTGCCGTATGGTTAACGGAAGTTGTGTGTTATAAAATGTGTGTATTCAAGATGAATATGTCGCGTTAAACCTGCATATGGCAGGCGACTTGGAAGGATATGAGTGGTTGGAGCCACCATGAGAAGCCTTGAGATATGTGAGTACCCCACAAAATTATGGTTAATTAGAGAATATAGGCCACTGCATGTGACGTGATTTCAGTAAAGATGCCAGTAAGAATCAGATTAGGAGGTAGACCCTCCAGGTTTAGTCATTATTGTATTGATTTTTATAGAGTTGAGATGTTAATTTGCATCAATAATTGGATTATTCATTACCACTATTAATTAAGATGGCAATCAGTTATGTAAATGTTACGAGCACAGTTGTTCGAGTTTTAAGATGATTGGTTGTGTCGGATTTTGGTAAATTATGTCAGAAATATAATAATAATAATAAGGAATGATTTTGGTAAAATATGTCAGAAATCATAATAATAATAAGGAATGATTTTGGTAAATTATGTCAGTGAGAAATATAATAATAATTATGAATATCAAAGGTATTAATGAACGCATCAGGAAATTATTGTAAACAGGAAATAATTACGCTATTTGCAAGACTTATTGATCCAAGCAGTAAGATTATACAGTAAGATTACATTACGGGATTAAAGAAAGAGTTTGATATCAGAATATTGTATTAATGGGAATATAATTATGCAAGGAATGGAAGAGCTTTTAGTGAATTGAATTTGCAGCTTATGTGAGAAGCTTATAGAGTAAATGATAGATTTCTCTTACTATTATAGGACGAAGTCGTAACATTAGGTAAAGGAGCCAGGTGGTCTATTCTACGTATGAAATCTCCTATGCCGGGGGCATAGCGGAGATATACTTTGTGCCCGAGTTTTAGTGTTGGACCCTAACTCTGATGAAGGATGTGAATGTTCCGGGTTGGAATCCCGTGATTAGGTGCGAGGAAAACGAGGACATCTCGACGCTCTAATGATTCCCCGCGAACTTATTATTGTGAGTGATTCGGCTTGTTGAAGCGAACCTCATACCGGCAGCATTGGGCTGACCGCATATTATTTAAAGACACCGGTTGCCAAATAGACCAATGTTATACGAACCTTGTACCTTCATGTTGAATGGACCTGTTTGGTGCCAGTAATTATTTTCCTCGGGGTAGGAATAAATATAAAGCTCATTCACTACCTGTGTGCATAATATTCAGTTAAAATCCATTGAGATATGTGTGCCATTGGGAGCACAGTATTGTCTTGTAAAATCTTACAATGCTTTGGAAGTAAGCCTTCAGACATAAAAGCGAGGGTCGAGCTAATTGGTGGAACCCCATTCCACATTCTATTGTATACCGACCGCTCGAGGAGAGGGTCTGGGGACGGTCAAGGCGAACCGTGAAGGCAAGTTGAAAGGAACAGATTTTAGACCCTGTTAATGACTTGAAATAAAAATGTTGTCATGTTGAGTAATGAAGCAATGTGGTTTAAGAACACATTGATAATTATATATTACCCTGATGGTTCTTGATTTTAGCTATCTCTGAATGGTTAGACGTTGCATTTATACTGTCACTGACAATTTTTTCTGAAGTTGGTTACCAGATTCCACAGGCTACGCGCGCAAGGTAGTTTGATTATACCATCCGACACAACAATAACATAACGTTTTTATATGAAATCACAAAACGGCATGCAGTGGAACTATATAAATAGTGGAGTAGGGGTAGCTTACATAAATATGGAGTTGCACGTAGTTTGCTGTGCAACACCAGAATAGGCTAATGCATGTGAAGCATTTGGTGGGAAAAGAAAGATCAAAACACACACGGTACACATAATTGTCAAATTAAGAAGGTTTTTATGAATCAGTAATGTTGTGATATTAAAGAAGTCACATTGTATGACAGTAGTGTCAATGTACAGTTTGTTTCTGAAGTTGTACGTGCATGAGCGCACTAGAATATCTTTGTGATGTTCACATAAGGGTAAAGGTTTGTGGTATGATATGATTTATTATGATTATGTTATGTTCATATTGGTGGATTGTGGAAAGTAATTTTTGTTGGCTTTTGATTTATGGTTATGGGGATTGTTTTATTTGTTAAAGCCATGATTTTATTTACTGAATTAAAGTTTTAGAATAGAGTTGTGCTTTATCATTGTAGAGTTGATACCTCTTAGCCTCAAATCCAAAGTATGCAACTGCTCAGTGGGAGGACGGTACACCCTCGAGTCCTGAAGCTAGCTGGAGGCAGAAGCATATTTTCCATCGAGATTATACGCATGGGTACAATACCAAGGATAAATCAGTCATAGCATTCATGATTGAGATTTTGCTAAGTGTACTCTTTACAACTAGAATATTCGCGAGCGAAGCCGCGACGGGTAATGCTAGTTACAAAATAATTACACACAACATGCAAAGGGAAATTGGCAATATTGGCAATTGCACAATACGGTCTATATCTCGGAAACCATTGCAAATAAAGCACATGTTCATATAATGTTTTCGCTTTAGGATGACCAATACTATCACCTCTTAACTTATGCCCCTTTCCACCAGGGACATCCTGTATTGCTTTATTCCATTGCTCATGTGGCGTTTCATTGGATTTAAAATCAGCTTATGCGTTATTACATTTGTTTTACGGTCTACAACGGTGTACGGTATTTCTTGACAGCTCTGATTCAGAAGTAATTTATCACGGTAACAAGTCGTCGTTCCCATCTGCCTTTAGCGATCACAGCAGCACTCGCATGGACGATTCAACAACTACTGCTGTAAATCATCGACATGAGAATAAGCTTGCTCTTGTCAGCGTGTTTCATATGTCATTGTGGATTAAAATGCGTTGTCTGCAGTTAAGTAAATTCTGTTTGGGGATAGGGCACTTTGTTCCTTGCTGATAACCTGTGTTTATGTGGTGACTGTGTGTAATTGTAATTATTAGAGGGTATGGAAAGAGGTAAGTGCCCCTGGACTTTAAACAAGGTACCAGTTCTGTGTTAGCATAGAGGAAGGGAGGAAAACAGTACTATCATCATTTGTCCAGAAATGCATTTTTCCGAGATGCGCATCATTCACCATTAACACCACTCACAGCCTTTTGTTGTTTTGAAGAAGTATGTTGGATTCGAGGCAGTGGAATCGAGGAACAAGGATCCATTATCCTCAATAGGAACAATCCTCGGTGGAATTCGTCTAAGGATTAGCAAATGAGAATTGTCAAGAGGCATAAGGATGTACCAATTTAAGTACCCGAACAGACTGCAAATATTCCGAGGAAGATGAATGGCCCACTCGATCACCGAACTTGAACTCATTTGAATTCTGATTTTGGAGCAACCAAAATGTGTCGCATATTCTAGGCCAGTTTCAGTATTTAGACATTTGAATGGCGTGTCCATGCGGTCAGATACACTATTAGGGTATAAGCATGAACATTCAAACGAGTGTGGCACAGGTGTGTGTGTCGTCCAGATGATCGAAGGGAACATCCAGAACTCGCCACAATAGCGCCTCACCATCTGAGACTTGAAAATGTGGCTAAATGCGCTTGAATCAACATAATTTATTGTTGGTCGGTCAACACAAATGTGCCCAATTAGATTGGGCGAGAAGTAAGAATTTTTTATTGAATTAAATCCTACATGAATTATTCATAAATTAACATACTTCTCGAACAAATAATGGGAATTTAATTGGATGGCATGTTTCATTCGTCAAGCGAGCATCATCAGATCTAAATATAAGACAAAATTGCTCTACAATACGCTACTGAAACCCACTATGCCACCAACGAATGGTCGTGGCCCTCGACCTACAACCCGCTAAAGACATGGCAAAGTCTCAAACGATGTGGCTGGTTCTGCTGTGAAATACCAAAGCATTAAGCACCAGGAAGGAAAACTTGAACAAATAAAGCCATTTATTGCATTGTCTACTGTACCAGTTTGCAAGAATGAGAAATGACTATTCCGCCCTCAAACAGTCCCCTTTCACCAACTAAACCAGGCTATTCCAAATCCACGAGTTTGAGTATACGTGCACGCATGTAGTCTACTCAGCAGTGATGATCGGAGTACGGTTGGAGAGAGACTGGGGGTAATAGCCAATACGTCACTGGGCGAAGGTCATAACACAAGTCGATGCGCATCCAGCCAGTGTTGATGTATCCACCGCGCAGTGACGGCAGCCCCCACAGCAGAACTGTATTGCATGTTGCAGGTTTACTCACGCAAGGCGGCGAGTGCTCCTTTGCTCACTGGCGAGCCTGAACTAAACTATGAAGGTGTAGCTACTATTGCTGTTGAACGATGTGATATGGGGACTTACCTGAATTGTATGCTGTCTTTAAGCTGCTCTGACAACTCTGTCCTGTGTTTAATTCCACAACCCCCATGTTGAACCATTAACAAAGTGCCAATTTATGAAGCAAATATAAGTCGTCCAGTTGCAAAACTCGTTTAATCCACTTGTGAATAAGAATCATTTTCATGAGAAACGTTTCTCTGGGCTTTGCCTCGCGTATGTTTTGTGTTTGTTGTTTTCTACTTTTTTCTTTTTGCTTTGTGTTTTTGGTTCTTGGTTTTGTGTTTGCTTTGTGATTTCGCTTTTGAATTTTAGTTTTTGCTTTTCTTTCTTGGTTTTGGTTTTGTGTTTGTTTTCTGGTTTTGCTTTTTTGAATTTTGCTTTGTGTTTCTTGTTTTGTGTTTTCTGTTTTCTGCTTTTGCTTTTGTTTTTGAATTCTGTTTTATGCTTCGTGTTTTTTGTGTTTGGTTTTATGTTTTTTCTGGAAAATCAATATAAAACATAACAAAATAAAATAAAACAAAATAAACAAAATAAAATCAAAATAAAACAAAAAAATAAACAGAACAAAATAAAATAAAACCTAATAAACAAAACAAAAACAAAACGAAAAATTAAATAAAACAATTTAAAACAAAATAAAACGAAATAAAATAAAACAAAAGAAAATGAAAATAAGACAAAACACAATGAAATAAAACTAAACAAAACAAAATAAAACAAAATAAAATAAAGTAAAATAAAATAAAATAAACTAATTAAAGAAATAATTTTACGACATGATCCTTATTCACAAAAGGAGTTTTGCAACTGGACGACTCATCTCATTTGGAAATCTGTTTCGTATGAAAATATATTGACGAGCAAACTTGTCATTCAATTAAATGGCACCATTTGTTAGAGAAGTGTGTTTATAACTGTATAAATAATTAACCTACATATCTTTCAGGTAGATGATAATGGTGATAATTGTTGTTTTGAGGGGTCGAACATCTGGGTTATTGACCCCTAATGGCTTGGGTGAATATTAAAAATTATGATGAAATGAACACTAGAGTTAAACTAACAACTAACTCACGGGCTAAAAGAAGAAAGGGACCAAAAGGAAGGAATAAGGGAAATAAAAGACAGTGCAAAGAAATACCTCGCGTTGACCAACTGAAAAGGAATAAATTTGATTGATTATAGAGGCAACACTGAAAAATGCCTTACAACATTTCAATAAATGCCTTTGTCCAGTCAGTGAGAGATTATGGTGTGAATTCCAACTGTAGTCGCATTCCCAATTCTTACGCAACATATCAGTTATTTTATTTGTGTGTAACTCTAGTTATCAAGACTTCCTTTCCTGATAAAGTGATCGTGGAGTGAGGCCTGCTTAATTGTCCACACTTGGGAGTGTAGAGCTCTGTAGTGGAAATGCTTCATTAAGGAGGTACTTGGAGACAAAGCGGATCTGAGCAGACAATTCCAACAGGTGCTTGTTTCAAAATCAACATTCGTGGTATTGAAGATACAACTAAGATATTCTCATCACAGCAAGGATCGCATATGTAAATAAAGTTGACTCGGCAGCATAGCCATTCTCCCTCTATTAGTGCAATGGGTAGCTGCAATTTCCGTAATCAGAGGTTCGAATGCTAAGGCTTGCAGAAGCTATGGTATGTTGAGTTCAGTTCTTCCCACCCTCCTTCCAAAAATATACTGGGATGGTAGACCAACCATATTTCAGGGCATAGAGCACCTACCCCAATCTTTGATAGTTACAGTTACTGTATATACACAGTCAACAAATGTCAGACGCATTCAATATACATCCAAGTACACGAGACTGATGAACGTTAAATGAAATGTAGGAACAAATAATAAAGTTTTACAATTTCTTGTTCATTGATTCGTTGATTAGTATGGCAATATGTTCTGATCATTATAAGAGTCAAGTGAAATACACTGGTTTATTTAAGTTTGAAATTGGTAGCTTCATTTCGAGAGATAATTAGTAATCCAATATGGGAGTTTGAAAGACTTATCCTGCCAATGTGAAATATGCCACATGGATCAGACGACATGCAAAGGAACTCTACGGAAGCACAGACACCATTAAAGAGAAATTTAGGAAAAGACGCCTACAGTTCTATGGACACCTGTGGAGGATGCATGAAAACAGACTCAATAAGAAAACGTTTAACAACATTAATACAAGTAAATTAAAGACCAGTTGGATGAGAGAAACTTAGGAAGAACTGGAACGATTCAAAATCTCTGAAGACGATAATAAGAGCAGAAATCAATTCATAAGTAAAATAAAAAACAAGAAATTTTAACAAGTCTCAAGATAAGAAACAATAGGTGAAAAATAGAGGAAAAGAAGGAAAAACACAGTGAATTAATGAAGAGGTTTTGGGAAGAAAATAGAAGAGGAAAATAAAGTGAAGCTGTGATTGACTCAAGTTTGCACGCTCTCTCGAAGGGGAAAAATCGTTAAATATAATAATAATAATGATAATACACTACCGGTCAAAAGTTTAGGACCACATAAGGTAATCATGATATGTCACCTAAACCCTAAATTTGTGGCGGTAGAGCTCTGCGATTTTTACTGAGCTCTAACATCTAATAGATTATATACGTCCTGATTTCGTTTAATTGGGACAAGTATTGTAGAAGTTACGATTTTTAACTGTTGAAAGATTACACCAAAAAATCACCTTTTTCAGAGGTATAACTATACAAATTCCAAAATAATGCAGGAGCCCTTTTTTTTTCGGGATTATACTTTTTCAAGCCACCGCTAAAATGGTCGATGTACTGATGACAACCAAATAATCTCACGGCGAAATCCCACAAGCCAGAAATCTGCGCTTGGATGCCATCTGATGAGTGAATGTGGAACCGCTAGACACGACAAGTTAGAAGCGGGTAGGTAGAAAGGAAGACTTAGGACAAGCGTGACAAGAACAAGGGAAAATCGCCGATTTTAGTGCTGGCTTGAAAAAGTATAAACCCGAAAAAAAGAGAGGTCCTGCATTATTTTGGAATTTGCATATTTATACCTGTATGATCCCCAACTATTGCTAAGTCTAAAATAGAAAATCTAGGGCAATACCTGCAACCAGTTGGAATATACAGTACATTGTACCTCTAGAATTGGTGATTTTTAGTGTGACCCACCAACAGTTAAAAAATCATAACTTCTACAATACTTGGCCCAATTGAAGGAAATCAGGACCTATATATTCTATCAGATCTAAGAGCTCAGTAAAAAAATCGCAGAGCTCTAGTGCACACAAATTTAGGTTTTAGGTGACATATCATGATTACCTTATGTGGTCCTAAACTTTTGACCGGTGCTGTAATATACAATAGGGAGAGAGAAAAAAGTCTGAAAATTTGTGTTATTGTAGTGTCTGTAGCAGTGTGTATATTTGTCATTTAGGTAGGGATTGGGCGGCCGTGGCCTTAAGTTAGGGATCAACCCCGCATTTGAGTGAAATAGACTGGAAAACGACGGAAAGTCACATCCATGATGGCTGAGGGGGGAATTGAACCACCATTTATCAGCTTTCCTCACGAGGTTAGTATACTCCGTTCCAGTCTTCAGACCAGAATTAAATTGCTTGGCAGGGCCAGAAATCCAACCCGGATCTCCGGGGCATCAGCTAAGAATGCTAGCTGCTACACCACATGGTGCACTAGACAAATACTACTCACACCCGTGCTTACGGCGCTGGAAAGACTTGCATGCCGAAGTTCATAATTCAATCAACAAAAACAGAGTTTTATTCAATCGGTCTCAGTACTTGTGCGTGTATGTCTTTTAATGTGTTTATGTGGGTGTGTACGAGATCTTCACCTGCTCCCCTACATCCAGGCGATTAATCCTATGAGATAGACTGGAAGCGCTGAGGGCAGTGTGCGTGACTGAAGACTATATGTACGGCTCATCCCAGCTAGATTATCTAATGAATGGTTTCCTATCAGAGACAGCTTCGTGTAGATAGGCCATTACTCAATGTTAATGACAGGTCAGATTTCATCGGGTGAGTAAAGCTGAAATGAAGAGTAATTCTAGAAACTTCCGTGAAACTCCCATTGCCAATATTAGGATCATATGTGGAGTGTTACTACCCAGGAACTAGATAATTAATCGCCAAGGGAGTAGAGATAATGATTTTTTTTCTCGTGTAGCCTCCTGAGAGGCCAAGTGCAGGTCTTTCTAGTCGACGCCCGTGGGTGACCTGCGCGTCGGTATGAGAGATGGAATGGATGAAGATGAATGAAACTGGGCAAGGATGTGGATGGAAGCGGCCGTGGCCTGTCAGAAGGTACTGTCCCAGCATTTGCCTGGTGTTGAAAATGGGAAACCACGGAAAACCATTTCAAGGACAGCCGACGGTGGGGCTCGAACCCACGCGTCTACCGAGTCAGCAGAGAGCTTGGCCCCTTGAACTAACGCTGCGCTTTAGCGCGCGTAGCCACTACTGTCGGTGGAGACAATGATGGATTAGTATGAAGAACTGATGTAATTTCTCGATAGTAGTCCAGAGATTTGAAGATGGAAAATTTACTCAGCCTAGATTCAAACCCCTCAACTTTGGTTTCCCAATCATAAATGGTACAAGTCCAGAGAATAAGGCCACGGTCCTCCACAGTTTTAATATCCTATTCAAATCGTTCACCTTGTTCCTCACTGGTGTCGGCTAAATTTTCAGGAAAACGGTCTAAGTGGCTATGTAAATAGTGGACCTTAATACTCATGATGCACCCAAGGGATTTGAAACGGTGAAGCATCTCGATTACCAGTTCAACATAGTTTTCAGCTTTGCGTTTGCCTAGAAAATGTTTTACAACACTGACACAAATAAAGTCCAGGCTTTTAGCTCTGATTCATTCATCGAATTTACGAACTCATGATCCTTAATAAACCCAATACTGACATCTATTTAAAAATTACTAAAATCACAGACACAATCCGTATGAGAAGGATCCAATTCATGGGACATTTGGACAGAATGGACCCAACAAGGTTAACAAATAAAATCTATACATTTTTGCAGAAAAAGGCTACAAGGTCCAATTGGTACAAACAGGCGGAAAAGGACTTGGCTGAATTAGGTTTTCCCAATCTCAAGGATCGAGAGGGAATTAGAAAAATTACTCATACACGGGGTTTTGAGGCAGAAGAGAGAAGACCTACCAGACACGTCTGGTCGCAGCAACGAAGACTAGCTCAATCGTTGCGCATGAAGAGTTATTGGGCAAACATCAAGGCCAAGAAGTGTTGATTCCGCGTGGTGCTAGGAGACCCATTTGCGCAGAAGTTGCCTTATTTGTGGGCCATCAAATATCTCTGCTTTAAGTTTTTCCATACTCAAGTGAGGCATTTTATTTCCTATAAATTAAAAGCAAGATCCGTTCTTATGAAGAGCCTTCACAAACGGCTTCATAAGGCCCAGCTTGATTATGCAGTGGAGGAAAGATTAGTTTCTCTCATTCAACTAAGGGGTCGTTAATAACATTTTTCCCCCAACATCCATGTTTTTTCTCTTAGGCCACTCTTCTCTAACCCAGTGTTCTAACACATTTCGTGTAAAACTGAATATAAAAACAACACAGATCTAAAAGAATGGAGGTGATAGAGGAAATGAGATATCAAAAAAATAGAGCAGTTGGAGAAAAAAAGATTTCATATTTAGATTCAGCGACCCAAGTATACCTAAAATCAGTCACAAAATCCCCGGCACCAAAAACATTTCTCCTTTTTGTAGGCCTGTGTTGTAAATCAGCAATTAACTTAATAAAGCAATTTGCCAAAATATTTTAGAATGGATTTAAACCTTTAGAGGACACAAAAATGGTATTGAAACACATATTTTTGTCTACTGGTATAATAGGTTATTCAGATAATAGAAAAATTAGCGTTAGCGGTAGTGTTTGGCAAGTGCCTATGAAGAATGATAACATGCGGCCCGCCACTTATTATGAACAATTAAACTTGACCCCCACTTATAAAAACTTTGTGCTACCCTGCAGTAGAATATTGAATCTTAAATGGGGTAACATTTTTTTTTAGCGTATAGCTTTTAGTGCCGGGAGCGACCGAGGACATGTTCGGCTCGCCAGAGTTAGTAGCTGCTTCTACACCCATGGGTTGAGCTACAAGTACCGTCACGTGTGGAGTGTTGTCTGGGGGAGGAAAGTGTGAATGTAAGGACGAAGAATTGGAAGGTAGCGGCTGTGGCCTATAGTTAGGGACTAACCCCGGCATTAGCCAGGAAGGAAGATGGGAAACCACAGAAAACCATCCTCAAGGTTGTCGGTGGGGGGATTCGAACCTCCTCGCCTCCCGGATGTGAGCGACTTCCTGCAGCCACGCCGTAACATCCACGGCTAACTCACCCGGTTGGGGAAACAATAATGAAAATCATTGGAATAGTATTTTTGAAACTAGACGTTAAGAATTTCGTGACAATGCTTAAACTTTCCGATGAGAGTGGTTAAGTTAATCACTTTTTCCATTAGTGATACATACCAACACACAACGCATGTTTGAGGTCAGTCAGCCAATAACAACCTTCCTCATGAAGTTCGAGAGGGGTAAGCATTAAAGATCATATTTGGCAATATTATAGCCGAGTGCGTGAAGCAGGCCTCAAGTTTCCAAGTTGGTGGATTAGTCTGTCGTTAACAGGTTGTGTGTGTAATTAGAAGACCGACTTGTGTAAACTGCGAAGTTGTAAAGTTCATATCGAGTCAGGCTTAGGTGTAATCGATAGCTACGAGGAAGATGATACGCTTAATTAATTGTTTCGAGTAAATCGCTGGCCTAATTTGTTTCGACATTGGCACGTGTCAGCTGCGAGCGAGAGAACAAATTGGATGGAACACACGCTATCTTCCGTTAGGTTTGGGTTTCTTACTGAACAAGAAACAAACCAACAAAGAAATAAAGCTAGGAAAGAAGGAAGGAATGAAGGAAGGAAGGAAAGAAGGAAAGAAGGAAGGAAAGAAGGAAGAAAAGAAGCAAGGAAAGAAGGTGGGAAATAAGGAAGAAAGAAGGAAGGAAAGAAGGAAAGAAGGAAGGAAAGAAGGAAGGAAAGAAGGAAAGAAGGAAGGAAGAGAAGAAGCAAGGATAGAAGGTGGGAAATAAGGAAGAAAGAAGGAAGGAAAGAAGGAAGGAATGAAAGAAGGAAGGAAAGAAGGAAAGAAAGAAGGAAGGAATGAAAGAAGGAAGGAAAGAAGGAAGAAAAGAAGGAAAGAAGGAAGGAAAGAAGGAAGGAAAGAAGGAAGGAAAGAAGCAAGGAAATAAGGAAGGAAATAAGCAAGGAAAGAAGGAAGGAAAGAAGGAAGGAAAGAAGGAAGGAAATAAGGAAAGAAGGAAGGAATGAAAGAAGGAAGTAAAGAAGGAAATAAAGATGGAAGGAAGGAAAGAAGGAAGGAATGAAAGAAGGAAGTAAAGAAGGAAGTAAAGATGGAAGGAAGGAAAGAAGGAAGGAAAGAAGGAAGAAAAGAAGCAAGGAAAGAAGGAAGGAAAGAAGGAAAGAAAGAAGGAAGGAAGGAAAGAATGAAGGAATGAAGGAAGTAAAGAAGGAAGGAAAGAAGCAAGGAAAGAAGGAAGAAAAGAAGCAAGGAATGAAGGAGGGAAATAAGGAAGAAAGAAGGAAGGAAAGAAGGAAGGAATGAAAGAAGGAAGGAAAGAAGGAAGGAAAGAAGGAAGGAAAGAAGCAAGGAAAGAAAGGAAGGAAGGAAAGAAGGAAGGAAGGAAAAAGGAAGAAAGTTAGAAAGGAAGGAAGAAAGCATATTAAGAGAGTTTTTTGAAATACTTCATTGTTACAACAGCTGATGAAGATGATGATTATGATGATCGTTGTTATAAAGAGCGGAACGGAGAGGTCATCTGCTCCTTATTGTTACAACTGCCATCAATGAGATTTTGAGTTCTTGGATGATGCAGGGCCTAGTGTTAATCAGGTTTCCAAGGAAAAGCAACTTAAAGGGAATTTATCTGTCGTTGATTCATTCAAAGGTTATGCCATCCTGGAATTTGCCTGGAGTAGAAATGGAAAACCACGGAAAACCAATTATAGGAGAGCCAAGGTGGGAATCAAAGCCACCTCCTCTCAGTTTTGCCTCACGAGGCTGAGTGTACAACTTTCCAACACTCACACAAGGATTATTTTTATTTTCAGATTTGAACAAATGCAGAGAATGAGGGCCAGCTAGTGAGGTTATATTTTGACGGATGTCGAGGGTAGAAATCCTCAATTACCTCTATTGTGTTTACAAGTTCAAAACTCCAGTCTAGAAGCAAAATCTTATTTTTGTATTTGGAAGTTTAATTTGAATCAACTTATTTGTAAGGGTATCCATTTTTATTTTTAAAGTTAAACGTTTTAATTTGAACGCTAAATATGATATCATTATATGGCTATATAGAAACATGTTCGTATAATTAATAATAAACTACATAGTGACAAGGTGTAGTACGCATTGCGTACAGCTAAACTGTCAATTGTGTATTATTTTATACAATTACCAGTCAGACACTTCGGGAATAATCTTCTTTAGAGTGGAAGAACAGAAAAATCTTCCCCAAACACAATATCCCTTTCCTCTTGAATACAAATAGCCGGCCAAAAGAAACACATGCGGAAATCAATCACTTTAGTAACTGCACTCGGGAAGTTCCGTCTTCTTACAGGACGCAGAACCCAATTGAGGACTGTATTAAGGATGCTGGTAGTAGCAAACTGAATTAAAGAAGAGTCCAAAGTTGTTAGTGCTGGGATTAAGATCACCTTCCGCATACCGAGACTTTTGTTAAGTTAGGAAGAAGTCCGCTTGCGAGAGATTTTCAAGGGAGTGATTCACTGTTATTCTGGTAGGTAAGAAATTTTTCACATCAAATATACCGGTAGATTTAGGTATTAGAAAGTCATTTTTGAAAGCCTTTGTGTGGAGCATTTCACTCTATGGAAGTGAATCTTGACGTCTTTACAAAGCAGAAAAGAGGAGAATGGAAGCGTTTGAAATGTGGTGTTACAAGAGAATGACGAAGATCAGATGGGTAGATGGGTGACAAATGAAGAGGTAGTGGGATAGTGGGAGAGGAGAGATGTATCCAGTGACTGCTAATGATGAGAAGAGATAGGATGCCAGGACACATACTAAGACACCCAGAAATAGCACACTTAGTAATACAAGGGAGGGTCGAGGACAAGAACTGTAAGGGTAATCCAAGGTTAGAATATGTCGAACAGATCACCTCGGTTGTACGGCGTGGTAGCCATGTGGAGATAAAACGATTAGCTCTGGACAGAGAGGCATTGAGTGCTGCATCAAACCTGTTAACTCTAAGCTTGTTTGTAATATAAACACCGTGCAGTCATATACGAGGTTCCATACTTTACTTTTCCGCCGTAACCAAGACAACATAACACATATAAAACAATAACGTGTACATGATACCAATACCAAGAAATTAATTACTTTACCCTGACATTCTCCCACCTTGCAATTTTCAGCCCTCCATAAAATTGCAACTTTCAAAGTACGGCATTTATCTTATTGCAGGAATCTCATCGGACACCTCACTGCTCTCCCATTCCGAGTATGATATCTCTGCAACATCATGTTCTCTTGTTCCATGGCCTCCTTTTCGGTATCAATCACTCGTTCCTCCTCTTCAGACTCTGACATAGAGCACTCTAATGGGATCAAACTTTGAGAAGGACGCATGACAACTCCCCTTTTCGTTCGAAGTCTCCTGCGATCGTTAGGCAGAGGTGGGGTAGAAACTTTCAGTCGCTCTTTCTTGTACCTTCTACAAACAACACACCTTTGAACAGAGCATCTCACGACTCGTCTTCCATTCAAGATCCAGTACTTCTCTCTAATAATACCCAAGAGAGTCTGTGGGCCTACATGACACTGTCGAATGTGCGTGTCATCAATAAGTCGCTGCACAACAAGGTGATCTCCCGGCATTATATCAGGCTGGCGAAACTCAGTGTTGTCCCCCCTCTCTGTTATTCTGGTGTTTACTCGCAAAATGCCATTATTGCCTAAGAATGGCACTATTGAAGCCAGTTTCTGATCCTCGGGTCCAGGGGGTGTCAACCAGATAGGGATTATTTGGTACCATCGGTGTAGTTGCGCGGCCAGCCATATGGAGCGCTGTATATCGTCTTGCCAACATATGCATGATAGACTACACGGTGTAATTAAATTGCAAATATATCCCTATATTTGGGTCAATAAATATACACATAATTCCTAATTGACATTTCCTTGCAATTATCTTGCTCATCGACGATAATTACGGCACTTATCATTAAATAAACATTATTTCTACTGGGTTGGCGGCATTGACCAACATGGACGCTCTGTTTATGTCGTGCTTGGTGTAAACAATATTGGCCGTATATTAATATTTTATAATAAGCTAATGTTGTGTTCTTTCTCATCTTTCTTTCATCAAATCGTCTTCTTGGTAATGAGAAGTGAACAGTTCTTCTTCTGCTACGCCAAGTAAGTACGCTTATTTTAAGAGTTTAAGTGAAAACTTGTTTCTGTAGTGCCTGTGAAAAATATACCGTACCGGTAGCCTAGTTTTGAATTGATATTAGACGCAGTGTACAGGTGATATTCTACTTGACATATTAATTAACTTTCACTATTATTTATTCCACAGGTAGGCCTACCAAATTCTGTGAACAAACAAATCGTAAATTGCTGTTCTCGAAATAGCAGATGAATGTGGCAATTAGGCCTACTCTCCTCAGAAATGACCAGGTAAGAGTCTATGTTACCGTAATGTTTTCAACTTGATTACATCTTGCAGAGATACATACAGTACCATGAGCCTATTGCATATGTGTACTCAAGTTCTTGAGGAGTGTTAATAATTCATTTTACATTGCGGTAGATTAAAAATGTCATGGCTCATGGCAACGTGTCTATGCTTTAATATTTTCCCCTTCCTTGAATTTCAAATTATTGGTACCGTATTCGAAAAAGATCAGTTCTTGCACATGTTAGTTACTGGTGCAGTGGCAAGTATTCAGTTGGTCGAATATGTAGTAATGCCATTACTGATGTAGAACTGTAATTACAGGTTCAAAATCTTAACACACACTGGTCCTATGGGTGGCTGTGTGCTCTTGTTCTGTGGAGCAAAGTCCAACATTAAAATTTATTTCAGAGGTCTACATTTTGTTCCAAATATACAAATGAACGAAGCACAAAATGGTGAACGCATTTGTACTCTGAATTTGAAGCATATTAAGTTCATCAGAATGGTTTCATTTTATGCGTATGTTGTTATTTTAGAATAGGCTATATTTATTTTTCTTCCCATCATTCCATAATTATTTTTAGAAAATTCAGCAGCTACAGCACTGTATTCATGCGTTGCAAAACTATTTCTCCTCTGGCAGAAGATTAAGAATAGAATTAGAAACGATGAGACATCTTTCAGAAGGGTGATACCTGCAGAAGCAGTAACAAAACCACTCACCAGACACATCAAAAATCTAGAAGATACGCTGGAATTACCCTTAATTGTTGTGTAATAGAAACACACGTGGATTAGTTACATTAATCGCAGAATTAAAATTTTAGTTATTTTCTGAAAGGTGAGAGAGGCAATCTTATGGGTTTCATCAAGCATAGATGTTTATTACATTAATAAATAAGCTTCTGTGTCCAACTAAAATAAATCCTCATCAGTTTTGATGTGGTGTTAACTCATAAAACAGTGTAAAGAAGATTGGTTAATATGTTTATGTTCGACACTGGCGAAATGTAAATATTATGTCAGAAAACTGTACTATAATGAGGCTCATTATAGTACAAGTTTTCATTATGATACAGTTTATCCCACCAATCAGAGCTCAAGAAACAGTTGTGTGACCAATTAGGTGAGGATAGCATCGCACCTGCGCTCACTTCCATGGCCCCCCTATTTTAAATTTCACTGCGTGGCGAGTGTGATAGTGAGGTATTCCAGGAGGCCATGGTCAAATACAAGGTATTCTCTGCATCCCATGCGCTCTGTTCAGTACATAAAACTGGTGAAATCTCGACAGATATTTATGAATATTTATGTTCGAACATCAAATAGTTATAATTATCGTCGAACATAAACAGTCGTATGCAACTCGTCTATAATTGTAATTAAGACACTCGTATGGAAATTATAAAACTCGTGTCTTAATTATTGTCATTATAGGCTCGTTGCATAATGTACTATTAAGTTACAAGGTGCACATATAATAAGCCACTACAACAGAGATCTAAGTGAAATCACATGAAATTTTATTAACAAATAGGTGCAGGCTAGAACTATTACCACTGTGTTGTATTGTTTCTTCCAGTATCACAGTAAATAATTTGTTTTAAAGGACTCTTCACCTTGTATTATGTTATATCGTGGGATAGATAGATACAAGATAAATATAATTCATTTATTATATGCCAATGTAATGGTTGACATACCTATAGGTAGTATTTTATTCCTACACGTTACTTACAATATTTTTCAACACGTAGGATGCTAATGTCTAAGCCAGTCACAGCTCGTGCTCAGTAGCGGCTGGTGTAGAAAATTAGTTGTGTGTAGAGATGGGCAGCAGTCGACTGAAAACAGTCGAATTAGTCGATAGTTAAAACAGTCGAATGAATTCAACGACTACTCACTGTATCATAAACAAGTCGTTTGCAAACGACTGATCTCAAAACAATCGTTGGAAATCATTGGAATGAAACAAGTCGTTGGCAAACGACTAATTCCAAGCGAATGGAATCATTAGAATTGAAGTAGTCGTTGTAAACGACAGATCCCAAAGCAATCGTTGGAAATCATTGGAATGAAACAAGTCGTTGGCAAACGACTAATTCCAAGCGAATGGAATCATTCGAATTTAAGTAGTCGTTCTAATCAAACGACTTCTTCAGGATAACTTCATGCTACAATTCATTGTGCTGTATGTTTATTGTAGAGCTTTAATTAATAAGTTTATACCTGTAGGTGCCTATAGTTTTATACAGTTCGTTGATTCTTTCAATGAAATAGCCTAAATCCAGTTGTCCACGTTATTGGAAATGTTAAGCATTCAATATTTAGGTTATGCTTGAACTCCAGATACCGGTTTTCTGGCCCATCATCCCAGGCAAGCCTCCCAGTCAGATGGATCATTTGGCTGTAATTTTGAATTAGAGTAAGGTTGTAGTATGCGTGGTCAGATTTAGACAATAGCCTACTCCATGAAGGGGTCATGGCTACGCCTTCTATGTTTGTTTATTGAATAGAGTAACTGAAATGAGGGATGTATACTGATTTTAAGATTTGTGGAATGAGTTTATGAATTTTTAATAGAATTTAATGAAGTCTTCAGTAAAGTTGAAGGAGACATGATCGTGTTTAGACAATAGTCTACTCCATGAAGGGGTCATGACTATGCTTTCTATGTCTGTTTAAGGTGTAGTGTGACTGAAATGAGGGAGGTTTACTGATTTTGGTGTTTGTGGAGTAGTCATTTCGTTTATAATTTACTAGCTGAAGTACCCGTGCTTCGCTACGCGTCATAAATAAATGAAAATGTGAAGGTGACACTTAAAACAGGGGATAGGTGAGATGCTGCGCAGAGGGAGATTTAGGATGGAACATTTTGTCCAACTACACCGCTCGGCGTTGACCTTGTTTTATAGCACAAATTTAGGTTTTACTCGCTAACCGTTGAAGATACCTTTCGGATAGAAAATGTAATTTTAAACCTCGTATATGCCATCAAAAGTCTGCTATTTCTTAGCGTTCTCTTTTTATTTGAAATGGAAATATGAAAGTTTGAAACCAAAGGGTGTAGTGACGTCACTAAAATGGTCGCCATCTTTAAATAATGCAAAGTATTCAAATCAAAAGTAATCTATATGTTAACCAGGTAAATCAGCTACTTCCATGTAAAATTCATGTAAATCGGACCAGTGGTACTTGCGTGATTGAGTAATACACAGACACACACCATCTCATTTTTAGCCTCGCTTCGCTCGCGTCATAGTCGTGTCGTATTGTTATTCAATGAAATGCAAGTTTAACCCCGTTAACACCCCTTTAGAACCTGAATATCGAAAAATCCCTCCTTAGTAGACGTTTTCGACACACAACAAACATATCCCCAAAATATAATTCTTCTAACTTTAATAGTTTTGGTTGGTCGATGAGAGTGAACATACAAAAATCCTTCCTTAGTGGACGTTTTTCTTCCATAATTTCACCCCTCCCCATAGGCCCCTTAAATTGCATTTATGAAAAAACGGTCGAACATCTATTTTTTATTTATTTATTTATTTGTTTTTAAGCTGATTGATTTCCCCAGAGTTTCAAACTCCTCGCCTATGTCGTTTAAGAGATACACGCTCCGTTAGGAATCTTTCAACCCCCACTTTTCATCCCTTTCACCTCATAATATACACTACATCGAAAAACCATTAGACATGTGTCAGGTTATTTTTAATAATTAGTATATATGCCAAGTATCACATCCCCAAATGAAACCACTCGTGAGATATTGTTATTCAATGAAATGCACGTTTAAACCCTTAACACCACTTTAGAACCAGAATATCCAAAACTCTTTCCTTAGTGGACGTTTTCGACATACAACGAACATATCCCCAAAATTTCATGTTTCTAACTTCAATAATTTTGGCTGGGCGATGATGAGTGAGTGAGTCAGTCAGGACATTTTCTCTTATTTATTTTTGATAATTTCACCCCTCTCCATGAACCCCTTAAATTGGATTTATGAAACAAACGCTCGAACACCTATTTACTTATTTAAAGCTGATTTCCCCCTGAGTTTGATGAGTGAGTAAGTGATTCAATCAGGTAGGACACTTTCTTTCCTGTTCTTTTCCCCCCAGAATTTCACCCCTCTCCAAGGGCCCCTTAAATTTGATTTATGAAAAAACGGTCGAACACCCATTTATTTGTATTTTAAGCTGTTTTTTCCCGCCGAATTTCAATCTTCTCGCCTGTGTCGTTTCAGAGATACACGCTCCATTTTGAATCCCTCAACCCCCAATTTTCATCCCTTTCACCTCATAATACACATTATCGATAAACCCTTAGATATATGTCTGATTATTTTTAATGATTAGTTTATATACCGAATATCACATCCCCAAAGAAACAACTCATGAGATATCGTTATTCAATGCAATACACGCTTACCCCCTTAACATCTCTTTAAAACCCGAATTAACAAAAAACATTCCTTAGTTGACGTTTTCGACATACAGCGAACATATTCCCAAAATTTCATTTTTCCAACTTTTATAGTTTTCGCTGGGCGTGATGAGTGAGTGAGTCTGACATGACATTTTCTTTCAATTATTTTACCAGAATTTCACCCCTCCCCATGGGCCCCTTAAATTAATTTATGAAAAAAGGGTCGAACACCGATTTACTTATTTATTTAGCTGATTTTTTTTGCTGAGTTTCAAATTTCTCGCCTATGTCGATTAAGAGATAGGCCTACACGCTCCGTTAGGAATCCTTCAACCCCCACTATTCACCCCTTTCACCTCATAATAATACACCACATCGAAAAACCCTTAGACAAATGTCTGCTTATTTTTAATGATTAGTTTATATGCCGAGTATCACATCCACAAATGAAACCACTCGTGAGATATTGTTATTCAATGAAATGCAGGTTTAAGCCCCTTAAGACCCCTTTAGAGCCTGAATATCCAAAAATCCTCCCTTAGTGTACGGTTTTGACATACAACGAACATATCCCCAAAATGCCATGTTTCCAACTTCAATATTTTTGGCTGGGCGATGATGAGTGAGTGAATGAGTCAGGACATTTTCTTTCATTTGTTTTTCTTCAGAATTTCACCCCTCCCGATGAACCCCTTCAATTTGATTGCTAAAAAAAACTGTCGAATAGCTATTTACTTACTTACTTACTTACTTACTTACTTTAAAGCAGTTTTCCCCCCTGAGTTTGATGAGTGAGTCAGTCAGTCAAACAGGACACTTTCTTTCCTGTTTCCCCCCCTCCCCCAGAATTTCACCCCTCCCCATGGGTCCCTTAAATTGGATTTATGAAAAAACGGTCAAACACATATATACTTATTTTTTATGCTGATTTTTTTCCGCTGAGTTTAAAACTCCTCGCCTATGTCGTTTAATAGATACACGCTCCGTTAGGAATCTTTCAATCCCTACTTTTCACCCCTTTCACCTCATAATATACACCACATCGAAAAACCCTCAGAAACGTGTCTTCTTACTTTTTAATGATGAGTTTATATGCCGTGTATCACATCCCCCAATGAAACCAATCGGGAGATATTGTTATTCAATGAAATGCAGGTTTAACCCCCTTAAGACCCCTTTAGAACCTGAATATCCGAAAATCCTCCATTAGTAGACGGTGTTGACATACAATGAACATATCCCCAAATTCTCATGTTTCTAACTTCAATAATTGTAGCTGGGCGATGATGAGGAGTGAGTGATAGAGTGAGTGTGTCGGTACATTTTTTTTTTTTTTCAGAATTTCACCCCTCCCCATGAACCCCTTAAATTTGATTTATGAAAAAAAAACCTGTCGAACAGCTATTCACTTACTTTAAAACAGTTTTCTCCCCGGTGTTTGATGAGTGAGTTAATCAGTCTATCAGTTAGGACCCTTTTTTTCCTGTTTCCCCCCCCCTTACCAGAATGTCACCCCTCCCCATGGGCTCCTTAAATTGGATTTATGAATAAACGGTCAAGCACATATTTACTAATTTTTTATGCTGATTTTTTCCGCTGAGTTTCAAACTCCTCGCCTATGTCGTTTAAGAGATACACGCTCCGATAGGAATCTTTCAATCCCCACTTTTCACCCCTTTCACCTCATAATATACGCCACATCGAAAAACCATAAGACTCGTGTATTCTTATTTTTAATGATGAGTTTATGTGCCGAGTATCACATCCCCCAATGAAACCAAACGGGAGATATTGCTATTCAATGAAATGGAGGTCTACCCCCTTAACACCCCTTAAGAACCTGAATATACAAAAATCCTCTCTTAGTGGGCATTTGCGGCCCTTGAGGAAGCTGCATACCAAATTTCATTTCAATCCGTTCGGTGGTTTCTGAGATTTCGTGATGAATGAATGAGTGAGTGAGTGAGTGAGTGGTATTTGACAAATATATAGTAGAAGATAGTGTCAAGTCTTTGTTATGCTAAACTCGGTTGACAGTGCTGTGTGAGTAGGTGAGTAACTAATGGGATTTCAAGTAAAGATCCTCTTTTTCTATTCCGGTAGTGCAGAGCGCAACTGGCATCCAGACGGCCGTGTCTGGACTTGAGCTATGTTGCCATGGAAACTATCTGCCTTGCCATTCCTTCATGAGTATATTTTATGATTTGATTAGCCTGTGCTTGAGTGCAAAAGGGCCGAAATCAGAAGAATGATAAAGACTATCGAAAATTCATGTAGCCAGCGGTTCCTTCTGGGTCCTAAAGTATGTGTATGCAAAATTTGGTTGAGATTGGTGTAACGGTGTAGATTTGTATACGGAACAGACCCACATACCCACATACCCACATACATACAAACTTTCACTTTTATATATAAGATGTTTTGTGAAGCTCGTTGCGGAGTTGTTTTATGGATTTTATTGCTCTGCAAATGAAGTGTATTAGGGGGTTCTGGGTTTGGTTTAGCTGTAGTTTACAGGGTTATGGCTGAGAGTTGTTGTAGCAGGCCTAACAACTGTGTCAGAGCAGTGGCGTGCTGTGTGGGAGGGGGGTTAGTGGCAAAGACATGAGGACAGGGATGGAAGAGTTTATGTGTTCCCTCACAGTTGGCGCACTTAGGCTTATCTCGAGGTTCCGTACAGATAGAGTGGTGATGTAAATCTCCAGCGGGTACTGTGAGGACAGCTTGACGGCTGTAGGTGCCTATAGTTTTATACAGTTTCTTGTTCGTAGATTCTTTCAATGAAATAGCCTGCGTCCAGTTGTCCAAATATATATGTATGTCATTTCATTGGAAATGTTAATGTTTGAACTCCTTAACACAGTCTATAAACTTTTAATGAGAATTGGGTGCATTCTTGAATTATTACACAACTTGAACATAGGCTTACCAATTATGGCTTAGAGTTCTATTTATTTTATTACTGAATTTCATTCATTTATTCTACCGCATGATAAATGAATTACAAGAAAATTATTATGAAATTCTCCCCATAGCGTGATGGTAATGATCGATGCAAACATAGAATAGATTTTCCAGGAAAATTAAATCAGAAAATATTTTATATTGGGATCCAATATTAATAGCATTTTAGCAAGTCGGAGGGCGTGTACGCTCAAATTGATTCTGGTTGTCAATTGATTTGTAGAGATGGGCATCAGCAGTCGACTGACAAAAGTTAAAACCATCGACTTGTTTGACTGCTTTTAGAAAACAGTCGAATGAATTCAACGACTACTCACCGTAACATAAACAAGTCGTTTGCAAACGACTGAACTGATCCCAATTGCTTTAACATGCTCTGAGCGCTGGCATAGTTTTACGTTCTGGTCATAAATTGTTTGTATTCACATGGTTGCCAACATCTCCACTGAAAGTTCGCTCTCGTTTCTGTTCTAAAGTGCTCTATTGTTGTGTCTCGTGTGCATTTATTCTAGGTTGTCGTGTTCTTGTTCAAGTTGTATTTCAACTCTACACTCTTAGTACGGTATTTTCTGCAAAACAACTAAGAAATAAAAGGCACGTCACAATTTTGGCTATGGAATTGTTACCGGTACTTTCAGTTCTAGTAATTTAATTAAGTATTGCTCTATTGCTTCACTTATTCAGAGTACATACAGGTAATGTGTCCTATACCAATATCGGGGAACATTTACTCATTGCAACATTGGATATAATGGCTGCACTATACACAACGCCGCAACCTCCATTCGAAGCACAGTAAAAATAAATAACTTGGATCAATTTCAATTTCTTTTTAGTACATATTATTCTTAAAAATAAATGAGACCAACCACGTGGTCTAGTTCTTGGTTGACACTTCTGGGGTCCATGTTTGATTGCTGAATGTCAAGAAATCTAATTCTAGTCTGAGGGTAAGAACAGGGTACACAGCCTAGTGAGGTAAACCGGGAAATGTTGGGTTTGATTCTCCGCTTAGCCACACAGCAAGTGGTTTATCATGGGTTCCCAAACATACAGAATATAAATTTCTAGGTAATTCCTATCTTGACTGCCTCCTGTAAATCCATAAACAAGTAGGTAGTCGTATTCATTCATTCCTATTCATGAGCTTAAATGGCACTCTGTCAAACGCATACATGTGTCAGAATCCAACACAACACAAAATAACATAATGACTTGATTTTGTCTGCTGTTAATTCATTTTATGGGCTTGGGACATCTTGGTCATCAGCCCCATGCAGTTGGGTGTGGGTAGAATTGCTCCGATTATGTGATGACTGTAGTAGTGTGTGTAGCTTTATAAGGGACAGGCTTGGGGAGGTGCCCCAGGAGTTGAAATAAGGTACTACCGGATTTCCATCAGGAAAGGAATAAAATAAAATAATGTTGGGGCCCACAGGAGAGATCTGCAGAATATCTTGGCTGAGTGGACAGGGAATTTGTAACTGTTCCTGTTGGTATTTCAATTTCATTTTAGTACATATTATTAAAAATTCTTAGAAATAAATGTCCCTAACTATGGCTGCCACCTTTCCAGTCCTCATCTGAATTACAGAAAGTATAGCCTACACACTACTACAGATACCACAATAACAGAGATTATCGTATAAATCCTATACACTTCCAAATATATGGGGCTAAATGAATATGTTATCAAAAGCCCTAAAATTAATATAAAAAACACAATGATTCTACAATAAGAGATTCTTTTAAAATATAGTTATAGTAGGTGCAAACATACACATAACAGCAAATTCAAGTTCTCCATTTCAAGCATTACACATTTATTAAGTTAACTGTTTCAACATACAAACTTGCATGTGTTGTAGGAATTTGCGGTTCATCGGTGTCAGCCATGGCGTCAAGGAGGTAATAGGTTCATTATCATGTGCTGTAGCCTACCGTTATACCTTGGCAAGAAAGAAGAACATGCCTCAACACATACTTTTAAAAGGACCAGATTTGATTACTGTATTTTTGCTAAGTTTGATTTTGGCTCTCCCTGTTATTTTTTCTTCGTTGACAAACTTTTTAAATAAAACATGATGATTTCTAGCAGTATTGAGTGTGTTTCTTGTTTTTCATTGAAAGTCCTATTTCTCCTTTCCCCTTCACAGCATGTCATAGAATTTACTGTATTAGTGTGCCATGAAATTTGTTTATGTACATGTACTTCTGTATTTCACCCTTCAAAATTGGTGGACTGGATATATTTTAAAAGGAATATCAAATGAACTACTGTATATAAATTTTGTGATATCCAATTATTTTTCTGAAACTAATGAATTTGGCATTAATTACACTAACAATTTTAGTGTGATGAGGATCAGGTTACACCACCTATTTCCTTAGCATTCTCTCTTAAAATTTTCCTGTTATTGCGAACAGCATCAAGCATTTTAAGATATGAATATTCTCCCTTCCCAGTACTTTTCCTTTCTAGTTTAATCTCGGAACTAATCGGTTATAATTGGGCCTACAGTGGTTAATTGAAAGGGAGCATTTTTTTTAAATTGAGTAATAATATGCTGCAGACCTTATAGTAGCCTAATTCTTGTCAATGCAATATGCTCCAATTGCAACTGAAAGAAATGTAAACATGTAAATTATTGATGAGGTCATGTCCTAAATGCTGTGATTGCTCATTTCAGAGTTCCGGAATTCACAATTTCCCACTTTGGTATTATTAAAAAAACTGTTATTGCTATTTTGAATGTGATTTATTTCGTGTAGATCATATTATTATCTCCACACTTAAAAACGTGTGCTATAAGTATTGGGAAGATTGTGATTTTCGGAACATTGAAGTGGGCAGAGCAGTTAGGACGAGAATATTCAGCGGAACGAGGGGAAGGGATGGGGTAGGCTACCCGCACGGCCGTGCTCAACTAGTACCTCGGTCAAGCACCAGATAGCGCTGATGTCTTAGGTGCCAAGAATTAGCATGGCTGTCGGCTATCTGTAGTAGTAGGTAATCTGTGCTCGGGTCCTTGAAAGCTTTCATTCTGGACAAGTTTAATTACTATTCTTTCACTGTCTTCTAATTCTGAACAAGTCAGTTCTCCATTCTGCCTGCTATTATATTTACAATTGAACATAAACCGTCTTATCCATCCGATCAGCCTCACTATTTTGTCAAATCGAGAGAAATACTTGTAATACCAATTGGAACTTGAAGGCTCTTCTGCGACCAATAGAGTCGTGGCAGTCTTTCTTCTTTCAAGCATGATTTCATCTTCATTTCTGTTGCTATTATCTGAAGGCCATTCTTCTTTGGGAAGATACATCCATGACAGTCCCTCCCATCATCTCGATGCTATAAGATCTCTTGTTGTACAGCCTCGGGTAGGCAGATCAGCAGGATTGAGTGTCCCAGGTGCATGCCTCCACGATTCTTTTGAAGTAAGTTGCCTGATTTCTCTAACCCTGTTCTCAACAAAAACAGACCAGAGAACTTCTTGCTGTATCAATGTAAACACTGTCGTCGATTCAGTTCACAAACAAACTGTTTCAGTGTCAAACTCTTTTCTTATAGATGCCAGCAATCGGGAACTAATTGCAGCTCCCATAAGTTCGAGTCGAGGAATGGTAGGTCGAGGTGATGGAGCCACTCTTGATTTTGCTTGGAGAAGCTCAACATGAACTCCTGTCACTGTCTGCGTGCGTAAAAATACCACTGAAGCATAGGCATCTTGACTCGCATCGCAAAAGGCATGGAGACTACGTTCCTCATATACCTCAGGGAGTCTTCTTGGGATCGTCAGCTGGCCTAATTCTTCTATTTCACGAAGCCATTTTTCAAACTTGATTTGGATTTCCTGCGGTACCTCCATGTCCCAAGAAACCTTGTTTATTTTCTGCAGTAACAGCTTTGGTGATAACATAACCGGTGCAGAAAATCCAATTGGGTCATAAATCCTATGGACGGCAGATAGTATCGACCTCTTGGTTGCTTTTATAGGTGATAGCTTCTTCAGGGGTTCACAGTTCAAGCTAAGCGTGTCTTCCTTGCGATTCCACATTATTCCTAGGACGGGTGACATTTTTTCATCATCTTGAAGCACTGGATCACTGCTCTCCCAACCTCTAAGCTCAAACTTGTGTTGGGCAAAAACATCTTGAGCAGTTTTAATAAACAATTCCAGCTCCTGTTTCAGTTGCTTAATAACATTGACAGTCATACTGTTCCACCTTTCCTAATCATTTTTCAAGGCTTGGTCTAAAAGGTGTTCAATCACAGCTGCCAGTAGGAAGGGGCTTGATGTCACTCCAAAAACAACTCGTTTGTGTCTATATGTTTTCATTTTCTCTTTTCCCCACAGGAATCTCAAAAAATCTCGATCTTCTGGTGCTACCGAAACTTTCTGGAAAGCCTTGCGAATATCAGCAATAACACCAATTGACTTCTTTCGAAACTTGTGTAGGAGAGATGGAATAAGTTGGATCAGATTTGGACCCTTTTCCAAACAATCGTTTAGTGATGGGTTGTTACCTCTTCTAGCGGAAGCATCGAACACTGGTCGAACGGGCGTTGTTCCATAATCCTTGATCACAGGTCGATGAGGCAGATAATGGCCACATATTTCAGTCTGATCACCATTAATGTCCTCTATTATCCCTTCAGCTAGCCAGTCTTGAAAGACTTTATCATATTCTTCCAAGTATCCGTTACTATCTAGCTTTCTCCTCGTTATATCAAGGCGCTTCACTGCCATCTCATACGAAGGATCCAAGGGAAGATGGTCCTTCAACCATGGCAGTCGAACTTCGTATCTACCATCCTTTTTTATTTCTACGGTTTCAATGAAATTTAATCTAGCTTCCTCTTCTAGTTCGCATCTCTTCTTTTCGGTGATAGGATCTTCTATTCCCAATACGTCAAGTTCCCAGAGGTTGCTAACCTTCTCTATATTCAGCATAATAGGTGTAGTTTTACTCATGCCACACCCCGAGCGTTGGTCTCTACCAAATACTGTCCACCCCAATGTAGTGCGCAACGCTGTTAACTCTCCCACCGTTTTACGATCATTGGAGAGAATTGATCCTAGAAAATCAGCACCAATAAGGATCTCAATATCCTTATCCTTTCCTACATCTAGATGGGACAGTCCAAGTTTCACGACTTGCTCTGTTGTAAGGCGAGGAACCTGACTGCAAATAGCTGGCTGACTAAGAGCAGTCAGCCTCAGCTGACAAGAGTTATCGAGATTATGAAGAACAAGTACAAATACGTCATGTTCTACCGGAGATCCAGTTCTGCCACCAAACACAGCATGGCTTCAAGTAACCTTCCTGACTTCCTTGAGACCCAATCTCTCTGCCAGTTCTTCTTTAATGTAAGAATGCTGTGAGGCAGAGTCTAGAAGAGCGCGTACAAACTCTGTATTATACCCGTGAACAATCTTAACCAAAACTGTAGATATACACGGGTGGAATTTATGCAGAAGTTCGTCACTGACCTGGCCTGAGATGAGACTTGGGTCTCCATTTTAAGATTCCTTTCTGAAAAATCACACCTAACTGGATAATGCTGCCGCTTACATAACTTGCAGGAGAGGCGAGTATGGCATCTTCTTGCAACATGACCAACCCTGAGACATTTGAAGCATGCGCCATTCTTTGACAACCTGGCCTTTCTTTCTTCGAGAGTCATGTTCTTTGCTTCCGTGCATCCCGATGAAGGATGTTTCTCTTCACTACAAAAAAAAGCACATGTACCTCCCACTCCTCCAGTTGATACCGAACCCTGAGCAGTAGGAACATCACACAGTTTCAAGGGTTTTGAAATTTGTTTCTTTTCCGCAGTAACGTAGCCTATCTTTCTAGTAAATTGTAAGTACTCTTCATTTTCTACTTCAGATTTCGAAAATGTCAAAAGGTTTCTAAGCTTATCTTGTCAAACAAGACTCTACCAGGGGAAATAATAATGCAGCATAATTGTCGGTAGTCAGGCCCATTGACTCTAGGGACCTAACATTAACCTCTTTTCGATCATACAATACTGAAAGGGAAGGTTTCTCTGTCACTAGATTTATTATGTCCCTCACGTAAAGTTCTATCAATAGATCTTTTCGACCATAGCGGGCTTCTAACAACTGTACAGCCTTGCTATAATTCTCGGCAATAGGAGGAAAACCACTCACAAGATCATACGCCCTTGTTCCAGGAGTCATAGATTCTTTTACATAAAGAATCTTTTCTGCAGCATCCAGATCAACACACTCATGTATTCGCTTGAACTGGGCCCAAAATGATAACCAATGTTTAATATCTCATGAGAACTTCACAAGCGACAACTTGGGTAATTTACTAATCACTTTACCCGTTTGAGAAACACCAGTTCTTATGGAATGAGTGTCATACGGTATTTCACATTCGTATTTTTCGTACTTACACTTCACTGCTGTCCATTTGTCTCGATATGTTTCGACTTCTTCATATTCCTTGTCTTCATCTTCGCTGTTGCATTCACGTCCATGCCAAGCTTCGCGGATTCTCTCGTCAAGTGGAAACAGTCGATCGGCTTTATCTTCGAGTAGTTTAAAACTAGTAAATATATCTTCCTGCTTCACATTTTCCTCCTTAATCTTGTTCTGGAACGTGTTAAAAGCTCTTGTGAACAAACGACGTAACTGTGCTCTTTCTCTTTATAAAGCAGTCACTTCAGCCATGTTGATAGATTTTGCTAGTCGAAATCAAACAGTTTACTTTAACTGCACGGCAATCAGTCCTGTCTATCGGTCGCCAAATGTTAACTCTAACCTTGTTTGTAATATAAACACCGTGCAGTCATATACGAGGTTCCATACTTTATTTGTCCGCCGTAACCAAGACAATATAACACATATAAAACAATACCGTGTACATGATACCAATACCAAGAAATTAATTACTTTACCCTGACAAAACCAGTAAAAAACTGAAGATTCAAACAACAACATTGTATTAATAAGTCGGCCCCGCATTGTTGGGGTAGCGCGTCCAGAGGCCCTAGTTTCGATCCCCGGTTCGTGAAGGATTTTAGAAGCGGATATGAAGGATGGAACGGGGTGCACTCAGCCTCGTTATGACAATTGAGTAGCTGCCTGGCAGTGAGATAGCGCCCCGATCACGAAAATCAACGGCCAAGGGGATCCAACGCGCTGACCACGCGTCACCTTGCAATCTGCAGGCTGCGGTCACTTGGTAGGCATAGGCCTAGGCCTTTCTTTGACTCTGGTGCCACAGGAATAGGAGTTATTATCAACAAAAAACTGGCTGTTACCACGAAGATCCAGTTTCAAATCTCAGAAACTTAATTCTGGTCTGAATGCTGGAACGAGGTAGGCCTACACTCTCCCTCAAGAGGCAGAACTGAGAAGAGGTGGTTTCGATTCTCATCGCAGTTTCTCACTTCTACTCCTGAAAAATGACGGGATGATACCTACATTAATGCCACGGCAGGCTCCAAGCAAACCTAACCCTAACTACGAATACAGGCACTCGTATTGCCTGCGCTATGACACTGGTTATCGCACAGATTTTACACCCACGCTCATCCAAGTACACCGAGCTACATGACCACTATGTCGCAAAGCCCCTAAATGAGTAATTATCAACAATGGAATGCAGTATAATACTTCATCAATAATGGTTAAGTCAAGTGAGTTCACACTAATTTATATAAGGAAAATGTAGCCTACCATTAATGCAGTAATCACAATTCTATCAATAATAATAATGAGAAGAAAAAGCAGAAGAAAACACAATCAGAAAGGATGAGAACCTGGTGGGCCCGCAAGGCAGCAAACAGTTGAGATGTCGTGGTCGTTAGTGGCCCTAACGATGGAGGAAGGACGGAAGCTTGTGTTTTACGTGACCATTAATCATGTGATCATGAGCCACAGGTAACGATGAAGGAAAAGAATTAATAATTATTATTATAACCATTATTAGCAGCATTGTCTTCATGCGTTTCCACCGCTTGCTATTACCGTTCCTACAAGTCAAAGCTGGGACAAGATGAGTCTCAATGCGTTCTTGTGTTGTGTGTTTTTTTATATTTTGTTTTTTCTCAAAGACTACTATCAACTTAGAACATTACCTTGAGGTGGGAATTGTATTTAGTGATCAGTGTTTCTTGCTGTTTTTTTTTTGTAAACACAATAATGAATAAATCTATGTAATTTTATAAAAACGTAAAAAAAATGTGACGAATAGCTTTTACAGTCGTATGAAGATAATTACGAGTAAATGTAGTCTCATGAGAATAGGGAGAGGGCGAAGGCATGATTCTCAATATAACGGCTCGGAAATACTTGTAGAAAAGACCCGTGCAAATACTTGGAGATCCATATAAGTAATGATATGGAAAGGAGTATCCATGCGGGTTGTGTCGTCTCCAAAGTGTACACATCACTTCATTTTGTAATGTGGGTATTAAAAGGCAGCAGTTCCAACGCAAAATAATTGTGATATTTGACCCTGGTGAGGCCAATCTTGGAATAGGGCTCAGCGGTTTGTGACCCACATCAGGTAGGGCTCATCATTGAGCTGAAGGTGGTACAAAGGAAGGCTGATAGATTTGTGCTCAACGATTTTAATCCTAGAAGTAGTGTAACTCGAATGATAGAAAAACTAGGGAAGGAATCTCTGGAAGATAGAAGGAATAAATTCAGACTATACGCTATGTTTAACACTCAGATTAATGGACCAGCATGGGGAGAACTAAGCAAACGTCTGGGAAATCCCACCTACCTTAGCAGGGCAGATCATCCACATAAAGTCAAGGCCCGACCACAGCGTGCAAATTATGGGAAATATGCTTTCATTAACCGTGGTATTGATAATTGATAACTCATTACCTGCCTCATTCTTAGAGCCATTCCCCAAACATACGAGTATTCATGCGTTTAAGAGAAGATTGATATTTTGTGTAAATACTACGATGTAATTACTATAGTTCCTAAATTGCGATTTGTGTATATTGTTTTTGATGTTTATCAACGAACCGCTTTCCCTGCTTCGTTACTCCGAGGGGTTGTATTGTCACTGCATGTACCTGGTCTGTGATTTCACTCCCTATGGCCTCTGCTGGTTGGTCAACATTTATAGTGAGTGCATTGTACTTAGATACAAATGTATTCTTCCCCTCACTAAGCTTCCACCATTCGATCCTCTCTGGACCAGTTCTGTGTGGCTGAATCGGTTTGATTTAGCCAATTTGCATATCTAGAACTAGTAGTTTAAGCTGTGGCGTTATACTTTCAGATGTGATTACCTTGGTGTTAATTGCCATTTTGAGATTGTGCCTCCGTACTTGCCAGAAGTCTATCAGTGTGGAGTGTTCACTGCTGGTGTAAGTGATAAGATGTATAGGTCTCCTCTTAAAGAAGGTATTGACAACCACTAGGTCATGAGCTTCAGCAAAGTCTAGGATCCTGCATCCATCTCCATTTCTTTCTCCAAATCCTTGACCACCATGGCACTGGATGTGTCCATCTCTTGCTTTCACAACGTGGCCATTTAGGTCTCCGCCAAAAAATATATACTTCCCTGGGACTATTGTTTGAACGTAGGCACTCAGTTTCTCCCAGAAGTCATCCTTCTCAGTTTCAAGATCACCAGTTTGTGGAGCGTAGCCGATGATTCGCAATGTTGCTGTGCTTGTGTCAATCCTGAGATAATGCGATCCGATATTCTTTCTACTTCAACTACAGTCACGTAGCTTCTGATGTATGACTACTGCGACAGCATTCCTGGCAGTATTTGTGCCATGATAAATAAGCATGTAGCCTTCGCCAATATCTTTTGATTTTGAGCCCTTCCACGTTGTTTCATGTTTCGTCTGTTCTTAAGGGTGTCGGCCAGTTCACAACTTCTTCCAGTGAGTGTTCATATATTAATGGTGGCAAATCGAAGTTTGGGGAACACGCTTCTTTAGCCCACTTCGTCCATGAGCGGGTAGCCCTTGTCCATTTCTCATGTAACTCGGGCGAGGGCAACGCGCGTCACCTGTGGGGAATGCCCTATCCTTTGGATCTACATAAAAGTATATTCATTTAACAACCATAATTAATTTGATACGACAAGAAATATGCCAACCGATGTGTCGCGTACCTGGCGTTGGATTTTATCAAGCCGCCCCTTTCCTGGTGAACAGACGCCATTCGTAGCCGCCCCTATCCTGGGGAATAGACACTATGTTGCCTGATAAGTGTCCATATTATGGACAAATACCACTTATTCTATTAACCCCGAGCACTGGGTTGCCTCTTCCGCCAACTTCACTGTATCGAAGGACTCCGTCACCACTGCAGGTGCCGTTGAGGTCTTCACTCATAACCCTGAGCTGGGCCTTCCAGATTTATAACCCGTGGAGAGAGGGTGTCCCAGCATTGTAAAGCCCCCAGGAATTGGGCTACCTATTGGACCGCAGGTTTTATTGGATGGTATTAGGACCTATCCTAACAATACCGCTAGGGCTCCCCTATCCGCCAGCTGAGGACGCGCCCTCTAGTGGTTACAGGTTCCCCCGAGGGAGTAAGATTGTTGTACTCAATGGAGAGAAACAAATTCCATCTGTTAAATAATTTTTATGACGGGTGAGATCTGTGCTGGACAAAACGGAGGCAGACAGGTTTTTCTCCGAGTACTCTGGTTTTCCCTGTCAAAATTTCATTCCAGCAACACTCTCCACTACCATTTCATTTCATCTGTCATTCATTTAATCATTGCCCCAGAGGAGTGCGTCAGGCCTCGGCAGCCGGCACAGTTCATATCCTCGCCGCTAGATGGGGGCTTCATTCATTCCATTCCTGACCTGGTCGGAGACTGGAAGCAGGCTGTAGATTTTCATTTCAAATAATTTTTATGAGACCGTGGAGACCAATATATTATTGTTAACATACAGTGCAGTTACATTTCTGTATGTACCATTAAATGACGTATAAGCATCGTTCCATCTGAGATACCTACAAATAATAGTTAACATGCACTACACGTCCATTTCAAATCAGAGTAGTGTTTGAAATGCTACAATATTAAGATGAAAACTGGGCTCAAGGAAGGAAGAAGAGACTCACCAGAAGCACTGACCAAGTCCGAACTGGAAAAGGCGGATTGGGAGGGGAAGGAAAAATATCGAGAACAAGAGAATCAAAGTTGACCAAAGTATATTGGACAAGTATTAAGATGAAAGACATCGAAAGGCCCAAGTAAGTACCAGCAAAATCAATCAATCTCGGGTACTTAGGTCACAAACCTCGTTCCGCAATTCCAGATCTCAAGACGTTAAAATCACTGTAAAACTGAAGTAAACTTGTAGTTTTATGTGTCTTTTAATCTAGTGAGCCAAGAGAACTCCTTTTTACGAGCAATCCGAACAACGGGTCGTGACATTTTACTTCGGATATCCGTGCATAACCTATAATAATCGAACTCGGACTGTCTTTGTGGGAGACAAGCAACTTACCACAACACTATCATGCCTCTGAAATTACTCGGGTTCATCATAATGTGCAATTAGAACGAATCTCCTGCTAAAAATATCTTAGGAACACATCAGACGGCACTGTTATTAAAACAGGTTGTTTTCTTCGTATATTCACATTTGTGTTTCAAAAGATCCATTGCTGTAAAACTCAACCGTAGGTTTGGCACGTCACAGCTGACATCTGAAATGTATTCGATGTCACGTATACGTATAAAAGCGAACATTAAAATATTTCACTTTCCAGTGTGTATTTACAATACTCGAGACCTGGAATTTAAAATCCTTTGCCAACGGGCACGTTGCCAGCTAGGTAGGTGTATTGATTAATCATCACCATACCACAACATTACCAGTGCCAACTTGTGTGGGTGGATGTGGACCACATTTTATCTGGCCAACTCGTTAATGGTACCTTATTATGCCTCCAGCATTAATACCCCACTCCACCTCCTACCTCAGCATTTCGGTTTTCATTCGAAATAATAAAATTAATCAAACATTGGTATGGTGAATATTTTACTAATGCTAAGCGCTCCAACTGCAGTTCAGTGTAAAAATGATTGCATGTCGTGACGTGGTGTGATTACGGCTTAAGCCAAATGTTTTTAAGTGTGGATTCAGACTATTTTGCACCATTTTGAAGATATTCGCCTGCAATCCTCAACCTTCCTACTCTGTATATTTGATTTTAATTATATGCAGCCAATGGTAACTTATTTTATATTCAGGATGGACCAGGGAATACATTTTGGAAGGGAATCTGCCGTGGACCTGTTGAGAGGAACCATCCGGCCAATTGCCTAGTGGTGAAACTGGTAAACCAAGAAAACCATTTTTAGTTTGGCTGAGGTGGGATTCGAACCCAGGCTCTCCCGATTCCGGAGAGGCAAGAGGTAGCGCGTATCTGCTCTCGGTCACTGTGGCCGGTTACTCTGTATTTTTAATAACATACAGTATTTCATGAATGGATCGAAATGACTCTGTCATATTGGATCAGTGGTAATGAACAATGACTGAATGCTGAGGGCTATTTTTATTAACACTGTCTTTGAAGCCTTTATGTAGACATATCTCAACCCCGGAGGGAGACTGTCACATGTCAAATAATAATTTTTAGCCTATTTTCAATTTTGAAAAAATAGGCTTATGAGATCACCTTTTGTCCGTGTGTGTGTGCGCGCGTGTGTGTGTGTGTGTGTGTGTGTGTGTGTGTGAGGTGTGTGTGTGTGTGTCCCTAATAAAATCTAAACGGCTGGAGCGATTTCAATGAAACTCGGTAAGTTCATAGTGCTATTCCCGGCGACCTTGACCGTGCCCTTCAAATTTTGTTACGTCTCACCAATCCAACATGGCGGCTGTGCGAAGTATTTCACTAGCATTCAATATCTCCGAAACTATTGCCGATATTGCCCTGAAATTGTGTACGGTGATAAAGGGCACTACTAGAAGTTCACCTATGAGACTTTCAAAAACCTGGTGACTATATAACCAACATGGCGGCCAAGCGAAGTTGAGACTTTTAAATAGACTTTTCTCGCGATTTAACTGGAGATTTAAACCTCCCCAAAGTAGACTGGCCTGGTGAGTCAACTAGCTGTGGTCAGGCTCAGAGCGCTGCAAATAAATTCTTAAGGGAGGGGGGATTTTCCCAAGTAGTTGATTTCCCAACTAGAGACAATAATACCTTAGATGTTTATCTCGTAAGGCCTGTAGAGCTGTATATTAACTGTCTGAAAGTTCCAGGAATTAGTGACCATTCTGGGGTTGAATTAAATATTCGATAAGGTGACATTACAAAATTAGACTCTGATGTAGCAAAAAAGATCATATTCCAGTATCGCAGGGCGGATCAGGGCAAGTTTCAGGGGTATTTGAATGAGCTATTTGTAGGATGGGCATCGGAAGGAAATCACATTAATATCCTGTGGACTAACTTTTTGAAAATTTTAAATAGCGCTGATGATAAATTTGTCCCATTTAAATAGGGATGTATAGAACTAGCACCGATAGAGCGCACTGCTGTTGTACTGGGTAAGCGCAAGGCGCTCTTCATTTGTCTCCTGCGTTCTCATGCCGCTAATATCCACGAATTTAAGTTGTTTAAATTGCTATTTTCGTGACTATGCCGAGCTATTGCAGTGTTCCTCTTTGCAAAAATCAGGGAAATCCGATTTCGTGTCACCAATTTTCACAACATAAAGAAATGAGGAAGAAATGGTTACATGCTATTAGAAGGAAACATTTCGGTGAAGAAAATCTGACCGAAAATATTAAAGTATGTTCCCATCGTTTTCAACTCGATGACTTCACGAAAACTGTGTTGGGCAAGGGTGATTTACAAAGGGAAATAATTCCTACCTATAAACTGAATGGACATATCGATAACAACCACTGAATTTATGCGTTTGTATTTGAAGGTGAGAGAGCAAGATTAAAACCGGGCACTGTTCCATCGCTTTTTCCGTGGACCATGAACACAACAAAAATAAGGAAGAGGCCTTACACAAGAAAATTGCGAGTTTACCACGATAAGCCTACAATATCGGAATCTGCATAAATTATCTCCATTGAAGTACGGTACGGGAAGAAATCATCAATATACAGGAAGAAGTGAATGTAACATTTGTGACTCCCATTTTCAAAGGCATCAATACTCGGACAAATACTTCAAGAATAAATGTCACAAGATTAACAGTCAAAATCGTATTATGGTTGGTTTCTTGAAATCAGAATTAATCGTCAACTTACATCTGCCCGACGGAGAATGTGGTACCGGTAGTGACTCACTTCTACATTCTTGAGTCATAGGCCTAAGTTAGCCAGATGAATGGAAACAGTTCATGGCCTTAAAACAGGGATTCTCAAACTTTTTAAATACTGTACCCCTAAGTCGTTTCCTAGGGGTACGGAAACGATTTGTATTAAGAAATTGACAAATTACAAAAGAACCAAACGTTGCGATGCATTTTGAGGTAAACAATACCGGTATCAACTTTCTTTGATTATGTTTACCTTAAATCAAGACCGTTTCATGTACGCTATCAACCAAAAAATACACGAATCGAAGTCTATAAGCAAGGGGAGCCAGTGAATATTTAAATCTCTATTTATAAAAGGAAGATTATAGTTTTACGTGACCGTTAATCTAGAGATCATAAGGCACAGAGGACTTCCTCTTTACGTGGAATCCGAACAGGACAAGGCATTTCACTTTGAAAATCTCACATGCATTGACCGGGAAATCTCTATTTATGATTTAAGTCTTATGGAGATATAGGCTATTTATCAATATAGGCCTACAATACTCAAGCATGCTGACTCCTATTCATAATTTGAATAATAAAGCGTGTTAGAATTTTGTTATTACCGCTGTAGCCTACTAATTCTTCTCTCCTCCCACTAGTTTTAGCGCCTCTAGTCCGTAGCTCATTTTACAGCTGTTTAACGCTTAAACGCTGAAAATCGTTCATAATATATTAGAGGATATACCTATAGAATTAATTAATATAGTCTTGGAGTAAAATTAGAGAAGATTTAATTTATTTTAGCTTAGAAAACTCGGTCACAATCTATACATTCCTCGTAGCTGACTGGGGGAAACATAGGACGATCGCCTTGCGCTTACCCAGTACTACACGAGCGCTATCTGGCGCGAACTTTCTCAGGCTACATCCCTATTGCTGAAACACAACCCAGATCCTGAGTATTACACACGAGAAATTAGGAGTCTAAAACGGAAAATTAGGAAATTATACAATAAAAGACATGATAGTGACAGGTATATGTTGAAATTTAAGTCCTTATCAAGAGAGCTCGTCTTAAAAAAGAGGGCTGCTCATGACAGTTATATGCAAGGTTTACTTGGTTCGGGAGGTGATGGGTGGAAAAAAAATTACAGTTATGTTAGGAGAAGAAAGGGAAATTCAAATAATTTGTCGATGATAATGTCCAGTGACGGTAAATTAATTACTGAGAAACAGGCCATTGCTAATGAATTAAATGTCTTTTACGGTAGTGTGTTCAATAAATCCAATAGCTGTGTGTTGGACCTTAACGACGAATCAGGGGCTCCCCTGTTCCAAATAAACCAGTCAGCAATTGTAAAGCTAATACAAAAACTACGTTTCAATGTATCAAAGGGTCCTGATAATATTGTTAGTGAAGTACTTAAACTAGGAGGTAGGGCCGTGGCACGATACTTGGAGGTAATGTTTAATGTGTCCATAAATAATGCGCAAATCCCAGATGACTGGAAAAGAGCTACGGTAGTCCCAATATTTAAGGGAGGGAGCAGACTTGAATCGGGCAACTACAGGCCGGTTAGCCTTACGTCCGTCGTTTGTAAACAGATGGAACATCTCATTTGCGACTACTTGAGGGAACAGTGGGAAACATTATCATGGTTTAATGATAGGCAACATGGATTTCGGAAAGGTTACTCATGCGAGAGTCAGATGCTATCACTTTTTCAAGACATTAGCGAATCGTTAGACCATGGAGTTTCAGTCGACGCCGTGGTTATAGATTTTGCGAAGGCATTTGATATCGTTCCGCATGACATGCTACTCCATAAATTAGCTTCGACGAAGATTGATAGAAGAGTAATTTTATGGATCCAAGAATTTTTGACGGGTCGTTCACAGAAAGTGAAAGTCGAAGGCATATTCTCGGATGAAATTACCGTAACGTCGGGTATCCCTCAGGGCAGCGTAATCGGAACTTTGTTATTTTTGGCGTTTATAAATGACTCACCAAATGGGATTCGCAGTGACTGTCGATTGTTTGCGGATGATTGTGTAATATATCGAAAGATGCATGACTCACAAGACAATGCAGTGCTTCAAGAGGACCTGAACCTGGTCTATAAGTGGGCGATAGTAAATAAAATGAAAATAAACACAAGAAAATGTAGTCTCTTAAAAATAGGGAAAGTGCGAAGGCAGGATTTTCAATATAACATTGGCTCGGAAATACTTGTAGAAGAAGATTCTTGCAAATATTTGGGCGTTCACGTAAGGAATGATATGAAATGGAGTAGTCATGTAGGGTGTGTAATTTCAAAAGCTTACAAATCCCTGCACTTTGTAATGAGGGTATTAAAAGGAAGTAGTACCTCTGCTAAAGAATTAGGCTATTTGTCACTTGTAAGACCTATTCTGGAATATGCCTCGGCGGTTTGGGATCCATATCAAGTAGGGCTCATCGATGAGTTGGAAATGGTACAAAGAAAGGCCGCTAGATTTGTGCTCAGTGACTTTAATCCCAGGAGCAGTGTGAGCCGTATGTTAAAGAAACTTGGGTGGGAATCACTGGAGGCTAGGAGGATGAAATCTAGACTCTGCGCTATGTACAACACGTATACAAATCAACCAGCATGGGGTGAGCTTAGCAAACGATTGGGAAAACCCACTTACATGGGTAGGAGCGATCATCCTTTCAAAGTTAAGGGCCGACCACAGCGAACAAATTATGGTAAATATTCTTTTGTAAACCGTGCCATTGATAACTGGAACTCTCTACCTGCCGCAGTCTTAGAGCCTTTTCCCAAACATATAGGTGTGTTTAAGAAAAGACTAACTATTAGTGTAAATACTCCAGTTTAATTGTTGTATAATTGTTATTGAATTGTTATGTATAATTATTTATTTGTTATGTATATACAATTTGCCACCGGGGACACACCCACCATTGCAAATAAATGAATGAATATGAATATGAATAATGAAACTTGTTACAGCAATTGTTTATACACATTGTAATGCACCGGAGTCTAATTTAGTCCAATTGTTTACATAACCTCAAAATGGCGGCTGTGCGAAGTATTTCACTGACATTCTATATCTCGGAAACTATTACAGATATCAACCTGCAATTTTGTATGGTGATAAAGGGTACTGATACAAGTTTACCTATGTATATTTCATAAACCTGTAAAGTACAAAATGAACATGGCGACCAAGCGAATTTGAAATATTTTAATAGACTTTTCTCGTGATTTAACTCTCTGAGCGCAGTGAAATGTGGTACAGTAAATGATTTTGCAGATTGTAATTCACTGCCATCAAATTTAATTCAATTGTTTACATAACCTCAAGATGGCGGCTGTGCGAAATTTTAAAATTAAGTTTTTATTTCTTGTGTCGTAATCATGTCATCGAAGTGAAAGTTTGAATAATGAACCTAGGCAATAATTGTTCTTGAATGGTACATAACTCTATGGCCTATACATATAACAATCCTAAATGACGACCATCCGAAATATTTAGACGGTTCTCAATATCTATGAATCTTTTACAGCAACCAAACTGAATTTTTTTATGTTCATAGAGACTATGAACATATGTTCACCTATAGGACTTTCAGTAACCTGGTGAGCACAAATCCAACATGGCAGCGACGCGAAGTATAAAGATTTAAATGGACGTTTCTCGCGAATTAACTATCCGAGACTCGTGAAACGTTGCACGTTAAATGCTTATACAAATGTTGATCCACTGGCATCTAATTTATTTCAATTGTTTGCATAATCACAAGATGGCTGCTGTGCGTAATTTTAAAATCTCGTTTTTACTTCTTGTGTTCTAATCATGTGATTGCAGTTTGAATACCACACGTACACAATAATCTTAATGTAATAGTACAAAAATAAAAATCCAACCTGGCGACCATCTGAAATATTTAGACGGTTCTCAATATCTACGAATCTGTTACAGCAATTAAACTGAAATTTTGTATGTTGATAGAGGCAGTTAACATGAGCAGGATATATGAAAATAGGCTGTATAGTTCTTCACGGAACTTCTTGTTAGTTAATCCTTTAACTCCTGGAATATTCAACTGAAATTGTTAAGACAGCGATTCTACCGCACCTAATTTACTTTTCTTCTCACATCATCTGTACAATTCTAGTAGTAGATAACTGGCAAATCTTAGTTATGACAGTTTGCTTGTCATCGCTTTGTGTATGTTATGTGAGATAACTTATTGAAATGACCAAATAAACAAGCAAATAATTTCGAGTCACTAATATAGTGAACAAGTGTGTTAAACGTACCTGCCATTGTCGATCACAAATTAAGAATCGCTGAATAGAAAACTGCCTTAAATCAAAATTATCATATATATCATTAGAGTGCTATAGTTATCCTACGTAGCACTTATAAGTAACCAATCGTAATAAATGAGTGTTAAATAAGAGAATTACGAGTAGCAGTGGCGAATTGTACGCTGATTTCATCAATATTAACAATTTGTTTATAAACAAATGTTTAAAGTAATAACAAGTAGATAGACCCTGACAGAACTGTGTAGCCTTGAGCCTTACTGTTGGACGTGGCTAATGCACAACGGAACTGATGTTGAAATGTAAGATTTTCTGCATGGATCCTCTAGTTATTATTAAAATAAATAAATAAATTAATAACAAGTAGTTCCGTGAAGAACTATACAGCCTATTTTCATATATCCTACTTATGTTAATTGCCTCTAACAACATACAAAATTTCAGTTTGATTGCTGTAATAGATTCGTAGTTGTCGAAAACCGACTAAATATTGCGGATGGTCACCATGTTGGATTGTTATATATGAACGTCTTAGAGTTATGTACGGTTACGTGAAGATTATTGTGTACGTGTAGTATTCAAATTTCAATCGCATGATTAGGACACAAGAAATAAAAACGAGTTTTTAAATTTTCGCAGAGCTGTCATCTTGCGGTTATGGAAACAATTGAAAAAATATAGATGCCAGTGGATTAACATTTGTGTAAGGATTTACTGTACCAAGTGTCACTAAACTCGCTTGGTTAAATTGCGAGAAACGACCATGTGAATATTTATAATTCGTGTCGCCGCCATGTTGGATTTGAGATCACCAAGTTATTGAAAGTCCTATAGGAAAACTTATGTTCATAGCTCCTATGAACAATAAAAAATTCAGTTTGATTGCTGTAATATATTCGTAGATATTGAGATACATCTAAATATTTCGGATGGTCGCCATGTAGGATTATTATATGTATAGGCCATAGAGTCATGTACCATTAAAGGAAAATTGTTTTGTAGGTTCATTATTCAAACTTTCACTTCAATCGCATGATTACGACACAAGAAATAAAAAGTTAATTTTAAAATTCGTACAGTGCCATCTTGAAGTTATGTAAACAATTTAACTAAATTAGATACCAGTGCATTACAGTGTGTATAAACATTTGCTGTACCAGGTTTAATTGCGTTTGGATCATTAAATCGCGAGGAAGGTCTAAAAATTTCAACTTCACTTGGCCGCTATATTAGTTTTGTAGTTAACCGGTTTTTAAAAGTCCTATACGTGAGCTTCCAGTAGTGCCCTTTGTCTGCGTACAAAATTTCAGGGTGATACCGCTGATAGTTTCAGAGATATAGAATGCCGGTGAAATATTTCCCACAGCCGCCATCTTGAGGTTATGTAAACAATTGATCGAAGTTAGATGTCGGTGCATCACAATGTGTATGAACATATACTGTACCAAGTTTTATTGCGTTTGGTTGGTTAAATCGCGAGAAACTTCTATTTAAAAGTCACAACTTCGCTTGGCCGCCATGTTGGTTTTGTAGTTACCAGGTTTTCATTCGTCACATAGGTGAACTTTAAGTAGTTTCCTTTATCACCGTACAAAATTCCAAGGTGATATCGGTAATAGTTTCGGAGTTATTGAATGCTGGTGAAATATTTCGCACAGCCGCCATGTTGGATTGGTGAGACGTAACAAAATTTGATGGGCACGGTCGGGGTCGTCCGGAATAGCGCTATGAACTTACCGAGTTTCATTGAAATCGGTCCAGAAATTCAAAAGTTATTAGGGGGCGGACACACACACACACACCATGACACACACGCGCACACACAGATAGACACACGGTCAAAAGTTGATCGCATTAGCCTATTCTTTCATAAATTAAAATAGGCTAATTAATTAGCGTAGTACAACACAAGCATTTGCCTTGAATTGTATAATACTGGAGAACGCTATTATAAGTTCTAAATACATTAAAATACAGTGGAACCTGGCTAATTCGAACTTCTATAATGCGAAATCTTCTTTTCTTCGAATTTTTCTCTTGGTCCCTAGCATTTTATATACAATCAATGCTAAAAAATCGTGGTTAATTCGAATTATATTTTGGATAATTCGAAGTTTTTAGTGTAAAAAGCCGATCGGAAGCCAAACAATTGGGTCAGTTCCCGAAAAAAAGTTCCGAGTGCAGCCCAAGCAACTAACCACATCACAGAACTTGGGCGTGTTTTTTTTTTTGTAGAAATGACGCAAATGGTTCTGTTTTCCGTTCCTTAAACTTGTTATATTCTTTTGTGATAACTGAGAGGTTTAATTGTAGGAAACAGGTAAACATCTCAAACTATTTTGAAAATCAGTAGATTTCATAGAGACTTAACTAGATTGCTGGATTATTCCTGTCGGTAAATAGGTGAATAAAACATTTTGGTTTTATATTTTGTTTGAAACTTTTGAGGTTATTCACGATACAGTCTTTATAAAGCACCGTCGTCTGTTAATCTGCTTTGTTAAACGTAAATCATTATGTAAACCTAATTCAATAGAGCCTATTTTCTCTACCCTTTTCAAAGAACTTTCTTAATTCGAATTTTTGGATAATTCGATTTTTTTACTTGTTCCTAGAGGTTCGAATTATCCAATTTCAACTGTACATTAATTCCACTTTCCGTTTACTATTTTCCATAATGACTGAAAGTCTTCAAAAGCTACTTCTGAAAAAAAAAACCACTTTTGGCAGGCAGGGAGGGGTGGGGGTGCGATATACACAGCATGAATCTGCTGCTCCTAACAATATTGTTTTATTTAGCCAAACTAACACGCGCTGTCAGGAAGGTCGATATTTCTCTGCTTGCATCCCCTATGTTACTAATACACTGCGAGCAAATCCCGCAAACGATACTGAACACTATACTTTTTCCCTCGTATTAGTCTAAAGTCACAGCCAGGTAAAAATAATAGTATTCAGTATCGTTTGCAGGATATGCTCGCAGTGTATTAGTAGCACCATACGGAATGGAAGCAGAGAAATACCGACCTTCCTGATAACAACCCTAGTTGGGCTGCATAAAACTATATCACTAGGGGCACCTGATTCACCTGGTATACATTAGTTTTTTCCGAGTGCAAAAATCAGTAACATTTTGGTACAGTAAATCTCGGAAAAACCTGACTATTTACATTTTTATTTGAGTAACGCCCATAATAGGCGAACATAATTAAATGAATATTTGTTTAATTATTGTTCAACGTGGACGACTATACCAGACCGATGAATGTGGGTTTCTGGAGGTGATATGTCTCAGCCAGTGGTCCAGATTCCATCTAAAAAGGAGGACCCTTGACTTAAGACCGCAAGATTTACACTCACTTAAAACCACAAACTTGCCTTTTGCTTACAAGGGGAGGATACAATGCACGGGTCACCGATTCGAACCATTTTTAACACGTGTAGGGCATGGCCAGGCGTATATCAGGTGCAAGTAGTAAGATGCGCTTCTCAGCCGTATCCGAGAAATTAATTAATTGCAATTACAGTGCGGCGTCTATGTGTGTTGTACGCTAGCAATAATCCAACGAGCGCGTGGTGCAGCTGTAACGTTTACTGAGACCATATAGGCCGTGATACTTTAATATAAAAAATGATTAGTGTTCTTTGGAGGTGGCGTTGGTGCGCTTGAGTGGAGGAAACATGAACTAGTGAAACGAGAGTGTCAAGTCTGACGATAGCAGAGATGAGTTTAGACAATGAGAGTTGAACTTTGATAAAATGAAAAGTGATTGGAGGTTATTGCAGATTATAAAAGAAATGTGTTTGAATGAAAAAAAAGACGCGCAGGAGAATATACTTGTTTAATCTGTCATATTAAATACGTCGTATCAGTTATAGTATTACGGCTTCATCTATAGCTCTTCCACGGGAGTAAAAATTAATAAAGGATATAAAGACTAATGAAATAAGTTGGACATTATATCATTGTGACTACATTACAGGAACAATTTAAATATACATCCCTTAAGACCACTAAATAGTAAGTAGCATTCCAATGATATATTGTTATGTTGCAGTATAATATTAAGCTGCCTTGTTTACTGTAGTGACCTGGTTGGTGTTATAAACACACCATTCCTGAGATGAATGAGTTCTCGTGTCTGTATTAAAATAATATTCATTCATAGTAGGCTATTCTGTCTATGAATTGGCGCCCTCCCGGAAATATTTATATCACACGAAAAGAAACAATTACACAGCGGTAAGGGCCTTGCTTCGTAAGCGCGAGTTCGCTGGGTCGAATCCCACCGGTGAGCCTTTGCAGTGTGTTATGTTTTTCTTTTGTAAACATTGGCAATTCGTACAACTGTAGGTGTCGTGAATAATGTTTATTTTGCTGGCAATTGTAATATTGTGTTATGTGAGCGGGAAAAGAGATTCTGAAATCATCGTATAGGGGTCAACGATTGTGACATTACATATAGTATCGGCATTGCAAATACATTAGTATTATACACGGTCAGGTGTATTCTCTTTTATACATTGAAGGTCCAGTCTGTTCCGTTCATTGCACGCCTGTAAACCATCAGACCACCCCGTACCCCGCTAGCAGTGTCTCATGCTATGGGTATTTTTTGGAAATTGCTAATGGTAAAAAAATAGAAACATAACACACTGCAAAGTCTCACCGGTGGCAATCAACCCAGCGAACCTGCGCTTACAAAGCAGGCTCTTACCGCTGCACCACGCGCTCGTTGGATTATTGCTAGCGTACAACGGACATAGACGCCGCACTGTAATTGCAATTAATTAATTTCTCGGAAACGGCTGAGAAGCGCACCTTACTACTTGCACCTAATATACGCCTGGCCATGCCCTACACGTGTACTAAAGATGGGTCGAATCGGTGACCCATGCATCGTATCCTCCCCTTGTTAGTGAAAAATCAAGTACTAGCAAAAAATATAACGTACACAGACCAAATGAAGCCCTTCTCCTGAAACGTGCCGAAACTCCAAAACAAAAGTGTTCAGCATGTTTATTAATAGTTTTAACAATAATTATACAACCGCCTTAATCAACACATAAACGAAAATTATTATTATTAGATTTGCTCCTGGTACAAGTTTCAGGGATTAATTAACAACATTTTCTTATCCCCTTCATTGGCCAATAGTAAAACATGAAGAAAATTATGAAGTAGTGTAGGACTTAAAAATAAATGGTTATTAGACTTAACATGGTGCACCATATAAGTAGGTTGTAGAACCTACTTAAGTCTGCAGTCTAATAACCGTTTAATTTTAAGTGCCACGCTACTTTATAATTTTCTACAACCTACTTATATGGCGCACCATATTAAGTCTAATAACCATTAATTGTAAGTGCCACGCTACTTTATAATTTTCTACAACCTACTTATATGGTGCACCATAGTAAGTCTAATAACCATTAATTGTAAGTGCCACGCTACTTTATAATTTTCTACAACCTACTTATATGGTGCACCATATTAAGTCTAATAACCATTAATTGTAAGTGCCACGCTACTTTATAATTTTCTACAACCTACTTATATGGTGCACCATAGTAAGTCTAATAACCATTAATTGTAAGTGCCACGCTACTGTATAATTTTCTACAACCTACTTATATGGTGCGCCATATTAAGTCTAATAACCATTAATTGTAAGTGCCACGCTACTTTATAATTTTCTACAACCTACTTATATGGTGCACCATAGTAAGTCTAATAACCATTAATTGTAAGTGCCACGCTACTTTATAATTTTCTACAACCTACTTATATGGTGCACCATATTAAGTCTAATAACCATTAATTGTAAGTGCCACGCTACTTTATAATTTTCTACAACCTACTTATATGGTGCACCATAGTAAGTCTAATAACCATTAATTGTAAGTGCCACGCTACTTTATAATTTTCTACAACCTACTTATATGGTGCACCATATTAAGTCTAATAACCATTAATTGTAAGTGCCACGCTACTTTATAATTTTCTACAACCTACTTATATGGTGCACCATATTAAGTCTAATAACCATTAATTTTAAGTGCCACGCTACTTTATAATTTTCTACAACCTACTTATATGGTGCACCATAGTAAGTCTAATAACTGTTTAATTTTAAGTGCCACGCTACTTTATAATTTTCTTTAGGTTTTACAATTGGCTAATGAAGGGGATACAGAAATAGTACATTATGCAACGAGCCTATATTGGCAATAATTAAGACACGATTATGTTTATAAAACGGGCGTAAGGGAGTTTTATAATTTCCATACGAGTGTCTTAATTACCATTATAGGCGAGTTGCATACGACTGTTTATGTTCGACGATAATTATAACTTTATTATATGTTTTAACATAAATATTCATAAATATCTGTTGAGATTGTCACTAGAATTTTGTGATCGGAGTGCAGCGCTGGGTAGGATATCTCTGTTTTCCAAGCTCTCTGACCGACCAACGCCTGCGCTCTCTGTGCTTGGCAATGGATTTTGAGCGCATGCGCGAAGGCATCCTTACCTAATTGGTCACACAACTGTTTTTTGAGCTCTGATTGGTGGGAGAAACTGTTTCATAATGAAAAATAGTGTTATAATAAGCCTCATTATGATACAGTTTTCTGACACATAATGTTTACGAACTCTAATAATAATTCTTTTCGTTTATGTATTGATTAAGGCGGTTGTATAATTATTGTTATAAACTATTAATTACAACAATACGGAACCATCATGAGTAATTTAAATAATATATGTTTATTAATGACATTGAATTCGGTCGGAGAGTTCATTTCTAAAATAAATGTTGTTATGGAAATATAGAGACTTTTCCGAGTTGAGTTTGGAGCAATTGAACTTTATAAATTGCTTTACATCAATCTCCCGTGGCTCTACGAGTTTAAAATGAAGACACATTGAGGTCTGCACAAACTTCATGCAAATGATGCTTGCAAGTTTTGATGGTGAAATATAACAGGCCCTCTTCTCGGATTGGTGACAGCTGTTTAGATGGCTTCCAAATGTCATGTAATTGACAACATGATTTAGTGTACAGGGTGGGTGGAGTATTACTACATACAATTCCTCTCTTAAGGAAGTACCGAAATTCCAGAAAAATGCATTGGAAGAGGAGTGAGGTTAAGGAGAAAACCGGAAGAAAAGTACTGTTCGTTGAATTTGGTAACACCGCTTGCAAGCCTACTACTGTGCGTATACCCGAGAACCAGGATTTTTGATTAATTTAGCGTATGGCTTTTAGTGCCGGGAGTGTCTGAGGACATGATCGGCTCGCCTGAGTCTGTAGCTGCTTCTAGAGGACACCCTTAGGGTGAGCTACAAGTTCCGCTCAATTTCAAGTAGTTCCAACTTTCGCCACCATATATCAATTATACCTAGTGGTGAACGTTGGCACTTTGATAGAGCGTTCAGACGAAATCTAACCTAACTATTTAGCTTCACACAAGTTTAGTCTTTAGAAAGATCATTTACATGCCATAAATCTATGACATGGGACCGCTGGCTTTACTTCCCCTCCGAAGGAAGGCATACTGAAGGATTTTTAAAGCTCATAAAAAATCTGACGACTTCGGCCGGGTTTGAACCCACTATGTTGGGCACAGCAGTTCAGCGTGCTACCAACTACGCCACCGAAGCGAGAACCAGGAAACGAGACGAGACAAACCGATTTTTATCTAACCATCAACAAATCTTAGGTAAGTAAAAAAAACGTAACAGACATGTAGTCAGTTGATAACCAGGTGTAAGCCACGCAGGCAAGTCATGAGAATGGCGGTCTCACCGAGGGAGTGGGTGACTGTCTAACTGGTTCCCGTCTGAAGACACTCGCCCCTTGGAACGTTGTTGCCAGATTTCTTACATGAATGTTTCCAGAATGTGATTACAACCACATAGATTCTCTGGGAAGCCAATCACCGTACGCGGATTATCATTTCATTTAGTTTGTAATGCTGCACAACATATTTATATCATAGGCGTGCCTGGCATGCGTCGTATGTCGGTGATTGTTTCCCGACGTTTCGACTGCCATTGCAGCATCCTTCATCACGGGTACGTCATTGTGTGTGTACACAAACCTATATAATACACTGTACACAATAGTACAAACACTATGTAGTAAGAAGTCAATGTAAGTCAGGGGATCATATTTTAATTAGCAGGAAGTTACTGTATGTCAGTGGATTAACTGAAAGTTACTGATATCAGTGGAATAAAATATTTAAAGTAGAAAGTTCCGATGTCAGTGCAATAAAATATGTAAAGTAGAAAGTTACTGATGTCAGCGGAATAAAATATTTTGAAGTAGAATGATACTGTTGTCAGTGGAATAAAATATTTGAAGTAGAGCGTTACTGTATGTCAGTGGAACCGACAGCGGTAACTATGCTCCTTAAAGCTCAGCGCTAGGCCACGCGGCCATGAGGACTCGGTAGACATGGGCATGTGCCCCAACGTTGGCCGTCCTTGAAGTAGTTATTCGTGTTTTCCCCATTTTCAACTCCAGGCAAATGCTGGCATGGTACCTTCCTCTTCCACATCCTTACCCAGTTTCATTATTCTTCATTCATTTATCTCTTACTAGCAGGTACCCGCGGCTTCGCTCGCGATCAAGACAATGAGGACGATGCATTATTGCTGATAAAATAATAATAATAATAATAATAATAATAATAATAATAATATTATCATATGGCCTCGGGTGCCGGATGGAAGCTTTGTAATTTGACACCCAGAGGGTAGCTTGCGTCGAATTTTGTTGTTCCTTGAATCACTATGAAAGTCAAGGAGGTTAGATATCTAAGCTCCTTGAACGCTATAGCGCTTTCTAGTAGAGAAATGAGGAACTTTGTGTTGGCGGAAAATCCCGAGATTAATTTTGCCATTATGAACACGGCCTACTGAATTCAAATGGGTTCTTTGACATGCCAACATCGAATGACATGCGTGTCGTATTTTTGCCGCCTTTCAAAAATCACTTTCATTTCATTTCATTTCATATTTATTCATCAGTGCCTTACACTATATTTACATTACACTGAAGGGAGTCTCTGAAAAGAGCAAAGCCCCACTTCGCATTCGGGATGCGTCAGAGCCCCCACTATATATACTGGGTTATATTTACATATGTACACAAGATGGCAATTAGTGAGAATCGAGCAATGATAAATTATTTACAGTATACATTAGAGGGATGGTAAATTTATATAGGATAAGGCAGGAAAACAAGAGAAGAGGTCACATAAATATTGTAAATGGAGATACACAGGAAACACTAGCACAACAAAGAATCGGGGCATAATTTATGAGGAACAACCTACTTCATGAACAAATAATGCCGCAGCTTCCTCTTGAACTGAACGGCATTATTGTTGCTGGCCTTCAGGGAACACGGTAGGCTGTTCCATGCACAGACCGATCTATTTACAAACCCCAGTTTGTACGACTCAGTCCTGGGTAGTGGGGCGTACAGCGTAACTCCGCGGCCCTTCTGAGCTGATCGGTAGCCAAGGGAAATTTTGTCTAAAATAGCAGATGAGTCAGAATTATTAAAAAGTTTTCTCAGGTATAACAAATCAATTTGGGTAAATAGGTTCTCAATAGATGGAAGGCTACATTTTTGGCGTCTGATTTTAGAGTCTACGTCGGAATTTTTCGAAAGAATGAATTTAGTGGCACGATTTTGTATCTGTTCAAGCTTAAGGATATTTCCCTTGGTGCCGGGGCTCCATGAAGGGCACGCGTGAATTAGCAGCGGTCGTACTAGACTCAGGTAGGCGGTCCTCTTCACTTTGGTACGGCAGCCACGTAGATTTCTGCTTAGCATACCCAGTTGGCGTGCAGCTTGGTTCCTCACTGCGTCGGTGTGGGTGTTCCATTTCAGGTCGGAAGTGATGTTGAGTCCAAGAAGTTTGACGCACTGCACACGGGGAATCGGAGTGTTTTCAAAGTGATAAGGGTTGGCCGCTGGAATTCGATTACGGGTTAGGGAGATTAGATTACTTTTGGAAGAATTGACAGCCAGGCCGTTAATTTTGCACCAGACACTGATGTTATTTAGATCCTCCTGCAGGGCGGTGAGGTCACTATTGTCTTTGATCTTGCGATAGAGGGTTGTGTCGTCGGCATATTGGTAGATGTTTGAGGAGACTGCATGGGGAAGATCCAACATGAATATGTTGAAAAGTAGAGGACCAAGGACAGATCCTTGAGGGACACCAGATGGGACCAAAACAGTAGAGGAATGTGCGCCTTGGAAGACTACTCTCTGATGCCGGTTTGTAAAAAAGTCAGTCAACCACCCCACTAGTTTACCACCGAAGCTGTAGGAGCGCAGTTTATCAATGAGACGTGAATGGGGAGCCTGATCGAAAGCCTTGGTCCAATCGAGAGTAACGAGATCCACTTGACCGCCTGGTATTCTTTCCAAAGTTTGTTGCCAGTCGTCCACAGCTGATGTGAGTAGCGTTGTACAGGAACGTCCAGGCAGAAACCCATGCTGGTGTTCGTTAAGAGAACCTGTTTCTTTCAGGAAACGCAACATCTCCCTCGATAGCAGACGCTCCATTACCTTACACAATATGGATGTCAATGATATGGGGCGGTAGTTGGTTACTGATTCCTTATTACCAGTTTTGTGGACAGGAACAACGTTGGCGATTTTCCAATCAGATGGTAGTTTCCCATATTGAAAAGAGGTGTTAAATACTGTGCAGATGGATGGAGCGAGGGCTTGAGCACACGTTTTGAGAATTCTTGCGGGTATATTATCAGGCCCAGTAGCGGAATTGGGGGGTAAAGATGACAACAACTTGCAGACCTCATCAACGGAGAAATAAATGGATTCAAGTTTAGGGAAAGGAATATTTCGATCTATTATATAATTTTGTGATGGCGTAAAGGAAGAAAAGTTCTGATAGAAGGAGGAGCAAAATGATTGAGCAATCTCCGCGGGTTCAGATAAAATTTTGCCATTATACGTGAAATTCGTGGAGGGCGTGCTTCTTGATCTGGAGCTGATATATCGCCACAGAGATTTCGTGTCCGAGGAGCCCAAATTCCAGATGAAATTGCTATGGCTGTTTCTAATGGTGATTTTTGTTAAATTCCGTTGGATCTTGTACTTATGGAGATTAGTGGGGGTAGGGTTATGTTTCCATTTTTTGTACAATTTATTTCTCTTTTTTAACATTAGTACAATCTCATTGGTAATCCAAGGAGATCGACGATTGCCATTTAATTTAACTTGTGGAATGCACTGTTGTACACACTGCCAGAATATAGTTTTCCACTCTGTCCAGAGGGTTTCTATGTCAACGGTGTGCACTACCGGAAGATTGGAGCGAAACAGAGAATTTAATAATGACCAGTTGGCTTTGTTGTAGTTGAGAGCTGTTTTGTATATTTTCTTCAATTTTGGGTGGAGTAATTTCAGTTGAACCCTGGTTGCTTCATGATCACACACGCCTTCAATTACTTCAACGGAGTCCACTATGTCCACATTATCTGTGAGCACTAGGTCCAGGGTGGTTCTGCTATGGTCCGTGATTCGAGTGGGTTGCTTTACCAGCTGCTGAAGAAATAGGCCGTAAAAGCACGATAGAAATTTTTCAGAAAGAGAATTAAGAGCTTTCGGAGTATCGTTCGAGAGCCAGTCAATTTGAAGGTTGAAGTCACCTAGCAGGAGAATAGCGAAGAATTTATTCTGTAGCGCCTGAGCTCTTGAGAGGGAGCGAAGAAGGGCTTCGTTGTGGAGGTCTTTAGAACCCGGGGCTCGGTATGCAGAGCCAACCAGAATGGGACCCTGCTTGGTTGTAATCTGTATCCAAACTACCTCCGCCTCTACTTCGAGTTCGGCACGCTTCTGGGTTGTAGCTCTGGGAGACAAGCTATGAGAACTCCACCACCTGTAGAGGGCCTGTCATTTCTAAATATTATGTAACTGTCCGAAATCACCTCATTGTTGTAAATGGAGGGATTGAGCCAAGTTTCAGACACACAGATGAGTGATGGGGCTTCTTCTATCAACCAAGCATCAACGAGAGGTTTGCGTTTCGGATGCATTATGCTGCGTGTGTTAAAATTTAGAACTGAAATATTGCTAGTTGATTTACGGTATTGAGATGATTGCGTGGAAACCGAATTAGTGGAGCTATCGAATAGTGAGTTTGACAACTGCGGCATGGAGCACTGCCAGCAGAAGAACGAATTTTCACCACTTGATATTTTTCTAGTTTGACCTGCAGTCAATTTGGCACAAGTACGATGCACAAACTGTTGACATTCTGAGCACTGAATCCGGATCTGGTTTACTCGTCCTACAGAGTCACACTTCACACATTTTACAGTTACTGGGCCCGGATTAACTTGCACGTCACCAGCCAAGGCCAAGAGAAAGGGTCCCCAACCACAGCTGTGAGAGATGGGAGGGAGCGGCTGACGAGGGTGGTCTGACTTCAGCCGTGCAACCTTGAGCCAGGTAGGGTGGCAGGGCGGCAGTTCAGGCACTGGCCGAGATGATGAACACAATACTAACGAACTAAATTCACATTTGCTACTTACGAGAATGTCTTCCCAGCACTTTGCGTTCACGATCGAACTTCTTATATCCACACACTCACTCAGAGAAACTTTAGAACTCGCTATTACTCTATTTACAAACAAGAAAATTAAATATGTACGGAGCCAACTCACTGCCCGTCTCTCACTCGCCGCCATCTTGTTACCACGACCAGGAGCGAACCTGCAATCTTGGGGTTAGTACACCGACACGCTATCCACTCATCTACCTGGCAAGCATTGCTGATAATTGGTCTATTCTATTACAGCAATTGCGGTTACAGGTGGGTCCATTGTAATTCTGAAAATGTTGATACATACAGTACAGTATATTGATATGAGCAGCAAAGTGGGAATTTTATAGAGTTGTGAAAGTCTGCAGGGTACGATGTTACATTATGTGAACACATTTTAGAATTACGATTTTGGTTTTGCCATCTTCTGCTGACCATTTTTTGTCCGGATACTCGAGAGCACGCCACATACCGTTGCCCATGGGAAAAAATGGTTTTGTCTACATGTACACCTGCTGCTGTAAAGTGTGTGTCATTGCGCTTTGTTAATAGAAATTGCAAATATTGTTTGAAGAGGGAACTGCACTCTTGCACACTGGAATGGCAAATCTATCGGAATATGGAGAATTAAAAGTAGGCGTATATTTCCTTAAGTTATTCTGGGTGTAATTTTGCCACACTTATTGATGATTTGAACGTCAACGTGACACTATTAATAGACCTACAGTAAATTATCTCTCACCTTGGACGCTGATGTACATTATGCAGTCTCTTCTAGTGTTACATCCCAGGGATTGAAATTCTCCAACAACCCTTTTGCCTCACATGCCTCTCTAATTAATTAAAATTCCAGATTGTTTTTGTTTTAGTCTTCAGTTTTTTGACATGTTTGATGCAGCCCTCCACGCCTCCCTTTCCTGGTCTACCCCTACAGTTCTTGTCCTCGACCCTCCCATCCATAACTAAGCTTGCTATTCCTGGGTGTGTTAATATGTGTCGTACCATCTTATCTCTTCTCTTCATTAGCAGTCGCCAGAAACATCTCTCCTCTCCCACTAGTCTTAATAGCTCTTCATTTGTTACCCTATCTACCCATCTGATCTTCATCATTCTCCTTTAACACCACATTTCAAATGCCTCAATTGTCCTCTTTTCTGCTGCACCATTAGTCCAAGTTTCACTTCGTTATAGTGTCACGCTCCAGACAAAAGCTTTAAAAAATGACTTCCAAATACCTAAATGTATATTCGATGTCAACAGATTCCTTTTCTGTAGAAATGCTTCCTTGCCTGAGCCAACCTGCTTTTTATATCCTCTTTGCTTCGTCCATCAATGGTTATCTTGCTTCCTAAGTAACAGAAGTCTCCTACTTCCCGTAGCGTTTCACCTACCAATTTGAGGTCCATAGAGTTTTCTGATTTATTTCGGCTGCATTCCAAAAATTTTGTTTTACATTTATTGATTTTCATCATGAATTCTTTCCTCAAGACGGAGTCCTTACCATTCAAAAACTCGTTCAAATCCTCTGGCGTATCGGCCAAGATGACGATGTCATCAGCAAATCTCAGACATGAAATTATTTCTCCTTGAATCTTCGCTCCCACTTTAAATTTTGTTTTACATTTATTGATTTTCATCATGAATTCTTTCCTCAAACGGAGTCCTTACCATTCAAAAACTCGTCCAAATCCTCTGGCGTATCGGCCAAGATGACGATGTCATCAGCAAATCTCAGACATGAAATTATTTCTCCTTGAATCTTCGCTCCCACTTTAAATTTCCTGATTATTATGTTTTTAGAGATCTTTGAAATGCGTTGCCCTCGCACATGGTGTAGATGCATTGTCAAAGGAAAACATTCCATGTTACGAACATGGGCCGCATAACCTGCCTTAAGCCTATTCTGGACAGCAGTTACTTGAACTCAGATTTGCCAACATTTTATTGTATGTTTCCATGTGGTATATGTCTGTACCTAAACATACAGAAGAGTGCTTTAAAAATCATGTCTTGTGTAAATTTTGGAAAAGGTGGTGAGTGTGGTTTTTGCCGGAGTGGATACTCGCTCGTAGAAATTCTTTTCAGTAAAATAGACTGGTTCACAATTTTCTAAGTGCACATTGAGGTATGTGACGGCGGGATGCCTTAAGTGTTACGGAAACGGCAATAGGTGCCACAGAGCTTCGTTGCTACTGAAATAACGACCAGACTGATATTTCTACTTAACTATACGGGATTTGTAAGCCCAGTGTTTATTAAATTGAACGTAGCTATATCGCTACCTTTATTTAGTAGCCGCTACTGTAGTGATTAAAAATTAAAAGTGGTATTGGAAGGCGCTACACCTAATTTTTTTACCCCTGGCTTTACAGACCATGAAGGGCCTAGGCCTATCATGCGACCGCTCCCAGCCATTTGGCCTGCAGATATTGTGGTGACGCGTGGTCAGTGCATCGTGTCCCCTCGGCCATTAATCTTGTTTTTCGTGACCGGCGCGCTGCCTGTCTATCAGACAGCTACTCAATTGTCCTCAAGAAGCTGAGTGAACTCCGTTGCAGTCCTCACGTCAGTGTCTAAAATTTCTGACGGAGCCGGGAATCGAACCCGGGGCCTCCGGTTGGGAGGCAGGCATGCTACCCTGTTCTTATTGTGTTTATATATATCTTGAAAAAGATAATAAATTGATTGGCATTGCCTCCTACGGGGATATATAGAAAATCGGATGTCATACCTTCAGATTCAGTTGTCATGGAAACGGACTTGCCATTAGTTCATCAGTTTATCAGAGTGAATATAGTTTTCTGCGAATATCTTTGAAACTGTTGGTTTTAGGGCCTTAAAATGTGGTTTTCGGTGTCCCGTAGGGACCTACCGAGTATTATTTCTCGCATCGAGAGGCGTAAAATGAGCTTTGTCCGGTCTTTATGCGACAACTTCGATATTTTGTCCCAGTTGAGTATTTTTGGTGACTTTTCAGTTATGTTACCCGTTCCACGGGAACAATGATTTATTTCCGGATGAAAGGCAGCCTATATGTTATCCCAGGGTATAAGCTGTCTCCATATCAAATTTCACCCAAATCCGTCCAGCCGTTTTAGTGTCAAGAGGTAACAAACTAACACACACACACACACACACGGACACACAGACTTTCACAATTATAATATACTAGCAGGTACCCGCGGCTTCGCTCGCGATGAAGACAATGGGGACGATGCATTATTCTGAAAATTGGTCTATTCTATCACATCAATCGCGGCTACAGGTGGGTCCATTCTAATTCTCAAAATTCTAATACATACAGTGTATTGATATGAGCAGCAAAGTGGGACTTTCATAGAGTTGAGAAAGTCCACAGGGTATGATGTTACCTTATGTGAACACATTTGAAAATTACGTTTTTGGTTTTGCCATCTTCTGCTGAGACATAACAATTTTGTTGTCCGGATATTCGTGAGCAGGCCACATACAGTTGTTCATGGGAAAAAATGGTTTTGTCTAAATGTACACCTGCTGCTCTTAAGTGTTTGTCATTGCGCTTTGTTAATAGAAATTGCGAATATTGTTTGAAAAGAGAACTGCACTCTTGCACACTGGAATGGCAAATCTATCGGAATATGGGGAATTAAAAGTATTTTTCCTTAAGCTATTCACGGTGTAATTTTGGCACACTTATTGATGGTTTGAACGTCAACATGTCGCTATTAATACACCCATAGTAAAATATCTCTCACCTTGGCCGCTGGAGTACATTATGCAGTCTCTTCCAATGTTACATCCCTGGGATTGAAATTCTCCACATGCCTCTCTGGGTAATTAAAATTCCTGATTGTTGTTGTTTGAGTCTTTAGTCTTTTGACTGGTTTGATACAGACCTCCATGCCTCCCTCTCCTGAGCTAATCGTTTCATCTCTACATAGCTACCTCACCCTACATCCGAGGCAATCTGTTTAACCTTGGTCTACCCCTACAGTTCTTGGGCTCGACCCTCCCATCCATAACTAAGCTTGCTATTCCTGGGTGTCTTAATATTTGTCCTACCAACCTATCTCTTCTCTGCATAAGCAATCGCCAGAAACATCGCTCCTCTCCCACTCGTCTTAATACCGCTTCATTTGTTACCCTATCTACCCATCTATCTTCATCATTCTCCTGTAACACCGCGTTTCAAACGCTTCAATTCTCCTCTTTTCTGCTGCACCAATAGTCCAAGTTTCACTTCCTTATAGTGTCACGCTACAGACAAACCTTTCAAAAATGACTTCCGAATACCTAAATCTACAATATATTCTATGTCAACCGATTCCCTTTCTGTAGAAATGCTGTCCTTGCCTGAGCCAACCTACTTTTGATATCCTCTTTGCTTCGTCATTCACTGGTTATTTTGCTTCCTAAGAACAGAAGTCACCTACTGCCCGTATCGTTTCACCTCCCAATTTGATGTCTACAGAGGATTTTGATCATTTTCGGCTGCATTCAAATATTTTTGTTTTACATTTATTGATCTTCATCATGAATTCTTTCCTCAAGACGGATTCCATACCATTCAAAAACTCATTCAAATCCTCTGGCGTATCGGCCAAGATGACTATGTCATCAGCAAATCTTAGAGTCGAAGTGATTTCTCCTTGAATCTTCTCTCCCACTATAAATTTTCTCCAATTTCCTGATTACTGTGTTTTAGAGATCTTTGAAATGCGTTGCCCTCGCACATTGTGTAGATGCATTGTCAAAGGAAAACATTCTATGTTACGAACATGGGATGCATAACCTGTACCGAAAGCTTCTGCAGATTTAACACAAGGCCTATTCTGAACAGCAGTTCCTTAAACTCAGATTTGCCAACATTTTATTGTATCTTTCCATGTGGTATATCTCTGTACCTCAACATACAGAAGAGTGCTTTCAAAATCACGTCTTGTGTAAATTTTGCTAAAGGTAGTGAGTGCGGTTCACAATTTTATAAGTGCACATTGACTATGTGATGGCGGGATGCCTTTAGTGTTACGGAAACGGCAATAGCCGCCACATAGCTTCGTTGCTACTGACATAACGACCAGACTGATATTTGTACTTAAATATACGGGATTTGTGAGCCCAGTGTTTATGAAATTGAACGTTGCTTGATCGCTACCTTTATTTAGTAGCCGCTACTGTAGTGTTTAAAAATTAAAGGTGGTATTAGAAGGCGCTTCCTCTAATTTTCTTACCCCGCACTACAGCCCATGAAGGGCCTAAGCCTATAATGCGACCGCTTCCCAGTCATTTGGCCTGCATATATTGTGGTGACGCGTGGTCAGTGCATCGTGTCCCTCGGCCGTTAATGTTGTTCTTCGTGACCGGGGCGCTGCCTCACTATCAGACAGCTACTCAATTGTCCTCACGAATCTGAATGCACTCCGTTGCAAACCTCACGTCAGTGTCAAAAATCTCTGACGGAGCCGGGAATCGAACCCAGGGCCTCCGGTGAGAGGCAGGCGCGCTACCCTGTTCTTATTGTGTTTATATATATCTTGAAAAAGATAACAAATGGATTGGCATTGCCTCCTACAGGGATATATAGAAAATCGGATGTCATACCTTGAGGTAGTGTTGCCATGGAAACGGACTTGCCATTAGTTCAGTTTATCAGAGTGAAGATAGTTTTCTGCGAATATCTTTGAAACTATTGGTTTTAGGGCCTTAAAATGTGGTTTTCGGTGTCCCGTAGGGACCTACCGAGTATTGTTTCTCGCATCGAGGGGCGTAAAATGAGCTTTGTCCGGTCTATATGCGACAACTTCGATATTTTGTCCCAGTTGAGTATTTTTAGTGACTTTTCAGTTATGTTGCTCGTTCCACGGGAACAATGATTTATTTCCGGATGAAAGGATGCCTATATGTTATCCCAGGGTATAAGCTGTCTCCATTTCAAATTTCATCCAAATCCGTCCAGCCGTTTTAGTGTCAAGAGGTAACAAACTAACACACACACAGACTTTCACAATTATAATATATACTAGCAGGTACCCGCGGCTTCGCTCGCGATCAATACAATGGGGACGATGCATTATTGATGATAATTGGTTTATTCTATTACCACAATCGCGGCTACAGGTGGGTAGATTCAAATTCTGAAAATTCTGATACATACAGTATATAGATATGAGCAGCAAAGTGGGAATTTTATAGAGTTGTGAACACATTTGAAAATTTTATTTTTGGTTTTGCCATCTTCTGCTGAGACATAACGATTTTGTTGTCCGGATACTCGCCAGCACGCCACATACAGTTGTCCATGGGAAAAAATGGTTTTGTCTAAACGTACACCTGGAATGGCAAATCTATCTGAATATGGGGAATTAAAAGTATTTTTCCTTAAGCTATTCTGGGTATAATTTTGCCACACTTATTGATGATTTGAACGTCGACATGTCGCTATTAATAGACCTATAGTAAAATATCTCTCACCTTGGTCGCTGATGTACATTATGCAGTCACTTCCAGTGTTACATCCCAGGGATTGAAATTCTCCAACAACCCTTTTGCCTCACATGCCTCTCTAAGTAATTAAAATTCCCGATTGTTGTTGTTTGAGTCTTCAGTTTTTTGACTGGTTTGATGCAGCCCTCCATGCCTCGCTCTCCTGAGCTAATCGTTTCATCACTACATAGCTACCACACCCTACATCCGAGGCAATCTGTATAACCCTGGTCTACCCCTACAGTTCTTGTCCTTGACCCTCCCATCCATAACTAAGCTTGCTATTCCTGGGTGTCTTAATATGTGTCGTACCAACCTATCTCTTCTCTTCATTAGCAGTCGCCAGAAACATCTCTCCTCTCCCACTCGTTTTAATAGCTCTTCATTTGATACACTATCTAACCATCTGATCATCATCATTCTCCCGTAACACCACATTTCAAACGCTTCAATTCTCCTCATTACTGCAGCACCATTAGTCCAAGTTTCACTTCCTTATAGTGACTCAAAAGCTTTCAAAAATGACATCCTAATACCTAAATGTGTATTCGATGTCAAGAGGTTCCTTTTTGTGTAGAAATGCTTTCTTTGCCTGAGCCAACCTGCTTTTTATATCCTCTTTGCTTCGTCCATTACTGGTTATTTTGCTTCCTAAGTACCGGTAACAGATGTCTCCTACTTCCCGTAGCGTTTCACCTGCCAATTTGATGTCCATAGAGGTTTCTCATTTATTTCTGCTGCATTCCAATAATTTTGTTTTACATTTATTGATTTTCATCATGAATTCATTCGTCAAGACGGAGTCCATACCATGCAAAAACTCGTTCAAATCTTCTGGCGTATTGGCCAAGATGACGATGTCATCAGCAAATCTCAGAGATGAAATTATTTCTCCTTGAATCTTCACTCCGACTTTAAATTGTTCTCCAATTTCCTGATTATTGTGTTTTTAGAGATCTTTGAAATGCGTTGCCCTCGCACATGGTGTAGATGCATTGACAAAGGAAAACATTCCATGTTACGAACATGGGCCGCATAACCTGTACCGAAAGCCTGTTCTGGACAGCAGTTCCTTGAACTCAGATTTGCCAACATTTTATTGTATCTTTCCATGTGGTATGTCTCTGTACCTCAATATACAGAAGAGTGCTTTAAAAATCATGTCTTGTGTAAATTTTGGAAAATGTAGTGCGTGTGTTTTTTGCCGGAGTGGATACTCGCTAGTAGAAATTCTTTTTAGTAAAATAGACTGGTTCACAATTTGGTAAGTGCACATTGAGGTATATGACGGCGGGATGCCTTAAGTGTTAAGGAAACGGCAATAGCCGCCTCAGAGCTTCGTTGCTATTGAAATTATGACCAGACCGATATTTGTACTTAACTATACGGGATTTGTGAGCCCAGTGTTTATGAAATTGAACGTAGCTATATCGCTACCTTTTTTAATAGCCGCTACTGTAGTGTTTAAAAATTAAGGGTGGTATTAGAAGGCGCTTCCCCTATTTTTTTTTACCCAGGCACTACAGCCCATGAAGGGCCTAGGCCTATCATGCGACCGCTTCCCAGCCATTTGGCCTGCAGATATTGTGGTGACGCGTGGTCAGTGCATAGTGTCCCCTCAGCCGTTAATCTTGTTCTTCGTGACCGGCGCGCTGCCTCACAGCTACTCAATTGTCCTCACGAATCTGAGTTCAGCCCGTTGCAGCCCTCACGTCAGTGTCTAAAATCTCTGACGGAGCCGGGAATCGAACCCGGGGCAACCGGACGGGAGGCAGGCGCGCTACACTGTTCTTATTGTGTTTATATATATCTTGAAAAAGATAATAAATGAATTGGCATTGCCTCTTAGAGGGATATATAGAAAATCGGATGTCATACCTTGAGGTAGTGTTGCCATGGAAACGGACTTGCGATTAGTTCATCAATCAGAGCGAAGATAGTTTTCTGCGAATATCTTTGAAACTGTTGGTTTTAGAGCCTTAAAATGTAGTTTTCGGTGTCCCGTAGGGACACACCGAGTATTGTTTCTTGCATCGAGGGGAGTAAAATGAGCTTTGTCCGGTCTTTATGCGACAACTTCGATATTTTGTCCTGGTTGAGTATTTTTGGTGACTTTTCAGTTATGTTGCCCATTCCACGGGAACAGTTATTTATTTCCGGGCGAAAGGCAGCCTATATGTTATCCCATGGTATAAGCTGTCTCCATTTCAAATTTCATCCAAATCCGTCCAGCCGTTTTAGTGTCAAGAGGTAACAAACTAACACACACACTCACACACACACTCACACACACACACACACACACACACACGGACACACAGATTTTCACAATTATAATATATATAGGGATATAGGGATATAGGGATTAACTCCTCTCATGAGGTTGGCGTCAGGAAGGGTATCCAACTGTAAAACCATCCATCACATAATATTTCATCGCCGACCTCGTTGAAAACGGGAAAAATAAAGGGTAGACATACATGCATACACACACACTTTATGTCAGTGGAAATTATCAACACTTCATTTATGTGTTATTGCTTATTGGTATAAAAGCAAATTGCGTTGAAATCCATATCAATGCTTTCATCAGGAACAAGGCAACCAGAATGGATTTGTATGGAATCGTGGAATACGTAACTATTCAATAATTGCTCTCTACCTCGTACATTAAGAAAGACGGGATGGATTTGGATAAGCATAGTTACGATAGTAAAGCCCTGAGCGGATGCGGATATCCGCGGATAAACCTGCGGGTATCCGCAAATATTTTCGCCACGCGGATAGGCTATAGTTTGCATTGCTGTGCCGATAATGTTTCGAGTAAATTTGCGGATAGTTTTTAGAATACGTTAATATTACATATTTGATTTGCCAATCTACAGCTTCATGCTTAAAAGAGGAATACTCCTATAGCCTATTGCGTACGAAATATTCAGGCACGTATTGCACTTATACACGAGAAAATCATTTTACTCATATGCTTTCAACTACTCGTACATTTTATTAAGTAGGCTACCGTGTGTTTGAAGTAGATGGTCTTGACATCTCATCATCATCATCAATTCTCACTGCCATTATTACTTACTATATATACGAGATATAATGTTGTCAATAAGCTTGTTAGTTTATCGTGGTGACATCATTAACATTCCTCATGTTGGCTACTTCGCCATCTAAGCTATCCTGGAAGATGGGGATCCAGGTTTATCTGTAGATTTATTTCCTACTTGTCACTGAAGCACGTTGGCTGTGATATTGCAACATCAACTATGACATCAACTATGCGAACATGGATGGGTCCAGAAGCAGAAGGATGATGACTGACTTGGAATTTCCGGTCAACTGCCAATCCCTTTCTCCAAGCGTAAAGAAAAGTTCACATAGTGAATATTACTGCGACCGTGAGTATGAACATCATTTCACCAACATGGATTAACTATCTATTAAAATAAAAGAAGGTGAATATTCAATAGCGGGTGAAACAAAGCTAAAGTCAACGATATGGCAGACATTTGGTTACGTTTTCAATGGAAACGAAAAGGTGAACGATGTAGTGATGTTTTACCTGTAAAAAAGTGTATTCATACTCAGGACACAAATCGGGCACATCTAACTTATTGAGGCACAAGTGCGAAAGTTGCCAAACAATATAGCCAATTTTTTGTCTAAAGCGGAGGTCGAGGAACCAGAAGTGTCATCCAACTTGAAGTCCCTTGGAATGCCAACTTGAAGTTCCTTGCAATGAAGCAAATTGTCAGGAACGACTTTCTCCTCAAATGTCTAAATGTGTTGGTTTAACACGTTATGCTTGATGTAATAAATTAAACATAATATTGAAATATCTGCGGATTTGGATAAAAGTCATGCGTATGTGGGGCGGATACGAATAAAAGTTATGCGGGGGGGATGCGGATAACAGTCGTGCGGATGCGGGGCGGTTGCGGGTAAAAGTCGTGCGGATGCGGATAACGTTTTGTTTATCCGCGCAGGGCTCTATACGAGGGCATTTTCAAAACTTCTGCACAGAGCGCATGCGCTCCCATAACAGTGGAGAGCCAGAGGTGAGCCAAACCTTCAGCTATCACCCCGTGTTTTCAATGATACGCTAGTTTGTGTTTTGAGTGAGAAATACTGATTTGAAATAAAGGGGGGAGAAAGTGACTCAGGTCAAATCTCACGTAGTGATCATCGGTCGAACATAAAAATTGAAATTTTTCAGGGAAAACACCTACCGAAATTCACAACGTTCTAATTGAAGTTTGTGGCAATACTGCACTGGATCGAAGCACAGTGTCAAGGTGGGCTTCCCGTTTCCGTGAAGGGTGGACAAGTAATGAAGACGAAATCGACCCAAGGAGTGGGTGCCCGATCTGAAGTCAAACTCATGATGATTATGGCTCAAGACAAGAATGGAGTGATATCAAATGATAGAGTCCGTCACAGAACCACTATAACAGGGGTATACTACAGGATTCCCGGTCAATGCATGCGAGATTTTCAAAGTGAAATGATATGTCCTGTGGTTCAGATTCCACGTAAAATGGAGGTCCCGTGGTTTATGATCGCGAGATTGAGGGTCACGTAAAACTACAAATTTTCTTACTTGGATTTTATGCAAAATGATTTATCGTCAAAGATTCACCAAAGAAGGCCCGACACTTTAGCACCTGGAGTGCTCATTCTGCATGATAACGCACGATCGCATATTGCCGAGCCAGTACGAACAGTTTTGAGGAATTATGGATGGGAAATTCTTCTCAACCCCACCTATAGTCTTGACGTGAGTCCACCAGACTTCTATTTGTTTCCAAAACTGAAGAAACCACTCCGAGGGACACGTATCCAATTCATTGAGGAGGCTTCTGATTCCGAGTAAACAGACAAATCAACAAAGACGGCGTCTTGATGGGACTAATAAACTTACTGAAGCGCTGAGTCTCTGTTATTGAGAACAATGGAGATTATATTGAAGACCTATCAAGTCAGTTTGTAAAATAAAATTAAATGAAACATAATTTTACGGTGAGCAGAACTTATGAAATGACCTCCGTATTAATGTCCTGGGAATGCTGGCCTAATTGTTAATCATTCCCAACCCTATACTAACAGAAGTAGAATATATCGGTATTTCGCCCTTTAACCAGCAATCGACATCACCACCCAACTTGGAATATTCATATCACATCGTGGTATTGTCGCCCTGGATGTCCGGGTTCGATTTCTGGCTATGGCAAATGATTTAACGTTGGTCTGAGGGCTGAAACGGGGTACACTCAGCCTCGTGAGTCAAAACTGTGAAGAGGTAGGTTTGATTCCGACCTCAGCCATCCTGAGAGTGGGTTTCCTTGGTTTACCACTTCCACTCCATGCAAATATCAAGATGGTTTGCAATGTAGGGCCTCAGCCGCCTCCTTCCCAATCGTTTCCTTAATTACAAATTCACACTAGTACAGATACCACAGTAACACAGGTTATGAGCTAAATGACCGCGTTGTCCAAGCCCCTCAAATGAAAGAATAACTGCAAGGAACGATGTCTCAACATTCGAATATTTTGGGGGCAAATGACATCGCTGTTCTACCCGTTAAAAGAGCATCAGAATGTTTTGGAATGAGTATGAATGAAGATCGCCAAGATGCTATAAGATTCGCTCCGATAGACAACCTAGTTACTCCCATTTCCCCTCTCAACGTTGAGGTCAGATGAGTGAACTGTTTTCGTTTATGTTTCCCTAACATTTAGCCATCAAAGACAGGCACGCTAAGGTAGTCGGAGTTAAATAAACTATGGTTAGAAGGTATTGCACCTCGTGTGAAGGATATTTGTTGAAGGTTCACCGACGAGCGATTTGAATAAACGATTTGCTCGTTACACTCCCTCTGGTTTATGCCAGAAAATGGATGCTCCCTTAAATCTAGTAGAAGAAGTGCACTCCTGGAATCATGCCGTATATCAAGCCAATAGATCTCTCTACATTCTTGTGCACACCCGCGCAAGACGAGAAAAGCCGAGCTCTTTCCGGGATACGGACTAGAATAAAGATTGCCTCATTCATTTTCTCGGATAGCTAAGAAACTTAGAGGAGGTTCATCTATCCGTTGAGACTTGGAGCTGATACGAAGGTTATATTGAGATTCTAGGAATCACTGCTGAAGACGGGTCACCTGTCAATAGCAGTCCGTTTCCTGATGTTGTAGCTGGCATTCTTGGCTGTTACCCCGAAGGTTAAGGTTTGATTTTCAGCTCTGCAAAGAAATTTAATTCTGGTCTCAGAACTGAATGTGGGTACACTGAGCATCGAGAGGAAAAAATGAGAAAAGGAGGATTCGATTCCCACCTTAGCCATCCTGAAAGTGGTTTCCCGATGTTTCCCACTTCTATTCCAGGCAAATGCAGAGATGGTTCATAACTTAAGGCCACGGCCACTTCCTTCCCAATCATGGTCTAATTTACAAATAAACACAGTACTATAGACAGCACAATAGCACAGATTATCATACAATTTGTACGTACACATCCTAGTACACGCAGATAAATGACCACAATGTCCTAGCCCCTCAATTGAAACCATTCCTTTATGGAGTAGGTAGTAGCTGATACAGACGAAATCTTGCAATCGGGATTCAAAATATTAACAACATTTGTTTACGATACAGATTACAATAACAAAATCCTTGAGACTACAAAGCAGAAAATAGTATTTAAAAAAAGTTGTAAATACAAAATTGCCTACTTCCAGCAAAATATGCTTCCATTCGATTAAGGGTGTTCAATTGTATGGATTGTAAACATATTTTGCAGGAAATTAATGTTTCGCATTTTAAATTTAATTTCTTTCAATCGCTTATCCTCCCAGCTCGGCTTCCCCCACAGACTCTGCGAGGGATCATTTCTCTACCATTGCAAAGACAGTGTTGGTGTATTCTTTGGAATACACGGTAAGACAGAGTAAGCTTTTGCTTCTCTTTGCTTTATTTCATTACTTCCTTTTTTCCCAAACACCAACAGTGATCTCCTGGTTTCCTTTTGTTGGTATACTTTGCTTATACTACCGGTGAGTCTGTTCTAGATATATATCTTCCATGACCCACCTAGCGTCATCTAGCAGCGAATCTCTGAAGTTCCTCAATTTTTCTCTGTACAAGAGGACTTCCTTACCAATCCGGCCACCAGATCTCGTCGCTATCGCCAGCTATCATCTCCGTGATCAAGAGGACTTCGTCTACTTTCTCATCCACCAGGCTTCGCTAGTGACGCCTACTATAAACTCTTTGAAGACCATTTCATCAAAAGAATTAATTTTTACAATGTTGGTTATTCTTATGTATATTCCTTAGTCTCCTACCCCCACTCATTTCCCTTCCCTGGTCTCTCCGCGCTTCGTTGAGCTGGCCTCACTTGTGCTACAGTCGTCAAGACTCCCAGTCGGAGCTTACCTAGAGCTCGTCTCCTCTCTTCGAGAGACAAACTTTTAAATTTGGACGCCATGTCCAGATCGTAACTAACGGTCAACTAGAATCACCGTTCATCAGAAATGAGCTAAGTACTACTTCAACGTTCTTCAACTCTTTTTAATTGCTTTTAAATAGCTACATGCTTTGTATCCATCATTTACAGACAGTGTGATATACTTAAATGTGAGGCAATAACCATCTTCGCGTGATTTTCGAGGTTGGGTTTTGTCTATCTAAGCTAATCTTAACATGAAGCAGCATTTCTGATGCTTATTAACTGAGATAATTTCTCACAACGAGGGACATCTTTAAATTACCCACTGTCTGTAGAAAACTTAGCTCGTTCCACCGCTGGACTTTTTCTGTCAATTTCAACCGCCATGATTGTTCTGGAATTTTCCATGGCAAACAATTCATCTACAAGTTAAACCTAGTATTTTCCACTCACCTATGGGAATACTTTTTCTAACCAAGGAATCTTCCTTATGAACAGCTATTCAACACCTAATTTCTTCCTCCGTTGGATTTTTTCTGCTGCATTCAACTATAACTTAAAAGTTTTTCAACGCAATAGACTCTCGAAAATCTGGTGCAACTGGTTATTTTTCGCCATTGCAATAACTTTCCTTCCTAAAAACTTTCTGTGCTGCAATAGTAAACATTTCAACCACGTCAATAGACTATAGTGAAACAGTGCTCGTTCGATTTCTCATCCGCGTCGCGCTCGTCCGAAATAAATAAAATAGGCCAAGAACTTTCTCTACAAAGTTCCTATTTCCTCTTCCTCGACCCCTCTTTACTAACAAATTAGGTTAATCTTTAAATTTATGTATTTTGAAAAGAGGCTTCGCCAAACCATAGGCGCCCTCCCAACTTTCTTCATTTTCCATTTATTCAATCTGCATAAATATCAGCAGTTAGAAACTGCTTATTAATCTATTTCTTTTCTTGCTAGCACAATCTCTTTAATCCAGGTTTCACGAAAGGGTAACTAGCCCCATTTTTTCCTCGTGATCCTGTTTAAATATAGAAGTTCTAGAAACTTCCTTTTAATTTTTCTCTTCAGATTTCACAATAAGTGACCTGCCCTATTTTATATAACCTCTAAACGTAATTCTGTATTAATACAAGAAGTTATAGAAACTTCTATTTCATTCCTCTCTGTTTTTTGTTGTTGTTACTTTCGAAGTTGTTATTTGTTCATATTTCTAAGATATCCATCTGGAAATCCTTAAAGTACACATCTTGTACTTGATTTATTGTTTAACTTTAATTACGTTAATTATCTTCTATTTATTAATCTTAGCACCGTTTCAAAATCTTTCGAAGATTTTAGCGCTGATTAAAGGTTCCAAACCAAAAAATTGTCAATTGCCTGGTGCAAGCTTTAAATGATTTTAGGAGGTCTGCGACCCCAATTGTTTACAAAATGAAAATTATATATTTGTTAAATTGATTACTCCTTTTTGCATTGTTAAATAAATCAAGATTTATTCTTTTGCTTTATCATTTCTCTAAAATAACGAGTAGGCAAGATCTTGTCTTCCCCTACTCTTCCTATGGGCTTAACTTTAAAAACCTTACAAATAAAATTAATAACGGTTCTTTTTTTTGTTGCATTTGAGCAAGAACTCTGTCATAAACTTATTAAAGCCTCTCTTAGCTTTGATAGCTAATTCTAACTGGCCAGTAAGGCAAGCATAGCTCGCTACGCCAGCTTCCTGCTTGTTGAGATTCTCTCTACAACTTATGGTTGGTTTTCATCATTTAAGTTTTTCTCATTGTCTAAACTTTTAGTCGGCTCTTTGCTGGGTAAAAGCTTAGTCATTCCTAATTGCAACTATTGGTGCTCTTACCAAAATTATTCTCAAGGGTATAATTGCTTCATCCCTAACCTTCTTGGAAACTGTGCCCGATAATCTGGCTTTGGATTGGGTGGCCCGACACACACTTCAACCCTCACCCAGAATTCGGTACAACACGAAAAGAAAAAAAAAATCTTGAATGTCCGAATCAATTTTGGCCTTAAAAAAACTGTGTCGGGAACGAGATTCAAGCAATCCCGGGGTCTTTATAATGATGGGTACAACTGGGGTAAAATCTCAAAATTGATCCGGTGGACACACAAGTATGACAACGAACAAGAATGACAAAAAACTCCGCTGTTAAGATAAAACTCATCCTCCATTTATTACAGAACCACACCACTAAATACATAGAATCACACACAGAAGCCTACCTTCGCTCGGAGACTTCTCAAAATTACTCTTGATGTGCAAAAAAAATAAATGACGCAGAAGCAAAAATTCAAATTAATGAGGACAAAAATCTCCGGGCGTCCTAATCTTTGGATACAAAATAACTTACGGAGATCAGAGCTATATCATTCTGGTATTACAACCATTACTTCAAAATGCTATGTCACCTCTCCGCTAATAGTCCATAAACGAGCAGGTGCATAAATCTGAAAAGATATTCAAAGAAAAAAAAATTGTTGCCTCATTCGATCTCCTTCTAACTAAATGTAATCACCAAAATAGGAAAAAGAATGTTTTTATGTATGGATGTCACTGGCGTTAAAGAATTTATTTTCAGACCTTTTATTCATGTATTAAATACTTTCATTATTATTTCACTGGTTTTCGTTCAGCTGTGCCTCACTCAGAAAAATGACTGGTTGTTGGCTTTTACATACATCACTTTACATTTTAACATCTTTATGATCCCAGATATTTTTTTTTTCATTTATTAATCACTGCATGCTCTTCACATATTTATAACTACACCATAAACATTTAGGTAGATGGCCTCTGCCTATCTGTATTATTTTTCCACTGACAATTGCCTCAAAATTTCATATACTTGAATCACGTAACATTAATTATAATCATTTATTTTATTCACCTCGCTATAGCGAGAACCTTTAATTTCATCATAACTTCGTATTATGCAACCCTGCTATTTTATCAATGCAGTATCATTATTTACACAACCTTGTATCAGTCACCTACCAAACGCATCTCCTCATGTTAGCATGTAAAGGGAAACCTCAGTGACGTGTGAGTGTTTAGCATAAATGTGATGTGCGCACAAAAAGTGGCCCATTAAGTGTAAATGAATCCCTTGTAATTTAAGCCTGTTCAAACCATAATTTGTCATCCAGGTTGCACCAATTCAAAGAACACAGCGACTTAACACGCTGCAAGATCCCTGTACTCAAATTATATTTTAAAGCATCCATATATTTATTTTTAAATCCTAAAGAAAACTGCCTTAATCTCTCAAAAGAAAACTTAAAATTTACTATCCTACTAATCATGTCATTATATCGCATTTTATCCTTATTGATTAACTTCTATTTCGATTTTTGCCCAACTGTCCAAATCTTAGTAACCACTACCCATTAACCACTACTTAAGAATTAACATGGTTTTCAGTACCTTTCGGCCACCTCAGTCTTGGTTCCGCTGACACGTTTCCTGGGGGTTTGGGTCCACGTTCTTCCCATTGAACATCCTCCCCTCTCGTCCTGGATCCAGCTCGCGACCCTCGGGGTGTCCATGGTCCTGGCTCGCCTTCGTTTCCACGTCATCGTAACAGCTTCCACATACTAAACTTAGCTTGCCATCTCTTCGCTCGTAAAGTTCTTGACACAAAACTCGCACTGGTCTGTACTGATAGCCTTTATGTCCGTCCAATACATCGCTGCAATCTTCATGTCGACTATGCCAAGTAATATCAACTCATGGCCGTGAAAATAACTCTATAACGGCACAGGTTATATCGTATGCGTCTACACAAGCCTGTAATCATAAGGTATTACATCCGTCCTTGACCTGGAATGTCGCTCTATATTTGGACTGCACTCAGCTTATCTCTCATAGTTCACTGACCCTGGACACTCATTTGTCTGGTCGTCAAACAAAAGCACATCGCTTCGTTCATATGTTCTGGGCGTCAGTTATCTAGCGCACGGCCCATCCAGTCCCGTACCTGGTAAAAGCTTGAGACTACACGTGTGTCTGCTCGCACTTCATTGTACAAATGACTAATGTCCCACAGCATAATGCATTATGATCTGCGTTATAATATCACCTCGCCACATTCAGCTTTAGTATTCGTTAACACAGAGCTGTCCACGCAAGAAATAATACTGATCCTTTCAGCTATGTCCCAAAAAACTGTCGGAATACCACACTGGTTCCAAGCGGCCACGATACGACTGCTACTACACACTTGTTAGGAACTTCAGCGTGCGGCGACACAAAAATAAAGATGAACTTCGGCGTACGGCGACACAAAAGAAAGTGAACTTCGCTGGACGGCGATGCAAAATAAAGTGACCCGTTTCTCCGGTGTGACCTTTCCACCTCAACTTTTCCTGGAGCTCATCAGCGCCCTCTACACTTCTGGAAACTTCGCCTAGTCATGCTGTCGACTATGTCCATGACGTAAAAACATCAACCTCAGGTTACTTCCGCTTGCTTCCTTCCTCCTGCTATGCGACGTTGCCAGAGCTCTCAAAACCATGCGATATCGGTCACAAATCCCCCTCAACCAGGAATAATAATAAGCGTGAGACATCTCGATTATTATTATTCTGTTGGGTTAACAATCTATTTCTTCAATGAGTTCTCCATATCGCATGCTTACTCTCTCTTGTGGTACCTTTTAAGGCTAGCTGCATTGAATTTGCCTATAACTCTCTCAGTTGCGATATCCACGACTTGGTAACAATTATTTCCATAATTGCGTCCAATCTTGAACGGCCCAGCGAAAACTCTTACAAATTTGCTGTAGATCTTCGCTGGCAAATTAGATGACACAGGTCTCCTGAGGAGCACTTCCTGTCCTTCGTTCAGGGGCTGATCGAATCGCTTGTGCTGCACCCTTCTAGCTCTCTTGTCCGCTTGGAGTTGAAGTCGCTCGCGTGCCCTCTGTATCCTCACATTATGACTGGGGACGGCGTCTGGAGGTCTGTTGAACAGATGGTCCCATGGTCTTCGGGGTGCCGTATTAAAATGGAGAGCCTGAGGAATTTGCCGCGTACTTTCATGGAGTGTGGTGTTTATACACGCTTCAATTAGCGGTACAAATTCCATCCATCTATCATGCCTTTCATGTGTATAAATTCTGAAGAACTTTCCCAGTTCAGCCATCGTCCTTTCAACAGGGTTCGATTCGGGATTTCGAATTGAACTTAAAATATGTTTAATACCCAGCCTCGTAATCGCTTGTTGGAAGTTTGCTGCAGTGAATTGAGTCCCGTGATCTGTTAAAATATATTCAGGCTTACCTGCCTTAGGAATCACTCCTTTCTCTATCCTATTGATGACGTATCTCGCCTTTGCCTTTTGAATGGGGTGCAGCATTATGAATTTCGAAAAAACATCCATAGTCACCAATATGTACCGATTTCCTCTGGTTGATCTAGGGAGGGGGCCATACAGGTCCGCCGAATACAACTCACAGGGTTTGGATGGTATTATAGCCCTTGGCTTCTCCCGTAGTAGGTGTGATGAGTACTTGCTCTTTTGACATACGTCACAGGTCCTCAATGTGTTTTTCACAGATATTCTCATTCCTTCCCACGTAAATTGTTCCTGCAACACCGCAATCGTCTTGTCCGTGCCGCCATGACCTATGGCATGATGTGCTAGCCATGTCACCGGCTGGACTAAACTGGGTGGTATTACGATCCTGAGCATAGGGCGATCTCGATCTATGAACTTGTAGACTGAGTCCCCTAAAATCAAATGTACAGCCGCTTGTTTCGAAGTAGCTTCGTATTCGGGGTCATCTCGGTCCATCCTGCCTTTCAAAAACCTATAAATTCTTCTCAACGGCTCGTATCTTTTTTGTGACTGTGGGATCTTCTTGAGTCTTTCAATCGTCTCACGGTCTTCCCGCTGAATTTCTACCACTTGCACGCTTGCTTCTTCACAGGGATTTCGGCTCAGTATGTCCGCCAACAGGTTATTCCTTCCCGGTTGGTGAACAATCGAAACATCAAATCTTTGCAGAAACAAGGTCCATCGTGCAACTCTCTCATTGGCTAGATCCGTTTTTAACATAAACTGGAGGGCCTTATGGTCAGTTATTATTATTATTCGGTGTCCTAATAGCATTTTTTTCCAGTTTTGTAGTGCGAAAATCGTCGCCAAGGCTTCAACTTCAGTGACAGTGTAGTTCCTCTCATGCGCTTTCAATTTTCTACTAGCAAATGCTAAGTAGTGCCTCTGCTGTTTGTCATCTAGTTGATATAGTACCGCGCTTATTCCCACATAAGAAGCGTCCGTTTCCAAGTAAAACGTTCTTTGAAAATCTGGATACTCCAATTTTATGTTTTCAACTAGCATACTCTTTGCTCTGTTGAAAGCTTCTTCGCATTCGTTTCCCCATTTCCATTTGTTGTTTTTCTTTAGTAACTCGTGAAGCGGAGCCATCACCTCAGAGTACTTAGGGCAATGCAGGGCAAAAAATTGGCACATGCCCAAAAATCCTCTAATTTGCTTAATTTTTCGCGGCCTAGGGAAGTTTTTGATAGCATCTATCTTTTGGGGGTTTGGCCTGTATCCTTGCCCATCTATCACGTGTCCAAGAAACATGATCTCCTCCTTACAAAAATGACACTTCTTATAATTCACTTTGAAGTTCGCCTCATCTAGATTTTGAAAAACCATTCTAATGTGTTCTATATGCTCTTCTGGTGTCTCCGATGCTATGATCAAGTCATCTACGTAACAGATCACGTGCTTCTTGACTTCTTCCGTTAGATTTTGGTCCAGTGCTCTCACCATCACGGGTCCACTATTTTTCAGGCCAAATGGGAGCCTAGAAAAGACATATGTCTTCTCGTCGAATAGGAACCCCGTGTACTGACGACTATTTTCCGCTAGCTCAATATGGTAATATGACGCGGTCAAATCCAGAGTTGTAAATATCGACTTCCCTTTGAACCTTCTCAGTATCTCCCTGATCTTGGGTGGTCTGTCGTATTCTGGAAGGCTCACGCTGTTAATTTTTCTTGCGTCTAAGCATATCCTCACAGATCCATCGGGTTTCTTTACTATAGCGAGAGGGTTCAAGTATGACGTTGCCCTCTTCTCTATGATGCCGTCCTTCTCCATTGTCTTTATCATCTCTTCTACCTTCCCATGAAGGTATTCCGGGACAGGATAAATTTTCCCTTTATACGGCGTGTCATCAGTTAATTTCATTTCATACTGGAAATTTTTGATCAACCCTGGTTTGCTGTCGAAGATGGGTTTAAACTCTTCTATCAGATTTTCCAAATTCTCCTGTAACTTTGGCTCCAATGGTTCTTCTTTGATGGTATTTATCCTCATTTCCTCCTTGCTATCCGGCAACATTCCTTCCCACTTATTTTCAGTGTCCCTAATTGGAAATTCTTCCCTTTCACTTTCAACTCGTTCATCTATATCATCTCTGAATTGAACCACTTTTCCGCGCAGGTCTATGACTATGCCGTGCTCAGAAATTAATTCCGCTCCTAATATCATGCTGTATTTACTGTCCTTGAGCACAATAAATACATGCTCGAATACTCTTTCAGAGATTCGGAATTCAAACAAAACTTGTTTTCTACATTTTACTGATCTGTTTGGAATAACACCCTGTATCTTCATACTCGATACTGGCATTATAGCCATCTCAATTAAATCTTGTATTCCTTCCAGACAAGCTTCCGATATTATGCTCACACTCGCACCCGTGTCGAGCAGCGTTTCAACCTCACACTTCCCTATATTTACATTGATTATTGGCAGATCCACACACCTCACCTTTCTATTTCCTTCTTCGTCTCCATAAATAATATCTTCATCAGTTATGTGGTGTATAGCTTGAATTTGGACTGTCCTAGCACTAGGGCGTAAATCATTATTAATGGGCAAAAAATCGTTATTACTGCCTGTGAGTCCCTGTCCAAACTCAGTATTTCCTTCCTGTCAGCTTCTCTTTCCTGATTTGACTCCACTGGTGCCTGGTTTCGATTCCTCATGCTGTTTTGCCTGAGATTCTTCTTCTTCTTGTTCCTTTTCCCTTAATTGTTCAATGTATCTTCGGCTTTCTTGGTGACGTTCTTCTAATGATGGCCTATAATTTTGCCTTTCTTGATTCCCGTACCTTGGGCAGTTATTGTATGGTCTCCGATCACGTGGCCACGATTCTCTCCCTCTATATCCTGACCTTCCGTAGTCCCTCTGATTAAATCGTCCACTTCTATCCTGATAATATGGCCTCCGGTCATATGGCTTTCCTTGATTCCTGTATCTGTTTAAGCCATTTCCTTCATCCCTTCCATCTCTATCGTTCCTTCCATAACTTCGCTGAGGTTCCGTCTGCGCCATACGATCCATTACCACCATATTTGCTTCTCTCTGTTCTGTCCTTGGACTACGAGGTTCCGTCATCTTGCTCGTGTGGTCTAGTTTCCTCAAAATCTCGTCACACACCTCGAGTCTATTTGCACCCGATGCAATTAATACACGCTGGACTTCTACCGGATATTGCTGTATGATGGCATGCACCAAATCCTGCTCCTCCAACGGTGGATCCAAAAATTGTAGCCTGGCTACCTGATTCGTGAAGTACCCAGCGTATTGTGTTGGCCTGGTAGTCGCGTATTTCTTTGAGTATAATTCAGCCCTTATACTTTGTTGATCTTCTGAGGACCAAAATCTCTTCAGGAAAGCGTTCGCAAAGTCATCGTACCCTCTAAACTGATTCCTAAAAGCTCGCATCCAGTTTAGCGGTTGGCCTTCAAGAGCTCTTTCTATCACCCTCATTTCTCTCTCTTTAGGAACCCTATGTTCATCCATGTATTCCTTCAGATCCCGCAGGAATTCTATGGGTGTGATGCCAGTCAAATTTGAAATTTTTTTTGGGCGGTCCTCCTGATTCCTAATGATGGTAATCGGTTGAGTTGAGCTGTAACTGATTGGTGTGAATGTTGTTCCTGTCGGACTTGGTTCCTTGTTTACATCTATCGATTTTGCTTCTACCATCTTTCCTTCTAATTCAACAATTCTCTTTAACTGTTCTCCGTGAGAAATACTCACTTTATCTTGTACTGTCGAAACCGCTGTTGCAATCTGTGTTTTAATTTCGTCGTTTAACTCTAATTTCATTTCCCCCATCTGACTCCTAAGACTTTCCATCTTGCATTCCTGCTCTATGGTGAATTCAGACATTTTATCGGTCATGCTCCTGGTATCTTTCGCTAATCTCTGCTGTATTACTTTCGCCTCTTCCTTTAACACCAAGACCTCTGCGTTGATTGCTTTATCCCTTTCTTCCATCTTGGCGGTCAATGCCTCCACGCTTCGATCCATTTTCTCTTGAACGGTTTTCTCCAATGATTTCAACTGTGTCCCCATATTACTTTCAATTTCCACCTTATCCCTCTTAATTTGTTCCTTTAAATCCGTCATTTCGGCTTGAGCCTTCTCCATGTACTGTTTCATATCGAATTGGTGCTCCTTAAATAATTCCAATCCTCCTTGCAAGTCCCCTGACTGAATTCCAAGATTTTTTTCAAAACCTTCGAATTTAATATCTAAATCTTTGAATTTGGTGTCGAAACCTTTAAATTGAGTGTCGAAACCTTTAAATTGAGTGTCTAAACCTTTGAATTGAGTGTCTAAACCTTCAAATTTAGTGTCTAAACCTTCAAATTTAGTGTCTAAACCTTCAAATCTAGTGTCAAACCTTCAAATTTAGTATTTATTCCTTCATGCATCTTAATCAACTGTCTATCCAACCCATCTAGATTAGTGTTCATACCACCTTCATAGTCTTTCCATTGAGTCTTCAAACCTTCCTCCATATTCTTTTGACTTTTAGCTAACTCCTTTAGCTTCTCTCCTAGCTGTCCCATCAATCCCTTAATTTCATCAAATTCTCCCATATTTCACAACAAATAAACATGGAAGCTGTTACAACTAGTGACTAACTTAGACTAAGGACTAGTGGTTACTTCAATTTGGCAGTGGAATCGAAATCTAATATCATGTGGAAATAATAAATGTGGATGGTATCGCTTAAACACAGCGATCTAACGTTACTGAATCGCTTCGTTCTATGTCATTCAAACACACACAAAAATCCTACAAAGTGAATTTTAACAGACTGACAGACATATCGCACAATAAAATGGGGGTACCAGCACTCAATTGGTTTTCTCTCCATTCCATTTGTGCCACATGGCCGTCCACCATCTTGTCACTCTCCCCTGGTGTTCCAATTTTTTCGAGTTCAAGATGTCGGCTATACCACTGCGTGGTACGATATTCCCAGTTCGAGGCCCCACGTTGGGCGCCATCTTGTAGTGCCCGATAATCTGGCTTTGGATTGGGTGGCCCGACACACACTTCAACCCTCACCCAGAATTCGGTACAACACGAAAAGAAAAAAAAAACTGTGTCGGGAACGAGATTCAAGCAATCCCGGGGTCTTTATAATGATGGGTACAACTGGGGTAAAATCTCAAAATTGATCCGGTGGACACACAAGTATGACAACGAACAAGAATGACAAAAAACTCCGCTGTTAAGATAAAACTCATCCACCATTTATTACAGAACCACACCACTAAATACATAGAATCACACACAGAAGCCTACCTTCGCTCGGAGACTTCTCAAAATTACTCTTGATGTGCAAAAAAAATAAATGACGCAGAAGCAAATATTCAAATTAATGAGGACAAAAATCTCCGGGCGTCCTAATCTTTGGATACAAAATAACTTACGGAGATCAGAGCTATATCATTCTGGTATTACAACCATTACTTCAAAATGCTATGTCACCTCTCCGCTAATAGTCCATAAACGAGCAGGTGCATAAATCTGAAAAGATATTCAAAGAAAAAAAATTTGTTGCCTCATTCGATCTCCTTCTAACTAAATGTAATCACCAAAATAGGAAAAAGAATGTTTTTATGTATGGATGTCACTGGCGTTAAAGAATTTATTTTCAGACCTTTTATTCATGTATTAAATACTTACATTATTATTTCACTGGTTTTCGTTCAGCTGTGCCTCACTCAGAAAAATGACTGGTTGTTGGCTTTTACATACATCACTTTACATTTTAACATCTTTATGATCTCAGATATTTTTTTTTTTCATTTATTAATCACTGCATGCTCTTCACATATTTATAACTACACCATAAACATTTAGGTAGATGGCCTCTGCCTATCTGTGTTATTTTTCCACTGACAATTGCCTCAAAATTTCATATACTTGAATCACGTAACATTAATTATAATCATTTATTTTATTCACCTCGCTATAGCGAGAACCTTTAATTTCATCATAACTTCGTATTATGCAACCCTGCTATTTTATCAATGCAGTATCATTATTTACACAACCTTGTATCAGTCACCTACCAAACGCATCTCCTCATGTTAGCATGTAAAGGGAAACCTCAGTGACGTGTGAGTGTTTAGCATAAATGTGATGTGCGCACAAAAAGTGGCCCATTAAGTGTAAATGAATCCCTTGTAATTTAAGCCTGTTCAAACCATAATTTGTCATCCAGGTTGCACCAATTCAAAGAACACAGCGACTTAACACGCTGCAAGATCCCTGTACTCAAATTATATTTTAAAGCATCCATATATTTATTTTTAAATCCTAAAGAAAACTGCCTTAATCTCTCAAAAGAAAACTTAAAATTTACTATCCTACTAATCATGTCATTATATCGCATTTTATCCTTATTGATTAACTTCTATTTCGATTTTTGCCCAACTGTCCAAATCTTAGTAACCACTACCCATTAACCACTACTTAAGAATTAACATGGTTTTCAGTACCTTTCGGCCACCTCAGTCTTGGTTCCGCTGACACGTTTCCTGGGGGTTTGGGTCCACGTTCTTCCCATTGAACATCCTCCCCTCTCGTCCTGGATCCAGCTCGCGACCCTCGGGGTGTCCATGGTCCTGGCTCGCCTTCGTTTCCACGTCATCGTAACAGCTTCCACATACTAAACTTAGCTTGCCATCTCTTCGCTCGTAAAGTTCTTGACACAAAACTCGCACTGGTCTGTACTGATAGCCTTTATGTCCGTCCAATACATCGCTGCAATCTTCATGTCGACTATGCCAAGTAATATCAACTCATGGTCGTGAAAATAACTCTATAACGGCACAGGTTATATCGTATGCGTCTACACAAGCCTGTAATCATAAGGTATTACATCCGTCCTTGACCTGGAATGTCGCTCTATATTTGGACTGCACTCAGCTTATCTCTCATAGTTCACTGACCCTGGACACTCATTTGTCTGGTCGTCAAACAAAAGCACATCGCTTCGTTCATATGTTCTGGGCGTCAGTTATCTAGCGCACGGCCCATCCAGTCCCGTACCTGGTAAAAGCTTGAGACTACACGTGTGTCTGCTCGCACTTCATTGTACAAATGACTAATGTCCCACAGCATAATGCATTATGATCTGCGTTATAATATCACCTCGCCACATTCAGCTTTAGTATTCGTTAACACAGAGCTGTCCACGCAAGAAATAATACTGATCCTTTCAGCTATGTCCCAAAAAACTGTCGGAATACCACACTGGTTCCAAGCGGCCACGATACGACTGCTACTACACACTTGTTAGGAACTTCAGCGTGCGGCGACACAAAAATAAAGATGAACTTCGGCGTACGGCGACACAAAAGAAAGTGAACTTCGCTGGACGGCGATGCAAAATAAAGTGACCCGTTTCTCCGGTGTGACCTTTCCACCTCAACTTTTCCTGGAGCTCATCAGCGCCCTCTACACTTCTGGAAACTTCGCCTAGTCATGCTGTCGACTATGTCCATGACGTAAAAACATCAACCTCAGGTTACTTCCGCTTGCTTCCTTCCTCCTGCTATGCGACGTTGCCAGAGCTCTCAAAACCATGCGATATCGGTCACAGAAACATTCGGTCGCTTTTTAGAAATTCTACAATTTCAAGAATTAAAACATCACGGCCAATTCAAACTATTTGTATTCTTCAAAATATTTGTTTTAAACAAACTACTTTAAAAAGATACATAGGAAACTCATCATTTCTTTCTTTGCCAGACTACCACCCTTCCCCATAGTAGCTGAATCTTGGCTTGGAAGGGAAGGTACCATCTCCTATCGCTCGCAAATAGCCCAGGCTCTAGCTGCGTTTCCTGTTAGCGGTATTCAGGTCCCCACTCACTTTGGTGATTTCACAGGCTTTGCGGTGACACTCTTCTCTAAAGATTATTTGTATTTAGTGTTGAACTTTCTTCGTATTATCCACACTTGTTCCTCTGTCCGAAACCCACTTCCCTTTACTTCTTTATTCACCTTCCCTTGTGGGTAAGGTTATTTCTTTGCAAAAACCCACCCAAGTGTCTGGAAGCGGATCGCACTTTGAAAACAGATACAACTAGGGATGGTGACAGGCCGATCGCTCAGACGACCACTAACTTGGGTATAATTATGGAAGTGTGAGGAAAGGAATTTTGGAAGAAAGTCGACCGTGGACCTGATGAAAGGAACTTTCCCTGCATTTGCCTGGTGGTAAAAATATGAAGCCACGGAAACCATTTTCAGGACGGCTGAGGTGTGATTCGAGCCCAAGAACTCCCGATGCTTGCGAGGCACCAGGCAGCGCGTTAGTGCTCTCGGCCTCCGTCAGTAACCATAATGTCATTATAATTGAAGTCTTTTCTCAAAAACCATATAACGAAAAACAGAACGTCAATGCAATACATATTTCCACCGATGTATTCTTCCAGTGACATTTTTGTCGATTGCATATCTTTGTAAATAGACTAGCAACCCGACCCAGCTTCGCCCGGGAACAGTTATGAATGCATTACGTGATGAGCGCCTTTTTTCCAATGTCAATGAACAACGACCAATACCCGTTTTACGTCTCGGCATGATGGGTTAAAATCACTGACTGGACTATTAATTATATTATCATGGAGATGCAAGTGCAACAAATTCTTGTCAGACGTAATTTAAAAATGGCGAGGTGCATGAAACACAAATCCCCCTTCCGTCCAATCTTAACTTGACTGTGAATTTTGTGGAACGAAAAGTTCACAGGCGAAATGAAGAAAAGCCGAGTTGCACTTCCAGGGAAACTCCAAACACAACCACTCTTCTCTAAAGTTTTTAACTCAACATGACTCGACAGTTTGCTGCTGGCTGTATCTGGGGCAATAAGCTCGTCCGCTGGCTATGCTGTAACTGGGGTGATAGACTCGCCCCTAGCTAGCTCGTAAACTGACACCTCAATAACTGAATGCAGATTGTTGGAAGAAATGGAAACGTAAGAACATTTAGAGTAGGCGATGTATTGAAGATAGACATATGCTCTCCCGGACTTTTTTGTAGAACTTTTCATGCTGAACAATTGTTACATTCATAGTATTTAGACATTTTTAACGGTTTGCCCAGCGTAAGCTTACAAAGCGCTCGGACACCAGGTTTTTATTTCGACTTTTCCACTGAAATCTTTACTGCTCGGCTTCCTTTGATCATAGATAAATTATTTTCTACAGAAATCATCCTCGAGATATCCTTTACAGAATGGTGAAAACCGCATCAAAATCCTTCCAGTGGTTCTCGAGTTTACCGGTAACATCCAAGAATCGGGGACTTTGTTTTATACTAAGTAGAGATTTATGACAGGAAATTACTATGCGACATGTTCCATGATGAATATTGTAAATAGTTCAGGACAATTTGAAATCGATGGTTATGTTTACATGAAAGGTACCTGTTCTTGGCTTCTATTTTATATTCCACACCATGACTGTGATGTGGGGCTGCAGCAAGTCCGGAGATAGATCAACTATCGGTGGTGATAGTGGCCATTCTGGGTGTAGTATTTGCTGCGAATTTCCGCATTCCCTCCTGGCAGATGCATAGATAATACCATATTTCATGTCTCGGGACATATATTGTGATCCCTTACACTAATTATTAAAGCTACAAATATATTTACAGTCGTCACCGACGCAAAGTTTACCAGACAAATCGTCAGCACACACATGTTCATAGGACATTTTACCTCGATTACACTGGCCACTGAAACGAATTTACAACAGTAAACAGGACATATTGCAGTTCAAAAAGGACGTACCTTTACATCTATTTACAATGCATATTTAGTTCCTTCTTACTTATAACTACTACCCGACCATCGAATTTTTACCGGTGGCGGAAATCGGAACTAATGCGTTCCGCCCAGCCACACGCCTGCGATGGACGTTATTTGTGTGCCTGATTCATGCTGGGCCGTGCGCTGTGCGGTGTGTTCTCATTGTAGCCTATGACTGTACATGAGTCCCTCCCATGTCCCGCAAGCCGCTCCACAGTGGGTCAAAATCGAAATCTTGGAGGACAAAATTATTTTATTTCATAATAAAAAAAAAAAATTAATTACTTCTACAGAATTCTCATACAATTGCCTTTCACTATTCTGGGATATAAACGCATCTTAGTGTAAATCTGTCACCACTGTTCGAGCAGTCTGAATTGGAGGGTGAATGTAAGTGGCTGTGGTTTGGTTGTCTTTGTGGTTAGTGTGATGCTTTAAGATGCAACATGCAGCTGAAGGTAATATCTTTGCAACGTGTTTCAGTTATTAATGGGCGTAATTGTTACGTAATTTTAGCTATATTTGCATTATATAATATTTAACTATTATTTTTAATATTATATTTTCACTTAGATTTTTAGTGTCGCGTCACTCTGCGTCACTTTCTACTTAATGTTAAAATGTAGATAAAGTCTTGTAGTTTACGCTTGTTATAAGATTTTTTGCATCTTTTTTCAACTTACTTAGTTATTTTACGTTTTAGAAGATGCCGCGCAAGCAGTTCTCACACGTTTACAATTGTTTGAAGCACTGGGTTCGACGATTATGTCAAAAGCGGAACATTGTGACTTTGTTAAAAGTAAATTAGGGGTAGAAAATTGTTCTGAAGAGATAACTGAATGCTCTATCCAACTCCTAGTCATAGACAATTTCTTGCATGTGTAGACGAGCTTAAAAAAGGTCTTAACTGATGTTTATTATGAAGTAAACAAATTATATACGTTGCTATCACTCTAAATTCATGATTAAAACGTAAAAATAATTTTGACCCCCTACATTTCGATTTTGACCCACTGTGCTCGCTGCAGCCATAACGAGGTGAGATGACGTAATGTATACACAACAGCTGCGCTTTCCTTCTAGCGGTAACAATTCCCTGGTAGGGTAGTAAACGAAGCCTATACCGAGTAAGTACATTGTTACTGCTGTATTGCTGTTGTTGTTGTTAACTTGGTTCAGGGGCAGTCGTCCTGCCATCACCCCACTCTTTAAATGATGTACACGATTCCAGCATCAAGCTCGTTACGGCTGACCCCATAATCTTCAATACTTCCACCGTAATTCATTTAACTCATAGTGATTTCCTATTTCGGCTGATGAATTTTTAGACTTCTGAAATCAGAATAAACGGCTCCAACTCACATGAGACGTTTTCTGGGGCTGGTGAACTTGGTCCTCTTTCAATAAATTCGTCATACTTCTGCGATGTCAATTGCATCCGTTACCTTATTCCAATGAAGGAAATTGGAGAAAAATTTTAAGTGGGAGTGAAGATTCAAGGAGAAATAATTTCAACTCTGAGATTTGCTGATGACATCGTCATCTTGGCCGACACGCCTGAGGATCTGAATGAGTTTTTGAATGGTATGGACTCCGTCCTACGGAAAGAACACATGATGAAAATTAATAAATGTAAAACAAAAATATTGGAATGCAGCCGATATAAATCAGAAAACTCTATGGACATCAAATTGGCAGGTGAAAAGCTGAAGGAATTAGGAGACTTCTGTTACTTAGGAAGCAAAATAACCAGTGATGGACGAAGCAAAGAGGATATAAAAAGTATGTTGGCTCAGGCAAGGAAAACATTTCTACAAAAAACAAGATGTTCAGTAAAGAACATATAGCCTACTTTCTCCTAAATGCATGGGTATTGTTATAAATCTTTGTCCTTTTCAATGAGTATGATTGAATGTTGGTTGTAGTAGCTTGTTGAAATACAACGTGCTATAGGGATATTAAACATGAATATGAGGTGCCCTTTGCTAGTGCTACCTCTGTACCAAATTTCGTTCAATTCGGTTTCACCGTGTTTGAATTGATAGGGGGAATCGATTTGCACACATGCTTGGCCACCATCTGCAAACTATTGGGCTGATGTTCTTGCAGTTTGGTCTGAATATGTTTCCCACATAAAGATATGGTGTTGCAAAATTTGGTAGAGCCTAGATTATTAGGTTGGTCGAAGTTACATTTTAGCTTTTAACATTTGGGTGGCCGCGATTACGTTTCCGTCAAGATAGCGGTGATATAAAACATGACACTGAGGTGCCCTTTGCTAGTGCTACCTCTGTACCAAATTTCGTTCCATTCGGTTTCACCGTGTTCGAATTGATAAGGGGAATCGATTTTCACACAAAGATGGCCGCCATCCGCAAAATATTAGGCTGATGACCTATTAGATTGTTCAAAGGATGTTCCCTCCATAAAGGTATGTTGTTGCTAAATTTGCTAGAGATCGGATGATTAGGCTAATCGTAATTTGATTTAAGCTTTGAACATTTGTGTGGCCGCCATTACGTTTCCGTCAAGATGGCGGCGATATAAAACATGACACTGAGGTGCCCTTTGCTAGTGCTACCTCTGTACCAAATTTCGTTCATTCGGTTCCACCGTATTCGAATTAATAGGAGGAATCAATTTTGACATAAAGATGGCCGCCATCCGCAAACTATTAGGCTATGGCCTATTAGATTGGTCAAATAATGCTCCCTCCATAAAGGTATGTTGTTGCAAAGTTTGGTAGAGATCGGATGGTTATGTTAGTCTTAATTTGATTTAAGCTTTAAACATTTGTGTGGCCGCCATTACGTTTCTGTCAATATGGCGGCGATATAAATCATGACACTGAGATGCCCTTTGCCAGTGCTATCTCTGTACCAAATTTCGTTCCATTCGGTTTCACCGTGTTTGAATTAATAGGGGGAATCGATTTTGACACAAAGATGGCCGCCATCCGCAAACTATTAGGCGAATGACCTATTAGATTGGTCAAAGAATGCCCCCTCCATAAAGGTATGTAGTTGCAAAATTTGGTAGAGATCGGATGTTAGGTTAATCGTAATTTGATTTAAGCTTTGAACATTCGTGTGGCCGCCATTACGTTTCAGTCAAGATGGCGGCGATGTAAAACATGACACTGAGGTGCCCTTTGCTAGTGCTACCTCTCTACCAAATTTCGTTCCATTCGGTTCCACCGTGTTCGAATTAATAGGGGGAATCAATTTTGACATAAAGATGGCCGCCACCCGCAAACTATTAGGCAAATAACCTATTAGATTGGTCAAAGGATGCTCCCTCCGTAAAGGAATGTTGTTGCAAAGTTTGGTAGAGATCGGATGGTTATGTTAGTCGTAATTTAACTCAAGCTTTGAACATTTGTGTGGCCGCCATTACGTTTCTGTCAAGATGGCGGCGATATAAAACATGGCACTGAGGTGCCCTTTGCTAGTGCTACCTCTGTACCAAATTTCGTTCATTCGGTTCCACCGTGTTCGAATTAATAGGGGGAATCAATTTTGAGATAAAGATGGCCGCCATCCGCAAACTATTAGGCTAATAACCTATTAGATTGGTCAAGGGATGCTCCCTCCATAAAGTAATGTTGTTGCAATGTTTGGTAGAGATCGGATGGTTATGTTAGTTGTAATTTAACTTAAGCTTTGAACATTTGTGTGGCCGCCATTACGTTTCTGTCAATATGGCGGCGATATAAACATGACACTGAGATGCCCTTTGCTAGTGCTAACTCTGTACCAAATTTCGTTCCATTCGGTTTCACCGTGTTTGAATTAATAGGGGGAATTGATTTTCACACAAAGATGGCCGCCATCCGCAAACTATTAGGCTAATGACCTAGTCATTAGGTCAAAGGATGCTTCCTCTCTAAAGGTATGTTGTTGCAAAATTTGGTAGAGATCGGATGATTAGGTTAATCGTAATTTGATTTAAGCTTTGAACATTTGTGTGGCCGCCATTACGTTTCCGTCAAGATGGCGGCGATTTAAAACATGACACTGAGGTGCCTTTTGTTAGTACTACCTCTGTACCAAATTTCGTTCCATTCGGTTGCACCGTGTTCGAATTAATAGGGGGAATCGATTTTCACACAAAGATGGCCGCCATCCACAAACTATTACGCTGATGACCTATTAGTTTGGTCATAGGATGCTCCCCTCATAAAGGTATGTTGTTGCAAAATTTGGTAGAGATCGGATGATTAGGTTAGTCGTAATTTGATTTAAGCTTTGAACATTTGTGTGGCCGCCATTACGTTTCCGTCAAGATGGCGGCGATATAAAACATGACACTGAGGTGCCTTTTGATAGTACTACCTCTGTACCAAATTTCGTTCCATTCGGTTGCACCGTGTTCGAATTAATAGGGGGAATCGATTTTCACACAAAGATGGCCGCCATCCGCAAACTATTACGCTGATGGCCCATTGGTTTGGTCAAAGGATGCTCCCCACATAGGGCTATGTTGATGCAAAATTTGGTAGAGATCGGATGATTAGGTTAGTCGTAATTTGATTTAAGCTTTGAACATTTGTGTGGCCGCCATTACGTTTCCGTCAAGATGGCGGCGATATAAAACATGACACTGAGGTGTCCTTTGCTAGTGCTACCTTTGTACCAAATTTCGTTCAATTCGCATTCACCGTGTTCGAATTGATAGGGGGGGACAGACATTCAGAGTACACACACTCACACACACACAGACTCACACACACACATACACACACACACACAGACTCACACACACACATACACACACACAGACAGACACACTTTTTTCGCCCTGTGTTGATCTCATAAGTCTACTTTCATTTTTTGCAAAAATCGAAAGTAGGCTAAAAAGGAATATATTGACATCGAATATAGATTTAGGTATTAGGAAGTCAATTTGAAAGCCTTTGTCTGGAGCGTGGCGCTCTATGGAAGTGAAACTTGGACTATTGGTGCAGCAGAAAAGAGGAGAATTGAAGCATTTGAAATGTGGTGTTACAGGAGAATGATGAAGATAAGATAGGTAGATAGGGTTACAAACGAAGAAGTATTAAGACGAGTGGGAGAGGAGAGATGTTTCTGGCGACTGCTAATGAAGAGAAGAGATTGGTTAGTAGGACACATACTAAGACACCCAGGAATAGCAAGCTTAGTTATGGAAGGAAGGGTTGAGGAAAAGAACAGTAGGGGTAGACCAAGGTTAGAATATGTTAAACAGATTGCCTCGGACGTAGGGTGTGGTAGGTATGTTGAGATGAAACGATTAGCTCAGGACAGGGAGGCTTGGACTGCTGCATCAAACCAGTCAAAAGACTGAAGGTATTCCATTGTTCACCTTACAACCTAGATTATGAACAACCTTAAATAATAAAATCAACTATTAACACAATGGCTGCCATCATATAAGCTTTGACATCCTTACCTAGGGGAAAATAATAATCCAAAGATGATTAAAACGTAAATCACAGGTCCCAAAATTGCTCGGTGCATGGCAGTTTCATATTCCCGCATTATTAGGTATTCCCTGTGTGACATTTAATTTGACTTTGAGGTAAGGATCCACTGAGTTCCTCACGGCACACAGGTAAACTATCCGATCCTCATAGCAGCCAACGTGTTAACTACTTAGATATAGTCTACAGTACATAGAAATACTTGGGCATCCATGTAAAGATTGATATGAAATGGAGTACTCATTTTGGTTGTGTCGTCTCCAAAGCGTACAAAACACTTCATTTTGTAATGAGGGCATTAAACGGCAGTAGCTCCACAGCAATATAATTAAAAGCCAATATTCGAATACGACTCAGCGGTTTGGGACCCATACCAATTGGGGTTCGTCAATGAGCTGAGATGGTACAAATGAAGACTGCTAGGTTTGTACTCAACAATTTTAATCCTAGGACACCTTCGTAGAGAAGTTGCCTTGCTACGGGAGTTCTACAAGATTATGGATCACCCTACACTACCTATTCATGAAGACATCCCCTCTCTTCAAATGAACAGGCTCAAATCCAGGAAGCCACCCATTTGTCATGCCCAGAGGCTTGTAAGCAACCATTTTGATTCCAGCATGCAGTGGATTAGTGAATGGACACAAAAAGCTTGTCCCGAGTCAAGTTCCTTCCTGGACCCTACAAGAACATCCACTCCAGGTTCCGATCTGCCTAGGAGGGCTTGGGCAACTCTCAATGGGATTCGGACAAACCACGGAGTATGCAATGTAACTTTGTTCAAATGGCGAAAAATTTCGTCTCCTCAGTGTGATTGTGGTGCTCCTAATCAAACCATCCAACACATTACAACTGACTGTCCTCTGAGGGCATATGGAAGGGACTGGATCGACTTCCTGTTGGCGACACCTGACGTGGTCCAATGGATAGACTCATTAGACCTGAGACTGTAAATAGTGTAAATAGTAAAAATAATGTACAGTAGATTTTAAAGTGATTTTCTTCTTACTCTGAAATCTTCTATTGATTATATTGCCAAACGATAAATAAATAAATTAATCCTAGGAGTACCCAAGTGTTATTTGAATGATAGAAAAACTAGGATGTGAATCTCTGGATGATAGAAGAACGAATTCCAGACTATAGGCTGTGTTTAACACTGGGGAGAACTGAGCAAACGTCGGGGAATTCTTATCTACCTGAGCAGGGCGGATCATCCGCATAAAGTTGAGGGCCAACCGTAGCGTACAAACTCTGGGAAATATTCTTTCATTAATAGTAGTATTGATAATTGCAACTCATTACCTGTCAATACCACGATGTTGCGGGTGTCACCAAATTGGATCATGTTCCCAACGACGGCCAGTTATTGAACCCATGCCAGCGGTGTTATTGAAAATGGCCTCTTATTGCCGATATAGCGCACTGCCAAGTATAGGCGCGATTAAAAATTAGGTGTTCAGTAGGTATATTAAATGCGTTTCTCCCAGTGATACGTTTAGACCAACGAAGTTTCAATTATTGTTAGTAGTCAGTGTTAATATACTGAATTCCTGCGTTGTTCGGAGTGTTGGTTGATGCGATATAGCACTCGAGGTATCGAAATAAGAATACAGCAAAAGTATGAAGATTTAATAAATCGTAATTGTTTTCAGCAAATATGATATAATGAATATTTTCACACCAAAGAACGACAACTTGAAGATGATTTATTGTAGGAATTTCTTTAATGGGGCCTCCAAACCTTGAGGTAAACCATATGTGATTTACATTCCACATAGTCACATGGCTTAGAGTACGTCGTTGTACCGATCTCCGCCACCGCGCGCGCTCATTGTTTCCGTCCCATCCACTTCCGTCCCATCCACTTCCGTCTCTTTTCCAAAATCACTCCCACAAAAATGTCCAGCTACCGAGTGCCACAAAAATATCCAGATACCGAGTGGAAAGATGTTACACATCAACAAATGGCGACATCGTATCCATATAGCGGACCCTGCAGCTAGACGGGACAAACACTAAGGAAGAAGAAGAAGAATACCTGGCACAGCCTTAGAGCCTTTCCCCAAACATATTGAAGCATTTAACAGAAGACTGAAATGTTGTGTAAATACCTCGATGTAATTACTATAGTATCGAAAAACGCGACTTGTGTATATTAGGCCTAAGTATGTTTGATATATTGTAATTAATTTTCTGTAATTATATAATTTGCCACCGGGGAATTACACCCATTTGCAAATAACGTGAAATTAACGAATATAGGTGTAGCCTATACCAGTGGTTCCCAACATTTGCCAGGTGACGCCCTCTTTTTCAGATATGGGTGGTCATCCTGCCCCCCTCCCCCCCCCCCCCCTCGTCGTTTATATAACCTCTTCGATAAACTGACGGGGAGGATAGACCCTACCTAATAACTCTAAATAATGGAATCATTATTTCTGATAAATTAATATGAAGTACGCGCTTTACATCTATCACATACTAAAAAAGAACACACTTTTAAAATAAATCCTTAAATTAGTCAACAAATGACAGTGAGAGGGTTGACTCTGTTTTCTCTTGGTAAGATTCGGAATGTTTGGTTTGATATTTGACAGATCACAGCGGAGATCACCTTGCAACATCATGCCAACAGTGCTGCTTTGCTTTTATGACACTCGGCGTTGAAAATCCTGACTCGCATCAATATGTCGTTGAAAATGGGACAATGACACGCAATGCAAATTTGGCCATTTGAGGATACACTGCAAGACAGTTTACCCAAACGTCAACCAGTCCTAATATTTTGGTATCATCTTTTAGATTTGATTAACACTTCAAATCTATGGCTTCTTCTTGAAGTTGTGCTTCAATGTCAATGGCAAGCGAATTTCTTGTTAACATCCAGGACCATTAATCCGACGAGATATCAGGAAAGTAGAAGTTGAATTCTTGTGCCAGGGAATCCAAATGTGACTGAATTTGCACCTTAAGTTTATTACGATCACGTTAATTTTCCGGCAAAATGTAATTAAGGAGGTGAAAGGACGAGAAAGTGTTCAACTGATGGTGGAGTTTCCATAACCGTATTTTTTCCAGGAAGGCTCTGAACACATCATAAGCATTGGAGTTTATGCCTTGGAGCTTTAAGTTAAAACTGTTCAAAGCCTCAAGGAAATCACCAAGATATGCCAACAAGACGATAAAATTGGCATTGATTTTGCTCCTTACAACACAGCGAATTCCTTATTTCACCTCCAATCTCGCGGCTCCACTGAGGTTTGTGCCGACAGTTGGCAATTACCAGTGCTTTTGAACGATTGATTTGGCGCGACAATCACTTGGAGAGATTCGAAAAATGTTTATTATACAAAATTGTAATATTCGAGTTAAAAGAAAGTTAATTCGTAAATCACGTCACGCCCCCCTTGATAAAGCCCTACGCCCCCCAGGTTGGGAACCCCTGGCCTATACAGATGTTAAGTCAATACCCGACAACTACTAGTAGGCTCTTCACATTATACACGCACACGAACTGTACATTGGTACAGGCTTGTGGAGTTACTATTCCGAGTGGATGTTCCGGGTACTTCACGTCACTGAAAGAGCACACGATTATATTTTGTTTCTGCTTCATAGAGAAGTAGCCTGCGCGGGAAGATTGATGGACTGGTGGAAGGCCACTATCTGATCTATCTTGATACGGTATTGATCGGCTCTCGTCTGAGATGAACAATAAACTTACCTCAGTTATCTCGGACCAACTTGATGGATGATATGTTTTGCTGTTACACAGATATCGACTCTTTCTTCTCAGAGTAAAATTCCATGTTATGTTTGGTCCATTAGGTATCCCAGTGTAGTGAGCATGGCAAAGATTCGCACATCGCAGTGAGAGCATAGAATTTCAAAAATGGCGTCACAATCACTGTTTACCGAATTTAATTGGAACGCCTCGTGGTGTGTTTGACTGTCGCCATTGAAGCCCCGAAAATTTAATTTTGGTCCAGGAGTTGGCTCGGGATCCAATCAGCCCTGTGAGGGGCAAAACCAAATATCCTCCTTGTTGCGAGTTTTTCACTTGTTGCTTTAACCTTTCAAGTGCTGTGTTGCCAAGTTAGCTATTTGCTATCTCAGTGTTAAGTGTTTATTTGAATTTTACAAATGTTTTAGGAGTTATAATTTTCAATTTATCATTGGGATTATGAAGAGAAATTAAGACATTCGAAAGAAATTTAATGTACAGAAGTTGAATAATAAGCTAGAGCAGAACAGATTGAAAAGGTATGGACATGTGAAAAGGATGAATGATGAAAGAATGCCGAAACAAATGAAGGAGAGACAGATGACTGTAAAGAGAGGACGAGGAAGACCTAGAGTACAGTATATGGATATGGTGAAGGACAGTGTGAGAGAACTGAACATGGAGTGGAGTTGAGTGATTAAGGAAGGATGGTGGACAGACAGAGTAAAGTGGAGGGGTGTCATACAGTATTTGCTGAAGCCCGGCCCAAGCTCAAAAATGATGATGATGATGATCATGATTATAATTGTTGTTTTAAGGGGCCTAACATCTAGGATATCGGCCCCCTAGCTGGAAAATGGAAATTGATGATGATATTGATGGGGATTATAGAATTAAATGTTAATAGGCTTTGGGTCTTTATTAATCTAAATGTTAAGCCTCCGTGGCTTAGGCGGCAGCACGTCGGCCTCTCACCGCTGGGTCCGTGGTTCAAATCCCGGTCACTCCATGTGAGATCTGTGCTGGACAAAACGGAGGCAGACAGGTTTTTCTCCGGGTACTCCGGTTTTCTCTGTCAAACTTTCATTCCAGCAACACTCTCCACTATCATTTTCATTTCATCCGTCAATCATTTAATCATTGCCCCAGAGGAGTGCGTCAGGCCTTGGCAGCCGGCACAGTCCATTTCCTCGCCGCTAGATGGGGGCTTCATTCATTCCATTCCTGACCCGGTCGGAGACTGGAAGCAGACTGTGGATTTTCAATAATGTAAATGTAAATCCAAAATTCTACGTTCATTTTTTTTCATTATTTTGGGATGAATCAACATTATCTTTTTATGCGGGCATTGTTTCCATAGCAGGTAATGGACCCAAAATATATTTATTTCCTAAAGTCACTGGGCAATTAATACTTGCTGCTCTTTGCTAGTACAAGCATTTATGTTCTTTGATCGGAAATCACAAGGTGGCGTCAAGAATTTGCTAGTTATTTCGCCATGCTTGTTTACATCTGATATGAACATCAGTTGTACGGGATAAACGTATACAAAATGGTATGTTGGTAAATTCCTAGAGCAAGAACCCTAACTCTAGTGGGGCGTGGTGGCTCAGCGACCTAGCTATATGCCTCTCACCAAGGCGGTCTGGGTTCGATTCCCGGTCTATGCATGTGAGATTTTCGAAGTGAAATGGCACGTCCTGTGGTTCGGATTCCACGTAAAAACGAGGTCCCGTGGCTTATAATCACAAGATTCACGGTCACGTAAAACTACAATCTTCCTTTCCTAACCACGGCCGACTGAATACGAGCTGCGCTCTATACCGGCCTTGACATTCCCAGTCTCAACCCATGTATAACATGTAATTGGAAAGTTTCTACTCGTTGCCGGTAGAGCGCACTCCCCTCCCATTATAAGCGCGATAAGGAATCAGCTGTACAGTACGTATATTAAATGTGTAATCTCAAGAACCACTGGATGGATTTTGATGCTGCTTTCACCATTCTGTAAAGGTGATCTCGAGGAAGATTTGTGTAGAAAATAATTTATTTACGACCAAAGGGAGCCAAGCAGTAACGATTTCAGTGAAAAGGTCGAAAAAATAGCCTGGCGTCCGTGCGCTTTTAAAGCTTACGCTGGGCAAACCGTTAAAAATATCATTATATTATGAGTGTAAGAATTGTTCAGCGTGAGAAATTCTACAAAAAAGTCCGCGAGAGCATATCTCTATCTTCGATACATCGCCCACTATAAGTGATTTTAGTTTGGACGGGAGGGGGATTTATTTGGCTTGCACCTCGCCATTCTTAAATATTACGTCTGACAGGAATTCCTTGCACATTCATAACTGTTCCCGGGCGAAGCCGGGGCGGGTTGCTAGTGACACTATATAATTATTATCATTATAATTTCCGCATTATCAAAATTAAAATTATATCACAAAATAAAATAGCGTGCTAATAATTCTAAGAGAAATTAGACATACCTTGCACCTTCTTCGGGTACAAGGACACAACTCCAGCACCGTCTCATCAAAAGGAAAGGGAGGATGAAAATTACAGCCGGGAACAAGTAGCAGCCAATCGTGTGTTGTGTTTTGTGCCAAGAGATCTTTCGACAAATTATCAGATACCGTGTGCCTTCTTTTTCACGAAGCAGCTGTCAGGACGGGACTTACATAAACTCCTGCATGACGTTATTCTCGAGGTTGAACAATGCGGTTTCATAATTATAATAACTGTCTCTGATAATCACAAAACTAACACTACAATGATGAGGCATTTAGGGGGAGGGAATTTGCAACCAATGGTCAATCACCCATACGACGAGTCTAGGAATGTATTCCCTAGTTTTGATCATTGTCACATTCTAAAAAAAAAAAAAAACATTAGAACGCAGTTTCTGTAACGAGAGATGACTGATGGTACTGGAATAATTTCAGGGAAATACTTGTCATTACTATACACAATGCAAAAGGGTGAGATCGTCAAACCGGTCAGACACCTCACTAAAAAACACATCGAACCCACTAAATTTGAAAAAAATGAATGTTCGGCGTGCCAAGGAAGTGTTCTCGTCAGAAGTTATTAGTGCCATTAGTACACTGAAAGAAAATATAGGCATGTACCCGGAAGCGTACACATTCATGGACGCAGAAGCAACCATTTTTTTTTGAAAAACGTTAATAAATGGTTCGCTATGCATGACGTAAGCATCACATATCATTATATTCAGTCTAGAAATCCAGATAAAGGGCATTTTTTCTCATTAAATGTCAGTCGCCTAAACTGGCTAGAGGAATATTTTCTTTCTTACCTTGAAACTTTGAAAGCTGCTAGTAACGCTGCTAGAAAGGACTTCCTGAGTTCTGAGACTTACGAAGCTACCTATACAATTAATCACAGATTCAACTGTCCAGTGCATAAGGTATCTTCTAAAAATGGGTAGAGGAAAGTCGCCAAATATGGGGAGTTTTTTTTATAAGGCTCACATTAGACATAAGAAGGAACGGAATAATTTTGGTTTTCTCACCAATGTAAACCTCAGGCGATATACTATGTATATTACAAATATGGGCACGTTTGATGCTGTAATACCCCCTGATATTATTGTTAACTTTAAAAGTGCACTTTCCCCGTATTAGGCAACCGGGTTTCGTAATATGGGGAGGTGAGAAACCTCACGGTTTTTATTTATAATAGATACACTGAATAGTGTGTGTTAGGTAGTCAGCCCGAAGGCTGGTTGGATCCTCAAAAAGCACCGCCGTTACGTTATGTGAGTAGATACCCACAAAAAACCAAGGCAGCGCTATTTTGAGGCGTTCTAGGCAAGAAGAGGAGTGAGGTAGTTTGCCAGTATACCCTACTAATTAAAGCATTAATTCTGACAAATTTTTTTCGTGTGGTCTCCTGAGAGGCCGAGTGCAGGTCTTTCTAGTCGACGCCCGTGGGCGACCTGAGCGTCAGGATGAGAGATGGAATGGATGAAGATGAATGAAACTGGGCAAGGATGTGGAAGGAAGCGGCCGTGGCCTGTTAGAAGGTACCGTCCCAGCATTTGCCTGGTGTTGAAAAATGGGAAACCACGGAAAATCATTTCAAGGACGGTCGACGGTGGGGCTCGAACCCACGCGTCTACCGAGTCAGCAGAGAGCTTGGCCCCATGGCCTAACGCTGCGCTTTAGCCAGCGTAGCCACTATTGTCGGTAATTCTGACAATGTAATGAAATCATGAACATAAATAGTACAAAAATACAAAAATGAATATTTTAAGTAAATAACAGTCCTAGTTTCCTGTTGCCGAACTTCCAAACCGTTCAGCAGAAAAATGCATAAACTTTAATGAAAACCGAGTGATTCTGATCGAATTCAACTGTAACGCTGTGCAAGGTATGTCTAATTTCTCTTAGATTTATTAGCACGCTATTTTATTTTGTGATATAATTTGCATTTTGATATTGTGGGAATTATAATGATAATATAATAGTGTCACTAGCAACCCGCCCCGGCTTCGCCCGAGAACAGTTATGAATGTGCAAGGAAATCCTGTCAGACGTAATTTAAGAATGGCGAGGTGCAAGCCAAATCCCCCTCCCGTCCAAACTAAAAACACTTATAGTGGGCGATGTATCGAAGATAGAGATATGCTCACGCGGACCTTTTTGTACAATTTTTCATTCTGAACAATTCTTACACTCATAGTATATTGATATTTTTAACGGTTTGTCCAGCGTAAGCTTAAAAAGCGCACGGACGTCAAGTTCTTTCTTCGACCTATTCACTGAAAACTAAAATCGTTACTGCTTGGCTCCCTTTGATCATACATAAATTATTTTCTACAGAAATCTTCCTCGATAAAACCTGTACAGAATGGTGAAAGCCGCATCAAAATCCATCCAGTGGTTCTCGAGATTACCCGTGATATCCAAGAATCGGGGACTTTGTTTTACACTAAGTAGAGATAAGTCTTAGTCGTGCAATGCTTGGTCAACAGCGCTGTGTGAGCAGTTGAGTAACTAACAAGATTTCATGAAAAAGGTCTCATTGTCTAGGCTGGTATGAGCGCATTCAGTCGGCCGTGTCCTAACCAGGACCTTCTATAATACCGGACCTGACACTGGCGGCGGGACTGATGAAAGATGGCTGTCGCTGTTGGTGGTTACATGCTTGGTTTATTAGTTGAGTCGTTTTGTTTACGATGTGATAGTGATGTGAATTTCGGTTAGCAATCGTCTCCCTTGATTATCTGTGCTTATTGATTATTGCTTAATGATATTACACGTTCGTGTAAGTAAATGTCTGCAATAGTGCTTCTTAAATACGAGATACCGGTGACTTCTGTTACGCTTGTGATACCGTCAATACTATTGCCAATCAGTGGGTAAGTTTGGTCTATTTATTATTCTGTTTAAAGTTTATAAATTATTAGTAATGGTAATTCATTATGAGCAAGCATAGCAATAATTAACGTATTCCAATTCAAGGTTTAAGAAGATCTGAAAATTGATTACCGTACGTAGGAACATAACCTACTTTTTAAATTGTCTGCAGTGTTCTCTCATCCAATTATACGCCTGCTTGTCCAAGGATATCAATCTTATCACGTACTTGGTGAGGATCCCGTTTTAATAAACTACCAGTAGGCTTACTCATACATAGGTTATGCTAAAATTGTGGTGATATGCCTTGAAACTGTTGTGTGACTGGATACAAATCCAATTATTATGAAGATAAGCCATTGGTGCCTATTTTCTAATTTCCCATCAGGGGAATTCAACCCACACCCAACTTCACGGGGTTGATGACCAAGAAGTCCCAAGCCCATAAAATGAATTAACAGCAGACAAAATCACGTCATGATGTTATTTTGGGTTGGGTTGGATTCAGACACACGTCATGCCTTTGACAGAGTTTGCTTGGTTCTTAAGTTTAGGGGCTGCGACAACGAGGTCATGTAGCCCCGTGTACTTTCGGTGTGTGTAGAATATGTCTGATAACCGGTGTTAATTGTGATGACTGTATTAGTGTGTGTATCTGTTTTTTAATTTAAGTACAGACTGCAACTTAGAATTTTTCAAATAGTTCCTACTTTTGCCGCCAAACGCCACCGTCAACGACTACTAGGCCTAGTTCAGAACTTAGCTACTAGACGCCACCGCAGTCGGCTCTTGGCAACGAACGTAGAAACCTAAGAGCGTTGTTTACATTCTTAACCTATCCAATTTAGCTTCACACAGGTGTAATTAGTGCAAGGTTCTTTAACATGCCATAAATCTATGACATGGGACCGCCGGCTTTACTTCCCCTCCGAAGGAAGGCATACTGAGGAATTTTTAACGCTCTTAAAAAATCCGACGGCTTCGGCCGGGTTTGAACCCACTATCTTGGGCATAGAAGCTCAGCATGCTACCAACTACGCCACCGAAGCCGCCCCGTTTGACAGAGTTCCATTTAATCTCATGAATAGGAATGAATGAATACGACTAGCCTACTTGTTGACGGATTTATAGGAGGCAGTCGTGACATTATGATAGGAATTACCTAGGCATTTATCTTCAGTATGCGTAGGAACCCATGGTAAACCACTTGCTGGGTTGCTAAGCGGAGAATCGAACCCAACATTTCTCGGTTTACCTCACTAGGCTGTGTGTAGCCCGTTCTTACCCTCAGACTAGAATTGAGATTTCTTGACAGTCAGGAATCAAACTTGGACCCCAGAAGTGACAACCAAGAACTACACCATCTGGTTGGTCACATTTTTTTTAAAGAATAATATGTATGTCTGTTAGGTAGTCAGCCCGAAAGCTGGTTGGATCCTCAAAAGGCACTGCCGTTAGGTTATGTGGGTAGATACCCACAAAAACCCACGGCAGCGCTATATTGAGGCGTACTAGGCAAGAAGGGGAGTGAGGTAGTTTGTCATTGCTTTCCTCACTGAGTCAGTACAGCAGTACTAACCCTATGAGAAGAACCTTTCACAGCATACACAGGCACTTACAGTGCCCTGAATGTCATTACTAAGCACCACCCATACCTCAGTAGCTTCCATATAATCACAGCCATGAGTGAGACTGAGACATCGGTGATACTCTAGCCTGTGCCAACAGGCACTTACTGTGTCCTGAATGTCATTATTAAGTAGCACCCATAACTCAGTAGCTTCCATATAACCACAGCCATGAGTGAGACTGAGACATCGGTGATACTCTAGCCTGTGCCAACAGGCACTGACTGTGCCCTGAATGTCATTACTCAGCACCACCCATACCTCAGTAGCTTCCATATAATCACAGCCATGAGTGAGACTGAGACATCGGCGAAAAGCCTCATTTTACTCTAGCCTGTGCCAACAGAAAAATGCAAATGTACTGCATTCATCAAGGTTAGTTGGATCCTCAATTCTCGTCCTGGCTGTGCGTCTACTGGTAATGGAATAACACCAGTCCACGGTCTCTCCGGTCTCTGATCCAAATGTAGAGCCACGGAAACCTGACCTGTAGCCTCATGTACAGTATTATTTATACAGTATTCAATTACTTCAAGGAACTCAATCCAACGCCAATTCTCTTCAGAGCAATAGATCTTCATGTACTTCAGGATCTCTCTCATTACTCTTTCAACTGGACTTGCCTCAGGATGGCGAATGGTAGATAAAACCTGCCTAATTCCTAGATTCTCCAGTTCCCGACGAAATTCTGCGCTTGTGAAGCAACTTTCATGGTCGGAGAGTATGTTATCCGGCTTCCCAAGAATCGGAATAACTCTCTCTTTCAGGCGTTTCAATACCTGCTTTGAACTTGTCTTCTGTATGGGGCATAATACTACCATTTTTGAAAATACATCCATGGCTACAAAAATGTGTCTATTGCCTCTACGTGCTCTAGGCAGTGGCCCAAAGTTATCTATGCTCATTGGCTGCCTTGGCTTCTCCGGTAACAACGGAATAGGTCGTTGTCTCATTAAAAATGGATTTGGCTTTACCCTTTGGCACAGATCACATGTCCTAATAGCATTTCTCACAGTTTCTCTCAACTTTGGCCAAGTGAATGCTTCTTCCAACAGAGCGGTAACCTTGTCTATACCGGGGTGCCCAAATGCTCTGTGTGTTAGCCACACCAATCTCTTCTGCAAAGATGCAGGAATGACAACTCTTTGGCGGGTATGGTCCACATCATCCCACTTGTGTAGTATCTGATTGTTGTTTGAGTCTTCAGTCTTTTGACTGGTTTGATGCAGCTCTCCATTCCTCCCTGTCCTGAGATAATCGTTTCATCTCTACATAGCTCCGACACCCTACATCGGAGGCAATCTGTTTAACATATTCTAACCTTGATCTACCCCTACAGTTTTTGTCCTCGACCCTTCCTTCCATAACTAAGCTTGCTATTCCTGGGTGTCTTAGTATGTGTCCTACCAACCTATCTCTTCTCTTCATTAGCAGTCGCCAGAAACATCTCTCCTCTCCCACTCGTCTTAATACATCTTCGTTTGTAACCCTATCTACCCATCTGATCTTCATCATTCTCCTGTGACACCACATTTCAAATGCTTCAATTCTCCTCTTTTCTGCTGCACCAATAGTCCAAGTTTCACTTCCATAGAGCGCCACGCTCCAGACAAAGGCTTTCAAAAATGACTTCCTAATACCTAAATCTATATTCGATGTCAGCAGATTCCTTTTTTGTAGAAATGCTTTCTTTGCCTGAGCCAACCTACTTTTAATATCCTCTTTGCTTCGTCCATCACTGGTTATTCTGCTTCCTAAGTAACAGAAGTCTCCTACTTCCTTCAGCTTTTCACCTGCCAATTTGATCTCCATAGAGGTTTCTGATTTATTTCGGCTGCATTCCAGTATTTTTGTTTTACATTTATTTATTTTCATCATGAATTCTTTCCGTAAGACGGAGTCCATACCATTCAAAAACTCATTCAAATCCTCAGGCTTGTCGGCCAAGATGACGATGTCATCAGCAAATCTCAGAGTTGAAATTATTTCTCCTTGAAACTTCACTCCCACTTTAAAATTTTCTCTAATTTCCTTCATTGCTTGTTCAATGTAAAGATTGAAAAGTATGGCTGATAAGTTGCAGCCTTGCCTTACACCTTTCTGAATACCAGCTTCAACTCGATTGACTGCTGTCTGGTTTCTGTACAGATTGTATATCACCCTCCTATCCCTGTACTTTATTCCAATTGATTTCAAAATGTCAAACAATTTAGTCCAATCAACGTTATCAAAAGCCTTTTCTAAGTCTACAAAAGCCATGAACGTTCTCTTATCTTTCCTTATTCTACCTTCTAAAATCAGCCTAAGACTTAGCACAGCTTCCCTTGTTCCTACATTTCTCCTGAAACCAAACTGGTCTTCACCCAAATCCGTTTCTATCTGGCTTTCAATCCTCTTGTAAATTATTCTAGACAGGATCTTTGAAGCATGAGTAATCAAGCTGATTGTACGGTAATCTTCACATCTGTCAGCTACCACTTTCTTTGGTATAGGGATGATTACATTCTTCTTGAAATCAGGGGGTACCTCACCTGTCTCATAAATCCTGCACACCAAGTGAAATAACCTGATCAGACCTTCCTCTCCTATGCAGCGTAGCAACTCAATCGGTATATCATCTATGCCTGGTGCTTTGTTCCTGCTTAAGTCTTCCAAAGCTCTATCAAATTCTGATCTCAATATTAAATCTCCTTTCGTATCCTCATCAATTTCCTCCTCCCTTTCCATTACATGATTCTCAATCTCCTTTCCCTTATACAAACTCTCTATGTAAGCTTTCCATCTCTCAACCTTTTCTTCCCTATCTGTTAGAGGCTTTCCATTTGTGTCCTTAATATTACAGCACTTAGTCTTCTTTTCCCCAAAAGTATTCTTAATCCTTCGATAAGCTGTGTCTACTTTTCCTAATTTCAGACAATTTTCTATACCAGCACATTTCTCTTTCAACCATTCTTCTTTCGCTTCCTTGCATTTCTTTTTAACCTCATTTCTCAGACGTCTGTATTCTGCTTTCCCCTTTTCATCTCTTAGATTCTTGTGTTTCCGCCTTTCATCCATCAATTCTAGTATATCCTGAGTGATCCACGGTTTTCTACCTATTCTTTCTTTCCTACCAATGTTTTCTTCTGCGGATTTTGTTATTTCATTCTTCAAAAGTGCCCATTCGTCTGCAATTGAAGTTTGTTTAGGGGTTTTCATTAGTCCTTCCTTTATACTCTTCTTGAATCTTTCGTTTACATCCTTCTCTTTCAGTCTGTCTATTGCCCACCTTTTTGGCTTTTGACTTTTCTTCAGTTTCTTCAACTTTAATCTGCATTTCATTACAACCAGATTGTGATCAGAGTTTATGTCAGCACCAGGATATGTTTTACAATCCAAAATCTGGTTTCGAAACCTCTGCTTGACCATAATGAAGTCGATTTGGTATCGCCCTGTATCCCCTGGTCTCATCCATGTGTATATTCTTCTATTGTGGTTATTGAATAAGGTGTTAGCTATGACCAATTCATGCTCGGTGCAGAATTCTACCAGCCTGCTTCCTCGATCATTCCTTTCACCTAATCCGAAATCTCCTACTATCTTCCCTTCTCTCCCTTTTCCTACCACAGCATTCCAATCTCCCATTACTATAACATTTTCATCACCCTTGATATACCTCAGAATTTCGTCTATTTCTTCGTAGACCTTTTCAACATCCTCATCATCAGCTTGACTGGTAGGCATATAGACTTGTACCACTGTAGTGCAGGTAGGTTTTGTATTGATTTTTGCTACAATAATCCGTTCACTATATTGCTCATAATATTCCACCCGCTGTCCAAGTTTCTTACTCAATATGAGGCCAACCCCTGCTTGGCCATTGTTTGATTTAGTGCTAATGACCCTATAGTCTCCTGACCAAAAGTCCTGTTCTTCCTGCCAGCGCATTTCACTAATCCCAACCAAATCCAACCTCAACCTATCCATTTCCCTTTCTAAGTTTTCTAACCTTCCACTTCCTAGCAGACTTCTAACATTCCACGCTCCGATCCGTAGAATGTCAGATTTCCTCTTTGTCACTTCTGTGATGTTAACCCCCTCTCGAGTAGTCCCCACCCGGAGATCCGAACGGGGGACTAGTGTACGTCCGGATTGAAATTTTACAAGGGAGGAGGCCATCATCACATGTAATTATGCATAGAGAGGTGCATATCCTCGGGAATAGCATACGGCTGTAGTTTCCCGTTGCTTTCAGCCGTGCAGCAGGACGCAGTGTAGCCATTATTGGCTTATATTATCAATATCTTAACCGTCTATAAGACTAGTAAAGAATTGATTTATTCTGAAAGGCTGCTACTCCCTTTCAGAATAAGTAAAGAGCAATTCTACTAACAAAAATACTAACCTTCTACCGTACTAACAATTAAATACCAAAACTCTACTAACAAAAAACTTAAGTTCCACCAACAACAAATACTACCACTAAAACAGTCTGTCAACAGGCACACTCACATGCACCCTCACACATCACAGTCTACTGAAACAATGAACTAAAACTAATAAACAATGCAACTGCTACCAGACACACTCACACACTACAGTCTAATAGAACAATGACATATATCTAATAGACAAACTAACTACCTACTTACAACTAAAACTAACTACATACTTACTGTACTTTTACAGTATTTGAATTGACAATATTTACAAAATGCAATTTAGATAGAAAATACTTACAAAATGTAATTTAGATTGAAAATTGACAAAAAATGCAATTTAAGGGGTGCGTATGCAAAATTGCACTAAGTGAGAAATGGTTTCATTTCGGCTGTATTAAGGTAAATAAGGAGGATTGTGTAGTCGGGAATTGGTTTTTGACGTTTGTAACAGTGTTTTATACGAGTGTATTCATAAGAGAATCTGCGTCTGATACTAGATCGTTCAGTCCATAACATTTCGTATACTGGCGAGGCGAGCAGCAAATTTATGTGAAGTGAGACGAACATTATTAGTACCGTATTGAAGCCATTGATATTTACAGTTTAAGAGCAGCCAAATAATGAATATCACCAAGCAAGTAAGAACTGAAACGAAAATTGCGCGGGGGTGTACGTCTCAATAACACCTAGTGACGAGGTAATGAAATGAAAAACACATTACTCCCCCACCCTTGAAAAAATCCTGCGGTTGCCCATGTACCAACTTAACCCCCCCCCCTTAATGAAAATAGCGTAACACCCAGAACAATTATCCATCAGCCGCCACTGGGCTTATCGTGAATGAAACCGACTGCGGAAATTCTCAACGGGACATGGGACACAATACATCCATTTCCGGGAGGAAGCCTATGGCAATGTGCTGTACATTAAGTATCTTGCTACCCTTAATTAAAAATCACGACAGACGACACACATTGAATTAAGTTTACATACTGATTTACGTTGAAGAAAGCAGATTAACAGACAACGGTACTTTATAAAGACTGTATTGTGAATAACCTCAAAAGTTTCAAATGAAAAAATAAAACCCAAATGTACTATTCACCTATTTAACGACAGTAGTAATCCAGCTATCTAGTTAAGTCTTAGAGAAATCTACTGTTTTTCAAAATAGTTTGAGATTTTTACCTGTTTCCTACAATTAAGTCTCTTAGCCATCACAAAAGAATCTAACAAAGTTATGGGACGGAAAACAGAACTACTTACGTCATTTGTACTTTAAACAAACCGCTTAAGTTCTGTGATGTGGTTTGTTCTTTGGGGCTGCACTCGGAACAGTTTTTTCGGGAATTGTCCCAACTGTTTGGCTTCCGATCGGCTTTTTACACTAAAAACTTCGAATTATCCAAAATATAATTCGAATTAACCACGATTTTTTAGCATCGATTGTATATAAAATGCTAGGGACCAAGAGAAAAATTCGAATTAAAGATGATTTCGAATTATCGAAGTTCGAATTAGCCACGTTCCACTGTATCAAAATACGATCAATTCTAGACAAGTGCCAGAAGTTGTGTGTTTAATGATTTGAAGCTGAAACTAACAACACAGAAGAATATATTTCAGCAACCATCAAACACTGCCAGTTCAAAGGCATCTTATGAGGTATGTTTAGAGCTAGCGAAAAGTAAAAAGTCTTTTAGGGAGTTTAACTGTAAAAATGGCATCTTCATTTGGAGTAATATGAAGGCTAAAAATTTTGAAACAGTTTCCTTGTCTCATAAGACAGTCAGTAGAAGAATTAATGACAAGGCTGGTTAAGTTTCAGGTTCTCTGAAGAGCATTTTGGATAAATGTTAATTTTACTCTCTAGCACTAGATGAAAGCACAGATATAGCTGACATCGGCCAGCTCCTTACCTTTGTCAGCACAATAAACGAAGAATTTGAAATTCACGAAGAACTGTTGGAATTAAGATCATTAGAAACCAGCAAAGAAAGGTATTGCCATATTCAACGCACTGGATGATGTCGTTTCTAAATATGGAGGTTTTGTGAAGTGCTCTGGCATTGCAACAGATGGAGCTAAAGCAAATGGTTTGTCCAAACAGTGGTTTAGTAGGACTGTGTAAAGAAAAAGGATTGAACCTTTTGTTTTTCCACTGCATTATCCACCAGGAGGCTCCCTGTGGAAAAATTATAAGGCTCAGTGAGACAATGAAAACTGTTGTAAATACTGAAAATTTAATGAGGGGAGGCAATAAAGCCTATACCATACATAATCTGTTGATAATGCCTCTGCCTCTCTGTATATTGCAGTTCCCCTTGCTAAGCGTCCCTCGAAATAATCGATCATCATCTTCAACCACGGGTCTTAGCGTTGTAGGTTGGTAAGATTCCTCAAGTCATCCAAGGTCTTCTGATCTCGATTCTCAATCTGGACCGCTAGAGTTTCCTCTTCTCAAGGGTAACGGCTTAATATGTCCGGTATTACATTTTCTTTCCCTGGACAGTATTCTATTTCCACATTGAATTGTTGAATATACAGGGACCATCTTGTCAACCTCTGGCTAGACAAGTCTGTCTTTAACAAAAATGTTAAAGCTTTATGGTCTGTTCTGAGGACTATTTGAAAGCCATACACGAGTTTATGCCAGGATTGCAACGCGTACAAAATTGCGAGCAACTCTATCTCTGTAATCGTGTAATTTTTCTCATGGGCTTTCAACCTCCTACTTACAAAGGCAATAAAAACTTTCTTTTCAGGCTTATCAACATTTTCCTGGAATAGCATCGCTCCTATACCAATAAGTGATGCATCCGTCTGTATGATGAATTTCTGGGTATAATCCGGGTATCCCAGCTTCACATATTCCAAAAGCATTTGTTTTGACCTCACGAATGCTTCCTGACATTGCTCCGTCCAATTCCATCTGCCGCCTTTCTTCAATAAATCCTGCAGGGGTGCTACATTCGTAGTATAATTTGGGCAGTGGTTCGAAAAGAATCCAATTACTCCCAAGTACTGTCGGACGTGCTTTACTTTCGTGGGTCGAGGGAAATTTCGAATTACCTCCAATTTATCTGGGTTTGGCTTAACTCCATTTGCATCAATAACATGCCCTAGGAATTTAACTTCCCTCTGACAGAAGTGCGATTTCTTGATATTAACCATAAAGTCAGCTTCTCGAAGGTTATCTAGCAACTTCTTCAGGTCTCTCATGTGCTCCACCAGAGATTCTGATGTGAGTAGAATGTCGTCTACATATCTGACGGTACTCTCCTTCACATCATCGGATAGATTGCGATCTAACGCTCTTATCAGGGCTGAACCAGCTGTTTTCAAACCAAAAGGTAGCCTTAAAATCGTGTATGTGTGTTGATCAAACATAAATCCTGTCAAGAGACTAGTTTTCTTCTCTAATTCAAGATGGTGGAAACTGGACGTGATATCCAAGTTTGTGAATACGGGTTTCCCTTTGAACTTCCTGAGGATTTCTTTAATAGGTGGCACTTGGTCGAACTCCGGAATAACCTTCATATTTAAATGTCTCAGGTCCAGACATACTCTGACAGTCCCGTCTGTCTTAGGTACGATTACCAATGGGCTTACATAAGGCGTATGTGTCTTCTCAATAACACCGGCCTCCACCATCTCCTGAATTGCCTCTTTCACTTTAGCATAGTGCTTTTCGGCTATAGGGTAGGGTTTCTGCCTAATGGTGTCCAATCACTGACTTGGAAAGCATAAGTGAAGTTCTTTATACGACCAGGTCTCGAGTCAAAGACCTCCTTCTGTTCCAGTAATAATTGCTCTAAATTGTCCTTCTCTTTCGGCCCAATTTTCGCTTCTTCAAGTTTTTCCGAAATATGCTCTTCCAGTTCGGGTTCCAGATCTTTTTCCAAGTCTGCGGCTATGTTTTTAGTTCTTCTTCTAACTGCTCAATAGCTAACACTTCTTCCTCAGCCACATCTCTGTTTGTATGCCATACTTGTTCATCTAACCCTGGTTCATTCTGATTGAGTGCGACCTCCAAGCCTTCGGCTTCCTCATTCACACGGAACATAACCCTGTCCTGTGCTAGGTCTATTATCGCTCTGTATTCCCTTATAAACTGTACCCCTATAATCAGGTTAAAAGGCAGTTTGTTTACTAATAGAAAACTCTGTGAAAACGTAGAGCCTCCTATCTGTAACTCTAGGAATACTTGATATTTGCATACCATCGTTCTGTCTGGAATTACACCTTTTATTTTGACACTTGAGATAGGTATTTTCAAAACATTTTCTCTCTGCGCTATCTCATTATACAAAGCTTGTGTCATAAGGCACACTGTTGAACCCGGATCTATTAAACTTCTTATTTTCAACCCTGCCACTCTTATCAAAATAATGGGCAATTCTCGTTTGACCATGACCTGTGATCCTCCTGTATCCTCAATTAACTCTTCTGGTTTGGCTATCCAATTGATGATGTTGACTGACTTCCATCCATCATTTCCAAATTCTTCTAATTTTGGCGTTTTTTTCTATAGCGCCAGTCCCCTTAGAGTTTCTTCTCTCCTGTTCGCTGCGCTGTAGCTCCAAACTCTTAGCTCCGTCTCCATACCTGTCTGACGACGTCCTATTCTGCATAACTTCTTGCCAGCGGACTTGTTGCTTCTGGGGCTCATCTCCCCTTTCATTGAGGTACTGCAATGAAGCGTGATATCGCTCCTCTACCTCATCATCGAAGTTACGTCTTCTTTCCTGGGGTCTCCAATTCCTATTGTTGCCTTCTTGGCCATTGTTACCTCCATTGTTTTGGTACAGTCTATCCCTGGTATTCTGCTTATTCCAAGAATTTCGGCCTCTTCCTCTGCCAGCACTACCTTTATACTTCGGCTGCCATCTTCTGGGTTCCTGTTCCCATTGACGTCCGTTGGAATCTAACGTATCTGTGCTAGTTGCTTTGTTGTTCTTTGGAGCTTGATACTGGTCAGTCTGCGTGTTGGTCACGTGTACCTGTTCCACGGTTCGATTCTGACGCATAGTATTTGCTGTTGTGAGGTCCAGTTGTCTAAGAACTGTCTCCATTTCCATAGCAGTTTTTGCATTAGCCGAGATTAGCAGCCTTTGGATCTCGTATGGAAGCTGTTTGGCGATAGCAATACATAGCTCCAGCTCGCTAGGTTTTTGATCAAGTTCTTTGAACCGACACATCTGAGATATGAAAAACTCTGCGTACTTTGTTGGGTTGTTGGTGCTGTATCTTTTTGAATACAAATCCAACCTCAAATTTTGCTGTGTGGCTGGGTCCCAGTACCGTTTCAAAAATGCCTCCCGAAACTCCTCAACAGTATCGAAAGTGTAGCGGAAACTGCGAAACCATAATGCACACTCCCCCTCTGTTAATTTCTCTATAGCTCGTAGCCTGCGCTCTTGTGGTATTCGCGCATCATTCAAATATTCAGACACTTCTTTCAGCCAATATTTCGGTGTCATACTACAGTGGCTACCTGAGAATTTCCTTGCTTTCTCTTCACTTGCTCTGATAACATTTATCACTTGTGTGTGCAAAGCATTTTCGTGTGGCGTCGAGGCTGCAACTGGTGCACCTGGCGTCATATAATCACTTTCGCCTGGGCCTGTAGCACTCCTTATTATAGGCTGGGTTTCCAAATCTGCCCACCTAGTTCTCCTCATATCGTCCATGCTGCCTTCGCTAGACTTAGGATCTTTCATAAGGGTTTCCTCTTGCGCGATTATCCTAGTCTCCATTTGATTGTGGCGCATCTCTGCTCTTTCCAGACGAGTAATGACCTCTTTCTCTATTCTGGTAAGCCTATCTCGATTTTCCTCGGCTACTTGAAATATTTTCTGCTTATCTTCCTTCAGGCTTCGCTTAATATGGGATATTTCATCCTCTACATCTTCTTTTATCTGAGCAAGGGTCTTGTCGTTTGCCTCTGTCTTTTCGCCTTCTCTCACTTCGAGTTCTTCTCTCAATCCTTTGATTTCCTCTCGAATGTGTCCATTGACCTTAAATATTTCATTCTGGACCTTAACAATTTCACCTCTATTCTCCTCTTGCCTTTTGTTAATTACAACAATGTCACTTTGAACTTGGTCCAGTTCTTGATGAACTTTGCTCATCTGACCCTTCATATTTCCTACCAGCTCTTTACTCTCGTTAACGACGGCCTCGATTTCACCTATTTCCTGACATTGACCTACTATATTCTGATCCTGTTTCTTTAGATCACCGTTAATTGCTCTAGCATAGCTTTTCAATTTCGTGTCCCATTTGATGTCGTTCTCTTCCAACCTTTGATCTACCGTACGAGTAAATTCTGAGAACTGTTTCGCTTGGCGTTCGAGATTTGCCTCATTTTGGATTTTAATATCCTTAATGTCGTTAGATAACGCGTCTAACCTACTGTTGGTTTCATCCTGCGCATGCTTACACGCCTGTAAATTACTCTCAAGTTTGGCTTCTATAGCCTCGAAACGTTTATCTGTCTTAACCTGCATTTCTGATATAATGCTTACAACAGTTTCTGTTACTTCGGTTTTAATTACCTCTTGCATTTGACCTAACTTATCATTTAATTCAACCTGATTAGCATTTAAACGGTTACCCAATTCAACCTGATTGGCATCTAACCGATTATTCAATTCACTCTGATTATCATCTAACCGAGTGTTTATTCCATCCTGGAAAGCCTTAGCTTCCAGCTTATTTTGTTCGTTTACAGCGTCAAAATGCAGTCTTAACCCTGCAATTACCTGCAAAATCTCCTCTGTGCCAGACATCCTTACAATAGTACACTTTGAGATGCAGGCAGGCTTCCTGGAAACATGTGTGGATACGTTTTGGAGAGAGTCACAAAACACTGTACACATACTGTAAGGTTGTATAAAACTTTGAATTTATGGATTAATTGTGGATTGGGTGCGTAGCGCTCATACCCTTGGGTAATCCTCTTCTCAATAGAGAGATTCTGCGTTACGTCAAAAGCCTACTGAACTCAAAAATCACTCAAACACAGTTTGAGGCAATAAAATAATTACTATGGTTTTCTCCATGAAATACCATAAGAATCTATGGGTTTTCCCTAAATCCCATAATTCCCACGTTGGGCGCCATGATAAATGAATACACCTTTGCGCCTATGGTGACCTGTATTTAAAACCGGCCCACATACTAGCGCCATGATAATAAAATAAGAGGTTTGCCATGATAAATAAAATAAAGATCAGGTCTTGCAATGCCAAGATATACATATTGCACTACTGAGGCGATTCCTTGATAGAATAATACCGCCCCATGTTACCTGGAGCATGGTAAATAAGGTGTTTATCAAAATTTATATTGTTTGTATCGGAGCTTAACTTAAGATTAGGTGCGGTCTTCCCCTAATTCACGTTATTCATCACTTTAATAGAGTTGTGTGCACTAAATCTAGACCGACTTCAGTTGTACCTATAGCTCCAATCACTGTACAGGACAACAATTTCCATGTACCCATGTGAGTAATCTCCATGGAAAATATGCTTCCGCCTCCAGCTAGCTTCAGACCTCGGCGTGTACCGTCCTCCCACTGAGCAGTTGCATATTCTTGATTTGAAACTAAAAGGTATCAACTCTACAATGATAAGGCACAACTCTACTCTAAAGAATTTAATTCAGTAAAATTCATGGCTTCAAACAAATAATAAGAACACAATCCCAATAAACAATACTCAAACAAACAAAGTTACTCCCACAATCCACTAATTATTCACATAGTTTAACAAATTAAATCCATATCATTATTCAATCCTTTACCATTATGTGGACTTTAAACTTCACTCAAGTGCGCTGATGCACATGTAATGTTTCACAAAAACTGTACTGTTACACTCATGTCACCTAATATGACTTCTTTAAATTCACAAAGTTACTTGTTTCTTACAACACATCTTAATTTACATCATGTGTACTGTCTGTATTATATCTCTCTCTCCCACCAAATGCTTTCATGCATTAGCCAACTCATGGGTTGCACTACAATCTACTTGCAAGACCACAATTACGTATGTCCACCCCTCCACTCCCCTCTTTTTTATAGTTCCACTGCATTATTTCACTAAATAATGTCAGTATCAACTGATATCTCCCCAGTGATTAAATATATAATTCCCTCTAGGGGTTCTCACAACGAAACACCCTCAACAGATCTCGGGTTCGTTCCCTGGTGGAACCTTCATTCAGAGCTCAACTTATCTCCGAGATCCACGTTCGATATCAGTCAGCATGACCCCCTCGGGTTCAGTAGACGGTTTTGACATACAATGAACATATCCCCAAACTGTCATATTTCTTACGTCAATAATTTTGGCTGGGCGATGATGAGTGAGTGAGTAAGGACATTTTCTTCAATTTTCTTTTTTCAGAATTTCACCCCTCCCCATGAACCCCTTATATTTGATTTATGAAAAAAAAACTGTCGAACAGCTATTTACTTACTTTAAAGCAGTTTTTCCCCCCTGAGTTTGATGAGTGAGTGAGTCAGTCAATCAGTTTAGGACACTTTCTTTCCTGTTTCCCCTCCCCCCCCCCCTGAATTTCACCCCTCCCCATGGGCCCCTTAAATTGGATTGATGAAAAAACGGTCAAACACATATTTACTTATTTTTATGCTGATTTTTTTCCGCTGAGTTTCAAACTCCTCGCCTATGTCGTTTAAGAGATACACGCTCCGTTAGGTATCTTTCAATCCCCACTTTTCACCCCTTTCACCTCATGATATACACCACATGGAAAAACCCTCAGACTCGTGTCTTCTTATTTTTAATGGTGAGTTTATATGCCGAGTATCACATCGCCCAATGAAACCAATCGGGAGATATTGCTATTCAATGAAATGCAAGTCTACCCCCTTAACACCCCTTTAGAACCTGAATATCCAAAAATCCTCTCTTTCCTTGCGGCCCTTGAGGAAGCAGCATACCGTATTTCATTCCAATCCGTTCGGTGGTTTCTGAGATTTCGCGATGAATGAATGAGTGAGTGAGAGAGTGGTATTTGACAAATATATAGTAGATAGTGTCAATTCTTTGTTATGCTAAACTCGGTTGACAGTGCTGTGTGAGCATTTGAGTAACTAACGGGATTTGATGTAAATTACCCCATTTTGTATACCGGTAGTGCAGAGCGCAACTGGCATCCAGTCGGCCGTGTCTCGACTTGAGCTATGTTGCCATGGAAACGATCTGCCTTGCCATTCCTTCATGAGTACCTTTTATGAATTTTTTAGCCTTTGCTCGAGTGCAAAAGGGCCGAAATCATAAGAATGAGAAAGACTATCTAAAATTCATGTAGCCAGCGGTTCCTTCTGGGTCCTAAACTATGTGTAAGCAAAATTTGGATGAGATTGGTGGAACGGTGTGGATTTGTATACGGAACAGACCCACATACCCACCCGCATACAGACTTTCACTTTTATATATAAGATTTGATACTAAATTTATATTATTTTGTTCAGTGAATTTCTGGAAGACTATGAAGCTACTAAAATATGGACTAGCAAGCAAAAAATAGCCTCTATTTTAACCCAAGGGGACGGCAGGGCCCAGCACGATACAAGATTGGTCTGAATTGTTAGTCACTTCTATGGTGTAATAATTCTATTATAAGATGTTAATATCCTACGGGTCACCTCCCTGAAGATAGTTTAAACCATCCTTTGTACGATAAACGTATTTTTTAGGCCATGCCTTGTTGAATCATAAGTAACGGTTAGGCTATAATACTTACATGATTCATACGTCAGCCACCTTGAAACCATTTGGCGGATGACCTTGTAGTTTGGTCAAAGGATGCTTCCCATCTGAGGGTATGTTGTTGCAAAATTTGGTAGAGATCATACGATTAGGTTAGTCGTTTTTTGACTTAAGCTTTGAACATTTGGATGGCCGCCATTACGGTTCCGTCAAGATATCGGTGATATAAAACAAGACACTGAGGTATCCTTCGATAGAGCTACCTCTGCACAAAATTTATTTCAATTCGGTTTCGTCGTCATTGAATTGATAGGGGTGGACAAATATACACTCACACACACACAGACTGGCATCTTTTGGCCCGTGTAGATCTAATAAATCTACTTACATTCTTTGCAAAGCGGCTTCGGTGGCGTAGTTGGTAGCATGCTGAGCTTCTATGCCCAAGATCGCGGGTTCAAACCCAGCCAAAGTCGTCGGATTTTTAGAGCGTTAAAAATCCCTTAGTATGCCTTCCTTCGGAAGGGAAGTAAAGCCCGTGTTCCCATGTCATAGATTTATGGCACGTTAAAGAACCTTCCACTAATTACACCTGTGTGAAGCAAAATCAGGTTAGAGATGTAAACAACGCTCAGGTTCTTACGTTCCTCGCCAGGAGCCGACTGCGGAGGCGTCTAGTAGCCAAGTTCTGAACTAGTAGTTGTTGACGGTGGCGTTTGGCGGCAAAAGTCTGCAGTCCTTACTTGAATTAAGTAACAGAAACACACACTAATACAGTCATCACAATTAACACCGGTTATCAGACAGATTCTACACGCACCCAAAGTACACGGGGCTACATGACCGCGTTGTCGCAGCCCCTAAGCTGAGGAACCATCCAACCAACCAACATTCTTTGCAAAAATCGAAAGTAGGCTATAAGCAGTTCTTGTGCAATGTTTATAGACAGGCGGAGCACTCGATGGGTTAAAGGGCGGAACAGCGAGGTCGTTTGTGAATAAATGTGAAGAGAGTGTTGATCACCATCTAGCGGAAGGAAGGTATGGAACGAAATATAAATTTTATTTTCAGTCGCTTATCCTCCAAGCTCGGCTTCTCAAAAGGAATCTACGAGAGATCATTCCTCTTCCGTCCCTAGGACTGTATTTGAGAGATGAACACACTTAGTCTCCAGATACAACTGGGGATGGTGACAGACCGATCGCCCAGGTGACCGCTAACTTGGGTCTAATGAAGGAATGGGATTTTGGAGGAAATTGACCGTGAACCTGTTAAAAGGAACCATCCCAGTATTTACCTGGTGGTGAAAATGGGAAATAACGATAATCCTTTTCAGGACAACCGAGGCGGGATTCGAACCCACGTTCTCCCGATGCAACCGTGGCTGGTACGAAATATGTCCAAGATAAAGTCATGGTGCTGCAGAACCAAGACATAGAATCAAGACTTTGCTTTTATTCGTCTCCCATAACGCTCACTTCAACGAATGGGAACTAAGTGCACTTTCACTTGTTGCCATGATAACTAGGTGTCGAACATTTGTCCACGCAAAACTGTGCACGCATTTCCCAGAAGACTTAGTGAGTTAGTTATTGTTGTTGTAAGGGGCAGAACAACGAGATCATCTGCCCCTACCCAGATGAATTCCCAGAATATATCACTGTTCAAACAAAATATATTGTCGGTAGCAAGAACGTTGATTTGCAAAACTGCTTTCATTCCCCTTCCCCCTTTGGAAATAAATCCTGCTGTTGCTCATGTCGGCTACTCTATTATCTTATGGGTGTTATGAGAGCAGGAGTTGACCAAGGTAGGTCGAGCTGGAAGATGAAAGCAAACTTGAAGCAAAGTCCACCTCAACAAGCGCCCCGCGATTGCTGACACACGTCCTACTAAGAGGACTTTAGTTTTTGATTCTTTAGAGGCATTGTGACATCGTGGTCAAGTAGCTCCCAGTATTTGTGTGTGTGTTTGTAATTGAGGTAGAAGCGGCCTTAGCTTTAAGTTAGGTACTGCCCCCGTAATTGAATTATATAGAGACCACGGTGGCTATATTGAAATTTATAAGGAGAGTTATGGCTGTCATAGTTATGACGTGGGTAGTCATGACGTAAGCACGGATGACGCAAATGCTATGCTAGCAGGCTACTTGAGCTGAGATTCTCAGTGACGTCAGCATTTTGTCGAGAATGTTCCAAGATTTACGACGCAGTCGCAGGAAACGAGGAATTCTGCTGAGGAAGAAACTATGCTATTGGAGGAGAGGCTTGAACCAATGAACGATAGTTTAAAGGAAGACGGAGATTGCTGAAACTATGGTATTTTTATTACTTTTGGAATGCAGAATTATGGAAATCCATTTGCAGTAAAAGCATTGATTTGGAATTTTGGTGAAATTTATTTTCAGTTTTTGAATTTTGAAAATCCGTCATGTATTAACGAAGTTGGAACTTTTAGCGATGACGCAGTATCACGCTTTGGAAGGGATGGAAACGCCCCTCGAGAAGTTAATAAAAGGGCTTGCGCAGAAGAGAGGAGTCTCTTTCGTTCTCTGATCATTCTGAGATCTCATTCTCAGATCATCGAAGTATATTTGTGAAAGTTCTTTTCTTATACATTCATTATAGTGAGACGTCGAAGTGAACAGCAGTGAAAAGAATCGTCTTTATAACGCGTGGCGAGGCCACTATATTAACGAGATCCAAGTCAAACTAGGTGAAGTTGAAACGGACCTTAGAAAGCTTCTATAAGTTTAGCTTCGAACAGTTAGCGGTCACCGATAAGCTAATTGTATTGTGTTGTGCTTCATAAAGTAATAGAGAAAAGCTGAACAATTTCGACCGATTAGTTTAAAAGATATTAGCAGTTTTATACGACTGACAAAAGTGATTATCTCGCCACAAGAGAAGCACTTTTGTATAGCCAGAATCAACGCAACGGCTGACGCTGCGAGTGGAATAGAAAGACTTCAGATTGCTTGGTTACACAACGATACCAGTATAATGGAGCAATTGAATACGGCAGTTTGTTCTTCTGACACTACAACCGAAGAGCAGATGGAAGGCTAAAAGGGCTTATTGCAATTGGGACATACTTCAACGGAGTAAGATAGCGACATGGAACTTCGCTAATTGCTATTCCACACAAGCGAACATGCGGTGAATACCATCTACACCCATGTTTCGTAATTAAAGGCTGAATACCATCGAACAGCCATAGAAACAATTTCATACTCTGAATATGAATAATTTCTTCGGAAATTTCTACAAAACTTCATGGCGATTGTCTACTGGAACTTCAGGGAATTTTTCAAGAGAGGTCAGGGATATCCCGACTCACAAAGAAGATTATTGCCGGAAGGATGTCTATTCGTCTTCGAGGAGCAGAGCGATTTCCGGAGAAGGAAGCAGTTCGATTCTCCGAGGGTGCTATTTCCTATTTCGAGGATGGAGCTCAACTTTAACGTGGTAAAATGGATCCATCAGCAGTCTTCTTTGGGGAATTTTCCTCTGGAACGTCAATCGGCAGATAAGGTAGTCGTGAACGTTTATTGTATTTGAGTTTACTAATGATGTTTGAGCAACCATTTTTCCCATATTTTTATCCTCATGTTTTTTGCCCTATTTTCTTGTTGAGATTCTTATTCTCAGTACACCTTGATGAGTTTTGCATTTTTCGACGATTTATTAAGACATTGTTATGTCATGGGCATAGTTAATGATTTGAATCAGTTGAGACTGACATTTAGATTTTTCAGTAATTAATATTTTTCTGTAGTCACGATGTGACTGTAAGTTAATGATTTTTATGGCAGATTTAAATTCAGACAGCGTGTCATTTTATTAAAGTAATTCTACCCCAGTTTAATTACTTTGACCAATTTTCTGTCATCATCAAGAAGGAAGAACATTTAAATGATTTTAGAGCGTTAAAATCTCTTACGTTGTCGACGATCTTGGAAATACTAGTCGTTATTTGTATTGATTGCAACACAGACATTTATCGTCAGTTATGAATGAACATTGCATCATAGACACTTTTGTGAAAGAGTAACTTTAATATTGAATTATTGAATGCATTAAAGTCAAGAACTTTTGTTAGGAGTTTTTCTCAATTAGAGAATTTAGAACGATGTTTGCATTCCCCAGTCTAATTGGATTCTATTCGACTACTTTGCATTTTAGTCGCACTTTATTTGAAGATAGTATTTTTATACTACAATTTCTTTTAAGATGTTAATCTTAAATTTTGATAGACCAGATGGGCGTATATAAGCGTATTCACTATTAAATTTGTTTGTGATTGGCAAGTTTTGACTTCATTTCGGTTCATGAATGAAATCCACGAAGGTTAAAAAGAAAACAGTTTTGAAACTATTAATGATTATAAAATTTTTTAAGTGGAACTATGAATGTATAATCGCTAGTGCAGCGCGTGTTGAAAGTCGCTGAGGTATAATGCCCTTGAATATGAAGGAGGTTCCCACAGGAATTAATGTTAAAGAATTATTTGTGGAAGTTTTGTAAGTTATGTGGAAGTTTTTAATGCCATATAGATTAATATATGGTGATTTTGGGCATATTTTTAATGCAGATTGTGCATTAACTTGTTAGCGAAGGATTTTCCGCTGGAGTAAGATTGTTATAGTTCGTTGAAAATTAATCAAGTGAGTTACTGTTATAATTAACACGAGTTTTGAAAGAATTTGAGATAAGATTTTGAATGAAGGTTGCCGTCACAAATCATTATTAAAACCTTTATTAAACCAGATTGTGACATTAATATGTATAACTAACCTTCATTGGTCGATTATATTAAACACGATTTTGAAAATTACCAACCGAATGAACATGTGGTTAATGTATTTATTAAATTAATAATTTAAACAATTTAAATGTTAATATTGTAAATAATTGCTGTAAATATTTTTGAAAATAATGTGGAACGAGAGTGATGTTAAAGGCGTGCTTATAATATTTTTATTGTCTTTGACAAATATTATAATCAATTTCTAATTGTTATAAATAATTTTTGTGATTTTGTTATAAACATTTAAGAGCTAATTAAACATTTGGATTGAAGTTAACAAGTTTAAGGAATTAACATAATGATCCAATAGGATGTGAGCAAAGTACTTGAAAGATTTGCGTAAATATAATGTGAGTTGTCTTATAGACATTTAAAAGCTTGAGGAAGCAAGCTGTATTCTTACGTAACGTAGCATGTGAGAAGGGAGTGCATTTGACCAGTATGCAACAGGCTGAGGGTAGCCCGCAGCTGTGCCAACATATGGTTCTCAGAGAGTGAGGTCGTCCGCACTTTGGCCTTGCGACTATAAATACCATTCTCATGTTTATTAAAAGGAAACCAAATGCTCTATATATGTCACACCCTGATGTCCTTTTCCAATCCAATAGTGTTATGAATATTACGTTATTTGGAGCTCTTGAGAGCTAAAATGTTCTATATCATGTTGTATGATAATTTTTGCAAGTCCTACTGGAGGACGTAGTCAGATTGACTTGGGCTACTGATAGCCACGTTGTTTTTGTTGTGTTAGTAAAATCATACCCTTTATTAGAAATAAAGCTTTTGTACAGTTCAAAGTTCTCGTCTTCGTTTTGGTTCATTTTTAAATGTCATGGTGGAGGTTATTGTGTGAACAGACTTTAGTGATCCTGTTGTCAACTCAAACCCCGAGATAATTAAGAGGTAAGTAACGGTAAGTATGAACCCCCGTCTATTTTGGTGTGTTCCACAATGATTTCCTGTGAATTTCTGCGCTCTTATCTCGATAGTATCTGTCAGTGCCATTTTCATTGATGTAGCTATGCCGGTGCGATTGATAATTGGCAATCCGATTGAGGGGGCGGATATCTGACAGCCTACTATCCAGGTAAACGGGGACAGAAAGATTGGCGCAGTCAACGTGTGGGGCATGTTCAACAACACTGGATCACCAGGTTGAACAATAGAAAGATTGGCGCACCTAAAACGTTGGGGCTCGATTCAACAGAACTGGATTACCAGGTTGAACGCCAGAAAGAGTGGCAAACCTAAAACGTGAGGTTCGATTAGACTCAAATAAAGAGGTTGATTCTTTGTTAGATGTCTAGGCCAATTGTAGAAGTTAAGAGTGTGATTATATAGGAATTAAATGTTGTATTGTATTAGGAAAATTACACTCAGAAAAGATCAGATCTTATACAACTTGAGAAAGGTTAAATGGGCTGAAAACTTAGAAAAATCGCCTATAATCTGGAATCTTATTTTATTTGACCGGCTTATGACATTTCAGTCATATTGAGGATAAAATTTAATTATTTGGATTGTAAATGTAAATTATTTGTGTTAGGATATTTTAAAATGAGCCAAAGAAATTTGAACATGTGCTTGAGTTTGTTTCAACATGAAGTATCTTCGAAGGTTAATTATAAGGTAGTTATAAGTTAGATTTAAGACAGAAAATTGATCAAAATTATATATGGTGAAAAGTGTTGCTCAAATGTTGTTATTTTGCTCTTTTGATGTATGTCCCTACAGCAATCCATTTTTGAATAATATTGTAATGGCAGATGAAAGTTTGAGGTTGATGCTAGAGGAGATGTCTGCTAACTTGAAAGCTAGCATGAACAATAGTATGAAGCAGATGCTGAATGAAAGTATAAAGGAGATGGAAGTTAGGAATACTAGTCGAATGGAGGAGAATGCTAGTAATTTGTCTGCTAATTTGAATGCAAGAATGGAGGAGAATGCTAGTAATTTGAAAGCTAGCATGGGTGAAAGTTTGAAGGTTCTTCAGACTAGTGCTGCCAATTTGGAGGAGAATATGTCGCGTTTACAGATTAATACCCTAGGAATTGAGAATACTGTAACGGACATGCGCACAGACGTGTCTAATGTCCATAAAGATGTGTCTATTGTGCATAAAAGTGTTGATGATGTTAAAAATGATGTGTCTAAGGTACAGAAAGACCTTACAATGTTAAATCTAGATGTAGCTAATGTCCGAGGGGATATTTCTTGTGCTAGAGCCGAAGTTGTTGTTGTCAAAAACGATGTAGCGACTGACCAAGACAAGGTCGAGGAAGTCCAAAAAGAAATTCAAAAAGCTAGAACTGATTTATCCAATGTTCAGGTAGATATTAATAACGTTCGTGCGGATATAACTGAGGTGCAAAGTGACATAACTAAGATTCAGGTAGAGGTCAACACAGTTTTCGTAGATATGACTAAAGTCCAAACTGATGTAAATAAAGTCAGGGAAGAAATCGAAAACTCAAAAAATCTTTGTACGCGTAATATAACTGCATTAGCGACTAGGTTAATCGATGAATCAGTTAGAACAACAACGTCTTTAGCAGAGTTGAAGTATGATGTAGAGGTCATGAGAACCCAGGTATTAGACCACAATAGAGTATTAAAAGAGGATATCGAAGTAGACATAGCCGAAATGTTAACAGCAAACGTAGCGGTATGGAAAGACGAGTGGAATAAGTCAAGTGGGGAACATGTAACCCAAATTCAGGAAAGGATTGAAAGAAAACTTGCCAGTACGCAGATAGAAATTAACAATGAAGTAGTACAGATTAGGAAAGATTTAAGCGTCAGGATAAATTCGCTATCCGAAAAACAAGTTGACGATAGAACACAACTAGATCAGGACATGCAAACTTTAAAATCTACATTAGAGGAACAGATGCATAAAGTTGTCTCGGATGTAAATGAAACGACGAGTAAACTGAAAAATTTGAAGTTAGGAGAAGCTAGTTTAATACAGGACTACAAAGAAGAGATAATCAAGAAAGTCTTAACAGAAATCACCGACAAGGATACAGAAGGCTTAGCTTGCGAATTGAATAGGAATTATGCTAGAAGACATAACCTAGAGCCAGAAGAAAGAGACGTGACTCCTGAAGAACGTGTATCCAGATTCAGAGAGGAGGATGACGAGAGGAATATGGAACCTGAGTGGAATTATCGAGATAGTGGGAAAAACTATCCGGATTCATATCCGAGGAACGTGACGGTCATTAGGAATTTCGAAGATAAACCACAAAAATTCAGTAACACTGATAGTTTGACACCTATAGAGTATGTAAGGAATCTCAAAGATTATTTCATCGAAGCTCACATTCCCAGAGAGAGAGAGATGAAGATAGTAGAGAGATATCTGATTGGAGGACCCCTTGAATGGTTTCGCGCATTTAGATACACATTCAGTAACTTTGACGAGTTTGCAGAGGCATTAATCAAACGATTTTGGTCCATAGAAGCGCAGAATTCGTTAAGAGCGGAGGTGTATTCAAGAAAATACTCAGGTACTCTTCCAACGAGGTACGCTGATTTCTTTACGAGTCAGTTGTCCCGCTTGAGATTTTTGCAACCCCCATTGTCCACGGAGCAACTAATAGATGCGATTTCTCGTATGCTGCCAGTTGAGGTGAGAAGACTTATAATTTCGTCCAACATCAGGGATTTATCCAGCAAGGATGAATTACTGAGAAGATTAGACTACACAAGTCCAATGCCTAACGTAGTCCAGAAAGGTCAAAGGCAGGAATTTAAAGAAATCAATACGGTATACATGGACCAAGTCCAACAAACTGACAAGCCAGAGGAGGAGAAAACTGACAATGTAGGTCCTCACAGGAATAATCAGTTTAGAAATTACAGATCACAAGGTTACCGACCGTATCAACAGAGAAGAGGTTGGAACTAAAACCGAGGAAACTACAATGGAAGAGGCAGATATTACAACAATAATGGGTATAACCGTAACTATAATAGGAATAACCAAAACCAAAATAGAAACCAGAATACTCAAGGTCAGGTTATGACACCTGATCAGTATCAGCAAAGAGAGAAGGAAAGCCAGCAATACTTAAAAGAATTAAGGGATAAAGAAGCTGACAATCAAAAGAAAAGGCAGGATGTTGTAATCGATCCTGGGCCTTCTACGAGCCAGCAGAATTTTGAGGTCGGTAACACAAAAAAAAACGCCGATTTCTCAACGTCAGTGAGAACCTGTAAATACATTGCCACACCACACCTGATTACGATTAATGAGATATACGAAGTTACCGATGAAGATTTACTAGAAGAGAGGGGTATTGTTAAAGAGGAAAGACCATGTGCATTACCTATTATTGCTGTACGGATAGATGGACAGCAGTTCAAAGCCCTGATGGATACTGGTGCTATTATTTCCATCATTTCAGAGGAATGCTATCAAAGTCTGCTAAGAGGAGAGAACATGACAGTTCTACCTGTTTCTACCGTCAAAGTAAGAGGGATATTCCAAGATAAGGCAGTGAAATGCAAGATTCAAGTGTTATTGAACTTTGAGATCAATGGAAGGAATTATGAACAGATCTTCATTGTGGTGAGCAAGATCAATTTTGATATGGTGCTTGGAATCGATTTTATATCGAAGGTCGGAGCTATTATTGACATGAAGAACAGAAGTATTAGCTTTAATGATGGGTACATAATCACAGAAGAGATAGAAGAACAGGACGTGAAAAACAGTCTGGAAATAGACCTTAGGGAAGAAATTTTGAATACAATAATTAATGAAGTGGAAAACTTAGAAGAAATACCCAGTAGAAAAACTGAAGGATTTGAAGAAATTCAGGGGGAATTTGAGGATCTGATAAAGGAATTCCAAGATATTTTCGATGAAAAGCCTGGATTGATTAAGGATTATAAGTACAAGATAAGACTGACAGATGAAACCCCTTACCAGAAGAGAATATACCCCATTCCTGAGAAATACTATCAAGAAGTACGAGGGTTAATCAGAAAAATGGAGGTAGACGGGATTATTAGAAAACAGGCGTCGTCTTATATAAACCCCATCACAGTAGTGAAGAAAAGTAATGGTCAGATACGTCTTTGTCTCGATGCCAGGACCATCAACTTGAAGATTCTTCCAGAAAACGACAGACCACCCAAGATTAGAGATCTGCTTCGGAAATTCAAAGGGAGAGCTTGTTTCAGCGTTCTTGACTTGACGTCTTCATTTTATCAAGTTCAATTAGAAGAGGATAGTATGCAGTACACTGGATTCCTATTTGACCAGACGTCATGGGTCTTTGCCAGAATGCCTTTTGGAATGGTTAACAGTGGACCAGCACTTATTCGAGCACTTGATAGTAAGCTCACTGACGAAGTGAAAGAAAATGTAATCTGCTACATTGACGATTTAATCGTATCTTCACCCAGCGCCGCAGAACATTTAGTGCACTTGAGAAAGTTGTTCGAGAATTTAAGGGAGGCCAATATCAAGGTGAACTTTGGAAAATGTCAATTCTTGAAGAAGGAGATAAATTACTTGGGGCATACTATTGATAAAGATGGATATCATCCAAACATGAAAAAAGTAGATGCGATCACGAGATTTCCAAAGCCAACTAAGGTGAAACAAGTCAGAGAATTTGTAGGTGCATGCCAATTTATTAGCAGCCATTGTCCAAGATACTCGGAAATTATGGCTCCTCTGTATGACTTACTCAAGAAGAACAACAGATGGAAATGGAGTACCGCTGCAGACGAGGCTTTTGAGAAAGCAAAAGAGATGCTCAGAAATAATGTGAAACTGGAGTACCCAGACTTTGAGAAGGTGTTTTATATTGAGTCTGATGCATCAAGAATAGGCATTAGTGCAGTCTTATACCAGAAAGACGAGGCAGGCAACAAGCACTACATTGCGTTCACTAGTCGGAAGTTGAAAAAGCACGAGGAAAACTACTTCACGACAGAGCTTGAAGCGTTAGCTTTTGTGACAGCTTTACAAGCCTGGAAGAAAATCCTGCTGGGACATAAGGTCATCATTATTACTGACCATAAAGCACTACAGTTTATGTTGCAAACTGACATGTCAAGTGATAGATTGACACGTTGGGCTTTGTTCACCCAACAGTTTAACGCTACTATCGTCCACCAGCCTGGGAAAGATAACTTACTGGCTGATGCTCTATCACGTAACCCTATTAAAAATGTGCAGATACACCATGTACAGTTGGAGCAAGAAGATGAAGATACCGTTAGGAGGTTAGCCCGAATCGGTGTGTCACAGAAGAGACACGCTCCAATAAGGAAAATGTACAGGTTCCTCAAGGGTTACATGGACAATACGGATGTTGACTATGAGGCTACACGGAGAAATTCACGACACTTTGTCTTGAGTGGAGACATCGTATGCAAGTATGCTGACTCTGCGCATACAAAACTTCGAATAGTCGTGCCACCTAAACTTGTTGTCAATTTAGTGTGGGTAGCTCATCACGCAACTGGACATGCCGGTTTAGATAAAACTCTTAATACACTTAAAGAGAGATTTATTTGGACTAACATGCGTTCCAGCATTGCCAAGGTCATTAGATCCTGTGACAAATGTCAAAGAGCAAAGTATGCTTCTGCTTTACTAAAGGGAAAACCGAAGGCGATGATTCCTTCTAAGCCAAACGAACTCATGGCGACGGATATATTTGGCCCCTGTCCGAAGGGATACCAGGGTAACCAATACTTGTTGGTGACCGTGGATGTTTTCTCAAAATTTGTTACAATGAGTCCCATGCAGAAAGCTAACACGAGGAACGTTGTAAGCAGACTGGAAAATGCTGTATTTCCTAAAGCTGGTATACCGGAATATCTACTGTCAGATCATGGAACGCAGTTTACGTCCGTGGAATTTGCAGCGGATATGGAAAGGCTTGGCATTAAGCACTTATTTTCAATCGTGCGTTACCCTGAATCGAATTCCTCAGAAAGATATATGGCTGAATTTTCGAAATTCTGTCGAATTTTCTGTCCAAATGATCATTCTGGTTGGGTGAGATTTGTACCCCTTATTGAGGAATGTCTGAACTCTACAGTGCAGGAGAGCACAGGAGAAGTGCCAATGCGACTTCATCTAGGAAGAAACCCAGAAAGGCCGTGGGATAATCTTTTCAACCACATACCGAGAGATCCCGACCTAGGAAGACAGCAGAGGATTGACAAGGCAAAGGAACAACTCCAGAAAGCAGCAGAGAAACGATTGAAGAGAGTAGCTGGAAAACGTTTTGGTACACCCTTTCAAGTTGGAAATCTTGTATTATTACGCAGACCTGTCAAGGCTGATATGACCAAGAAAATCTACCCCAAATTTGGATTAGTGTTCCTGGGGCCATTTAGGATTACGAACGCTTATGGAAACAACTGTTATGAACTCTACGATGATGAGAATAATGTCGTTTACGGCAAGTTCAATGCTGGAAATTTAAAAAGATACTATCCTAGAGTAAGCCAGTAATAATTCAATTTCGTGTTCAAGAGAGTTGAGATACTTGTAACATTGGGTTTAAAAACAATTTGCAACTGTTTTTAAAACGTGGTGAGAGGAGAATGCCCCCGTAATTGAATTATATAGAGACCACGGTGGCTATATTGAAATTTATAAGGAGAGTTATGGCTGTCATAGTTATGACGTGGGTAGTCATGACGTAAGCACGGATGACGCAAATGCTATGCTAGCAGGCTACTTGAGCTGAGATTCTCAGTGACGTCAGCATTTTGTCGAGAATGTTCCAAGATTTACGACGCAGTCGCAGGAAACGAGGAATTCTGCTGAGGAAGAAACTATGCTATTGGAGGAGAGGCTTGAACCAATGAACGATAGTTTAAAGGAAGACGGAGATTGCTGAAACTATGGTATTTTTATTACTTTTGGAATGCAGAATTATGGAAATCCATTTGCAGTAAAAGCATTGATTTGGAATTTTGGTGAAATTTATTTTCAGTTTTTGAATTTTGAAAATCCGTCATGTATTAACGAAGTTGGAACTTTTAGCGATGACGCAGTATCACGCTTTGGAAGGGATGGAAACGCCCCTCGAGAAGTTAATAAAAGGGCTTGCGCAGAAGAGAGGAGTCTCTTTCGTTCTCTGATCATTCTGAGATCTCATTCTCAGATCATCGAAGTATATTTGTGAAAGTTCTTTTCTTATACATTCATTATAGTGAGACGTCGAAGTGAACAGCAGTGAAAAGAATCGTCTTTATAACGCGTGGCGAGGCCACTATATTAACGAGATCCAAGTCAAACTAGGTGAAGTTGAAACGGACCTTAGAAAGCTTCTATAAGTTTAGCTTCGAACAGTTAGCGGTCACCGATAAGCTAATTGTATTGTGTTGTGCTTCATAAAGTAATAGAGAAAAGCTGAACAATTTCGACCGATTAGTTTAAAAGATATTAGCAGTTTTATACGACTGACAAAAGTGATTATCTCGCCACAAGAGAAGCACTTTTGTATAGCCAGAATCAACGCAACGGCTGACGCTGCGAGTGGAATAGAAAGACTTCAGATTGCTTGGTTACACAACGATACCAGTATAATGGAGCAATTGAATACGGCAGTTTGTTCTTCTGACACTACAACCGAAGAGCAGATGGAAGGCTAAAAGGGCTTATTGCAATTGGGACATACTTCAACGGAGTAAGATAGCGACATGGAACTTCGCTAATTGCTATTCCACACAAGCGAACATGCGGTGAATACCATCTACACCCATGTTTCGTAATTAAAGGCTGAATACCATCGAACAGCCATAGAAACAATTTCATACTCTGAATATGAATAATTTCTTCGGAAATTTCTACAAAACTTCATGGCGATTGTCTACTGGAACTTCAGGGAATTTTTCAAGAGAGGTCAGGGATATCCCGACTCACAAAGAAGATTATTGCCGGAAGGATGTCTATTCGTCTTCGAGGAGCAGAGCGATTTCCGGAGAAGGAAGCAGTTCGATTCTCCGAGGGTGCTATTTCCTATTTCGAGGATGGAGCTCAACTTTAACGTGGTGAAATGGATCCATCAGCAGTCTTCTTTGGGGAATTTTCCTCTGGAACGTCAATCGGCAGATAAGGTAGTCGTGAACGTTTATTGTATTTGAGTTTACTAATGATGTTTGAGCAACCATTTTTCCCATATTTTTATCCTCATGTTTTTTGCCCTATTTTCTTGTTGAGATTCTTATTCTCAGTACACCTTGATGAGTTTTGCATTTTTCGACGATTTATTAAGACATTGTTATGTCATGGGCATAGTTAATGATTTGAATCAGTTGAGACTGACATTTAGATTTTTCAGTAATTAATATTTTTCTGTAGTCACGATTTGACTGTAAGTTAATGATTTTTATGGCAGATTTAAATTCAGACAGCGTGTCATTTTATTAAAGTAATTCTACCCCAGTTTAATTACTTTGACCAATTTTCTGTCATCATCAAGAAGGAAGAACATTTAAATGATTTTAGAGCGTTAAAATCTCTTACGTTGTCGACGATCTTGGAAATACTAGTCGTTATTTGTATTGATTGCAACACAGACATTTATCGTCAGTTATGAATGAACATTGCATCATAGACACTTTTGTGAAAGAGTAACTTTAATATTGAATTATTGAATGCATTAAAGTCAAGAACTTTTGTTAGGAGTTTTTCTCAATTAGAGAATTTAGAACGATGTTTGCATTCCCCAGTCTAATTGGATTCTATTCGACTACTTTGCATTTTAGTCGCACTTTATTTGAAGATAGTATTTTTATACTACAATTTCTTTTAAGATGTTAATCTTAAATTTTGATAGACCAGATGGGCGTATATAAGCGTATTCACTATTAAATTTGTTTGTGATTGGCAAGTTTTGACTTCATTTCGGTTCATGAATGAAATCCACGAAGGTTAAAAAGAAAACAGTTTTGAAACTATTAATGATTATACAATTTTTTAAGTGGAACTATGAATGTATAATCGCTAGTGCAGCGCGTGTTGAAAGTCGCTGAGGTATAATGCCCTTGAATATGAAGGAGGTTCCCACAGGAATTAATGTTAAAGAATTATTTGTGGAAGTTTTGTAAGTTATGTGGAAGTTTTTAATGCCATATAGATTAATATATGACTAGGGTGAACCCGTTGAAATTCAACGGAATACTAAGTCCCTGGGTCGGTAAAACTGCAGTGGCTAAATCGGACCCCAAAAATTAACGTATAGACTGAAGTGTGTAGTAACTATGTGTAGAGAAATTTTGGTTCAATGTCTCTTAAATGTAGTGATGTTGGAGTACCTCCTTAAATACAACATTTATTGTCCTATGGACCGCCGGCAGTATTTGTACTTTCAAACTATCAAATGATCGAACTCGAGACATTGCTACGTACAGCTGGCTATGGCTAAATACAGGCTGGGGTAAATATACACCAACACGGTCTAAAGTCGAGCTTTGTTAATTGTCATTCAGAATCCAAGGCGAATAGGAAACTGGCGTCTTTTAAAATTCAATGGAAGAGTTGTGTCGGATGGTGTTAAATAAATTCTAGGAATCAGAACTCTTTGTCCAACACTTAACCCTGTAATGAATTCAAGATCTAAACGACTGTCATGCATTTTTCGTACTATTAATCTTGTTCCATTTAGAAGCTCCTGTGTAGCAATTATTTTTCTTAATAACATTACGATCGCTCCAGGTTTTAAGTTAAGGACATGAGGAGGCATGCCACTTAAGTCTAAGCTGTTCAGAATCTCTATGGGAAATTGGAGAGTTTCATTTTCATCTTCAGTAAATAAGTTATTTACACTGATGTACGTTCTAGCCGTTCCGTGTAGAAGATCTATAACTTTAGATTTGATTTGATCACAGTGTTGGTTTTTAGGGGCAAGAATGGCAATTTTAGATAAACTTACAGCATCTTCTGGTGACTGAAATGTATTCCCGTAAATTTCAGAGACAATGTCTTCTTTCACGATGACAGATGGTGGTAAATCAATAACAGATTGCTCTGCCGATTCCTGATTCACGGAAGGGTAATCTCCATTACCAATTTTCAGCAAAAAATCAGTGAAGTCTAATTCTTATGGTCCTGCTCACATATTTTTAAACAGATGAAATATTTTTAATTCTGACCAAAGAGGAGAAAATTCAACGCAGTTCTGAATAACAGCTTGTGTGGAAGCATGCGGAACAACAGACAAAACTTGTCTAAAATCTCCACCCAGTACAATAACTTTCCCTCCAAAAGAGATGGAATTACCCATGATGTCTTGCAAAAGTCTATTAACGCACATCAGGGTTAGCCATTGGTGCTTCATCCCATATAATCACTCTTGTTGACCTGATATCATGTGCTCCTTTACTGTTCATTTCGAAGATGAAACAGAAGCTTCGTGTAATTTCAGCGATAATTTAAATCTGCTGTGTACCGTACGGCCATTGGGTAATAGCATGGCAGAAATTCCAGTCCACGCCACTGGTTTCACTTCGAAACCCAAATCAGTGAACCTTTTTAATGATACACTAGTTGAAACCCGTCAATACATGACGGCCAATAAGAAAATATTTACTGAAGAATTTTATTATATACGTTCTTTGTACAATTATTTTTTGGCACTATTGAAACTTTAAGGGCGTCAAATGATTGCCCTCTAGACACTGCAACATACTGCTGGCCATGATTGAAAACTTGATGAGGCAAATTGAGACCTATACGTTCCATAATTCCCCCTTGAGCTTTATTGATTGTGATAAAGTATGCCAAGCGAATCGGAAAATGTTGCCTCTTAAAAGAAAATGATTGTTTTATCCGGTGGTGTTAAATCAAGTCGAAGGATTAGACCTTTCTGCCTAATTTTAACTGCACTTATTTCCAAATCCAAGCATTTTCATGCATATTTCATATAATTAATATGGAATTTTAACTGCACTTATTATTTCCAAATTCAGGCAATTTTCGTACATATTTCTTATAATTAATATAATTAATATGGTAGCATTTAGATGCCCTTAGGAAACTTCAGATTTCTCAGGAGCATATCTATGGGTCAATCGTTTGGAGTATGTGGAAGCAAATCACTTAATTCCAAGGAATTCAAGAATTCTGAGGAGTCAAATATATACAACTGGCCGCAGGAACCGTCGCTTATAATTTTGGAATATACATTAACGAAGTTCTCTCTTAAATTCCTTGAGATATCATTTCCAGTGAAAAATTGTTGCAGTCTGTCAAATATTTTATATAGGAAGATTAATTTTGCCATTACAACACCAACGGTCAAAGTAACCAGGCGTAGATTTCTCGCTACAGAAATACAGTGCAGAACAATGTTTACATTTGTTCGTCAAGGACCATACACTGTACGGCATAATATCTGGAATTGTTTCTGAAATGGCATTTTTATATTAGATTTTAAAATGGCTTCGTATTTTCTACGATTTCCCACTTTTTTGTGGCTAATGTTCTTTTTCGTCAAATGGGTATATTTATTGCAGCATTTCTCTCCAAATTAACGTCATATTCAATAACACTATAGTGGCCTGCATCAACGCAGCCGCCAAATATTAAATGGCAAATAATACTTCCATTGCCAAAATCAACAGCGCGGTTAGACTCATTGTTATGTACTCTAAACAAATGATCAATAAACAATAATATTCACGTATACAATGAAGTTCAGATACTTTCATTCTCAAGTTTGTTGCTGATGAGAATGCGATGATTCTGATCGCCAATAATAAAATCCTTATAATTATTCTTGCCAGCAAAAATTTTTGCAATTTGCTTGCAAACGCAGCTCAGGAGAACATCCTGCATTTTGGAATAAACAGTACGAAACTGCTCTAAATAAGCAATTTCCATCACCTGATGTAGGTACAATCCTTTGCATTTCCATGACAGTAAATTAAGCAAGGGAGCATACTTCGCCAACTACTGGAATGAGCATAGACTCACTTCGACAGCCACCGTAATGGAGGGAGTTTAAGAGTTAGACTATATGCTCAGTGCTTGTCAAAATCGTATTAACATAGGGAAGCCCAATCTGAAGGCTACATTCTGAGCTATCGCCCCGGATTCCAGGTTCGATCCCTGGTTTGCCAAGAAATTTACTTCTGGTCTGAGGGCTGGAACGGGGCGCACTCTTGAGGCAAAACTCAGGAGAGCAAGGTTAGATTCCTATCTCAACAATCTGGGATGTGGTTTTCCGTGGTTTGCCACGTCCACTGCAGGTAAATACCGGGATAGTTCGTAACTTAAAGCCTCGGTCGTCAATTCCTCATTCCCCACTTGAATTACAAATGCACACATCAGTACAGCCATCACAATAACACAGGTTATCAGAGAAAATTTTACACACACACACCAAAGTAGATGGGGTTGAATGACCACGATGTCTAGAGTCCATCAAATGAATTATATTCGTCAATTGTCTCTCATGGCGAAAGCGATTGAGGCCATCTTTTATTTAATAATTTAAAAGTATATGGCAATGTAAATCGTGGAGAATTCCTTCCTGTACGGGAATAATAAAAGTAAAATATGTTAAGACGATGAATTACCAATAGCCAGAAAGAATAATTAGGAAATAAAAATACATGTCTGAAGTGAGACTCCTTCGACTATGCAAAATTCATTTCTGGGTCCGCAATGTTACCCCTGAGCCACCCAGTCAACAGACTTCTAAACCAATATTAGGTTACTTAAACAACAAACGAACTCAAATGCCTGTTGAAGTTCTTCAATCCCCTCTTTTTAATTCTCAAAAAGATCACACTACGATACGGTGAATCCTTTATCCACCATTTCTCTCGAACTGTAATTCTGGTCTGAGGGCTGGAACGGGGCGCACTCTTGAGGCAAAACTAAGAAGGGCAAGGTTCGATTCCCATCTCAACAATCTGGGATTTGGTTTTCCGTGGTTTGCCACTTCCACTGCAGGTGTAATTCTGGTCTGAGGGCTGGAACGGGGCACACTCTTGAGGCAAAACTAAGTAGGGCAAGGTTCGATTCCCATCTCAGCAATCTGGGATGTGGTTTTCCGTGGTTTGCCACTTCCACTGCAGGTAAATACCGGGATAGTTCCTAACTTAAAGCCTCGGTCGCCAATTTCCCATCCCCCACTTTAATTACAAATGCACACATCAGTACAGCCATCACAATAACACAGGTTATCAGAGAAAAATTTGACACACACACACCAAAGTAGACAGGGCAGAGTGACCACGATGTCTGAGTCCAACAAATTAATTATGTTCGTCAATTGTCTCTCATGGCGAAAGCGATTGTGGCCATCTTTTATTTAATCATTTAAAAGTATATGGGAACATAATCGTGGTGAATTCCTTACTTTATGGGAATAATAAAAGTAAAATATGTTAAGACAATGTATTACCAATAGGCAGAAAGAATAATTGAGAAATAAAAATATATGTCGGAGGTGGGATTCGAACTGCTTCCATTGCGCGATGCATAAATTAAGAGTTTTGAACGCTACCGTCTGAGCTACCGAATCACTGATAGAAGAGTCCAATATTAAGGTACTTAAAGAACATTCTCACTCAACAGTCAGTATAAGTTCTTCTAAATTTCCCGTCGTTTATAATATTCTATTCCTGTTTATATCGTGGAAACTTCATAATCAATATTCCCCTCCTTTATTATAATTCTTTTAAATAACTATTACATTCAAACGCGGTGGACATCCGCCATGTCTGTCATTAACCAAGATGATTCTGCGCATGCGCTTGAGCCAATAATTTTGCAGTTTTGTTTGTAAATTTAAAAATATGAGGTAACATATTTGTTTATTTTAAAGACACTCTGCAAATCTACAGGCCTACAGCTTTCGACAGATTGCTCTACGAAGTGAATCGGTTCTACCGTTCCCTCAAACTCGCGGTAACAAAAATCAGCTTAGTGTTTTAAATATATAGACTAGTTGAAACCCGTCAAAACATGACGGTCAAAGGGAAAATATTTACTGAAGAATCTCCTTATATAGGCCTAATGTACATTCTTTGTACGATTATTTTTTGGCTCTATTGAAACTATAAGGGCGTCAAAAGATTGCACTCTTGACATTGCACTCTTGACATTGCAAAATACTGCTGGCAATGACTGAAAAATTGATGAGGCAAATTGAGACCTGTACGTTCCAGAGTTTCCCTTTGAGCTTTACTGATTTTGATAGAGTATGCCAAACGAATTGGAAAATATTGCCCCTTAAATGAAAATTATAGTGTTATATCGGATGGTATTAAATCAAGTCGAAGGATTAGACCTCACTGCCTAATTTTAACAGCATTTATTATTTCCAAATCCAAGCAATATGGTTGCATTAAGGAGCCCTTGGGAAACATACAGATTTCTAAGCAGCATAACTATGGGTCAAGCATTTAGAGTATGTGGAGGCAAATCTTATAATCCAAGGAATTCAAGAACTCTGAGGGGTCTAATACAACTGGCTGCAAACCATCGCTTATAATTTTGGAATATAACGAAGAAATGCGATGGTGTGCAAAACATGACGCTCATTGAGAAAATATTTACTGTAGGACTTTCTTAAATGCATTCTCTGTATGATTGCAGAGAAAGATCGAATTTGCAACATATAACTGGCCATTACTGAAAACTTGCGTTACGTTTGCGTTAACCTTTTTCCCCTCCAGGGTTGCCTTTTCCCACGGAGTAAGCGAGGGGTCCCATCTCTACCGCCACTAAAGGCAGTGTCCTGGAGCTTGTGACTCTGAGTCGGAGATACAACTCGGGTGTGTGACCAGCACTACGCCCAGGCGGCCTCACTTGCAAAGCGATCAGGGACCTGATGAAGGGTTGGTAAGAGCGGGAGGGTTAGGCAAGGAAGTGGGAAGGAGGCGGCCGTGGCCTTACGGTAGTTACCATCCCGGCATTTTCCCGAAGACGAAGTGGGAATCCACGGAAAACCACTTCGAGGAAGGCTGAGGTGGGAATTGAATCCCCTCTACCCATTTGGACCACCCGAGGCAGAGTATACCCCGTTCCAGTCCTCATACCACTTTTCAAAGTTCGTGGCAGAGCCGGGAATCGAACTCAGGACGGGGCGGCAGCTAACCATGCTGACCACTACGCTACAGAGGCGATCTTCGGAGGCAACGACTGAAAACTTGATGAGGCAAATAGCGACCTAAACGTTCCCGAGTTCCCCCTTCAGCTTTATTGATTGTGATAAGGTATGGCAAGCGATTGGAAATTGGTGCTCTAAACGAAAATGGAAGTGTTTTATCGGATGGTGTTAAATAAAGTCGAAGGATTAGAACTCTCTGCCCAATATTATCTGCACTTATTATTTTCAAATCCAAGCAATTCTCATACAATTAATCTGGCACCATTTAGGAGCTCTTGGGAAATGTTCAGATTCCTAAGGAGAATAACTGTGGCTCGAACATTAGGAGTATGAATATGTGGAAGCAAAATTCCGAGTAATTCAAGAATTCTGTAAGAAGTATCTGGCTTTCACATTCATTATTTAATCTGTAACAGTGGTGTATACTTTTGTTACCTTAGTGTTTTAAATATATACTAGATGAAACCCGTCAAAACATGACGGACAATGGAAAACAAATTTACTGAAGAAGCTTCTTATATAAGTTACATTCTTTGTACGATTACTTTTTAGCACTATTGCAACTTTAAGGGCGTCAAAAGATAGCACTCTCAGCATTGCAACATATTGCTGGTCATGACTGAAAACGTGATGAGGTCATCATCATCTTGCACAGTTTCCAGCCACTGGCCGGGTCTGTTTGCAACACAAGCCTCTCCAACGTCTTCTGTGTTCCCACCATCTCTCAGCCTCCACCCTTGTCCAGTCTTCTCCTCTCTTCTTCACGCTTTCTTCCACCCCCTTCAGCCACATGTCTCTCGGTCTCCCTCTTGGTCTCTTTCGTTCCCACTTCGTCTCGTGTATCCTCCTGGGTATCCTCTTCTCCTCCATTCGTTTTACATGTCCATACCATCTAAGTCTAGATTTCTCTATACCATCCTGTAATGGTTCCTCCTTCATTAATTCTCTGGTCCTCTCATTTCTTATTCTGTCCCTCTTTGTAGCTCCAATACTGCTTCTCAAGAACCTCATCTCACTGGCCTGTATTTTGCTCTTCTCCCTTCCTTTCATAACCCAGGTCTCCGAGGCATACGTCAGGATAGGGACATAGTACGATATATGATCTACTTGCTGTTCTGAGGGACATCCCTGCTCCATAACATGCTTCTCACACTCCTCCGGAATGCTTCTGCCTGTCTCCCCCGCTCATTTATTTCTCTACCGTTTCTTCCATTCTCTTGTATCAGGCTTCCCAGATACTTGAAACTCTCCACTTTCTTCAGCTGTTCCCCACCAATTGTTATTCCCGTTGTGGTCCTTTCCTTCTTCCTTGTTGTGATCACCATCTCACTCTTATTTATGCTAAATTTCATCCCATATCCTTGTATTATTCCTTCCCACACGTCCAACTGTTCCTGTACCTCCTCCTCCTTGTTTCCACAATCATCAAATCATCCGCAAACACCATTGCTTTCATCTTTCCTTCCCCAATTACTTGTGCCGCTCGGGTCATTATGTCATCCATCACCACAATGAAAAGTAACGGTGACAGTGCACTTCTTTGTTTCAGGCCGTTTCTCTGTTCCACCCAGTCCGATCTCTCTCCTCCCACTTTCACATAGCTCACGCTTCCCTTGTACATCTCTTTTATCCTCCTTATAGTCCATTTTTCTAGTCCTCTATCCTCCAGGGACTTCCATACTTTGTTTCTGCATACACTGTCATATGCTTTCTCAATGTCCAGGGAGGCCATCAGTAGATCTGTTCCATACTCATAGTGCTGTTCTCGTAACTGACTTACAGCAAAAATCAAATCCACTGTGGACCTTCCTGCTCTGAAGCCATGTTGTTCTTCCCTCATCCCTCCTTCTATCCTTGTCCTAATTCTCTTTTCCAAAACTTTCTCGAAGATCTTTGCACAATGACTCATCAGTGTTATTCCCCGATAGTTTCTGCATTCTGTTCTACTACCTTTCTTGAAGATCGAGACAATTATTCCCTTTTCCCAGTCCTCTGGGGTCTTCCTTTCCTTCCATGCTGCCTTCATCACTCGGTACAACCATTGTATCCCCACCTCTCCTGCTGCTCTCACCATCTCCACACTCAACTCATCCACACCCGGTGCCTTCCCTCCTTACATCTTCCTCACTGCATCTTCCACTTCTTTCCATGTTAAGTCCTTTTCGGTTGGCAGTTCATCTACTGTACCTCTTCCCCGATTTCTTCTTCCTCGCCGTGGTTTCCATTTGGGTTCAGGAGTTCTTCAAAATATTCTTTCCACATTTTCTTCAGTTCTTCCCTATTTTCTATCCCTTGTCCCCTTTTGTTCACCATTCTGACATAATCCGTAGGATCCTTCCGCCTCTTATTCTTTACCATCCCATACAGGACCTTTTTTGTACCTTCACTATCCTGCTGGTCATGACTTAAAACGTGATGAGGTAAATAGCCCAATACGTTCAAGAGTTTCTCCTTGAGCTTGATTGATTGTGATAAAGTAGGCCGAGCGAATAGGACATTGTTGCCTATTAAAAGAAAATGTACTGTACCTGCAAGTGTTTTATCGGAAGGTGTTAAATCAAGTCGTAGGATTTGAGCTCTCTGCCTAATATTACTGCACCTATTATATCCGAATCCAAGCAATTTCTTACATATATCTTACAATTAATATATTACCATATATGAGTCCTTGGGAAACGTTCAGATTTCTAAGGAGCATAACTATGGCTCAAACGTTCGGAGTATGTGGAGGCGAATCACTTAATTCCAAGGAATTGAAAAATTCAATAATAGGGAAATGAAGTAGCTGGCTTTCATCTTCAGTATCCAATCTGTTAACGCTGATGTATGTGTTTGAACTACTGGATATAAGTTCAATGACTTTTAAATTAATATCATTACATTGTTGAAGGTTGGCAAATATTTTATATTCCAGCAGTTCAATTTTACCCTCACAACAGTAAAGACCAAAGTAACCACGCATAGATTTTACGCAAGAAAGGTGCAATGTAGAACAATGTTTACATTTGATCGTCAAAGACCTTACAGTACACTGTACTGCATAATATCTGGAATTGTTTCTGAAATGGCCTATTTAAATTGGATTTTAAATGTGGCTTCGTATTATTCGATAACACTCTAGTGTCCTGCAATAACGGAGCCGCTAAATATTACATGGCAAATAATACTTCCATTGCCGAAATCAACTGCGTAGTTAGACTCAGTACTCTAAACAAATAATCATTAAACAATTGTCTTATACAATGAAGTTCAACATGACCGTCCAGAGACTTTCATACTCAAGTTGGTTGGTGAGGAGAATGCGATGAGACTGATCGCTTAAAATAAATTCCTTATAATTGTTCCTGCCAGCGAAATTTTTTGCGATAGCTTGAAAACGCAGCTCAGAATGACGTTCTTCATTTTGTTATAAACAGTACAAAACTGCTCTAAATAAGCAATTTCCATCACCTGTTATAGGTTATGACAGTACATTTTGCAGGGGAACATAGAATCACTTCGCCAACTACTGGAACGACCATAGGCCTATACTTAATACTCACTTCGGCAGTCACCCTAATGGAGGCAGTTTTTGAATTATATGTCCCGTGCATGTCAAAAATCGTATTAACACATGGAGGCCCACCTATTCTTGTCTATCGCCCCGGAGACCCGGGTTACATTTCCTGCTCTGCCAAGAAATTGAATTCTGGTCTGAGGGCAAAAACGGGGCACATTCAGTCTCTTGAGGTATAACTAAGAAGAGGAAGGTTTAATTCCCACCTCGACAATCTTGGATGTGGTTTTCCGTGTTTTCCCACTTCCACTTAAGGCAAATACCGGGATGGTTCCTAACTTAAGGCCTTGGCCGTCTCCTTGCCATTTACCACCTTAATTACAAATACACACAGTAATGCAGCCATCACAATAACACAGGTTATGAGAGAAAATTTCACACATACACACCCAAGTACACGGGGCTGAGTGACCACAATGTCGGAGCCCTTCAAACGAATTATGTTTGCCAAGTGTCTCTTATGGCGAAAGCAATTGTGGACACGCGCGAGTGCCTGGAAAACTACTTTTTTCTTTAATAATTTAAGAGTATATCGACGATGCATAATTATAACTTTTAGTCTAGGACGCTAATAACTTGACCACCGAAGCATTGGGAAGAAATTGCAATATTAAGGTACATAAACAACATAGCCTACACATTCAACTGTCGGTTAATGTTCCTCAAAATTTCCCTTCTTAAATATTCCCCTCCTTTATAATTCTCCATCACGTGAAAACGTGCCAAGTCTTGGGTTTTAAATATATCGATGCAATGGTGCTGCCATCTGCTGTCAGTTACTGGAACTATATGGGCGATGTACTGCTATCTGTTGTCAGTTATAGGAACTGATTGCAGATATTTAAACGGCGTACTGAGGACAACAGTTTGCTCTTTTGATCACATGTTGTAATGCAATGGTAAAACGGAAATAAAACGTATTGAGAGGGAATGTAGAAATATGTATCTTTTACAGACATAAAACCTTACTAATACTCCTTGATTAAACAATATTTCAATGAAAAAAAAAAATTATATATCGGCGAGGGCTGGGATCGAACCGGCGAACCTAGAAACCACAGTCTGTCGCCTTAACCACATAGCTACTCGAGCCCTCTTGTTGGGCAGCAGACGCAGCCATTCATTATCTTCAAAAGCTGCTGTCTGAAGGAAATAATCCATTTCATTATCCAAATAAATCAATGTTGCACATTCGTATACGTTCATACTGTTAGTATATTTTATTGCCAGAACTTGGTTAATGTATGTTTTCAATTACATGGGAGCTTATTAGGTAACTTATATTTTAATGGAATTCTCACCGCCATTTTGTCATGACCTCAGGCGGATTGTGCGCATGCGTGAGGGTCGAGAATTCTGCTATTTTCTATATTAATTCAAAAATATACCGAGAGGGAATGTAGAAATATGTATCTTTAACAGACATAAAACCTTACTAATACTCCTAACAATATTTTAGTGGTAAAAAAAAAATATCGGAGAGGGCTGGGATCGAACCTGTGAACCTTGGAACCACAGTCTGTCGCCTTAACCACATAGCTACTCGCGCACTCTCGGTCAGCAGCAGACGCAGCCGTTCTTTATCATTAAAAGCCGCTGTCTGAAGGAAATAATCCATTTCATTATCTAAATAAATCAATGTTGCACATTCGTATACGTTCATACTGTTATTATATTTTATTGTCAGAACTTGGTTAATGTATGTTTTCAATTACATGCAAGCTTATTAAATAACTTACATTTTAATGGACTTTTCACCGCCATTTTGTCATGACCCCAGGCGGATTGTGCGCATGCGTGAGGGGCGAGAATTCTGCTATTTTCTATATTAATTCAAAAATATACAGTAATATATTTGTTTATTTTATAGACACTCTGCAAATCTAGAGGCCAAGAGCTTTCGTTAGAGTGCTCTACGAAGTAAATCGGTTCTGTCGTTCTCTCAATCTCGTGGTAACAAAAATCACCTTACTGTTTTAAATATATAGATAGATAGATGATTTTGGGCATATTTTTAATGCAGATTGTGCATTAACTTGTTAGCGAAGGATTTTCCGCTGGAGTAAGATTGTTATAGTTCGTTGAAAATTAATCAAGTGAGTTACTGTTATAATTAACACGAGTTTTGAAAGAATTTGAGATAAGATTTTGAATGAAGGTTGCCGTCACAAATCATTATTAAAACCTTTATTAAACCAGATTGTGACATTAATATGTATAACTAACCTTCATTGGTCGATTATATTAAACACGATTTTGAAAATTACCAACCGAATGAACATGTGGTTAATGTATTTATTAAATTAATAATTTAAACAATTTAAATGTTAATATTGTAAATAATTGCTGTAAATATTTTTGAAAATAATGTGGAACGAGAGTGATGTTAAAGGCGTGCTTATAATATTTTTATTGTCTTTGACAAATTTTATAAACAATTTCTAATTGTTATAAATAATTTTTGTGATTTTGTTATAAACATTTAAGAGCTAATTAAACATTTGGATTGAAGTTAACAAGTTTAAGGAATTAACATAATGATCCAATAGGATGTGAGCAAAGTACTTGAAAGATTTGCGTAAATATAATGTGAGTTGTCTTATAGACATTTAAAAGCTTGAGGAAGCAAGCTGTATTCTTACGTAACGTAGCATGTGAGAAGGGAGTGCATTTGACCAGTATGCAACAGGCTGAGGGTAGTCCGCAGCTGTGCCAACATATGGTTCTCAGAGAGTGAGGTCGTCCGCACTTTGGCCTTGCGACTATAAATACCATTCTCATGTTTATTAAAAGGAAACCAAATGCTCTATATATGTCACACCCTGATGTCCTTTTCCAATCCAATAGTGTTATGAATATTACGTTATTTGGAGCTCTTGAGAGCTAAAATGTTCTATATCATGTTGTATGATAATTTTTGCAAGTCCTACTGGAGGACGTAGTCAGATTGACTTGGGCTACTGATAGCCACGTTGTTTTTGTTGTGTTAGTAAAATCATACCCTTTATTAGAAATAAAGCTTTTGTACAGTTCAAAGTTCTCGTCTTCGTTTTGGTTCATTTTTAAATGTCATGGTGGAGGTTATTGTGTGAACAGACTTTAGTGATCCTGTTGTCAACTCAAACCCCGAGATAATTAAGAGGTAAGTAACGGTAAGTATGAACCCCCGTCTATTTTGGTGTGTTCCACAATGATTTCCTGTGAATTTCTGCGCTCTTATCTCGATAGTATCTGTCAGTGCCATTTTCATTGATGTAGCTATGCCGGTGCGATTGATAATTGGCAATCCGATTGAGGGGGCGGATATCTGACAGCCTACTATCCAGGTAAACGGGGACAGTACCATCCCGGCATTTGCCTGTAGTGGAAGTGGGAAATCACGGAAAATCACTTTCAGGGTATCTGAGGTAGGAATGGAAACCGCCTCTTCTCAGTTTTGCCGCACAAGGCTGACTGAGCGTACCCTATTCCAGGCCTCAACCCAGAATTAAATTTCATAGCAGATTCGGGAATCGAACCCTGGCCTCAGTGGCGACAGCCAAGAATGCTAGCCTCTACGCAGAGAGTCTGACAGGAGGCTAACTGGAGCTCGAACCGAAGTGGGAAGCATGTGATGACATTCAAGGAGATGCCTCATTTTGCTTCTTTCGGAAGCAGGCTGTAATTGTAGTTACTGTTGTTTAATTTGAGGATATTGGACGTCGTGGTCATTTAGTCCCGTGTCCAGAATTTGTAACATAGCCTGTGTTGTGGCAGAGCCGGGAATCAAACCCGAATCCGACAGCCAAGAACGCTAGCCACTGTGCCAGGAGACGAACACGAAAGGTAAAGAAGTGCATTATTATTAAACTAGCTTAAGTGTTTTCTTTGTGGTTGCCTAAAAGTTCGTTCAATGGGATTGTATATTCTAAAGCTATCGGTACTTAAAAGTTGTTGCGCCACGCGCTCCAATTTCTGATACAAAGGATATTCAACGTTCACATTCAGGTAGGCTAATATTCAAGCAGTATAACAGTATAATAGGCTTTGTGGAGTTCTGAACTTGTGCCTGTGTAGTGGCTAGCTTTGGAGAGATTCAGCATTGTGCTTAGAGATACTTGAGTTGGGGAAAGTTATCGAACAAACGCAGCCACACGAATGGCTAAGTTGAGACTTCCAACTGGCTGGCATTGTTGCAAGCAGAATTTCATTGCATTGTGAATTCTATGGAAAGGCTTCACATCAAATACAAAGGACATAGTGCTGTAGGGCCAACGGTCAAGCAATTCTATGCAGAGTTGAGGGCGGGTAATTTGTTCCTATATGCCTTAAATGTCGAATTCATTTTTTTTGCAGTATGAAAGTATCAAAAGAACTTGAAATGGGTGCGCATTGGGGAGAAACACAGACATATGTAAAAGAAAATATATATATACTGTTGGTCCAAATCGATTTTGCAATTTTGATAATGGTGGTAATCGTAGGGTGAAGACAGCCTCCTTAACCTATTAAGTGCTGATTTACCCAGTTACCCATTAGCTACCTGAATGCTGAGTTTCTTCTTAGGACTAAGATAAATATTCTCGAAGTTGTAGTTTTTAACTTTTCAGGGAGGTATAAAATGTCTATAGGTTTTGAGTCTTATTAATCTAAATGTAAATTCAAAAACCTACGTCCGTATTAATTTTCATTTGGGACGAATCAAAATTAAATATTTTGTGCCCACACTTTCATCATTTCAATGCCAGGTAACGGGCCCAAAATAAAATTACCTCCTAAAATAAGTAGGCAAAAATACTCGTTGCTCCTTAATAGTAGGCAACAAACATTGATATTCATTAATCCGAAATCACAACGTGGATTGAGTTATTTGCTTCGTTTTCCCCCATGCTTCTTTAAATCTCAGATGAACTTCAGCTGTAGAGAAAAAACGTCAACACAATGCTATGTTAGTTATATTTGGAATCAAAAATCCAAAATCAAGTAGTACTTCACAATGCCCAACAGATGACAGGACATGCCAGAGATCGACTCTGCACTCCACAGCGAATGGAGAATGTGAAAAAAAAAGTTCCGTGACGAACTAATTTTTTTTCTTAAAATTTAAGATTCGTGCCAATGATTAATCTATATGGATCTATGTAGATTAAAGACGAAATTAAGTTGGTAATATCGAAATTTCTAATTAGTTCGACATCTTGCATACCTGGCATAATGTAGCCTAATAGAGCACTACAGTTGGCAGCCCTGGTGACTGAATATAATCTTAGTTCCATCTCTTAGGGTACATAATACAAAATTTTGTTGTAGTCCAATGGTTAGCATGAACGTTACATGCAGTTAAACATTGGATCTAACAGCGCCCGTAAAATCATGTTGGCAACAATGTCATGCATGTATTGGTCAGAAATAATCTGAAATAATATGATCTATTGTTGTGCCAATTTTGGATGAAATCCATTAGTTAGCATAGAAGTTACATGCATTTTAAAATTGGACCTATCAGCAGGCTTAGAATCAAGTTGGCAGCACTGACGTATATTAGTTACTCCAAATTAATCTAGAATGCCAGGTACTATAGGTGTGCAAAGTTTAGAGCTATTGGCTTGCATACTTTCTGATATATTGATATTAGGGTAACAAAAATGGAGACAGCATTTATTGACAGTTGGCAGCCCTGGTGGCTCTTAAGAATACGCAGTCATATCTGTTATGGTACACATAGCACATACGACATTTGTTTGAAATCCAAATGATAGTATAGAAGTTACATGTATTTAAAGTTGGACCTCTCAGCAGGGTTAGAATCATGTTGGCAGGCACTGACGTATATAAGTTACTCCAAATGAATATAGAATGTCAGGTACTATGCGTGTGCATAGTTTAAAGCTGTCGGCTTGCATACTTTCTGATAATATTGGTATTTGGATAAAATAAATTGAGAGCATTTATTAACAGTTGGCAGCCTTGGTGGCTCTTAAGAATACGCTCAGTTATATCTGTTTATGTACACATAGCACATACGAAATTTGGTTGAATTCCAATTGATTGTGTAGAAGTTATATGCATTTAAAAATTAGACTTATCAGCAGGCTTATAATCATTTTGGCAACACTGCCATGAATGGCCTCCTGGAAATTAAACTGAAATATTATTATCTATACGTGTGCCAATTTTGAAATAGCTCTAATTCATACCTACCAAGATATCCAACATGGAGCTCAAATTTCAACTGTGATTTTTCGGCAGTTGGTAGCACTGACATCATTTTCAAATAAAGCATTGAGATATTCAGGTATAGGTCTTTACTCATACCAAATTTTGTTTCGATTGATGCAGCCGTTTAAGAGTTCATAGGGGGGGGGGGGGGGCACAGCCAGACAGACAGAAAGCCAGACAGACACACAGACACACATTTGCCCGGATCGATCTCATAAGTCTACTTTTTGCTCATTTTTGCAAAATGTGAAAAGTAGGCTAATAACTTGAGCACCATTTATAGACGGGAAAAGCACTCAATGGGTTAACAGGGAAATAAAGTTCATAGGTTGTGTCTTCTTTTATTGTTCTTGGCAATTTTAGTACCAAGTAAAATAACCCACTGCAGTCTTTTTTGTTTGTTCCTGCTCCTTTTCTCACTGTCCAATAATTCTTCATTGCTTCACTTTCTTTTTTCCTACTCTCTACTTTCCCGATGTTTCTACGGTCCTTGCTTTCTATCCCCTGGAAACACTTGGATTTTTTCGTTTATCTTCTTAAAGTTATATTGGCCTGTATTATGTCCGTTTTTATCACATATCTGCCATATTTATACTTGGCATCCACTGATTACTATTCTTACTCTCCCAAACTTCAACCTCCGGGTGTAACGGCTAACATTTTTTGGTTGTCAGCCTGGAGGTCCTGGTTCGATTCCCGACTCTGCCAAGAAATTTGATTCAGGTCTGAGGGCTGGAACGGAGTCCACTCTGCCTCATGAGGCAAAACTGGGGGGAAGTTGGTTCGATTCCAATCTAAGCCATCTTGAAAGTGGATTTCTATGATTTTCTCACTTCTACTCAGGGCAAATGCTGGGATGGTATCTAGCGTAAGGCCACGGCCGCTTCCTACCTAAATCCTACTTCGATTACAAGTACACACACTCGTACAGACATCACAGTGGAACAGGTTAACAGATAATTTCTACACACACTCAAACACACGGAGCCATATGACCACGATGTTGCAAAGCCCCAAATCAATCATTAACGACAACAACAATAACGGCATACAGAGTACAAGCTTATGAGATCATCTTTTCTCTGCAATAAGTGGTATCAACATTAAAAATTCTCATAAATAATACTATTCTTACCAGACTGATTCAAATTTGATTAAACTATTTATGACCGAAGCACACATGATTTATGCCGCAGAGCTGCTATCCATGCGTGTAGACAGTACCAACTTCAGCCCTAAAACATTCTCTTTAGTTGATCGAATTTTGACCAAGCGTTTTACAGGACTTAAACTCTTTCATCATATCTATGGATTCTTTGGTCAATAATGAAATTACGGTACTCTCAATCAACCCGACAGTATTTATGTATTCCCTTCTATTTCTCTACCTGACATCCAAATCTTCAGGGGAAAATCACCTGTATTTTACCCACCATTAAAGTATAATTACCACCCTTTCGTTTTGAATGATTAGGAACGTTCTTCCACAAAGAATATTACAGATTTCGACCGGTGGGTAACCTTGGTGTTCTAGATTCACCATTGGCCTTCTTTGGAGAATTATTTCCTGGTTTCACATATTCAAATCTGAGACGGTGCCTTGTAGTAAGCCAAAGTCGCTTCCTTCTGACTCCTACCCAGTTTCATTCATTTCATCTCGCATTGACTCCTCTCGTACGTTTAGTGGCAGGAAGAGCATCAGACAGTAAGAAGGAAGGAAGCTTGTAGTTTTGCGTGACCGTTTATCTTACGAATATGAGTCATGTGTCATCTATTTTACATGGAATATGAACCACATGACGAGACTTTCACTTCGAAATTCTCACATGCATTAACCGGGAATTAAACCCGGGCCAGGTTTGCCATGATAGGAGGCAAACAGCGTGACCACTGTGCCACCATGCCCCTTTCTATCAGCAAGAAACACGATTAGCATACAAATTCGTTGCATCCCATCTCTGATCCTGCTGAAACAGTACTAATATGGGGTGGACAAGGGACATACGTTCATAAGTAAATCTTCGTTCATTACAATTGGGTGTGTACTGTATTTTTCTAATAACCCATGTCATTGTGGAGACTGTGATAGTATGTGTAATTGATTTCTAGGGCCTAGGAATGGGTTCAAATCCTCATGATTTGAAATAAGAAAATAACCCGGCATTTTCCTGCAGTTTGTCTGCCCACCGTTAGCGCTGGTATTTGAACCGATCCTGGAGAATCAACATTTCATTATAGTCATGGTGCGTGACATAACGCACGCAGCTACATTGCTGCTCCCATTTGAGTGCATTAGAATAAGGTAGCCCCTCTTGACAAACCAGTGGTGGAATCACTCAGCGCTAGACGGCCTATGAGCCCTACAGGCGATGTTACAAATGTAGATTAGAACGTCGGTCTCACGAGAATACTTTGAATAATTCCCTCATAAGAATTTGTCCTTGTCTCCTCGCCTCGTCTCCTCCGGGCCGGAGCTTGTTCCATAGCTCGCTGCCTGCCTCTGACAGACCCTATTCCAATTTACAAGCAGGAGCAACGGATCATAATGTGCTATGGCACTACGCAACTCAGAACAAGACTATTTGTTATCTGTTTCGAGTATTTTCTTTTAATTTTCCGCTAAATTTATATTAGTAATTGCCAATCTTACTTTAGCAAGCTCACAAGCTGACGTGTGGTGTGCCACCATCCTCCGGTCAGTCAATGAACTACTGTGTGCACTCTTCAGGAAGCCAAGGAGTACAGTAGGTGCTGTAAACAGGTTTATTTTTCGATGCAACATCCTTAAATCGTAGAAAACTGTATTGCACAAGCAAGATAACAATCCATTTTGGTTCCAAACGATCTCCCCGTGATTGTCGCCCCAGAGATCAGAGTTCGAATCCCGGCTCTACCAAGAAATTTAATTCTGGCCTGAAGGCAGGAACGGGTTCCACTCAGCCTCGTGAGCCAAATCTGAGAAGCTGAGAAGCAAATGAAGAAAGCTAGTAGTTTTACGTGACCATTAAACTCATAATCGTTAGCCACAGGACCTCCATATTTACGTGGAATCCGAACCACAGGACGTCACATTTTATTTCGAAAATTGAACAAGCATTGACCGAGAATCGTAACTGGTCCATCTTGGTAAGAGGCAAGCAGCTTAACCACTTCACCATCATGGACCCTGAGAAGAGATGTGATCCATTCCCACCTCAGCCGTCGTGGAAATTGTATTCCGTGGTTTCCCCACTTCTAATCTGGACGAATGTCGGGATGGTTCTTACCTTAAGACAATGGTCGCCACCTTCCCAATAATTGCATGACTCACTAATACAACCATCACAATAACACAGGTTACCATACAAACGTTTTGCACACACACAAACCCTAGGAAAAGGAGCTAAAAGACTACGATGTCCATGCCCCTCACATAAAACCACTTCAACAACTACTGAATCCAAGAGTTCTATGGGCTTAACAGCGAGACAATGTTTATCACTAATGAATACTGTATTTAAACTAGCATGTTTCCCGCATTTACTGAAGAATCGCGACGATTCCTTCTCTATATTGAACGACATTACGCTAAGCCTCTGCTGATATTACCCAAAATTACTATAATACAATACCAATAAAACATATACTTTTTTAGCCAACTTTCGACTTTTGCAAAAAATGAAAGTAGACTTACAAGATCTACACACGGCAAAAAGTTGTGTGTCTGTCTGTGTGTAAGTGTGTGTGTACGTGTATGCCATTCGATATGTCTGTCTGCCCCTATCAATTCAAACACGGTGAAACTGATTTGAACTAAATTTGGTACAAAGGTAGCACTAGGAAAGGGCACCTCAGTGTCATGTTGTATAACGCCACCATCTTGACGGAAACGTAATGGCGGCCCCCCAAATGTTAAAAGCTTAAATCAAATTACGACTAACCTAATCATCTGATCTCTACCAAATTTTGCAACAGCATACCGTCATGTGGGAAGCGTCCTTTGATCAAACTACAAGGTCATCAGCCCGATAATTCGAAGGTGGCGGACGTGTATATGCGCAAATTGACCCCCCCCCCTACAAATTCAAACACAACGAAACCAAATCGAACCAATTTTGGTACATAGGTAGCAATGGCAAGGGACAACTCTGAGTCATGTTGTAGGCCCATTTCGCCGCCATCATAAGAAAAAGGAAATGGCGGCCACCCAAATATTCTGAGCTTAAATCAAATACGAGAAACCTAATCCTCCTATCTCTGCTAAATTTTGCAACAATATTCCTTAGTGTGGGAAGCGTCTTTTGACCAAACCACAAGGTCATCAGCCAAATATTTTCAAGATAGCAGATGGAAGCATCATGCAATTATTTTAGTCTAACCGTAATTTACGATTCAACAAGGCCTGGCCTTACCAAATACACTCATCATACAAAGGGAGGTTTAAACTGTTCTCAAGGAGGTGACCGGTAGTATATTGGCATTTAAAAAGAAATTGAATAATATGTAACCGCAGTAGTGACTAACAGTTCAGGCTGACCGTGCCATATCATGCTTGTCCATGCCGTCCCGTTGGGTCACAATGGCCGATATTGTTTGCTCGTAAATCCATATATTTCCGTAACTTCTTAAGTTTATATACTTTTAGTAATGTGCTGAACAAAATAATGCATATTTAGTATCAAATGGTTTATAGAAACGGCAGAAGACGCTCATGAAATCGTTGATTGCAAGACAAAACGAAATATTATGGAGCTATACAAAACCAGTTGTTGACCAAGTATTGCTGTACGGCGTAGTGGTAGCTACCTGGACTCATAGTCTGGTGGATCGTGGATCAAATCCCTGCAGGTTCAAATATTTTTACTTCGTTTGTTTTGTATTTATTGATTCATAACTACACACACGTTATAATGTTAAGCATATATAGTGTGTATTCGCAATTGAATATATATATATATATATATATATATATATATATACTTATAAAACCACATATTTCAACAATCTATTACAGCGATTAAAATTCGTTGTCCTTGATCCGCGGTAGAGTCTATTGTTGTTGTTTTTGTTGTTGATTCTTTAGGGGTTTTGTATCATCATGATCTTGTAGCCCCGTATACTTGGGTTTGTGAAGAAGTTGTCTGATAACCTGTGTCACTGTGATGTCTGTAGGCTTGCTAGTGTGTGTACTTTTATACGAGGAAGGATTTGGGTAGGAAGCTGATGTTGATTCATTTGAGATACATGTTTATCATGGTCATTTATCTCCGTGTACTTGGGTGAGTGTTGAATATTGTGTGATAACCTGTGTTATTGTTATGACTGTATTAGTGTGTGTACATAAAATTCTGGTGAGAATTCAATCAATCAACGGATAATATCCGTATAGCACTTCGTATTTCAACAAGCTACTACAACCAACATTCAATTATACTGCTTGAAAAGTACAAAGAATTATAACTAGGACTCGGATTCGAGCATATTTGCATATTTTTTCCTGAACATTGAATGAAGCCTTTCGGTGGTATTTTCACCCATCTGGGACGAACAGAAATGAAATTTATCGAGCATATAAATGCATAAAACCGCGGTTTTCAGGATAGAAGCATATAAATGCATATTCTTGTGGTTTTCGTCTAAATAGATTGTTTTTCTTCGCCCCCGAATTTGAACCCTGACCATCCTAGGTTCGAAAACAGAAATACTTATTGAAAAGCCTATCTGGTGCGGATAATAGAACCGCAGGTTTTCAACCCTTAGTGAGGTCGTTCTCGTCATTGAAACTTTTATTGACTAATTTAAGAAATTCATTCACAACTGAAAACATAGAAAAAATTCTTGTCGTACAGACCAATGCAGATCTACATCATTGACTCACCTATTTCTGAACATTTTGTAAATGAACTTTTAAACTGTAACTTTTATAATAAAACATATCTTATATATACTTGAAGAACTTGAATTCAAGTATATTGCAGTGTATTATACATACAAATAGAAAATAAAGCTCGTATATAAAGGCATGTTATTGTTTTTTTCGTTTCACTTTCCTTTCTATAGTTTTAACTGGTTTTTCGAGCATATTCTGCATATTTAACCGCCTATAATGGTTTTTGGAGCATATCTTTCGAGCATATAATGGTTTCTTCGAGCATATCTATCGAGCATAAAACACATGGTTTTCGAGCATATCTGGAGATTTTATCGAGCTTATCGATCCGGGCCCTAGTTATAACTATACCCATGCATTTAGGAAAAAGTAGGCTGTATGTATGTTACTCAACATCTTGTTAAGTAAAGTAATTTTCTCTATATCCTCAGGAATATTTTCAGTCTATTGAATAATTACGGGTTTTTATAGCCTAACGAAATGCGTCAGTAGAAGTTTTGAGGTAATAATTCTTCAGGTAAAAAAGTTTCGTAGTTCTCGAGAAATAAATTTAAAACGTCACAGAAAATGTTTGTCTGTATGAATCTAAGGTTCACCAAAAGTAAAAAAATCAGCAATTACCACAGGCAGGTAACAATTATGCCAGTGTATCATCATTATATCTGCATAGTATAAAACAAAGTCCCCGATTCTTGGATGTAATGGGTAATCTCCAGAATGGCTGGATGGATTTTGATGTGGTATTCACCATTCTGTAAAGGATTTCTCGAGGAAGGTTTCAGTTAAAAAAACATTTATTTATTACAAAAGCAAAGCCGAGCAGTAACGATTTCAATGAATCGAGTCGAAGAAAAACCTGCTGACCGTGCTCTTTTTAAGCTTACGTTGTGTAAACTGCTAAAAATATCTATATTCTATGAGTGTGAGCAATGTTCAGCATGAAATGTTCTACAAAAAAGTCCCGGACAGCATATATCTATCTTTAATACATAGCCCACTATAAGTGTTTTTACATATTCATTTCTTCCAACTATCTCCATTCAGTGAAAACTATTTTCAATTACTAACTTTGGAGAGAGTTTACGAGCTAGCGAGCAAGCCTATCACTCCAGCTTCGGCCAGCATCAAACTGTCGTGTCATGTCGAGTTAAGACTTCAGAGAAGAGTACAGTGAAACCTCCATTAATAGACCAGTGACGGTTCCATGGAAAACTGGCCTTTTGTAGGGGTGGTCTCTTAATAGGGGTAGGCATTAAAAATAATTTTAAACCGCATTATTAATAAAGTATAGGTGGAACACATACTTGATTACAATTTATCTGCATTGGTTCACATTTAGTACAAATTAATTAAAATTAGTTATTTTCTGAGCTCTATCATTTAAAAAAGTCACGAATTGATCTCTGTTTCTGATTACCACATTATTTTTAACAATTTCACTTACTAGAATATCTCTGAGTGAGTTCGAAATTCCATTTGTTCTGGGTTCGAACAATCTTCTAGTAGAGCCGTCTTTTGTATTTTTTATACGTTACAAAACAATTTTTCTATTGACATTGTACCATTGTTTACATTATCACCCTCATCACCATCTCCAATGGGAAGGCAGACGAGAAGTGTTCTTTTGAAAGAGGTCAGACTGAGAAAATGCCTGGTCTTTGGTCGGGGAGAGGGGTGGTCCTTAAATAGAGGTAACAAATACATTGACCTTAGGCTATGAGGTTTTAAATAGGTTCCAAGAACAAGATGTTCAGCAAAGAACATATAGCCTACTTTCTCCTAAATGTATGGGTATTTGTGACTCTTTGTCCTCATCCTTAACACAATCACCTCTACCACCATGTATTGTTTGTTTTCTTTTATATTGATAATTAGCCAGTAAGTGTCAAAATCAATATTATATGATTGAATAACAAAAGTACTAACTTATTGTAATGCATTCACGTCCGTTAATCTCTTTATTAAGCCAGCCTGCAAAGTTAAGAATCTTTCGTTTTGGGCATCTTCCCCTTTAAAAATCCGCGCCGATCACAGTAGGTTGGTGCTGCGACCTATCAGTGAATTAATCTTTATCTTGTACGCCTATGCACTGCCATCGTAATGTACTTCGATGGCAGTGGCCTATGGGTGTTGAATGAGTAGGCAGTTTAAAGTAGCCAAGAGGGAGGCGATCCAGCTGGCAGTGTTTAAAGGTAATCGGAGCGCGATCGTGGCTAATAGTTGAACTACCAGTATTACAAAATTGCCGTACTTCAGGAGGCCAGGTATTAACACAGCGTTATGTTTGGAACAATATTACCCACATAACCCACAAGAGGACAGCACCGTACAGAGGCATTAAGAAGGCTGTGGTTAATGACAACGTGTATCTAGTTCTTCTATTCTCCTTTTCCTAATGTCTTCTGTTTATGTGCGATGCTGGGGATGTGATTTTATTAATAAACGAGTGTATACATTAGCCTCTCCTTTGAGCTAAATGACATCTTATTCAGTATCTGTGGAAAGAGCTCGTGCACATAATTTGTAAAAGAATTCAAGATTTTTTTTTTTTACTGTAGCAGTATTCGATCCCCAGTCAACTGCGTGACAGACTAAAACGCTAGCCCAGAGTTAACCCTATGCTTAACGTCATGGTGTTCTTAACTGACATGTTAGATACAACTTGTTGGCAAATAATGACTTTAAATAAACGATTTCTTCACTGCAGTACATCTTCATTAAAGATCATTTCATACAAAGTTTAAATTATTGTATCAGTAGAGTATATCACATACAACATACTAAAACTACTGAAATATAAGACAGGCACATGAGGACAGCTGCCATCTTGTCGTGTGACACAGACGGCTCAGCTCTTTTAAGCCACTCATACAGTATAATATTATAATATTAAATTATAATAAATAACGGATCACGACCTTCAGGATAACTTAAACCACCCTAGGCCCGATAATCGGAATTGGTGGGTCTTAAGCTATTGATTAAAATGGTTGCATAATTCACACGGCCGCCATCCTGAAATGGTACGGTGGATGACCTTGAATTATGGGTGAAAGACGCGTCCTATATAAAGGTATGTTGTCACCAAATTTGGTAGAGATCGGATGATTAGTTTAGCCGTAATTTGATTTTACGTTTTCAACGTTTGAGTGGCCGCCATTCTGTTTTGGTAAAGATGGCGGCGATATAAAGCATGACACTGAGGTGCCCTTTGCTAGTGCTATCTCTGTACCAAATTTCGTTCAATTCGGTTTCACCGTGTTTGAATTGATAGGGGGAGACAGACATTCAGAGTACACACACTCACACACACACACACACACAGACTCACACACACACATACACACAGACAGACACACAATTTTTCGCCCTGTGTTGATCTCATAAGTCTACTTTCATTTCTTGCAAAAAATCGAAAGTAGGCTAAAAATCGGTCTTTAAGAGGGGTGGTCTTTCAATGGGGGTGGTCTTTTGGAGATGTTTCACTGTATATATGTTTGAAGGTTCGCTGTTTACCTCGGCTATTCTGAATTGCGCCTGGGGCCTGCCGTCCTTGCGCCTTTTAAGCTTACTCTGGGTAAACTGTAAAAGATACCGGGTGTAACAGGGGTGGGTTGCTAGTGAAGTATAAACCATTAGCCTCGGAGCAACACACTGTACATATTGTTGCGTGCCACCCCCCCTAGTGGCACTTTTTGTTAACTGGATTACGGTGGGTTGAAGCACAACACAGGTTGTTCCTTTAAATGAAATAATGAAACACACACCACTCATCAGCAAACACAAACAATTAGAACCTTACTCCAGTTTCCTCAAGTCTCTTCTTTGAGCGCTCTTGGCCCTTTTCACTTGTCAACAGACCACAGAAGTTAATCCGTCCTAATGAGTACGGTGGTCTTGACTGAAACTACCTGCCCCTCTCCCGTATGTACACCGACTCCAGTTACTTACGATCACTTGCTGCAGGCTATTTCGCTGTCCACAAGCTGGGGAAACAATGTCACTGGATTTCGCAACTCGCACGGCACTTCGTCACCACACTTCTGTCGCACTCGCTCAAGTACACACACCCACAGAAAACTCGGTCCCCTCACTGTTGAAGCCGCTTATATAGCGGGCTGGTGACTCACTGAATTCTAGAATCGCCCAGTACACACGGCTTCTAGAGATTTCCTTCACTGGCTCAGTCACGAATATTCTGGACCATCCCTTTGTCCTAGTAGCCCTGTTGCATAAGGCGCACGCAATACACGAGTCAGGGCGCAGCCCAGCCCTGGGGCAGTTGTGACTCAAGCTGCGAGCGATGACACAAACTCACAGCCGTAACACCACCCCCTTCCTAAAAAGGCTGATCGTCCCGATCAATCATTGGTCCGTCTGTGTCCCTCCGTAGGCTGCCAGGCGATCTCGATGCACGATCTTCATCTTCGCCCTCGGGCGCAGCTGGATCCTGTAGACGACATCGTTGATCCGTTTCACGACTCGGTACGGGCCCTCCCAGGACTTCTGCAGTTTGGGTGACAGGCCTTTCTTCCGTAATGGGTTGAAGAGCCAGACCAGGTCGTCCTCGTGGAATCCGCCGGCATCCGTCTGCTGGTCGTATCGGGTCTACATTCGGTCGGTCTCGATCCGCAGTTTCCTCCTCGCGAACGCGTGCACGTCCTCCAGTTGGTCGACCAGTTCTTGACAATACTGGCTTACCGGGATCGGATCATTCCCAGGACGGCCGAAGGCAAGATCGACAGGCAGACGGAGCTCCCTCCCAAACATGGCCCGGGCTGGTGTGCACCCGGTGGCTTCATGCACGGCGGCGCGGTAGGCCAGGAGAAATAGTGGAAGATGTTTGTCCCAATCCCTCTGGTGCTCGCTGACGACTAATCGGAGATGGTTCTCGATGGTGCGATTGAATCGCTCTACCATCCCGTCGGACTGAGGGTGTAGCGGCATTGTCCTTGTCTTCCAGATTCCCAGCAGCTGGCATAGGTTCTGGAACACCTGCGACTCGAAGTTCTTCCCTTGGTCGGAGTGCAGCTCCAGGGGTACTCCGTACCGGCTGACGAATTCCTTCACCAGGGTCTCTGCAATCGTCGCGGCTTCTTGGTTAGGGAGCGCATACGCTTCCGGCCATTTGGTAAAGTAGTCGCTGACGACTAATATGTAGCGGTTACCTGCCTCGCTTAACGGGAATGGCCCAGCAACATCGATGGCCACTCTCTCCATGGGGCCACCCACGTTGTAGGTCTTCAGTGGACCCCGTCGTCTTCGTCCTGGGCCCTTGCTGGCTGCGCAATCGTGGCACCTCGCGCAGTGGTTCTCCACGTCTGTTCGGCATCCTATCCAGTAGAACCGCTCTCTCAGCTTCTCCAGGGTCTTCTTTATCCCTAGGTGTCCACTTGATGATCCACCATGAACTTCCTTCAGGACTTCCTCCGTCATAGCCTTTGGAACGACAACTTGTTCCCGAGATGTCTTCCCGTCGGTGCTCTCCCAGGTACGGCAGATGAGGCCATCCCTTACAATCAGCGAGTCCCACTGCGCCCAGTAGGACTTAAACTTTGGGCTGCAGTCACTCACAATGTTCCACCCGGGTCTGGGGACACAGGCCCTCTTCCATTCGGCTATCAGTCCCAGGTCACCATCTTCTGCTTGTGCCCGCGTGAAAGATTCGCGGCTCCAGCTCCCTTGAAGATCCACGGTAGTCCTTCGGCACTGTATCCCGGTGTTCTCCTCCCTTCGGGCACAGAAGGTGCAGTCTTCGGGGCACGGTCTTCGTGACAGGGCGTCGGCGTTAGAATGCAGTTGGCCTTTCCTGTGCTGAATCTCAAAGTTGTACTGTTGATGCCTCTCTAACCACCGCGCGAGTTGACCCTCGGGCTACTTGAAGTTCAGGAGCCATCGCAGGGATGCATGGTCGGTCCTGATGAGAAATTCTTGTCCGTACAGGTACTTGTGGAAGTGTTCAATGGTCTTCACGATGGCGAGCAGCTCCTTCCTGGTGACGCAGTAGTTCCTTTCTGGCTTTGACAGGGCCTTGCTGAAGTAGGCCACTACTCTCTCCTCGCCGTCCACTACTTGCGAAAGGATTCCCCCTATACCAAAGTCGCTGGCATCGGTATCGACGATGAACCTTGTTCCAGGTCTGGGGTAGGCCAGAATAGGCGCGGTGCACAGAGCCTGCTTGAGTTGTTCGAAGGCACTGTGGCATTCTGCTGTCCACGTGAAGAGTTGGTCCTTCTCAGTCAGTCGATGTAAAGGTTTGGCGATGTCGGCGAATCCTCTCACGAAGCGACGGTAATAAGTGCAGAGTCCCAGGAAGCTTCGCAGTTGGGACTTGTCCTTCGGAACTGGCCACTCCCTCACAGCAGCGGTCTTCTCTGGGTCGGTGCGCACCCCTTCCTCGGAGACAATATGCCCAAGGTACTGGACCTGCTTCTGGAAGAGCTAACACTTCTCGGGGCTCAACTTCAGCTGGGCAGCCCGTAGCTTCATCAAGATCTCCTTCAGGTTGCTGTAGTGCTCCTCGAAGCTTCTTCCTAGAACGATGACGTCGTCTAGGTAGACCAGGCAGGTCTTCCAGTGTAGTCCCCTCAGAATGGACTCCATTAGCCTTTCGAAGGTCGCAGGGGCGTTGCACAGACCGAATGGAATGACGGTGAACTGCCAGAGCCCGCTGCCCTCAGAGAACGCCGTTTTCTCGCGGTCCTTAGGGTGGACCTCCACCTGCCAGTAGCCACTCATCAAATCCAAGGTGGAGAACCAACTTGATCCTGATATGGTGTCCAGCGTGCCGTCGATCCGGGGTAGAGGGTAGCTGTCCTTCTTCGTGACGTCATTCACCCGCCTGTAATCCACGCAGAACCTGGTGGAACCGTCCTTCTTCTTCACTAGCACGACCGGAAAACTCCAAGGACTATGTGATGGCTCGATCACCCCTTGCTCCTTCATCCCTTCTACCATCCGGTCGACTTCGGCTTGCTTGGCGAGCGGGACACGTCGGAATGTGGCCCTAATCGGTGCGCTGTCCCCAACGTCGATTCTGTGCTGGACCAAGCTTGTCCTGCCGAAATCTTTGCCCCCCACGGAGAAGACATCCTGGAATTCGTGTAGCAGGTCTCGAAGTTGGCGTGATTGTCCCTCGTCTAAATGGTCCTGGGATCCTTGGTACAGCTTCTGTAGTTCCTCTGGCAGGGCGCGTCTTCTTCGGTTGTCCGTCTGCTGGTGTCTGTCAGTCGTGTCTGTGAGGCGACCAATCCAGGTAACGGGCTCGCAGACTCCTAGGTTGGTGTCCCGGTGAACCGTAATGTCGTAGTCGTTCAGGTTGGACAGGCGGAAGTACGGCCGAGACGTCGTGTTGATGAGAGTCTTGGCAACTAGCAATCCTTTCGTCTGGATGTGCTCATATTTTGGCTCGATGACTGCCGCCACTCCCTCAGCAGTTTCGTCGACAATTACGGCAGCGCTGACCTCCGTCCTGGCGGGAACGATGACGTCTTCTCTCAGCCTTACTCGTCGTGCGGTGATGGACTCGTGCGCAGGTTGCAAAGCAAGTTCCTCACCTCCGAAGTGCAGAGTGTTGGTACTCAGATCCAAGATGATGATGTTCTTGTCCAGGAAGTCCAGTCCGATGATCACTTCATTTGATACGTCAGCCACAAGCACTGGATGCTTTATCGCCCGTTGACCAATGACGAACTCCAGTGATGCTTCGCCATGTACCGGTGCGGTCTCTCCGGTCGCGGTTATTAGCTGGAGGTTCCTTTGTGTGGGTTGCACTCTCCACTTCGGGATCACGGTGGGACTGACGATGGTCCTCGATGCTCCCGTGTCGATTAGCATGGGCCAGCTCTCTCCGTTGACGACTCCGTCGACCATCAGGCTGCTATTGTCCCTCCGTAACTTCGTCACACGAACCAGGACTGCTGGGGCTTGACGACTGTCACAAGCCAACCTTTGCCCCCCAAGGCTGGCTAATACTCGTTTCCCTGGGTCGCGCGGTTTTCAGACGACTGATTTCCCGTCGGATACCCTCGGCGGCGGCGATCACCGCAGTCCTTGCTCAGGTGGCCTTTTTTACCGCAGGTCCAGCAGGTCGGTAGTCCTCTTCCGGGCCGCCTCTCCGGTTGCCTTCCGGCTGTGTCGTTACAGGTGGTGCCGCGACTATCGAAGAAACGGCTTAGCGCCTCCATTAATTCGTCGGCCAGGGGCTTGGTCTCGTTGGTTTTTACTGGTTCGTCGACGTCCACTTGACGCACCCACGCGTGCATTCTGGATGCCTGTTTTGCCGTCTCGAACTCAAGTGCGTGGCTCAGCGCATCTGCCAGGGTCTTATTGCGCGCGAGTCGCAGCGCCTGTTGAGTGTCCGAGTCCCGTAGCCCGTCGGTGAAGGTCTGTGTCGCAATCTGTTCCAGAAAGTCGGCCGGCGCTGTTGGATAGGCGAGCCTTACGAGGCGTGCGATGTCCATCTCGAACTCCTGCAGGGTTTCCGCGTTCTTCTGTACCCGGGTCCGGAGCTGCATCTGGTAGGCCTGCTGAAGATGGCTATCTCCATATCGGGACTCCATATGGGCGATCAGGGAAGCGTAGTCCTGGGATCCAGTCGGGATGGCCTGAAGGACGTTAAGGGCGTCACCTCTCAGCGCTACAATGAGAGCTGTAGCCTTTTCTGTGTTGTTCCAGTTATTTATGGAACAGGCCGCCTCGAACTGACGTAAGTAGGTGCTCCACGGGACCTTTCCGTCGAAGGTTGGGGGCGTCACTCTGCTATGTCCCGTTCCTGATATTCCCGGTGTAACGGTGGGCGGGCGTTGGCGCAGCTCGGCAACTTCCTCTCGTAGAGCGTTGAATTTCTCTTCCACCCCCGTCAGTGGGCGTTGGCGCAGCTCGGCAACTTCCTTTTGTAAGGCGTTGAATTTCTCCTCCACCCCCATCAGCGGGCGTTGGCACAGCTCGGCAACTTCCACTTGTAAGGCGTTGAATTTCTCCTCCACCCCCATCAGCGGTCGTTGGCACAGCTCGGCAACTTCCACTTTCAAGGCGTTGAATTTCTCTTCCACCCCCATCAGCGGGCGTTGGCGCAGCTCGGCAACTTCCACTTGTAAGGCGTCGAAGTTCTTTTCCACTGCCGTGACTTCCTCACGCAGACCCAGTTCTAATTTCTTCAGGTCCTGTGCTAACTTATTCTGCCCGTCTTCTAGTTTGGCAGTTAGGTCCTTGGTTAAATTCTTCTGGCCGTCTTCCATCTTCTTCTGGCCGTCTTCCATCTTGGTTTCCATGCCATTTAACTTTTCTAGCAATGCTGCCAATTGCGCCTCCATTTTAGTTGTTTGTCTTGTAAAGGGCATGCACTCACAGGAAAATTAGAGAAAATGACCTGCTCGGGTTTTGAAACCAGGACCGCCAGGTGTTGTGCTTGTGCTTGAGTTCGTAATCCGGCTTCTGACACCAGTTGTTGCGTGCCACCCCCCTAGTGGCACTTTTTGTTAACTGGATTACGGTGGGTTGAAGCACAACACAGGTTGTTCCTTTAAATGAAATAATTAACTTTATTGCGGCCAGAACATACACCACTCATCACAAACAATTAGAACCTTACTCCAGTTTCCTCAAGTCTCTTCTTTGAGCGCTCTCGGCCCTTTTCACTTGTCAACAGACCACAGAAGTTAATCCGTCCTAATGAGTACGGTGGCCTTGACTGAAACTACCTGCCCCTCTCCCGTATGTACACCGACTCCAGGTACTTACGATCACTTGCTGCAGGCTATTTCGCTGTCCACAAGCTGGGGAAACAATGTCACTGGATTTCGCAACTCGCACGGCACTTCGTCACCACACTTCTGTCGCACTCGCTCAAGAACACACACCCACAGAAAACTCGGTCCCCTCACTGTTGAAGCCGCTTATATAGCAGGCTGGTGACTCACTGAATTCTAGAATCGTCCAGGACACACGGCTTCTAGAGATTTCCTTCACTGGCTCAGTCACGAATATTCTGGACCATCCCTTTGTCCTAGTGGCCCTGTTGCATAAGGCGCTCGCAATACACGAGTCAGGGCACAGCCCAGCCCTGGGGCAGTTGTGACTCAAGCGGCGAGCGATGACACAAACTCACAGCCGTAAAAATATTTAAGCGTTGTATGAAAGATGTCTTTTGTTGACCGACTGGAAAGCTTTCTTTAATAGAACTGGGCAACCCTGAGAAATGGCTTCTATTACTTCAATTAATTGAATAAAAGCTTGCCACTGTGGGTGAGTGGTTAACGTGTAAGTCTACTAACCCCAAGCTTGCAGGTTCGCACCTGGCCGTTGTAAGTGATTTTTGAAAGGCGGCAAAAATACGACACGCATGTCATATGATGTTGGCATGTCAAAGAACCCATTTGAAATCTGTAGGCCGTGTTCATGATGGCAAAATTAATGTCGGCAGTTTCCGCCAAAACAAAGTGCCTCATTTCTCTGCTAGAAAGCGTTATAGTGTTCAAGGAGCATAGATATCTAGCCTCCTTGACTTTCATAGTGCTTCAAGGAACAACGAAATTCGACCTGCTAGCTACCCTCTGGGTGTCATATAACAAAGCTTGCACCCGGCACCGAGGCCATACGATATTATTATTATTGTTATTATTATTATTATTAATAATAGAATGCAAATACATTTGCCATTGATAGCACAAATGTTTTAAGTATCCGCATTGATAGATGAAATTATTAAATGTTTAAATTTTACGCCAATCAATAATCACACCAATACATACTCGTATTATATATCGTGCATGTTTCGACCTGACATTGAGGTCTTCTTCAGCTCAAATTAAATGAAGTCAATTAAGAATAAAAATAAAAATCATATAGATGTACTTATGTCTTAAGTTATTTGAAATGAAGTGTTTATGATAAAAATTGTAATAAAAATAAAATTTTATTTTAAATGCAAAAAAATTGTAATAAAAATAAAATTTTATTTTAAATGCAAAAAAATTGTAATAAAAATAAAATTTTATTTTAAATGAAAAAAAATTAATAAAAATAAAATTGTATTTTAAATGAAAAAAATTGTAATAAAAATAAAATTTTATTTTAAATGAAAAAAAAATTAATAAAAATAAAATTGTATTTTAAATGAAAAAAATTGTAATAAAAATAAAATTTTATTTTAAATGAAAAAAAATTAATAAAAATAAAATTGTATTTTAAATGAAAAAAATTGTAATAAAAATAAAATTTTATTTTAAATGAAAAAAATGTAATAAAAATAAAATTTTATTTTAAATGCAAAAAAATTGTAATAAAAATAAAATTTTATTTTAAATGAAAAAAAATTAATAAAAATAAAATTGTATTTTAAATGAAAAAAATTGTAATAAAAATAAAATTTTATTTTAAATGAAAAAAAATTAATAAAAATAAAATTGTATTTTAAATGAAAAAAATTGTAATAAAAATAAAATTTTATTTTAAATGAAAAAAATGTAACAAAAATAAAATTTTATTTTAAATGAAAAAAATTGTAATAAAAATAAAATTTTATTTTAAATGAAATTTTATTTTTATTACAATTTTTATCATAAACACTTCATTTCAAATAACTTAAGACATAAGTACATCTATATGATTTTTATTTTAATTCTTAATTGACTTCATTTAATTTGAGCTGAAGAAGACCTCAATGTCAGGTCGAAACATGCACGATATATAATACGATTATGCATTTGTGTGATTATTGATTGGCGTATACCGTGATTTACACTTTTAATTTACGTCAATTAATTCTACAGAAGTGAGCGTGGAGTTCACATAGCGAGTAACCGTGGGTTAAATGTATATACTACGACTATTTTGTATAGGAATTGCAGCCGAATTGGCATAGCTGGGAATTTTTCGATTGAACGCCCGAGGGCTCCCAACAAGTTCAATTTCAAGTAGTTACAACTTTGGATACCAGATGCTACTGTCACTAATACCTAGTGGCGAACGTTGCTACTTGGTGGAGCGTTTCTAAATAGTCAAATAGAAGCTAAACATTTTTCTACTCACTATCAATTGCAGTGGTACTGATATCGCGTCAGGAGTTGGCAGTCGGGTTTGAACTGCAGGGGTCTTCCCGCTCACTGCGTATCGCGCATTCCAAAAACATTCACTTGGTCACTACTTGCTTCACTCATCACATTGCTTCTTTCAGTGGCTGAGTGTCGCCTGTTGCAATGACAACCATTGGCATGCGGCAAGCCGATATATTTAAGTTAGGAATCGGCGGGCCGCGCATGCGTACTGCAAGCCCCCCCCCCCCCCTCCCGCACCCCGTCGCAGCGTGTTCAACTGCCATCTCCTGCCGCGATGACAGGTCCTTTTAAGTGCCATAAATCTATTACATGTGCCCGCCGGCTTTGTTTCCCCTCCTAAGGAAGGCATACTGAAGGATTTTAACGCTCTTAAAAATCCGACGACTTCTGCCGAGTTTGAACCCGCGTTCTTGGGCACAGCAGTTCAGCATGCTACAGAATACGCCACTACTGGAAGAGAGAATACACTGGAGTTGCAGGTCGCCCCACTGTGGCTACAAGTCCCGCCCACCAGGGGCTCAGGACGCAAACACAACATCAAAGCAGTGGACCAGCCCTTGTTTCTTTACCTCTGCGTATTACTAATTGTAAGTCCCTGTGGAAGTGAGATCCATAATGGTAAGCAAGTTACTGTCTCAGACAAACCAGTGGTATAAAGATAGAGGTCGATCTGTACATATCACGTAATTGAGCAACGAAGTGGGCTTCAGAATAGCTCCATTCAATTTTATCTTTACTCCAACCAATTACTTCTATCGCGAATAACTTCTCTTTTGGTATAAAATTATTGTCTTTCAGCACAAATGCAGTGGTTAATGTTGGAATTATATCGTGTCCGTTATACTGAGTTCTTTAATTATAGCCCGATACTTTGATGGCGGCGAGGTCATCTGATAAAAGCGCGATAATTTAGAATAACTCTCGCCCAACAGCGCCGTGGAACTTGCCATGTTAGCAGAATTTAATAGCCTCACCCCAACGATAGAGCCTCGTTTTGATATAGCATGGGTGAATATTCATCTAATTTCCACGTAATGAAAAAGCAAATATGTGACGAACACTTATTGTGAATATTAATGTTTCTATGTGTCTCCCGTATCCCTGCGTATGTCTGGTGCGCTTTAATTAAACCTTATTCTACTGCAGATCTCACCAGGTGGATTATTGGCCACACACTGCCATGGACATAATTTTGATGTCCCGTTATAATCCTCCAAAGATGATGATAATAATGATAATAATATTAATGAAAATGAAAATCCACAGCCTGTTTCCAGTCGACCGACCGGGTCAGGGAATGGAATGAATGAAGCCCCCATCTAGCGGCGAGGAAATGGACTGTGCTGGCTGCCGAGGCCTGACGCACTCCTCTGGGGCAATGATTAAATGAATGACAGATGAAATGAAATGATAGTGGAGAGTGTTGCTGGAATGAAATTTTTACAGGGAAAACCGGAGTACCCGGAGAAAAATCTGTCTGCCTCCGTTTTGTCCAGCACAGATCTCACATGGAGTGACCGGGATTTGAACCACGGACTCAGCGGTGAGAGGCCGGCGTGCTGCCGCTTAAGCCACGGAGGCTAATAATATTAATAATAGGGGGGCGTGGTGGCGCAGCGGTCAAGCTGCATGCCTCTCACCAAGGCGGACCGGGTTCGATTCCCGGTCAATGCATGTGAGATTTTCGATGTGAAATGCCATGTCCTGTGGTTCGGATTCCACGTAAAACGGAGGTCCCGTGGCTTATGATCGCGAGATTAACGGTCACGTTAAACTACAAGCTTCCTTTTTAATATTAATAATAATTATAATTCTTTATTAGGGATATTCTACAATACAGTAGTTTTCCATCAACCAAAAATTATTCTACTCCTCCACAAATATTTCAGTCTTCGGCATTTTCCTCTCTTAAGCCTGTGGTAGCCATGCTTATCTTTACACCATCCATCCATCGTTCTCTTGGTTTACCCCGTTTCAATTTGCCTACAGCTTCCCAATGAAACATTAAATTTGGTATTCTACTGTTCTGCATCCTTTTCACCCGTTCAAACCATGGTTATCTTCTTTCTTCAACCACTTCTAGTACATTTCTTTTACCTGCATTATCTCAGTGGCGAAGCGTGATATTTTTTGTAGGGTAGGCTGAAATTGAATGAATTCCGAAAGTAACAAACGTGCTCAACTCCTCAAAATTCACAGCTTTAGTCTACTGGAAAGGCTGTGTCCTCACCCCCAGTGTCCCATAACTCATCAGAGGTCAGGCCTTTTTTACTTTAATGGGGCACACACAGTTACTCATACCATGTATGAAAAAAAAATAGAACAATTATCTCAACTAAATTGTATTCTTCACTTTCACAGTCATAATAAAGCAGATGTGTTATTTCAAAGAATTAAATCTAATTCGACAAGGAGCATCAGCAAATTAATACATTATCACTCACCATTAATTTTTTTGTAGATAAGTTCGATCCTTCTGTCCTTTTTCTGGGCGTAGACCTCGATAACTCGGGAAATGAATTTTTGACGTTTGGAAGAAGATTTAACAGTTCTCTTTTCTATAGCCAAAATTGCCAAATTCGATAGTCTATCGTTCGTCATTGTGTTGCGGAGGTACGTTTTAACACGTTTCAATGTACTCATGCTTCTTTCGCACGAAGCAGTGGTCGCCGGAACTGAAAGTACCAAGGAAAGTAGCTTCACGCACTCGGGGAGCACATTTTTTAATCCATTGTGTATAATGTATTTGAACAAATCCCTAGGCGATAGGTGTTTATCCGCACTACTATAAACGAACATAAGTTCTCCTGTCAGTTTTTCATGATCGAAGAATGGATACACTTTAAACAATTTTTCGAGAATAAATGTCGGGAATTTATTTGGCCTACTGTAATACAAAAATTCTTCCTGATCTACCAATTCCGTAAAATCTACCTTCTGAAAGTCCTGGAATCTGGTTTCCATATTCACTACTATAGTGTCAACTATTTCAAACGCAAGTCTCTTCAATTTCTGTGATCCTGCTTCATTTAGAGTAGTTTAAAGTTCACCTGTTGAATTTAGGAGAGAGTTAGCTTTCTCAATGCAGGCAAGAAATACTTCTTCACATCTTAGTTTATCAACCGCCTTGGTGCAATTTTCAATTTCGTACTTGCAACGTCTTATATCTACGGTTTTGCTTTGCAGGATGACAAACAATACACCCGTATGCTGAAAAATCAAATTATAAAGCTGCAGCAAAAAAGGAAACGTCAGATCATTCAATATATTGCCGAGTCCAATTGCCTGATGTAAGGAATTATCATCCCATCCATCATTGTCTATAATATCATGAAATGTGGCTTTTAGTTCCGCTTAGTGAATGATAATTGTTGCAACAGCGCGCGAATGAAAGTTCCAACTTGTTTCACATGAGCTTGGCAATTTGAAACCCTTTTCTCTAAGAAGATCGCTTATTTTACTAGAACGGCTCAAGAAAGTATGGAATCCTGCGAGGTTTGCAACAAAAATCTTAACTTGCGTAATTGTTTTACAAGCATAAAGCAGAACCAAATTTAATTGATGCGCGTAGCAATGGATGAAGAGGGCATGAGGATATTCTTGTTTTACAATACAGTGAACACCAGCATTTTTACCTGCCATTGCACTGCATCCATCGTACGTTTGGGATATTAATTTCCCTTTCGAGATCTTCCAGGTTTTGAGGACGTCAAGCAAAACAGCGGCTATACCTTGAGCACTTCGGTCTTATGAAACGTCATAAAATCCGACGAATCTCTCTTCAATTTCTCCCGATTCGTTATTGGCATAACGGAAAATAACGTTCATTGGACTTGTAGTTGAGACATCCGTGGTTACATCAGCCTGTATGGAAATAAACGGACTATTTTCAAATTCACTAAAAATCTGTTCTTTAACTACTTCCGTAATACATTCGAGTAGTTCATTTTGTGTGTCAGAGGAAGTGCCTTTATATACCCCATCGGATGATAAATGATCTTTCATATACGGTTCTTCCTCTGCCAAGAAATCCAATAATTCTAAATAATTGCCTTTGTTTAAAGACGTCTCAGATTCATCGTGACCTCTTGCCGCGCCAGGAAACAGAGAGTTGAAATCAGTCTTTTCATTATATTCCTATTTCGCTCGACTTTTTCATTGTGTTTCAAAGCTGCAAGGCGCATCGCCTCAGAAAGTGCATGGTCAATTCTAGCGGTACCTAAATGATTATATTTAACAGCTGCTGTGATGTGTGAAATTGAACATTCATTTTTTTTGCCTTAAAAAGACAATTTTTAAGACTTTCCTCACCAACCCCTCTTTTGCCCCATTCTAAATTGTCTTTAGCAAAAAGCACACAATAAAAACAAAATAATCTATTTCGGGTAGCACTACCACTCAACCATGGTTTCGACTCGTACCATTGTCTCTGAAACCGTCTTACAAACTTTCCATCGGTTTTCTGAAGTGACAAGCTTGGCGTGGGCTTCCGTTCTTTCACCTGGAAATTTTCCTCCAAAGAGAGTTGAGAAAAAAATGTTGGATTTTCAATAAGAAAATTCAATGGATCATGAGATGTATTGAACGCATCCGTTGAAACGCATGTGTCGTGTAGATTAGCGTACTTATGCCTACTATTTGTTTTCAACTACACTGTAACACAAACACCCCACACAGTAAGATACAAATATATTAATAGAAACACACTTCACTGCACTTAACATTCCACACTGGCAATAGGCTGCACAGATTGGTATCATTCACCGTGTAGCCAGGACTGCCAACATGTCAAAAGAGCACATTAAAAAAACCATTCTGCAAGTTAAGTTATGTATTTTAAAGTAACACATAATGAGATTTATCTTAAATTCATTTTTTTGCGTATGTCTGGGTCCTGTTCAGATTTATGTCCATGTTCAATAATTTTTCATGTCAGAAAATTATGCTATCTTGCATTTAATATCGTTGACAACCAGTGCTGTGCTGTCTTAGTTCTGCCAAACACCCCTAGATTGCAGCAGTTATCGTTGTGGCGTTTCTATCTCCAGGAGTCCTTGGGCAAGCCTTAACGCACAAGTTTACAAGATACACCCCCTCTTCACCCCGCCCACCAAGTAGTTGCTACTGCGTCTGCGCGCGTGAGGCTGAGTTGAGGTGAATAGCTATTGGTTGATTTGGTTGTGAGCAGACACGACGCTAGGCAGCGCGAGTTCAAATATATAATATTCGAAATATCAATCGAAAAACACCAATAACAGCCGAAGAAAACTAATTTAATTTTTTTTACGGATAGGCTGAGCCTCAGCGCCCTAATGGGCGCCTCGCCCCTGCATTATCTCTAATTTTATCCAATTTTGATTTTCTTGCCGCCCTCCTCCTATAATCCATCTCTGTTGCAAATAATTAGTTTGCTTGCTGTTTAACGTCCAAGTTTCTGCTCCATATAACAATATAATTTGTACCAATGAACTGTAAATACGTTTCTTTGTTTTGTTTAAAATGTTTCTCCTCCATAAAACGGAATTTTATGCTCCAATTGTTCTCGTAGCCTCACTTACTCTTTTCTCAATTTCATATGAACATGTTCCCCCAGCTTTTATTATTGAACCCACATATTTAAATTTAGTAACTGTTTGAAGTTGTGCTTTTCCGATCTGTAGTTTCTCACCACCCTTATTCTCTAATACTAATAAGAGAAAGAATAACAATAACAATAATAATATAAACAAGAAGTTCCGTGAAGAACTATACAGCCTACTTTTCATGCCAATGATTATTCTACAGAATATGAACCTATCTAGAATAATGACGAAATTAAGTTGCTAATATCGACATTTCCAATTAGTTCGAAATACTGTATACCTGGCATAATGTATCCTAATAGATCACTACAGTTGGCAGCCCTGACGACTGAATATATTTTTAGTTCCGTCTCCTACGGTACTAAATACAAAATTTGGTTGAAGTCCACTGGATAGCATGGACGTTACATGCAGTTAAACATTGGATCTAACAGCGCGCGTAAAATCATGTTGGCAACAATATCATGCATGTATTGGTCAGAAATAATCTGAAATAATATGATCTATTGTTGTGCCAATTTTGAATGAAATCCATTAGTTAGTATAGAAGTTACATGCATTTTAAAATTGGACCTATCAGCAGGCTTAGAATCATGTTGGCAGCACTGACGTATATTAGTTACTCCAAATTCGTCTAGAATGCCAGGTACTATACGTGTGCAAAGTTTAGAGCTATTGGCTTGCATACTTTCTGATATATTGATATTAGGGTAACAAAAATAGGGACAGCACATATTAACAGTTGGCAGCCCTGGTTGCTCCTTAGAATACGCATAGTCATATCTGTTATGGTACACATAGCACATACGAAATTAGGTTGAAATACAAATGATAGTATGGAAGTTACATGTAATTAAATTTGGACCTGTCAGCAGGCTTAGAATCATGTTGGTAGCACTGACGTATATAAGTTACTCCAAATTAATATAGAATGTCAGGTACTATACGTGTGCATAGTTTAAAGCTGTCGGCTTGCATACTTTCTGATATATTGGTATTTGGATAAAATAAATTTGGAGCATTTATTAACAGTTGGCAGCCCTGGTAGGTCTTAAGAATACGCTCAGTCATATCTGGTTATGTACACATACAACATACGAAATTTGGTTGAATTCTGCTTGATAGTGTAGAAGTTATATGCATTTAAAAATTGGACCTATCAGGAGGCTTATAATCATTTTGGCAACACTGCCATGTTTGGCCTCCTGGAAATTAAACTGAAATATTATGATCTGTACGTGTGCCAATTTTGAAATAGCTCCCATTCATACTTTCCATGATATCCAACATGGAGCTCAAATTTCAATTGCGAATTTTTAGCAGTTGGTAGCACTGACATCATTTTCAAATATGGCCGTGAGATATTCAGGTGTAGATGTTTACTCCTACCAAATTTTGTTTCGATTGCTGCAGCCGTTTAGGAGTTGATAGGGGGGGGACACACACACAGCCAGCCAGATAGACAGAAGGACAGACAGACAGACAGACAGACAGACAGACAGACACACATTTGCCCGATCTCATAAGTCTACTTTTTCCTCATTTTTGCAAAATGTGAAAAGTAGGCTAAAAATATTATTATCTAAAGAACTACCATATGTCTACTATGCAGAGGACTACCCACCATGGAACTGATGTTGTTTGTTATTTCTTTATCGTATGATGAATATATGTACAATATACACAAAACAAGATGTTCAGTAAAGTATATATAGCCTACTTTCTCCTAAATGCATGGGTATTGTTATAACTCTTTGTCCTTTCCAAGGAGTATAATTGAATGTTGGTTGTAGTAGCTTGTTGAAATACAATGTGCTATACGGATATTAAACATGATTATGAGGTGCCCTTTGCTAGAGTTACCTCTGTAAAAATTCATTCAATTGGGTTTCACCGTGTATGAATTGATATGGGGAATCGATTTGCACACATACCGTACATGGCCACTATCTGCAAACTATTGGGCTGATGACCTTCTAGTTCAGTCAAAAGACGCTCCCCACAAAAAGGTATATTGTTGCAAATTTTGGTAGAAATGATAAGATTAGTTTGGTCGTAATTTGATTTAAGCTTTTAACATTTGGGTGGCCGCCATTCCGTTTCCGTCAAGACGGCGGCAATATAAAACCTGACACTGAGGTTCCCTTTCCTAGAGCTACCTCTGTACCAAATTTCGTTCAATTCAGTTACACAGTGTTTGAATTGATAGGGGGAATCGATTTGCACTCAAACATGGCCGCCATATGCAAACTATTGGACTGATGACCTTGTAGCTTGCTCAAAGATCGCTTTTCACATAATGGTAGGCTACGTTGTTGCAAAATTTGGTAGAGATCAGATGATTAGGTTGGTCGTAATTTGATTTTAGCTTTTTATATTTGGGTGGCCACCATTACGTTTCCGTCAATATGGCGGCGATATGAAACATGACACTGAGGTTCCCTTCTCTAGTGGTGCCTCTGTACCAAATTTTGTTCAATTAGGTTTCACCGTGTTTGAATAGATAGGGGGATTCGATTTGCGCACATACATGGCCACCATCCGCAAAGTATTGGATTGATGATCTTGTAGTATGGTCAAAAGATTCTTCATATATTAAGGTATAATGTTGCAAAATTTGGGTGAGATCAGATGATTACTTTGGTCGTAATTTGATTCAAGCTTTTAACATTTGGGTGACCACCATTACGTTTTCGTCAAGATGGCGGCGATATAAAACATGACTTTGAGGTGCCCTTTGCTAGTGCTAACTCTGTACCACATTTCGTTCAATTAGGTTTCACCGTGTTTGAATTGATAGGGGGAATCGATTTGCACACATACAAGCTATTGGGCTGATGACCTGGTAGTTTAATCAAAGGTCGCTCGCCATATAAGTATATGTTGTTGCAAAGTTTGGTAGAGATTGGATGATTAGGTTAGTCTTAATTTGATTTAAGCTTTGAACATTTGGGTGGCCACCATTACGTTTCCGTCAAAATGGCGGCGATATAAAACATGCCACTGAGATGCCCTATGCTAGTTCCATCTCAGTACCAAATTTCGTTCAAATCGGTTTCATCGTGTTCGTTTTGATAGGGTGGGGGGGACAGACATTCAGAGTACACCCACTCGCACACACACACACACATACACACAGACAGACACACAATTTTTGGCCCGTGTAGATCTCATAAGTCTACTTTCATTTTTTTGCAAAAATCGAAAGTAGGCTAAAAATGTGCACACACCAGTTCATATAAAATCTCATATTTCAAAATCAAGATCACTGACCCATTCAACCGCCTCAACTGATGTTTGATGGACATCCGTCAACGTTCCATGGAAAGCTCGGAGAGGGCAGTCAGCGACAATGTGATGGATTGACTGTAAGGAGGCACCACAGTCGCAATCTGCAGTTAGACCAGCTCCATTTATGCAGTGAATACGCACATCTGCCTTGTCCTATTTGTTGATTCACCTGACGGGCGTGTACATCGTGATCATTTGGCCCTGTTTACTTGGATAAATGTAGAAGTTGTATGATAACCTGTGTTATTGTGGTGTTGTAGCGTGTGTATTTGTAATTCAGGTGAGGATTGGGAAGGAGGCAGCCATGACCTCGTTACGAACTATCCCAGCATTTGCTTGACGTAGAAACGGAAAACTATTTCCCAGGATGGCTGTGATGGGAATCGAACCAGCCTGTTATCAGATTTGCCTCACAAGGCTGCGTGTACCTCGTTCCTTGGAATTGAAAACATAGTACGTAAGACGCTGTCTTCTCAGAAATAGCTTAAAAGACTGACACTAGCATTTTGTCTTTGGCTCAGGAAAGAGCCTGGAGCTAACATTTCAAATAACTTATGTAAATTACTTATAATTATTCATTATGGTCAAGCAGAGGTTTCGAAACCAGATTTTGGATTGTAAAACATATCCTGGTGCTGACATAAACTCTGACCACAATCTGGTTGCAATGAAATGCAGATTAAAGTTGAAGAAACTGAAGAAAAGTCAAAAGCCAAAAAGGTGGGCAATAGACAGACTGAAAGAGAAGGATGTAAACGAAAGATTCAAGAAGAGTATAAAGGAAGGACTAATGAAAAACCCTAAACAAACTTCAATTGCAGACGAATGGGCACTTTTGAGGAATGAAATAACAAAATCCGCAGAAGAAAACATTGGTAGGAAAGAGAGAATAGGTAGAAAACCGTGGATCACTCAGGATATACTCGAATTGATGGATGAAAGGCGGAAGCACAAGAATGTAAGAGATGAAAAGGGGAAAGCAGAATACAGACGTCTGAGAAATGAGGTTAACAAGAAGTGCAAGGAAGCGAAAGAAGAATGGTTGAAAGAGAAATGTGCTGGTATAGAAAATTGTCTGAAATTAGGAAAAGTAGACACAGCTTATCGAAGGATTAAGAATATTTTTGGGGAAAAGAAGACTAAGTGCTGTAATATTAAGGACACAAATGGAAAGCCTCTAACAGATAGGGAAGAAAAGGTTGAGAGATGGAAAGCTTACATAGAGAGTTTGTATAAGGGAAAGGAGATTGAGAATCATGTAATGGAAAGGGAGGAGGAAATTGATGAGGATGCGAAAGGAGATTTAATATTGAGATCAGAATTTGATAGAGCTTTGGAAGACTTAAGCAGGAACAAAGCACCAGGCATAGATGATATACCGATTGAGTTGCTACGCTGCATAGGAGAGGAAGGTCTGATCAGGTTATTTCACTTGTTGTGTAGGATTTATGAGACAGGTGAGGTACCCCCTGATTTCAAGAAGAATGTAATCATCCCTATACCAAAGAAAGTGGGAGCTGACAGATGTGAAGATTACCGTACAATCAGCTTGATTACTCATGCTTCAAAGATCCTGTCTAGAATAATTTACAAGAGGATTGAAAGCCAGATAGAAACGGAGTTGGGTGAAGACCAGTTTGGTTTCAGGAGAAATGTAGGAACAAGGGAAGCTGTACTAAGTCTTAGGCTGATTTTGGAAGGTAGAATAAGGAAAGATAAGAGAACGTTCATGGCTTTTGTAGACTTAGAAAAGGCTTTTGATAACGTTGATTGGACTAAATTGTTTGACATTTTGAAAACGATTGGAATAAAGTACAGGGATAGGAGGGTGATATACAATCTATACAGAAACCAGACAGCAGTCATTCGAGCTGAAGGACATGAGAGAGAAGCAGGTATTCGGAAAGGTGTAAGGCAAGGCTGCAACTTATCACCCATACTTTTCAATCTTTACATTGAACAAGCAATGAAGGAAATTAGAGAAAAATTTAAAGTGGGAGTGAAGATTCAAGGAGAAATAATTTCAACGCTGAGATTTTCTGATGACATCGTCATCTTGGCCAACAAGCCTGAGGATTTGAATGAGTTTTTGAATGGTATGGACTCCGTCTTACGGAAAGAATTCATGATGAAAATTAATAAATGTAAAACAAAAATACTGGAATGCAGCCGAAATAAATCAGAAACCTCTATGGAGATCAAATTGGCAGGTGAAAAGCTGAAGGAAGTAGGAGATTTCTGTTACTTAGGAAGCAGAATAACCAGTGATGGACGAAGCAAAGAGGATATAAAAAGTAGGTTGGCTCAGGCAAGAAAAGCATTTCTACAAAAAAGGAATCTGCTGACATCGAATATAGATTTAGGTATTAGGAAGTCATTTTTGAAAGCCTTTGTCTGGAGCGTGGCGCTCTATGGAAGTGAAACTTGGACTATTGGTGCAGCAGAAAAGAGGAGAATTGAAGCATTTGAAATGTGGTGCTACAGGAGAATGATGAAGATCAGATGGGTAGATAGGGTTACAAACAAAGAGGTATTAAGACGAGTGGGAGAGGAGAGATGTTTCTGGCGACTGCTAATGAAGAGAAGATATAGGTTGGTAGGACACATACTAAGACACCCAGGAATAGCAAGCTTAGTTATGGAAGGAAGGGTCGAGGACAAGAACTGTAGGGGTAGACCAAGGTTAGAATATGTTAAACAGATTGCCTCGGATGTAGGGTGTGGTAGCTATGTAGAGATGAAACGATTAGCTCAGGACAGGGAGGCATGGAGAGCTGCATCAAACCAGTCAAAAGACTGAAGACTCAAACAACAACAAAAAACTTTACGAGCCTTACAGTAGTCGCATATGATGTGTAACATCTGACATAGAAGAAACCTCACGTGAAATTGTCGATACACCGGTATCGTATGTCTACCCCTTATTATTCCCGGTTTCCTACGGGGTCGGGGATGAGATGCGATGGAAGTATTTGTGGCGGATGGTTTTTACGGCCGGATGCCCTTCCCGACGCCAACCTCATGAGAGGAGTAAATGAGAGTTGAAATGAATGATGGTGAATGAAATTGGGTAAGGATGTGGAAGAAAGCGGCCGTGGCCTGTCAGAAGGTACCGTCCCAGCGTTTGTTACCAGGTGCTGCTGGCGGTGGCATCTAGTAGACAAGTTAACAGCTAGGTGTCGTTGACGGTAGCATTTGGTAGCCAAAATTAGGATCTACTACTTGAAATTGACCGTCTGCACTCCTTACCAAAATTACAAACTAATACGGCCATCACAATTGACACCGGTTATCAGACAGATTCTACACACACCCGAAGTACACGAGGCTACATGATCGTGTTGTCGCAACACCAAAACTGAGGAACCAACCAACCAATTTTATATTTAACACATGAATAACCTCCTAAAAGATTGTGCAGAAGTTATCATCTCTTCCGTATATACAGTAATATACCTGAAGTACAATAGTTCGATACGACACAATGCAGATATTTAATGCTTTGAATACTAATGCTTGCTCGTGTATCATTAACACTTTAACAATATTTCTCGTCAGTACGGAATATAATCAATTCAATGTGACCAATTAGCAGTCCACTGGAGCGTTGACTATTGCATTGTTTTTACGCGATGAACTCATTTCATGTTACAAATTATGCTGGGCTAGTAGCATGGTCGTAATACCGAATTACCATTTAAATATGTGACGAAGCTCTTCATCAATCATATACAGGAGCTTAACGTTGAAAAATTAACTGTTTATGTTCTTGTGAGTAGACATAAGCGGTCTCGAGCTTTCGCCCCCTCTTCCTCCTGAAATGTCGATGTCGGCTCGTAAAGGAACTCTCGTATCACATTTCGTGATTAAAAGACAAATATATATACATTTGCTATACCATATTTCTCCAAACTCGGATGGTTAAATCATGAGAAAAGTTCAACTTTGCTTGGCTTGGCTGCCATTTTTTTTGTACTTAATGGGTTTTCGAACGTCAAATAGGTGAACTTCTAGTAATACCGTTTATCCCCGTACAAAATTTCAGTGTGATATGAGTAATAGTTTCGGAGATATATAATACCGGTGAAATAATTCGCACAGCCGACATTTTGGATTGGTGAGACGTAATAAAGTTTTAAGAGGACGGTCGGAGGCGAACAAAACAGTACTATGACCTTACCAATTTTCATTGAAATCGCTCCAGCCGTTTAGTTTTTCTTAGAGGGACGCAAACACACACTCATACGCATACACACACGCACATACTCACGGACAAAAGGTTATCTAAAAAGCCTATTTTTAGCCTTTTTTTTCTCATTCTGCAAAAATTAGGATAATGTAGACTAATGAGATCGATCCGGGAAAATGTGTGTCTGTCTGTGTGCGTGTGTGTGTCCCCCCCCCCCCCCCCGCTATCAACTCCTAAACAGCTGCAGCTATCGAAACCAAATTTGGTAAGAGTAAAGATATCTCATGGCCATATTTGAAATTGACGTCCGTGCTACCAACTGATGAAAAATCGCAATTGAAATTTGAGCTCTATGTTGGATATCTCAGAAGGTATGCATGCGAACTATTCTAAAATTGGCACACATATAGACAATAACATTCCAGACTAATTTTGAGAGGTCCATACAAGCTAGTGTTGCCAACATGTTTCTAAGCTTGCCGATATGTCCAATTTCTAAATGCCTGTAACTTCTATACTATCGATGGGATTTCAACCAAATTTCGTATGTACTATGAGTACTGCAACATACATGACTGTGCGTATTCTAAAGAGACACCAGGACAGCCAACTGTTAATAAATGCTCTCTCTATGTTTTAACCCTAATATCAATATATCAGAAAGTATGCTAGCCAACAGCTCTAAACTTTGCACACGTATAGTAGCTGACATTTTACCTTAGTTTGATGTAACGTATACACATCAGTGCTGCCAACACGATTCTAAGCCTGCTTATAGGTCCAGTTTTCAATGCATATAATTTCTATACTAACAAATGGATTTCAACCAAATTTCGTATGTGCTTTGTGAACCATAACAGTTAAGACTATGCGAATTCGTAAAATGCATCAGGGCTGCCAACTGTTAATAAATGCTCTCTCTATTTGGTTAATACTAATATCAATATATCAGAAAGTATGCAAGCCATCAGATCTAAACTTTGCACACGTATAGTACCTTTCTAGATTGATTAGGAGTAACTAATATACCTCACTGCTGCCAATATGATTCTAAGCTTCCTGATAGTTTCAATTTTAATTACATGTAACTTCTATAGCCTACTAACAAATGAACTTTATCCAAAATTGGCACTATGATAGATCGTTATATTTCAGAATATTTCTGAGCATCACATACATGACATTGCTCCCAACATGATATTACGGGCACTGATAAATCCAATATCAAACAGTATGTAACGTCCATACTGTCCATTAGACGTCGTTCAAATTTTGTATGTGCATTCTATACCTTAAGAGATGGTACTAAGGATATATTCAGAGTCACCAGGGCTGCCAACTGTAGTAAGTTACTCTATCAGGCTGCACTACATTATGTCAGGTGTATTTCAAACTGCAGTACTTAGAATTGTTAGTATATAGATTTCCATGAATCTTACATTTTAAGAAAAGTAGGCTCCTTAGTTCGTCATGGAACTACTTGTTTCATAAATGAAAATTGGCTAAAACGGGGTCAATCTCGCCCGTGTCATTATTAATACAAGCTTACTTGGACGGTATATCGCTCCCCTGGCACTAAAAGGGATAATTAAATTTTAAATTCTACTATAGATATACCGTATAATTATGTTAATAGTTATTAGTAAAATTATTAGTCTTTTCCTCATTAATATTGGGCTCATCACACTTTTAGGCATCCAACTCTTAACTTGAATCAAACTAAATTTGTATTTTTAGCCTACTTTCGATTTTTGCAAAAAATGAAAGTAGACTTATGAGATCAACACAGGGCGAAAAAAGTGTGTCTGTCTGTGTGTGTGTATGTGTGTGTGTGAGTCTGTGTGTGTGTGTGTCTGTGTGTGTGTGTGTGTGAGTGTGTGTACTCTGAATGTCTGTCCCCCCCTATCAATTCGAACACGGTGAATGCGAATTGAACGAAATTTGGTACAAAGGTAGCACTAGCAAAGGACACCTCAGTGTCATGTTTTATATCGCCGCCATCTTGACGGAAACGTAATGGCGGCCACACAAATGTTCAAAGCTTAAATCAAATTACGACTAACCTAATCATCCGATCTCTACCAAATTTTGCAACGACATACCTTTATGGGGGGAGCATCCTGTGACCAAACCAATAGGTCATCATCGTAATAGTTTGCGGATGGCGGCCATCTTTGTGTGAAAATCGATTCCCCCTATTAAATCGAACACGGTGCAACCGAATGAAACGAAATTTGGTACAGAGGTAGTACTAACAAAAGGCACCTCAGTGTCATGTTTTATATCGCCGCCATCTTGACGGAAACGTAATGGCGGCCACACAAATGTTCAAAGCTTAAATCAAATTACGATTAACCTAATCATCCGATCTCTACCAAATTTTGCAACAACATACCTTTATGGGGGGAGCATCCTTTGACCAAACCAATAGGTCATCAGCGTAATAGTTTGCGGATGGCGGCCATCTTTGTGTGAAAATCGATTCCCGCTATTAATTCGTACACGGTGCAACCGAATGGAACGAAATTTGGTACAGAGGTAGTACTAACAAAAGGCACCTCAGTGTCATGTTTTATATCGCCGCCATCTTGACTGAAACGTAATGGCGGCCACACAAATGTTCAAAGCTTAAATCAAATTACGATTAACCTAATCATCCGATCTCTACCAAATTTTGCAACTACATACCTTTATGGAGGGAGCATCCTTTGACCAATCTAATAGGTCATTCACCTGATAGTTTGCGGATGGCGGCCATCTTTATGTCAAAATTGATTCCCCCTATTAATTCGAACACGGTGGAACCGAATGGAACGAAATTTGGTACAGAGGTAGCACTAGCAAAGGGCACCTCAGTGTCATGCTTTATATCGCCGCCATCTTGACTGAAACGTAATGGCGGCCACACGATTGTTCAATGCTTAAATCAAATTACGATTAACCTAATCATCCGATCTCTACCAAATTTTGCAACTACATACCTTTATGGAGGGAGCATCCTTTGACCAATCTAATAGGTCATTCACCTAATAGTTTGCGGATGGAGGCCATCTTTATGTCAAAATTGATTCCCCCTATTAATTCGAACACGGTGGAACCGAATGGAACGAAATTTGGTACAGAGGTAGTACTAGCAAAGGGCACCTCAGTGTCATGTTTTATATCGCCGCCATCTTGACTGAAACGTAATGGCGGCCACACGAATGTTCAAAGCTTAAATCAAATTACGATTAACCTAATCATCCGATCTCTACCAAATTTTGCAACTACATACCTTTATGGAGGGAGCATCCTTTGACCAATCTAATAGGTCATTCGCCTAATAGTTTGCGGATGGCGGCCATCTTTGTGTCAGAATCGATTCCCCCTATTAATTCAAACACGCTGAAACCAAATGGAACGAAATTTGGTATAGAGGTAGCACTAGCAAAGGGCACCTCAGTGTCATGTTTTATATCACCGCTATCTTGATGGAAACGTAGTCGCGGCCACCCAAATGTTTAAAGCTAAAATGTAATTACGACCAACCTAATAATCTAGTCTCTACCTAATTTTGCAACACCATATCTTTATGTGGGAAACATATTCTGACCAAACTGCAAGAACATCAGCCCAATAGTTTGCAGATGGTGGCCAAGTATGTGTGCAAATAGATTCCCCCTATCAATTCAAACACGGTGAAACCGAATTGAACGAAATTTGGTACAGAGGTAGCACTAGCAAAGGGCACCTCATATTCATGTTTAATATCCCTATAGCACGTTGTATTTCAACAAGCTCCTACAACCAACATTCAATCATACTCCTTGAAAAGGACAAAGAGTTATAACAATACCCATGCATTTAGGAGAAAGTAGGCTATATGTTCTTTACTGAACATCTTGTTTCTAACTTACTTTATTACGAGAGGCAAATTACTTCGCTGTTCCGCCCCTTATAATAACAATCATCACCATGAACATGATGTCCCAAGCTCCTAAAAGGAATTAACAATGACTGGCTGCGTGGCTCAGCGGTAACGTTCTCGCCTGCTGTTCTCAAGGTTGCAGGATCGAACCCTGGCGCAGTCAGAAGGCATTTGAGGGTGCACAAATGTGAGAAACCCGTGTCAGTAGATTTAACGGCACGTTAAAGACCTCCTTCAGGGTGAAATTCCGACACCCCGGCGTTTCTTAAAGCCGCGGATGTTAAAAGAGACGTAATACCATTATCGTTATTATTATCAGGAATTAACATCTATAATAATTGAGAGTGATGATATCGATAATTTAATAAGAAGTCGTTTCTGGCAACATAATACACCAGATACGCTGCGGTACCTGAGGAGGGTGTGCTTCTCTTTGCGATTATGAATTGTCCGATTAATTATTTTAGTTTCCTTTGTTCACAGGAATTGACAATGCAATTAAAATGGTTCATTTGGAAACTCAACGCCAAACTGTTAGGTAACATTTTGTTTGTGACAGGTACGCCGTGGAACTTTATTTTCTCCGCATTCTGAATTTGAAACAAAACGATTGTCAGATGTTTCTAGACTTTACTTTGATGTACAGTGGCTCTTGTTCATGTAATTATGAAGACGAGGTTTTTAGAGGCTTGTAGCAAAATAAATATATGAAACATTTTGGAGCTTTTAAAACTGTGTTCTTTGTCTCCCTCGTGCATTTTGTTTTAAAATAATGGACATGCTTAAAGCTCTACGTGAAGCATCCATTTTTGTTTCCCGGTATATTTTTTCAATGTGGCACAATCCTAGCAGCTATATTAACCCTTTTGATCCCAAGCATGAAATGAGTGGTTATGCTAAGAATGCCAAGTCAAGTATAGTGAAATGACAAGGGTTTGATAAAGATTTAAGATATAATGCTGATATTCTTTAAAATTCTCAACGAGAACTATCCTGTGCTACACGGAAATGTATAGCACATATTCACCATTTTCGAATTTCTGAGCTCCTTTGAATACTAGAAAAGCTTTGTACTTGCTTGGCGTTCCAAGGATATATTTTTGAAACACAGTCCCTTCTTTCCCGCACGTTTCCATTCACGATAATGCTTACACTTGTCAAAATTCAATATTATACAAATCAAATAAATTCGGTATGAAACAAACTACTAGCCACGGTGGCCGAGAGCACTAATGCGCTAGCACGCTCCACGCTGGGATCGGGATAGCGTGGGCTCGAATCTCACCCCAGCTGTCATGAAAATGGTAGCCTATTTGTCGTTTCGAATTTTCACACCACCTGGCAAATGTTGGGACGGTTCCTTTGAACAGGTCCACGGCCGATCTCCTTCCATAATCCCTTCCCTGACCCTTCCTTAATTACACCTAAGTTAGCGGTCGCCTGTGTGATAGGCCTGTGTACCACCTCCAGTTGAATCTGCTGACAAAGTGTGTCCAGCTCCCAGACACCTTCCTTACAACGATAGATGAAAGACCCCTCGCAGAGTCGGTGGTTGAATCCGAGATGGGAGTATAGTATGTTGTTGTTGTTGTTGTTGTTGTTCGAGTCTTCAGTCTTTTCACTGGTTTGATGCAGATCTCCATGCTCCCTGTCTTGAGCTAATCGTTTCATCTCTACATAGCTACCACACCCTACATCCGAGGCAATCTGTTTAATATATTCTAACCTTGGTCTACCCCTACAGTTCTTGTCCCCGACCCTTCTTTCCATAACTAAAATTGCTATTCCTAGGTGCCTTACTGTAGTATGTGTCCTACCAACCTATCTCTCCTTTTCATTAACAGTCGCCAGAAACATCTCTCCTCTTCCACTCACCTTAATACCTCTTCGTTTGTAACCCTATCTACCCATCCGATCTGTATCATCTGTAACACCACATTTCAAACTCTTCAATTCTCCTCTATTCTGCTGCACCAATAGTCCAAGTTTCACTTCCATAGGGTACACGCTCCCGACAAAGGCTTTCAAAAATGACTTCCTAATACCTAAATCTATATTCGATGTCAACAGATTCCTTTTTCTTGTAGAAATGTTTTCCTTGCCTTAGCCAACCTACTTGTTATATCCTCTTTGCTTCGTGATGGGAGTATAAGCTGTTAAAATCAAATGAATTAAATAATGATTAACTAAGCCACGTACAGTGTAGGTGACGCTACTGTTTTAGTATGCATAGATGAATAACCAACACGTAAGTGTTGCGATGGTATAGGAACATAGACATGACGCTACGTACCTAGTATATCTAGATGACGAACGCTGGTTGCCTTGATAACCATGTTGAAGGCAAATTGATGACCTAAACTCCAGACTGACACTTGTCTAGAAATATCTCCAAGTTAACCTTCTCCGTACCAGGCTATTATTTGTTCCAAATGGTGAAAACCAATCATTCATAAATTTTTACCAACGCCACCAAAGGAGATAATTTGACGAAATTAATTTTATTTTATAGATCTATCTTTATATAATAAAATACATACCATAGGCCTACTTATTGAAATGTGAAATAAAATACTCTTGATATGACATTCCTTATAGATATATAAACATTTCAAAAAAGAAGTCAAACAAATATTCAATGTTCACAATACCGTTCAAATTAATTTATATTCACTGAGAAATGTGTTTCTAATTAATTTATCACCTATTTGATATATCATGAACACCCATTTACTGTGAATCAATTGCTTCTTTGTGTGAACAAATTTTAATGACATGACGTGACCGCGCCAGGATGCCATCTGTGGATGAAAGTTGTTACCAACGGCACAAGGACGAGATTCCGCTAACCAGGCCCGTAGAAACGCCGGGGAGGAAATTTGCGTTTGTTTGAATGAGCGACCCCGTAAAATCTACGGGCTTGGCGATCTTCGAAAGAATTGAGGCCCGTACAATTTACGGGCTTAGTAGGGAGAGTGTTAAAGGATGAGCACCTCCAACACGGGGAAAAGTATCCTTGTTCCTCTACTGTCAGTACATCTTAACACTTGCAGCCGATGACAAGAAATATATTGGTCAACGTTAAGTGCATCACCTCTCATAACAATGGTAATCATTACATTAATGGAATTATGGGAGGCATTCCTCAGTAATTGGCTAAGTGTGTAATGTGATGCGATATATCACTGCCACTTCAAGCATGCCTGTAATGGACGTCCAACTTCACATTCGAATTACGGCACCACTTTGCGCATAATTCAGGAAGATAGGCTATATTAAAATTACGACTGTACATATTGGATGGGTAAAGTAAGCTTATGACGAATTTAGTTTATTTTATATCACAGTAATCTAATTCTTATACAGTATATTTATTATATTAATGCAACCAATGGCCATTTATTTAATTTTCAGGACGGGTCAGGGAAGGGATTTTGGAAGAAAATCGGCCGTGGACCTACTGTAAGGAACCGTCCCGGCAATTGCCTGGTGGTAAAAATGGGAAACCACGTAATACAATTTTCAGGACGGCCAAGGTTTGTGGGATTCGAACTCACGCTCACGTTAATTGTGATGGCTGTATTAGTGTGTGTTATCTGTGATTCCGGTAGAAGGACTGCTGACGATTAATTTTTTCAAGTAGTTCCTACTTTTGGTACCAAATGCTACCGTCCACGACACCAAGCTGCGGACGTGGCCACTAAATGCCATTATAGTCAGCACGTGTTGGCGAACGTTGGAACTAATATAGCGTTATCAAAATAATCTACTAATTTTTGCTTCCAGATGTGTAGTTAGTGGAAGATTCTTTTACATGCCAAAAATCAATGAAATGGGACCGCTGGCTTCTCTTCCCCAACGAAGGAACGCATACTGAGGGATTTTTAACGCTCTTAAAAATCCTATGACTTCGGCCGGGTTTGATCCCGCGATCTTGATTTCGATATACGACGTGTAAAATCAGGAGAGCCCAAAGTGGGGATCACGAAGGCGAATTTTTGCCAAACAAGGGCTTGCAGAATACACTGGACGCTCAAAGGCAAAACAGACTCAAGTGAAAATGAATGAATGCATGAATGAATGATTGAATGAATGAATGAATTAATGCCCGTTGTAAAATGCGCGTGATTCCTTGAACTGCCCGAGCAACTCTCTTCTAGGGTACTACGAAAGTCAATTTGGCCCTTGGTAGTCTATTACGTTATCTTCGAACTTCCACATTCATTCCTCACAGGAGTACCACTTAATGTTCATACCTTCTGGCAAAAGTTCTGACCACTGAATTTTGTTGCCTCTAGTAGCTCCTACGACAACCACAGGACAAATAAAGAATTGAACACGCTGGGGGAGGATGTTATGTGACGGGACGCTCAGAAATCCAATACACATATCCATTGCAAACTCTACATCACAATAGAAGAAGATTGTGAGGCGCAATATATATTCAAGTGTGGGTCCCAAGTGAATACCTAGCACGACGCAATAGGCTAAACTTGTTTCCACTACACACAACGTCTCTAAACTTGATTCAATACGCAAGTACAAAGAATATTTCTTAAGTTAGGTCCATTTATCAGTATATGTTTATCTCATAATACTGTATTATAATCTATTCATAGAAATTAGCCAGCGCACTGAATTCCGGAGCCTCCTATTTACAAACAGAACAAATTGTAGCAACGTGTTCTGTGTGTAATCTTCGTACTCTGTGACACTAATATTTAAAATGATCAAGCGGCTCACTGATCGTGAGATATTTGTTGTTGTCATTCATTCAGTTAAGCTTGGGCATTTCGATCATCTGACCCCTGTAATTGGGTGTATGTTGAATTTGTCCAAATACCTGTGTTTCTAGAGCGACTGCATTTTAATCACATGAATGAAACATGGGTATCTCAGCTAATTGGTAAATATAAGCCGTAGTCGGTGGAGCGGCAACGTTGTCATTTAGTAAAATGCAAACAGACACTCTAATAGCTCAAGGTAATAGTACCGTGCTTTGGGATATCACAGAACTGGTAACTATTTCCATCAATTCTTGTAGTCGCTTGCCTACAAAGGTTTCGCTACCGTGATAATTAGAAAATGGGCTTTTTGTGAAGCGTCAAGCTTTAATTACCAATATACACAATATCACAGCCATCACAATGACACAGGTTATCAGACATATTCCACAAACATACAGCTATATGACCACGAAGTCGCAAAGCCGTAAAATAATCAATAACGACGATATTAAACACCTACCTAACAGTTTACCAACTGCCCAATTAACGATAAGAGGAGCATAATTTCATCATACCAAAAGGGTTGTTAGCATCGTCAGTAATACGTTGACAAAATAATAATAATGATAATAATAATAACAATAATAATAAATAATAATAATAACAATAATAATAATAATAAATAATAATAATAATAATAATAATAATAATAGTAATAGTCAAGAGAATACGTAAGTGGTTAATGAGCTTGGCTGTAGAGGGTAAGAGAAGAACAGTAGATTTAGACCTAGGAAGCTATGGCTAGATTCAGTTAGTTTTTGTTGTTTTATGGTGTAGGAAGAATTTTAGGAACACCAGTCTTGTGCCGTAAAGGAGCAACTTCTACTTGAGGAATACACGTGTCATCCAAGCTCGATGCGTGCCGCTGTCATATGGCTATTGGCTGTACAGATGCATTCTGTGCTGCAGAAATGACCGAACCCACATCACCTGAACCTACCCGACTACACACAATATATGAATCGCTTGATATTGAAAGGGGACTTCTGACACTTTCTACATTTTACAGGAGAAGGAAGAAACTCTGTAGGTGATGGAAAATGTCTATCTACGTTTTACGCTTCTAACAGTTCATGACGACTATACTAATGCACTCTCCAGTTCATGAAAATACAAAAACCAATTCTTGTATTATGATAAACTGACATATGTTAGTTTTGTAGAAGTCCCCTTGATACATCAAATAGGGTGAACTTTGGGACTTTGAATGCCAACTTCCACATAAAACCCACATATACCTACAAAATGTATTGCTATTGCTTTTGAAATCTATAAATACAATTCTTAGTATGAACCGTGAACCAATACTTAACTTAATTGTAATATGAAACTGACGTACAATATCAATGCAAGAATCATTGAATCACAGACAGAAATAATTCGAATAACAGCAATTCAATGTAATGAAAAAATGCATAACGCCAGACCCCAGGAGTAAACTCAGACTCAACAGACTCCATTACCCTTTAATTTAGGCTTCCCGCGCGGGGAACGGAGAGCGGGCGGTGCACTTTGCTGCATGACGTCACGCACTCGCCGTTTCCGTACGCATAACGCCAGACCCCAGGAGTAAACTCAGACTCGGTGCATATGCACTGAACAACATGATGACGTCATACACGCCATAACCGTAACGCATAACGGTAGACCAAAGCATAACGATGAAGACGACATGATCATTTGAAATGATAAAAAGCACTGATAAGTTATTAATACTTGAATAGAACAAAACCTTGTAAAATAAGGGCGTATCAGCGAGGTCATCTGTCACTCTGTTAGATTCAGTGTTGAACGAATTCAAATTAATAGGTGAACGAAAGAGGCCACAGTGCTAACTGCTAATTGGGGATCATGGAGGAAATTTTTCGCAAACAGGCTTGCAGCCTAGACTGGACGCTGGAGGGCAAAACACTCTCAAATGAAAATATTTGTATATAAATAATAATAATAATAATAATAATAATAATAATAATAATAATAATATCGTATGGCCTCGGATGCCGGGTGTAAGCTTTGTTAATTGACACCCAGAGGGCAGCTTGCATGTCGAATTTAACGCTCCTTGAAGTGCTATGAATATCAAGAAGGTTAGATATCTAAGCTCATTGGCGTATACCACTTCCTAGTGGAGAAAAGAGGAACTTTGTGCTGGCGGAAAATCCCGAGATTAATTTTGCCATTATGAACACGGCCTACAGAATTAAAATGGGTTCTTTAACTTGCCAACAATGTAGGTCTATGACATGAGTATCGTGAATTTTGTCGCCTTCCAAAAAAAAAAAAAACTCTTACCATGGCCAGGAGCGAACCTGCAAGTATGGGGGTTGGTAGTCCGACACTATAACCACGCACCCACCGTGGCAAGCATAATAATAATAATAATAATATAATAATAATAATAATAATAAGTACAATATCACTTAAGCACAAATTCATGGAAAAAACAAATAAAGAAAACTCTTAGGAAGTGGTCCACACAACGCAAAATGCACCACAAATCATTCATGAAGAGGATAGAGCGTAAACAAGTTCAAACGCACTCTTTGAATGGGCATAACGAATAATAATACCAACAGTATTGTCGACACAATGTCAGCGCTGGAAGCTGAGATATTCTAAAGCTCGCTTGGAGAGCCCACTGAAAGATGTCACTGCAATGGACTTTCGTTCAATCAACCCCTGATACAGAGTTCCCAGTTCCACCCAATTACTTCTCAATCAGATCCTTAAATCTCCGACACTGCTGGACGGGTGACGCACGAGCCCATCCATTACTCTCATCGAGCATCATTACAGCTACCGGGTGTTCAGCCATGCATGTTCTCATGGCTTGGGACAGAAATAATTCAAGGATAATAATTTAAAGGGCTAGAAAACACAAGAATAAAGTATTTTGTGAGGTTTGAAGCCATTTTTCAGTGTTGCCTAAGTAAACAAAAGTTTGGTGCCTTTAAGTCGGTCAACACGATTGTACCCAAAAGGAGCTGGGTTGTGCCCTAATCCTGAAATAAATTACGTGAGATTAATAAATACACTAGGATGACCAGTTTCGATCGTCAAGCGATCATCATCAGATCCATTACACTTAGGCAATAACATCTATGTTTGAGAATACAGGTGAAAAATATTTACAATATGTACAATTATTTAGTTGCAGTATTGGTAATGCAACTGTCGGTGTATGCTACCGGTAATTGTAGTATATCTAATGTTAGGTGAAATGCTAAAATGGTGTTAAAAATTCAGAGTTTGTCTGTTAGGGGTGATTTTATGGTTATACAAACTCAACTGTGGTTATACTGTAATAATACAGGCTGATACTTATCCGGTTTGTCTTCCTACTGGAACTTCGAGCAGTTTCGTGTTCACTCTGGTACCAGTTTTTGTAGACATTGTACATATTGTAAATATTTTTCACCTGTATTCTCAAACATAGTTTTTTTTTGCGTATGGCTTTTAGTGCCAGGAGTGTCCGAGGACATGTTCTGCTCGCCAGTTTTGTAGCTGCTTCGAGACGGACACCCAAAGGGTGAGCTACAAGTACCGTTGGGGAGGGAAGTCGGAATGTAAGGACGAGGAGTTGGAAGGTAGCGGCTGTGGCCTATAGTTAGGGACCAACCCCGGCATTTGCCTGGATGGAAGATGGGAAACCACAGAAGACCATCTTCAAGGTTGCCGGCGGGGGGATTCGAACCTCCTCGCCTCCCGGATGTGAGCGACTGCCAGCAGTCATGCCGTAACGACCACGGCTAACTCACCCGGTTCAAACATAGATGTTATAGCCTAAGTGTAATGGATCTGATGATGATCGCTTGACGATCGAAAAAGGTCATCCTAGTGTATTTATTAATCTCATGTAATTTATTTCAGGATTAGGGCACAACCCAGCTCCTTTTGGGCACATTCGTGTTGACCGACTGAGAGGCCCCAAACTTTTGTTAATAAAATACTTCTTAAGCTAGCCCCTTACTTTTTACAACAGGTTGTAAATTTCTCATGAATTGGCATTCGTTTGCCCTTGCGCGGTGCCTTGTCTAAATAACACATTGTCTAATAATATGCTTCATTACTACCACAACAGCATCACCAAAACACGTGAGATTTAACAAATATTTCACTAATAAATAACAGTTGTAATGATTGTAGTTCAGTCCTCTACTGTAGTAACTCTGATAGGATCATATAGTCAAAATTTGAAATTGATAGCATTGTTAGATTTTCATGTAAGGCTTTTTTGTTTGTTGTTGTTGTTTGAGTCTTCAGTCTTTTGACTGGTTTGATGCAGCTCTCCATGCCTCCCTGTCCTGTGCTAATCATTTCATCTCTACATAGCTACCACACCCTACATCCGAGGCAATCTGTTTAACATATTCTAACCTTGGTCTACACCTACAGTTCATGTCCTCGACCCTTCCTTCCATAACTAAGCTTGCTATTCCTGGGTGTCTTAGTATGTGTCCTACCAACCTATCTCTTCTCTTCATTAGCAGTCGACAGAAACATCTCTCCACTCCAACTCGTCTTAATACCTCTTCGTTTGTAACCCTATCTACCCATTTGATCTTCATCATTCTCCTGTAACACCACATTTCAAATGCTTTTTGTTTATAAGGGCATAAATGTTCAATATTTTACAATATTTTTGACAACATATTATTAATCCTTTGGTATACTTTTACCTCAAATATTGTGCCCAATGGACACGGCTGACTAGCATCGAACCGGGGTCTTTATCACAAGAAGACCAGGCCCATGATTCTGCGAAGAATCGAATCATTGATCTCTGAGGGGGAACAGCCACAGTGAACCCGAGGAACAATGAGTTATAAGTGCATATAATTATAACAGCATGATTTAACGGCCAGAACGGGAATATTATAGCTTTAAAGGTGGATTATTGCAGAAAATACAAGCCTATGTACGTTTAAGTTGCTAAGAGCTCAAGAAAGCGAGCCAGCTTGACAGTTGACAAAGCGAAGTTGAAAGTGGGTAGAGTGGACGTGACGCCTATGCACTACTTTCGGCGTGGCTCGAGGCCGTGATTAACGACTAAGAAAATCCCCCTTCAACAAGGCACAGAAGCGAAGTGGGGGTGGTCGCCCACAGAAATTAATTAATTACGGCCAAATGGAGCAATGAATTAAGATGAAACTTACACCCAGATGCATGTATTCTGGGAAAGATAATTTAGGAGTGTCCTCACGCCTAAATTAAAGCCTGCAACTATAAAGGAACCTATGAACAAACCTAATCCGCGGCAGAGTCAGGATTTGTAAAGTAGCAATGGGGGAAGAACCGGGGTAGCATCTTGACGCCATGGAAGAAAGCAATTAATTATAATTAATTGTCCGAAGCAATTGCCTGCACGCGATTGAATTTGGAACCTCCATGAATAGACGAATAAGGATCATACTTCACTTTGTCTGAAAATGTATTATTTTAAGAAGAGAGTCGCTCCTGGGAATCCAGTGAACTACTTTTCATCAGGAAGCTTTATATGGGGGAAGCTGGAGTGGAGAGTCAGTTCGTCTTGACTCAACTCGTGTGGTGACACGCTGTCGGATCACGCAAGAAAGTGTGCGGAATTTATAAAGTATTGACGCTCAAATGTACTAGCATTGAACAATGAAAGGCGCATCATGCAGCTTAATAACAGTAATTCTGCATCATAAAATAATTAGTCTACAGCAGACGTATAAGCAACAGTATACGCGAGAATAGAATCAGTACAGCGTAGAGATAATTTAGGATGATGTTTACAGACAATGAACGTAACCACAGGAAGTGTTATAATGGGTAAAATAACATACTATTGTAATGAACACTACAGTTACTGAACAACTTTGCAGTAGAGGAGATATAAACTGTAGGTGACGGGAGACGAACACACACACGCAAGATAGACTTTCAAGGGGACCAGCGGTTGTCAGGAGTAAGCTGCATCGCATCTCTGAGGTCAGGCGATAGTGGGAATCCGATCGAGGATCCGTGTGTGAAAATGGTGCGAGAATTATGTATAAAGTTATATTACAGTGATCTTAAAAAGTGTTTATGTTTATATGGTAAAGGAATGTGTATTGTGATAAAGTTAAAATGCCAGTAGTGAAAAATATAATTACCATGTGTAAAGTCTATGCAATGTGTCTTGTGAAAAATATTGTTAAGGATGTTTGATTGGTGCCTTAACCACCATTTGTTAAGGATGTTTGATTGGTACCCCCGCACGCCTTCAGTATTTGTTAAGGAAGTTTGATTGGTCTGAGGGCTGAGCTGATCCGTTTTAGAGGGATTCACCCCGTGCCTTCAGCATTTGTTAAGGATGTTTGATTGGTGCCTTAACCACCATTCAAAAGGGGTGTTGATTATTGGGCATCCTTGCATCTACGGGGATGTACTAGGATGTCTTATGAAGAACTGCGGACACGTTTAGAGAGCAATTGACATACAGGGGAACTGGCGGGAGGAATACTCACCTAGCTTACCTTAAAGTGGCTTAGTAGGCCGCACGCTTGCTGTGCACCGCCTCCTGCTGGGCAGCGTTCGTGGGAGATCTTAAACTAGGTACTAATCTAAAGGGAAGGGCTTCTTAATCTAAACGAAATAAAGTGGTAATCATTAGACTGTTCAAAAAGGGGGTTTATTACGTAATAGTGGCAGTGACAAGAGGGGAAGATGGAAATAATAACCTAGGGGGAAAAAGGAGTCTAGCAGGCACGTTATCACTCACCCCACCGTTGATACCGGTCTTCTATGATGTTGGTGGCGTTGGGACTCGATATGGGGCATCGCCCCATATCGGTCCGGCGTAGCACAACTCCGATAGAGTGTAAGACTGTAAGTGAAGGCCGCCAAATTCCAAGAGAGCCGCCAGGTTCAGAAGAGTCCACGTTCCAAGAGAGCGCGGCGCGTGTTCGTACCTCTATTTATAGGTAAAATGTGCATTGTCAGTCCAATCAGCGGTATCTTGGGAGTGTAATGTCCGGTGTGTCCTGTCTAACTGCTTGCTGTTGGACCTTAGATCTATGACCTACGGCTTACTCCGCAGTCGCGTTGCCATGTCGTCTTTTCTGTAGTTACTTCTGATTATCTTTTATGTATGTATAGGCACGGTCCTTTTATAAAGGGCTGGGGCTGGGACAAGTCGCCTCCCTGTTTTAATAATCGTCCTCGATTATTGGACTAGACGTGTGGGCGGAAACTTTTCTTTTCTTCTTTCTTCTTCTCCTTCTTCTTTATTCCTTCTTTCGTCGATGTGAATGTGTTCTCGATTCGTCGTATCGTCCTTCGGTGCTTCTGGTCTTCTTCTTTGATGGGAGGGTGAGCGAAATTGTACCGTGCTAAGGGTTGGAAGGCGTGGCAAGAGTGTTGGGGTGGTTTGTTTTACAGTCATTTCATAGCAGATAGTTCTCTGTATCTGTCTACATCCCATATTGTATTATTGACATAATCTGTATTGCCTATTTGGCAGAGTTGAAATTTGCATAAAAGTATTGACATTGTTTTGTTAAAATTGAAAAAAAATAAAAAATGGAATTTCAGCGGAGATATAAATTGAAAGAAATGAAGTTGAAAGATATATCTTGCATGGAATCGCATAGGAAATTTACATTATTAGCACTGCACTCGGATCAGTGCGTGACTTGCGTACGACGCCGTCAAGCCGAGCCCTGCCGCGAGGGTGCATGCATAACTGTAATTTTCCTACGATGGAAAATGATGCTGTAAGGAGCTTAAGTAATGGCGAGCCCTCGTGAGCTAGTACGCGACCTCTGTAGCGTGTGTAAAAAAGGGAGTGAAGAAAAAAAAGTGTATCGTATGGGCTACTCTAGGCCAAGTGTAGCTGTGAGGGTGCGCTACAATGATTAACCTCCTTACAACGTGGGGATGATAAAAGAAATGAAAATTGTAGAAATATCCCAGAAAACGTGAAATTCCGTCAAAGTTACTTGATTATGTGCGTAAAAAACATGTAGTTATTGTATTAAGATAAAAAAAAATAATACTGAATTGTTGGAAAGAAATAGCTGAAGGCTCCTGCCTATATCGGCTGACAGTCTATTATGGTTTGTAGGTTTTGACTGTTGTTGCTGCCATGCGTGTTGGAACTTTGGTCTTGCGTCACGTTCGTCCGGGGGGCATCCTGCATGAATGTCCTACAGGGGGATTACAGGATTGCACAGCGTATAATTAGTCTGAAATCAGAAATCTCTCTTAACGTTTTGTACAGAGGGATTGGTTCACCCTGGTACCGTTATTTTTCTACTGAAGTTCATTACGTCGTACGAGTTAATCTCGTTACTTAATGTCTGCATTATGACATATATACTAATATCCTTATAAACTAACGTGCAATATGTATTCATTGACATATTGGCCATTGTGGTCATACACTATACCACGTCCTATATGCGTCGTTGTAAAACTGCAACATGCTTCCTTAAGCATTTACCCCCAAATAAGGGATCTAAAACACTGGTGGAGGCGCCGTCCTACGCATAGAGAACGGGACTCAACCAACGAGCCCTCGTAGGAGAAACGACCCCTTCCGTACCGCAAAAAGCCAAGCAAATAGTGAGAAAATTTTTCCCCCAGACAAAAAGCACCATTTTTTTTTGTGTGCTCCAAACTAGCTACACAGGGGAAATTCTTAATAAACCAACCCCCTAGCCCCATACAGAATCAGAGAAATATAAGAATACACTGTCAAACACGCACAGATTTTTTTTTATTATTCTTATTGTAGTCCCATACACTTCAGTCAGAATGGCACCTCATGCAGAGATTGCAAGCCATAGAGGCAATAGGGGTACGCCAATATTATTAACATTATTGTTCAGATGCCAGAGGCACATACAAAGCCGGCAAACACAAATACGGACACTCCAAACAAAAGTTGGGACAATACAGAGCACAGAAACATTAATACATTAATACAGTAATTTGCAAGCAGGCCATGAGCCTCAATAGGCAGTACACCCAAATTTGGGACAAATACCGTGAGCTCCGAGCCAATAAGGCCATTTTTTGAGTTCATGGTAGGGCCACCAGCCCAGCCGAGAGAGGACATAAGCGTAGATACGCTAGCTCGACAATTTGCGAGGATGTCCCTCTCGCCACGTACTGCCACAGAATGGAAGGAGTTCGCCGTGGCCACAGTCAAGAAGACGGCCAGGTTAGGCTCCAACTTACTACAAAATAAACCTAACACAAACACACGTCCTTCAGCTCCGGATCGGAAGGCAATTTTGCCAAACCGAGGGGCAGAGCCTAGAACAATCCCCTCGGAACAGAGGGACGAGAGGGAGTTGAAGCCAGGGCCATTAAACACACACGATATGACAAGGAAACAAAGGGACGTAACCACGTCATGAGCAGACGACGTAGAGCCCGCCCTACAGTACATAAAGCCTACATACACGTACACAGATAGGCTAACACATTGGCAGGAGTCGGCCGTGACCAAATGCCAGAAAGCGGTCAGGCTACAAGCCACCACATTGCCAGGGCATAAACAGGCAGTTAAGCGGCCTTTACCGCCAGTTCAAAGGGCAAATTTGCCAGAACGAAGGCGAAAACCGGTATTAGTCCCTCAGGATGCACGATATACGCACGAACATTTTGACCAGGCATTACCACACAGTACACGGGGATTAGGAAAGGTGTTCTCACCTACCCCACAAAACCACGCAGTCAAATATATCCACACTCCCGTAAAATCTACTAGGGCAGCGCCAAGCGCAATTAGGCCCTCGAATACAGGTACATTCAAACCTATAGACACGCACTACGGTGGAAGTAGGCCAAAGCTTACTTTGCTAGAAATTCCGCCGGAAAGTAGCAAAGGAACACCCCAGTGGATTTCAGAGGCCTATAATCTAATAACAGGGCAAAACCCTTCACCTTTCTGAGCACTGAAGCTCGAAAGAGGATAACGACTTCCACCAGGGCCACAGAAATAAACTAACATCGCTAACACCAACATTATAGGCCACATAAGTTCTTTCACACGGGGGCGATAAGAAAATGGTCCAACAAGTAAATAATAAACATAAAATTGCATATTTTTCTTTCTTATTTTATGTATATACAGTGCAATATAGCCAAATTAGAAGGAACAATTCTAAATCCTTCTTGTTTTTTTTTCGGAACCATGGCATTTTTCTCTCAGGCCATCAATGGTTATTGGGCGAAGTGGTTAACGCCATAACGTAAAGTCTCTAATATGCTAAGCCAAGTGGAAGCCAAGCAGGCTTCAGGCCGAAAAAGAGATATTTTGAACACAACTTAGGCATAAAATCACAGCATAAAGCTTAAGTGAGTCTTTCTAAGTAGAAATGACCAAACGTTCTATGTTAGGGTTCCACAGTTTGATAGATTCTCCTGTTGCGGGCGAAAGCCGTAAGTGCGGCAGGAATTAAGAATCTCGAACTAATTTCAAAAATTTGGTGAGGTGTGCTTTAACCAACTGAAAAGCCCAATTGCACACCGGGACGAGACACTGTCATTTTGTTGAGTTACAATTACTTTGAAGGGCAGGTTTGACTCCCATAGTGCACTGGCTTTGCTCGTGACGTGGATACAAGTGTATCAATTACGTCTTGCAATGGCCTGCCCAATGTGTACTAGACAGTGTCGGTAGATTCCCCTGAGACGTAACCAGATTACGGTAGTACTCACGTTACCAAAATTGTAAATACTACACTCAGGTCCCAAGCACATTTTTTTAAAACATTTTTTATAGTGTTCACGACATAATTTTTAGAGACTATCGCCACCTGCTATTATTTTCTTTCAAAGTGCTCTCTTAATCCAGAGCGGGGCATAGCTCATTTTCTTTCTATGACGCAGGCATTAGGCCCGATGAAAGAAAGGTGGCCAAGTTAAACATATATATATATTTAATACATAGGTACACGTAAAGGCGGAAACACTGCCAAAAGGAAAGGAAGTAATCCCACGGGCAGGCGTGAAAAGAGGGCCAAGAAATAGCCCACTGACCGCACCGGGATACGATCCTAACACCCCACAGAACTGTCCCGGAGACACGCGGGCATAATGACACTTCGTACCATTGTAGGGACATAATCGAACCACGGCACAGTAACACAAAATCTGGGGACACAAATGTAGTCAATGGAAGGTTCTTCTACAAGTACGGCCAACGCATATGAGATTTCCGAAGTGAAATGCCATGGCCTGTGGTTTGGATTCCAAGTAAAACGGAAATCCCGTGGCTCATGATCTCCAGATACGGTCACGTTAAACCACAAATTCCCCTCTTTTCGTTCACAATGCGAAAAGCACTAATCACAGTCACAGAGAGTAAGCGATTAAAAACACATGTGCCGGACACACAGCGTTATCAGGACAAGTAACAAGCGAGCGCGCAAGACATTGTAATCCGATACCACCATACTCAGCAACAACGCAGGCCTCAGTGATAACCTGCAAGCTTACAGACAACAGCTCTCGGAGCAGAGCGCACGGCATCATTCACGCCCGATTTAGAGACCCTATATCTTCCAAAATTACACTACAAGGGGAAATCAAAAACATACCAACTCTACACAGGTATGCATGCTTTAATTTGCGCATTGCACATCCACGGGAACGTGCCATAATATATGCGGCACGGAAATGATCACACCAAGTCTTTACAGACAACCGGATTCGAACCCATGACCACACACAACACGCTCGTACCAAAAACTAACTATCCAATGGTATTTTTGGTACACGGAACACAAGCAAAACCACACTGGGAAAGCCCCAAGCCCTGGAACACAACGCAAACATAAAACACAGAGAATGACATAAGGTCACGGGTCTGAGTTCCAGTAAAAATTTAGACACAAGGGAAAGCAGTTATCCAGGCTCCCAACCACACCGAAATTGGCCCATACAAATGCATGAACAGGGAATACTACATTTCCTCCCACCAAAGGCCAGACATAAAATTTCGAATTACACCAGACATAGAGAATACATTTCACAAACACAGGTAGGAAAATTTCGCAAGACACAAGTCTTAGGGAACAATGGCCACACAACGTCATTACCTAACTAGGACGAATTGCTACATTAGTCCGCTAGGAATCTAAAACAATGACCACACTGGCATACTTGCAGAAAAGCACATACCAACTGCTGACAGCAGACTATTTACACTGCAATACTGCGGTGACGAGACACTATTGCGTAGCGCCAGTGACCATGAAATTACAAACACATAACAATTATAACACCATACATTTTTTCTCCACACTGCAAAAACATTTGGCAATGGACAAGACGTGACACAGCGGAACTTATCTTGGGCCTATAAGGGCACGTTCGCAAAGACGTTGGCAAGCCACGGGCGCCTTCTGCCCACACAGGCGATACCTATTACGACTCGGCCTGCAACAGACCAACCGTCCGCGTGGTGTAGCGGAACACAGTCACACACACGCACACGCACTCAACAATTAGGAGCAAACACAGACAAGATCGCCCCCCTAATAACTTCTCTTATCGATAGTAAGGCATAAGAGTCATTACAGATGACTAGCACATGACCAGTCGCACTACGACCACTGGCCACATCTACACTACAAATGGCAGACCAGATTAGGCCATGCAGCTCTACTATCCCAAGGCGCGGATAGACAGCCAACATGGACCAAGGGAGGATGACAGGAGAACAGGCTACCAGCGTACCACCTTACTCCCTTCCCATAACCTTCTCACGCCCAACATAAACAACGCAGACATAGCTACACGACCAAAAACAGCTACACTACATTACAAAGTACACACAAGGGGTTGATGGACTTCATGCGTCTAAAGAGCAGGCATGCTACGCCTTGCGTCACGATGCTACCACCTGAGTATTAGGGGTGGCTCAGCAAACATTCAATAAGAATAATGCGCCTCTCCAAATGAGGGAGGAGGCCATAGATATATATTAACCATTCTTTAGTACTTAAACTCTCCCGCAGGAAAGGAACATATTGGTATTATGCCCCATCCTACACCTATCCGTACATGAAGGCAGACACTTCATATCCAGACACATGCATGAGTATCCCATCCATTTACCAGGGATTTTAATATCAAACCTGCATGAATTTTCGTATCTTTGCAATCCCGGGAATTGCCTCCCCAGTCCACTCACTATAGGAGCATCCCAGAGGCATCACCGGTTCCAGGCCACCACTAACGTGGAACCCAAAGGTGCGCAAACCCTTCCTACCATACTTTACGCCCACTCAACAAATAACTACCCCCAGATCCTAATAACAGGGTACCTGACATTACAGACCCTACTAACACCTCCATTAAGGTAAAGAAAGCATTATTGCTGGAAAGCTGACGTAGCAGTGGTAGACCAGAAGTAGCCTATGTACTTAGAAGATCTACAACCCCGCAACACTGGAAATATTTTACATTTTACACAGAGATTAAACCATTTACACAGGTTACGCCACATTTTTTTTTCTTACAAAGGAATCTGATACGATCTGATTGTTGACAACGGTGTAAGCCGAAGGTCAGGAGCACCACACCGGAGCAGAGCTGGGGAAGGCGATGTGGACCCTTCCCCCAGTTGGCTCGACAGCGCAGCGACCTCACTTAACTGACGACTAGACCAAACAGACGAACTACGTAAGGTCAAAGCATTCGGGACCGGACACGGGCAAACATCGAGATCTAGGGGTGCATATTAGCCCATCCCCCTTGTCGGAGAAAGTTACACCCACTATGTGTCACGATCATCGAAGCCGAGACCTGCAGGGTGACTTTCTAAGGATGGCGGGAGAAATAGCTCACTCACCGCCGGCCTCGGGAACTATCCCTAGAGACGACCCCATTATGACTAGACTTCTAGTTAAGTTTAAATTTAAGTAGGCACGGCTTCCATAGCGGGAAGCAAAACTCCTATGCGTTGGAGTGGAAGATACCTGCGAAATACATATTACTGCGGCCCATAGAGGCAAATTCATATATCAATGCGAAAAGCATACTACGGCGGCCCATAGAGGCAAATATCAATGCGAAAAGCATACTGCGACGGCCGATAAAGGCGAAGACAATATTATGCCATTGGACCACACTGTCCAATGCCCACATAAATGGCGACGCATCGGGCAACCAGAGGGCATTAAGAGAGGGGCATTGCGCGCCCCTCACAGGAGCCAAGTGGGCGGCTCAACTACGATAAATCGGAACAGCAAACGGTCATGAACAAGGAAGTTACAGCGGGCGAAACGGTTAGCTTAGGGGCACCGTAAGCCGCCTGCGAATAGATTAGTACTAGTAATAGACGTCGACACCTAGAATTAAGGGGACGGAATCTAGCGACCCTAGAGACAACCGGTGTTTCTGGGGCTCGTGCGGGTGGTGTCCTGGGGATTTAATTGCCCCAGGCGATCGTCCTGGTCCAAATTTAGCTGTAAGACGGTTGCATTTGACACGCAACCTAGGATTAAGCAAATTTACTGAACGCTGTTGCAATGTAGCACAGCATCTTTCGGCAATAGATTAAGGCAACCCTCTCGGTTTAGATATAGCATTTTTTTTTATATATACCATAAGTAGTGTAAGATAACGCCGGTCGGCGCCTGATAGCCCAGAAACCCGGCATCAGGGTAAGGCCGACGACTCATGATAAGGCATGACAATTCGTTGTAAGGTAACATAAACCTACATTTAAGGCAATTTTTTTTTATATATATAGATCACAATAGAATATCTCGGCACTCGGTGACTCAAAATCCGTTACCGAGGTAAGCCCGACAATACTTAGGATAAACTAGGTTAAAATAGGCTAACCTAGGTTAAGTTAAACTTCGGTGCCGCTACACTTAGTTTCCAAACTAAGCGCTACCGAAGAAGGTTATATATATATATACCTGTCATGAATCATAATGTATTGCACTGTAATATTCATAATTAACCCACTTTTACCCACACAGGAAGACCACGGAGATACGAGGAGATAAACATCTTAATATAGATGCATTTTTGTTTTGTTTTGATTTACAGGTAACCAAGAACGTGAATATGTCTATGGTAAACATATTACCCACATACACATACATGGCATACACAATTACACTCCTTATCAGTTTTAGTTGCACCCTTAAAGGTGACAACGCCAGCGGTCAGCGGTGGACAGCATACGTGGGATGATGACCATCGCTGAACGCAAAAACATTTCAGAATACGCAAATGAAGCGTTACTTCAGGCTCAAAGGGCGACACAAGGTTTGTAAGTGCCGGACCTTCGACCCTAAGGTGGGATTCCGACCCACGACGGAAAACCACGAGGTTATGTAATAAGTCCAGGGAGAGGATAGTGGACTAGCCACTAAACCTCACCAGGAACGGCCGATTGGAGAATGGTCGGCGAGGCATAATAGCACGGTGCGCGCCAAGTATAAGAGGTATGCAGTAACTGGCCAGGTAACAGAGCTCTATAAGTTTATATATATATATATATATATGATAGTGATAATTATAAAGTGTACCTTAATTTGTATTTTCTCGCCATGTCATAAAATTGCAAGAGTCCACAAGAGTGGCAAGGTTACTTATACGTACAGGGTACCCACATGGCAAACTTTTTTTTTTTATATGTTCATCTTCATTACATGTTTACTATGTTCAACTACAACTTGTCAGGGATTTTACAACTGTAAGGATTACTATTGTTATTATTATCGGGTCATATCTGTTACCCTTATCAAGACCACCGATGTACATAATGTGTATGATTTGTTTTATTTCATTTTTCCTTCTTCTAACTTCTCCATTTGTCAGGGTGTTCCGTTTTTTCCCAAACAAATAAATACTTTGAATATATCCCTTAAATTATACCCTGGAACACCCATTTTTTTCTATTCTCTCCTATCTTTCTATTTGCAGGGAGCACTTTTTCCCCAAGGTAAAGCCAGACGACACAATTCCGCGTCTAGCTGGGTTTTTCCTCCCTGCACAACTATGTAACGAATCACCATCAAAAACCATGTTTTTTTTTGAAACTAGCAATATGCCAGCAATAGCAAGGGCAATTTTTTTTTACATGTCGAATTTCTTTTAATGTTAAATTTTTCTCAAATGTCAATTTTTTTCCCAATGTTAATTTTTTCTCGATATCAAACCTTTCGCAATGTCAATTTTTTGTTTTTCTTTTTCACAATGTCAATATCAGTGTATACATATATCTGTACATCCCATAACCCTCCCCTCTGAACACGGGCTGACCTCACACCCACACTTCGATACGACACCACCAGGAGATACGAGGGGGTTTCAAGGACCACTACGTCAACATCCCAACCTCCAGTTCCGTTCCCGTTCGCGAGGACGCGAACAAATGAAGGAAGACGCTTGTACAGCCTCCCAGGGGTATTGTGCCCATCTAGCAAGAAATATGCCAATCACAGTATACCAGCGTAGCTCAATTCGGGATTTTGGGGCAGTGGTAAGTTCCCCCACTCTGTGACTCACATATTTGGATTAATTAGAGGATACACTTGCAAAAATAACAACAAAATCAACTCCTATTTAAACATATTTAATTAATAAAATTAATGGCGCTACAAACATTTAAACAAATTAATTACTAACCCAAATATCAACTGCTTGTCCCAAATGAACAAGGGATCACAAAATAAAATAAACAAATATTGAATTCAAAACCTGTGGTTTCCACATAAACCAACAATTCTTACTTAGTCTCACTTCCATAAAGCACTAACATTAAGTTTACATAACTCTGAGCTCTTTGGCTCCATGCATTTGCATTATTACGGTGTCATTCTTGTACACCTCAAACATTAGCTTTTATATTTTCTTATTTCTCAAAAACAAATATATAATTATATTTAAAATCTCTGTTAATTATTTAATTCAATATTTTGGGCATGTCCACACATTCAGCTGTTATCATCTCTCTTTATTTCACAAACATATTAAGGTAATCAGAAAATCAATTGTGTACTCCAGAGCGTGAAGGTACTTGACACAGTCAAAAAACTATAGTTACTCCCGAACTCAGTTGCCTTCAATCAACTCGTGGAATCCCACGTCCTTACATTATTACATTAGGGATTGTTATTTATCTCTTAATGTCTTAAATAGACCATTATCATATAAGAAACTACGATCTGAACCGGCAAAACGAAATATCTATCTTTAAGGACCTCGGTTCAACGCCCGGGTCGTTTACAACTTTATACACTCCTGGTGTATTCGTTTCTCTTTAAAACAGCTTACGAGACGGTCTCAGTTCCTTCTCGCTTTAAGAAGGCTAGACTCCACTACATGGGGTGCAATTTATGACACGTTAGGGTGGGGAGACATCCCGTCTGGCCCAACATTTAGTAGCTTATTTTCAAGGCTTTCAAAACAAACCTTTCCATTCATTCAGTTCTGGGGAGACCGGGCTTTATTGTACCGTAACATTCAAACAACTATTCTTTGGTTCAAAGACCATTATCATATCCTTGGCATTTATTAATTATGAGAGGGTCCTCATTGATTGGGAAGATTAAATACACATACGACGACGAAGAATTTCAGGGGCTTTTATCATAAGAAGATCCTGCATTCGAATCTCTTCAGGTGCCTCGGGAACAAATCCCTACAGAGGACTTATACAAAAATGCGATTTAGAGTCGGCCGTGGCCCAAAGACATACGCTCAATAATACCATATATTAGCTCCCTTTTTAAATACATACACAATGCCTCGTGATACTATGTCACTAATAGAGGACTTACACAATTATCAATTCACTGCAATCAACTACCCTCCATAAGTAATGTACCAAGTATTTAACCACTACGCGTTCCTAGCGTGACACTTTAATATTATGTTTGCGCTCATTATGCGCTATGCATTATTTTAAGCCGAAAATGTCTTCCCAAGAACTGATAAAATCTTTTTAGTAACAATTCATATTATTTTAATTCACATATTTAATCTTTCCATGGTCGATAAATCGCTCCCTGTTTTAAAATATTCCATTGAACCTCATTTCTTACACATACGTTAAGGCTTAACGTTCTTATGTTCATATCAATTTATTTGACCTTTATTTAACATTTCCATATTTAATTATTATTATTATTATCTTCATTCTTTATACCAGCTCAAAAGCTATCTCTTTCATATCTCAACTTTACTTTATTTCAATGTCTTTTATGATAATTAAATGATATTTCGCTTGCTCTTATGACATTTGGTAAATACATTAACCCTTTATTCACATATTTCTCTACGGAATTTATTCTTTATATAATTATTCATAATTTCTCTATTTATTTTACTATTGTTCAGACCGTATTCTTGATTATTCAATATTCATTCATTAAAACACATCCCTTTCACTCAAAACTCCGGTGGATTGTACACAATCAATTTCTGACACCAAAATAAAAATGAATTTTGTACTTACATATTTTCAGATCATCCCATGATCTTAAATCTGGTGTGGCGTTTCATTTTTGGGCCCACTTTGAACTTCTTACACCATATTGAAGGTATTCATCTTACTTAAAAACACTTTTTGACCTATATCTAGAACACTTAATATTGACGACATTTTTATATACTGGTGTGTCCCTTTTGAACACATAATAACACTAAAAATATTATCTAACACACAATCTTGATTATTTTACACTTCACAATGACTCGATCACTAGGCCGCGTTTCTGCGCCTATCACACGTGATCTTCTTAAATTCCCGTTTCCAAGCGTGAGATTTATCTGATGTCGGCTTCCTATTCTGAAGAATCCGAAAGTCCCGAAACATCTACTGTTCCCTGGAGTTCAATTCTGCTATTCCTCTCCTGGATAACTGGCTATTATCTCGCTTGAACGGCTTCTCTGTAGATCTGTCTATTGATCCTAACGAGAGTCTATATGGATCGAGGTCTCCTCTAAGACCTATAGATTTATATTTTAGCAGCTAGCACTTCTTGATTCTAATACTATTAGAATTGTTCGCCTGCTATCTGGAGCTAATGTCTATAGACTCCTATTCTATTTATTTGAACTGTTTTAACGCTCCTACGTTCGAACCTTATTCTGTTCTTCCTTTTTAGGTTACTTCAATTTAAATAACAGTTTATCTGTCTGGTACGATACTTCCGTACGTTATGATCTGTTCGTTACATTTAACGACCTATCGCCTTTAAGTCCGACGTTCGCAGCCTGCTCTGACTATATCTTGCGAATCTTCACTTTAACTTGTATACAGTCGGCCTAAATCCAATAATTAGGATTTTCCTAATACTTCACTACGGCGATACTTTAAAATTTCGTCGTGAATGCTCCTTATGGAGGCCAGCAAGTCGTTACTACTGTGACGCCTGTGGCTATTGGATCTTACTTCGGTGATGCAAAACAGCGTTTCTCCCCTCAAGGAGTATTGGTAGCTGTTATCGATGTAACGCAGAGTTACGTCCCCTCACGGACGGTCGGAATGATTACTTCTACGTCGTGGAGCAGCACTTCCCCTCACGGAATGCTCGTAGGACTGCGTGCGATGTGACGTGATACAGCACCTCTGGCTGTCTGAATACTGCATAATTGGCTTGGAAACGCCCGAAGCTTTATACTGTTTTACTACAAAAAAATAAGACTCAAGCCTTTCCTGTGGTCAACTTCTAAAATAATGGTGCCACAAATATAAAAATTATATCTTCCGAAAGCTTTTCTTCTCAATGTCAAATGATCTTATTGCACCTAAGAATCGATCGTGCAATTCGGAGATATTAATTAATTTCTCGTCCTCAATTGTGTGGGTGTTGCATTCTTTTTGATCTCTCCCCTCCACAGAGGCTTAGGTAATTCACCGATGACGTCGTCTTACGTCGGCAGTTTATTTCTGCACAATTATTACATGGTTTCTCTATACTGAAAAATCTCTCATTAAAAATGATTCACTGTACTGTGCTTGTTTACTCATTATTATGCTCGTAAACGTGTTAATTTTAATTATTCCTCTTCTGGTGCGTATGCGACGTTGTCAATTTCCAGCCTCGTCAGCTTGAATTCCGATTCAGGCTTCTCTTTCTATCACGGTGGAAACTTCCACTCAGTTATTAATACTCGTGACCGGCCCTCTCTGAAATGTTGAGTGGGGTGATCTCATCTAAGGAGCAGCTGTCCCTAGCCGCTTGCACAATGTTAAGCTATATTCCTGGCTTAAAATCTTTCTCCGTTCCTTTAAGAAACTATACGTTTCTTTCATTTCTTCCTTAAGGACATTGGTTCGACCGTCATGGACCCTATGGCCCATGGGTTCAGTATGCACCCCTTGGAGTCCATCCCCCCGGCATCTGGCTAAATCCCCTAAATGGCAACCCTTGGAAAGCCGGGCCAACATCCATAAAACGTAGCAGGGACAGCTGGCCACTCTAAAGAGCAGCTCAGGCCTTGCACAATGGTTACACATAGCGACATACAATTAACTGGGCCAACACATTGCTGACAACATAGCGCCGGAGAGTATAAGAAGGCATCGTAATGAGGTCAAAGGATCTCTTCATTGTCAGTGCTTCATCGAGACGGCCCGAGGCTACGCTGGTGTCAACCAAGGTGAGTCAGTCAATCGTGTTCAGAGTTCCTACTTATGTAACCTGTAACCCACAACTTGTACTACATTGTGAACATAATTTCATTCCCTACAAGGGACTCATACTCAGAATTACAGACCAATAAACACTTGGTCCACACTCTACACACGCTTTACTGTTTATACGCCTTTTTACATCCCAACGCCCTTCCTTACTCCCGTCACGGTAAGACGTGACAGACGGTAGTCTAATATCGCTAACTCAGGTACCTTTGTGTTTCTCGAGCCGGCCCGGCTGCCAGCAAGCAGCACGTGCCACTCGGCTGATACGAGCAGATTCAATTACATAATAAGCAGTCAGCTGAGCGACCAGAACAGTGACCCTTGTATTGGGTCCCATCCCTTCAAACACTACTACCTTACTCATAGGAACGCCCCCTAGTTCCTAGCACACCACAACACTCTACACTGGTCAGCTTGCCCTGCCAAGGGAAGCTACCCTTTTTAGGCACAACCTTATAAATTAGTACAATAACTCTCCCTTTTAGATCCACCCCCAAATAAGGGATCTAAAACTCTTATATTTCGTAGAACTTGAATCCTTTATATTTGTAAAAAAAAACTTTCTTATACATCGACGTAGACCTTTGCTATAGCTGAGAATTAATCCTTAAGTATTACTTGTGCACTTTCTCAGCGTGACTTAAGCGACGTATTCGCTTCTTAATCTATAGATATGCAGACATTATGTAAGGATACTCGCACTACGTGTACACTCGATCGTTAAGCTTAAATGGATTATCGTTAAAATGGCGACTGTTTCGTCGGGAAGTTATTGAAATTGGAAATTATATACTGCCTCTACGGGCTAACTTGGGAATTCTGTGCACTGTATAGAACTTCAGGAAATATAAATTAACACGATAATATTATCTGAAAAAAAGACATTTGTTATTGACATGTGATAATTGCCTGTAAAAAATAACACTGTTAATGACATGGTATTAAAGACCCTTTTGTAAAACTTGCCACGTTAGATAGGGGGGGGGGGAGGTGATTTACTATCTAATTTGATTCTTAATGCTAAACCTAATATTACTACCTTTTCTTAGCTAACTATACTATATACATGGGGTAAGGTGGAATAACGTGTCTGGACAGGGGTGAAAAAAATCTCTTGAAGGGAGGGGGGGGGGAGGGCGATATATATTAAAGGTATTTCTTAAATATTTAAGCTCTCTCTAGAATGTATCCGCAGCCATGATAATTTTCTAAAGTGTACCTTCAATGAGGTGGCTACTTTTTTCCCTTAATATAACTAATGGGGCTGTATCTTCACTGAAATGCCTACCTTTGCTCCGTAAGAAAAATAATGGGTTGCTCTATATGGAATTACTAATATTATGCCTGAGTTGCATAGTTCTATTTCTTTTACATATTCTGTTGCCTTCTTGTCGTAGAAAATACGGATGCATGTGATTATGTATTTTAACCAAGTGGTGTCTAATACGCAGGGTGGTATCGAGACTAAGAGAGCCTAGAAGGACTTATTATACCAGTGGACCGGCTAAATACGTAACATGGTATGGGGCATTAAGTACGTATAGTAGTCCAGTGACCTTCGTCCAATTTGCAATGTGGTATCGGTAATCCGAGTGACTACGAATGCAGATTGTGGTTTGCGAAAACTACGGTTTCTGTTCAAAATGGCTTAACCAGTTGACCCATACGTATAGTGGTTTGGTTTACTCTTACTTAGCCTGCGCTAGGAGTTACCTCCGTATCGAGTGACCTCCCACGCGCATTGCCATCCTTGGTATATGATACATGTGTAAATTGCATCCTTTTTTTGTTGTTGCTCCGTAATCTAATACATTGAAAAATTATGAATTTATCACAAATAAGCATAATACATTGAAAAGAAATTATTAATTCAATTTTACTTATTAGTTTCCGCGTATGTGTAGTTTCCTTTTCAATATTGGTCACTCTTTATATAGAAAATCAGCAAATGTGTCCAGCGGTGTAGGTTTCAGATTACCTTCTATGCTACAATATCATAAAACGTGTCACTATCTCCTCATGTTATACATAATACCAAAGAGATATCGTCTGTTGGCAGACTGTCCGTACTTCTATACAGAATGCATCCCATCGGACGTTAAATCCATGATGTATTGGGTTTATTTTAATATAAATATCTCATAACATCTTATCAGAATACTATAAAGATATCGTCTGTTGGCAGGCTGTCCGTACTTCGATACAGAACGCGTCCCAACGGCCGTTAAATTCATTATGTATTAAGTTTATTGTAATATAAATATCTCCTAACATTTTATCAGAATACTATAAAGATATCGTCTGTTGGCAGGCTGTCCGTACTTCGATACAGAACGCGTCCCAACGGCCGTTAAATTCATTATATATTAAGTTTGAATTGACCGCCACAAGGTGTATAACGTGGAGGGATTAATTCCCTGAAAGTATTAGAACGAACGTCATCTACGTGAAAGGGGTGGCTATTTCCTATCAAAGTTCAGTAGCGTTCTAATATCTGGACTACTTCTTACGTGTTCAGTGGGTTGGCTAGGTCCCTGAATCTGAAATGATAGTCGTCGGTCGCCGGTTGTCATTATTATATTGACCAATATACCTGTAACTAATTACTTCCCTCTGGGTGTGACATTTCTACTTTTAAGCATTTGGCTTGCGTAAATTGCGGGCTTTGGGGCCACGGTGTGGACACTAATCTTATTTATTAATGGCATTTTTTATCAACGTAGGTGTGTTAATATCTCCTTTATCTCTTCCATGCTACCCTTATCTCAAAGCGAGGTGCTCCCTTGGACCTGCTGCAAGATATCAATAACGTCGTGTTCTTGAGGCTGTGCGAACCCTTGTGCCAGCTCAATTTATCTATAATATATTTCTTCAACTTCACTTTAAAACACTTAATAATTCCCTTATCTCAAAGCGAGGTGCACCCTTGGACCTGCTGCAAGATATCAATAATGTCGTGCTCTTGAGGCTGTGCGAACCCTTGTGCCAGCTCAAGATATCTATAATATATTTCTTCAACTTCACTTAAAAACACTTAATACTTATTACTAATATATTAACGATGATACTCTTGATAACAATTGTCGTACGTTGCGATGTTGCCCTGCTGTGCCCAAGTCCATGCTTACGCATGTATGCTATAATGATATCGCCGTCCATTTGTCGGCGTTTTTCATAAATTCCTACTGGATTCCTTTCTCACTTATGTTACTTCGTGAGGGAACGGTGTTTGCTTTGCTCACTGAATATTCTGTTTGAAATGTACCACTGGAAAAAGAATTCTACCTTAAGAGTGTACTCTACGCTTACATCTTAAAAATAGTTAGTTCCTTTTTGTACTATCGCACGCTTCGCAATACGTGAATAAATGTATGGAAAACAAAAAGAATAAAGGCAAATTTATGCAAAGTCATCTGGCGTGTGAGTGAATAGTGCCAGGAATTGAACTCAAGGTGTCTGGCTTCCACTCGAGTGCGTCTGTACGCTGAGCTAGCTAGACAGTATCGGGTTTAATGTCCTTGCGGCGGACGGTGTGCTCAGCACGTGTCTGTCATATGGCATAGTGAATTGTGTTACAATGGACAAATAAGCATTTCCTCTGGGGTCGGATTTCATAACAAAAGAGAAACTGTAGTACGTCTTGACTGAATGCGTTTACAAACTAATTAATGCGGCACCTTGCAGAAATGTGATTGCAAGGTCTCCTAACTCTATGTAAGCATGTAGCCAATACTACCTTCCGCTAAGTTATAGTAAAATGGATTCAGAAGAAAATATTATAGCCTACAATCATATACAATGTATAGTTGCACTGCTGTAAAATATACAAAGTTATTTACTCATTCCAACTTATCCTATGGGATATCACAATCTTATTCCTAATAGAGCTTCATTGCGGGGGGATTTAGTCTGAAATAAGGAGCAATTTTCTGATTATAGTAGGGTAGTTATCAATACCTCTTCCTACTAGGCTTACGTTAATATTCCTAGTGACTTATTAGATAGGGGATGTTAATATTCAAATTGCTTGGCGTAAGAAGTGTCTATCGCGAAATCGTAACAGGGTAGATAGATAGATAGATAGATAGATTTATTTTGTCTGGCAAGATTAGGGCCATTGGGCCCTCTCTTCCATCTAACCAGATTTTACAATTAATACATTATTACATTATTTGCAAAACTTAACAATGGTACTTAAATCTAACAGGAATACATTTCAGATTTGATCACAATACATATAATGGCAGGTAAGCATGGCGTAGGAAAAATTATTGTAATTAGTTAATTATAGCTAAAGTAAGGAAATAATAGGGAAACACAAACACTAATAAAACAGAACCTGATGATGATGTGATGATGTTGATGATGATGATGATAAGCATCATGGATGAGTTATTACTATAGCCTAATATTGATTTTGCAATGCGCATTTAAAAGGATGTAAGAAAACATTTAGGTAACTAAACAGAAAATAAATAAAACGTAAATTAGAAACACGAATATAACTCAGCATAAGGATTCAAATATTTGGCGTGTTGAGTTCAGGTTTCATTTCTTTTGTGATATGTACAGCTGGCATTGCTACCTGAAGCTAGACGGGGTTGCTCTTCTGACAGAGCGCGGCAGGTTGTTCCACAGTCGTGCAGTAGAAACTACGAAGGAGTTAGTGTAGCGTACCGTACGGTGTATTGGTATGTGCATGAGTGAATCATTTTTTGGCCGTGTACCAAGACTATGTTCGTGTGAGAGGCAGTGAAACTGAGAATGCAGGTAAGCTGGAGAGGAACTTAAGAGTATTTGTCGGAAAAGACATAAAGAATGAAGATCGCGGCGTTGATTTAGTCGCAACCAGCTGAGTTGTTCGTACGCAGGGGTGACGTGGTCGTAATACCGTAAGTTGCATATGTAGCGTACACAGGCATTTTGTGCTAGTTGGAGTTTGTTTTTAAGAGTAGCAGACAGGTCATTGTATACCACATCGCAATAGTCAAAATGAGGCAGTACTAGGGAGGAAACAAGTCGTTCTTTTAACACGCGAGAGAAAATATTCCCAAATCGTCTCAATGAATTCAGTGCGGAAAATACTTTTCTAGAGACGTTGTGGACTTGCTGCGTCCAAGAGAGTTGTTCGTCAATTATCACGCCCAGATCTTTGACTGATTCTCGGAATTCAATTGGGGAGTCGCGCAAGCGTAAGTTTGGTAGGGTGGGATTATTTTTTATTTTACGAAGAATTTTTGGGTGGGAGATTATGATAGCTTGTGTTTTTGTCTCATTCAGTCGTAGTCCATGTGAATTGGACCAATTACAAATTTCAGTTAAGTCCTCATTGAAAGCTTTGATTGTTTGCGATAGTCTTTCTGGTGCAGCATGCAGATAGAGTTGTACATCGTCAGCATATAAGTGATATTTGCATTTAGTTATCGATGAAGTGATATCATTTATGTAGATCGAGAAGAGAAGGGGTCCTAGAACTGATCCCTGAGGGACTCCTCTCACCACTGAGCGCCAAGAAGACATTTGATTTGAATTACTTTTAACGCGCTGTTGGCGCCCATGTAGATATGAGTCCACCCATTGGATACTGTTCATAGAGAGATGAATTTTGAATAGGCTAGAGAGTAATATGTCATGATCAACAGAATCAAATGCTTTGCTGAAATCAAGCGGTGCTATGATTGTTGCTTGCCCACTATCCATAGCCTTTCTTATGTCATCCGTGACCATAAGTAGTGCCGTAGTAGTGCTGTGATTTTTCCGGAAGCCAGATTGGTGCTCATCAAGGATGTTGTGCGCTTGCAAATAGCAGGAGAGTTGTTCGTACACGATAAATTCGAGAGATTTGGAGATGGCAGATAATATGCTCACTGGGCGATAGTCACTCACGTTTTTGGCTTGTGTGTTTTTAGGGATTGGAATGACAATAGCCGCTTTCCATAGCGATGGGTACGTACCAGTCATTAACGAGTAGTTGAATATGTGTGTAATTGTGGGAAGTATAATGTCAATGATTCGTTTGAATATTTCTATTTCTATATTGTCGATCCCTTTCGATTTTGATTTGATTCTAAGAATGGCACGTATTACTTGTGACGGGGTGACATGCGAGAAGTAGAATTTTTCTCTGTTGGGGGTGGGGGTGTTGTAGTTGTTGGTGAGAGTTCTGTGTTTTATGTCTGGGTTGACAGAATGTCCTGTATTAGTAAAATAGTCATTGAGTGTGTCAAGAGGTAGATTAATGGGGTTGTCATTTTTCCTTTGCCTATTCCCATGTTTCTTAGTTCATTCCACGCCGCAGAGGGTTTGATATTACGCCCGAGCAAGTTGTGAGCATGCCTGGTTCGAGCGTTACGTACTGCTTGGGATGTCCTGTTTCGGAGCTTTTTAAAGTCATCATAATTCTGTTGCGTGGGTAATTTCTTAAACTTTCTGTGCGCAGAATCTCGCTTAGCCATTAGTTCTTTCAGTTCCGTGCTGAGCCAGGGTGCTGTAGGACGCGTCGCTCGCACAGTTTTCACTGGAGCATGTTTATCATATAGTCCTGTCAAGTAGTTTCTCATTTTGTGTACTTTATCATCTATATTGTGAATATTCATTATGTCATGCCATGGTACATTGAGAGCGTCTTCTATCAAGGATGGCGTGTCAATTTTAGAGAGGTCTCTGTACGTGATGGTCCTTGGTTTGGTCTTCTTATATTTTAAAGAGTAGGACAAGTAGATTAAGTCGTGGGCAGAAATTCCAGGTACAGATGTCTGCCCGTATTGAAGCACTTTGTCTGTGTTCTTTTCTGATATCAGGTCAATTGTCGTGTGTGATGAACGTGTGTGATGTGTCGGTAGTAGGTCTAATATTTTCATGTCACGTGACGCGAGCATATTCAAGAGTTGCCGAGTTTCAGCTTTGGTATTATCGCCTATATTGGTATTGAAATCGCCCATGACTATTACGTGCTGGTAGAGAGGCAGGATGCGTAATAACGCGTTCTCTACGTCCTCTAAATGACCCAGCGAAGGTGCCTTGTAAACAACGCAGACAGCACACTTTTGATGGGCGGGCTCTATTTCGAATAACATAAATTCGGGTCTTCTATTGTACTGGCTATCTGAGCATGCTAGTAATTTAGGATTTAAGTTCGTCTTAACAAAAGCTCCAACTCCACCTCCTTTCTTTCCTACTCGGTCGTTGCGTAATAGTGTGTAGCCGGGCCAGTTAAATGATTTTGAAAGATGGAGTGGCGATAGCCATGTCTCACTCATCAAGCAAATATGAAATACATCACGTATAATAAGTTCTAGTTCATGAAAATGTGCCGATAAGGACTGTACATTTACGTGCGCTATGTGAAGACCTGTCGGATGAAGTAACAGTTTTTCGAACAGGTAATCACGGGCTGCGGTGGAGTCATTGTTCCCTGGAGCTACTTCTGGCACTCTGTCACCTTCACAAGGCCACGGTGAGAGAGGGGTGGGACGGGTGGAATTCCTTTCACTGCAGGGGGTAAGCTGTACCGAGCTGCTGTCAGAGGTCGTAGACCCACATACTAGGTTTGCCAACTTGGGAAATGAGATCTAAACTAACCAAATTGTACTATACTGAACTAAGACTAAGATTACACTATACAGGTGAACTAATATTAATTAAAACTAAAGTAACATACAGTGGCCGCTGTCAGCTAGGTGAATGTTCTTTGACTACAGTTTCTAACTAGTTTGGTAGGTCACACATGCGGTTAATCCTAATCTTGCTACCATCGGGTTGCTTGATTAGGATATCGCCCTGCGAACTCCAACAATTTCTAACAGAGAAACGAGAAATTGCAGTCTTCAAAATGGCCAGCCTGGTGGAGGTGAGATCTTCGCGAATTGTCACCTTGCTACCTTTAAGCATTCTTTTTTTGAGAAACACCTCCTGCCTGGTACGGAATGACACAAATTTCACAATAATAGGCCGCGCTTTTCCCGGGGATTTAGGTCCAACTCGATGGCTTCTGTCAATATCATGCAGGTTAACAGTTGCGCCGATATCACGAAAGATGTTTAGAGCTAGTTCATCAGTATTTTCTTCGGCACTTTCGTGCACGCCAAAAATCCTGATGTTGGATCTCCAGCTATATTGTTCTAGGGAGTCATACTTTTCTTCAAGCTCGTTTCTAAGGGCTCGTATTTCACTTTCGCGACTCTCAAGCTCTTTGGTGAGATCTGACACCAAGTCCATATTGAACTGGAGTGACTTCTCCAGTTGTTTGACGACAAGTTCAGTCACTCTCTCAGATATGGCAGAGATAATTGTATCGAGGAACTTACCCGAACTGAGGGTCTCGTTGAGCACCTTATTTACGGCCTCCTCAACTAAGTTGGCACTACCGTTGGCGTCACAGGAGGCGCGCTTGCCCTTGCCTCTGGTCATCTTGATTAAGTTATATATTTACTATATAACTACGGAGTTATCACACAAAATAACTTAACACAGTTTACACTTATTATATTACTCACACGTGTTCCACTTATTTTCAACGTGCCTACACAATAACACCTTCTAATTCACTTTCGCTGAGGAGCCGAGCTTACACGCGTCTGCCAAGCAACATGGGGTGGGGGGATTATAATTATTGTGTAAAAAATATCCTCTAACTTAATCTACTAAAAAAATTCTGTTCGGGGGGGATTGAAATTGTCTCACTCGCTTCGCTAATGTAATGAGTAAAGGGGGCGTTTAAAAATGTATTAGTTACTGGGGCGGGTTTGGGTGGGTACCATAAATAATATTTGACCCGTACTTCAAAAAAATTTCTTAATTTTGGGTAACTTTTGCTTGGCTAAATAAGAGGGTTTTAGGGACCTTTACCGTAGAAGTTCGTTGTCTGAACTCCTTTAGGCGTTGTCTTACGACAACGCCACGGTACCCCTGGCTTCCACCATTTGTTAAGGATGTTTGATTGGTGCCTTAACCACCATTTGTTAAGGATGTTTGATTGGTACCCCGCACGCCCTCAGTATTTGTTAAGGATGTTTGATTGGTCTGAGGGCTGAGCTGATCCGTTTTAGAGGGATTCACCCCGTTCCTTCAGCATTTGTTAAGGATGTTTGATTGGTGTCTTAACCACCATTCAAAAGGGGTGTTTATTATTGGGCATCCTTGCATCTACGGGGATGCACTAGGATGTCTTATGAAGAACTGCGGACACGTTTAGAGAGCAATTGACATACAGGGGAACTGGCGGGAGGAATACTCACCTAGCTTACCTTAAAGTGGCTTAGTAGGCCGCACGCTTGCTGTGCACCGCCCCCTGCTGGGCAGCGTTCGTGGGAGATCTTAAACTAGGTACTCATCTAAAGGGAAGGCTTCTTAATCTAAACGAAATAAAGTGGTAATCATTAGACTGTTCAAAAAGGGGGTTTATTACGTAATAGTGGCAGTGACAAGAGGGGAGGATGGAAATAATAACCTAGGGGGAAAAAGGAGTCTAGCAGGCACGTTATCACTCACCCCACCGTTGATACCGGTCTTCTATGATGTTGGTGGCGTTGGGACTCGATATGGGGCGTTGCCCCATATCGGTCCGGCGTAGCACAACTCCGATAGAGTGTAAGACTGTAAGTGAAGGCCGCCAAATTCCAAGAGAGCCGCCAGGTTCAGAAGAGTCCACGTTCCAAGAGAGCGCGGCGCGTGTTCGTACCTCTATTTATAGGTAAAATGTGCATTGTCAGTCCAATCAGCGGTATCTTGGGAGTGTAATGTTCGCTGTGTCCTGTCTAACTGCTTGCTGTTGGACCTTAGGTCTATGACCTACGGCTTACTCCGCAGTCGCGTTGCCATGTAGTCATTTACGTAGTTACTTCTGATTGTCTTTTATGTATGTATAGGCACAGTCCTTTTATAAAGGGCTGGGGCTGGGACAATATCATGATGGCTTAAAAGAAGCATTATGGCAGGCGAATGGCTGGCATGCTGGACTAACCCAGCTAGGATGAATGTGAGTACAAATTTAATATGATGATATGATTTAATAGCTCACCATACAACGAAGCATTCCCTCAACGATTAAGAATTAACAGTCATTTGTGTACGAGATCACATCCCTCGTATTTTGGTAAAAATATGGCTTTGAAGATGGCATACTTACGGCCATTTAGGCGTAAGACATTGATAAAAGTAACGGCAACGTTAAATAATAATTGTTACCTGCAAGAGCCCGTCCCAACGTTTTAAACATGTATTTGCCCCTGGGTGGAATTCATGACATTTTGAATCGACCGCCTGCTGACTTGATTTCGTTTGGGGACACGAGATAGCACCTGCTGTCGGACTTCGGGATTATTCAAAGTAGTTCCTTCGTCTCCGATAGAGAGTGTTTGCTGTGTCTTATAAAACTCTTCATATTCGTGACATAATTGAAAGACAATTATATTCTACGTCATGAAACAAATGCCGGTGTATTCATGATACCGCCAAATTATTTACTTAATTATTACATTGTTGATTGATGTGTCAAGCCTTGATTGGACGATAATATTTGCATGAATGCAGTTCGGGTCTTGACGCGGAAATTCTCCGCCATCTTGTGGAGTCCTTTAGCTGTCGTGAAGAAAGCATCAAGCCGACGGGTCGTGAAAGGTGTCACCGCTGATGGGGGCTCTGGCCCCCATTCTCTACGAAATATAGATTTATTCAAGGAAAAAGGAATTGTCTGTGCTCTTCAGGCTGTGAATTTCATCGTTTCGCCGTGAACTGGACGTGTGAAATGTGGTCGTATCTCGATGCGGACCTGTGCTTGTGACCAGAGCAAGGCATGTGCTGGGCGAGCCATTTTCAAGGCAATATAGTGCCGTATTTTTTTAAATTTAAAATGTGTTAGTTTTTTTTGTTTTCATTGTGTCTCCACTGTGAAGTTTCAAGGTACGTTTTTTATATTTTATTTATCTAATTATTTTATTTTGGGAGCTCCAATTTTGGCCTTGTATGAATTTTGATCTTGTGTTTTGTTTTGCCTGATAGGCCTAAAATTTCTTTTATGTTTTAATAACGTTTCCTTATACATATTAATTTTGTTATTGTTTTTGTACCTTCTGGAGACACATTTATAAGTTTATTTTACGTTTAAATTATTATTTATTTTCATTTGGCAATCTTGGGATTGTCATATTATTAATCTAATGTAAGAGCCGTCGAGTCATAAAACCGACTAGCATTGATAGTTTTTTGATGTAATTGTTTTCCGCCTTTCTTTCCGCTCTGGGGCTTCTAAATTAATTTAATGGTAATTGTTTGCCGTAGTTTCGATCAGGCATTCGGTCTCCCGTTTTGTGGCCATGTTTGGTTTTTGTTTTGCCGAGATGCATTCTCGTCTCGAGGTCAGTCTCTTGGCGCCGGCCACGAAACTCAAACGTGTTGTGTGTTAGCTTAATATATTTTTAGCCTACTTTCGATTTTTGCAAAAAATGAAAGTAGACTTATGAGATCAACACAGGGCGAAAAAAGTGTGTCTGTCTGTGTGTGTGTATGTGTGTGTGTGAGTCTGTGTGTGTGTGTGTCTGTGTGTGTGTGTGTGTGAGTGTGTGTACTCTGAATGTCTGTCCCCCCCTATCAATTCGAACACGGTGAATGCGAATTGAACGAAATTTGGTACAAAGGTAGCACTAGCAAAGGACACCTCAGTGTCATGTTTTATATCGCCGCCATCTTGACGGAAACGTAATGGCGGCCACACAAATGTTCAAAGCTTAAATCAAATTACGACTAACCTAATCATCCGATCTCTACCAAATTTTGCAACGACATACCTTTATGGGGGGAACACCCTTTGACCAAACCAATAGGTCACCAGCATAATAGTTTGCGGATGGCGGCCATCTTTGTGTGAAAATCGATTCCCCCTATTAATTCGAACACGATGCAACCGAATGGAACGAAATTTGGTACAGAGGTAGTACTAACAAAAGGCACCTCAGTGTCATGTTTTATATCGCCGCCATCTAGACAGAAACGTAATGGCGGCCACACAAATGTTCAAAGCTTAAATCAAATTACGATTAACCTAATCATCCGATCTCTACCAAATTTTGCAACAACATACCTGTATGGGGGGAGCATCCTTTGACCAAACCAATAGGTCATCAGCGTAATAGTTTGCGGATGGCGGCCATCTTTGTGTGAAAATCGATTCCCCCTATTAATTCGAACACGGTGCAACCGAATGGAACGAAATTTGGTACAGAGGTAGTACTAAGAAAAGGCACCTCAGTGTCATGTTTTATATCGCCGCCATCTTGACGGAAACGTAATGGCGGCCACACAAATGTTCAAAGCTTAAATCAAATTACGACTAACCTAATCATCCGATCTCTACCAAATTTTGCAACGACATACCTTTATGGGGGGAACACCCTTTGACCAAACCAATAGGTCACCAGCATAATAGTTTGCGGATGGCGGCCATCTTTGTGTGAAAATCGATTCCCCCTATTAATTCGAACACGATGCAACCGAATGGAACGAAATTTGGTACAGAGGTAGTACTAACAAAAGGCACCTCAGTGTCATGTTTTATATCGCCGCCATCTAGACAGAAACGTAATGGCGGCCACACAAATGTTCAAAGCTTAAATCAAATTACGATTAACCTAATCATCCGATCTCTACCAAATTTTGCAACAACATACCTGTATGGGGGGAGCATCCTTTGACCAAACCAATAGGTCATCAGCGTAATAGTTTGCGGATGGCGGCCATCTTTGTGTGAAAATCGATTCCCCCTATTAATTCGAACACGGTGCAACCGAATGGAACGAAATTTGGTACAGAGGTAGTACTAAGAAAAGGCACCTCAGTGTCATGTTTTATATCGCCGCCATCTTGACGGAAACGTAATGGCGGCCACACAAATGTTCAAAGCTTAAATCAAATTACGATTAACCTAATCATCCGATCTCTACCAAATTTTGCAACTACATACCTTTATGGAGGGAGCATCCTTTGACCAATCTAATCGGTCATTCACCTGATAGTTTGCGGATGGCGGCCATCTATATGTCAAAATTGATTCCCCCTATTAATTCGAACACGGTGGAACCGAATGGAACGAAATTTGGTACAGAGGTAGCACTAGCAAAGGGCACCTCAGTGTCATGTTTTATATCGCCGCCATCTTGACTGAAACGTAATGGCGGCCACACGAATGTTCAAAGCTTAAATCAAATTACGATTAACCTAATCATCCGATCTCTACCAAATTTTGCAACTACATACCTTTATGGAGGGAGCATCCTTTGACCAATCTAATAGGTCATTCACCTGATAGTTTGCGGATGGCGGCCATCTTTATGTCAAAATTGATTCCCCCTATTAATTCGAACACGCTGAAACCAAATGGAACGAAATTTGGTATAGAGGTAGCACTAGCAAAGGGCACCTCAGTGTCATGTTTTATATCACTGCTATCTTGATGGAAACGTAATCGCGGCCACCCAAATGTTAAAAGCTAAAATGTAATTACGACCAACCTAATAATCTAGTCTCTACCTAATTTTGCAACACCATATCTTTATGTGGGAAACATATTCTGACCAAACTGCAAGAACATCAGCCCAATAGTTTGCAGATGGTGGCCAAGTATGTGTGCAAATCGATTCCCCCTATCAATTCAAACACGGTGAAACCGAATTGAACGAAATTTGGTACAGAGGTAGCACTAGCAAAGGGCACCTCATAATCATGTTTAATATCCCTATAGCACGTTGTATTTCAGCAAGCTCCTACAACCAACATTCAATCATACTCCTTGAAAAGGACAAAGAGTTATAACAATACCCATGCATTTAGGAGAAAGTAGGCTATATGTTCTTTACTGAACATCTTGTTTTTAAATGTAATCTTGTTGATTTTGTTTTGTGGTTTTTGGTAAATGTTCCTGTGTTTTCCGCCGTCGTGCAAATCATATATTTATTTTCTAATCCCATTTTATTTTGTTAATTTAAATTTTAATTTCTCGTTTCCTCGTGGTTTGGATCTCCGCATGTCGGATCGCTATTGCATTCCCTTGTAAATTATCAAACCCTTTCTCATTGTGTTATGCCTGTAAATTTTATTTCAATCTTTGGGCTTTATAACATTTTAATTTCTATTTAATTCTTGTCCTTTTGTTTGCAAGTTGCATGTTCTGTTTCTGGTGGAGGTGTTTTCTCTTTAAATTTTTAATATTAAATTTTTATTTTAAATTTTTAATCAACTGTTGTGGCATTATTTCGCCGGCAGCAGTTCTGTCGGTTATTGGGGGTGTCTGTAGAATAGCCTGTGCGTTCCCCTTCTCCACTTTCCTTCCCACCCCTTTGGAGCTCTTCTGTTGGGGCATGTCATCTGGAGGTGATTTTGTTGCTGTGGAAGCGACGCGGACCTCTAAATAAACGGTAAGTTGGCCCATCCACGCTGGCCATTGGGCGGTGTCATTCTGGTGAAGCAGAACGTTGGTTATTGAGTTACCGACGTGCTGCTGGCCTTAAGCACGCCACCCGGTTGCATTCTGGTAGCAGAGCATGGTTATAGAGTTACCGAAGTGCTGCTGGCCTTAAGCCGCCGCCGGTTGCATTCTGGTAGCAGACCGCGCTCGAGTTCACTTCCGTAACTATCCCCTCCCCAGTACCCGCAGGCTGTTTTATGGACCCCTCTAGTGCTGATGGGGCGGTTGTTGTTGGGATTTTGTCAGGCTAGTGCACTTGATCTTATGTAAAGCTAATCCTTGTCGTTTGTTTTATTTCATGTTTGCCTCTGGATATCCATGTGGTGAGCTGTAAGTGACCTGTTTAGAAGCGAGCTGTTTGCTGCTGTATTTTGTCCTGTTTGTGTGCAACATCCCAACTGAAGAAGAAGCTCGGTGAGTGACTGACATGTGTTCTTGGCATAGGAAATGGGATTTCTTAATATTCTGATAGCCTACATGCTGCGTGTGAAGGCATCCTGGAGCCCCGTCGGAAGCTGTTAGCCAGATGTTTTGTACCAATTTTTGTATTTTAGCTTCCTGTTCTCGAGCCAAGCAGGTGGTGACGTATGCAGTTCTGGGCAGCATTGTGCATGATTTTGTGTAGTATGGTGGCTGTGTTCGAGTGTCAACCTAATCTATGGTGTTGGTAATTGGTGGTTGTGGTACTGTTGTGAAAGTGTAAACTGTCCTTGTAACTCCTAAAATTTGTTTCCTTCTGTATTGTCTGTCTGCATTCTGTGTTCTTTAAAATGGCCGACAACAATAGTGTTTTCGATTTAATTGACTTAAGAGATAACCTTGTGAATGTAGAGAGTTCTTCTGGGGTTGAACGTGAATCACCTCTGTTTACTAGGTCTGAGGTTTTGGGATCGATTACTAGTAGTAGTTTGCCTGCCCCTCTGTTGCCTGGCGCTGGTTCGTCCATACCACTTAACCCTGCATACGGTCATTCTTCTCACGTTAGGTCACCTAATGATTTCCTGGGTACTGCCGACCCGTTGCATCCCAGTTCCTTCTCTAGTAATGTAAATGTTTTGTCGCCTGTAGAGGGTGTGCGAGCGGGCTACCCTGGTAACAATGTCTCTTTTCCTAATGCTACATTCTCGCCTACCGTTATTTATGGGTCGATTCCTCATCCTATTTCTGGTTTCTTAACTAAGTTAAAGAGTTTCAACCTGGATGACGTTACCCAAGTGGTCCAATTTTTAAAACAAGTAGTCGAATTGGGTAACCATGCCTCGATTTTTGGGATGTCGGAAATTGAAATTTTTCAACTCTTGTATCCTGTTGTATCCGGTATGCTGCACGATAAGCTAGTTGAAGCTATTCACCTCCGCATGTCCTTAGCCATGTTTATTAGGGAAGTGTTGTGGTTTTTTGTCCCTGCGAGTGCCCTTAGTGCTCTCGAGCAAAGGTTTTTATATCGTGTCCAAAGGTTGGACGAGTCCCTTAGCGACTATGTCAGCGACATTAAGGTGTATGCCCAGGTGTTTGCATCCCCTTTAACTGAGCGACAGTTGGTGTCATCAATTGTAAATGGGTTTTCGCCTCAATATAGGTCATACATGATTATGTGTACCAGGCCTTCGTCATTTGTCGAGCTGAAACAGGTTGTTATTGACGCTATGGCTGTGAAACATGCAGATTCCCTTCGTGTAGCTAATGTTCCTCCTCCTTCCTTGATGTCTCGCCCCCCTCCTTCTTTGATGTCTCGTCCCCCGCCTAAGGTTATGTTCCACCCAAGACCCAACATTAAGTGCCACACGTGCGGTGGCGTGGGGCATGTCAAGAAGGTGTGTCCGAGTAACCAGGTTGTGTATCGCCAATGACGGGATGTTGTGGAGACCAATTGGGGTGTTACTTCCAAGGATATTTCTGTGCATAAGAGTTTGGGAAAACCCTGTGAAGTTTCTGGTCGCCCTACCTATGAAAGTCTGGATAACTCGTTGAAAACTAAATCTTCACGTGCTAATTCTGCTTATGTCGCTGACCTACCTAACCTGTTGGTGAGCAATGTCGTGGCAAATCAGCCTAATTCTAAATGTAATGTGAAACCTGTGGTGCGGGTGTCCTCGTCATCTACCTGTAATCGTTTTAGAGTGAGTAATGATTTTGGAATTTCTCCTGTGGCTAAAGGAATATCCCCGTTTATTGAAATTTGTGTTAATGACGAGCCCGTTTCTGCGTTGCTTGATTCTGGTAGTGTCGCATCCTTTATAAGCGAGGACTGGTTTTTATCTATGAAGAGTGTTTGCAAATTTCCTGAGTTAGAGCCTAACAATGAATCGTTTATTTTGGCAAATTGTTCAAACTTAAATATTTTGGGTAGTATGACAGTCAAAATCCATATTCTAAATTTTTCTTGGAAATTTAAATTTTTTGTTGCCAGAAATCTTTCTTGTTCTGTGGTCATTGGAGCTAATTTCATGTCACACGTTGGTATGCTTCTTGATTTTGGTGCTCGCAACTTATGGTTTAAGTTTAATCCGCAAAGTAAGTTATCGTTTAACCCGGTTTTATCTTCTCCTGCTGTCAATTCTGTTAGTGAACCTATGACTATTGTGGACCTCGATCTGGAAAATTTAACTAGTCTTCAAAAGGATGCCATTAAGAGGTTATGTCAGGAGTATAGTGATGTATTTAGTGACAAGTTGGGTGTTACCCATTTGATGGAGTACAAGATTGAGCTAACCGATTCTGTGCCGGTGCGTTCCAGCCCGTATCGCCTTGAACCGCCCAAGATGGCTGAACTTCGTAAGATTATCGATAAGATGTTAGAAGAAGGTGTAATCCAACCTTCTAGCTCTGCCTACTCTTCCCCTGTATTCCTTGTGCCAAAACCTAACGGTGGTTTTCGGCCGGTGGTCGACTATAGGGCTCTTAATCAAAAGGTTGTTTTGCAGTCCATCCCTTTGCCGGACCTTCACACATGTTTTCGTTGGTTTGGCAACGCGAAGTTGTTCACGATCCTCGATTTAAATTCTTCTTACTTCCAAATTCCCCTCTCTCCTGAATCCAGGCATGTTACTGCTTTTTCCACTGACTGGAATCTGTTTGAGTATGCCCGTGTCCCGTTTGGCCTATCCACCGGAGCCGCTGTGTTGAGCAGACTTCTGGACAAGGTGTTTTCAGAAATTAATTTCAAGTTTGTGTACCACTACCTTGACGATGTGGTGATCTATTCTGAGTCCTTCGAGGAACACGTTGATCATCTGAAAGTTGTACTTGATCGGTTGCGTGACGCTGGCCTTACCGTAAAATTGTCCAAAGTTTCCTTTGCCAAGCCCAAAATTTCCTTTCTGGGACATACTGTTTCCGAATCTGGTATCTCCGTGGACCAATCTCGTACTCAGGCCATCAGAGATTTTAAACCACCCAAGAACGCCAAGGGTGTTGCTCGTTACATTGGTATGGTGAACTTCTTCCGTAAGTTCATCAGTAACTTTGCCGGCCGTGCTGCTCCTCTAAATCAATTACGCAAAAAGGCTGTGAAGTTTGAGTGGGGTCCCTCTCAGCAGGCAGCCTTCGAAGATCATAAGCTTGCGCTCTCTAACGCCCCTGTGTTAGCCATTCCGGATTTTGGGAAGCAGTTCATTCTGCAGACTGATGCGTCTGGTCGTGGTGTTGGTTGTGTCCTACTGCAAGAATCTGATCTGGGTAGGCAACCTATTGCATACGCTTCTCGTACCTTAACGGACGCAGAGAGGAAGTATTCCATATACGAACTTGAAGGTTTAGCTGTATTGTTCGCTCTAGAAAAATTCCGTATGTATCTTGAGCAAACTAAGTTTCTCCTTGAGACCGATAACCAAGCCTTGAGCTGGGTCTTAGGGAAACCCCGTAAAACTGGTAGAATTGCCAGGTGGGCAACTAGGATTCTGTCGTTCCAGTTCACTGTCCGCCATATTCGTGGGTCCGAAAATGCGGTGGCTGATTCATTAAGCCGCATGTTTGAGGAAACAGCAGAAGAGGATATTCAATAATGTGAACCCGTAAACCTTGTATCTGCTGTAAATTGTTTCAATGTCGTTCTTAGCAATTCCCCTGTGCTTTTTGAAGATGTGAGACGATTCAAAAAAGAAGAACCCTCCGTATCTAGCCTAATTGATCGAATCAATTCTGGTGAAGTGATCAAGCCCTACTCTCTAAAGGATGGCGTATTGTGTTTTTCGTCTCGTCATGACCGTCTACCTAAAATTGTGCTCCCGTCGGTCCTCATTCCGGAAATCTTTCGTTACTATCATGAATCTCCTATTGGTGGCCACCTAGGAGTATTCAAGACCCGTGCTAAAATCAGACAGTTTTTCATTTGGCAAAGTATGGATGGCGATATCAGGAGGCTCATTAGAAATTGTGCTGCATGTAGTATTAGCAAACCTCCGGTTTCTACTAAGGTTGGCCTCTTGTCATCTGAACCGGCATCTAGACCCATGGAGAGGCTTTTTATCGACCATGTTGGGCTGTTCCCTCGCTCTGGTCAGGGAAACCAATTTGCGCTTGTTAGCACTGACGGTTTCACCCGATTTAGTTGGATTTTCCCCACCAGACAGGCTACGACCAGTTAATTCCATCTTTTCATCTTTTGGACCATGTCAGTTCCTGGTATCAGATAATGCCATGTGCTTTGTATCTCATCAGTTCCGTCAATTCTTATTTGATTATGCTATTTCACATGTAACCACCACTCCCTATTTTCCTAACCCGTCTCTCGCTGAGCGAGTCAATCGTAATCTCCGTTCTGCTCTGATTGCTTTCCACCACGACGACCATTCCAAGTGGGATTCTAATTTGCATTGGCTCAATTTTGCTTTCAACACCGCCGTGCATGAGAGCACGCAAGCCACTCCTTTTTCGTTAATGTTTTCCTTTATGGCTAATTCTCCGTTGTCTAACCTGTGGAACCTGCACGATCTCCTTCCAGACAGTTTCACGCCCGAGGATATGTGGGCGAAATTCGACAAGGCTAGAGAGAATATTAAGGTATCACATGACCAACTTGCCAGGCGACACAATGCCTGTCGCAAGCCAACGGATTTGGAAATTGGTGATGTTGTGTACGTTCGCACTTTCGAGCCCAAGGGCGTCAGTAATCTAGTTTCAAGCAAGTTGACCCCTCGTTTCAAGGGCCCATGTTATGTAGAGGCATTCCTGACTCCCGTTACTCTGCTTATAAGAAACCCCAAGGCAAACAAAATTTCAAGAGAGCATCTGTCGCTCATTAAACGAGGTGGAGAGGTTTCTAATGAAGAAATGCTACCGTAAATTTTGTAAAACGAATTTGGTATAATGTAGAGTATCCCTAACCTTCATTGAAGCCTACAGGCATCTGTTCCTTCTGGAATTTTGAACTGGATATGAAAACTCTGATGGGATACAAAATGTAACTGTTGGGTAATTCCCATTTTGTGGTAAATTGTAAAATTGAAACTAAAATTTGATGTTTTCATAGAAGATACTAGCATGTAAGTTGGACTCGGTGGGAGACCTAACTCATGGTAACCTTGTATTCCTGTTCCCTTTGGGAATTTTAGTGGTCATTCCTCTACCGTAGTTCCTTCTAAATGTATAGTCGTTTAACTCATGTAATCTTGAAAGGTACTTCAAGTCTGTAAAAAGGTTAACTTGTTAATGAAATTTTGTAAACACGGATCTAGGGCTTTATCAGAAATATTTTCTTCATGCAAATTCAACTTTGTTTCTCTTTGTAAAATGTAGTAAGAATTTGTAATTTCTGTAAACATTTTGAAATAAGATTAACTTCTGTTTTGTAAATGGCTGCCCACGCGTCGACTGATAAATGGCACATTGCTTCCACCTACTTCGTCTAAAGCGAACTACATTGGACTGGTTGAAAATTTTCCTAACGTGTCTCGGACTATGAAAGCACTGCAGGTGCTGGTGTTCTGCGTTTCTGAAGAATTATGGACACAGGGAAGCTGTTAACTAAGTGGTTTGCGAGGTGATCAATTATCCATTCCCTGATAATCTGACCCTGCACTCTTCCTAACCAAAACGATGCGGTTTTTGTCCATCAATTGGAGTTAACTGGTGAACATTATCTTCTGGAAACATGCTTGGTGAATCGACTAGTTAAGGAGTACTGCCTATGCCTAGGCATATTCGTGAACGGTGTTCACGCTTAAGGGAGGGAGACTGTTACGTGCAAGAGCCCGTCCCAACGTTTTAAACATGTATTTGCCCCTGGGTGGAATTCATGACATTTTGAATCGACCGCCTGCTGACTTGATTTCGTTTGGGGACACGAGATAGCACCTGCTGTCGGACTTCGGGGTTATTCCAAGTAGTTCCTTCGTCTCCGATAGAGAGTGTTTGCTGTGTCTTATAAAACTCTTCATATTCGTGACATAATTGAAAGACAATTATATTCTACGTCATGAAACAAATGCCGGTGTATTCATGATACCGCCAAATTATTTACTTAATTATGACATTGTTGATTGATGTGTCAAGCCTTGATTGGACGATAATATTTACATGAATGCAGTTCGGGTCTTGACGCGGAAATTCTCCGCCAACTTGTGGAGTCCATTAGCTGTCGTGAAGAAAGCATCAAGCCGACGGGTCGTGAAAGGTGTCACCGCTGATGGGGGCTCTGGCCCCCATTCTCTACGAAATATAGATTTATTCAAGGAAAAAGGAATTGCCTGTGCTCTTCAGGCTGTGAATTTCATCGTTTCGCCGTGAAGTGGACGTGTGAAATGTGGTCGTATCTCGATGCGGACCTGTGCTTGTGACCAGGGCGAGGCATGTGCTGGGCGAGCCATTTTCAAGGCAATATAGTGCCGTATTTTATTTTATTTAAAATGTGTTAGTTTTTTTTGTTTTCATTGTGTCCCCACTGTGAAGTTTTAAGGTACGTTTTTTTATATTTTATTTATCTAATTATTTTATTTTGGGAGCTCCAATTTTGGCCTTGTATGATTGTTTGATCTTCTGTTTTGTTTTGCCTGATAGGCCTAAAATTTCTTTTATGTTTTAATAACGTTTCCTTATACATATTTATTTTGTTATTGTTTTTGTACCTTCTGGAGACACATTTATAAGTTTATTTTACGGTTAAATTATTATTTATTTTCATTTGGCAATCTTGGGATTGTCATATTATTAATCTAATGTAAGATCCGTCGAGTCATAAAACCGACTAGCATTGATAGTTTTTTGATGTAATTGTTTTCCGCCTTTCTTTCCGCTCTGGGGATTCTAAATTAATTTAATGGTAATTGTTTGCCGTAGTTTCGATCAGGCATGCGGTCTCCCGTTTTGTGGCCATGTTTGGTTTTTGTTTTGCCGAGATGCATTCTCGTCTCGAGGTCAGTCTCTTTGCGCCGGCCACGAAACTCAAACGTGTTGTGTATTAGCTTAATATTTTTTTTTAATGTAATCTTGTTGATTTTGTTTTGTGGTTTTTGGTAAATGTTCCTGTGTTTTCCGCCGTCGTGCAAATCATATATTTATTTTCTAATCCCATTTTATTTTGTTAATTTAAATTTTAATTTCTCGTTTCCTCGTGGTCTGGATCTCCGCATGTCGGATCGCTATTGCATTCCCTTGTAAATTATCAAACCCTTTCTCATTGTGTTATGCCTGTAAATTTTATTTCAATCTTTGGGCTTTATAACATTTTAATTTATATTTAATTCTTGTCCTTTTGTTTGCAAGCATGCATGTTCTGTTTCTGGTGGAGGTGTTTTCTCTTTAAATTTTTAACATTACATTTTTATTTTAAATTTTTAATCAACTGTTATGGCATTATTTCGCCGGCAGCAGTTCTGTCGGTTATTGGGGGTGTCTGTAGAATAGCCTGTGCGTTCCCCTTCTCCACTTTCCTTCCCACCCCTTTGGAGCTCTTCTGTTGGGGCATGTCATCTGGAGGTGATTTTGTTGCTGTGGAAGCGACGCGGACCTCTAAATAAACGGTAAGTTGGCCCATCCACGCTGGCCATTGGGCGGTGTCACTCTGGTGAAGCAGAGCGTTGGTTATCGAGTTACCGACGTGCTTCTGGCCTTAAGCACGCCACCCGGTTGCAATAATAATGATAATAATCTGGGGTCGGTAACAATAATAAATATACAAATCGGCATGTCAGGCCTATAGTACGTGCAAAGTGTGTCATATCTAGCGTAAGAATACTGTGTTATTGTGAAAAGTAAGAAAGTAATTATAAATATCGAGATAAAGAGAGCTTCTCAGTGTCATTGAAATGCTAAATAAATGTTTTATTATGGTATATTCTACAGGGTTGTATTTGAGAGCCATTAAGATAGTCTAATGTATGCCAGTAAATTTATACTTGTTTTGGAGCTACGTAGAACTTTGGCTTATGAGTAAATGTATAGAGGACGTGAGTGCTTTAAGAATTGAGTCATCTGTAAGAAATATTGTTTGAGCCGCGATCGGCGAGCATGTAACGTAGAATCAAGAGATTTACGTCAATAAGTTGCGGAGATCATTCGAAAAAAGTTCGCGCGTTGTCGAATCTAGTCGGCTAAATCTTCGAAGCTACGATATAGTATTGCCTTAGAGCATACATGTGTATTCGAAACAGAGTTGGGACAGAGTCTGTCTCTATCCACTGTTAGCAGAGTCATCGCCACCAGGGATAACTGCTAGAGACCCTAGGTAGGCCAATATATTAATTGATCTGTCCTTAGAGGTAAGACAAATGGTTCTTCGTGTAGGAAACGTTGATTTCCTCTTGTTATATGCATGCCCGTCCAGTGAGATAACAGTGAAACTCATCTGAGACGCGCGTAAAGCCGCTGATTACGACCACAGAACGGCAAAGCTATTTCGTGATCCATCCCTAGCCTTGAATAGTAATTAGGAGCCGAGATGAGCCCATTAAATACTCTAAATGTAGGTATTAAATAATTAGATTGACTCAATTCGTAATGACACGACCCATTCAGGGTACCTCTAGCACAGCTGCACCATTGAGTGAACACATGACCGTGCAGGAAGTCAGGCGGGGTAGCAGGTATAATCCACTAACCTGGCAGCCATCTTGCATAGGACGGCCCATGACTAATCCATTGTTCGCACGAAAGGAAGTCAATAGATCAGATCTTTTATTTTGAGATTGTAGTGGGACACTGAAGAATCTCGATATTTCGAAAAGTAAGTAAGATGTGCTTGATATGATGGTATCAATTGAATTAGATGCACTGTTTCCATACATATGCAATGTTGGAATGAAGTAATCGGATAACATTTGGCCCAGTTATTCTCTGAGGAGAAATTAACTGCACCAAATAAATAGAGGCTTTTTTGTAAAGAGTATTTACCCAGTTCACACTAATTTATTCATACGGGTAGCGTAATTTGATTGATATGACAGGTTTGTAACGATAATGTTATGACCAGACCCAGAAAATCATTGTATGGTGAAGCTATAAAATATCTATATCTATGTGTATTTTGGATGGGAAAGTGTACCACTTCAACGTTTGAAACTTATGGGAAAAGAATACGATTCGCACGGGACAACCCTTATTAAACAAGGCATAAGCTAATGAATCAATGTTATTTAAAGTAAATGCCCCGTATAAAACGGATAAATGTTTAATAATTGCAGATTTAATGTCATTTAAATATAATTTGTGTTTGTTGTGTTGTGATATTCCAATTTGTGTTAAATTGTGCCACGTGAAGAACAATATGGACACTCGCAAATGTCAAAGAGTATCAACAATAGGATGTTTAGGATAGACATTAGTGCGGTGGAGCACCAATCTTGATGACAAGAGACTCACAGATAATTTTGATTTTTATTGTGGGAAATAAATGTAACATTTTTTTGTGTGTTTTGTTTTGTTTTGCCATGAATTACTACCATTAAATGTTATACTTAGGAATATGTTGTTTCTTTCAAGTAGAGTAGTCACCTGACAGACTCAAATCCTGAATATGTGCTCGTATAGTGGGTTGAACGCCCCATGCCTCGAAAGACCGTGAGTTAGCTGGGATGATGACGATTGTGTACAATATATGTCTATCATCTTTGTGTATCCAAAATTTGATATCTTTAACATAAAAAGCATCTCCACTTCTATCAAAAGTATGTAATACAGTGCTGTGTCTCAAGGAAAATATGTCAAAGAAAAGGAAGTACAGTGATGAATATGTTAATTAGGCCTATGGGTTCAGATGCATCCTTGGTCGCGATAGAATTAAAAAACATGATTAAATGACACTGTGTGCTTTAAGTGACTCGATAATAACACTGAATGAAGAAACTTTCCACCAGCTGGTAGCATTTGTTGTTTTGAAATTCATAGCCAACAGAAATTAACTAGCGGACTCAGCACAACTGGTGAGATGAACTCCTCCTTTGTAATGGGGTATATCCGTAGATATAGTATATTTCAAGTAATACAATATTGGTCTTAATGTGGAGTTAATGAAGTCTCCCCTACATATTCTCGACAACGAACAAGCTTCCTACGATTCACATGCACAAAATGGTGGCATTTGTTGTTAATTGCGTGGACGAGCTAGGCACGTGAACCACACTCAATGTGATCAAGGCAAAACTTATACAGATTCATGTATTTCAAATGTGTTATCTGATAACTGTCAGAGGACAATATTTGTTAACGCAACACGTATCTGAGAAATTACTTCAAACTTTATGTACGAGGGCTGTATTTTAAGAAAGGGCCGTTTTTTTAATTAACAGAACATTTTCTTTTGAAACCACATTTATTTTTTGGTTTTACATGTCTTCCTCTTTTTTCTACATGGTTGCCTTGTTATTTAGGCACTTGTCATACCTTAAAACTAAGTTCTGGAATCCCTCTGCATAAAAGTTTGCCGCCTGCTCTGACAACCAAGAATTCGTGGCTGTTTTCACTTCTTCATCGTCGGTGAATCTTCGGTCCTCGTGAATTTTCGAGTCAATTGCAGTCACCAAGTCATCTGTGATCACAGATGGTCGACGTGAGCGTTCATCGTCATGATCATTTACACGGCCTCTTTTGAACTCGCGTACCCATTTTCGCACCTTACCTTCCGTCATTGCATTATCACCATACACCTCACAAAGCTGACGATGAATGTCTGCAGCCGACATGTTCCTTCCACTCAAAAAACGTATCACATATCGTACTTCACACGCGGCGGGCGAATCAATAATCTTGAACATTGTATAGATGCACAGTTCAGCGTACAGGTTAGCTACACAACTGCAACTGACGCCTGCTTGTTCGCAAAGGATGCTGGGAGGTAGGGCGCACACTTGTTGTGGCGTGCGCACTATATATGGGCTTAAAAAAGGCCCTTACTTAATAAACAGCCCTCGTAAATACGGTGTGTCGGATATAAAGGAGATTACATTCCTGACACACTATCTTGTTGACTTACGCACAGTTACCATATTGGACCTATTCATCAGTAAAATCTATGCTGCCTGCGGAGTGGATTATGTCACTTTAATTACAAATTATATAAGTGTTAATGGTTTTACTTCGTATTAATTACAGTGGCGTTGAGACGTCGGGATGCCAGAATTGTACCTTGGAGGGATATTTAATAACATATTAATCACTCCAATGACACGGATCTCCTGCAGTTAAGTACCTTCAAATGTCAACAAAGTACACAGAGATTCGATTCCACAAACTTGGGCATAGCAGGCGACAATGTTATCACTGTGCCATCTAGCCTGCCCCAATGGCTTAAAAGTCACTTAATTGACTTATTTTCTTCAGTTCCTGTTGGAACATAGGGCAACCATGAAGTCCTCCCTCTGTGGCTGCAATCCTCTTTACTTCTCTCCATGTATTTCATTAATTAATTTATTCTCAATTAAACCATTACAAATATACACAGTAAAAAAAACAGAAAGACTGTAGAATTTCCTTGCAATTCCTACTTATTGGTTTAATCTGTAAATGTACAACTTATTATTAAATTATATTACTACAATATGATAAAGACAGGTCGAAATAGGTTATCAAATTCATAGAGAGCGGGAAGATCAATCACATATGCCACTAAAAGGCGCAACCTTGTGTGTGGCATGCATATCATTGATTACTATTTCTTAAAATTGTATAATGGCTTATTCGAATAACACGTTCTAGGTATGTGCTTTATGTACTAAAAATTATGAATAGGAAGGAAAATAGAATTGTTGTTTGTATAAACTTGTAGGCCCAACTAATTATATTTTTAATTTTAAATTTGTTTACCGTGAGAAAATGTTTCATATGTTTCTTCAGGGTTGTATGATTTCCCTTAAATTCCTTGAATTTAATTGGTAGAATGTACCTGTTGTCAACCTTCATTCTCTACTGTACGCCTCCATGACTGTTTAAGTCTTCCCTTCTCCTAGTACTCTGTATCTGATTGGTGAAGTCTGCCACTCACACTCAAAATTTTCACATTCCAGCATCCTAATTGTGTTTTATTTTTGAGGCTAAATGTCGTCAACTTTTGATCTGTCCCGCTATTCTTCGCGGATATTTCTTTAACATTAATGATTTATGGTGTACGGGTGATTAGCCCACAACACATGATTTTAAATGTGGAAGCACCATCGAAGCCTCTTAGCAGACTTTTTTTCGTTTTTTTTTTCCTTAGCCTCCCACAATGTGCACGAGTGGTTGGACTTCTGGGTGACACACAAAAGTAAACATATTATATATTAGAATTTCACAGCCATAAAATATACTCCAGCAAATCCTCTAGTTTATTGCCGTAATCTTTTGCGGTGTTTCGGCTAGGCTAACCGAGGCAGGCTCATCAGTGGGCTCTTGGTGCACACATGTTTCAAACATACGGGACTAACTTCTAAGAGGTTGATGTCAGGCATGACAAGCAGGCGTATTCTCCTTGTTTCGACTGGCTGCGTAGCTCAGCGGTAACGTTCTCGCCTGCTGTTCCCACGGTTGCAGGATCAAATCTTGACGCAGTCAGTTGGCATTTGAGGGTGCGCAAATGCAAGGAAGCAGTGTCAGTAGATTTACTGGCACGTTAAAATCCCCTTGGAGGCAACATTCCAGCACCCCGGTGTCTCTAAAAGCCGCAGTTGTTAAAAGGGGCCTAAAACGTATAACGTTATTAACATTATTCTTGTTTCGTTTCCAACTAGGGACAACGTCATTTACACTGTTTCCTTTTAGCTTTAAAATTAGCCCAGTATTCCTTCATTCCTATGCGGTGTTGTTCTTTTCTCTCGTTTGCCCACCAGTAGTTGTTTATGGGGGTTCTGTGACATCCTACGGCTTTCCTCCCACAAGATGGCGACCACTTGATATCTTGTGAACCAATAAGGCTAGAGACTTGTATGGGATGTCAAATTACTCAGGTGGACACCCCCATTCCTAGGGACAACTTATTCCCACCCCAAAATTAAACCTACCCCAACTAGGGGGTCAAATGGTAATTTTAGTAAACATTGCTTTGCACGTATTACATGCATGCGACTTGATACTAGTATGAATTAAACGTTGTTCTACATGAAAATCATGCGTAGGGTTGGATGCCATTATGATTTAAACTTTTCTTACGCATGCGCAATAGTGGTTTTTTAAGAGGGCGGGCTTTTAAAATAATTAATTATGTATGACTTTTTTTAAATTTAACCAAAAGATCCAAAACTAATAGGTCATTGGCTTTTTAATATCTTGTGAGCCAATAAGGCTAGGGACATGTATGTGGTGTCGTAGGACTTGGAGTGATGCCTTCTTTTCGAATTTAAAATTAATTTTTGAATTTAGAATTATTTTTTTGTCAAAAGGGCCTAACTACACTTTTGTTCATATTTGCTGAACCCATGATGATATTTTGACGCGAGAGCTATTGTTGGACTCAGGCTGAGGCCCCCTTTAGAAATGTGTTTTTATTTTATTTTAATTTTGACAAAGGGCCAAACGACACTTTTGTTGATAGCTCGCAAACCAATAATTGGATATGGCTATACGACATGTTGTTGAAATTGGGGTGACGTCCTCTTTCCTATGGTCAACTCTCTGTATATTTAAAAAAAAATTGAAAATGATTGTTTTGGAAAGTATGCTATATTTTGAAAACTAATGATGATAGAGCATCGTACCATAGCTGGATATGAACCACGAACCCAGCAGTGAGAAGTTAGTGTGCTGTTCAATCCGGCCACGGTGGCCATGCCTCAAAAAGAAATCAATAGATATTTCGATGGGACGGTGGGACGTAATACGACGGTTCGTTTTCCGATTCTTCCTAGTGCGGACTGATTGACTTTAATATTTTTAAATGCGTGAAGCGTGCTAAGATATTTTTTCCCCTGAAGAGAATCTTTAACGTGTAAACAGTGATGAGAGACATGACAAATTATAATTCCATGATCTGATGAAGCTGGCTTTATATAGGAAAAACAGAACTTGGTTATATGTTGCTTTAAGCGAGTATAGAAAACAAACTTGTTGGGGCTAGACTGGTAGGATGTGAATGTAATTCAGCTTATTGGAATACGAACACCTGACTTGACAACAGGGTAATGGAAAAGTACAGTGACACAGAGGACCCTCGAAGGTTAAACAATCAGACAACTGTGGTTGGAGGGGAGAGAGATAAATGCATGTGAACACGTGTGAGGTGATATTATTGCAGACCATTGTGAAACAACATGTAAGCTAACAAGTCACATCCTGTTTGGTTTGTACGTGAGAAAATGTAAATTGATGTGCTACATGACCTAACGCAGGTGTAGACCTTGAACGTTAGCTGTACACAGCACGATAACAGGGTGATCAAGTGTGTAAATCGCTGAGTCAGCAAAATGTATAATGCACGTGTAGGAATGACATAACAGTCAATAGCAAGGCGAGTGCTGTAGACAGCTGTGGTGGGAAGGGAGGGGAGTGGAGATAATAATAATGTTATTGGTTTTACGTCCCTTTTAACTACACTGGAGTGGAGAGGAGGAGAGGGGAGGGAGGGGTTGGGTAAGAGAGAACACAGGGGGAGATCGAGACATGTTGCTGATAATACATGTGCAGCTGAGGACAGTACACACAGGGCTATAGGCTAAGTACAACATGGGTGAATAAATAAATACAAAGCACACAGGGTCACACAACATTTAATATATTAATCCAAGAATTGAAGGCTGAGTTAAATCCTAGCCATTTTACATATATTCTGTTTTTTTGTTTGTTTTAACACTTTTCCACAAGGTAATGTTTTGGGAATGCTGTCTTTTGAAGTTCTTGGAGATAAAACCTACCTTTTCTCGGTTGATGGTTGAGGTCCTGGAGTAAATAGGTAACTGGGCTGTTCAGGTTGACTTGACGAATTCGAAATAGTTCAGTCCGCCAATTTGGTGTGTAGCCCTTGTCGAAGACAGACTTAAATTTGCTCACACGAACATGGTCCCCAATTTTTTACGGCGATGACGTTTGGGGACGGATGTTTTATAGGATTAAACAGTTTATCCCGTCGCGGAATATTCTTGGTCACAAGTCGTGGCTTGTTCCCAATCGTTCTGTGTTTGGTATCATTGTAACGTGACACTAGCTCAGGTAACAACTCCAACCAGCGGTAAGAGCCCCGAGCGTAAACGCTTTCCACATATGGGTTTTCAATGTTCGGTTGAACCGCTTGACCACACTGCCTTTGAGATTGCTATACGTGGTGTAATGGTGAACATGCAAAGATTTGAGAAAACTGGAGAAATCCTTGTTGAAAAATTATTTTCCCTGGTCGGTTTGTAACAACTGGGATTGACGTTTGGATTGTTGAATAATATGTTTAAAGGCCATGGTGACTAGAGGACCAGACTTGCGACTCACAGGTTGAACAAAGGCCATTTTGGAATACATATCGATAACCGTCAAAATATAGCGTACATTGTCGTTAACGCTAGCATATGGAATCATTTCAACCAATTAAGCCTGCAAAATAAAACCACACCCCGTGAAAGCACTTTGAGTCGCTGATAGTGACGCCTAGCTGGGCGCAGATAGTGACGCCTAGCTGGGTGATGCAACTCGTGGGCGATGGCCACTTTGATGGGTGAGGGCTTAAACAATAATTTAGGCTTTTCGAAGTTCCGGTTCAATTTCTTGAATTTCCGAATCGTGACCGGTATGGCCAGTTTGACGTGAAGCATGCAACAGCTGTAGCCTCTGGAAGAGCTTACTGGGATTTTACCAGTAGGTAACATCGACAAGGGGTTTTAATGGTTTAAATGTCACTCCCCGAAGCGGACACTCTACGACGAGCACTTTAACTGGTTGGAAACATTTTTGCAATGATGGATGTATATTTTTTAGATATATTGGCATTCACTTGTTGAGAGGGGTCATACTGTATTTTGTGGGCATAAGTTTGCCAAGGTCCTGTTGTGTATAATCATGGGAAGATGGGGTACGAGAAAATAACAGTTTAACCTGGTGTTAATTTATAGTTTGTGATTTTAATGACAGCACTAGTACGAGCAAATTTAATCGATGAGTCACCAATTTTAAAACTATCATTCCCATATCGAACACCATACGTTGTATCTGTCTTTCCAGTAAATAGATCTGTGAGATAGGGTTCCTGTGTTGATCCATAGTATTTTATTAAAATGTGTTTAATTCATCTTTATGTTGAGGTGTGATCAAGAGTTGTGACAATGGTGCTTGCTTGAAAGTGGAAGGTGTTTCAACCATGGCCAATGATTTGTTTTTTTTTTAACTCCGCAAGGTGTGAGGATTTTTTTGAGGCGTAAACACTTGATCATGCTCATTCACAACATCGCTAACACTAGTCAATTCTTCCTTTCCTCTTCCTCTTCCACAGGATTCTCGTGTAGCGTTTGCGTGGCCTGTGAAACAGTGTGTAGCGTTTGCGTGGCCTGTGAAACAGTGGGTAGTGTTTAAGATGACTTGAAAGAGGGTTTAAACATGGCTTTTAGTGGAGGTGCTAAATGTTGTTGAATAAACAAAGCATTATCCGCACGTGATCGTTTCAATTGACGAAACTTTTGGCGAATAGTATTTTTGCTGTAATAATATGCTTCTTCAATTGACTCTCTGCTAACGCCACACAGTGGTCCTTTTGCACGATCTGGGCGCTCAAAATGTAAAAAATAAATGTCTTGTATTTTCATGTTGTATGACATTTTTAGTATCCGCAATGTCAGAGGATCTCAGAACTGTACTTATATGTCTTATTTGTTCACCCCTGGGATGTGAAAGACTGCTGAAGTAGGACGTTCCTTATCGCAACCACAGCTGGAAGCAAAGCTGATTATTTATGTTTGAATCTTGTGCTTGTAAAGACAAAATTTGGTAGGAGTAAAGATCTATACCTGAATATCTCACGGCCATATTTGAAAATGATGTCAGTGCTACCAACTGCTGAAAAATTGCAATTGAAATTTGAGCTCCAAGTTGGATATCTTGGAAGGTATCAATGGGAGCTATTTCAAAATTGGCACACGTATGGATAACAATATTGTAGTTTAATTTCCAGGAGGCCGTACATGGCAGTGTTGCCAAAATGATTATAAGCCTGCTGATAGGTCCAAATTGTAATTGCATATAACTTCTACACTATCAATTGGATTCCAACCAAATTTCGTATGTGCTATGTGTACATAAACAGATATTACTGAGCGTATTCTTAAGAGCCACCAGTGCTGCCAACTGTTATTAAATGCTCTCAATTGTTTTAATCCAAATACTCATATATCAGAAAGTATGCAAGCCGACAGCTTTAAACTATGCACATGTATATTACCTGACATTCTATATTAATTTGGAGTTACTTATACACGTCAGTGCTACCAACATGATTCTAAGCCTGCTGAGAGGTCCAACTTTAAATACATATAATTTCTATACTATCATTTGGATTTCAACCAAATTTCGTGAGTGCTATGTGCACCATGACAGATATGACTATACCGATTCTTAAGAGTAAACAGGGCTGCCAACTGTTAATAAATACTGTCTTTATTTTTGTTACCCTAATATCAATACATCAGAAAGTAAGCAAGCCAATACCTCTAAAGGTTGCACACGTATAGTACCTGGCATTCTAGATTAATTTGGAGTAACTAATATACGTCAGGGCTGCCAACATGATTCTAAGCCTGCTGATAGGTCCAATTTTGAAATGCATGCAACTTCTATACTAATTAATGGATTTCATTCAAAATTGACACAACAATAGATCATATTATTTCAGATTATTTCTGACGAATACATGTACGTCATTGTTGCCAACATGGATTTACGCGCGCTGTTGATATCCAATGTTTAACTGCATGTAACGTCCATGCTATCCATTGGACTTCAACCAAATTTTGTATTCTGTACCTTACGAGAAGGAAGTAAGAATATATTCAGTCACCAGGGCTGCCAAGTGTAGTTCTCTATTAGGCTACATTATGCCAGGTATACAGTATTTCGAACTAATTAGAAATTTCGATATTACCAACTTAATTTCGTCATTATTCTAGTTAGATCTATATAGATTAATTATTGGCATGAATCTTAATTTTTTTTAAAAGTAGGCTCTTTAGTTCGTCACAGAACTTCTTGTTAAAGATGACATCATCCGTGTTCACAGCTCAGCAAGAGTATGTCACTATTGTGATGAACACACATGCAATATCTCCAGGGGTTCACTAATTTATTTTCTCTTGAGCTTATATTCTTCAAATACACTGCCCTCCAAAATAACGTATCATATGATATTGGTAAAACCCTCAGTTATAATGTGCGTTCAAAAAGTAACGAGCCGGAGGCTGTAATGCGCAAACCGGTGACGACATTGGCTAATCGAGGCGTGTGTAACGAGGTATGGTTCCGACCAGAGCGTGGAAGGTCACAGCCCATCGCTAGAGGGCACGCGTGCACGTCACGTGACGATACAAAGCGAGCAGCAGCATGCATCAATCGACCAATCAAGACCAAGACAGTAGGCCATTCGACATGCTTCCTGGTGTGGTTGAAGACTGTGGGGCACCCATTGGGCACACCTTTTCGCAAGTGCAGTCGTTCCTTCATGATGGAATACACACTTTCGATGCTCAATCCGACCACGGCGGCTATGGTGTTCACTGTCACTCGGCGGTCCTGGGTAACGAGTGCATCAACCAGCTGGACATTGTCATCGGTAATGCAGGAGGGTGCCCCAGACCGGGCATCATCGGCTAACGACACCCGTCCTTCTCTGAAGCACTTGTGCCACGCCTTGACCCTTGCAAGGGACATGCAGTGCTCGCCGTACATTCGTGATATTCGGCGATGAATGTCCGTTCCCCCTACTCCTTTCCCTGTCAGAAACCGAACAACACCTCTTTGCTCTTCGTTTGACGCCTCCATGTCACTGTTTGCAATGCGACTGGCAGCGTTGGACGATTGACGCATGCTGCTGCTCGTTTTGTATCGTCACGTGACGTACACGCGTGCCCTCTAGCGACGGGCTGTGACCTTCCACGGTCTGGTCGGAACCACACGCCACGATTAGCCGATGTCGTCACCGGTTTGCGCATTCCAGCCTCCGGCTCGTTACTTTTTGAACGCACCTTATAAATTCCACATTGTGTATAATTTCCATTCATTTTCCAATAGTTTTCCGATTGGTCAGTGTTCTGTGAATTTTACAGAAGTAGTCTCCACAATGAATAACAACTTTAGGTTATTGTTAACGAAATTGTAATCCGCTGAAACAATGATGAATGCTCCCGCGCAATTCTTATTCATTTCGAGCCAATAAGGAAAACCATTAATTCGGATTTTAAAGTCCCCTTTGCACCTTTGACGTTGATTGATGAATAGTTGAGGACTGCTTGAGAGGTTTCTGTGCCTTAAGTAACTCCTCAACATGCCTTTAAGTCGCGTGGACTATGCCAAAGCAATAGCATTGGAGAATTATGGCTGTAGAGCAGAAGCGTCGAGTACGTCACCCACATCATAATACCATGTCTTTGGAATGTGTCTTTTTTTTTTAGACTTTTCGGCCATCAATGGACCACGATGTTCTTCACTCATATGATCACAGTAATGCTATTATTTTATGTAATTAAATATTGAAAATAAAAATAAATTATGCTCCCTTAAATTTAGATTACTTTGAAGATATTAAGTATTACGCTTTCTTTCTATTTTTGGAGGGCAGTGTATTTGCAATTATGGCTACAAATATCCATTTCAGATGTTAGAAAGCACTTTGGTCAACAATATGGAAACAGAAGTTATGTTCATGTAATACAATTACTTTTATATCAAGGTAAATATCCCTACGGTGCTAGATGCAATGGTAAATCTGTCCCTGCGTCTCCACAGAGTGACGAAAACAGCCGAAAATCCCTACGTATAGGAACATGTCCTCTTGGTTATTCATAGGTGGACTGCAGATTGAGTAGGCCTACTAGTGTCAGCGGCAGGCGAGCAATGTTTTACTTGTCATAAAAAAGTCGATGTCATGGTAACTGCACTGTTGAAGTTTAAAAGTTCATAAGCTAAGTGCGACAAGACATAAACTTGGGGGATCGTTCCACAAAAGGCTTCCCTTAGCTGAGTGAACGTGATAAATATCAAGGTGCTGAGTTTCATCGCCTGCTATCACTTGTTGGTACTTTCTCCCAAATAGATACAGCTGTTTTGTAGGAGTAGAATAGGAATATATAGAGTAATATGTGTTTATTAGTATTACTAGCAACCCGACCCGGCTTCGCCCGGAGAATGCATTACGTGATAAGCGCCTTTTTTCTCCAGTGTCAATGAACAACGACCAATATCCGTTTTACTTCTCGGCATGATGGGTTAAAATCACTGACTGGACTATTAATTATATTATCATGGAGATGCATGTGCAACAAATTCTTGTCAGACGTAATTTAAGAATGGCGACGTGCATGAAACACAAATCCCCCTTCCGTCCAATCTTAACTTGACTGTGAATTTTGCGGAACGAAAAGTTCACAGGCGAAATGAAGAAAACCTGAGTTGCACTCCCACGGACAACTCCAAACACAACCACCCTTCTCAGAAGTCTTAACTCAACACTACTCAACGGTTTGCCGCTGGCTGAATCTGGGGCAATAGGTTCGCCAGCTAGCTAGGCTGTAACAGGGATGATAGATTCGCCCTTAGATAGCTCGTAAACTTATGCCTCAGTATTTGAATGGACATGGTTGGACGAAATTAAAACGTAAAAACACTCACAGTGGGCGATGTAATGAAGATAGACATATGCTCTCACGGGATTTTTTTTGTAGAACTTTTCATGCTGAACAATTCTTACACTCATAGTATTTAGATATTTTTTACAGTTTGCCCAATGTAAGCTTACAAAGCGCTCGGACGCCATTTAATTTAATTTTTTTACTTTTCCACCGAAATCGTTACTGCTCGGCTTCCTTTGATCATAAATAAATTATTTTCTACAGAAATTATCCTCGAGATATCCTTTAAAGAATGGTGAAAACCGCATGAAAATCCATCCAGTGGTTCTCGAGTTTACCCGTAAGATCCAAGAATCGGGGACTTTGTTTTATACTAAGTAGAGATCATACGCCAATCAGTATAATTTAATATAATATAATCCTCCTTCCATCCAATCTAAATTGACTGTGAATTTTGCGGAACGAAAAGTTCACAGGCGAAATGAGAGTTGCACTTCCAGGAAATGGCGAGGTGAATGAAACTCAAATCCCCCTTCCGCCCAATCTTAACTTGACTGTGTTTCACAGGCGAAATGAAGAAAACCCGAGTTACACATCCAGGGAAACTCCAAACACAACCACCCTTCTCAGGAGTATTAACTCAACACGACTGGACGGTTTGCTGCTGGCTTCTATCTGGGGCAATAGGTTCGCCCGCTAGCTAGGCTGTAACAGAGATGATAGACTCGCCCTTAGCTAGCTCGTACTCTGTCGCCTCAGTAGTTGAATGGACATGTTTGGAAGAAATTAAAACGTAAAAACACTTATAGTGGGCGATGTATTGAAGATAGACATATGCTCTCGCGAACTTTTTTGTAGAACTTTTCATGCTGAACAATTCTTAGACTCATAGTATTGAGATATTTTTAACCATTTGCCCACCGTAAGCTTACAAAGCACTCGGACGCCAGGTTTTTTTTTCGACTTTTCCAATGAAATTGTTACTGCTCGGCTTCCTTTGATCATAAATAAATTATTTTCTACAGAAATTATCCTCGCGATATCCTTTACAGAATTGTGGAAACCGCTTCAAAATCCATCCAGTGGTTCTCGAGTTTACCCGTAACAAACACAAATCGGGGACTTTGTTTTATACTAAGTTGAGATTATTCAGTACGGTATATACACTGCTCACAAAAAGTTTGGAGTACCACCTTCAATTGTATGCCAACGCTGCCATAGAGGAGTGGGACCTCTCATCCCAGGATAAACTTGATTGTCTCATGCAGAGCATGCCTCCTCCGTGTGCGGGGAGCACTACTAAACACTGATACATCATCATGAGATACAGATTGTCAATGATTTTGTTTTCAAAAGGAACACTTTGAAGCGAGCTCGCTTTGTATTGGAAACGTTTCATTGTTATCTAACCACGATTGTCATTGTATTCAGAAGGACTGGTGTTTAGTTTTTTAATAAGGTATTGTATAAACCTCAATGGGTTTACTATAAGAAGTCATTCTAGTATATATATTCCAAACTTTTGTTGAGCAGTGTACATTTTAGTAACTATTAAATTGTATACATGTTCATTTGAGACAGTTTTGCTTTTCAGCTTCCAATCTAGTCAGCAAACCTCTGTTTGGCAACAAGATGCCTCCTTGGTCCCCTATTAGCAGCTAGCGCTGCGTCCTCCTCAGCGTCTACACCTATCACTTTGAAATTGTTCAAAACTGTATCTTACCATCGCCTCCTTGGTCTACCTCTGCTCATCTTGTTCTGCATAGCTGAGTTACTTAACCTCTTAGGTAGAATAATCTCTTCTCCCCATTCTCTTCACATGGTTCTGCCATCTGTGTCGGCTCATACGATCAGTTTCATGTAACGTGTTCATTTATAACTCAGCATTTATTAGCCTACTTTCGATTTTTGCAAAAAATGAAAGTAGACTTATGAGATCAACACAGGGCGAAAAAAGTGTGTCTGTCTGTGTGTGTGTATGTGTGTGTGTGAGTCTGTGTGTGTGTGTGTATGTGTGTGTGTGTGAGTCTGTGTGTGTGTGTCTGTGTGTGTGTGTGTGTGTGAGTGTGTGTACTCTGAATGTCTGTCCCCCCCTATCAATTCGAACACGGTGAAACCGAATTGAACGAAATTTGGTACAGAGGTAGAACAAGCAAAGGGCACTTCATTGTCATGTTTTATATCGCCGCCATCTTTACTAAAACTGAATGGCGGCCACTCAAACCTTCAAAACGTAAAATCAAATAACGACTAACCAAATCATCCGATCTCTACCAAATTTGGTAACAACATACCTTCGTATAGGATGCGTCTTGTGACCAAACTACAAGGTCGTCCGCTATACCATTTCAGGATGGCGGCCGTGCGAATTATGCAAACTTTAAAATCCATATCATGGGACCCACCAGTTCCGATTATCGAGCCGAGAATCGTTTTAACTGTTCTAAAGGAAGAGGCACGTTCGAAATTAAAAGTTTATTTTGTAATACTGTGCCCGTTTAGACCGGAGTCCGCACGACCACATATGCATTTTACCAATAATCAGTCAGCACGAGAGTCAAAATATCCCGGGGCGCCAGATGGGTTAAAGCTAATCGCAAAAACGACATCAAGTGAAAAAAAATGCTTTACTGATTCTTGGCTTAACGCAACAATAAGGATAGAAGGAGATTCAACTGGGCATAACACATCATGTAAAATTATCTCATTTTATTTTGAATTTAAAATTGACTGCAAAAATGCTCAAAGCAGCATCATTCACGTGTGGCGATCCACATTACTATTTACACAAATGTACAGAAATTTTCCAAACACATTGGACAATTATTTTTTTGGAAACACAAGTCTGATTATTAGTCCTGTAGACTGTGTTCCAAAATTATATTGATTATTCATGATTAAATCCAGTTCAAATTTAATTGTCTTTACTGGAAATATCGTAGTTCACTGTTTGAATTTTTACATAATATTAACACTCGTAGAATAAATGTTCATAGAATTTGAACTTTCACTTATTTTTCCAGTTTCAAAAAATATTGTCAAAAAATATTATTATTTCTGAATCAACACAAATTATTTACACATATTAATAACATCATCTGAAAAGCATTTGACCTTGAGCATAGCATCGAAGAACTGTGCGAAGCACAACAAAATTAATTGTTCTTCTGACATTAAACATTTCGAGACGTGACTCGATTATGAACTTCAAGTTCCTAAAAAAATACATGATTTCTGAATCGTCAACTTGATCAATAAATTGTTGAACCATTCAACTATTTGACTTTCCACTTGGAATCATTATTATGAAAAATATTTATATTCATGGCCATTTTAGCAACTTTCACAACTTGCAATTCTTCGACAGAATGCGGAAATAAGAATTGTAGCTTCATAATAAATTCATTTAGTTCATGGCACTAGGATTGAATACATCCTTCAAATTATTCGTGGTTATAGAATTATTTTTAATTGGCAGTGGCCCATTATATTATTTGTGTAAGAACACAATATTCCAACAACAACGGCAAAGGTCTTCCTCTGAAGAAGAATAAACTACTATCATGATAAATCCGGGTTCTAGCAAAATCAAAGTCTAAATGGAATCCGTAAACAAGGTTGAAATAAGAACTGATGGTTTCTAAGAAATAACCTTCGGGTCATTCATACGACGAAATGTGTAGTTCCAATACTCCTACTATAAACCTGAGCCATCGAACCTGCTATTTGATTGATGCTCGAAAAAACCTCCTCATTCCTGCGACTTAAACATGCGCACCTGGTAATGGCATTTCAACTACTCCACACATAAATTTTCTTCCCAAAATTTATACAATAAATCAAGCCTCTGCTTGTCATCAACACTGGAAGATTAATAAACTTACAAGTTTATTTTATTTTACCATTCAGTTCAACCCGTGAATTTACCATACTTATGAAAATCTTTATTTCACTTTCGAGTGTATTTACGTCATGATTTTATATAAATACAAAAATATCCTATTTGATACAATTATCAATTGCTTCCCGTTTCATGCCTCTCCGTGTTATCTGAAAAATATACTTTGCTCATTGCAAATATTAACTGTTCAACCAGAACTGTAATATTGGTTGAATGCGGGCTTGCGCTAACCACTCTCCTTTCGGAAAATCTCCTGTTCCAAACTAGAAATGATTAAACTACTTCATAGGCTCTCTCTCAATACATATGATTATTAGAAAAAATAAGATCCAAAATTATTTAGAAAAGTTATAAAAATCATTATTATTATTATCAGTGGATTATTATTATTATTATTAGTTATATTATTTTAAATATATTTAATTATTATCTCATTATGTGAGAATCCACATGTTCGAACCTTCGAATATGGAAAAAATATCCATTCCTCAACAACAACAAAAAAATTAACTTTTACAGTTACATCGACGGTTTTCCGTGACATCCCAAAAATATGAAATATTCAAATAAATGCTCGATATGCTCGGTCATCGATCCTAAACTGTTCTGAGTGCTGAAAATACTCAGAATAACTCTAACAAGTCTTGCGTAAATCATTGCAAGATTTAAATACGAAGAAAAATAAATGTGTTGGTCATCTGCAGAAAAATAGTTTGTTCCAATTAACTAGGCATAATATAAAATTCAAATGTGGCTTACATTTCTTGATGGTCTTGAAGCGTAGTGAACCTGGTTTGTACCAGATTTATCCATAGACATGCCCTATTGGACAAGCACGTATAATCCTTGTATCGGCCGCCATTATATACCCACAATCCGTCTAGCAAGACATAGTGGTAATATCTCTTGACGTTTGAAGTAACTGTTGATCCATTTTAATATTGGCTTCTGTTAACTCCATAACAGTTTGTTTAAATGGGATCAGATCTAAATGATCTATTCTCAAATATGTCAGTTGTAACATAACTCACGGTAATCTTTTCAGTACAAGAAAACACTGACAGTCTAACCAATCAACGGCTGTTCTGAAGATCGTTCCTTGGGCATGGCTTCACACCATCTACCATGCGCGAAGCAACATGTAGTTTCCCTGCGTTGGCTAATGAACAACACCGTGATAGACTGGTCTTCAATATACTGATAGATCGGAGTGGTTATCAAGTTACAAATATGAAACTGACTGAATTGGACTAAAATATCCAAGTATTAGGTTATTACTGGACTGTGACAAAGTACTATTCTAGACAAAGTCTAGCATATGTCCATGTAGAAATAAAATATTTCTCCAGTGTCTGTCGAAAAATAACTATCACCTTAGTGATTCTCCCTGCCGGAAACTTACTAAGTTCCACTCGTAGCGCAGCACTTTTGTGACTATCACAATTTTGAAAATAACTTCTGCGTAGATCCGGCAACCATGTGCCTTGGCTCAGCGTAGCGGCACCTTACTAGGCAAGTACTTGATTCGAAGTGAGCTAATGATGCCTGAGCCAGCCGGCTTTTATTCAAAACGGTCAGGGTCACGCTGAATCAGCTGAAATCTGGAAATCCTCATATCTCTGGTATCCCTGGTCCGATTTACATGATACTAATTGCATTCTCTTTCATTTGGCCGTGCCAGTAATCTGATCCAAGTCTCAAGTCACTACTCCATGGCTAACTATTTAATCAATAAATAGTCTCGACCTCTGCTATTACTCGCTACGTCACTTGACATGCTCTTAGCGGTATATTCTTTCCAATTGCTTCTAGAAGCAATGGAGCGCGATATTCAAATATCTCAACTTTAAAACGCGGCTGTAGCCTTTCCCTTGATATCTAGGTGTCTGAATCTTGGAATACCCATTCCTAGAGTTGGGCACAATACTATAGTGCAGACGTGATTTTAAAAAGCTGAGCCGATTCAGTAATACGATAAGATGGCAGCGGATATCTTGTGCCTGACTTATATTTCACTAATTTGAGTATTGCATGCAATATAGCGTACTGATACAAAATAAATAAACGTTGTATGAAATGCTTTATATATAAATAATATACTCCAGTGATGAAATCGTTTAGTATAAATCATTATTTGCTAACAAGTTCTATGTAAGTCATTTTATATACAACGATATTCGTTGACACAATTAGCTCAGTGGTAGAGCGTTTGCCTATCGGTCAAATGCCTATGGTTCAAACCCGGTCAGAGCTAGGTTTTTTGTTTGAAATGTTATATGTTTATTGTTTTGTAATGACTCAGACGTTTTAAAATTAAGCGTTATATTGTGCATATTATGGTGTAAAATATATATTTAATTAAAACATAAATCGCCAGCAGATTTACTCGAGACATCTAGCTGCCAAAAAGGTAACTGCACGCCGACCTACTTATTAACTTCCAGATTTTATTGAAAAGTTTCTTCTTCTGGCCGCTAGAATGCACTCGCTCTGTTAGGATTATATTGTTCGATATTTCACCACTAGATGTCACGACTAGTCTACGTGGGGCTCCATTGATTACTATACCATTGGCATTCTATGCGCATCGAATTTGAAAATGACAAGATGATACTACGATACATTTTTACTTTTTATTTTAAAGGGTTTGTAACAGCCTATTTTGCGTTACTTGAAAATGTTATTTGAAGTAAAGAACAAAACGATTTCACATAGTAACTGAATTCAAGCCGTTGGTGTTAGTTCAGGTTATTAATTACTACTTTTATTTCAGGCAAATAGCAATCGAAAATATCCACATAGTTTGTATACACACGTCTCTGTAGGGTCATGGAAAGATTTGTTAATTCAATTAGGGTTGTGAAAGCCATGCACAACCAGACGTGTAAAGATATGCCTCAACTCAAAGTTGGATGTTGCCCACGGCAGGTCGTATATGCAATAATAATAATAATAATAATGTTATTGGTTTTACATCCCTTTTAACTACTGCTGCTTTTAGAGACACCGGGGTGCCGGAATTTTGGCCCGAAGGGGATCTTTAACGTGTCAGTAAATGTACTGACACGGCTCCCTCGCATTTGTGCACCCTCAAATGCCAGCTGACTGCGCCAGGATACGAACCTGCAACCTAGGGCCCAGCAAGCGAGAACGTTACCGCTGAACCACGCAGCCAGTCCGGTCGATTATGTCTCCAGATCCATAACATTCTTGATATACTTCTTATCTTTCTTTCTTTAATGATGGTAGCAGTTTTTATCTAGGTTGTGGCGTTTGGTAGAGGTAAATCGTTTCTAAGGTATTCAACAAAGAATAGTTCTATTATACTCTTTGATAATAACAACGAGTTATAACTATACTCATACATTTAGGAGAAAGTAGGCTATATGTTCTTTACTGAACATCTTGTTTCTTCACTACGAGTACTTTCCTGCTGTCGCTTCCATATATGTGTCCATGCAATCAGTCCTGCCACCCTCATATAAGTTACCTCTAGCAAATGTATAAGGTATCCAGTTCCAGCTCTCACTTCCATACAGCAAAGGCGCTCTCAATACTGAGTGATGTAGGGAGAGCTTCGTCACTACACTTAACTTCTTTGTTGCAGAATAATGTAGATCGCAACTGAAAGTTCACTGCATTGACTGTTGTTCACCTCTTTCACTATACTCCAATCCTGAGAAATGACACAGCCCAAGTAGTTAAAATGGTTAATCTCTTGTTTAATTGATAGTATATTGGCTTTCACGGCCGGTGAATTAAAACTCAGCAATTCTTCTTGGTTTGTGCCGTGTCTTGTGTGGGGTTTCGCCTAGGACACCAAGCTGGCTCATCGGAGGGCTCTTGGTTGCCCACCCGGAGCCCCACAGGAGTGACGAACTGCGCGCCACCTCCCTTTATATTAGGGGCAACTGCACCTCTTGACTGCATGAACTAAAAGTTCAAGCAGCCTTAAACTCCCTATGAAGGCTTCCAAAAAGCCAATATACCATCCTTTTGGAAACCTTCATAGGGAGGTTAAGGCCGCTTGAGCTTTTAGTTCTCGCAGTCAGTGGTGCAGTTGCACCCAATATAAAGGAAGGTGGCGCGCAGTTCGTCACTCCTGTGGGGGTCCGGGCGGGGACACCAAGAGCGGGGACACCAAGAGCTCGCTGATGAGCCAGCTTGGTGCCCTAGGCGAAACCCCACACAAGACACGGCACAAACCTAGAAGAATTGCTGAGTTCTAATTTAGTTCTTCCTCCTACCTGGCAACCTATTTTCTTTTGTTTCTTTCCTACCGAAATCACCTTCGTTTTAGATGTTAATTCTCATACCATATTCCCTACATTTCTGTTCATTTCTCTTAAGTATGTTCCAGCCCTCAGACCATAATTTGAATTCTTGGCAGAGTCGGAAACCGAACCTGGAACTCCTCGGTGAGAGTCAAGAATGCTAGCCACTACGGAACGAGGCGGACAAAATACACAAGATGATTGAGTAATGTTATTCTGCTAGAACATCTGTCAAGGTTTTTCAATGCATGTTAGAAAAATACGTAGTTAAGTTTTGGTTGGTTGGTTCCTCAGTTTAGGGGCTGCGAAAACGCGGTCATGTAGCCCCGTGTACTTTGTGTGTCTGTAGAATCTGTCTGATAACCGGTGTTAATTGTGATGGCTGTATTAGTGTGTGTATCTGTTTTTTTTTAATTTAAGTACAGACTGCAACTTATAATGTTTCAAATAGTTCCTACTTTTGCCGCCAAACGCCACCGTCAACGACTACTAGGCCTAGTTCAGAACTTAGCCACTAGACGTCACCGCAGTAGGCTCTTGGCAACGAACGTAGAAACCTAAGAGAGTTGTTTACATTCTTAACATATCCAATTTAGCTTCACACAGGTGTTCTTTAACATGCCATAAATCTATGACATGGGACCGCCGGCTTTACTTCCCCTCCGAAGGAAGGCGTACTGAGGGATTTTTAACGCTCTTAAAAAATCTGACGGCCTTATTGAGTAAATGTGAATCTGCTAGAACTTCTGTCAACGTTTTACAATGCATGTTAGAAAAATACGTAATAAAGTTTGGAACATTAAAGTTAGTGAGTGCATTTCTGCGCTGGATTTTGGGCCAGATACGTATTATCCAGTATTTCTAATTTTCTACTTTAAGAAAGATGAGAATTCTCCAAGAGCCCTATATATTATTGGATCAGACATGTTTGCTCGATATTCAATACCGCCTGCAGACAGGTTATCACATTTCCTGGTTTGCTATCTACAAGCAAGCTCATGTCAGGATCAGAAAGTTACACATCTAGCCTGGAGCTTCCTATATAGTGCGTGTCACCGCTAAATCGAGGTTGATCTTATCAGCAATGCCCTAGGGAGCCTTGAGAAAAGTTCTCGCTGGATCGGGTTCCTGCTGCAATTTACAATGTATACTGTACAAGCTGCTTCAGCTACCCTTGCGTCTTGTTTAGAAATGAAATGCTTTTGTTGGTAATCTGGGTGTTGGATGTGTGTTGAACCAGTTTGTTAATCTCTATTGATGTAATGACTGTACCCCCCAGGGGCTCACATCTAGTGGGAAGTGGGTTGGCGACCACGTGACCGCAGCTGAGTCTGGCATTGCTTCCGCTTACTTGTGCCGGACTCCTCTCCGTGTTCATTCCTGTCGACCTCTCTGGGTCAGCTCTTGTTCTCTTCCGGCTCCGACGGTATTACGGTATCCGAGGCCTAGGGAGTCTTTCACTTTCAAGCCATAATTGGCCCTTGTCTCATATTTCCTGATACCCTCCTTCTGCGAGGGGTCAACCTTCTTTTCTATTCATGTTAGCTCCTGCCTTATGCCTAAGGCTCTCAAGGAGGCAGGGTATATGTAGCCCCACAACTTCTGGTGCACGCTAGATAGTGCTACACCCTCAAGGGCTTACGGCTGTTGATTTGGGAGTTGGTTACCCCGAGGGATTCCTGAGCTTGGTCGGTTTTGTTCCCTTTTTCCTCTGACCTTGGGGCGGGCCCTCTCTTCATTACATTTCCTATCTGCCTTTCATGGCTCTGCTTCCCTCCAACACTGAAAAATATAGCTTGAGTATCTTTCATTACCCATCGTTGACGAATATTCAGATAAGAGGAAGTCCATCACGACGACCACTTTTAGGTAATATCCCGGTCACCATTAAAGGAAAATTATTGCGTAAGTTCATTATTCAAACTTTCACTTCTATCGCATGATTACGACACAAGAAATAAAAACTTAATTTTAAAATTCGCACAGCCGACATCTTGAGGTTATGCAAACAATTGAACTAAATTAGATACCAGTGCATTACAATGTGTATAAACATTTGCTGTACCAAGTTTCATTGCGTTTGGATCATTACATCGCGAGAAAAGACTATTTTAAACTTTCAACTTTGCTAGGCCGCCATGTTCGTTTTGTAGCTAACCGGGTAATGATAGTCTCATAGATGAACTTCCAGTAGTGTCCTTTATCTCCTTACAAAATGTCAGGGTGATACCGGTAATAGTTTCAGAGATATAGAATGCCAGCGATATACTTCGCACAGCCGCCATCTTGAGGTTATGTAAACAATTGAACTAAGTTAGATGTCCGTGCATAATAATGTGTATAAACATATACTGTACCAAGTTTCATTGCATTTGGTTGGTTAAATCGCGAGAAACGTCTATTTGAAAGTCGCAAATTCGCTAGGCCGCCATGTTGGTTTTGTAGTTACCAGGTTTTCAAACGTCACATAGGTGAACTTCTAGTAGTTCCCTTTATCACCGTACAAACGTTCAGAGTGATATCGGTAATAGTTTCGGAGATATTGAATGCTGCTGAAATATTTCGCACAGCCGCCATGTTGGATTGCTGAGACATAACAAAATTTAAAGGGCGTGATCGGGGTAGTCCAGAATAGTGCTATGAACTTCCCGAGTTCCATTGAAATCGCTCAGCCGTTTATATTTTATAAGGGGGACACCCACACACGAATCACACACCTACGCACTCACTTACAGACACACGGACAAAAAGTGATCTCATAAGCCTATTTTTTCATAAATGAAAATAAGCTAAAAATCATCATCCCACCTCCTGGCCAGAGACGGAGTTTAAGTAACGTGCGAATGGTTCGTCCGAAGTGCATAACGGATAACGTGCCGCCTCTGCCATGCCTCCATCTACTGGTATTAATGTTGAAAACATTCTTTAAATGACACCAAGAGCATTATACTGTAGGGGTTCACTTTATCAACAACATGAAGTTAAGCTATTTTGGCAATTGTGCCAAAAGTTAAAAAGCTACAAGACCAGAAAAAGTTCCAAATGTGTGGTTTGAAAATCTCTATCATATTTCAAAATAAAATTTTGAAAATTGCTTTCGGCTCAAATTATATTTCCAAAAGACATGCTGAAAAACGCTTGCTTTAAAAAGCGAATTTGTTCTACAGATTTGAATGTAATTAAAGTTAGATTGTTTTAATCTAATCTTTGTTTTTTTATCTTCGATTTGTGGGAAGCAGATTTCCTTTTAATTTCTAGAAATGGAAGTAGATATTTTTACTTTGATTTGACCATGTACGGGTCGACACTAGCGCTCGTAGTGAAAGATTTAGGCCACAAAGGATGTGTTCTAACTGTTGGTGTGCAGTCAACTTGTCAGTCAACAGTTAGACGAAATCTTTTGTCGTGTATAGGTTACTACATTTATGTAAAGTTTGTTATCTCTCTTCCTTTTTCTTATCCGAAAATCTTAATTACCAAGTCATGTTTTGAACATTAAGTTCCTAGCCTGAGGTACTGAACTGTGAATTATTGTCTACAAAAGTAAGTGCTTCATTCTTGGACAAATATGAAGTTAGCATAATTTACTGCTCTGTTACTACCCTGCCAGGGAATTGTTACCGCCAGACGTGGAGCGGGCCTGTTGTGTATACATTACGTCATCTCACCACGTTATGGCTGCTGCGGGTGCGGCACAGGAGGGAGGATGCATGTACAGTCATACAATGAGAACACACCGCACAGTGCACGACCCAGCTCGAATCATGCACACAAATGACATGCGATGAGGTTTCGCTGGCAACAACTGCACGTCTATCCCAGGTGTGTGGCTGGGCGGAGCACATTAGTTCCGATTTCCACCACCGGCAACAATTCGCTGGCAGGGTAGTACATTCATTAGAACTGTGTTGACACATTCGCGTCTGGAAGGCATTCTTATTATCATCTTGTGATATTCTCAGACTAGCGGTAGCAATGAGTCACAAAGCGCTTTCGACGCCTGGTCATGCCTTTTGAAGCCATGGATAATCCACTCGGTATTCGAAAATTTAATTGTCGCCTGGTTTTATATTAGCGTTGCTTTCTACTTTAGTACGATTTTTTATACCATTTGCCCCAGTAGTTTTGTGTAGTGTTTACTACGCAAAATTAGAAATGGCTGCCCAAACTGTAACATGTTACTCGCGTACTTTCCTCTCCACGTTCCCTACCGTTCAACACGCCAGCGCGATTTACATCGTGTAACTCAACCACGAGGAAGATTTACAGGGCCATCAATAAAAACGGCATTTGGATGAAGAGACCTCAGAACAAACTATATCAAATGACCAACACAATAACGAATGATATCAGAAAATGCCAAGCAATGTTTTACACACACATCTACAGGTTGGAAAACTCCATAACTACTCAACATCATTACAAAGAGTATATTTGACACGGAATTGTCTTGCAGAGGTCCAGAGGGGCCTGCAACTAGAGCCCTGCGCGGATGAACAATACGTTATCCACATCCTCCCCACATCCACACTACTGTCATCCTCATCCACACTACTGTCATCCTCATCCGCACGTTTGTTATCCGAATCTACTGACATTACAATAATATTTTTCTTATTAGATAAAGCATAAAGCAACACATTCAGACATTTGAGCAGAAAGCTGATCCCTTAGCTTAAGAAGGCCTATGTCAAGAGCTGTTTTAAATGTATGTTATTTCAGCCAGAATTGCAACTTTTCAGGTCGGAATGGTAAATACCATGCTTAATAACATAATTTGAAATTATTTATTTATTTATTTATTTATTTATTTATTTATTTATCGTATGGCTGTTAGTGCCGGGAGTGTCCGAGGAAATGTTCGGCTCGCCAGAGTCTGTAGCTGCTTCCAGCGGACACCTAGAGGGTGAGCTACACGTTCCTTTCAATTTCAAGTAGTTACAACTTTCGCTACCAGATGTCATTGAAACCTAGTGATGAAGGTTGGAACTTTGATAGAGCGTTCCAACGAAATCTAAAGTAGAAATTTAGCTCCACACAAGTTTAGTCTGTAGAAGGATCTTTTACATGCCATAAATCTATGACATGGGACCGCCGGCTTTACTTCACCTCCGAAGGAGGGCATGCTGAAGGATTTTTAACGCTCTTAAAAATTCGACGACCTTGGCCGGGTTTGAACCCGCTATCTTGGGTACAGCATTTGAATGATATTTGCTTAAATAATCATCTTACATTTGTCAAGAAAAAACATAACGGGAAAATATGAGTCTTAACTTCCGGGTCCTAGTAGGCCTAATGATATTCAACAAGTTCTGATTGTAATCCAAAAACTATCAGCATATTTATTCCAAACATTATCCGCAGCTTATCCGCTATCCGCACAGCCATGCAAACTTCCGCAAGGCGAATTTTTTTTGCGGATATCCGGGCTTAACCTACAACAGATCAACATAGAAAATCTCGAGGACCGGACCGAGTGACGGAATAAAATCACAAATGTTAAGTTTGAGCAAAGAACATCACGACAGCCTGGAAAAAAGTGGACAGCTGTGCGGATGAAGAGATTTTGGGAAGAAAAGAGGTAAAACACCCGACGATGAAATCGTGAATGAAAGTTCAATCGCTCTCCTAATGGGAAACAATCGATTAAATAAAATCTATATATATATATAAGAAAGTCGTGTTAGTTACACTATTTATAACTCAAGAACGGCTGAACCGATTTGGTGTGGATGTAGCTTAGAACCAGGAGACGGACATAGGATGCTTTTTTTTGTATCCCGTGACGTGACATAAAACGTCAAAGAGAATACAAGTCACTATAAAACGTTACGCAAATGACAGCTAAGGCAAGTCGTTTCCAGGCATCAGTAGCTCTTGACGAGACACGGCCGACTGGATGCGAGTAGCGCTCTCCACTACCGGTATAGAAAATGAGGCTCTTAACATGAAATCCCGTTAGTTACTCAACGTAATTTGTATTCTCTTTGAATCATCATTAACAATGCCGCGACAAAGACGATCGAATCTTTCCCGACAAAGCCATAATGCAAGAAGGATACGAAACATTGCAAATGAAAGGACTGCAGAAGAACAAGAAATTGCCCGTGAAGAGCGCCGTGTTAGTTTGGCCCGACTTCGTGCTTCTCAAAAACAACGGCAAAGTGAGGCAGCCCGTGAAACGGCTCGGTTGGCAATGCGAAATCGTCGAGCGAACAACAGAGATCAAGAAGTAGATAATTTTCGACGCACAAGAAGAGATTTATCAAGTGCTGATTTCAATCGAGCAGCGTTTCGATACGATTGCAGCACTGATTACTGCCTGCATCCTAGCGTTGGCATTGTTGTTTGCAAGTATTATGGCGCATTGAAGTTTTCCGGAGAAACGCCCGGATTGTGCTGCCTTAGTGAGAAAGTGAAATTGCCATTATTGACTCCGCCACCTGAGCCATTGCATTCATTGCTTTGTGGCGAAACACCCGAATCACGTCATGTTCTTGCAAACACTCAAAAATACAATGGTTGTTTCCAAATGACCTCATTTGGGGCAGACATTATCGAAGAACGAGGATTTAATCCGACATTCAAGGTATTTATTTATAGATTTTTGTACTTACACACATAATAGAAGAATTATAACTTACTATACGTATTTGCTAATTATAAAAAAGTGTTTATAAATCAGTAATACAGTCTTTGCTTTTTATTTTGTAGATACAAGGACAGATTCACCATCGAATTGGATCATTGCAATCTCTCGAAGATGCACTGCGTAAATTTTTACAATTATACTTCATGGGCAACATGGAAGAACAACTTGATCGATGTCAAGAGATCAATGCAGCAATGAAAAGAGCAATTCTTCAAGATTTGCAGCAACTACTTCATGAGCATCATGCGTTGGTCAGACTGTTCAAGAGTGCTCAGGAGCGCATGCCAAATGATGAATACAAAGTCGTGATCAGAGCAGATAAACGACCATCTGGAACACACGAACGCACATTTAACGCTCCAACAATAGATGAAGTTGCCATCCTGATTGTTGGTGAACACATGGAAACACGCGATATTGTGCTTACACGTCGCGATACTGGGCAACTGAAACAAATATCTGAAACACATCGTTCACATGACACGTTGCAATACCCGCTGATGTTTTGGCAAGGAGAAGATGGATTTTATTTTAATTGAATGTTGAGTATCATTATCATAGTTCAACATGACGTACATTTTACATTGTTTGGTTTTGGTTTACAATAAAAGACCAATTACACTGCTTATTACCAGGAAATAATAATAATAATAATAATAATAATAATAATAATAATAATAATAATAATAATTTTATTGGTTTTACGTCCCTTTTAACTACCCTGGCTTTTAGAGACGCCGGGGTGCCGGAATTTTGCCCCGAAGGGGATCTTTAACGTGCCAATAAATGTACTGACACGGCTCCTTCGCATTTGCGCATCCTCAAATGCCAGCTGACTGCGCCAGGTTTCGAACCTGCAACCTTGGGATCAGCAAGCGAGAACGTTACCCCTGAGCCACGCAGCCAGACTATTACCAGGAAAAGATAAGGTTTTTTTGTATAGATAACATTGGACAAATGACTGGCAACCGATTTAAAATCATTTATCTTCACCCCTTTATGATTATGCTAAAAATGTACATACGAAATACTAAATCTACTGTTTTAATTTCAGGTGAAGAAACTACAAAGCAAGATGAATTATTACGCATATCGTTTGATGATTCGTCAAAATGCTGACAAATATTTGCTGCGGTATCGTCGATTGTTTCAGCAGTATTGCGTCGACATGTACGTCAAAATAGAAACGGAGCGTTTAACTTTCATTAGGTTGAACCCAGCCAAACTACGTTCTAAGGAGTATATCCATTTACGTGATGCAATTCGTTCTGAAGGAAATGCAGCTAATATTGGTCGATTAACTATTCTGCCCGCGACGTACATAGGTAGTCTACGTCATATGCACGAATATGCGCAAGATGCAATGACATATGTTCGTCATTACGGTCGGCCAGATCTCTTTATTACTTTTACCTGTAATCCAAAATGGTTAGAAATTGTTCAATAGCTGCTTCCCGGACAAACATCAAGTGATCGACACGACATCACAGCACGTGTATTCAGGCGATAAATGCGGTCCCTGATGAACTACATTGTTAAACAACGCGTCTTTGGAGATACCCGATGCTGGATGTATTCAATCGAATGGCAAAAACGAGGACTGCCGCACGCACACATTTATATTTGGTTAGTGGAAAGAATTGAACCAGACCAAATGGATGATATCATATGTGCCGAGATTCCCGATCACGAAGCCGATCCAGACCTACATGATGTTGTAATTACAAATATGATTCATGGTCCGTGTGGCGCTATCAACCCAAAATCAACTTGTATGGTCGACGGAAAGTGTTCCAAACTATATCCACGGAAATTAACGGCGGAGACCATCACTGGCAACGATGGTTATCCACTGTATCGGCGTCGATCACCCGATGATAACGGTCGAACTATCCCAACAAAAGTGAAAAGAATGGATTTCGTTGTCGACAACAGTTGGATTGTTCCATATTCGCCAATTATTTCCAAAATGTTCAAGACACATTGCAACGTTGAGTATTGCAATTCAGTTAAGTCCATAAAATACATTTGCAAATATGTCACGACAGGCAGCGATATGGCGGATTTTGGCATCCAATCCTACAATACCAACGATGAAGTTGCGCGCTATCAAGTTGGTCGTTATGTGAACTGTAATGAAGCGATTTGGCGTATATTAGCATTCTCTATTCACGAACATCATCCTACTGTTGTGCATTTGGCGGTGCATCTGGAGAATGGTCAACTAGTATATTTCACGGCTTCGAATGTTTTTCAACGTGCTTATTTATTTATCGTATGGCTTTTAGTGCCGGGAGTGTCCGAGGATATGTTCGGCTCGCCTGAGTCTGTAGCTGCTTCCAGCGGACACCCTAAAGGGCGAGCTACAAGTTCCGTTCAATTTCAAGTAGTTCCAACTTTCGCCACCAGATATCAATGATACCTAGTGGTGAACGTTGGAACTTTGATAGAGCGTTCTGACGAAATCTAACCTAACAAATTTTGCTTTACACAAGTTTAGTCTGTGAAAGGATCTTTTACATGCCATAAATCTATGACATGGGACCGCCGGCTTTACTTCCCCTCCGAAGGAAGGCATACTGAAGGATTTTTAACGCTCTTAAAAAATCCGACGACTTCGGCCGGGTTTGAACCCACTATCTTGGGAACAGCAGTTCAGCATGCTACCGACTACGCCACCGAAGCCGAACGTGCTGAAATACCTCCAGCGACAACATTGACCAGTTTATTTGCGATCTGCCAAAGCGATCCGTTTGCACGAACTTGGCTTTACTCGGAGATGCCACGTTCATCGAAGAATTTTCAACGACGGAAGCAAGGCGATGCGGTTCCTGGTTATCCGGATGTGCGTTCTACTGATGCTCTTGGTCGTATGTATACAGTTCATCCAAAGCATGATGAATACTTCTATTTGCGGTTGTTGCTGGTAAAAGTGCGTGGGCCAACGTCATTTGAGACACTAAGGACTGTTAATGGTATAATATAACCAACATATCTTGCTGCATGTGAAGAACTCAATTTACTAGAAAACGATACCCATTGCGATACGACATTCGTTGAAGCAATTATCTCTGCATCTCCAAGTCAGATACGCACATTATTTGCTATCATCATTTCGACATGCTTTCCATCGAACCCATCTAACCTGTGGCACAAATAAAAGGATAATACACACATCAAAAAAAGTTTTGCATCACCTCGGTTCCAAGAGTTCCGGAACCGTTAAATACAAAGGGAATAGAGATCAACACAAACAACATTTCAGCTCGTTTTATTGCTCATGAGACCCACACATTGCATGTTGTACCATCATACAGCTAGACTTTCAGCATTTGTGGTCCAGATTGCAGTACACACCACTACCTCTAATACCCAGTAGCACGTCCTCTTGCATTGATGCATGCCTGTATTCGCCGTGGCATACTATCCACAAGTTCATCAAGACACTGTTGGTCCAAATTGTCCCACTCCTCAACGACAATTCGGCGTAAATCTCTCAGAGTGGTTGGTGGGTCAAGACGTCCATAAACAGCCCTTTTCAACATATCCCAGGCATGTTCGATAGGGTTCATGTCTGGCGAACATGCTGGCCACTGTAGTCGAGCGATGTCGTTATCTTGAAGGAACGCATTCACAAGATGTGCACGATGAGGTCGAGAATTGTCGTCCATGAAGACAAATGCCTCTCCAATATTCTGCCGATATGGTTGCACTATGGGTCGGAGGATGTCATTCAGGTATCGTAAAGCCGTTTCGGAGCCTTCCATGACCACCAGTGGCGTACGTCGGCCCCACATAATGCCACCCCAAAACATCAGGGAACCACCACCTTGCTGCACTCGCTGGACAGTGTGTCTAAGACGTTCAGCCTGACCAGGGTGCCTCCAAACACGTCTCCGACGATTGTCTGGTTGAAGGCATATGCGACACTCATCGGTGAAGAGAACGTGATGCCAATTCCGTGGGGTCCATTCAGCATGTTGTTGGGCCCATCTGTACCGCGCTGCATGGTGTCGGGGTTGCAAAGCTGGACCTCGCCATGGACGTCGGGAGTGAAGTTGCGCATCATGCAGCCTATTGCGCACAGTTTAAGTTGAAACACGACGTCCTGTGGCTGAACGAAACGCATTATTCAACATGGTGGCATTGCTGTCAGGGTTCCTCCGAGCGGCAATCCGTAAGTAGCGGTCATCCACTACAGTAGTAGCTCTTGGGCGGCCTGAGCGAGGCCTGTCATCGACAGTTCCTGTATCTCTGTACCTCCTCCATGTCCGAACAACATCGCTTTGGTTCACTCTGAGACGCCTGGAAACTTCCCTTGTTGAGAGCCCTTCTTGACACAAAGTAACAATGCGGACGCGATCGAACTGCGGTATTGACCTTCTAGGCATGGTAGAACTACAGACAACATGAGCAGCGTACCTTCGTCCTGGTGGAATGACTGGAACTGATCGGCTGTCGTACCCCCTCCGTCTAATAGGCCCTGCTCATGCATGGTTGTTTACTTCTTTGAGCAGTTTTAGTGACATCTATGAACAGTCAAAGGGACTGTATCTTGGATACAATATACACAGTCAACGTCTATATGCCGGAGATCTGGGAACCGAGGTGATGCAAAACTTTTTTTGATGTGTGTATGTCAGAAGATATTTTACATCAAATTCGTGTCAGTTCCAGAAATCACGATCTTAAGATGAATGAGGAGACACATAATCGGGCTTTACTCTTGATAGAAGACATGTGTTACCTCATGTGCGGTAGTTTATTAGTCACGTTAGGAATGCCAGCGCCAAATCGTGAAATGAATGACGCATTTAATCAAGAACGTGAATATGATCACCAGGAATTAGATTTAGTACAAACGAATGTACGCCTGTTGAATTCCCAACAAATGGTAGTTTATGATACAAGGCAATTGATGATGTAAATGGTGGTTTAAATTTCCTGGATGCCCCAGGTGGAACTGGTAAAACATTCCTCATGTCAGTAGTTTTAGCCTCTGTTCGTGCGAAATCCAACATTGCGGTTGCAGTTGCTTCTTCTGGAATAGCAGCCACATTGTTAGAAGGATGTCGTACGGCTCATTCAGCATTAAAATTGCCGTTAAACCTTCAAACTATTGAAGAACCAACATGTAATATTGCAAAAAAAATCAGCAATGGCCAGAGTTTTATCAGCATTGAAACTCATCATCTGGGACGAATGCACAATCGCGCATAAACGTCCATTAGAAGCACTTTACCGAACATTGAAAGATCTACGCAATGACTCCAGATGTTTTGGAGGAGCAATGATTTTACTGTCTGGCGATTTCCGCCAAACACTGCCAGTAATTACAAGGTCAACGGCTGCCGACGAAATAAACGCTTGCCTCAAATCATCGAATCTATGCGCTAAATAAAGAAATTTCAGCTGACAACAAACATGAGAGTTGCATTGCTTAATGATACATCTGCTGAAGATTTCTCTGAGCAATTGCTGACTATCGTTAATGGTCGAGTACCTGTCGACGAATCGAGCGGATTGATTTCATTTCCTCATAATTTCTGTAACTTTGTCTCATCGAAAGACGAACTTATCAACAAAGTATTCCCAAACATCATTACTAATTACAACAAGAAGTTCCGTGAAGAACTATACAGCCTACTTTTCATGCCAATGATTATTCTACAGTATATGAACCTATCTAGAATAATGACGAAATTAAGTTGGTAATATCGAAATATCAAATTAGTTCAAAATATACCTAGTATAATGTAGCCTAATAGAGCACTACATTTGGCAGCCCTGGTGACTGAATATATTGTTAGTTCCATCTCTTAAGGTACAGAATACAAAATTAGGTTGAAGTCCAATGGACGTTACATGCAGTTAGACACTGGATCTATCAGTACGCGTAAAAGCATGTTGCCAACAATATCATGCGTGTGCTGGTCAGAAATAATCTGAAATATTATGATATCTTGTGCCAATTTTGGATGAAATCCATTTGTTAGTATAGAAGTTACATGTATTTTAAAATTGGACATATCAGCAGGCATAGAATCATGTTGGCAGCGCTGCCTTGTATTAATTACTCCAAATTAATCCACAATGTCAGGTGCTATACGTGTGCAAAGTATATAGCTGTTGGCTTGCATACTTTCTGATATATTGATATTAGGGTAAAAAAATATAGACAGCATTTATTAACAGTTTGCAGCCCTGATTGCTCTTAACAATACTTACAGTCATATCTGTTATGGTACACATAGCACATACGAAATTTGGTTGAAATCGAACTGATAGTATAGAAGTTACATGTATTTAAAAATTGGTACGATCAGCAGGCTTATAATCATGTTGGTAGAACTGACGTATATAAGTTACTCCAAATTAATCTAAAATGTCGGAATATACGTGTGCATAGTTTAAAGCTGTTGGCTTGCATACTTTCTGATATATTGGTATTTGGATAAAAAAAATATAGAGACAGCAATTATTACCAGTTGGCAGCACTGGTGGCTCTTAAGAATACGCTCAATCATATCTGTTTATGTACAGATATTACATACAAACTTTGGTTGAAATCCAATTCATGGTGTAGAAGTTATATGCATTTAAACATTGGACTTATCAGAAGGCTTAAAATTATTTTGGCAACACTGTCATTGTTGGCCTCCTGGAAATTAAACTGAAATAATAGTATCTGTATGTGTACCAATTTTGGAATAGCTCCCATGCATACCTTGCGAGATATCCAACATGGAGCTCAAATTTCTGGTGCGTTTTTTCAGCAGTTGGTAGCACTGATGAAAATGAAAATCCACAGCCTGCTTCCAGTCTCCGACTGGGTCAGGAATGGAATGAATGAAGCCCCCATCTAGCGGCGAGGATATGAAGTGTGCAACTGACGAAGCCTGTCGCACTCCTCTGAGGCAATGATTAAATGAATGACAGATGAAATGAAATGATAGTGGAGAGTGTTGCTGGAATGAAATTGTGACAGGGAAAACCGGAGTACCCGGAGAAAAACCTGTCTACCTCCGTTTTGTCCAGCACAGATCTCACATGGAGTGACCGGGATTTGAACCACGGACCCAGCGGATATCATTTTCAAATATGGAGGTGAGATATTCCGGTGCACATCTTTACTCATACTAAATTTGGTTTTGATTGCTGCAGCCGTTTAGGAGTTAATAGCGTCTAAGAATAAAGATGTAGATGACCTAATTCAGAATGAGATCATTGGAACAATGCATTCATTCAAATCTATTGACTGTGTAACAAATGAAGATGAAGCCACCAACTATCCAATTGATTTTTTAAACTCCTTGGATGTGCCTGGCTTACCACCGCACAATTTACGCCTAAAGGTTGGCTCCGTACTAATCATGCTTCGAAACATAAACCAACCAAAACTGAGCAACGGTACGCGTTTGGTGGCAAGTTAATTGATGAACAAAGTGATTTACGCGACGATACTCAAAGGAAAATTCGAAGGTGAGGAAGTTCTCATTCCGAGGATCCCGAGGATCCCAATCGATATGCCGTTTGAGTTTACAAGACTTCAATTTCCGATCCGTCTTGCATTCGCCATGACCATTAACAAATCACAAGGCCAGTCCTTGAAAGTTTGTGGTTTGAATCTGGAATATCCATTTTTTTCCCATGGTCAATTATATGTGGCATGTTCGCGGGTCGGAAGACCATCTGCGTTGTTTGTTCTTGCGCCTGATAATAAAACAAAAAATGTCGTGTGTCACAAGGTACTTAACTGAAGAGTGCAACCTACGCTCCAAAATACATGAACAATAAAGAATCATTAACATACTTATTTTTTATTTGTATTTCCTAATAAAAAATTGAACTTAATAACATCGAAAATCTTATTTATTGCCTCTAAGGCGGAACAGAGTTCGACGGGTCACCTAGTAATAAACAAATCAATAAATAAATATACATCGACCTGTAAAATATGACAAACAGACAAAAATTTAATATTAGGTTATAGCCAAAAATTCCAAATGTTCAGACAGAAGGCTTACATCATTTATATTATTTAAGAAAAGCGCACATGTACATAAAGATACATAAATTATTCTTGATCTAATCCTATTATTGAGATTTTCCTGTTTGGGCAGTTTTGTGCATGATATCTCACACAAAATCTATCGCACAATTTGCACACGCAGGATTCTTCTGGTTGATGAAATCTTGGGTTCCGACATAGCTTGAGGTGAAAGCCGTGCGTTGCAAATCATGTCAATATGTGTCGAAGTTCATAATTTGGCTGCATCCATTCCGATGCTGTCATAGCGTCTATTGTGTAAAATTCGGGCCATATGGCATTAGTTTTCTCTTTTAAAGGTGTAGTGTCTTTTCATAAGCATTTACTTAATTTATAGAGATAGTAATTTAAGGTCTCTCTTTTGTGCATATTATTCCAGCTGAAGACACGGACTGTCCCGCCGCTACATTTTGACGACTGAACAATTAACAAAAGCATGTTCCTTCCTAACAAGATAGCGGTTCATTTTAAATGATACCGGCTTGTTAAAATATTGTGGCATTCGTGTTCATTCTGAAGCAAGATTATAATTGGACAGGAGCAGATTCTTCCTTCCCTTTTATTATTTGGACCTAAGAAACGAGAAGGGAAAAGAAAGAATAATGACCAGGAGCTAAAAAGAAAAATAAGACATATTTTTTTTCAAACATACCATTTCCACGGTGGCCTTAATGACCCATAAGATTATTTTTAATTCATTTTAGGGGCTTAGGTCATCCTAGTCATCATACCCATGTACTTGGCTCTGAGGAAAATGTGTCTAATAACCTGTGTTCCTTGACGAATATAGTAGTGTGTGTAGCAATATTTGAAACAGGGATGGGTTAGGCACTCCGCGGCTTGAAATAAGGTAAGTTACTATCCCGGCATTTTTCCAGGGAGTGTAGAAAACCCCGGGGGAGAACAACACTCAGGATAGCCTGTGTCAGCGCCGGGATTTGAACCTCCCATCTTTGGGTTTGCTGCATTGCGGTCATGGTGTGTGGCTGGCTCCGTGGCTCAGCGGTAACATTCTCGCTTGCTGTGCCCAGGGTTGCAGATTCGTATCATGGCACAGTCAGCTCGCAATTGAGGGTGCGCAAATGCGAGGGAGCCGTGTCAGTAGATTTGCTGGCAGGTTAAAGATCCCCTTTGGGGCAAACTTCTGGCACGCCGGCGTCTATAAAAGCGAGAGTAGTCAAAAGGGACGTAAAACCAATAACATTATTAGGTCATGATGTGACCAAGGAGGAGTTAAGCTGTCGTCGGTCGTGTGTTGTACATTTAGTACGTGTCATATAGATGTAAGATTGAGGACGTTATGGGTTGGTTGGATGGTTGCTTCCTTAGTTTAGGGGATGCGACAACGAGGTCATGTAGCCCCGTGTACTTTGGTTGTGTGTAGAATTTGTCTGATAGCCGGTGTACATTGTGATGGCTGTATTAGTCTGTGTTATCTGTGATACCGGCAGAAGAACTGCAGACGATTAATTTTTTCAAGTAGTTCCTACTTTTGCTACCAAATGCTTCCGTCCACGATCCCTAGATGCGGAAGTGGCTACTAAATGCCATCGCAGTCAGCACCTGGCGGCTAGGAGCAGATGACCTCGTAGTTTCGCTCCTTAAAACAACAATAACTACTACTACTACTAGCACCTGGCAGCGAACGTTGGAACTAATATAGCGTTATCAAACTAACCTTCAAATTTTAGCTTCCACAAGTGTAGTTAGTGGAAGGCTCTTTTTTATGCCATAAATCTATAACATGGGACCGCCGGCTTTACTGTACTTCCCCTCCGAAGAAAGGCATACTGAGGGATTTTAACGCTCTTAAAGTCCGACGATTTCGGCCGGGTTTGAACCTGCGATATTGGGCATAGAAGCTCAGCATGCTACCAACTACGCCACCGAAGCCGCTCGACGTTATGGGTGAGTCCGGTTATTTAGGCATGTACTGTATATTGGTCAGGGGGTATGGTGGCACAGTGGTCAAGCTGTCGGCCTCTCACCACGGCAGACCGGGTTCGATTTCCGGTCAATGCATGTGAGATTTTCGAAGTGAAATGCCTTGTCCTGTGGTTCGGATTCCACGTAAAAAGGAGGTCCCGTGGCTCATGATCTCGAGATTAACGGTCACGTAAAACTACGATCTACCTTCCTTTGTATATTGGCCAAAAGGGAAGTGAATTGATATTATACTGTCAAATAAAGCTTTTTCGTCGATCTACACATGTAGACGAGAGCCTAATTATATTAAGCGTCTAATAATTAGGAGCAGATGACCCCACTGTTCCTCCCCTTAACGTAACAATAACTAATATTGTTATAATATACTGTATTGTAAGAGGAATGAATCTTGAGGATCTTGTGGATAGGGGTTTGGCAGCTAGCATCCTTGGCTGTCACCCCTGAGGTCCAGGTTTGATTTCCGGCTCTACCAAGGATTTAATTCTTGTTTGAGGGCAGGTACGGGGTTTACTCAGCCTCGTGAGGTAGAAAGAGGAAGGGGTGGGTTCCAATCCCACCTTAACCATTTTAGAAGTGGATTTCCGTGGTTTCTCACTTTTAATCCACGCAAATGCCCGCTCCTACTGTAGTCCCAATTGCTAGTACACATGCTACTACAGACATCAGCATAATGCAGGCCATAAGATAAACCCTACACAAAAATACACCCAAGTATACGGGACTACATAACCATTATATCATAACAATAAGAGCAACAATAGTGCGATCAAAACCAACGGGACTACATCTCTTTACGCAGAATAGGAACCACTGGACTTAACATTTAACCTTGAATGCCCTCCATGGTCGCCTCCATGGTGTAGAGGTCAGCGTTCTTAGCTGCCATCCCGGAAGTCCAAGGTTCGAGTCCCGGCTCTGTCACGAAATTTTAAAAGTGGTATGAGGACGGGAACGGGGTGTACTCAGCCTTAGGTGGTCAAAATGAGTCGAGGGGCCCTACCATTCTTCCCATCCCTCATGAGGCCCCCTGTTCACTTTACACGTGAGACCAACTGGGCGAAGCTCTAGTCCTTCTCCCCAGTTGTATCCCCCTATTCGCTGCCGAGCTCCAGGACACTGTCCGTAGAGGCGGTAAAGGTGAGATCCCTCGCTGAGTCCGTGGAAAAGCCTACCTGGAGGGTAAACAGACTATGAAAAAGAAATGACCTCCATGCATTGACCGGTAACTAAACCCAGCCCGCCTTGCTGAGAGGCAATGAGAGGCAATATACTGTATTACAGCAATCAAACTGAAATTTTGTATGTTGATAGAGCCAATTAACATAAGTAGAATATATGAAAATAGGCTATTTACAGTAAATCTTCACGGAAATACTTGTTATTATTATCGGGGCTCAAGTTATGTTGTACATGAGGATAGAGTTCGTGAAGCTGTTATTTTATTGTTGTTGTTGTTGTTTCATTTGAGGGGCTTGGACATCGTGGTCATATTACTGTCCTGCGGCGTAGCCGAGCTCTGTAAATAGTGCACCACGGTCGTGAGGACAGCTGCAGCACATCCGGATATCGTAGGTTCAATTCCTGGCGCTGACAGCGTCTAACCTGAGTGTGTTATTTCCCCGGGATTTTCCATACTCCCTTCAGAATAATACCATATTTCACCTACCTCATCCCTGTCCCCAATACAATTACACACACTCCTACAGCCATCATATAAATCCAGAATATCAGACAAATTTCGACACACACTCAACTACACGAGGCTGATGGCCCAGACGTTCCAAGTCCGTAAAATGAATTAACAAAAAACAAAGCAGGTCATATCCTAGTCATCGAAGATAATAATTAAAAAGTTTTACGAGGGAGAAATGTTAATAATAATAATAATAATGTTATTTGTTTTACATCCCTTTTAACTACACTGGCTTTTAGAGACGCCGGGGTGCCGGAATTTTGCCCCGAAGGGGATCTTTAACATGCCAGTAAATCTACGGACACGGCTTCCTCGCATTTGCGCATCCACAAATGCCAGCTGACTGCGCCAGGATACGAACCTGCAACCTTGGGCCCGGCAAGCGAGAACGTTACAAGAGGGAGAAATGGAGGACAGCCTCGCCCTCTAAATCATTCATAGTGGATAATATTACACTAACTCGATGCTCCGTGTAGAATGAAGCATCTACTAAAATTAAAGATTTCACTGCGTTTGGTTGATTAAATCTCGAGAAAATTCCTCTAAAATATTTTAAATGCGCTTGGTCGCCATGTTTGTTTTGTAGATAACAGCTTTTGAAGCGTCACATGTGGGAACTTATTGCAGTATTTGCTATCACCACACAAAATTTCAGGATGATATGGGTAATAGTTTCGAAGGTATAGAATGCTGGTGAAATACTTCACCCAGCCGCCGTGTTGGATTAGTAAAACGTATTAAACAAGTAGTTCCGTGAAGAACTATACAGTCTATTTTCATATACCCTACTAATATTAATTGCCTCTATCAACATAAAAATTGTCAGTTTGATTGCTGTAATAGATTCGTAGATATTGGGAACCGTCTAAATATTCTGGATGGTCACCATGTTGGATTTTTATATTATAGGCCTTAGATGTATCTACTATTACATGAAGATTATTGTGTAGGTATTTTATTCAAACTTCAATCGCATGATTAGGAGACAAGAAATAAAAGCGGGATTTTAAAATTTCGCTCAACCGCCATCTTGTGGTTATGAAAATAATTTAATGAATTAGATGCCGGTCGATACAAATTTGCATAAGGATATACCGTATCAAGTTTCACTGCGCTCGCATGGTTAAAACGCAAGAAACGTCCATTTGAATATATAATTTTCGAGTCGCCGCCATGTTGAATTTGTGCTCGCCCGGTTACTGAACGTCCCATAGGTGAACTTTTGCTTATAGCATCTATACACTTACAAAATTTCAGTTTGATTGCTGTTGTAGATTAATAGATATTGAGAACTGTCTAAATATTTCAGATGGTCGCCATGTTGGATTTTAATATATGTAGGCCATAGGGTTATGTACTATTAGATGATGATTATTGTGTACGTTCATTATGCAAATGCTGATTTCGATCGCATGATTAGAACACATGAAATAAAACTTAATTTTCGAAATTCTCACAGCCGCCATATTGAAGTTATAAAAACAATTGAACTAGATTAGATACCAGTGCATTACAATGTGTATAAACATTTGCTGTGCGAAGTTTCATTGCGTTTGGATCATTAAATTGTGAGAAAAGTCTATTTAAAGCTTTCAAATTCGCTTGGCCGCCATGTTCGTTTTGTAGTTAACCGGTTTTTGAAAGACCCATAGATGAACTTCCAGTAGTACCCTTTATCTTCGTACAGAGTTTCAAGGTGATACCGGTAATAGTTTAAGAGATATAAAATGCCGGTGAAATATTTCGCACAGCCGCCATCTTGAGGTTATGTAAACAATTGAACAATGTTAGATGTCGGTGCATTACAATGAGTATAAACATATATTGTACCAAGTTTTATTGCGTTTGGTTGGTTGAATGGCGAGAAACGTCTATTTGAAAGTCGCAACTTCGCTTGGCCGCCATGTTGGTTTTGTAGCTACCAGATTTTCAAATGTCACATTGGTGAACTTCTAGTAGTTCCCTTTATCACCGTAGAGAACCTCAGGGTGATATCGGCAATAGTTTCGGAAATATTGAATGCTGGTGAAATATTTCGCAGAGCCGCCATGTTGGAATGGTGAGACGTAACAAAATTTGAAGGGCACGGTTGGTGTCGCGCGGAATAGTACTATGAACTTACCGAGTTTCATTGAAATCGCTCCAGCCGTTTAGAAGTTATTAGGGGGACACACAAAAATCCTCTCACACACACACACACACATGCACACACAGACAGACACACGGACAAAAGGTGATCTCATAAGCCTTCTTTTTTTTCAAAAATGAAAATAGGCTAAAAATTAAAGGCACGGTCTGGGTCGGAAAAAATAGTACTACGTCCTTAGCGAGTTTCATTGAAATTGCTCCAGCTGTTTAGATTTTACTAGGGACCCACTCACACACACACGGACATAAGGTGATCCCATAAGTCTATTTTTTCATAGGATGAAAATAGACTATTAAATGCTGATCTGCCTGGTTTTAGCATAACTGCGTAAGGAAGAAATAATATGATGAATGATGAAATGAAGTTCACCAGCTGCCTTTTACCAGTCTCTTGGGTGGGGAGACCTCCGCTTGGTCAGCAACACCTGCGCTGGCCCTTATCTGGGTAAAGGACGATAGATTTTCAGCCATCCCCTGTTATTGTCTACCTCAGGCTGTTCCAACCGAGCTGCTCGCCTGGGAGCAGCTGAGTACTCGTCGCCTTGTGTGAGTAAACCTGCAATATGCAATACAGCTCTGCTGTAGGGACTGCCGTTACTAAGCGGTGGATACATCAAGACTGGCAGAAAGTGCATGGACTTGTACTATGACCTTCGCCCTGTGACGTATTGGCTATCAGCCCCAGTCCTTCTCCAACCGTGCTCCGAGAGTTACTGCTGAGTACTTGCGTGTACACATACTCAAACTCGTGGATTTGGAACAGCCTGGTCTACCTGCATTGCTTGCCGAAATAACTTAGCGAGTGCCCGTTCGATCAACATGTTATATAGATTACAATTGTCATAATTTACTGTGACCTTTGTTACATACTTTTACTAAATTAAACCAGTCATTCTGAAGAAAAAAGGGAGCGAGAAACAATTTTGTTTTCATATTAAGTTCCTCATTCATTAGCCTAGTGTCAGTCCAGGGATGATTCCTAATTTCCCACGATTTTTTTAGTAATTCACTGCAGTATTTTGACGCCAATCCGTAAGAAACGACAAACGGTCAATACGGTAAATTGGGGTGTTATACTCCTCATCCGAGATAAATACAGTTTCCTTTTCAACATTTCCCGTGTTTCCTTAGTCAAGGGCCGAAAATTGGTTATCTAATCACAAGAGGTTTCTTGCATATTATAATTATTATTATTATTGTTATTATTATTATCTTTGATTTATCATAAATATGATACAACTTAGTCTACAAACATGGATTGCACAATCAAGTATCATAGCAATATTACTGTGATAAAAAAAGATTAACAATATAAAAAGTATTCAGGAACACAACCTTCTGTATTCTGGCAGTCAGGTGTTTCATTTTCAGTTCCTGCAGACTCAGTACAAACGCCTTTGGAACAACTCTTCTGATAAATTTCTCACGCATTTTAGTCTCCATAGTTCTCTTATTTCCTCTGTGAACGGAGCGTACTTGTTTGATTTTTGAGCCTGGGTGGTTTCCACATTTTCATTAATGGACATTATTATTAGTAGTAGTATTTATTACGAAGTAACAAATTCACCATCAAATATCGATCATAGTCTACGATATGGAAAATTCATCAAACATCCTGGATGCTTTAGTTGAAGTTCATGAAATTTTGCACAATTTGGCTTGTGCTTAGTATGAAAGCTTTCTGTATTGCAATGACGACCAGGTGTTCTATCTCTAGCTGATTCATTTGACATTTGAGGGTCTTAGGAGCAATGCAGTTGCCAATAGCATCAAGAGCTTGATAGCCACTCATTTCATCGTCCACATGGCATTCATTTTACCAGTTGAATTAGAATATTTTGTTATTATATCTTCTGTGCATGGACAGGTTCAATATATTATATTGTTCAATGGTACACTGGGGTGAAATGATTGCGGTTTGTAGACAATTTTAGTTTCATTGAGATGGGGATTCTCATAGGGTCTATAACATCGATGTCATATAGCCCCGTATACATTGGTGTGTGTAGGATTAATCTGATAACCTGTGTTACTGTGGTGTTGGTAGCTGTGCATGTGTATACGTAATTAGGACTAGAATTGATGATGATGATAATTGTTGTTTAAAGGGGCCTAACATCTAGGTTATCAGCCCCTTAGGAATAGAATATGGAAGGAGGCTACCATGCCTTTAATTTAGGTATCATCCAAGCATTGGCTTGGAGTACAAAAGGTAAACATTATAAACCACTTCTAGGATAGCTGAGGTAGTTCGTTAGTTAGTTACTTAGTTATTGAGGTTTCAAGGGGTGGAACAGCGAGGTCATCTGCCCTTGCTGGCTAAGGTAGGAATCGAACCAACTTATTCTCAATATTTTCCCTCACTAGGCTGAATATGCTCCAGCCCTGATACCGGAATTAAATTTCTTGCAAAAGCTGGGAATCGAACCCAGACCTCCGTTATGACAGCCATAATTGCTACTCACCACGCCATGAGGTGGACTCGTTGTTGTTGTTTGTTGTTTTGACTGGTTTAATGCAGCTCTCCGCGCCTGCCTGTCCCGAGCTAATGGTTTATTCTCTACCTTAGATACCACACGTTGCTTCCAAGGCAATCTATTTACATATTCCAAACTTCGTCTACCCCTACAATTCTTGTCCTCGACCCTTCGTTCCTAAACTATGTTTGCTATTCCTGGGCGTCTTAGTATGTGTCCTCCCAACCTATCTCTTCTCTTTATTAGCAGTCGCCAGAATCATCTTTCCTCTCCCACTCGTCTTAATAACCCCTGACACTACAGCCCGTGAAGGGCCTTGGCTTACCAAGCGACCGCTGCCCAGCCATTTGGCCTGCAGATATTGGGGTGATGCGTGATCAGCGCATCGGGTCCCCTTGGCCGTTAATCTTGGTTTTCGTGATCGGGGCGCTGTCTCACCGTCAGACAGCTACTCAATTGTCCTCTCGAGGCTTATGCACCCCGTTCCAGCCCTCACATCAGTTACTTGAGCGTGGCGCTCTATGGAAGTGAAACTTGGACTGTTGGTGCAGCAGAAAGGAGGAGAATTGAAGCGTTTGAAATGTGGTGTTACAGGAGAATGATGAAGATCATATGGGTAGATAGGGTTACAAACGAAGAAGTCTTAGGACGAGTGGGAGAGGAGAGATGTTTCTGGCGACTGCTAATGAAGAGAAGAGATAGGTTGGTAGGACACGCACACTAAGACACCCAGGAAAAGCAAGCTTAGTTATGGAGTGAAGGGTTGAGGACAAGAACTGTAGGGGTAGACCAAGGTTAGAATATGTTAAACAGATTACCTCGGATGTAGGGTGTGGTAGCTATGTAGAGATGAAACGATTAGCTCAGAACAGGGAGGCATGGAGATCTGCATCAAACCAGTCAATAGACTGAAGACTCAAACAACAATTTCATTATACTCTATCTTCTCATCTGATCTTCATTATTCTCCTGTTACACCACATTTCAAATGCTTCTATTCTCAAAAGTAACTTTCTAAAGCCTACAGTAAATCTATATTCGATGTGTTATCATTTCTTTTCTGTCGAAACTCTTTTCTTGCCTGAGCCAACCAAATTTCGAAAATCACTTCCAGCCTGCATGAAGTTCTGGAAAAACAGCCTTTAATTGTTTTCTTGTTGATTCAAATCCTAACCAAATTAACTTACAGTATTTACATAATTCTTTCTTTAATGTGTTCCTTGATTCAATACCCTCAGGCTTTTTTGATTTTTTGAAAAATCGTCACACCGGAAGTAGTTATATGGGCTTAAGTGAAGCTCTGCATTGACTCTCACTAAAAACTCTCCACACCGGAAGGGTTAAAGTTTAACTCTACATTGACTCGCACTAGCGGCCGTGGTGGTAGAATGGCAAACTGCTAATCTAATCGACCAGATATGGTTGAGATTACAGTGCACACTCATCAGTCTACCACGTGTCATCATGCCGGCACCACGTATGAAAAGTTTAGTGTGTCCTTAACGTTTGGAAAAGTTGAGACAGCAACACAATTTCATTAGAAATGCACCAAAATTGCAATTGTGTTCATGACATAAGAGGATGTTTTCAACATAGAGTTCCTTGCCTAAAGGGCTAAAACTGTGGTGTTTCTTATCCCCTTTCCTTCGTCCATCCCTGGTTATTTTGCTTCTTAAGTAGCAGAAATGGATTCTTACATTTGAAGTTTGAGTTAATATTAATTTTGTTTTCTTCGTGTGGCCTCCGGAGAGACCGAGTCGCCCATGCAGTGATGTAAAATACCAAGGTATTTATAAATCGGGGTAAATACCCAGGGTATATACTCGGGTAAATACCCAATTTGGGTAAATACCCAGGTATTTTAGATTTTCATTAAAAATCCTGTGTCGTGGTAAGTTGAACCTTAAAAAAGGGTACCGTACCGGTATGCAATCTATTCTACATTAACGTTTTAGAAATGTAACAACATTAGATAGATAATAAAATTAAATTTAATTAGAATTGGGACTTAAAAACAGAATTACTCGTAGAATTGGGAATTAGATCAGGAGATAATATTCAATAGTTATCACCTGAAAAACTAAGGGTTAAAATTGAACTAGGCCTTTTTAGGTAGATTTCATTAGAAAGCTAACTATTGCAATGGGTCCCATGTTTCGACTTCCGGAAAATTTCGACATATCTTCGCGTTTCACATCCCCGAGACCCCAAAACCACCGTCAGTTCAAAAGTTTACATATAATTTATGTATGTATATATATATATATATATATATATATATATGTATATCAGTTTCTTGTGGACACGATAATTGCCGTAATTTTGCACCAATCACTTTGAATTTTTCACATAATATGTATCCCCTTAAAATCTCGGTCGAGTTCGTTAATGGGCAAAATCGGTCAAAGGGGGTGAAAATGGGAGGCTTTTTTCGAAAAAGTGAAATATCGCTATAACTCTCTTAATATCTGACATATTGAATCCATTCAAAGTTCATACTATGTGTCGGACAAGGCCCTAAAATTTATGTTTGAAAAGTTTTTTGATAGCACAACCCATTGACCAAAGGGGTGGGAAAAAGTGGGTTTTTCGGGAAACATTAATCATATCTCTGTTAATAGGCACAATATCAAAACCGCACAAAATGGACAATATTCCTCCAATAATTACCTAAAACTTTTGTCTGAAAGAATTTTTGATATGACCCACCATTACGCCACGGGGTGAACAAAATGATTTAAATTATAAGAAAATGCCAAGTGCCAAGAGAGGTTGCCATGACAACTTTACTTTTAATTGATAAGGGATGACCCATCAGCAGTTGCTATGACAACGCCACTGCACGAGATAACATTCAGTTTTCCATCTGTCTGTGGGAAGCGACTTCGGTATCGGAACTGGTAACATGCTGAACTTCTATGCCCAAGGTCGCGGGTTCAAACCCGGCTGAAGTCGTCGGATTTACTAAGAGCGCTAAAAAAAACTGAGTTTACTTTCCTTCGGAGGGGAAGTTCCAACGTTCGTTGCGAGGTGCTGATTGAGGTGGCATCTAGTAACCAAGTTCACAGCTAGGTGTCGTTGACGGTAGTATTTTAGGTAGATTTCATTAGAAAGCTAACTATTGCAATGGGTACCATGTTTCGATTTCCGGAAAATTTCGACATATCTTCGCGTTTCACATCCCCCAGACCCCAAAACCACCGTCAGTTCAAAGGTTTATATATAATTAATGTAATATATGTATATATATATATATATATATATATATATATATATATATATGTATATATTTATATCAGTTTCTTGTGGACACGATAACTGCCGTAATTTTGCACCAATCACTTTGAATTTTTTACCGAATATGTATACCCATAAAATCTCGGACGAGTTCGTTACTGGGCTAAATCGGTCGAAGGGGATGAAAAAGGGGGACTTTTTTTTTCGAAAAAATGAAATATTGCTGTAACTCTCTTAATATGTGAAATATCGAATCCGTTCAAAGTTCATACTATGTGTCGGATAAAGCTCAAAAATTAATGTTTGAAACGTTCTTTGATAGCACCAACCATTGACCAAAGGGGTGGGAAAAAGTGTTTTTTTCGGGAAACATTAATCATATCTCTGTTAATAGGCACTATATCAAAACCGTACAAAATGGACACTATTCCCCTAATAATCACCTAAAACGTTTGTCTGAAAGAATTTTTGATATGAGCCACCATTACGCCAAGGGATGAGAAAAATGATTTCGGAATTATAAGAAAATGCCAAGAGCTATCAGTGGTTGACATGGCAACACTACTAAATTGATGAGGGATGAGCCATCAGACGTTGCCATGACAACGCACTTGCGCGAGATCAGATTCAGATTTTCATCTGACTAAGTAATAATAATAATATCGTATGGCCTCGGATGCCTGGTGCAAGCTTTGTAATTTGACACCCAGAGGGAAGCTTGCATGTCGAATTTCGTTGTTCCTTGAATCACTATGAAAGTCAAGGAGGTTAGATAATAGATATCTAAGCTCCTTGAACATTATAGTGCTTTCTAGTAGAGAAATGAGGAACTTTGTGTTGGCGGAAACTCCCGAGATTAATTTTGCCATTATGAACTCGGCCTACTGAATTCAAATGGGTTCTTTGACATGCCAACATCGTATGACATGCGTATCGTATTTTTGCCGCCTTTCAAAAATCACTTACCACGGCCAGGGGCGAACCTGCAATCTTGGGGTTAGTAGACCGTCACGCTATCCACTCACCCACCGTGGCAAGCTATCTGACTAGGTGTGAAGCGGCTTCGGTGACGTAACTGGTAGCATGCTGAACTTCTATGCCCAAGGTCGCGGGTTCAAAGCCGGCCAACGTCGTCGGATTTTCTAAGAGCGCTAAAAATCCCTCAGTAAGCTTTCCTTTGGAGGGGAAGTTCCAACGTTCGTTGCGAGTTGCTGTTTGAGGTGGCATCTAGTAGCCAAGTTCACAGCTAGGTGGCGTTGACGGTAGTATCTGGTAGCAACATTAGGAACTACTGCTTGAAATTGAGCGTCTGCATTCCTTACCTGAATTACAGACTAATACAGCCATCACAATTCACACCGTTTATCAGACAGATTCTACACCCAAAGTACACGGGGTTACATGACCGCGTTGTCGCAGCCCCTAAACTGAGGAACCAACCAACATCTCTGCGGGAGATATAATTTTGCGTGAAGAAGTAACAGACCGTTACATAGTTACACATCAGTGTCGAAACCTTGCATAAGGACAGTGTGACCACAAGTATAAAAATGGACTCCAAATGACAAGAAAGTTACCGTCATCATAAGACAATAGAATGTTTAAAATATGCATAAAATGACAAAAAACAAAGTTAATTAATCTCCAATTATAAAATACTTTCACGCGATAAATGAGGTCTGATCGTTCTACGAAAACCTGCATATTCTGCCTATTTTTCCGGTGAAATCTACCTCCGCCTTCCGGCGTGCCGAGAGGATTTTTTGCAAACATAGAGATAAAAGTTGGGGGAAATTTATTCCGAGCATTGGCCACGTTCTACAAAAGGTGTAATATACAGTTTTTAACACACTGTATATGTTTTTCAGAACAGTTTGTAATATCATTCATATATAAAATAAATAATCAAATAACCAAAAAGACTAGTAAATAGAAAATTAACAGTTACACTAAAAAATTTCAAAAAATAGAGGCCTTACTTTATTTTGGTTTAATGAAGCTTAACAAATGCATTTGGCTGTTCATTCATAATGAATCTCTCTAGGCTTAGGCCTATATTCCAATTTACAATGTAAAACATCAATTGAGTAGTACAAGTAGGCCTACAACTTGGGTCGAATCAAATTGATTTTTTTTATTATAGTTATAGTTATTAAAAATGTAAAACACAAAACAACCAAAAGGTCCAATATTTTACATTAATTTAAGGAAAAAAAGTCCTCTCGGCAAGCCGGAAGGCGGAGGTAGATTTCACCGAACAAACTTGGGGATAGGGGAAAATAGGCAGAATATGCAGGTTTTCGTAGAAGGATCAGACCTCATTTATTGCGAGAAAGTATTTTATAATTGGAGCTTAATTAGCTTTGTTTTTCGTCATTTTATGCATATTTAGCCTATTTTCAATTTTGAAAAAAATTGGCTTATGAGATCACCTTTTGTCCGTGTGTGTGTGTGCGTGTGCGTGTGTGTATGTGTGTGTGTGAGAGTTGTGTGTGTGTGTCCCCCTAATAAAATCTAAACGGCTGGGGCGATATCAATGAAACTCGGTAAGTTCATAGCACTATTCCCGGCGACCTCGACCGTGCTCTTCAAATTTTGTTACGTCTCACCAATCCAACATGGCGGCTGTGCGAAATATTTCACTAGCATTCAATATCTCCGAAACTATTGCCGATATCGCCCTGAAATTGTTTACGGTGATAAAGGGCACTACTAGAAGTTCACCTATGCGAATTTCAAAAACCTGGTGACTACAAAACCAACATGGCGGCCAAGCGAATTTGAGACTTTTAAATAGACTTTTCTCGCGATTTACCTATCCAAACATAATGAAACTTGGTACAGCAATTGTTTATACACATTGGAATGCACTGGAGTCTAATTTAGTTCAATTGTTTACATAACCTCAAAATGGCGGCTGTGCGAAATATTTCACTGACATTCTATATCTCCGAAACTATTACAGATATCACCCTGAAATTTTGTACGGTGATAAAGGGTACTGATACAAGTTTACCTATGTATATTTCATAAGCCTGTAAAGTACAAAACGAACATGGCGACCAAGCGAATTTGTAATAACTTAATAGACTTTTCTCGTGATTTAACTCTCTGAGCGCAGTGAAATGTGGTACAGTAAATGATTTTGCAGATTGTAATGCACTGCCATCTAATTTAATTCAATTGTTTACATAACCTCAAGATGGCGGCTGTGCGAAATTTTAAAATTAAGTTTTTATTTCTTGTGTCGTAATCATACGATCGAAGTGAAAGTTTGAATAATGAACATAGGCAATAATTGTCCTTGAATGGTACAGAACTCTATGGCCTATACACATAACAATCCTAAATGGCGAGCTTCCGAAATATTTAGACGGTTCTCAATATCTATGAATCTTTTACAGCAACCAAACTGAAAATGTTTATGTTCATAGAGACTATGAACATATGTTCACCTATAGGACTTTCAGTAACCTGGTGAGCACAAATCCAACATGGCGGCGACGCGAAATAAAAATATTTAAATGGACGTTTCTCGCGAATTATCTATCTGAGTGCCGTGAAACGTTGCTTATACAAATGTTGATCCACTGGCATCTAGTTTATTTCAATTGTTTGCATAATCACAAGATGGCTGCTGGGCGTAATTTTAAAATATCGTTTTTACTTCTTGTGTTCTAATCATGCGATTGAAGTTTGAATACCACACGTACACAATAATCTTAATGTAATAGTACAAAAATAAAAATCCAACCTGGCGACCATCTGAAATATTTAGACGGTTCTCAATATCTACGAATCTGTTACAGCAATTAAACTGAAATTTTGTATGTTGATAGAGGCAATGAACATGAGCAGGATATATGAAAATAGGCTGTATAGTTCTTCACGGAACTACTTGTTTAACATTTTATTGTCTTAGGGGGACGGTAACCTTCTTGTCATTTGGGGTCCATTTTAATACCTGTGGCCACACTGTCCTTATGCAAGGTTTCGACACTGATGTGTAACTAAGTAACTAAGTAACTAAGTAACGGGCTGTTAGTTCTTCACGCAAAATTATATCTCCCGCAGAGATGTTGGTTGGTTCCTCAGTTTAGGGGCTGCGACAATGCGGTCATGTAATCCCGTATACTTTGGGTGAGTGTGGAATCTCTCTGATAAACGGTGTGAATTGTGATGGCGGTATTAGTCTGTAATTCAGGTAAGGACAGCAGACGGTCAATTTCAAGTACTAGTTCCTAATTTTGCTACCAGATACTACCGTCAATGACACCTAGCTGTGAACTTGGCTACTAGATGCCACCGCAACCAGCAACTCACAATGAACGTTGGAACTTCCCCTCCAAAGTAAAGCATACTGAGGGATTTTTAGCGCTCTTAGAAAATCCCACCACTTCGGCCGGCTTTGAACCCGCGACCTTGGGCATAGAAGTTCAGCATGCTACCAGTTACGTCACCGAAGCCGCTTCACACTTAGTCAGATGGAAATCTGAATCTGATCTCGTGCAAGTGCGTTGTCATGGCAACGTCTGATGGCTCATCCCTCATCAATTTAGTAGTGTTGCCATGGCAACCTCTGATAGCTCTTGGCATTTTCTTGTAATTCCGAAATAATTTTTCTCATCCCTTGGCGTAATGGTGGGTCATATCAAAAATTCTTTCAAGCAAAAGTTTTAGGCAATTATTAGGGGAATATTGTCCATTTTGTACGGTTTTGATATTGTGCCTATTAAGAGAGATATGAATAATGTTTCCCGAAAAAAACATTTTTCCCCACCCCTTTGGTCAATGGTTGGTGCTATAAAAAAACTCTTCAAACATAAATTTTTGGGCTTTATCCGACACATAGTATGATCTTTGAACGGATTCGATATTTCACATATTAAGAGAGGATTAGCAATATTTCTCTTTTTCGAAAAAAAGACCCCCATTTTCACCCCCTTCGACCGATTTTGCCCAGTAACGAACTCTACCGAGATTTTATAGGTATACATATTCGGTAAAAAATTAAAAGTGATTGGTGCAAAATTACGGCAGTTATCGTGTCCACAAGAAACTGATATACATATATATACATAAATTATATATAAACTTTAGAACTGACAGTTGTTTTGGGGTCTGGGGGATGTGAAACGCGAAGATATGTCGAAATTTTCCGGAAGTCGAAACATGGTACCCATTGCAATAGTTAGCTTTCTAATAAAATCTTCCTAAAACACTTAAAAACAAGGTTACAGTGCCAAAACATATAAATACCCAAAAATATACCGGACGTCCATTTTCCTTTTTTAGGTAGATTTCATTAGAAAGCTAACTATTGCAATGGGTACCATGTTTCGACTTCCGGAAAATTTCGACATATCTTCGCGTTTCACATCCCCCAGGCCCCAAAACCACCTTCAGTTCAAAAGTTTATATATAATTTATGTATGTATATATATATATATATGTATATCAGTTTCTTGTGGACACAATAACTGCCGTAATTTTGCACCAATCACTTTGAATTTTTTACCGAATATGCATACCTAACAAATCTCGGCCGAGTTCGTTACTGGGCTAAATCGGTTGAAGGGGGTGAAAATGGGGGGCTTTTTTTTTTTCGAAAAAGTGAAATATTGCTATAACTCTCTTAATATGTGAAATATCGAAGCCGTTCAACGTTCATACTATGTGTCGAATAAAGCCCAAAAATTTATGTTTGAAGTGTTTTTTATAGCACCAACCATTGACAAAGGGGTGGGGAAAATTGGGTTTCTCGGGAAACATTAATCATATCTCTCTTAATAGGCACAATATCAAAACCGTACAAAATGGACAATATTCCCCTAATAATTACCTAAAACTTTTGTCTGAAAGAATTTTTGATATGACCCACCATTACGCCAAGGGATGAGAAAAATGATTTCGGAATTATAAGAAAATGCCAAGAGCTATCAGAGGTTTCCATGGCAACACTACTAAATTGATGAGGGATGAGCCATCAGACGTTGCCATGACAACGCACTTGCACGAGATCAGATTCAGTATTTCCATCTGACTAAGCCGGCCCCGTGGTGTTGGGGTAGAGCGCCTGCCTCTCACCCGGAGGCCCCGGGTTCGATCCCCGGCTCCTTCAGGGATTTTAAAACTGACGTTAGGGTTGGAACGGGGTGCACTCAGCCTCGAGAGGACAATTGAGTAGCTGTCTGACAGTGAGACAGCACACCGATCACGAATACCAATATTAACGGCCGAGGGGACCCGACGCGCTGATCACGCGTCACCCCAATATCTGCAGGCCAAATGGCTGGGAAGCGGTCGCTTGGTCGGCCTTAGCCCGTCATGGGCTGGATGGTGCCAGGGGTTGACTTTGACATCAGACTAAGTGGGAAGCGGCTTCGGTGACGTAACTGGTAGCATGCAGAATGTCTATGCCCAAGGTCGCGGTTTCAAAGCCGGCCGAAGTCGTTGGATTTTCTAAGAGCGCTAAAATCCCTCAGTATGCTTTCCTTCGGAGGGGAAGTTCCAACGTTCATTTCGAGTTGCTGGTTGGGGTGGGATCTAGTAGCCAAGTTCACAGCTAGGTGTCATTGACGGTAGTACCTGGTAGCAACATTAGGAACTACTGCTTGAAATTGACCGTCTGCAGTCCTTACCTGAATTACAGACTAATACAGCCATTACAATTCACACCGTTTATCAGACAGATTCTACACTCACCCAAAGTAAACGGTGTTAGATGACCGCGTTGTCGCAGCCCCTAAACTGAGGCACCAACCAGAGGTAGACTTCATTAGAAAGCTAACTATTGCAATGGGCACCATGTATTGACTTCCGGAAAATTTCGACATATCTTCGCGTTTCACATCCCCCAGACCCCAAAACCACCGTCAGTTCAAAAGTTTATATATAATTTATGTATGTATATGTGTATATATATATGTATATCAGTTTCTTGTGGACACGATAACTGCCGTAATTTTGCACCAATCACTTTGAATTTTTTACCGATTATGTTTACCTATAAAATCTCGGTCGAGTTCGTTACTGGGCCAAATCGGTCGAAGGGGGTGAAAATGGGGGGCTTTTTTTTTTTCCAAAAAGTGAAATATTGCTATAAATCTCTTAATATGTGAAATATCGAATCCGTTCAACGTTAATACTATGTGTCGGATAAAGCCCAAAAATTTATGTTTGAAGAGTTTCTTTATTGCACCAACCATTGACCAAAGGGGTGGAAAAATGTGGGTTTTTCGGGAAACATTAATCGTATCTCTCTTAATAGGCACAATATCAAAACCGTACAAAATGGACAATATTCCCCTAATAATTACCTAAAATTTTGTCTGAAAGAATTTTTGATATGACCCACCATTATGCCAAGGGATGAGAAAAATGATTTCGGAATTATAAGAAAATGCCAAGAGCTATCAGTGGTTGCCATGGCAACACTACTAAATTGATGAGGGATGAGCCATCAGACGTTGCCAAGATAACGCACTTGCACGAGATCATATTCAGAATTCCATCTGACTAAGTATGAAGCGGCTTCGGTGACGTAACTGGTAACAAGCATGCTGAATGTCTATGCCCAAGGTCGTGAGTTCAAAACCGGCCGAAGTCGTCGGATTTTCTAAGAGCGCTAAAAATCCCTCAGTATGCTTTCCTTTGGAGGGGAAGTTCCAACGTTCGTTGCGAGTTGCTGGTTGCGGTGGCATCTCGTAGCCAAGTTCACAGGTAGATGTCGTTGACGGTAGTACCTGGTAGCAACATTAGGAACTACTGCTTGAAATTGACCGTCTGCAGTCCTTACCTGAATTACAGACTAATACAGCCATCCCTAAGTACACGGGGTTACATGACCGCGTTGTCGCAGCCCCTAAACTGAGGAACCAACCAAAATCTCTGCGGGAGATATAATTTTGCGTGAAGAAGTAACAGACCGTTACATAGTTACACATCAGTGTCGAAACCTTGCAAAAGGACAGTGTGACCACAAGTCTAAAAATGGACCCTAAATGACAAGTAGGTTACCGTTCCCATAAGACAATCAAATGTTTAAAATAAGCATAAAATGACGAAAAACAAAGTTAATTAAGCTCCAATTATAAAATACCTTCTCGCAATAAATGAGGTCTGATCCTTCTACGAAAACCTGCATATTCTGCCTATTTTCGCCTATCCCCAAGTTTGTCCGGTGAAATCTACCTCCGCCTTCCGGCGTGCCGAGAGGACTTTTTTTAGTTTTGAAGGATCACTATTGTTCTTGATTTCAATTCAGGGCATCAGATACCTGTGTTTCAGTCCTAGTTTGTCCAACACTTCATCAACACATCAAAAAGTGTTGTACAAAGCTCAAAAAACTGAAAATACCCTCATTTTGGGTATTTAAACGACCACTGGGTATATACCCGGGTAAATACCCAATTTATATTTACCTTCCCACTGGGTATTTACCCGGCCCACATCACTACGCCCATGGGCGACCTACGCATCGTAATGAGGATGAAGTGATGATGATGATGACGTCGCACACAACGAGTCCCCGAGCCACGGGAATTAACCCCAGGAGATTAAAATCCATGATGGCTCGGCCGGGAATCGAACCCGGGGCACTTCGGACCAAAGCCTAGTGCGCTAACCATTTAGCCACCTAGCCGGACAATATTGATATTCATGAGCTCAATCGGAGCATAATATCCCACAAGTCTCTTTATAAACCTAGAACATTCAACAATAATTCATCGTTGTAAGAACGAGTTGTTACATTTTGAATCACTGATTGTTATCTCCTGAATATATTCTGCCGCCCATGTGCCCTCTAGGTGAAATATTCTTCTAACTCAACAGCTGATTACGGAATTGAGTGTGGATGGAAAGGCAGTGTTCCCCTCGCAAATAATATACAATTTGCTAGTCTGTGCTTTTGGTGAGGTGAGGTGGCGCGCAGTCGCGACTATAACCAGCTGGAGCTGGGCTCACTGAGGTCCAATGTTGGCGCGTGTCGGCACACCAGTGTGTCTCATGGCTTCGTGTAGACGGAGTCAAGTGCTCAGTGTAAATGACACCACTTCACTCTAATACAAGGTAAGAATTACTTATTCTAATTGGTTAAACGTTAAGCCTCTGTGGCTTAGGCGGCAGCACGCCGGCCTCTCACCGCTGGGTCCGTGGTTCAAATCCCGGTCACTCCATGTGAGATCTGTGCTGGACAGAACGGAGGCAGACGGGTTTTTCTCCGGGTACTCCGGTTTTCCCTGTCAAAATTTCATTCCAGCAACACTCTCCACTATCATTTCATTTCATCTGTCATTCATTTAATCATTGCCCCAGAGGAGTGCGTCAGGCCTCGGCAGCCGGCACAGTTCATATCCTCGCCGCTAGTTGGGGGCTTCATTCATTCCATTCCTGACCCGGTCGGAGACTGGAAGCAGGCTGTGGATTTTCATTTTTTCAATTGGTTAAACGTTAAATTTTTGACGAGTGTAAGATACAGTTTTTCAGGGACATTCACGATGGGAGGGCTTGGGGATTAAATAATCCCCTACAAACATTGATCTATATTTATTAACTAAAAGGTAATCGATAATGTTATTATTTAAATAACAGATTGTGTTAGATTATGGAATAAATTGTTACATTGTTATCAAATGTTTACCCAAGTGTAGATTTTCCATCGCATGTTGTTTTTTCATTGTTAAATGATTCAGAGGCTTTGCGACATCGTGGTAATGCACCCCCGTGTATTTGTGTGTGCGTGGAATTTGTCTCACCTGTGTTATTTTGATGGATGTATTAGTGAGTGTATTTGTACTTCAGATGAGGATTGGGAAGGAGGAGGTCGTGGCCTTAAGTTAGGAATCTTCCCGGCATTTGCTAGAAGTGGGAAACCACGGAAAACCACTTCCAAGATGGGAATCGAACCCTCCTCTTTTAAGGTATGCCTCACGAGGCTGAGTTTACCCCGTTCCAGCCATCTGACCAGAATTAAAATATCTTGGCAGAACCCGGGGAATCGAACCCGAACCTCCGGGGCGATAGCTTAAAAACCTAGCCGCTACACCAGAAGGTGGTCTTGCATGTTACTGATTGCCTTTCTATCTCATGAAAGAAAATCCACAGCCTGCTTCCAGTCTCCGACCGGGTCAGGAATGGAATGAATGAAGCCCCCATCTAGCGGCAAGGATATGAACTGTGCCGGCTGCCGAGGCCTGTCGCACTCCTCTGGGGCAATGATTAAATGAATGACAGATGAAATGGAATGATAGTGGAGAGTGTTGCTGGAATGAAATTTTGACAGGGAAAACCGGAGTACCCGGAGAAAAACCTGTCTGCCTCCGTTTTGTCCAGCACAGATCTCACATGGAGTGACCGGGATTTGAACCATGGGCCCAGCGGTGAGAGGCCGGCGTGCAGCCGCCTAAGCCACGGAGGCTTCTCCTTTCTATCTCATATGGATTTTAAATATCAATAATTTCAAATTAACAAGAAGTTTCGCGAGGAAAGTGTACATTTTCAATTGCACGTTAATGATTGATAAGGAAATTTCATCACATAGCCAAGGGTGTCCTATGCCTCCAATACGAATTAATATCATTATTTAGACCACAGTATTTCAGGTCATGATATCGTTTTCTTGCATAGAATCTGATATAGCCTATTTGGAGTCTAGGGCTTCAAAGTTGGTAGGCTTGATTACTCTGAAGTAACTAGTATATTTTTTGCCGGCCCCGTGGTGTTGAGGTATCGCACCTACCAATCACCCGGATGTCCTGGTTTCTATTCCCGGCTTCGGCTGGGATTATCGTAATTGACGTGAGGGGTGGAACGGGGTGCACTCAGCCTCGTGAGGACAATGGAGAAGCTGTCTGACAGTGGGGCAGTGCAACGGTCAGGAAATCCAAGATAAACGACCGAGGGCACCCGACGAGCTGACCACGCGTCACCCCGCAGTATGTAGGACAAATGGCTCGAGAGCGATCATGAGGTTGGCCAACGCCGTTGATGGGTTGTGGTGCCATATAGTATGTTTTAATTCTCTTTTCTATCGACGGTCTTTATTATTCAAGTATCATCATCACTTTCCATTCGAATTAATCAGATCTTTACCATTGGTATGCCTCTCAACAAGGTAGACCGTGTTCGAATCCCGGTCAATACATGTGATATTTTCGAAGTGAAATGCCATGTCCTGTGGTTCGAATTCCACGTAAAAAGGAGTTCCCGTGGCTCATGATCGCATGATTAACAGTCACGTAAACCTAAAAGCTTCCTTCCTTCCTTCCTTCCTTCCTTCCTTCCTTCCTTCCTTCCTTCCGTTACCATTGTCCACAGAATCATGTTGGCAGCACTGACTTTAAGCATTTAGACCACCCCATGGTGTAGTCATGCGCGTTTAATAACTCATCACAAACATGACATGGAGCTGCAGTAAATTCAGAGATCGGAGGTTTCCTCCCGGGGCTGACAGTGGTAATCCTGAGTGTGTTTTTCCTTCCACACTACATACAGGTAAATGTCGAAATATTATTTCAAATCCTGGGGCATCTACGCCATCCCGAATCCAATAAGCGGCATCGGTGGCGTAGTTGGTAGCATGCTGAGCTTCTATGCCCAAGATCGCGTGTTCAAACCCGGCCGAAGTCGTTGGATTTTTTAAGAGCGTTAAAAATCCCTCATTATGCCTTCCTTCGGAGAGGAAGTAAAGCCGGCGGTCCCATGTCATAGATTTCTGGCATGTTATATATAGGTTAAGAATGTAAACAACGCTCTTAGTTTCCTACGTTCGATGCCAGGAGCCAACAGCGGTGGTGTCCAGCAGCTAAGTTCTGAACTAGTAGTCGTTGACGGAGGTGTTTGGCGGCAAAAGTAGGAACTATTTGAAAAATTCAAAGTCTGCAGTCCTTACTTGAATTAAGAACAGATAACACACACTAATACAGTCCTCACAATTAACGCCGGTTATCAGACAGATTCTACATATACCCAAAGTACACGGGGCTACATGACCGCGTTGTCGCTGCCCCTAAACTGAGGAACCAACCAAATCCAATAAATAATAATTATGAAAGCCACTCACATTACTGTACTATAGCCACTATATAAATAAAGGTTACCACAACAATTCAACATAACATATGCAAGTATATGGGGCTGATGACCAAATATGCCATATGCTTCTAATACGAATTAACTACATTATTTAGACCACATGATTTTAGGTCCTTTTGTTCAAAATTGTTTCCTTGAGAATTTTGGAGTCTAGGGTTTGAAAGTTTGATTACTCTGAATGTATAGCCTACACAATTATCTATTTGGTCATAGATCATATATTGAAAATTTGGTAATAGTATGGGAGTTATATGCACTTAAGCAAGGAATCAATAAACTCGCGTAGATTTATGTTGGTAACTCTGAAATTAATAAATTAAAGACAGAGTATGAAATAGAGTCTCAGGTTTGAAATTGCTTTCATGCATGCATTGTGTCAAGGGTTCACAATATTTGAAATCAATTCTGATGACCCACCAAAGGATCGAATTTAAAATTATGTTTCTAACCATGCCATTGATTCAATTATGTCTTCAATATTTTGTCTCAACTGTGTGCCAATTATAGACTTCGGATATCTTGTAAAGTTTGAACCTCATTTTTGCCAATTTCCATTTATGAAACAAGTAGTTCCCTGAAGAACTAAAGCCTATTTTCATATATCCTACTTTTGTTAATTGGCTCTATCAACATACAAAATTTCAGTTTGATTTCTGTAATAGATTCACAAATATTGAGAACCGTCTAATTTTTCGGATGGTCGCCATTTTTAGCCTACTTTTCACATTTTGCAAAAATGAGGAAAAAGTAGACTTATGAGATCGGGCAAATGTGTGGCTGTCTGTCCTTTTGTCTGTCTGTCCTTCTGTCTGTCTGTCTGGCTGGCTGTGTGTGTGTCCCCCCCCTATCAACTCCTAAACGGCTGCAGATATCGAAACAAAATTTGGCAGGAGTAAAGATCTATACCTGAATATCTCACGGCCATATTTGAAAATGATGTCAGTGCTACCAACTGCTGAAAAATCGCAATTGAAATTTGAGCTCCATGTTGGATATCTTGGAAGGTATGAATGGGAGCTATTTCAAAATTGGCACACATATTGATAATAATATTGCAGTTTAATTTCCAGGAGGCCATACAAAGCAGTGTTGCCGAAATGATTATAAGCCTGCTGATAGGTCCAAATTTTAAATCCATATAACTTCTACACTATCAATTGGATTTCAACCAAATTTCGTATGTGCTATGTGTGCATAATCTGATATGACTGAGCGTATTCTTAAGAGCCACCAGGGCTGCCGACTGTTAATAAATGCTCCCTATTTTTTAATCTATATATCAGAAAGTATGCAAGCCGACAACTTTAAATTATGCACACGTATAGTACCTGACCTTCTATATTAATTTGGAGTAACTAATATACGTCAGTGCTACCAACATGATTCTAAGCCTTCTGAGAGGTTCAACTTTAAATACATGTAACTTCTATACTATCATTTGGATTTCAATCAAATTTCTTGTGTGCTATGTGTACCATAACAGATATGACTATGCCGATTCTTAAGAGTAACCAGGGCTGCAAACTGTTAATAAAGACTGTCTCTATTTTCTTTATCCTAATATCAATATATCAGAAAGTATGCAAGCCAATAGCTCTAAACTTTGCACACGAATAGTACCTGGCATTCTAGATTAATTTGGAGTAACTAATATAGGCCTACGCCAGTGCTGCCAACATGATTCTAAGCCTGCTGATAGGTCCAATTTTAAAATGCATGTAACTTCTATACTAACTAATAGATTTCATTCAAAATTGACACAACAATAGATCATATTATTTCAGATTATTTCTGACCAATACATATATGTCATTGCTGCCAACATGATTTTACGCGCGCTGTTAGATCCAATGTTTTACTGCATGTAACGTCCATGCTATCCATTGGACTTCAACCAAATTTTATATTCTGTACCTTAAGGGATGGAACTAAGAATATATTCAATCACCAGGGCTGCCAACTGTAGTTCTCTATTAGGCTAAATTATGCCAGGTATACAGTATTTCGAACGAATTAGAAATTTCGATATTACCAACTTAATTTCGTCATTATTCTAGACAGATCCATATAGATTAATCATTGGCATGAATCTTAAATTTTAAGAAAAGTAGGCTCTTTAGTTCGTTACGGAACTTCTTGTTTACTTATATAAATGTAGGTCTTAGAGTTATGTACTAGTACATGAAGATTATTGAGTACGTGTAGTATGCACACTTCTTTCGCATGATTAAGACACAAGAAGTATAAAGGAGATTTTAAAACTTCGCACAGCTACCTTGTTGTGGTAGTGAAAACAATTGACATAAATTAGATGACAGTGGATTAACATTTGTACTAGCATATGCCGTAACAAGTTTCATTGCACTCGGATGGTTAAATCGCAAGAAACGTACATTTACATATTTATATTTCTCGTCACCGCCATGTTGGATTTGTGCTCACCAGGTTATTGAAAGTCCCATAGGTGAACTTACGTTCCTAGCCTCTATGAACATAAAAAATGCCAGTTTGATTGCTGTAAAAGATTTGTAGATATTGAGAACCGCCTAAATATTACGGATGGTCGCCATATTGGATTGTTAGATGTTTAGGCCTTTAAGTTACACTATGTAACATTAAAGCAAAACTATTGCATAGGTTCATTGTTCAAACTTTCACTTCTGTCGCACGATTACGACACAAGAAATTAAATCTTAATTATAAAATTTCGCACAGCCGCCATCTTAACGTTATGTAAACAATTGTACTAAATTAGATTCCAGAGCATTGCAATGCGTATAATCATTTACTGTACCACGTTTCATTGCGTTTGGATGGTAAAATTACCAGAAACGTCTATTTAAATGTCTCAACTTTGTTTGGCCGCCATGTTGGTTTCGTAGTTATCACGTATTTGAAAGTCTCATAGGTGAACGTCTAGTAGTACCCTTTATCACCGTGCAAAATATGCGAAATATTTCACTGGAATTCCATATCTCCGAAACTGAAAGTTTGTACAGTGATAAAAGGCATTACTACAAGTTCACCTATGACACTTTCAAAAACCTGCTAACTACAAAACGAACATGGCGGCCAAGCGAAGTTGAATCTTATAAATAGACTTTTTTCGTGATTTAACCGTCCAGACTCAATGTGAGACTTGGCACAGAGAATGTCTATACACGCATAATGCACTGATATGCAATTTTGTTCAATTGTTTATATAACCTGAAGATGGTGGCTGTGCAAAATATTAAAATTATATTTTATTTCTTGTGTCCAATCCATTCGATAAAAGTTAACGTTTGAATAATAAACCTACGCAATAATCATCATCTAATAGTTCGTAATTCCATGGCATACATGAATTAAAATCCAACATGGCAACCATCCTTATTATTTAGACGGTTCTCAATATCTATTAATCTATGATAGCAATCAGACTGAAATTTTGTATCATGGTAGAGACTATAAACTCAAGTTTACCTATGGGACTTTCAATAACCAGTTGAATATAGGTTCAATATGGCGGCGACGCGAAATATTAATATTTAAATGGACGTTTCTCGCGATTTCGTCATCCGAGCGCAGTGAAACTTGGTACGGTATATGCTTGTACAAATATTAATGTAATTTATTTCAATTGTATTTATAACCCTAAGATGTCAGCTGTGCGGAATTTTAAAATCTTGTTTTTATTTCTTATGTCTTAATCATACAATTGAAGTTTGATTCTATGTATCTGTATCGATCCTAAAAGTTAAGGAGATTGAAAATTGAAAACTGTGGCTTAAGAAGCATCTTAGCTGAAAATTAGTGGATACAAGATATTCAGGAAAGAACATATAGCCTACTTTCTTGTAGATATATAGGATAGTTATAATCTCCTATTTTCTTCCTATTCTAAGTGTAAAATAGCACACAACGGTATGACTTACTGTAATTGAGTAGTGGCGTTCAAACCATAGTTTATAATTTACCCAGCATTTTACAATTTAATCAGCAAACACTCCAAACAACGTGGGAATTCAGTATATTAAGTTCAAGTAGGCCTACTTACAATAATTGAAACTGAAAAAAAACTTCGTTGGTCTGAACGTATCACTGGGAGAAACGCATTTTATAAACCTACTGCACAGTTGATTTTCAATCGCGCCTATACTTGGAGGCGAGTGCTCTCTATTGGCAACAACAGGAAATTATTCAATTACACCGTATGCATGGGTTCACTAACTGGGAATGTCAAGGCCGGCATAGAGAGCGCTCGCATCTATTAGGCCGTGGTTAGCTCACGCATAGTTCACCTGGTTGCTACTAGATGTCACTCGTGCAGATCCGGTACCGAATTTTGTGTTAAATACATGTATATTTTCAATTGCAAGATGCACAACATAACGCTCAATTTTATAACGTTTCAGAACTTAATAAAAATTAAATACACAATGAATTCAAGCAAAAAAATACAACTCTGATAGGTTTTGAACCCCGGCCGACCGGTGAAAGACCAATGCTTTACCAGAGAGCCAAACGTGTCCACTCAAATATTACGTTAGCAATCGATTTATATACAACGTGTTCAGTACAACGTGTTAGCAAATAATGACTTGGACTAAACGATTCCTTCACTGGAGTATATATTAATTATAATCCATTTCACACAAAATTTTTATTTTCTATCAGTAGGCTATATTGCATGCACCATACTCAAATTAGTGAAATATAGGTCAGAACGAGAGATCAGCTGCCATCTTGTCTTAACCGAGACCGCTCATCTTTTAAAAGTCACTTATGCAGTATAATATTTAATGTTCGACGATGTCCAATGTAAATATTAAATGTCAGTAAACTGTGTCATAATAGGGGTCATTATGATACTACTCTTCATTATGGTACAGTTTCTCCAACCAAACAGAGCTCATTCATTGACCAGTCAGGTAAGGATAGATTCCCACATGGGCTCAAATTCCTACATGTCGGACATGAATTACAAGATTTGAAAGTTGACAATGTAGCCTATATTGGATTAAGTAATGTACCTACAATCCCACACACAAAGACAAAATCAGCACGATCCTTTACGGTAACTAGAAAATACTATGAAATATGCATCGCATGTAGGTCCCGAAGTTTGCAACACACTATATGTGCCCTAGCCTATACCGACATGGAAAGTGTGCACCGTCCGAAATTTTTGCATAAACAAACTGCAGAATATCGCAAAATAAATAGCACTGTACCTTAATATCCCCAACACCAATTTCTACACAGGGCAATACATAGTACGATTTCACCGACAATTTTAGTGAATTCTGTTGTTGACATAAACACATCAGAACGTCACGGAGGAAGCAAGCGTATGACATTACATCCACGGAAATTATAATCCAGCTCCTTGTTCAGTAAAAGGATTTCAGATGCGAAACTTTTCCGCAAGATGTCATGATTGTTCTATTTGGGATACTTTGATTTGCTTGCGTTGACATTCTATACGCATCGAATTTGAAGAATAGCTAGTTCATAATACGATACATTTTAATTTTAATGCGTTTGTAACAGCCTATTTTATGTTATTTGACCCAAAAAAAATGGATCTTACATATACCTGTGAGCTATCTGTTGGTGTTTCAAAGCTTTGAAATTCGTTATTGGGTAGAGCAATTGCTGAGCCCACACAATTCCCAAGAAGAAGGAGGCAACCGACAGAATCTCCACGGATATTTACGAATATTTATGTTAGAACTTATAATAAAGTTATAATTAACGTCGAACATAAACAGTCGTATGCAACTCACCTATAATGGTAATTAAGACACTCGTATGGAAAATATAAAAATTCGCTTCGCCGTTTTATAAACATACTCGTGTCTTAATTATTGCCATTATAGGCTCATTGCATAATGTACTAATAATATGTACTTTTAATTTCAAACGGGCCACGTCCTCTAGTACAGTTTAAATCATTCTCGATTCAATAATTGGAACTGGTGGGTCCTAAGTTATGCATTATAAAGCTTGCATAATTCACATGGCCATCATACTGAAATGGTATGGCTGATGCCCTTGTAGTTGGCGTGCAAGACGCATCCCATATGAAGGTATGGTTTTACCAAATTTGGTAAAGATCCGATAATTAGTTTGGTCGTAATTTAATTTTAAGTTGAGACCATTTGAGTGGCCGCCATTAAGTTTTGGTAAAGATGGCGGCAATATAAAACGTCCACTGAGGTGCTCTTTGCTAGTACTACCTCTGTACCAAATTTCGTTCAATTCGGTTTCGTCATTTTGAATTGATAGAGGGGCGGGGGAGAGGGCAGATATGCCCACTCACAAACACACACACTCACACACAGACAGACTGATAACGTTTGGCCCGTGTATATCTAATAAGTATTTCATTATTTGCAAAAATGGAAAGTAGGCTAAAGAATATCTGAGAAAAACCACATTGATAGTTCATAGATGAACTGTAGGCCAGTACCAAATCTAGTTAACTTAAAACTCCCCAGCACCATATGTTGGACCTTATGCTCCCCTCTTCCTGGACTGACTAGCAGTTTTTGGTAGTTAAGTTTCCTTTGATCAGTTTTGAATCGTCATCATGCAGATGCTCCACTTTTGTCAAGTTTACAATTGTCCCTCATTACACTAATTATCTTTCCTGAGTTGCTAACTTTTACACCTCTCTCACTAGCTTTTAGTTTCTTACTTGCTTCACAACCCATACAGAATTCAACAATTGCTGATGATACAGCAATCTCCAAGGGGTGAAAATTGGAAACCACAGAAAACCATTTTTAGGACGGCTGAGGTGGGATTCGAACCCACGCTCTCCCGATACCAGCGAGGCACGCGGTAGCGAGTTAGTGCTCTCGGCCTCCGAAGCCAGTCGTAATAATAGTAAAAGTAATGAAAAATGAAAATCCACAGCCTGCTTCCAGTCTCCGACCGGGTCAGGAATGGAATGAATGAAGCCCCCATCTAGCGGCGAGGATATGAACTGTGCCGGCTGCCGAGGCCTGACGCACTCCTCTGGGGCAATGATTAAATGAATGACAGATGAAATGAAATGATAGTGGAGAGTGTTGCTGGAATGAAATTTTGACAGGGAAAACCGGAGTACCCGGAGAAAAACCTGTCTGCCTCCGTTTTGTCCAGCACAGATCTCACATGGAGTGACCGGGATTTGAACCACGGACCCAGCGGTGAGAGGCCGGCGTGCTGCCGCCTAAGCCACGGAGGCTGCAGTAAAAGTAATAATAATTCTAAAATAATAGTAATTCGTAGACACAAGAAAATAACCATATCTTGAAAATGGCCTTTTTTGACTAGGTTTGTGTAATAATGATAATATACCTTCAGTCAATCAATGTTGTTGTAAAGAACTGCTTTCGGTACATTATGCCCTTCATTAGCAATGAATAATGAAGATGGACTGAAGCTTTAAGTTTTACGTGACCGTTAATGATGCAATCATGTGCCACGGGACCTCCTTTTTACGTGTAATCCGAACCACAAGACATGGTATTTGAGGGGTCTAGATGCAAATCCGGCAATCTCCATATTTTGGTGAAAAAGTGTAATGGTTGGAGTACCATTCTCTGAGGTGTCATCTGTTTATAATCTTGTTTGGTTGCAAATCCGGCTATATCCCTCTCAAAAGACGGTGAAAAATAGGGATTAGTTGCAAACCCGGTAATCTCCCTACGACGTTGAGGTGCAAAACCGGCTATCTCCATGGTCCAACGTGACGTTCCAAAACAAATACCACGAATAACGTGTTGGTGCGTGGAGAGCCTTATTACCGGACTGACGTATGTGTGACGAAAAGTGTTTGTAAATTAGGGAACTGTATCTTACTGTAATAAAAACAAGATGTTCAGTAAAGAACATATAGCCTACTTTCTCCTAAATGCATGGCTATTGTTAAAACTCTTTGTCCTTTTCAACGAGTATAATTGAATGATGGTTGTAGTAGCTTGTTGAAATACAACTTGCTATACGGATATTAAACATGAATATAAGGATCAGCGATGGTCTTCTGGAATCAACAGATATTATCCAAACGAACGGCGTATTGCAAGGCGACCCCATGAGCCCGATATTGTTCAATATGTTCACGCTCGACGTCGCTCAAATGGTAACAACACCAGACGTGAAGTTGGTCCTCTATGCAGATGACATGGTTTTACTAAGCAACAATAGGGCATCACTACAAGAAGCACTCATCAAACTAGAGAAGTGGTCACAAGACAACGACATGTGCATATACCAGGACAAAAGCAAGATTATGAAGTTCTGCAAGGGAGGAAAACTATCGTCCAAGGACATGTTCACCTGTGAAAATCAAACGTTGGAACTCGTTCAAATACCTAGGAGTGACTCTACAGGTCTCCGGGCTGACTTTCACCAGACAGATAGAGGACAAAACCGTCGCCGCGATAATGGCCACAATGGAGATCCGAAACCTGACAACCCTCTCCCTTAGAACCGCAATGGCACTATATAAGCTAAAAGTCGCCCCAGTTGTGTCATATGCCATCGAGATGATATGGCCACACCTAAGCCACAAAAACCTACAGTCACTCGACAGAGCCGAGGTCAGATACGTAAATCGAGTGCTTTGCATCTCCAAATTCGTGCCAACACGACTTGCCTACCAGCTAGCAGGTGCTAGATCTTTAATTGAAGATGTAATGACTACCCACAACCTGGCATCAACCCCATCCTCCACTAAATTCCTTGAGGAACAACTCCTGAAAACAGATGAAATAAATCCGGAGTTCTATCGAACCCCGGCCATGATCAACCAAGAATGGAAAGAAGTAAACTTCGAGCTACGCCACATCTACACGAGAGGCGCAATACATGGGGTTCATCATCACATCAGTAACAGGAAGGGCTTTCATGAACCATCCATAGACTGTGTGTGTGTAATCTGCGGTCTACACTGCCCACCGTATCACCTGATTGAGTCCCACTATGCAACAGACTGAACGGTTGCTATATTGAGTAACATGATCCTACTTACTGTATGGCCATTGGCTGCAATAAATTATATTATATTAATGTAAGGTGCCCTTTGCTTGTGCTACCTCTGTAAAAAAATACATTCAATTCAGTTTCACCGTGTTTGAATTGATATGGTGAATCGATTTGCACACATACATCTGCAAACTATTGGGCTGATGACCTTGTAGTTCAGTCAAAAGGTGCTGCCCACAAAAAGGTATGTTGTTGCAAAATGTAGTAGAGATCAGATGATTAGGTTAGTCGTAGTTTGATTTAAGCTTTGAAAATTTGGGTGGTCGCCATTACGTTTTTTGTCAACATGGTGGCGATATAAAACATGACACTGAGGTGCCCTTTGCTTGTGCTACCACTGTACTAAATTTCGTTCAATTCGGTTCCACCGTGTTTGAAGAGATAGGGGGAATCGATTTTCACACATACATGGCCGCCATTCGCAAATTATTGGGCTGATGACCTTGTAACTTGGTCAAAGAACGCGGCTCACATAAAGATATGTTGCTGCAAAACTTGGTAGAGATTAAATGATTAGGTTGGTCGTAATTTGATTTAAGCTTTTTTACATTTGGGTGGCCACCATTACGTTTCCGTCAAGATGGCGGCGATATGAAACATGACACTGAGGCGCCCTTTGCTAGCGCTACCTCTGTACCACATTTCGGTCAATTCGATTTCACGTGTTCGAATTGATAGGGGGGGGACCGACATCAAACACAGACACATAGACACACAGACACACAGACACACAATTTTTGGCCCTGTGTAGATCTCATAAGTCTACTTTCATATTTTGCAAAAATCGAAAGTAGGCTAATATTACATTGAATAGACAGAACATAGATTTTCTCTCCAGTGTTAATCTTCTTATTTCACTTTTTTTTCAATCCCGATTCCAGACAACCCCACAAAACGATGGATGATATACTTACATCTTCAATGGGTGCTTGCCACGGTGGGTGAGTGGTTAACGTGTTGGTCTACTAACCCCCAGCTTGCAGGTTCGCTGCTGGCCGTGGTAAGTGATTTTTGAAAGGCGGCAAAAATACGACACTCATGTCATACGATGTTGGCATGCCAAGAACCCATTTGAATTCAGTAGTCCGTTTCATAATGACAAAATTAATCTCGGGAGTTTCCGCCTACACAAAGTTCCATAGATATCTAACCTCCTTGACTTTCATAGTGCTTCAAGGAACAACGAATTTCGACATGGAAGCTACCCTCTGGGTGTCAAATAACAAAGCTTGCACCCGGCACTCCAGACCATACGATATTATAAGTATTATTATTTTCAATGGGTGAGATGCAAAACTGGCAATCTCCAATTTTATTGTCTCCCGGTTAAAATGTTATCATATATTCCAGTATTCATGGGCTTAATGTCATTTATAAATCGAACAATACATTATAGAGCAATAACCATATTATTTTGTTACTTAGTTTCTGAGGTATAAGAAGTTCGTATCTCCTGTAAAATTATACTCTGTGGAGATTGCAGGTTTTGCATCTAGCACCCTTATTTCACTTTGAAAATCTCACATGCATTGACCGGGAATCGAACCCAGTCCACCTTGGTGAGAGGCCAAGAGCTTGACTGCTGCGCCATCATGCCCGTCATGTATAATGAATATAGAAGTTGCAAGTCAGTTAGTTAGTTAGTTATTGTTGTTTTAAGGGGCGGAACTACGAGGTCATCTGCCCCTCTTAACACAGATTAAAGAATACAAATTTTGAATTGAATTTAAAATTTTGAGGTGGACATCTAAATTTAAAAAGACCAAAAATTAATAAAACAAAAACAAAAAGAAATTAAATAAAAAACAAAATCATAAAAATAAACAAAAATTACGGAAAAAACAAAAACATTATCATTCAAAAACGAACAAGTCGTTGAGTCAATGTTCACTGGAAAATTTAGATTGCTGGCCCTAACCCTCTCTCACTTATAAAGCGGATGACGCGATCAGCAGCCACCGCGTCATCGGCTAATATAAGTTTGAGTGTCATCTGCAAACCGAGGTTTCTTCGTAAGTCAGCAAGATCCACACACTCGGTAAAAATGTGGGCCACGGTGAATACGGCTCCACAGGTACAAAGTGGGGGGTCTTCCCTTCTCATTAGGTACGAGTGGGTGGATCTTGTATGACCTATCCTTAGCCTACACAAAATGACGGACTCTCTCCGGGCCCGGAAGGAGCTCCGCCACACGCGAGTTGTTCCCTTGATCGCTCTCAGTTTACTGGGCAGTGGGTCAGCTAGCCACTGACTCTCCCAAAAAGCCAGAACTTGTAGGCGTAACTGAGAGCGAATATCTCTAGCGGGTACCTCCATTGGTCGAGGTGGTAGTGATACCGCCTCTTTTGCAGCTTGATCAGCTAACTTATTTCCCGTAATTCCCATGTGGCTCGGATGCCACAGAAAGGTGATTCGAGTGTCAGCGTGGCACAGCCCGGCTAGTAGGTCGTGGATTCGCTGCACTAGGGGGTGTTGCGGGAAACATGTAGCAATTGACTGCAACGAACTCAAAGAGTCGGTACACACGAGAAAATGGATTCGAGCATCCTGTAGTGCAAACTGCAGAGCTTCATAGATGGCAACGAGCTCTGCAGTAAACACACTACAGGCCTCGGGCAAAGAGATCTTGGTATTTGCACCATCAATAACGTAAGCACAACCCACTTTCTCGTCCACCTTCGAACCATCCGTGTATAGAATGCCAGCGTCCGGAAATTGGTGAACTATGCTGTGGAACTGCCTCCGGTAAACGGAGGCATCCGTGTTCACCTTAGGACCTCGGTGAAGATCTAACCGAATTTCCGGACGCGGGACTAGCCACGGAGGCACCTCACTAGATGTCCGGATCATACAGGGACCTACAGCCACTCCTATTTCAGTACACGAGCTATCAAGTCTAATACCAACCGGCCGAGTGGCACGAGGCCGGTTGGCGTAACCCTGGTGGTTTTGGGTACCGAAGAGAGCTTGATAGGTCGGGTGTTGCGGCATTTGACGCACATTGGCAGCATATGCTAAAAGCATATGTTGGCGTCTATAATTTAAAGGTGGAACACCCGATTCGGCGAGTAGGCTGGGTATCGGGCTGGTCCGGAAGGCACCGGTAGCCAGCCTAACGCCACTATGGTGGATACTGTCCAGCATTTTCAAGGTTGCCGGCCTTGCTGAACCGTATGCCGCAGAACCATAGTCTAGCCGGGACAGGACGAGGGCTTGGTAGAACCGTAGCAGCACCGCACTGTCAGCCCCCCATGTAGTGCCACTAAGAAACCTGAGCATGTTCTGTTTCCTGAGACATGTCATTTGCAATTGCCGTATATGGTGCTGCCACGTTAACTTGCTGTCAAAATGGAGCCCCAGGAAGCGATAAGTGTCAACCAACGGCAACGCAGCATCCCTGAGATGTAGTTCAGGGTGTAAATGTAGCCTCCGGAGCCGACAAAAATGGACGACGGAGGTTTTCGCTGCTGAAAAACGAAAACCCCGGTGGTGAGCCCACCTGTCGACCCGGTTGATAGCTAGCTGCAATTGCCGTTCCACGACTGCCATACTTCCAGAGCTGTAATGCAGAGCTAAATCGTCTACATACAGCGATGCAACTACCGCGGACCCGGCGGCGGCAACAATGCCATTAATGGCAATCGCGAACAAGGTGACACTCAGCACTGAACCCTGAGGAACTCCATTTTCTTGGGTATAGTATTGCGATAATGTCCTACCGACCCTTACACGGAAGAGTCGGACGGACATGAAATTCGCAATGAAAGTCGGTAAGTTACCACGGAGTCCCCACTTGTGAAGGGTGGAAAGGATCCCGTAGCGCCATGTGGTGTCGTAGGCTTTCTCGAGGTCAAAGAAAACCGTGACTAGGTGCTGCTTTCGGAAAAAAGCATCCTGTATGGCGCTCTCAAGTCGCACCAGATGGTCAGTGGTGGACCTATGAGAGCGAAATCCACATTGGTACTCAGACAGGAGACCTTTATCCTCCAAGAACCACACCAGTTGACGGTTCACCATCTTTTCGAGCAGCTTACATAGGCCATTTGTCAAACAAATGGGCCTATAGCTGCTTACAAACTTGGGATCTTTTCCAGCCTTAGGAATCGGTATCACGATCCCCTCTCGCCATTGAGATGGAAACTCCCCTTCAAACCAAATACGATTAAAGAGGATCAACAGTTGTTTTATACTGGATTCGCACAGATGCTTTAACATTTGATTATGTTTGTTATCCGGTCCAGGAGCCGTATCCCTGCACAGTGCAAGCGCACTGCGCAGTTCCCATTCAGAGAATGGTACATTATAGGACTCCGAAGCAGCAGTGGCAAAGGACAAGGGGTGAGTCTCTGCCTCCCGCTTCAGAGTCAGAAATGTAGGATCGTAACTCCCGGAGCAGGATACATCGGAGAAGTGCGAGCCAATGCTGTTGGCAATGGCGAGATGGTCCGTGATGATGTCTCCATTGATGGACACTCCGGGTATCGACAGTGATGTCGGGAGTCCGGAGATCCGACGAAGCTTAGTCCACACTTGAGATGATGGAGTATGCGCCGTCATGGACGACACATACTTTTCCCACGTCGTTTTCTTACTCTCCCGAATCAGATATCGGGCTCTGGCACGCATCCTTCTGAAGGTAATAAGGTTGGCCATGGTGTTTTGCCTCGGATAGCATTTGAAAGCACGTCGACGATCTTTAATGGCTGCTGCAATCTCGGCTGTCCACCAAGGGACAAGCTTCCGGCGTGAGTTTCCGGATGAGGAAGGTATTGTTTCCTCAGCAGCAGCCAAAATACCATTCATTATGTGAATGGTATGATCGTCGACACTCTCAAAGGTATCTTCGGCAAACACCGCATGTGCCGTGAAAGTTGGCCAATCAGCCCGACGGAGAAGCCATCGACTTGGTAACTCGATGGCTCTTTGGTTCGGAAGAGTAACGATAATTGGAAAATGGTCACTATTACAAAGGTCATCGTGTACACCCCACTGTAGCAGGGGAACCAGCGCACGGCTGCACAGGGTAATATCGATACTTGAATAAGTACCGTGTGCAATAGAGAAGTGCGTAGGTTCCCCTGTGTTCAACAGACACAGGTCCAGCCGCCTGATCACCCTCTCAAAATCTCTCCCTTTACCGCTAGAGGTAGCGGAGCCCCAGATGGTGTTGTGGGCATTAACATCTCCCAGAAGGAGAAAAGGAGGGGGGAGCTGAGAGACTAGATCCACCAGCTGGTCGTAATCCGGCTGAGAATCAGGCGGGATGTACACGTTACATACTGTTGCCATTACTGGCAACGAAGTACGAACTGCAACTGCCTCTAGCTGAGTACGCAACGGCACCTCTTCACTAAAGAGGCTAGAGTGGATGAGAGTGCAGACGCCACCAGCGGCCACAGCTCCGTCCACCCGGTCTCTAGAGAAGAGTTTGAAGTGACGCATTGTTGTCTCATGTCCAGGACGAAACCTGGATTCCTGAAGACAGACAATGGTAGCCGAAAACGAAGATATTAATTGCCGTAACTCAGTGAGATGAACAGAATAGCTATTACAGTTCCATTGTAATAGTGCCATGGTGTGGACTTAAGTATAAGTGGGTCTTCTACTTATGCTTGACCGTTTGCCACCCTTCCCCATCTCTAGTTGGAGATGATGGAGCAGGAGAGCACACCTCAATCTCCACATCTCCTTCCGAAGATGAAGAAAATGGAGCGGGCGCTCTCTTGGGTTGCGCGCGGTCGTCGTCGGACCTCACGAGTCTCGCTCTTGGAGAAGAGCGAGAGCGGTGTCTAGGGACTTTCTCCCTGTCCGAAGACTGGGTACTTGTCCCCGACACACCCCGAGCATGCTTCTTTCTAGACCGACGCAGACGTCTATTCGGGGAAGTAGGTGGTCCCTTCCCCACAGACGTCAGGTCGTTGCAAAACGAGGCCGCTCCAGCTGGCACCGCTCCTTTGGTGATGGTAGGAGCGGAATGGCCAGCAGATGGCTGAGCTGCCTTGTATACAGGAGAGGAAGAGAAACGGCGCTGAACCGCCCCTCTCTTCTCCGCCGATGATTTATTTTTCCTATAGGGGAGTTCCTCCACACTAATGGGTTTGGCTTCTGCGGGCATCACTCCCTTGATGGTCGAGGGAGCTGAAGGCCCAGCAGATGAAGGAGCCATCCCATCAGCCGGAGGTCGAGAGAGACGGCGCCGCTCCATCCCCCTCTTCTCCACTATCTTTGTCTTATCAGGTGGGCTGGATGACGATCCAGCCCCAGTCGCAGAAGTCTTCTTTGCCTCGTTGGCAGGGGAAGACTTCTTCTCCGACCGTTTCGGAGAGGAAGATGACTTCTTCTCCGATTGCGCCGGTTTAGATGGTATAACCGGCGCCTTTTTCACAATGGCCGAAGAAGGTTGTGTAACCTTCTTCGAGCTGACAGGTCTCGCTTGGACAGCGAGGGGAGACTTTACGATCTCAGAGTAGTTCGTCGTCGAGGGTACAGCACGGGGAACGAAAGTGGCAGGGGTGATAGGTGGCGTCACCTTAGCCGCTAAAGATACCGGAAATTCGGGTGCAGTCATATCACGGTATCTCTTTCGAGCGTCGTGATATGAAAGCCGATCCAATGTTCGGATTTCTTGGATCTTTGCTTCCTTGCAGAACTCAGGGCACTGCTTCGACCGCGGAGAGTGACTTCCTTGGCAGTTAGGGCACGTCGGGGGAGGCGTACACCCCACACCGTCATGTGTCCCCTTGCCACACTCTCTACACACCGCCTTGGCAGTGCACCTGGCAGAAACATGACCGAATTTCTGGCAATTGTAGCAGCGCATAGGTGGAGGGATGTACGGTCTAACGTCGCAATGGTACGACGTGACCTTCACCTGCCTAGGGACTACTTCACCCTCAAAATGGAGAATGAAAGCGCCAGTATCGACGCTATCATTTCCAATTTTCCGGGTGATGCGCCTAATCCTGGTGACGCCTCGCTTCCCCAGATCCCGCATCAATTCCGCGTCGCTGTTTAAAATGAGGTCGCGATGGAATATAACTCCACGGACCACATTCAGCGTATCGTGCTTCTCAACCTTAACGGGAATTTCGCCGAAATGCGTGCATTCCAGCAACGCTTCGGTTTGCTGCCGGTCAACGGTATGCAGCAGGAGCTGCCCGTTCCGGAGCTTGGAAATCCCGTTAAGGTCGCGATATTTCCCCTCGATTTCCTCTGAAAATAGGATCGATTTTACCTGTTTAAAATCTCCCCCGTCTGTCCTGGTAGCTACCAGGTAGCGAGGAGACCTGTCAACAGGGAACTTCTTATTAAATGCCTCATCCCAAGGCGTATACACCTTGGGATTCGGTCTACACTCCAGAGACGGCTTTTTAAGGGTGCCACCCTGTACAGGTGTCCGTGATCGCTTACTAGGCATCCCGGACGAAATCCTCCCCGAATACTGCACACTCCCTAACAGCATGCATGTTTGTTTCTATTGGTCAAACCAGAGCTGGGACCAGAAAACCAAAATCGTCCTTTATAAGGCCCCCTCTAAGTCGCCTTTTACGACAGGCAGGGGATACCGTGGATGAATTCTGCCCTCCCCATCCACAGAGGGAAGTTGCAAGTCAATGACTTTACAAAACAATTTAGAGATGAAAGAATAATTATCTGAGTGCTGTTGAGAGAAATGGTTCAATAAGTCAAAATTTAATAATTTATAATGAAGGAGGTGTGATTCAATAATATTTTTTTCTAATATATTTAAAAATAATAAAAACAGATCTGTTACAAATATATTTAATTCATTTGAAGATTGCTTTTCGAGAAACATTGAGAGTCGTAGTCTATAAAGAGATCACTACCCAGTCATATGGATTGAGTTTTGTGGTGTGACGCAGGATTAGCGTAACGTGGCCCTATGGTGGTTAATCTTAGCTTAAATGAGAACTGAACGACCATCATAACACAAATTTACCCAAAAAGATGAGTCACATCCTTTTACCACCACATCTTTTCACCAAAAAGTAGAAATTACCTACCGGTCTAGTAAACGAATTTCTCTCAGTCGGTCAAGAGTTAAATGTGCTCAATTAAATTGGGCAGGGATGACAGTTATCTACCCACATCTGCTCTGTCTGTCGGGTGGTCACCCCGGATGCTGGTAGGATCTTCAAAATGTACCACCGTATGTTGTGTAGGTAGAACCTCTCCAAAAACCAAGAGAATGTTATAGGCCTATTGAGGCGTACTGAGCTAGATGAGGAGTTAGGACCAATTTTAATGTATAAAACAAGATGTTCAGCAAAGAACATATAGCCTACTTTCTCCTAAATGTATGGGTATATTTATAACTCTTTGTCCTCATCCCTAAAACCACCTCTACCACCATGTAGTGTTTGTTTTCTTTTATATTAATAATTAGCCAGTAAGTGTCAAAATCAATATTATATACTTTATGATGATTGAATAACAAAACTACTAACTTATTGTAATGCATTCACGTCCGTTAATCTCTATATTAAGCCAGCCTGCAAACTTAAGGATCTATCGTTTTGGATACCTTTCCCTTAAAAAATCCGCGCCAATCACAGTAGGTTGGTGCTGCGACCTAGCTGTGAATTCATATTTATCTAGTACGCCTCTGGGTGTTCAACGAGTAGGCAGTTTAAAGCAGCCATGAGGGAGGCGATCCAACTGGCAGTGTTTAATGATAGAGCGTACAGTCACTCGTCCTGCTAGAAGGACCTTCCGGAAGTACTTTTGTACACAGCGGTGCGTCCTTCCAGCAGGACTTTGGACCCTTATGGCAAATGTTTGAACTGGCCTTCCAGCAGGACGCGTCCTTCCGGCAGTACTTTGGGTTATCAGAGCGTAATAATATTGCAGTTCTGGTACTGGGCAAACAATAAAAGTCTGTAAATATTCTAAAATATTCAATATGACTCATATTGACTAATACAATAACTGTCTCTTAACAACATATTGACTCTAAAATATATAAACGTATAAAGTATAAACGTGTTTTCTTATAGTACAGAGACTAAATAAATGTATGAGCGACGGCGCGTCCATCACTCGAGAATAAATAAATTTAAAAAAGCCTAGTTGTGTTTTTGTCAATATCCCACTGCACAGTTGCACAACTACACGTAATTTAAACTACAGTACCATGACATTTACTGATATCATAATTACTAGCAAATAACGAGCGACTCCATGCATCTCCGCTGTTTGGAGCATCGAAATAGGTAGCAAAAACATAAACACAGTCACCATTACGTATAATCGCCGCCATTACTGAACGGTCAGAGCTACCAACTTCAGACTTGCATGCGCTGATTCGTTACATTTCCCTCTATATAATGGAAAAAAGAACGGCCCTTCCAGCAGGACGCTTCGTCCTCATATAAGCAATTGAATTACGTACTCAAATGAGGACCTAACTTCCTGCCGGCAGTGCCTTGTACGTTCTATCATTAAAGGTAATCGGAGCGCGATCGTGGCTAATAGTCGAACTACCAGTATTACAAAATTGCCATACTTTAGGAGGCCAGGTATTGACACAGCGGTATATTTGGAACAATACTACCCACATAACCCACAAGAGGACAGCACCGTACAGAGACATTAAGAAGGCTGTGGTTGATAACACCGTGTATCTAATTCTTCTATTCTCCTTTTCGTAATGTCTTCTGTTTATGTGCAATGCTGGGACTGTGATTTTATTAATAAACGAGTGTATACATTAGCCTCCCCTTTGAGCTAAATGACATTTTATTCAGTATCTGTGAAAAGAGCTTGTGCACATCATTTGTAAAAGAATTCAAGAAAAAAAAAGTCAACTGTAGCAGTATTCGATCCCCAGTCAACTGCGTGACAGGCTAACACGCTAGCCCAGAGCTAAACATATCCGTAACATCATGGCGATCTTAATTGATATCTTAGATTCAACCTGTTGGCAAATAATGACTTGAAATAAACTATTTCTTCACCGCAGTACATCTTCATTATAGATCATTTCATACAAATTTTATATTATTGTATCAGTAGGGTATATCGCATACAACATACTAAAACTACTGAAATATAAGACAGGCTCATGAGGACAGCTGCCATCTTGTCGTGTGGCAGATACAGCTCAGCTCTTTTAAGCCAGTCATACAGAATAATATTATAATATTAAATTATAATAAATAACGGATCACGACCTTCAGGATAGCTTAAACCACCCTAGGCTTGATAATCTGAATTGGTGGGTCTTAAGCTATTGATTATAATGGTTGCATAATTCACACGGCCACCATCCTGAAATGGCAAGGCCGATGACCTTGAAGTTTGGGTGAAAGACGCGTCCTATATAAAGGTATGTTGTCACCAAATTTGGTAGAGATCGGATGATTAGTTTAGCCGTAATTTGAGTTTACGTTTTGAACGTTTGAGTGGCCGCCATTCAGTTTTGGTAAAGATGGCGGCGATATAAAGTATGACACTGAGGTGCCCTATGCTAGAGCTACCTCTGTACCAAATTTCGTTCAATTCGGTTTCACCGTGTTCGAATTGATAGGGGGGGACAGACATTCAGAGTACACTCACTCACTCACACACACACACACACACACACAGACTCACACACACACATACACACAGACAGACACACAATTTTTCGCCCTGTGTTGATCTCATAAGTCTACTTTCATTTTTTGCAAAAATCGAAAGTAGGCTAATAACCTAAGTGTTCGTCTGGTATAGTCCATCTACTGTAAGTTTGCACTTTTTTGACAGTTCTCGCGGGAACGAATACTCCTACAGAACATATCAATCCGCCTCTACCACGTGCATTCCAGCCAATGAGCTATCACCCACGTGGCAGCCAGCAATGGCCGCTGTATTCCGTCAAGGTGTCAACAGCTGTTATGAGTTGCCTAATCATACAATCATCTCGCAATATCAATTCATTGCCCTTTTTAAAGGAAACTTGTATTTCTTTGTGACATTTATCAAATAATCGTTCTAACAGCACACCCACTGACGGCTCGCTGACAGAATATTGTTACATCATTGGACGCGCTATGACCAAGACCTTGGCTATGACAGAGCAGCTGATAACTTACATGTGAGAGTGGAATTATTTTTGACCCATCATTTCACAGCTCGAGGAAAATGCTTACTAAGGAATGGTGTAAGATGTCCTTAAGACGATACGATCATTACTTGACCTGTTGGATTGATATTAAAATAAAACGTACGAAACATTTCACCATGTAAGTTAATTTTATATAGGCTAAAAAACAACTCATATTTTAGGTCTACTTCTTTGCACAAATCATGCCATATGAAAATTATTCACCAGGCCAATGTCCTTAGGGAAATAAATTGTTCTGCTGACATTTCTTTTACCTTCAAAAAGAAGGAAATACAATAAATATCATGAACAAGAAATTCCGACTCGATAGTCAAACCAAAGATGTCCGACCTGGAGACCTCTTGGGCTACATATTTACTCAACATTTAAGATAACCACTATATATTTATCAGAAAAATGAACACGCGTTCAAATGGAAATAATACTTTCAGACGGTTTTGCGCACTATTATCAATTATAATTATTATTATTTAATATAATTAACGCGTTATTTTCTCAGGCGGATGAACACAGTAAAGCGTACATTACCAACCGCACGCCCATCCCACGAGCACGTGGTAGTTCAGTTTGATAATGCAACTTTTCAGTTTGGCCGTCAGAATATGTTGCCAATATATTCACAATTTCTGGGACAAGCGAAAAAAAAACCTGAAAAAAACTTACATGTGAATAAAACATGTATATATTTGTTATGGACTACAGGTTATAAATTGAGTCATTCCTTATGAAGGTTGGCAACCCTAGCAGTCAAAAAGGTGCAAACTTACAGTAGAAGAACTATAGCGTTGAGAACTTCAATAAGGAGTATACTGATTCTACCGGATGCTATCACTACGTTCATTCCACTTAAAATTGCATTACATTAACAAGACATAAAACGATTGGAATACTTAAGGGTATTTTGGCATTGATTTCCTCTCTGAGCCAGTACAGCAATACTAACCCTATGAGTAATACCGTTCACAACATACACATCTGTTAATCCAAAAAAGACCGGTTCCGTTGCTAGATGGTTAGCGCACTAGGCTTTGGCCGAAAGTGCCCCGGGTTCGATTCCCGGCCGAGTCATCAGGGATTTTAAACTCGTGGGGTTAATTCCCTTGGCTCGGGGACTGGGTGTATGGGCCGTCTTCATCTTCACAACATCCCCATTACGACGCGCAGGTCACCCACGTGCGTCAAATAGAAAGACCTGCACTCGGCCTCTCCGGAGGCCATACGATCGTCATCATCACAAGAAGAAAAAGGCATGGATTATTTACACACTTCACAAACATTTGGCCGTAGGTCTAATTGAACTTGATAATGTTCTGTCTGATGAACGAAACATTTCAGTCAATTACCCCCTCCTCATTTTCTAGAACTGTATACTGTATAATTAATCCACGTAATATTTCACAGATTACCAAGTGTAAGTAGATAATAGTTATAATGTCCTACCCAAATTAATTGGTCACACTAATATGTTTACCGACTTGAATTCGTTTACATTACTAGATTATACAGAGTGTTTAGTTTTTATGTAACGGAGACCCTCGCTTACCCGCCCGCCCGTGGCGCGAGCCTGTCTCCCGCCACGCACTTTGCCGTCATGCGGCGCCCGTGCAGCACTGAGTCATTGAGTATAGGAATGTGTACTTACCTAGTTCTCAGCTGGTGCTGAAAATGTTCGCCATTCACTGCTACACATCGCTGGCACCTTTTTATGAAACTGGCATTTACTCTCTGAAGTTCCTCAGCACCGATTGACTGTATTTCAGCTGTAATATAGTCTTTAAGCTCATTTGTAGTGTAAGGGTTTCTCGCATACACTCAATTTTTAATCGTCCCCCACAAATAAAAGTCACATGGTGATAAGTCTGGGCTTCGCGGGGGGCACACGTTCCGACTTATAATCCTCGTACCGAAAATTCGACGCAATTCTGTCATGGATGCTTCGGCGGTGTGAGCAGTGGCAGAATCTTGTTGAAAATAAGTTGACAATCACTCTCCGAAAGTCAATTCGTCAAAAAATTGGTCAAGGATCACATTGAAGTACAAATTGAAGTACAAATTCCTATACTCAATGACGCAGTGCCGCACCAGCGCCGCATAACGGCAAAGTGCCTGGCGGGAGACAGGCTCGCGCCACGGGCGACCGGGCAAGCGAGGGTCTCCCTTACATACAAACTAAACTCTCTGTAAATGCAACACTGAAATATGGCTTCTAAAATTCCCATTACCTACCGGTGCCATAAATCCTACCGGAAATCTTCAGGAAACGTGCGCAGACATTACAGTGGAACAGGTATTTCCCGCTCTACAAATCCACTGTTAATTGCTGGTATTACGTGCATTCATAAAATTACATAACATGTTTTCGTACGCCCCTCATTAGAGCAGTAAAATCCCAATGGAACACGGTGTCGATTCAGATTATACAGCACGAGCTTGTGTTTACATGCGAGTATGTTATCAGGATACAGTCCAGGCGCGCTATGAATATTGCACGAGCAAACGAATGGCAGAACCGCGGGTATTACTAATGCATGAACGACACAGTCAGGCGCGACAATGGGACGGTAGTACAGTATATTATCACACAGTGCTGTACATGAAACTATGTGCTGACATGCCACATACAACGTGTAAACCTCAAATGTTTAGTCTGCAATATGAACGCTAGCTAATGAAGGCAACGCCCTTAGTTTCCAATATACTCAAAAAGTTAGAGGAGAAAGAGTAAAACGTTCTGCTTTAACCCTCTACCAGTGATGTGAAGACTTTGTATCATACTATTGTTGTGGAGTCGGAAAAGATACCATAAGAAACTGATCACAAATACCTATTATTTCAACTATTTAAAGAGAATATGCATATATTCTAATAATTTGCACCTTCTAGAATACAAACAATGATAAAGCAATATTGTTAATAATGAAAACATTTAAAGGAATGCACTATATATTTACTGCTTCATTCGACCTCCTCCTCCACACCAGAGTTTCTCAAAGTCCTGAACACCACGGATCCACACCTAAAAGAGTACTGACATCGCGGATACCCACACAAACACATGAAACATGTCTATTTCTAGTCTACAATGATACATGTTTGTTTGGTTTCTCAGTTTAGGAGCTGCGACAACGTGGTAATGTAGCCCCGTGTACTTTGGGGGTGTGTAGAATCTGTCTGATAACCGTTGTCAATTGTGATGGCTGTATTAGTGTGTATTACCTGTAAATTAGGTAAGGTATGCAGACGATCAATTTCAAGTAGTTCCTACTTTTGCTACCAAATACTACCGTCAACGACCCCTAGCTGCGAACTTGGTTACTAGATGCCACCACAACTGACACCTGGCGGCGAACGTTGGAACTTAATAGAGCGTCAATCAAATCTAATCTACAAATTTAGCTTCACACAATTGTAGTTAGGCTAGTGGAAGGTTTTCTTACATGCCATAAATCTATGACATGGGCCCGCCGGCCGGCTTCACTTCCCCTCCGGAAGGCATACTGAGGGATTTTTAACGCTCTTAAAAAATCCGACGACTTCGGTCGGGATTGAATCCGCGATCTTGGACATGGAAGCTCAGCATGCTACCAACTAGGCCACCGAAGCCGCCACAGTGATACATACGGTAGGCTACCTCTCGTATTTTTGGCGTTAGCAAAGGCACAATTTGCCACTGCTACCGGCCTACTAAACGCTGGGATTAACTCAGTGTAATAATTTAGGAACCTTATCATCTAGCCATTATTGTGTTCAAACCTGTATTTGGAAATAAAGCAGTCGTGGGCATTACTTAGGTAACAATCCGACATTTTGCTTGAGTTATGAATAGAAAAGGACAAGAGAAAACCATTTACAAAAAAGCTGAGTCATAAAATCCACCTCAGTCAGTGAACCTCATGACAGTCAGTGAAACTTGCTCCAGCCCAAAAATGATAACCTGATTTAACCCAATAGGCGTGTCAGTTGATTTTTGGTATCAGCCATTCCCCAGCCTACAAAATCATATATGACATTCTGAAAATCTGTCAAGTGTAAACTACTTAAATATAGGATCCCGCTAGCTTACACCAGACCACCAGCCCCATAACCTGGAAATAAGACTAAACCACATTTTCTACTACAAGAGGAAGTGAAAAAAGTTTCTATTTCTAATGCATGACTGAAGACGAGAGGTCTATGGGCATTGGATGCATGAGACATTCGACAAACGGAACTGGTAGCCATATATAAGGTGCCTTCAAAAAGTAACGAGCCGGAGACATAACTACAGAAACCAGCACCTGTATGTTAGAAGTATTGGCCTTGGCTGTTGAGGCATTTGTCCCACTGTGACACGAGGCGGTGAATGGCTGTCTCATAAAATTCCCTGGGCTGCGCTGTGAATCAGTTCCGCACGTACAGTATAGCTGGACTTCGGCACCCGAGGTGAATCGTTGGTCCCGCAGAGCCCTTTTCAGGGGACCAAACATGGCGTAATCAAAGGGAGAGAGGACTGGACTGTATGGAGGGTGGCCGAGAACCTCCCATTTGAATTTCTGCAGGAGTGCCGCGATTGTGTTGGCCGTATGAGGTCGTGCATTGTCGTGGAGCGACCACGGCGGCTATGGCGTTCACTGTCACTCGGCGGTCCTGGGTAATGAGTGCATCAACCAGCTGGACGTTGTCATTGGTAATGCAGGGGGTGCCCCAGACCTGGCATAATCGGCTAACGACACCCGTCCTTCCCTGAAGCGCTTGTGCCACGCCTTGACCCTTGCAAGGGACATGCAGTGTTCGCCGTACACTTGTGACATTCGGCGATGAATGTCCGTTCCCTCTACTCCTTCCGCTGTCGGAAACCGAACAACACCTTTTTGCTCTTCGGTTGACGGCTCCATGTCACTGTTTGCTATGAGACTGGCGACGTTGGACGATTGATGCATGCTGCTGCTCGCTTTGTATCGTCACGTGACGTGCACGCGTGTCCTCTAGCGACAGGCTGTAACCATCCACGGACTGGTCGGAACCACACCTCGTTACACACGACACGATTAGCCGATGTAATTACCGGTTTGCGCATTCCAGCCTCCGACTTGTTACTTTTTGAACGCTCCTTATAGCTATCCTCAGATAAAAGCGTCAGGACTACGTTTCTTACCTTCTCAATTTGGCAACAGGTGAGGCCGACTTCTTCTCTATGTCGAAAGGAATCAGAAAACATACTTCATAATCAATGTCGACCTTGAAGCTACCGCAAAAACGCACAGACAGATATTTGGCCCGAAAAGCTGGCCAATACTCCATTTTTTAAATGCGAGTAATTCTTGGAATGTGTAACTTCCTGTGTTAGTCTGTAGTTACTATGGCGCCGGGTGTTACGAAATGCCACACAGATGGTATAGAAGGGGAGCGTACGAGCCTCGAACCCAAAAACGGAGAACGGAGGAATTCTCCCACTGCCACTCAGAGGGACGGGTGGACCCTTAAACTGTGTCAAGTGTACTCGCATTATGAACTAGATGGAGATCAACTATGAAATGAAAACACGTTTCATGTAAAGATCGAAAACCGAAAGATAAATTTAATATAAAAGAAACAGTAACAGGAATATCAAAAGGGGAACGAGGAGCGCATGAAATGGAGTATCGAGATGATTACTAGGGTTAGAAATAAAATATAAATTAACAAAATGTAAACACACGCATAAAATCAATTAAAGTATATAAAATAGAGAAGACATGGAAGTAGAGATGACCTAAGGCACTGGCATCGTAGAGGGTTGGAGTTCGTTTGATAATCAATTCAATTTAAAAAGGGACAGTAAGTATAATAATAAATTAACAATAATTAAAATAGTAGCTTTGTTCCACCACAGGCTAACTACAGGAATGTAGTTAGAAGAAATATTCTAAGAATCTTATGATGTCATATATCCCATGAACAGTCTAACCAACCACCCTTAATACAACGCATATCACATCATAACAACAACCCACAGGAAATATAAAACGGCACGAGGAACAAACCAAATTCACAAGGAACACTACAATAACAACAACCCGGACTTCACTAAAAACATGACATGACTTACCCAAACCTTAAAAGAAATATAGATCAGTTCAGCGTTAACCACGAAAATGACAAGACTGCAAGGAACGACCCAAAATATAACAACGAACTAAAATGATTTCATCAACTTCAAGAATAAATCTTGTTCACGAACGAAAGCACGAGATTGAACTATCTAACGCGAAGTAAGATGAGTCTCGAAATCAGTCTCCGGATATTTGAAAACAGGTCACATATCACCACTAGAAAGATTAATCAATACATCCCATTTAATAACGTCAAGGTCACGCGCTGTTTCTTGACTGGATTCAAAACAAAACACAAGAAAACAATTACCAAAAACGACCCAGTGCCCAGTCAAGACCCAGATTAATGAAATATATTTATCCTCCCACAATAATTAGTCCAGAACCGTAATTAGGATATGAAACATATTTCCATTACAAACATAATGTTGTCAGGCCTGTCCCAAAGGGAAAATCAAAAAACCCCGAAGGCCTTCGCGAGGGCAGATTGACAGACAACGCATAAAACCAAACGGCCCCTTAACCCAAAACAAACTGATGTGCGTTCCGACCCATAAGGAAGGTCATCTGAGAGCAATGAACGGCACACCTACCACGTATGGCACATCCCTTAACTCATGAATCCAAAAATAACTTAAACACTAAAGCAACCAACTCCCAAAAACCCATGAAAGGTCCTATACCCTCGCAGAGAATTAAGGGTTAGTAAGAAACACATTTCAAAAACATAATTATGTTTCATGACAAAACAAAACGCAGAGAAAACACGCACTAAATAAAATAAAGCAAAACGAACAGAAACAAACAACAAAAACAAGAAACCCTTAAGACATTAAACCCCTTAAAAGCAAGCAACGCGATCCCTCACTACGTATGTATATTATAAAAAAGTCAAGGACATCAATGACGGACAAGATTAACCTCAAAATAATTTGAACGAACTCCACCTCTGTCTACATTAGAAAGGAAGGGACACGTTAACACTGAAAGTTGGAGGGCATGTTTTAGTAACCAATACTTCTTCTTGTAGCTCATGAATGATGATACATTTTAAATAAATATTAATAAGATCAGACTTACCGTTTCCGGAGATGTTCTGAAGTTCACAGACGACAGCTCCAAATACTTATCTATGCTCAAAACTGGTCTCCCGCCAAATGACAAGGACGAATACAGAGATACAACTGAGAACGGTTTAATCATAAACTTAGTTTCGAAACGCATCAAACAGATTAATTTACATCTGGTCATCATGGCTCTCAGTTTTCTTCTCGTAATAACAATTCCCGACATATCTATTCTTAGGCCAAGTTCTTTTGGTCGAGATGACATTCTTTTTGCTTGCGCTTTTCATTTTACGAGAAATTGCCGGTTAATACGATAGCTTAGACTTTCAAGTAATAACCGCTAGATGGAGAAAGCACCAAAGTTAGGATCTTAGAATTAGTAACGGGTCAGTTACGTCTCTCGTGTAATCCTCCTAAAGCTTCTCTACTGGCATGAAATAACTCTGCATTTGTGACTGTTGTAAGGTGTGTTGTGACTTGAAATGGGGTGAACATTATGGATTCTGAAGATCTGGGTATGTGCTGTTAATTATAATTAATATCAGTCATTAATCCTCTTTTCTGAGTGAATAGGCATGTTTGGCAGGTATGGCAAAGTGTAAACAATTACTAGCGCAGTGGGGTCTGCCATCCTAAAGGAGACGTCAGCTGACTTCTGCCACGCTTGAGGAGTTAGTAAAAGACTGATCAGATTGTTACTTCAGTTAAGTACTGCTAAAGATAATATGCAGGATATCGTAAGTCACTAACAATGCAAGTTCATTGGTTAGAAAGATATTATAACTAAAGGAACCCATGGGACTATAAGACCCAACGCGACTAACGAAGAGTTCAAGAAAAGATGGCTTGCTTCACACAAAATTAAAAAAGACCTTCTTAAAAAAGAACCAGCAAACCTTTCTTAAAAGAAACAATACATTTACTGCTCTCAAGCGCAGGATGGATTAGCATGATCCCTCAAGCTTAAAATGGCGATGAAGAGGAGTCCCCAATAGGATCAGACTGCTCCGATGAACAAGACTGGAACGCATCATCTGAATAATACAGTACAGAGTATTGCAGCGAAGAAATGAGGATTCTCATTATAATTCCATTATGTTGTTTTATTCATTGTTTAACTTATGTAAATATTTTGTTATCCTAACACTAAGTTCTCTATTGTCATAATAATAATGATCATAATTGTTGTTTTAAGGGGCCTAACATCTAGGTTTTAGGCAATACAGAAAATACCACAAGATAATTTTGGGCAATTTTTTGCATGAAATGCCCCTGTGAGCGACAAAGAAGAAACCTTGGGTATGAACCATGTTCAGTTTAGCCATCGACAAGATAAATTTCAGTCATGATCGAAAACGTGCGACCCTTAGGCACATAGGAGCGTCATTCTATGAATACGATTCATGATGGTAGTGTGTATCTGAGAACGTGCGACTTTGCTTCTAAGATTGATTCATTAACAAGCCTTTGTTCACAGTTTCCAGAAGCTTTATGAGCGTGCATTTGTTGCAGAGGATTGAGGTTGATTTGATGACAAATAACGGTATGTTTTAATTACTGTTAATTTTATACAATTCGCCGAAATTCTTTAGCAAACATCATGTTTCTGTGTATGCTATTGCCATCTATATTACAGAAAAATTGCTACATGGTGTAAAGTTAGACGTTTATTTTGAATCTTTTCTATTTGTTGTTTGGTGTGTGAGAGCAGAGCTTATAATGACAATATTGCCATTTCAATACATTTACTACTGTTTGCTGCTCGAACCAATTAATATTTATACGCATACTTGGCGTGCATCACGTTTATATGTTTACTAACCAAAGAGAAACAATAAATATACTGTATATGTCGAATGATTGGAAATGCAGAATCGTATATTGAGAATGTTTTTCATATGTAATTTATCGAATTCGTAGTAGTCTAACGTTTCTAATTAAATGTTTTATCTAATCAAGTAATCAATCCTGTAATGCTCAAATTGTAATTATAAAACAGAAATTCCACATGACTACGGATACTCCATGCTGAGTGCCTAGCACTCTGTACCTGACTGATTTTATTTTCTTTTTGTGGGACTAACTGATTAATCTACCTAATATTGACCAAATTTCATTCCTCAATTCCGTATGAGGACCATTCAAAATGAAACGAGCCAGAGGCTACAAATTAACAAGTAGTTCTGTGAAGAACTATACAGCCTATTTTCATATATCCTGCTCATGTTAATTGCCTCTATCAACATACAAAATTTCAGTTTAATTGCTGTAACAGATTCGTAGATATTGAGAACCATCTAAATATTTCATATGGTCGCCAGGATGGATTTTTATTTTTGTACTATTACATTAAGATTATTGTGTACGTGTGGTATTCAAACTTCAATCGCATGATTAGAACACAAGAAGTAAAAACGAGATTTTAAAATTACGCACACCAGCCATCTTGTGATTATGCAAACAAATGAAATAAATTACACGCCAGGGGATAAACATTTGTATAAGCATTTAACGTGCAACGTTTCACGGCACTCGGATAGTTAATTCGCGAGAAACGTCCATTTAAATATTTATACTTCGCGTCGCCGCCATGTTGGATTTGTGCTCACCAGGTTACTAAAAGTCCTATAGGTGAACATATGTTCATTGTCTCTATGAACATAAAAAAAATCAGTTTGGTTGCTGTAAAAGATTCATAGATATTGAGAACCGTCTAAATATTTCGGAAGCTCGCCATTTAGGATTGTTATATGTATAGGCCATAGAGTTATGTACCATTCAAGGACAATTATTGCCTAGCTTCATTATTCAAACTTTCACTTCTATCGCATGATTAGGACACAAGAATAAAAACTTAATTTTAAAATTTCGCACAGCCGCCATCTTGAGGTTATGTAAACATTTGAATTAAATTAGATGGCAGTGCATTACAATCTGCAAAATCATTTACTGTACCACATTTCACTGCGCTCAGAGAGTTAAATCACGAGAAAGGTCTATTAAAATATTTCAAATTCGCTTGGTCGCCATGTTCGTTTTGTACTTTACAGGTTTATGAAGTATACATAGGTAAACTTGTATCAGTACCCTTTATCACCGTACAAAATTGCATGATGATATCTGTAATAGTTTCGGAGATATAGAATGTCAGTGAAATAATTCGCACAGCCGCCATTTTGAGGTTATGTAAACAATTGAACTAAATTAGACTCCAGTGCATTACAATGTGTATAAACATTTGCTGTACCAAGTTTCATTACGTTTGGATAGTTAAATCGCGAGAAATGTCTATTTTAAAGTCTCAATTTCGCTTGACCGCCATGTTGGTTTTCTAGTCACCAGGTTTTTGAAAGTGTCATAGGTGAACTTCTAGTAGTGCCCTTTATCACCGTACACAATTTCAGGGCGATATCGTTAATAGTTTCGGAGATATTGAATGCTAGTGAAATATTTCGCTCAGCAGCCATGTTGGATTGGTGAGACGGAACAAAATTTGAAGGGCACGGTCGATGTCGCTGGGAATAGTGCTATGAACTTACCGAGTTTCATTGAAATCGCTACAGACGTTTAGATTTTATTAGGGGGACACACACACCTCACACACACACACACACACACACGCACACACACACACGGACAAAAGGTGATCTCATAAGCCTATTTTTTTTCAAAATTGAAAATAGGCTAAATACCGCTAAACGGATCGTAACGCCCTGGCCTGGGGACGACGGCGTGGTCCCTAAGAGAGCACCGAGGTACCAAACTTGCCACTGGAGGGACATGGACACACACCTACGTGACGACAGAACGAGCAAGCACACGCGTCGACCGTCCACTGCACTCAGTCATGCAGAAACCAGTATCAACCCGAGTCAAAACGCCAAAGTCACCAGTGGAAGCATGCTGGCTCACCGCCACCCAAGAAGTTCAAGGCCGTCCGCTCAGCTTCTTTGACCAAAAGAGCATTGGACAAGGGTAAATGCGCAGCGATACTCGCTAAACATGATCTCCCTTCGCCCAGCAATTAAATCGAAACGACCAGGTCAGCTCACCCGCGGGATCATTCTTCTCCATGACAATGCAAGACTCCAAACAGCCAACGCAGTCAAGGAGCTCTTGCAGACATTCAAATGGGAGGTTCTCAGTCAGCCTCCATACTGTCCGGACTTGTCTCCTTGCGATTATGCCATTCTTGGTGAGCTGAAGAAGGCTTTGAGAGGCAAACGATTCATCTCGGACGACGACGTGAAGCAATAAGTTCGGAAATGGTTCACTACGCAGCCCCATGTATTTTACGAGACGACCATTCACCGTCGCAGAGGGACAAGTCTCTCAACAGTGCTGGGCAATACATTTGAAAGAACGGTACAGTTTTTCATTTTATAGCCTCCAACTCGTTTCCTTTTGAATGATCCTTATGTTTGAAGACCAACAACGTCGAGTCTCTTCTTATACCGTTTCCATTTTTCAAATTTTAATAAGATACCTGCCATTGTCATTTTTTAGGTTAATAGGTCCTGTGAAACTGTCAAGTCCGTAGCTACAGTGCCAGTTAGCTTACATAATAAATTGGTATTTTTAGAATTTTGTTCTCGCATTATGGAAATACTTGGGAATGAGTCCTGAGTGGTGTAAAAGACTAAATCTACCTGCCCGGAGAGCAGGAAATTTGGGTTCTAATCTGGAATATATTCCATTTTATGATCTTAATCAACTGGTTCCAAGGTTAACGACACATATTTCAGCCGATGGTCTAATACGGATTGTTTATTTACAGGCAGGGAAAGAGACGCTCAAGGTCCCAACCGCCTTATACGATACATCACCGTCATAAATTTGAAAATGTAACGCCTACATAATTTGTTATTGTGGTAAGACATTTCCCAGTGTTGCCTTAGTAAATGAAATATAATTCTTTTCAGTCGGTCAACACGATTGTACTCAAATTGTAATGGGTGTCGTTCCCTAAACCTGAAAGAAATTACATAAGATTAATAATCTATACTAGTATAATAAAGCTGAAGAGTGTGTTTGTGTGTTTGTGTGTTTAAACGCGTAAATCTCTGGAACTACCAGTCAGATTCGAAAAATTATTTTTGTATATGATAGCCACATTCAAGAAGAATAGTTTAGGCTATGTAGCATTATGCTACACCTCTCAGGTAACCATAAAGATTGATTTTTGTTCACTAAGTCGGAAGAACCAGCACTCACGGACAGCTTCAATAATACGTAAGTCTATTGTTTCCTGGCAATGCGTGCTACATCACGTCGACCCTATCAGTGTTCTGGTGCAGAATTGCGAGCTGCTTATAAATTGCAGTCACGGGGAGTAATTAGTGCAAAAATATTTATTAGGCCCCTTAAAACAGTTATCATCATGACAATAGTATGTCTCTGTATATGGGCGATGGTGTTGGTGCAGTATACTGAGGTTATCGGCTGCAATAAGCGTTGGTGCTTTCCGATCCTTATCCTTGAGCGCTCCTGTTCTGTAGTAGTATTCATTATCATTCATAAAACAAATAAATCCACCGGGCGAAGCCGGGAAGTACTGCTAGTTAATTATATAATGAGAATAAATAATCTCATGTAATTAGTGAGAATGAGAATAATCAATCTCATGTAATTAGTGAGAATAAAAAAATTAATCTCATGTAATTTCTTTCAGGATTACGGAACAACACTCACTACAATTTGAGTACACTTGTGTCGACCGATTGAAAAGCATTTACATTTTATGTGCATAATTAGGATTGACTGTTCTATTAAAATTAATAGACATGACTTGAGAGAAGTAGAGACATTCATATGGTTTCACAAAAGGGAAACAGGTGTCATAATTACCATATCTACAGACGAAGCGAACTTTTGAAGAGTTTATATCAATGATGGTAAGCCTCCGTGGCTTAGGCGGCAGCACGCCGGCCTCTCACCGCTGGGTCCGTGGTTCAAATCCCGGTCACTCCATGTGAGATCTGTGCTGGACAAAACGGAGGCAGACAGGTTTTTCTCCGGGTACTCCGGTTTTCCCTGTCAACATTTCATTCCAGCAACACTCTCCACTATCATTTCATTTCATCTGTCATTCATTTAATCATTGCCCCAGAGGAGTGCGTCAGGCCTCGGCAGCCGGCACAGTTCATATCCTCGCCGCTAGATGGGGGCTTCATTCATTCCATTCCTGACCCGGTCGGAGACTGGAAGCAGGCTGTGGATTTTCATTTCATTTTCATATCAATGATGCATTTATGAATAAGCTACATGTTACATGGTAGTAATTGACCAACTTCGAACACCCTTGGCTGTCACATCGGGGGGGGGGGGGGGGGGGGGGGCGGTTTCGATTCACAGCTCTGCCAAGAAATGTAATTCTGGTCTGAGGGTTGGAATGGGGTACACTGAGCCTCGTGAGGCAAAGTGAGATGAGTGGAGTTCTATTTCCCCCTGAGCTATTCCTAAGGCCACGGCCACTTGCTTCCCAATTCTAATCTGAATTACAAATACACACACTAATACAGCCATCACAATATCAAAGCTTATCAGACAAATTCAACACAAATCCAACCACAGGGCGCTACATGACCACGATATCGCAAAGCCCCTCAATAAACAACAACAACTCGACCCACGTAACCAGTAAGAGTCAGGAAGAATAACTAGCGTACTCTGCTCAGAGTTTGTGATAAATGTGTAATAGCCTATGTCAACACGTCATGTACGAGGGTGGATCACAATGTTAGTTGCACTAACGCGCAGCAGTAGCGCCCTGTGTGTCGCAAACATGGGCACAGCGGAGAAAGGGACAGACACTGCCCACACGTCTGTTAGGCAGGTCGCTGTGGTGTCTCGTCTTGTATGGAGTGAATAGCGGCCAAATGCAATGGACGTTCACTCCAAATATGAGGTGCGTGCGACAATCTGATTCCTATGGGAAAAAAGGTAGAATTGCACCGACATTCTTCGAGAAATTAGTGCTGTGTATGGGGAGCGGGCCATTTCCCAGCAAGGGGTCGTAAAGTGATGTCAGCAATTCGAAGCCGGACACACGGATTTCACGGACGAATATCGCGAAGGCAGGCCCGCAACGTCCAGGACCCGTGCAAATGTGACTTTCATATGTTCGGTAAGCTCAAAACGGTGCTCGGTGGTCGACGTTTCCAGACCGATGAGGAGGTGAAGGCCGCTGTCTCCGTGTGGTTGCAGAACGCTGGAGGAACTTTCTATGCATCCGGCATCGACAAGTTGGTTGTGCGTTCGCAGAAATGTTTGGAGTCTCTTGGAAACTACGTGGAAAAGTGACGTTACATTGTATGTCGTTTTAGTCGTGCTGCTGTTGTATAGGTGGTGTAATAAATGGCCATAACTGGGAAGTGCAACTTATTTTTGTGTGTAACATATTTCCACTCGATTGCTGGATATTTTTGTGGGTGTGATTTTGAAAAATGGGACGGAAGTGGATCGGACGGAAGTGTGGATCATATCCCTTCCGGAAATTCATCAACACACAAAAATCTCTTTTATTTACACACTAATAATACATAACAATTCCATGACTCTCTTCTTTTTCTTCACTGTCTACTTAATATTTCTACTCTCGCACTGCCTTCTTGATTGTTCTCGCACTGCCTTCTTGATACTCTGCTGCTAATCATATCAATATGACTCATCTAAATAGAAACCATATGAAATTACGTGTTGGTCTGTGAATCAAGAGGTCCGGGAACTGAGCAAGCCTTTCATGATCTACTGCTGTGCACATTGCATTTACTCGCATGTACGCCTATTAATTATATAAGGAATTTAAGGTTATGGGCGGTGTCGCGTCTATTAATCTAGTTGATCCATATCGTATTCTTTATTTAGGCTAGTGCTGGTGGAAGTTCCGTATTATAAACTACAATATCTGTAAAACACTCCCATTTACAATAGATTAATATTTGTGCCAATAATATTATAAAATACCGGTGTATCAACATTTTCACGTGAGGTTTCTTCTATGTACGATGTTACACATCATATGCGACTACTGTAAGGCTAGTAAAGTCTTTAACGGAACCTTTAATAAGCGGAATCCTGTCCACAACGGATAAAATCATCGGGCCGGTTAATTATGGCCAATTTTTCCTGTTAATTTACCTGTATGTAGTGGAACCTGTTAGACGCGGAAACGGAAACAGATTACAGTTTATTTAATGGAAATGTATGTGATTGACAGTAATTTATTTACGGAACTGGAATGTTTTAGGAACTCATTCGACTACCGTTTATGTTCACTTTGCTTGGTTAGGACAGCCGTTGGCGAGATTTCTCAAGTCTTGAACGACCTTGGCAGGGGAATGCCCCACATTCTTGTGAGGAAGAACATACAGGGTTAATGAGGAGGAATGCCAGGTCCATTGAACACACCTGAACTGCTTCTCAATTCTGTAAAATGTTGTTAAATGTGATTCAGTGACCGATTGTAGAAAGTTGTGCTGTTAAGTCCGTAAGTGATTGAAGGACAAAAGCGTGTTGTTTTGGATTTAACGCTAAAATTAAAATTATTGAAGCTAGTGTTAGAAATGATCGCGGAGTTTGTCGAGCATTTCCGCCAAGAAGAGAAACCCGACAGGGGCAGATGACCTCGTAGTTGCGCCCCTTAAAACAACAATATAGAAACCCGACAATGACGCCGGCGATGACAATGAAGATGATGACGATGCTGAAGTAAACGACAATGTGTCTAGTTTGAAGGCCTTAAGGACAAGCTCTCCCAACGATAAAAATAATAAAAATAAATGCTTTTTTTTTCACTCGCGAGAAAATGGCGCGGAGATGTTTGATATTGTGTGCCACGTCCGTATCTTAATTGAAAGCCGTGCCTCCAAGGTAAATTGTGTTTAGCGCACGATCTTGGATTGCTGGAAAAAGTGAATGATTATGTGGCAAATTGTGTCGAAGTACTGTTGCAACTTTAGGACAGCAAAAGTAGAATGTCTGTGCCCGATTCCTAATGTCATATCTGCGTACTAATGAACTCAATAACTGTGCTGAGTGATTTGTTTTTAACCCTGGAACAGTACAGTGGGGCACTCAATGCACCAGAGAATTTTCGTTCCCCGATTACGTTATGTTGGTACGCCTGATAAGCGGCCACCTCCAGTGATTTTACTTGATTCGGGCTGTCATTCAGTCAATGTGTATACGTCTTAACAGTGACAGCTATTATACCCAAAGCAGTGTTTCCAGGGCATTGAGTGCTCCATCTACCCACGATCCAAGGACACCAAGACCACTGTGGTGTGCTCAGAATGCAAGAAGTTTGTGCGTAAACATTATTGCTTGGTGTTTTGTAGCGAATGTGAGAAGTGAAAATAGTAATTATGGTTATGATGACCAAGGTAAGAATATCTACAATAACATTGAAATATTGTTAATATTTTTGTTTTCTATTATGTTCACACAGTTGTTTTCATTTTACAGCCTTAATAGTTTAAGTATTCTGTGCTACAGGGTTGATTTCACCCATTTGTAATTGCAGTTATTAGTAACTAGCTGAAGTACCCGTGCTTCGCTACGGGTCGTAAATAAATCAAAATGTGAAGGTGACAGTTAAAACAGGGGATAGGCGAGGTGCTGCGCAGAGGGAGATTAAGGATGGGACATTTTGTCCAACTACACCGCTCTGCCTTGACCGTGTTTTATAGCACACATTTAGGTTTTACTCGCTAACGGTTGGAGATACATTTCGGATAGAAAATGTAATTTTTAACCTCGTACATGCCATCAAAAATTTGCTATTTCTTAGCGTTCTTTTTTTATTTGAAATGGAAATATGAAAGTTTAAAACCAAAGGGTAGAGTGAGTCACTAAAATGGTCGCCATCTTTAAAAGTGCAAAGTATTGAAATCAAAAGTAACCTGTATGTTAACCAGGTAAATCTGCTACTTCCATGTAAAATTCATGTAAATCGGACCAGTGGTACTTGCGTGATTGAGTAATACACAGACACACCATCTCATTTTTAGTCTCGCTTCGCTCGCGTCATAGTCGTGTCATATTGTTATTCAATGAAATGCAGGTTTAACCCCATTAACACCCCTTTAGAACCTGAATATCCAAAAATCCCTCCTTAGTAGATCTTTTCGACACACGACAAACATATCCTCAAAATATCACTCTTCTAACATTAATAGTTTTGGTTGGTCGATGAGAGCGAACATCCAAAAATCCTTCCTTAGTGGACGTTTTTCTTGAAGAATTTCACCCCTCCCCATAGGCCCCTTAAATTGGATTTTTGAAAAGACGGTCGAACACCTATTTATTTTATTTATTTATTTATTTATTTATTTATTTATTTTTAAGCTGATTGATTTCCTCCGAGTTTCAAACTCCTCGCCTATGTCGTTTAAGAGATACACGCTCCATTAAGAATCTTTCAACCCCCACTTTTCATCCCTTTCACCTCATAATATACACTATATCGAAAAACCATTAGACATGTGTCAGCTTATTTTTAATGATTAGTATATATGCCAAGTATCAATCCCCAAATGAAACCACTCGTGAGATATTGTTATTCAATGAAATGCACGTTTACCCCCTTAACACCTATTTAGAACCTGAATATTCAAAACTCTTACCTTAGTGGATGTTTTCGACATAAAACGAACATATCCCCAAAATTTCATGTTTCCAACTTCAATAATTTTGGCTGGGCGATGATGAGTGAGTGAGTCAGTCAGGACATTTTATTTCATTTATATATGATAATTTCACCCCTCCACATGAACCCCTTAAATTGGATTTATGAAACAAATGGTCGAACACCTATTTACTTATTTAAAGCTGATTTCCCCCTGAGTTTGATGAGTGAGTAAGTGAGTCAATCAGTTAGGACACTTTCTTTCCTGTTTTATCACCCCAGAATTTCACCCCTCTCCAAGGGCCCCTTAAATTGGATTTATGAAAAAACGGTCGAACACATATTTACTTGTATTTTAAGCTGTTTTATCCCGCCGAATTTCAAACTTCTCGCCTATGTCGTTTAAGAGATACACGCTCCGTTAAGAATCCCTCAATCCCCAATTTTCACCCCTTTCACCTCATAATATACACGACATCGATAAACCTTTAGATATATGTCTGATTATTTTTAATGATTAGTTTATATACCGAATATCACATCCCCAAAGAAACAACTCATGAGATATCGTTATTCAATGAAATGCACGTTTACCCCCTTAACATCTCTTTAAAACCCGAATAAATAAAAATCATTCTTTAGTTGACGTTTTGACATACAGCGAACATATTCCCAAAATTTCATTTTTCCAACATTAATAGTTTTCGCTGGGCGCGATGAGTGAGTGAGTCAGACAGGACATTTTCTTTCAATTATTTTTACCAGAATTACACCCCTCCCCATGGGCCCCTTAAATTGGATTGATGAAAAAACGCTTGAACACCTATTAAGTTATTTTTTTAGCTGTCTGTTTCCCCTGAGTTTGATGAGTGAGTTAGTCAGTCAGTCAGGACACTTTCTCTCCTTTTCCCCCCCAGAATTTCACCCCACCCCATTGGACCTTTAAATTAATTTATGAAAAAACGGTCAAACACCGATTTACTTAATTTTTTAGCTGATTTTTTTTCGCTGAGTTTCAAATTTCTCGCCTATGTCGTTTAAGAGATAGGCCTACACGCTCCGTTAGGAATCCTTCAACCCCCAATTTTCACCCCTTTCACCTCATAATAATACACCACATCGAAAAACCCTTAGACACATGTCTGCTTATTTTTAATGATTAGTTTATATGCCGAGTATCACATCCACAGATGAAACCACTCGTGAGATATTGTTATTCAATGAAATGCAGGTTTAACCCCCTTAAGACCCCTTTAGAGCCTGAATATCCAAAAATCCTCCCTTAGTGTACGGTTTTGAGATACAACGAACATATCCCCAGAATGCCATGGTTCCAACTTCAATATTTTTGACTGGGCGATCATGAGTGAATGAGTCAGGGCATTTTCTTTCATTTTTTCCTTCAGAATTTCATCCCTCCCGATGAACCCCTTCAATATGATTGATCAAAAAAACTGTCGAACAGCTATTAACTTACTTTAAAGCAGTTCCCCCTCCCCCCTGAGTTTGATGAGTGAGTCAGTCAGTCAATCAGTTAGGACACTTTATTTCCTGTTTCCCCCCCCTCCCCCCAGAATTTCACCCCTCCCCATGGGCCCATTAAATTGGATTTATGAAAAAACGGTCAAACACATATTTACTTTTTTTTTTTTTTGCTGATTTTTTCCGCTGAGTTTCAAACTCCTCGCCTATGTCGTTTAAGAGATACACGCTCCGTTAGGAATCTTTCAATTCTTACTTTTCACCCCTTTCACCTTATAATATTCACCACATCGAAAACCCCTCAGAGACGTGTCTTCTTCCTTTTTAATGATGAGTTTATATGTCGTGTATCATATCCCCCAATGAAACCAATCGGGAGATATTGTTATTCAATGGAATGCAGGTTTAACCCCCTTAAGACCCCTTCAGAACCTGAATATCCGAAAATCCTCCCTTAGTAGACGGTTTTGACATACAATGAACATATCCCCAAACTGTCATGTTTCTAACTTCAATAATTTTGGCTGGGCGATGATGAGTGTGTGAGTGAGTGAGTGAGTGAGTCAGGCAGGACATTATCTTTCAATTTTCTTTTTTCAGAATTTCACCCCTCCCCATGAACCCCTTAAATTTGATTTAATAAAAAAAACTGTCGAACAGCTATTTACTTACTTTAAAGCAGTTTTCCCCCCTGAGTTTGATGAGTGAGTGAGTCAGTCAATCAGTTAGGACACTTTCTTCCTGTCCCCCCCCCCCCCCCAGAATTTCACCCCTCCCCATGGGCCCCTTAAATTGGATTTATGAATAAACGGTCAAACACATATTTACGTATTTTGTATGCTGATTGTTTTCCGCTGAGTTTCAAATCCTCACTTATGTCGTTTAAGAGATACACGCTCCGTTAGGAATCTTTCCATCCCCACTTTTCACCCCTTTCACCTCATAATATACACCACATCGAAAAACCCTCAGACTCGTGTCTTCTTATTTTTAATGATGAGTTTACGTGCCGAGTATCACATCCCCCAATGAAACCAATCGGGAGATATTGAAATTCAATGAAATGCAGGTCAACCCCCTTAACACCCCTTTAGAACCTGAATATCCAAAAATCCTATCTTAGGGGGCATTTGCGGCCCTTTGGGAAGCTGCATACCAAATTTCATTCCAATCCGTCGGTGGTTTCTGAGATTTCGTGATGAATGAATGAGTGAGTGGTATTTCACAAATATATATAGTAGATGATAGTGTCAAGTCTTTGTTATGCTAAACTCGGTTGACAGTGCTGTGTGAGTAGGTGAGTAACTAACGGGATTTCAAGTAAAGATCCTCTTTTTCTATACCGGTAGTGCAGAGCAGAACTGGCATCCAGTCGGCCGTGTCTCGACTTGAGATATGTTGCCATGGAAACTATCTGGCTTGCCATTCCTTCATGAGTATATTTTATGATTTGATTAGCCTGTGCTTGAGTGCAAAAGGGCCGAAATCAGAAGAATGAGAAAGACTATCGAAAATTCATGTAGCCAGCGGTTCCTTCTGGATCCTAAACTATATGTATGCAAAATTTGGTTGAGATTGGTGGTACGGTGTAGATTTGTATACGGAACAGACCCACATACATACATACATACCCACATACAGACTTTCACTTTTATATATAAGATATATTATTTTAATGCATCAGAGTTGTGTTTCTCTACTGGGGAACTCAGTGCCCCAGGATGCCATTGCTGTTTCTGGATAATAAGGGTACAGTTCCAGGGTTGAGAACAAAATATGTGAATATTTAGTGTTCTGATGTTTGTGTTAGTATTTAGCATGTAGTCGGTGTAACCCCTGTAGCTGGATCATTAACAAGATGACCAAACCACAGTATTGTATTTACACTCGTAAATATATTTTATGATCACCTGAATTAACCGGAATCCTGTCTATAATAAAAATATTTCTCGGTCCCTTGAAGTTCAGTTCAAGACAGGTATTACTGTATTATGTTTTATGACCTCTACGAGATAAATTTGGTGGTCTATGCAAGTGAAAAATGAAAATCCACAGCCTGCTTCCAGTCTCCGACCGGGTCAGGAATGGAATGAATGAAGCCCCCATCTAGTGGCGAGGATATGAACTGTGCCGGCTGCCGAGGCCTGACGCACTCCTCTGGGGCAATGGTTAAATGAATGACAGATGAAATGAAATGATAGTGGAGGGTGTTGCTGGAATGACATTTTTGACAAGGAAAACCGGAGTACCCGGAGAAAAACCTGTCTGCCTCCGTTTTGTCCAGCACAGATCTCACATGGAGTGACCGGGATTTGAACCACGGACCCAGCGGTGAGAGGCCGGCGTGCTGCCGCCTAAGTCACGGAGGCTTGGGTCTATGCAAGTAATGATAAAAAATAAAAATGACTCAAAATGCGAAATTATTCCTCTTCTGCTAAATTAAAACATTATTCTTAATTTTGTGGGTGGCCCCGTGGTGTTGAGGTCTCGTACCTGCCTCTCATTTAGATGCCCCGGGTTCGATACTCGGCTCCGTCAGGTATATTTGAAACTGATGTCAGGCCCGGGATGGGGTGAAATCAGCCTAGTTGAGACTATTGAGTAGCTGTCTGACTGTGAGACAGTGCCCTCAGTCACGTAAAACAGGATTAACGGCCGTGGGGACCTGAAGCGCTGACCCTTCGTGGGCTGCGGTACCACCGGGTTTAATTCTTGATTAAAAATACAAAATAAATGAAAGTCCACTGATGAGCCTATTTTGGTGTAACTGGGAGAAGCCCCACAGGAGACACGGTAAAACCCTGGAAGGTTTGCTGAATTTTAAAATAAATAACAGTTTTAGAAAATGGTGTATACCTTATTCATTCTATTTTTAAAAATCGATTTTACCCTCCAGGTTGGTATTTCCCACGGACTCAGCGAGGGAACTCACCACTACCGCCACTACGGACAGTGTCCTAGAGCTGTGAACATCTGGTCGGAGTGGATACAACTGAGGATGTGTGATGAGCACCTCGCCCAGACGGCTTCACCTGCAAAGCGAACATGGGCCTCATGAAGGATGGGAAGGTAGTGGAAGAAGGGGATAGATAGGCAAGGAAGCGGGAAGGAGGCGGCCGTGGCCTTACAGTATGGACCATCCCGACATTTGCCCGAAGACGAAGTGAGAAACCACGGAAAACCACTTCGAGGGTGACTGTGGTGGGAATCGAACCCCCTCTACTCATTTGGGCCTCCTGAGGCTGAGTAGACCCCATTCCAGGCCTCATACCACTTTTCAAATTTCGTGGCAGAGCCGGGAATCGAACCCAGGACCTCCGGGGGCGGCAGCTAACCACACTGACCGCTACGCGACGGAGGCGACTATTAAAATATAAGTGCAAAACATATTTATTTGTTATCAAATACTAGCTATTGTTTGGTTTGGCAACTTGACTACGATATGGCAGTCCTTAAAATAAGCAGCAGCAACTATTTTCTTTGGAATGTGTTTGAAGTTTTTCGATGGAAGGGGTTTATTTCTCGGTCAACGATCCAAAATCATCCATTCTAATTTTTCCGATCCACTATAGGATTCATTCCTAATAATGTTGGTAAACTAACTAAAGCCATGAAGCATGCTGTTGTCAGATGCGTACCCCAAGTTTACTAGTAGCTACAGAAAGCCGCCATTAACAGGTTGTGTCTAATTACATGTGAAACTTCGGTAACTCCATTCCTGAAGTTTGTTCATAGTTTCATAGCTGACTAATATGTACCTAAACTGTACGCAAGTTTACAACACTGAATCTGTCATTTCATACCCAGATGTGGGGTAATTACCACACGAGGAAATCACAAGGAAGTTGTAAGCAGTGAGACCGGGATATTAACCTTGGAACTTCATGTTCTTCATTGGGACCTCTGATACAGAGTATATCAGTTGTGCTAGTGTAGTGCTCTAACTAACTATATATTATATTTCCGTGTCCGGGAGACACACTAAGTTCTTCCTTTCCAGATCTCTTCAGCTCTTATCCCTCGGTTTGTGGCCAACATAGGCTAAGGCATTCCTGGTTGCAAGTGTCATTCAGATCTTGGCACGTGAGCAGGTGTTGTGGAGTCTGGATTTTTCAACAGTCACATCTTGGATCTTCTGCATAACCCCACTTCACAAGGTTGCTACGACACTTAGGCTCTCCTGTTCTGATCCTGTATAAGGACCTCCAGGTGGTATAAGGCTACCACTACCACTGTCAGTTCTTCTTTAGGGGTAAACCCCTCTGGTACTATTTATTTCCAGAGTGACAAACGCCGGACGTCTAAGGTAGCATAATCATTATTTTTTTAAATTGAAGGCTCTACTGAATGGTTCGAGGAATTATTGTCGAGAGATTGTCACCCTAAACACTTCCCTCTATTCAATATTTCCACGCCATCTTTGCTTGCTAATAACAGTTAATGATAACGTAATCTAATACAGATTGGTTATATAGCCTACCAAAGCGCTCAAATTTGCCCGAAGCTGCTGGCACAAATTGTCTCAGCAATGGGACGAACCGTTGAAAGCATATCCCGCAAACGATACTGAACACTGTTATTTTCCACTCGTATTAGTCTGTAGTCACATCGAGGGAAGAATAATAGTATTCGATATCGTTTGCAGGATATGCTTGCAGTGCATTAGTATCGTACGGGATGCACGCAGAGAAATATCCACCTTACTGACACACAACGCTAGTTGGGCTCCATAAAACTATAATTAGGGGCAGCTGATTCGCCTGGTATAAAATACAGTGTCGATGAGTTTAAAGGGGACGGCCAAGAAATCAAGAAAGTGTTTATTTACCGTGTCACAATTCAAATATCTTGGCGTGACCATTCAAACACGTGGCATCATTTCACCAACATATAGATGACCAGACTGGCACTGCAATTAAGGCCATGAATGACACGACATTTCAAAACAGACTATCTCTCCGAACAGCGATGAAATTATTCCATATCAAAATCACTCCGATAAATTCCTATGGGCTAATACTAATTTGGGAATACTGTACACAGAAGAATTTGGAACAGATTGAGAAAGTGAAAACTACTTTAATGAAAAAACTCTTATGCCTATCTAAATTCGCATCGTCCCACCTCACATACGAGTTAACTAGTCATTCTTCATTGAAAAACTTAGAATGCTAATGCTTTCACCAGTTACTCCAGCTTATAAGGGCCTTATAGGAGTGCTCCAAGCAGAGAAAAATAATACTGTAGGCTACATAGTAAGAATTCTACGCTACGGATTCAATGCTGAGCTGCGCCTGGCGTCAAGAAATCTATAAGCTGAGACATTTCGTGACACGCTTTGCAGTTCTTGGATTTCATTTCAAGGTGTGTAGGAATAACAAACGTCCACTGTGTTTGTGTGTTGGCTGGCTGCGTGGCTTAGCGGTAATGCTCTCGCTTGCTCTTCCCATGGTTGCAGGATCGAATCCTGGCGCAGTCAGCTGGCATTTGAGGGTGCGCACATGTGAGAGAGCCGTGTCACGTTTACTGGCACGTTAAAGATACCCTTCGGGACAACATTCAGGCACCCCGGCGTCTCTAAATGCCGCAGGAGTTAAAAGGGATGTAAAACAAATACCATTATTATTGTCTATGTGTTTTGCAATGGAAGCTGTGAGCGATACCACGCAATGACTTGCAGCGTAATGAAGTGCTCTTTAATGGTGCTCTTTAAATGAAAACTGTAACATTTGAAAATATATTCCACAGTGTGCGTTTTCTGATTATTTTGTAGGGCCATTGGTTGCATTAAAATCAGTATCATGGGCCCTATTGGTGATTCACTTCTTGAGATTTCCGAAATTGGACATCCTAAAATCAGCTGGATATGGTGCTGATTATTGGGGGGAATAAAGTGTCAAGTATCAATTTGGCAACCATACGAACAGCAATATGTGAGTTCAAGTGACAAAGGCTAGACCGGCTCTTTATTACTGTTGAATTAACAATTTTATATTTATATTTTATCGATATTTCTCTAGTATGATAAGTTCTTATTATCCGACATATTTGCAAAGTCCCCCTGGACTATTTCATTTTCAATTAATATTGTATCTTTCAGTCGGGCAACACAAAATTATTCCCATTACCCTTATGTGAAAACGTTATTCAGATTCACTCGTAAATAATTTGGAAAGTTAAAAAATAAAAACAAGATGTTCAGTAAAGAACATATAGCCTATTTTCTCCTATATGCATGGGTATTGAAATAACTCTTTGTCCTTTCCAAGGAGTATAATTGAATGTTGGTTGTAGTAGCTTGTAGAAATAAGTGTCATACGGATATTAAACAAGAATGTGAGGTGCCCTTTGCTAGTGCTACCTCTGTACCAAATTTCGTTCAATTCGATTTCACCGTTTTTGAATAGATAGGGGGAATTGATTGGCACACATACATCGCCGCCAGCCGCAAATTATTGGCAGATGACCTAGTAGTTTGGTCAAAAGATTCTTCATACATAAAGGTATAATGTTACAAAATTTGGTAGAGATCAGATAAAAAGGTTGGTCGTAATTTGATTTAAGCTTTGAATATTTGGGTGGCCGCCATTATTTTTCCGTCAAGATGGCAGAGATATAAAACATGACACTGAGGTGCCCTTTGCTAGTGCTACCTCTGTCCCATATTTCGTTCAATTTGGTTTCACCGTGTTTGAAAAGATAGGGGGAATCGATTTGCTCACAAATATGGCCACCATCCGCAAATTATTAGGCAGATGACCTCGTAGTTTGGTCAAAGAATTCTGCGTAATTAAAGGTATAATGTTACAAAATTTGGTAGAGATCAGATGAATAGGTAGGTCGTAAATTGATTTAAGCTTTGAACATTTGGGTGGCCGCCATTACGTTTACGCCAAGATAGCGGCGATATAAAACATGACACTGAGGTGCCCTTTGCCAGTGCAACCTCTGTATCAAATGTCGTTCAATTCGGATTAACCGTGTTCGAATTGATAGGGGGGGACAGACGTTCATAGTACACACACTCACACACACACACACACAGGCACACAATTTTTGGCCCTGTAGTGATCTCATAAGTCTACTTTCATTTTTTGCAAAAATCGAAAGTAGGCTAATATGCTTGTATTACCTAATCATATGGACATCAAGTTGGCAGGTGACAAACTAAAGGAAGTAGGAGACTTCTGTTACTTAGGATGCAAAATAACCAGTGATGGACGAAGCAAAGAGGATATAAAAAGTAGGTTAGCTCAGGCAAGGAAAGCATTTCTACAGAAAATTAATCTGTTGACATCGAATATAGATTTAGGTGTTAGGAAGTCATTTTTGAAGGCCTTTGTCTGGAGCGTGGCGCTCTATGGAAGTGAAACTTGGACTATTGGTACAGCAGAAAAGAGGAAGCGTTTGAAATGTGGTGTTACAGGAGAATGATGAAGATCAGATGGGTAGATAGGATTATAAACGAAGAGGTATTAAGACGAGTGGGAGAGGAGAGATATTTCTGGCGAATGCTAATGAAGAGAACAGATAGGTTGGTAGGACACATACTAATACAACCAGGAATAGTAAGCTTAGTTATGGAAGGAAGGGTCGAGGACAAGAACTGTAGGGGTAGACAAAGGTTAGAATATGTTAAGCAGATTGCCTCGGACGTAGGGTGTGGTAGTTACGCAGAGGTGAAACGATTAGCTCAGGACAGGGAGGCATGGAGACTGCATCAAACCTGTCAAAATACTGAAGACTCAAACAACAACAATCATAACAACTGATCTACTTTTAAATTTAAGTAGATGAGAATATTATTTCACCCTATGCTCAACTGAAACTATATCCAAGCTATTATTTTACTCTCGTTAACGTAAATCATGGTTGGAGCATATGCTTCGCTGTTCTACTCCTTAAGAATAAGTCATCCTCATCATTATCATCATCATCATCATCATCAAAGTTAAGATTAGTTTAATCATCCAATATGTTAATGTTGATATCTGCTACTCACCGTCTTATCTCATGTTTCAAGCAAGTTATATTTCACTTAAAACTCATTGAATAGAAAGTGGGGTGTAAAACGGAAGCAACTTTATTTACTTGCACGCTAAGTTCAAGGGGCAATTTCCAGCAGAATTTATGTCTTCAGCAGTAAGATAGCAGAGGTTGATATTAAACATAGAATACATAATGGTGCATACTAAGCAATGGAGTATGCGACCTAGTTGAGTAAGTAGACTACAACGGACGCATACAGTTCTCCAAAGGAAGTTACTACTTTACTTATTAGAGCGTGAAGGCACAAGATGCTTCCCTCCCTCAAAGGCGCATTGGGCTCAGTTCCCGACTAATCCATATTCGAAGTGAAATATCAAGGATTGTCGCTTGCGATCGCGAAATTAATGGTTAGGTAAATTTACATGGCACCTTCCTTTAACTCCGCATTGTGGATGAACCAAAATCCAAATATCTACTATTTATATATACTTTTTCGAATATCTCCAGAGAAGTTATACTCTTATTTTTACGCTCTTCAAAGTATTTGATGACCAACATGTGGAAAAAAAAGTAGTTCCGTGAAAAACTATACAACTGATTTTCATATATCCTACGTATGTTAATTGTCTCTATCAACATACAAAATTTCAATTTGATTGCTGTAATAGATTCGTAGATATTGAGAACCGACTAAATATTTCGGATGGTCACCATGTTGGATTTTATATACGTAAGTCCTAGAGCTGTGTACTGTTACATGAAGATTATTGTGTACGTGTAGTATTCAAACTTCAATCGCATGATTAGGACACAAGAAGTAACAAGAAAATTTTAAAAATTGTGCACAGCTGCCATCTTGTGGTTATGGAAACAATTGAAATAAATTAGATGCCAGTGGATTAACATTCGTAAAAGGATTTGCTGTACCAAGTTTCACTGCACTCGGATGGTTAAATTGCGAGAAACGTCCATGTGAATATTTATACAGTACTTCGCGTCGCCGGCATGTTGGATTTGTGATCACCAGGTTATTTAAAGTCCTATAGGTGAATTTAAGTTCATAGCTCCTATGAACATACAAAAATTCAGTTTGATTGCTATAATAGATTCGTAGATACTCAGAGCCGTCTAAATATTTCGGATAGGCGCCATGTTGGATTGTTAAATGTATAGGCCATAGAGTCATGTACCATTAAAGGAAAATTATCGCGCAGGTTCATTATTCAAACTTTCACATCGATCGCATGATTACGACACAAGAAATAAAAACTTAATTTTAAAATTCGCACAGCCGCCATCTTGAGGTTATGTAAACAATTGAACTAAATTAGATACCAGTGTATTACAATGTGTATAAACATTTCCTGTACCAGATTTCATTGCGTTTGAAACATTAAATCGCGAGAAAGGTCTATTTAAAATTCTCAAAATTCCCTTGGCCGTCATGTTCGTTTTGTAGTTAACAGGTTTTTGAAAGTCTTATAGGTGAACTTCCAGTAGTGCCCTTTATCTTCGTACAAGATTTTTGGATGATACCGCTAATAGTTTCAGAGATATAGAATGCCGGTGAAATATTTCGCACATCCGCCATCTTGTGGTTATGTAAACAATTGAACGAAGTTAGATGTCGGTGCATTAAAATGAGTATAAACATATACTGTGGCAAGTTTTATTGCGTTTGGTTGGTTAAATCGCGAGAAACGTCTATTTAAAAGTCGCAAATTCGCGTGGCCGCCATGTTTTTTTGTAGTTACCAGTTTTTCAAAAGTCACATAGGTGAACTTCTAGTAGTTCCCTTTTATCACCGTAAAAAATTTCCAGGATGATATCAGCAATAGTTTCGAAGATATTGAATGCTGGTTAAATATTTCGCACAGCCGCCATGTTGGATTGGTGAGACGTAACAAAATTTGAAGGGCACAGTCGGGATCATCCGGAATAGTGCTATGATCTTACCGAGTTTCATTGAAATCGCTCCAGCCGTTTAGATGTTATTAGGACACACACACACACACATACTCCTCACACACACACACGCACACACACACGGACAAAAGGTGATCTCTTGAGCCTATTTTTTCCAAATTGAAAATAGGCTAATAAAATTGCATATGTGTGTTTGTTTGCATATACAATGGGTTTGTCTAAAGAAAGGTTGGATGGATTAACGTGAAATTTGTTATGAATATCTATTACAGGCTTTTATTCAATCATTTCTGTAATCTTAGGCTGCAATGACCGAAAGTACTCGGTAGAATTGCAATATTATATTCAAATGCAGTTTGTATTTCCACGTTAGGTTATATTTAAAATTTCAACAAAAAGGCGGAACACGTCGGAATTAATTTTTGAATAATAAATTGAAAGTACAAACTGCATTTATTTGTTTCTAATAATATGGCTCTACAGAAGGTGATACCCAACTAAATGGAAAGGGCGTCAGGAACCGACACCGTGGGCCTGCTCGTTCTCCCAATCCTAACCCATTACGCTTCTACTTATGGGGTCATTTAAGTGTATGCCACACCTATTCATAACTTGGATATGCTGCGTCAGCGAATAGAGCAATGATGTCAGCAGATACGTCAGGCGCCGGAAATATGGGAGCGTGTGATCCAGTCAATGATGCAGTACCGGGTGAGTTAGCAGTGGTCGTTACGGCGTGCTGTAGGCAGTCGCTCACATCCGGGAGGCGAGGAGGTTCGAATCCCCCCGCCGGCAACCTTGAAGATGGTCTTCTGCGGTTTCGCATCTTCCTTCCAGGCAAATGCCGGGGTTGGTCCCTAACTATGGTCCACAGCCGCTACCTTCCAATTCCTCGTCCTTACACTCAAACTTTCCTCCCCAGACAACACTCCACACGCGACGGTACTTGTAGCTCACCCAATGAGTGTCTGCATAGAAGTGGCTACTAATTCTGGCGAGCCGAACATGTCCTCGGGCACTCCAGGCACTAAAAGCCATACGCTTAAAAAAAACACCTGCATTACAGCTCGTGGTATCCAATTTGAGCACTTTCAATAGAGAACTGTAAGTAGTAACGTACACGTTATCAACACAAATGACCATCCTGCATAGTGAAGCGGTCTGTGATATGTAGGCTACACCAAAAAAATCTTGTAATCTGGAAACGAAAGCAAATACCGTACACCATATGTTTACAGGACATGTTTTGCTTGTTGTCAGGTCTTCTGTCGAATCCTCGAATCTTTCCCACAAATTTAGTTACACCTGTATATTGTTTGCCCAAATAATCTAATTTAACGAAGCACGTTGACCGACTAAAAAGTATAAATTCATACTTTTTAGAGGCGACACTGAAGGAATTGTATCACAACTTTACATATCGTCTGATAAACACGACAGCATGGGAGGACCTCAGTCGGAATCATGGCTGTGATTATATGGAAGGTACTGAGGTACGAGTGTTGCTGACAATTGGCGTATGGGTCACAGTCCAATAGGATGCAAAGGATGGATCAGTGCTGTTGCATGGGCTCAGTAAGGAAAGATATGGCAAACAACCACACTCCTCACCTTGACTAGTATGCCTCGTTATAGCTCCACCTTGGGTTTCTGGAGTTTCTACACACATAAGGTATGTTGTGGTTCCATCAAGCCAGAAAGCTGATAATCAATTTAATAGATCAACAGGACTGAGATAGGTACTGTACCCGTATTACCTACCAATACCTGTTGAAATCCCTCGATGACAGCTGGATCGTAGAACCTGAAAATCCCCGGCTAAAAGAAAAAAAACAAGTTTTACCAACAAATAAAGGGATAATAGGGTAATTTGAATTCCTAACAGGTTGTATTAAAATGACTAAGTCTCGAAGAAAGAAACTAGCTAAAAAACACAAGAGTCCTTCTAGAAGAAGATAAATCTCAAAGGTGCAGTATAACCTATGGCCTTCTTGATACGACCTTCCATCACCTCTATAAAGCATCACACAATAATTAAAATCAAATGAAAGATAAGTTTATTGATAGAATAAACATGACAAGAAAATATAAAATTTGTCGTAAAAACGACCAATCAAAATTTTAAAATAAATATCCTGGATTGTCTTCCAGACATGGAATATATGGATTAATACCAAAATGGGTTGTCCATTACTGAAACTTACTTCCAGTTTCTTAAACAATAAATTTATAATAAATTTCGATCCCATACCCGCAATAAAATTTATAAACATTGTTGGAACCACTTCGGTTCATTAATGAACATATTGTTAAATATTACGATAAATGTGAAAAATCTTGATTTACATTTCAAACAGTATTATATTATCATATTAATCAACGAAGAAATTATTACAGAATATACAAATTTATACATTATTTTAGAATAAACTCGATTATACTCTGCACTGACCTGTTATCACGACATTCGCTTGTGTTTAAATTCATTTAATCATTTTACTTCTTATTATTCCAGTGTAATTCTGCCGAACGATCAAGTTAAGCAAAATGGTTCTCATAGATTCGGCATTAAATAGTTATTGATCATATTTGTTATACATATATGCTGTGGCATAGTAGATCATATTTTACTGGAGATATTAGATTGAATATCCACTCAATTTGTAATGTTTTTCACTTTGCTCCACGTTGAGGGTACAAGTGTAATGTTTTCTACTAAGATGTGTTGTTTTAATGGGCGCCAAGACCTCAACGCAATGTTGAAATCTAAATTTATATTTAACAACACCTAACTCTGGTAGAACACCTACAAGAATCTATATACTCAGATCGTGGTATGATTTGATCATTAACCCAACAAACAATTGTATCAGGAGAAGGAATTGGTCTATATCTAATGCTACCTACTGAAAACGAAGATTGCATGGTCAAAAGAAATGAATTTATTGTATAAAAACAAGTATAGCAAAATTAATAATAATAATAATACTAATAATAAGTTTGAATTTAAATTGGAGCGTTGCGATTTAAATATTACCGCTAGAAAATTACGTGAAAACGGAGTCGGATAAATTACTGATTTTACTCTTATTCCCAAGCTATGAATTTACTGAGTTACTGAATATGAAACAAAGAAAGACGAGAGATTGCGTAGTTATGTGTCATTCGCGCTTACCACTGGAAATTGCCGTAGCATTTCCCTCGTACTGGATGTTGAAGTGAGCTTCCCATAGCCTCCTGGACGTCGTCATCTTCTTCGTTGTTGATGATGTATTTGTAGATATGAAGATTTATGGTCCGTACATCGGAACCAACACGTACAACCACCACGGTTAAGTTTCACAAAGATAGTCGCTAACTCCACTGAACATCGGAGCCACTCACTCGTGCAACCATACTGGTTAAATTTTATAATGATAGTCCTCCACTCCTCGGAACATCGGAGCGACTCACGCGTGCAACCATACTCGGCAAGTTCTACACAGATTGTTCCCGCTCCACGGCGCGCCAAACGATACATACACCCGCCGCATCCCCACTCTGCAGCCGACTTCTTCACGCTCGCCCTCCACTGATTGGCTGACCCCTCACGCGCTACTCCCCTCTTCTGGCTCAATACACACTCGGCGGGAGGGTGAAGTCGATTGCCGTTCCATACATCCGCCTTTTCTTGACGATGCGACCCAGCCTTGCGTCATACTTCCCGACAAGATTAAGCCTGTAGCTGAATTTCCCAGTGAGTCATGTCTCTCAATATACCCTAACTGACGAAACTCCGTAAAATTCCGTAATCACATAATTTTCTATGATATTGTCGTTCGTAATAATTTGGTTGATAGTGTTTTCTAAGACATAGAAAACCTATCTGTATGCTTATAATTTTATAAAATGCTCCGAAAAATACCTTAATAATAATTATAATAAATTATGAATAATAATAAATTAACATGAAAAATGCTCTTGGCTGAACAATTTGCCGCGTAAGTAAATATAGAATGGCTTCCTACTGACTTATGCCAGTGGCATGAAAACCCCTCGAAAAACACGTTACATATTCGCCTCGGATCATCGGATGATTTACCGTGACGACGGTCCATTATCCGATTATCCCAGACACGTTAATAATCCCCATCCAAAAAACATATTACATAAATGAAATCACCCTAAATTACATATATATACACTCATAATTTTTCTTCACGCACTTTGCGTCAAAGTTTGTTGTCACTATGGATTGCACTTTGCAACCAGTCCAATGTTTTTCATATAGAATAGTGTTCCACGGATATTTCCGCCTCTCAAATTTCTCTATGTTGGAAAATAGACATAAATAATGTGTGTGCACTATGTATTTATGATGTCATATCACACGCATTGAAGGTGTTCTGATATATTTATATCACCATAGAACTTCCTAATTTCACTGGAGGTTCCTTCCTTATGGTGAAATTTAATCCCACTTATCACTGAGCACACGATCACACTATTGTGGCAGCGCCTCGTGACCATAATACTTAATCTCTCTTGAAAGTAGATTAAATTAATATTGACTTCTGAAAAAAAAAACAATAAGTGCGCATGACATATAACACCAAATATTTCTGTGCCGTAATCGCCCTGTCTTCTTAAGTTCCCGTAGACCATATTCTACTTAATACTTGTTCTCAACACAGACCAGTTCTCCTCACACAAATAATACCTTTGTACAAATTACCTTAAATTACACACTTACAAATCTTACATGGCGAGGCCGTAAACTGAAATCACGTGTGCTGTTATGTATGAGTTTTTATGAAGGACTGTCTCGCCTTCTGATGGCCCATCTTTTATCTCGTGGACGCCTTAAGCTAACAAGCCCTATAAAAGCGCTCACCCATCTCTAGGAGACAAATGGGAATTCCCCAGCGCTACCAAATTCTGGCTTTGTTGTATCGAGTAATTTTAGTGCTCAAGAGCATCCGACAATCCCGTCATATTTCCCTGTACCTTAAAAACTCTCATTTACTTACATACTACCCCCCTGTGTGACTTCTGATACGCCTGCCTTGAAGACCAGATCTTCCACGCACCAAATACCACACTTACTCATTTGATAGGCTGGCTCGCCAGCTAAACATCCTCACTTTATGACACATACTTTCGGAGACTATGTATATTATACGTCCCGTATAATCTGTTTCCCTCACTATTCTCCAGCACATATGCTGTTTTGCCAATACGTTTGGAAACTATAAATGGTTCTGTATCACCTGCTTCCAAACTTGCCAGTGGCAAGTAACGTCAGCACGTTACTCTACCTACCTATTTCTCAGTATCTGTAACGATGCCCTGTTGCTACTGTCCACACATGCTAACCCTACTTTCCTCTGGTGTAACACCTCTACTCGACACTCTATGACCTAAAAATGTCACTTCTGACTGACTGAATGATGACTTAGACAGCTTCAAAGTGAACCCTGCCTGATCTAACTTCTGAAAAACTATATCTAAATGATGTAGATGCTCCTGAAAACTGCGTGAACTAATTACCATATCATCAATGTAAATGGTTACAAACTCTCCTGTGTCATCCCCTAATGCGATGTTTAAGGCCCTAATTAAAGCTGCTGAACTACTCTTTGACCCATAAGGTGTTCTACAAAATTGATAAAGGTTATATATATGACTAAAAGCTGTAAATGGTCTATCTTCGTACGTAAGTGGCACCTGCCAAAAACTGGAACTCAAATCTACACAAGTGAAATACTTCTTCCCCTCAAATGTTTGCATTAATTCCTCTATTGACATAGATTTCAGCTGATCTGAACTAATTCTACTGTTAACCAAACGAGCGTCTAAACAAATACGAACCGTGCCGTCGGTCTTGGGTACCGTGATCAAAGAATTAACATATGGACTGTTAGAGTGCACAATAATCCCATCTTCAAGCATCTGGTTAATTTGTGCCTCAACTGCACTCTGATAAGCGAAAGGTACAGGATATCTATGTCCTGTGAATACTGACCTATCAATAACGTTCAATGAATGTGTATAGCAATTGGCCATACCAATGCGATCCTCAAAAACTCTCCTATTACACAATAACACATCATAGAGCCGAACACATTGTTCCACCTCTATATTTTCCTGAAATGCAGCATCACGTAACGAGTCCTCTAGGCTTCCGTTCGTAATCACACTGCCCACAAAACATGGAGAACCCCGCTCTACGGCTGGCGATATCTCATTTAAAGTACAAATCACACCTACAACACTACTTCTCTGAATATGGTCATTGAACGCTACTTCTACTTCAGAATCTCCCCATTTAAATTTAAAACTCTCTACATCATAACATAAGTTACCAGACACTCTACTTAGCCACTCTGAACTCAAGATAACACTGAATACTAAATTTGGAATTACAAGGCAAATCTGCTTCTCTACATGATTATTAATTTTAATGTCTACTAAAACTTGCTTAGAAATTACTTTTGACCTCTTCCCAACAGCTGTGATAACAAAAGTGCTTTTAATTGGCATCTCCTCGAAATTTACTCCAGTTCCTTTCATTTTATCATAAAATGCACTACTTATGCAACTCTTCATACGACCACTATCAATTAAAACATCTGTGTACGCTTTGGACACGTTAAATTTAACTATGGGGCTCTTACTAGCCACTTCCTGAATAATGCCTTCATCATTTAGTTCACGTAATAATTCATTTCTTACATTTAGGTCATAGGGTTCCTGTATAAGTGTATGGACAGGGCATGTTATAGACTGAGATTCTGACCTTACATCGCAGCCTGGTTCGTGTTTAAAGTATAGCTACCGCTTGGTGTAGTACTACTGACTACTGCACTGGTCTGGTTGTTCTGGGTTGTATTAACGGTATCTCTCTGTCCGTTATTACCATTGGGCTGATTCCCTCCTTGACCCCTGTTCTGGTTATAATTATTATTATTATTATTATACCGCCCTTGGTTACCCCTATAATCGTTATTTCGGCTTTGATTTCCCCTGAAATCATTATTTCTACCTTGGTAGTTCGTACCATACCCATTTCCTCTGTACTGGTTATGCTGATTATTATTATTACTATTTTGGTTCCCCCTATTTTGAACGCTGGCCCCTTCGCCACTGTTCCCTTGAACTTCCTGGTTCCTATTCTCATTAGGCCTGTTATTGTTACCCTGGTTCCTACCGAAATTCTCCTCGTAACCGCCTCTTCCCAGAGCATCGAATGTACTCAATAAATTCTCCACTTGTGAGATAGATTTAACATTTTGGATACAGGTAGCTTCTTTGATTCTATATGGAAAATGTCTTAGTAATAGCCTGACTACATCACTCTCCTCCTTCAAACCATCTAGATATTTGCACGTTAATACCTGTCCTAAAAAGTACTCGGTCATAGTGTAGTTGCCTCTCGGGTTATATTTCCCACACACAATTCCCTCACGATGCTGAGACTGAATGACCTCATTCCAAAATTTCTCACAAAATTTAACTTTGAAATCTGTAATATTCTCAAAATTGTCTCTGTAGACAGCAAACCAGATTCTTGTCTCCCCTAGAAACGCTTGCTCTAAAATTTCAACTACCTGGCACCACTCAACACTACCATCTTCCAGCCTCTCCCCGAATTTATTTTCTATAGTATTCATGAACTCCATTGGACAACCCTGCCGATTACTAAATTTGCCTAGTTCTATTTCCCTGTGTGTGCTATTCACATAAACTGGCCTACTCTGGCTATTTTCCTGCCTAATTCTAGCTTTCAACTTCTGTTCTAATTCAGCAATTTTCTCCTCAGCTTTTCTTTCGATATTAGTTACAGTTAACCTAATGCTCCCTTCCGATGCTTCAACTTTACAACTTAACTGAGCTTGTTTCTCACTAATCTCATTAATGCTTTCCTTATTCCTCTCCCTTAAAGTATTAACTTCAGTGATTATTTCTGCATGTACTTTATCAATTCTTCCCCCCAGCTATTCTTTAACCTCTTTTGTTGCTACCTGAATCTTATCAATTTCACCCCCCAATTGCTTTTTGACCTGCTGTGTTTCAAGTTGCACTAGTTCTTTTAAATTTTCAGCCTGTGTACTGATTCTAATTTCCAACTCCTCTTGTACTTTTCCTAACTTTCTGTCTAGATCTGCTACAATTTCTTTAGCCTTCTCTTCCATCACCCCTCTGATTTCTCCTCTAATCTGCTCAAATTTCTTATCTAATTTTAGATTGTTCTCTTCAAATTTCTCATTTAATTTATTGCTCACTTCCTTACTGCTCTGTTCCAATTCAGCATTTAAACTATCACTCAGCACCCTATTACTCTCTTTATTTTCCCTACTATTTTGTTCTAATTTAGCGTTATTTTGTTCGAGTTTAGCATTGTTTTGTTCAAGTTTAGCGTTTAAAGTTTCAGTACTCTCTTTATTTTCCTTACTATTTTGTTCAAGTTTAGCGTTTAAAGCATCAGTACTAATTTTGTTTTGTTGCATAAATTGAAGAAGCAAACTCACTAACCCTGCTTGACTGTTTTGATTACCCCCCTCAGTATCGGGATTTACCTCCGCCATCCCTGTACTGCTTTCATTTCCAAGACTAGCCATACTGCTCGTATCTTCACTATCCAACTGGTGACCTCTACGAAACTTAATCTTTTCCTCAGCACTACCCATGCTGATACACACCGATAAATGAAAAACCCCCAAAATACAGGCACAGAAATATATACCCTTCTCCTTCCACAAATGTTATTAGGATTTCATCCCCACGTTGGGCGCCAAATGTAATGTTTTTCACTTTGCTCCACGTTGAGCGTACAAGTGTAATGTTTTCTACTAAGATATGTTGTTTTAATGGGCGCCAAGACCTCAACGCAATGTTGAAATCTAAATTTATATTTAACAACACCTAGCTCTGGTAGAACACCTACAAGAATCTATATACTCAGATCGTGGTATGATTTGATCATTAACCCAAGAAACAATTGTATCAGGAGAAGGAATTGGTCTATATCTAATGCTACCTACTGAAAACAAAGATTGCATGGTCAAAAGAAATAAATTTATTGTATAAAAGCAAGTATAGCAAAATTAATAATAATAATAATAATAATAATAATAATAATAATAATAAGTTTGAATTTAAATTGGAGCGTTGCGATTTAAATATTACCGCTAGAAAATTACGTGAAAACGGAGTCGGATAAATTACTGATTTTACTCTTATTCCCAAGCTATGAATTTACTGAGTTACTGAATATGAAACAAAGAAAGACGAGAGATTGCGTAGTTATGTGTCATTCGCGCTTACCACTGGAAATTGCCGTAGCATTTCCCTCGTACTGGATGTTGAAGTGAGCTTCCCATAGCCTCCTGGACGTCGTCATCTTCTTCGTTGTTGATGATGTATTTGTAGATATGAAGATTTATGGTCCGTACATCGGAACCAACACGTACAACCACCACGGTTAAGTTTCACAAAGATAGTCGCTAACTCCACTGAACATCGGAGCCACTCACTCGTGCAACCATACTGGTTAAATTTTATAATGATAGTCCTCCACTCCACGGAACATCGGAGCGACTCACGCGTGCAACCATACTCGGCAAGTTCTACACAGATTGTTCCCGCTCCACGGCGGACCAAACGATACATGCACCCACCGCAACCCCACTCTGCAGCCGACTTCTTCACGCTCGCCCTCCACTGATTGGCTGACCCCTCACGCGCTACTCCCCTCTTCTGGCTCAATACACACTCGGCGGGAGGGTGAAGTCGATTGCCGTTCCATACATCCGCCTTTTCTTGACGATGCGACCCAGCCTTGCGTCATACTTCCCGACAAGATTAAGCCTGTAGCTGAATTTCCCAGTGAGTCATGTCTCTCAATATACCCTAACTGACGAAACTCCGTAAAATTCCGTAATCACATAATTTTCTATGATATTGTCGTTCGTAATAATTTGGTTGATAGTGTTTTCTAAGACATAGAAAACCTATCTGTATGCTTATAATTTTATAAAATGCTCCGAAAAATACCTTAATAATAATTATAATAAATTATTAATAATAATAAATTAACATGAAAAATTCTCTTGGCTGAACAATTTGCCGCGTAAGTAAATATAGAATGGCTTCCTACTGACTTATGCCAGTGGCATGAAAACCCCTCGAAAAACACGTTACATATTCGCCTCGGATCATCGGATGATTTACCGTGACGACGGTCCATTATCCGATTATCCCAGACACGTTAATAATCCCCATCCAAAAAACATATTACATAAATGAAATCACCCTAAATTACATATATATACACTCATAATTTTTCTTCACGCACTTTGCGTCAAAAATTGTTGTCACTATGGATTGCACTTTGCAACCAGTCCAATGTTTTTCATATAGAATAGTGTTCCACGGATATTTCCGCCTCTCAAATTTCTCTATGTTGGAAAATAGACATAAATAATGTGTGTGCACTATGTATTTAAGATGTCATATCACACGCATTGAAGGCGTTCTGATATATTTATATCACCATAGAACTTCCTAATTTCACTGGAGGTTCCTTCCTTATGGTGAAATTTAATCTCACTTATCACTGAGCACACGATCACACTATTGTGGCAGCGCCTCGTGACCATAATACTTAATCTCTCTTGAAAGTAGATTAAATTAATATAGACTTCTGAAAAAAAAACAATAAGTGCGCATGACATATAACACCAAATATTTCTGTGCCGTAATCGCCCTGTCTTCTTAAGTTCCCGTAGACCATATTCTACTTAATACTAGTTCTCAACACAGACCAGTTCTCCTCACACAAATAATACCTTTGTACAAATTACCTTAAATTACACACTTACAAATCTTACATGGCGAGGCCGTAAACAGAAATCACGTGTGCTGTTATGTATGAGTTTCATGAAGCACTGTCTCACCTTCTGATGGCCCATCTTTTATCTCGTGGACGCCTTAAGCTAACAAGCCCTATAAAAGCACTCACCCATCTCTAGGAGACAAATGGGAATTCACCAGCGCTACCAAATTCTGGCTTTGTTGTATCGAGACATTATAGTGCTCAAGAGCATCCAACAATCCCGTCATATTTCCCTGTACCTTAAAAACTCTCATTTACTTACATACTACCCCCTGTGTGACTTCTGATACGCCTGCCTTGAAGACCAGATCTTCCACGCACCAAATACCACCCTTACTCATTTCATAGGCTGGCTCGCCAGCTAAACATCCTCACTTTATGACACATACTTTCGAAGACTATGTATATTATACGTCCCGTATAATCTGTTTCCCTCACTATTCTCCAGCACATATGCTGTTTTGCCAATACGTTTGGAAACTATAAATGGTTCTGTATCACCTGCTTCCAAACTTGCCAGTGGCAAGTAACGTCAGCACGTTACTCTACCTACCTATTTCTCAGTATCTGTAACGATGCCCTGTTGCTACTGTCCACACATGCTAACCCTACTTTCATCTGGTGTAACACCTCTACTCGACACTCTATAACCTAAAAATGTCACTTCTGACTGACATAATGACGACTTAGACAGCTTCAAAGTGAATCCTGCCTGATCTAACTTCTGAAAAACTATATCTAAATGATGTAGATGCTCCTGAAAACTGCGTGAACTAATTACCATATCATCAATGTAAATGGTTACAAACTCTCCTGTGTCATTCCCTAATGCGATGTTTAAGGCCCTAATTAAAGCTGCTGAACTACTCTTTGACCCATAAGGTGTTCTACAAAATTGATAAAGGTTATATTTGTGACTAAAAGCTGTAAATGGTCTATCTTCGTACATAAGTGGCACCTGCCAAAAACTGGAACTCAAATCTACACAAGTGAAATACTTCTTCCCCTCAAATGTTTGCATTAATTCCTCTATTGACATAGATTTCAGCTGATCTGAACTAATTCTACTGTTAACCAAACGAGCGTCTAAACAAATACGAACCGTGCCGTCGGTCTTGGGTACCGTGATCAAAGAATTAACATATGGACTGTTAGAGTGCTCAATAGTCCTATCTTCAAGCATCTGGTTAATTTGTGCCTCAACTGCACTCTGATAAGCGAAAGGTACAGGATATCTATGTCCTGTGAATACTGACCTATCAATAACGTTCAATGAATGTGTATAGCAATTGGCCATACCAATGCGATCCTCAAAAACTCTCCTATTACACAATAACACATCATAGAGCCGAACACATTGTTCCACCTCTATATTTTCCTGAAATGCAGCATCACGTAACGAGTCCTCTAGGCTTCCGTTCGTAATCACACTGCCCACAAAACATGGAGAACCCCGCTCTACGGCTGGCGATATCTCATTTAAAGTACAAATCACACCTACAACACTACTTCTCTGAATATGGTCATTGAACGCTACTTCTACTTCAGAATCTCCCCATTTAAATTTAAAACTCCCTACATCATAACATAAGTTACCAGACACTCTACTTAGCCACTCTGAACCCAAGATAACACTGAATACTAAATTTGGAATTACAAGGAAAATCTGCTTCTCTACATGATTATTAATTTTAATGTCTACTAAAACTTGCTTAGAAATTACTTTAGACCTCTTCCCAACAGCTGTGATAACAAAAGTGCTTTTAATTGGCATCTCCTCGAAATTTACTCCTGTTCCTTTCATTTTATCATAAAATGCACTACTTATGCCACTCTTCATACGACCACTATCAATTAAAACATCTGTGTACGCTTCGGACACGTTAAATTTAACTATGGGGCTCTTACTAGCCACTTCCTGAATAATGCCTTCATCATTTAGTTCACGTAATAATTCATTTCTTACATTTAGGTCATAGGGTTCCTGTATAAGTGTATGGACAGGGCATGTTATAGACTGAGATTCTGACCTTACATCGCAGCCTGGTTCGTGTTTAAAGTATTGCTACCGCTTGGTGTAGTACTACTGACTACTGCACTGGTCTGGTTGTTCTGGGTTGTATTAACGGTATCTCTCTGTCCGTTATTACCATTGGGCTGATTCCCTCCTTGACCCCTGTTCTGGTTATAATTATTATTATTATTATTATACCGCCCTTGGTTACCCCTATAATCGTTATTTCGGCCTTGATTTCCCCTGAAATCATTATTTCTACCTTGGTAGTTCGTATCATACCCATTTCCTCTGTACTGGTTATGCTGATTATTATTATTACTATTTTGGTTCCCCCTATTTTGAACGCTGGCCCCTTCGCCACTGTTCCCTTGAACTTCCTGGTTCCTATTCTCATTAGGCCTGTTATTGTTACCCTGGTTCCTACCGAAATTCTCCTCGTAACCGCCTCTTCCCAGAGCATCGAATGTACTCAATAAATTCTCCACTTGTGAGATAGATTTAACATTTTGGATACAGGCAGCTTCTTTGATTCTATATGGAAAATGTCTTAGTAATAGCCTGACTACATCACTCTCCTCCTTCAAACCATCTAGATATTTGCACGTTAATACCTGTCCTAAAAATTATCGGTCATAGTGTAGTTGCCTCTCGGGTTATATTTCCCACACACAATTCCCTCACGATGCTGAGACTGAATGACCTCATTCCAAAATTTCTCACAAAATTTAACTTTGAAATCTGTAATATTCTCAAAATTGTCTCTGTAGACAGCAAACCAGATTCTTGTCTCCCCTAGAAACGCTTGCTCTAAAATTTCAACTACCTGGCACCACTCAACACTACCATCTTCCAGCCTCTCCCCGAATTTATTTTCTATAGTATTCATGAACTCCATTGGACAACCCTGCCGATTACTAAATTTGCCTAGTTCTATTTCCCTGTGTGTGCTATTCACATAAACTGGCCTACTCTGGCTATTTTCCTGCCTAATTCTAGCTTTCAACTTCTGTTCTAATTCAGCAATTTTCTCCTCAGCTTTTCTTTCGATATTAGTTACAGTTAACCTAATGCTCCCTTCCGATGCTTCAACTTTACAACTTAACTGAGCTTGTTTCTCACTAATCTCATTAATGCTTTCCTTATTCCTCTCCCTTAAAGTATTAACTTCAGTGATTATTTCTGCATGTACTTTATCAATTCTTCCCCCCAGCTGTTCTTTAACCTCTTTTGTTGCTACCTGAATCTTATCAATTTCTCCCCCCAAATGCTTTTTGACCTGCTGTGTTTCAAGTTGCACTAGTTCTTTTAAATTTTCAGCCTGTGTACTGATTCTAATTTCCAACTCCTCTTGTACTTTTCCTAACTTTCTGTCTACATCTGCTACAATTTCTTTAGCCTTCTCTTCCATCACCCCTCTGATTTCTCCTCTAATCTGCTCAAATTTCTTATCTAATTTTAGATTGTTCTCTTCAGATTTCTCATTTAATTTATTGCTCACTTCCTTACTGCTCTGTTCCAATTCAGCATTTAAACTATCACTCAACACCCTATTACTCTCTTTATTTTCCCTACTATTTTGTTCTAATTTAGCGTTATTTTGTTCGAGTTTAGCATTGTTTTGTTCAAGTTTAGCGTTTAAAGTTTCAGTACTCTCTTTATTTTCCCTACTATTTTGTTCAAGTTTAGCGTTTAAAGCATCAGTACTAATTTTGTTTTGTTGCATAAATTGGAGAAGCAAACTCACTAACCCTGCTTGACTGTTTTGATTACCCCCCTCAGTATCGGGATTTACCTCCGCCATCCCTGTACTGCTTTCATTTCCAAGACTAGCCATACTGCTCGTATATTCACTATCCAACTGGTGACCTCTACGCAACTTAATCTCTTCCTCAGCACTACCCATGCTGATACACACCGATAAATGAAAAACCCCCAAAATACAGGCACAGAAATATATACCCTTCTCCTTCCACAAATGTTATTAGGTTTTCATCCCCACGTTGGGCGCCAAATGTAATGTTTTTCACTTTGCTCCACGTTGAGCGTACAAGTGTAATGTTTTCTACTAAGATATGTTGTTTTAATGGGCGCCAAGACCTCAACGCAATGTTGAAATCTAAATTTATATTTAACAACACCTAGCTCTGGTAGAACACCTACAAGAATCTATATACTCAGATCGTGGTATGATTTGATCATTAACCCAACAAACAATTGTATCAGGAGAAGGAATTGGTCTATATCTAATGCTACCTACTGAAAACAAAGATTGCATGTTTAAAAGAAGTGAATTTATTGTATAAAAACAAGTATAGCAAAATTAATAATAATAATAATAATAAGTTTGAATTTAAATTGGAGTGTTGCGATTTAAATATTACCGCTAGAAAATTACGTGAAAACGGAGTCGGATAAATTACTGATTTTACTCTTATTCCCAAGCTATGAATTTACTGAGTTACTGAATATGAAACAAAGAAAGAAGAGAGATTGCGTAGTTATGTGTCATTCGCGCTTACCACTGGAAATTGCCGTAGCATTTCCCTCGTACTGGATGTTGAAGTGAGCTTCCCATAGCCTCCTGGACGTCGTCATCTTCTTCGTTGTTGATGATATATTTGTAGATATGAAGATTTATGGTACGTACATCGGAACCAACACGTACTACCACCACGGTTAAGTTTCACAAAGATAGTCGCTAACTCCACTGAACATCGGAGCCACTCACTCGTGCAACCATACTGGTTAAATTTTATAACGATAGTCCTCCACTCCACGGAACATCGGAACGACTCACGCGTGCAACCATACTCGGCAAGTTCTACACAGATTGTTCCAGCTCCACGGCGCGCCAAACGATATATGCACCCGCCGCATCCCCACTCTGTAGCCGACTTCTTCACGCTCGCCCTCCACTGATTGGCTGACCCCTCACGCGCTACTCCCCTCTTCTGGCTCAATACACACTCGGCGGGAGGGTGAAGTCGATTGCCGTTCCATACATCCGCCTTTTCTTGACGATGCGACCCAGTCTTGCGTCATACTTCCCGACAAGATTAAGCCTGTAGCTGAATTTCCCAGTGAGTCATGTCTCTCAATATACCCTAACTGACGAAACTCCGTAAAATTCCGTAATCACATAATTTTCTATGATATTGTCGTTCGTAATAATTTGGTTGATAGTGTTTTCGAAGACATAGAAAACCTATCTGTATGCTTATAATTTTATAAAATGCTCCGAAAAATACCTTAATAATAATTATAATAAATTAATAATAATAATAAATTAACATGAAAAATTCTCTTGGCTGAAAAATTTGCCGCGTAAATAAATATTTTTATTTATTTAAACCAAATCTACTTGTTAATTGTCACTTTAACTCAGAGAGTCATATCGTGACAGTAAATAAATATAGAATGGCTTCCTACTGACTTATGCCAGTGGCATGAAAACCCCTCGAAAAACACGTTACAAATTGTATCGAAAATAGTGCTTAGAGAAAGTATCTTTACGCAGGAGCCTATTTCCAAAAGTCGACATCTGACTTTTTGAAGTTATTGAGAAAAACGAAAAATAACGCTTAAACGGTAAAATTCAGGAAATGTTATGTTATTCTTGATACTAACTCTAACATAAACATATCATAAACATAAAAAATAGGTCCAGAGGTAGATTCACCAATGCTTTTAAGAGATATTTAACATTAAAAGTCGCAGATGTCGGATTTTGGATGTACGGTAATGGAAAATCGTATTTTGGAACGAACTTCTAGCATATGACGAGTTTTGGAACAAAACATGGATTTTGCTTAACAAGGATTTTAAGCCACATAATGTTGTTATGCACTCCTAATTTAATAAACACACAAAATTTACAGTGAACACAAGTTTCTAGCAAATTAGGTGAAAATAGTATGCACTAACATAATAATACACAAGGAGCAATGAGTCACACAGATTAGATTCACAAGTCGTCATCCTCCTCCTGGGGTTCACAAACAAGATCGTCTTCCACATCAATTGTCACGTTTTCTGGATCCATGACTTTCTTATAATATTGAAGTTCTTCATTATTTTTCCACTCTTCCCCGTAGTGAAGTGTTAGTAATTTGTTCACATCATTCATCTTCTCTTCTTTGACGGCTACTCCAAGAGGCAACTGAACTTTCTCAAATGTTACCGTTTTTCCCTTTTTAGTTATCCCTTTGAAATCAGTTAAGTCACTCCTATCATTTTGCTCTCCACGAAGAAGAGTAGAGGATTTTACTTTCCTAAACACGAATCTCTTGCAGGATTGAATTCTGAAATGCCATGACCCTGGTGCTTTAAAAGAAGATTGGACGCTACCTTTCCAGTCATACACCGGACAATCAACACCTAACGTGTTCACTGTGCCAAACTGCTTGAAAATTTGAGTGTAGGTTTCTGGTTTTACTATAGTGTCTCGCACTTTAAACTCCTTTTCAGTTCTCCCGAAGACTCGGTCTGGGGGTATGAAGAAGTGGCCTACAACGGGAAATACCATCTCCACTTCTTTAACTTGTGCGGGGGAATCATTATACAGCCAATAGGAAACCATTCCAACTATAATACTATTTTTATCTTGACCCCCTCAGCCGCCAGAAACCAAATTAACTTTTGTGATACCTGTAAGATGAAGATGATTAAGTCTGTCATAAACACAGGAAGCTATTTCGTTAGATCCTTTTGGACAAGAAGATTCCAGCCACTGGTATATACAAGTGTTCCGTGTAGTTTGACGATCACGCGATGTTCCTACACAGATTGTAAAATTGTGCATATACAATTGTCTGGAGTAATACGTGGCTTGATCTGGTAATTTTGGAAGGGGTAATTTTTTCTGGCAATCGAAACTTAATATCAGTTCACTATCTTCCTGATTGCGTAGAACATCATAAAACGCTTGTGCTCTTAATTTATGTACTCTTAACTCAGTTATTATATTATTCTTTTCTTGAGGAATATTGCAGTGCTTCAGTTTAGCTTTCAGCAACAAACATTTTGAGCAAGCATCAGTCTCTGGAGTGCCAAATCCAATATTATATGTCCGACAGAAATAATGCTTAAAGTAAGCTGCCTTAACAACTTGCTCAGTTGATACTGATTGGTTGTAACTTCTCCACAATTTACTAATGTTCAGCTCACTTGATAAATACTGGCGACCTTTCACTTGTCCTCTACAATAGTGTAATTCACTAACAACATTGAATTTCTCTATGAAAATGCTCATAGCTAGTCTTTTATTTTCACTGTACTTGCAACGAGTATCTCCTCCTTGTTTATCTATAGGCAGGAGACCAGTCTCAAAGTGACGCTTACAAGCCAGACCTACCCTGTCTTTTGATATCTGCAAGATACCTAGAAAAGTTGCCCTGCAGAAGGGTACAACAGGTTCTTTACCGGGTCGCTTTGTTGCCTTTTTCACAAAATACTTTATCGATATGTTCTTATTCTTGTTACTGCCATTACTCACGGTTCTCCTCGGAAGTGCTGCCGCTGTATACTTGATTATAAGTGCGTCCTGGATAAGCTTCTTTGGCGTGCTGTGGAATATGTTTTGAAAATGTTTGATGTCCCTAGTTGTCAGCGTCTGGCACTGAAATGCTCCCTTCTTGTGACTGCGTATTGGTACTTTTGTGGGTTGTGGAGCAGTATATCCGAAAATTTAATATTTATCTAGATTCTGCTTCAAGAACGTATTATTTGTAACGATTATGTGATAATTATTGCTAAACGAATTAGTAACGAAATGCTCACCTTTCTCTTTTCTTCTTATTCTTAGCCCACTTTTCGGGGTCACGGGAATGTTTCCTCCCACGTCCAGGTACAGAAGGAGATACTTTTAATGAATTATCCATTGCTTTGTAGAACAGCACCAAACTAATCAGATGTCAACTGATGACTGAAGTATAGAGCCAAAAAATACCGCGTTGAAACAGTGCATTGTCACATTAGAACAAACTTGGCGGGAACACTTAGAAAGAAGTTAATTGGCGCCGGACATTGCTAAGTACTACAATCAAAAGTTTGCGGGAAACACTGCCTCGAAGTAATGCAACAGGAATGTCGAGTATTGGAACACACTTCGGAAGTTGCATCAACTTTCTTATGCAAAATATCGGATTTAGGAACGAAGTGCAGATGTCGGATTATGGAAATAACTTAACAAAGCAGATGTCGAGATTTGGAAATAAAGTCAAACTTTAATATTGATTTTTAACTACATATATCTTGTTTTGGAACATCTCCCACCATCGCTTTTGATGCGTTTCTCCAAGAGGAATATGAAATTTAAAAAATCTACTTTTTGTAAAAAATGTCAGTTGTCGACTTTTGGAAATAGGCTCCTATTATTATAATAACCACACTAGGTTAAAAACAACACCCATCTGGGGTGAGACCCCTTTCAGTCTATTCTTGATTGGCACACATGGCTCAATCTTCGACAAGAAAAATTGCTTCGCAAAGCACAATATCCAAAATGCTTAGCATGGGCATTATCCACAATACAGGCCTGATACCTTAAATGCTTATATGCACCCTTAATTGGTGTCTTACTGCCTTAATCCACTGTTACAAAAATCAGCTATTTATTAAAAATGCCTATACTCGTGCTTAGATAACGAATTTAATTCTGTAGCACGTTATTGAAATTATTGTGGATTCCAGAAATATTCCACATAATTTAGAAACTTGCCTTACATTAATGTGTTACAATGTTCATCGTCACTAAAACGTATGGGGATTTTCTTCGCAAACTTGGATGTCTTTCAAATACCTTCTTAATCCATAAACGCCTAGCGTTACCATATGGTAACGCAGTACCGGTCATTACATTTATTGCTAAATGAGGATATAAAATATTAAGATTGATCCTTCCTCAAACCAAAATCTTCCCTGAAATCCCTGAACCTGAAAATGTCGATGGATAATTCCTACGCCATTTGACATAATTTGATAGCCAGGAGATCCTTTCTGCTATGCTGATGATTTGACCATGGCCTCACAACACAAGATCATTGAGAAAACTGAAGACATTTTGATTAAAGACTTATCCACCCTGACAGAATATTTCAGGAACTGGAGACTCAGATCCAGTACAGCCAAGACGGAAGTCTCTTGCTTCCATTTGAGTAACTGGCTTGCTAACTTGAAACAAAATATTACCTTTTCCAATTGAGTACTTAATCACAATAGGTTTCCGAAATATCTTGGTGTTACCTTGGATCGGACTTTATCCTTCAAGCAACATCTTTTGAACTTGTCGAAGAACAAGAGTTTAGTGCTTTTCAGTCGGTCAACACGAATGTACCCAAAATAGATGGGTTATGCCCTAATCCTGAAATAAATTACATGAGATTAATAAAACACTAGGATGACCAGTTTCGATCGTCAAGTGATCATCAGATCCATTACACTTCAATGTGCTTGTCGAAGAAACTGAAAACCCGAAACAATATTATTCAGAAGCTAACTGGTACTACTTGGGGATCTGCTGCGAACATCCTGCGCCCTTCAGCCTTAGCACTGGTTTTCTCTACTGCCGGCTATTGTGCTCCAGTGTGGCTTAATAGCTCGTATACGAAGTATATTGACCCACAATTGAACACCAGCATGCGCCTCATATCTGGCACCATCAGACCAACTCCAGTCCACTGGCTCCCACTGCTGTCTGGTATAATGCCACCTGACTTACGAAGATCCCGTGCTCTTGTTCGAGAGTACAAAAAGATCTGCAAGAATCCTCTGCTACCTGTTCTAGGCGACATACCAACTCTTAGTCTCCAAAGATTGAAATCACGATATCCACTTCTTTGTGATGCTGCTCTGAAGACATCCGCCAACTTTTATGCTTTGGTGGAATGGAAAGGCCGCTGGAATAACTCCACTGACTTGCCCCTACATAACATCTTCAGAGGGGAAAAAAATTGCTAACGGATTCCAACTACCGCGTGCAACTTGGTCCAGACTGAATATTATCAGGACAGGTCATGGAAGGTACAGGGATTCCCTCTATAAGTGGAACTTTGTACCATCTCCAGAATGTGATTGTGGAGCCCCTCGCCAGACCATTCCCCACATTTTAGGCGAGTGTCAACAACGGGCTTATTCAGGTAGATTGGAAGACTTTCTATCACCAACAGCGGAGGCACTGCAGTGGGTTCAAAAGTTGGACATTCAGCTATAACGGATAACACTAATGAACTGAAGTGAATCAATATTTTTTGTTATTGTGTATATATTGTATATATTATGTATATAATTTCCTTGCCATACGCTAATAAGAATAATCCTACACCATGAATCTAGGTTAACTACAGAGGTTAAGCGACTATTGATTCATTAGGAAAATCCATCTCGAAAATCATGCTCAGAAAAGGCAAGTTAAATCTGTTAATAATTGCGAAAAACAATAAAAAATAATTAAAGTGACTTTCATAATAACTGGATCCGAAAACTTCCGAATATCAATGTGATAATTAGACAAGTAAAGATTCTCCTCTGAGAATAAGTTAATTCAAATGTAAGTGCTTAAGAAAAGTGCATTAGAAATTAGAACAAGATGTTCAGTAAAGAAAATATAGCCTACTTTCTCCTAAATGCATGGGTATTGTTATAACTCTTTGTCCTTTTCAAGGAGTATAATTGAATGTTGGTTGTAGTAGCTTGTTGAAATACAACGTGCTATAGGGATATTAAACATGAATATGAGGTGCCCTTTGCTAGTGCTACCTCTGTAAAAAAAAAACCATTCAATTCGGTTTCACCGTGTTTGAATTGATCTGGGGAATGGATTTGCACACATACATGGCCGCTATTTGCAAACTATTGGGCTGATGAACTTGTAGTCAGTCATAAGATGCTTTCCACAAAAAGGCATGTTGTTGCAAAATCCGGTAGAGATCAAATTATTAGGATGGTCGAAATTTGATTTAAGCTTTTAACATTTGGGTGGCCGTCATTCCGTTTCCGTCAAGATGGCGGCGATATAAAACATGACACTGAGGTGCCTTTTGCTAGTGCTACCTCTGTACCAAATTTCGTTCAATTCAGTTTCACCGTGTTTGAATTGATACGGGGAATCGATTTGCACACATACTTGGCCACCATATGCAAACTATTGGGCTGATGATCTAGCAGTTTGGTCAGAATATGCTTCCCACATAAAGATTTGTTGTTGCAAAATTTGGTCGAGACTAGATTATTAGGATGGTCGTAATTACATTTTAGCCTTTAACATTTGGGTGGCCGCGATTACGTTTCCGTCAAGATGGCGGTGATATAAAACATGACACCGAGGTGGCCTTTTCTAGTGCTACCTCTGTACTAAATTTCATTCCATTCGGTTTCACCGTGTTCGAATTAATAGGGGGAATCGATTTTCACACAAAGATGGCCACCATCCGCAAAATATTAGGCTAATGACCTATTAGTTTGGTCAAAGGATGCTCCCTCCATAATGGTATGTTGATGCAAAACATGGTAGAGATCGGATGATTAGGTTAATCGTAATTTGATTTAAGCTTTGAATATTTGTGTTTCCGCCATTACGTTTCCGTCAAGATGGCGGCGATATAAAACATGAAACTGTGGTGCCCTTTGCTAGTGCTACCTCTGTACCAAATTCCATTCCATTCGGTTTCACCGTGTTCGAATTAATAGGGGGAATCGATTTTCACACAAAGATGGCCGCCATCCGCAAACTATTAGGCTAATGACCTATTAGAGTTGTCAAAGGATGCTTTCTCCATAAAGGTATGTTGTTGCAAAATTTGTTAGAGATCGGATGATTAGGTTAGTCGTAATTTGATTTAAGCTTTGAACATTTTTGTGGCCGCCATTACGTTTCCGTCAAGATGGCGGTGATATAAAACATGACGCTGAGGTGCCCTTTGCTAGTGCTACCTCTGTACCAAATTTCATTCCATTCGGTTTCACCGTGTTCGAATTAATAGGGGTAATCGATTTTGACACAAAGATGGCCGCCATCCGTAAACTATTAGGCTAATGACCTATTAGATTTGTCAAAGGATGCTCCCTTCATAAAGGTATGTTGTTGCAAAATTTGGTAGAGATCGGATGATTAGGTTAGTCGTAATTTGATTTAAGCTTTGAACATTTGGGTGGCTGCCATTACGTTTCCGTCACGATGGCGGCGATATAAAACATGACACTGGGGTGTCCTTTGCTAGTGCTACCTCTGTGCCAAATTTCATTCCATTCGGTTTCACCGTGTTCGAATTAATAGGGGTAATCGATTTTGACACAAAGATGGCCGCCATCCACAAACTATTAGGCTAATGACCTATTAGATTTGTCAAAGGATGCTCCCTCCATAAAGGTATGTTGTTGCAAAATTTGGTAGAGATCGGATGATTAGGTTAGTCGTTATCAGTTGGCAGTCAAAGTGAAAGGTCGTGTTTTTCCTGAGCTCTCAGGTGTGCTGAAATGGGTTGTTCTCTGGAGTGTTATCGGGCGAGGATCGGGCTGTGGTATGCGAAGGGTAGTCGGGATTTCCGGTGTTTGTGTGTGCATACGGGACCTAGTAACTTGTGATTTATAGCCCTAGTGATAGCTGCGTTGTTAGTTATTGGTGGAGTGGAAGTGAATCCAGGGCCTGTTACTCCAAATGTGAATCAGGCAAATGATCCAGTGGCATCTTTAAAGTGTTCGACGTGCAGTAAAACATTGAAGAATGGTGTTGAGTGTGGACTATGTGAGAAATGGTTTCACTTCGGCTGTATTAAGGTCAAGAAGGAGGATTGTGATGTCGGAAATTGGTTTTGTAAAGTATGTGATACGCCGGACAGTTTGAGGGTGCAAATCAAAGCAAGGGATCAAATAATACAGGAACTTAGAGCAAAGCTTCGTGAATCAGAAGAAACGGTGAAGGATGTGACTGAACGGCTTTCTACTGGGATCAGTGTGGAAGAGGGCGTGCAGGAGCAAACTGAGGATGACGTTATCATAATGGGTGATTCTATGATACGATGGAGTGCGAATATCTCGAGGAAATCAGGTGCGAAAGTGCGGTGTTACCCGGGGATTAAGATTGACCCGCTTGCCCAACAAGTGGAAGAAGCAAATGTAGAGGACTGTGACAAAGTTAAAGTGTTGTTGCTCCATGTTGGGACGAACGATTTGAAGAAGAGGGCTACAGCTGATTACATCATGGGGGAGCTCTACGAACTAGGCAGAAAAGCTAAACGCAAGTTTAGAAATGCAAAAATTATAATGAGTGGCATTGTTCGGCGGGGAGATGTTCCGTTGAGGCGAGGTAAGACTGTAAATGACCGCATGGACTGGGTATGTGCACAACTGGGATTAGTGTACGTAGAAGCTGACTGCTGGATTGGTGGCCGTGACTTCGCCCGAGACGGGCTGCATCTAAATCGACGGGGCGCTTTCAATCTAGGGAGCCTACATGACAGGGTCATCGGTTCGTGCCGGCTTTTGTGAGGAGGAGCAGGTCCAGAGGTTGCCAGCCGATGGGAAGAGAAGGAGCTATTTCGAGATATTTGCTGCGGAGGTAAGACTCTAAGATTACTGCAGGTTAATTGTCAGAATTTAGGAAATAAATTAATTGAATTTTGGAATCTTGTAGAGACGTATTCTCCGGACATTGTCATTGCAACTGAATCTTGGTTGTATGAGGACATAAATAGTAGCGAAATAATTCAAGGGACCTACGAGATGTACAGAAGGGATCGGGGGAAGCGAGGTGGTGGGCTATTTATTTGTGTGCGCAAAAATATAGCTAGTTTCTTAGAGTGGGCTGATATGGATCATGAAATGTTATGTGTACAAATTTCGGATAAAGGAAATAAATTCCCTCTTCAGGTGATAGGGGCGTATAGAGCACCGAAAGATAACCTTTCTCTCCTCGAAACACTGTATGATAAAACTTGTACGGGTAATGCTATGAAAAAGAGCATAATAATTGCTGGAGGTTTAAACCTCCCCAAAGTAGGCTGGTCTGGTGAGTCAACTAGCTGTGGTCAGGCTCAGAGCGCTGCAAATAAATTCTTATGGGAGGGGGGATTTTCCCAAGTAGTTGACTTCCCAACTAGAGACAATAATACCTTAGATGTTTATCTCGTAAGGCCTGTAGAGCTGTATATTAACTGTCTGAAAGTACCAGGAATTAGTGACCATTCTGGGGTTGAATTAAATATTAGATATGGCGACATTACAAAATTAGACTCTGATGTAGCAAAAAAGATCATATTCCAGTATCGCAGGGCGGATCAGGGCAAGTTTCAGGGGTATTTGAATGAGCTATTTGTAGGATGGGCATCGGAAGGAAATCACATTAATATCCTGTGGACTAACTTTTTGAAAATTTTAAATAGCGCTGTTGATAAATTTGTCCCATTTAAATTGCTGAAACAAAACCCAGATCCTGAGTATTACACACGAGAAATTAGGAGTCTAAAACGGAAAATTAGGAAATTATACAATAAAAGACATGATAGTGACAAGTATATGTTGAAATTTAAGTCCTTATCAAGAGAGCTCGTCTTAAAAAAGAGGGCTGCTCATGACAGTTATATGCAAGGTTTACTTGGTTCGGGAGGTGATGGGTGGAAAAAATTTTACAGTTATGTTCGGAGAAGAAAGGGAAATTCAAATAATTTGTCGATGATAATGTCCGGTGACGGTAAATTAATTACTGAGAAACAGGCCATTGCTAATGAATTAAATGTCTTTTACGGTAGTGTGTTCAATAAATCCAATAGCTGTGTGTTGGACCTTAACGCCGAATCAGGGGCTCCCCTGTTCCAAATAAACCAGTCAGCAATTGTAAAGCTAATACAAAAACTACGTTTCAATGTATCCAAAGGTCCTGATAATATTGTTAGTGAAGTACTTAAACTAGGAGGTAGGGCCGTGGCACGATACTTGGAGGTGATGTTTAATGTGTCCATAAACAATGCGCAAATCCCAGATGACTGGAAAAGAGCTACGGTAGTCCCAATATTCAAGGGAGGGAGCAGACTTGAATTGGGCAACTACAGGCCGGTTAGCCTTACGTCCGTCGTTTGTAAACAGATGGAACATCTCATTTGCGACTACTTGAGGGAACAGTGGGAAACATTATCATGGTTTAATTATAGGCAACATGGATTTCGGAAAGGTTACTCATGCGAGAGTCAGATGCTATCACTTTTTCAAGACATTAGCGAATCGTTAGACCATGGAGTTTCACTCGACGCCGTGGTTATAGATTTTGCGAAGGCATTTGATGTCGTTCCGCATGACATGCTACTCCATAAATTAGCTTCTACGAAGATTGATAGAAGAGTAATTTTATGGATCCAAGAATTTTTGACGGGTCGTTCACAGAAAGAGAAAGTCGAAGGCATATTCTCGGATGAAATTACCGTAACGTCGGGTATCCCTCAGGGCAGCGTAATCGGAACATTGTTATTTTTGGCGTTTATAAATGACTTACCAAATGGGATTCGCAGTGACTGTCGATTGTTTGCGGATGATTGTGTAATATATCGAATGATACATGACTCACAAGACAATGTAGTGCTTCAAGAGGACCTGAACCTGGTCTATAAGTGGGCGATTGTAAATAAAATGAAAATAAACACAAGAAAATGTAGTCTCTTAAAAATAGGGAAAGTGCGAAGGCAGGATTTTCAATATAACATTGGCTCGGAAATACTTGTAGAAGAAGATTCTTGCAAATATTTGGGCGTTCACGTAAGGAATGATATGAAATGGAGTAGTCATGTAGGATGTGTAGTTTCAAAAGCTTACAAATCTCTGCACTTTGAAATGAGGGTATTAAAAGGAAGTAGTACCTCTGCTAAAGAATTAGGCTATTTGTCACTTGTAAGACCTATTCTGGAATATGCCTCGGCGGTTTGGGATCCATATCAAGTAGGGCTCATCAATGAGTTGGAAATGGTACAAAGAAAGGCCGCTAGATTTGTGCTCAGTGACTTTATTCCCAGGAGCAGTGTGAGCCGTATGTTAAAGAAACTTGGGTGGGAATCACTGGAGGCTAGGAGGATGAAATCTAGACTCTGCGCTATGTACAACACGTATACAAATCAACCAGCATGGGTGAGCTTAGCAAACGATTGGGAAAGCCCACTTACATGGGTAGGAGCGATCATCCTTTCAAAGTTAAGGGCCGACCACAGCGAACAAATTATGGTAAATATTCTTTTGTAAACCGTGCCATTGATAACTGGAACTCTCTACCTGCCGCAGTCTTAGAGCCTTTTCCCAAACATATAGGTGTGTTTAAGAAAAGACTGACTATTTGTGTAAATAATCCAGTTTAATTGTTGTATAATTGTTATTGAATTGTTATGTATAATTATTTATTTGTTATGTATATACAATTTGCCACCGGGGACACACCCCCCTTTGCAAATAAATGAATGAATATGAATATGAATAATTTGATTTAAGCTTTGAAAATTTGTGAGGCCGCCATTACGTTTCCGTCAAGATGGCGGCGATATAAAACATGACACTGGGGTGCCCTTTGCTAGTACTACCTCTGTACGAAATTTCGTTCCATTCGGTTTCATCGTGTTCGAATTAATAGGGGCAATCGATTTTCACACAAAGATGGCTGCCATCCGCAAACTATTAGGCTGATGACCTATTAGTTTGGTCAAAGGATGCTGCCCCCATAAAGGTATGTTGTTGCAAAATTTGGTAGAGATCGGATGATTAGGTTAGTCGTAATTTGATTTAAGCTTTGAACATTTGTGTGGCCGCCATTACGTTTCCGTCAAGATGGCGGCAATATAAAACATGACACTGAGGTGTCCTTTGCTAGTGCTATCTTTGTACCAAATTTCGTTCAATTTGCGCTCACCGTGTTCGAATTGATAGGGGGGACAGACATTCAGAGTTCACAGACTCACACACACACATACACACACACAGACAGACACACTTTTTTTTCGCCCTGTAGTGATCTCATAAGTCTACTTTCATTTTTTTTGCAAAAATCGAAGGTAGGCTAAAAATCAGTCGGAATTCTCAACGCTGCTGGAAAAATACGTTTCTAAAATATTCTTACACAAAAATCAGGAGATCTTCCCCTATAAGGTCTTCACGACAGTGAGAATATGCATATCACTTTAAATACTATAAAAGATTACTGATATTTAAATTTATCAATCTAAAATTACTCAAAGGATGAACTCATTTAACTGTCAAAATCTTGGTTTAATAGAAGGTCAGTTTCGAAATAGACATCGAACCTTCGCCCTCTACTCAACCATTTAAACTACAAAAAAATCAAAATATGTCAATTTGTGGTTGTTTCAAATGCCCTTGCTACAGTACTGCAACATACTGAAGTTCCAATACCTTTCGGCGATTCTAGATGAGGTGCAAAAAGGATCTCGTAGGCCATGTTAGTCTCCAGACTAATACATGACATGGAAGACTCCAACTCGTTCACCAGGGTTCGAACCCACTTCTTCCCAGGTCCGAACGACATCTGGCCGGTCGAAATGTCCCAACGTGGCCTAGCGATAACTTCCCGCACGCGTTAGAATATATGGCCCAACCGAATACAGTTTATCAGCCCGTTACATTGCGTGAGTGAACTTGTACAACCACAGAGTAGTTCCATGACGAGAATGCAAACGGGACTATATTCACACATGTCCACGCGATCCATTGCAATACGGAATTCGTTTGTGAAGTTCATGGCGATTGAACGTGGTTGTACGATGCCCTCGCTGGCGCTTAATTAATGCAGTCATCTCATCACATTCTAGTCTGTCATCTCAACAGATACAGAACTCATTATCTTCCTTCCCTCCGACGCCTTGCTTGAGAATACGCCGTTTCGAGAAGTATTACACACTTGAAACTGTTTAGTTTACTTTGGGCTGTGGTAACATGAAGTTTTAAGCACGCCTGTGTTTCGATACAATTCACACGGAATGGCCGCTGGAAGCAAGAACATATCCTTCCGCGCCATCCGCTAGTAACAGTTAATGCACGACCATAGATATAGACATATTATACGTTTGATATAATATCTGACTCCCATTATACAAGTTTCTACCGCACACTGAATGATACGCGATTTTGCTCAAACACTGCGGTACACTCGTACGCTTTATAACTCCCGTAATTTTCGTTTTCACTTCACCATGTGTAGATATTGTTACTGCACGCTGTCAGAACACCGAGTTGTCACTCTCCATCCTTGCTCGGTTGAGGAAGACACAAGTTACCCCCTCCTCTATGACGTCACGTATCGATATTAGTCGTAATAGCTGTGTATAATTACAAGTAACTTAACGGATCTTCTTCCGTTCTTCACACATGTTTTGTAATAGCCTTCTGCCATGGAGATGTGCATTCAAGCACATATAACTACTCGCATATGGGGCTAAATATTCTTTAATTTGTATATCATTCTTAGGTGTATCAATCGATATGATGTATGACAATATTGATATGTTTATAATCGAAGTGAGTTCGGGTTTCTCTTCGGAAATACGAGCTCTCCCGATTTATGCTTCCTAGCGGAACTCTGCTTGCCATAAAACAGCTGTGAGGACAGACTTCTCTGGCTGGCTCGTAAGTTACACGCCTTCCCACAATACCGTACCCATAACTGTACTTAAAAACCTTTAAGAATAATAGTACAGTACCAAGGGACTCGAAATCTTGTAGGCTACAATCGCAGCATTTTCAAGGTGTTAGTATGGAAAAACAGGGAAAGGACTACCAAAAGAAAGTCTATACGCTATACGAATTATTATTATTGTTTACAATCTTGCAACGTCATGATGTTGTGATATAACCACTTGCCTTTAACTCGAAGGACCTGAGTTCATTCAGTGGAGACGAATACATTAATACTTGAAATGTCACGTGGTGTCAGAAGAGACAGAAGTGTTCTTAGATCCTTTTCAACATCCAAAAAATGAACCAGGATAGCTACTGCAACCACAATTGATCGGATGTTGATTTTAATGTTAAATTTTTGGATGTGGACACTGTGGTTATCAGGCCCGTGTATTAAGGTGTAAACGGACTTATTCTGAAACCCTGTGTTAATGTGGTGTCTTAAGTATTGTGCTTTTAATTGAAGCTAGAATTGGGAATGTGGTGGACATGGCCTTGCGTTAGGAACCATCCCAACACGCTGCAAAGTACAACTACGAAACCACAGAAAACCACTTCTCAGATGATTTAGTGTGCATCAATCGCACGCTCTACTGAGGTATCCTCGTGAGTTAGGATACATCTCGTTCCAGCCCTCAGGCCAAAGTTACAATTCTTGTCAAACCCGAGATTCAAACCCAGACCTCAGAAGCGGTAGTTAAGAACGCTCGAAATGAAATGCACCTATTGGGAAAAGCCGAGGAAAGCTTGCTTGTATTATTTTATTATTTGCTAATGACCTTGCCAATCACGTTGATACATAATTGAATGACAGGAATTTGTTGCATTAATTACTGCTTTATTGAAAGAGATAACTCATGGCATCGATTCAATTAGCAGCTCGTGCAGGCTTCCTATTACATGATGCCAACATGTCATTTATAAACTGAATTAATGATTAACGAATGAGCTGGTCAATGCACATTAGGCTGATCATGAATCCTGCTTTTACAGCTCCGATTTCTGTATGGTAAGACTGCTGTTGACGTTTCATCCACTCCAAGGACATCAATCAATTGCCAAAAGTCAACTCCTAGGTAGCAATCCTAAGATTGCGAGAGTGAATTTTTGGGAATCTAGGGACATCCACCTTGCAGAGTGGCAAAAGCCTTCTGAGACATTTCCTCCTGGTCATCAAGAAAAATGCTCGTACAAGATACAAAAAAAAAAAAAAAAAAGGGAAAAAAATCTTGAACTAATGCTATCTTGAATTTTTTAAGACAACGGAACATGAGATGTTTCCATACTAAGACCTGACAATAAAGTTCACTGAGACAAGTTTCATTGCTCTCGCGTAATTTGATTGCCATAAAAGTCATTTGAAATATTTGAAAGTCACTTAAATTCCAAATATTTTTTGTGTTTATCCGGATTTTTGTCACATTATGTACTTACTTAACCCACCGGTGGTCTCTATAACAAAAGTTACGCGAGTGGTCACACGTTGAGTAAAATTTTCTTCAAGCTCTACTGACTCAGCAGGACTAAGAACACCCGTATTGTCTCCTGCTGTGGGAATATGGAAACTTGATGACATTATCGAAGAAACTGAAGACCGCCTAATTATAAATGTCAACCAAGCCACCAGCAGCAGCTGGTCAGACACAGTCTACTGAAAACCGTATCTATCGCAATATACTGTATTACATTACCGTGGGCGTAATGTTTTGCATTTATTTTATGATTCCTGTGTGCTATAGTTTACCATATATTGACAATATTCGTTACTACAGTATATAGTAGAAAGAAAGTAACTGTATATAGTTAACCCAGGCTGCAGTACAGACTTGTTATTTCTACGGCTACGGCATGATAAGCTCATGATAAGCTATCTCGAATCATCTTGGCTAGCCCCGTCTGACTGAGCCGATCATGTGAACTGAGCGTGCTTCCCTGTCTGGGCAGTCAAGTGATCACGTGTAAGTTTTTACCTGCACTGTCTCGACTCGGCGAATAGACTTTAGAAGTGACCTACAGTATATCAATACTTGCTTGTTAAGTCTTTGTATGCGAGCAGAAGTCCTCCAGGCAGCTAAACACTTCCCTCTCCACATTCGCGGCTTACGGTCACTACTCAAACTCAGTAGAGGTAAACGTAGCTGAGGCCACATAGCCGTGTGTTATCGAGCTGATTTGAACATAGTCAAACAAGTTGCTCTAACGTTAATGTCGTTTACTAGGAAGCACTTGACCTAAGCGGCAATCAGTAGTCCTTTATTTCCTGTACATATACGAGAACTAACTCATTAACAGCTTGTTAATGGCAATTAAAGACGGGCTCTGAATTGATAAAGTTATTCACTCCGAAGATTTTTTGGAAAGTTTTATCCCAGGATCAGACGCCTCTTGGCCCAAACATTATTCTAACGGCCTCTCACTGGCTGATTTTAAAATTACCAATATATCTATACGCTCACACGTAATTGTAAACAAGAATTGCTGTTGATTCATTTGGGGTCATTGTGACATCGTGCTCATGTAGCCCTGTGTACTTGGGTGTATGTTCAATATGTTTTATATCATTTACTTGTATCAAGACCAATGCAATATTACTTACAGAATCAAATAATGATGAAGATACCCCGCGACGTAGCCGTGCTCATTAAATATTGCACCACGTGCGCGAGGGCAGTTTCAGAATGTCCGGAGATCGCAGGTTAGATTCCCGGCGCTGATAGTGGATATCCTGAAAGTGTATTTTCCGCGTTTTTTTTTCACACTACCTCCAAGCAAATGTCGGAATAGAACCTTAATTCGAGTCTCGGGTTGCCTACCTCATTCCTGTCCCCAATACCGTAACACACACTACTACAGTCATCATAAGAATACAGATTATCAGACATGATTAACACACGTCCAACTACATGGGGCTGATGACCATGTTGTTCCAAACCCCTATGGATTTACGACAAGAATGTAATAAGAAATATTTTATTACATGACATTGGACTAGTATTTTGCAAGGTCGCGGCCATTTAAAATTACAAGCATTCGTCCTTCCTTCATTCCTCCCTGAATGGCTGTAGTAGTGTGAGTATTGAAATTGAGGTTACAATTGAAAAGGAGTTAACCATGAACTACAATTTTGTACCTAGCCTATCTGGCATTTGCCTTGAGTAGAAGTGGGAAGCCACAGAAAACCGCTTCAAGTATGGCTGCGTTTTGTCTCAAGAGGCTGAGTATATCCCGTACCATTCTCCAAAGAGTTCTCACCTAGGTAGACCTGGTTCGATTTCTGGTCAATACATGTGAGATTTTCGAAGTGAAATGCCATGTCCTGTGGTTCGGGTTCCACGTAAAAAGGAGGTTCCGTGGCTCATGATTGCGAGATTAATGGCCACGTAAACCTACAAGCTTCCTTCATTCCTTCTCCAAAGAGTTATCCAGTGCATCCAATCTTCATACATGCCAGAAATTATGTTGCTCTGAAGGAGTATATTTATTATTATTCCTCGTTCCTAATGTATTCGACGCTCAGTTGGGAAGGAAATGGCAATATACACATGCCTTGAAATCTGTCGCAGAATTTGAAGCAATTGAACTTTGTAAATTGTTTGATAACCAAGTCAGTAGTTGTTGTCGTGGAAGGATGACTTTGAAGGCTAAGCGAATTGAATATTCTGCAAATTTTATGCAAATCATGTTTACGAAGTTTGCTGAGGAATATTGCAAACACAGATTCTTGCTTCTCTTCCCTGCCACTGAGGATTCAGTTAATGGTCCTATGGAGTTGTCTTGAAGCAGATAAAACTAAGATGAAATAGGAAGTGTTCTCTAGGTTGGTGTTTAATTTTGGGGCTAAATACAGTTTGATTAATCAAATCCTGAGGCGTGTGTATGGATTGTTACATCATTTAGGGGCTGGGGAAAACTTCCCCATCCGCCCAGAGCACATTGGTAAGTGTGAATAGTTCAGATAATCTGTGTTCCTATGGTAACAAAATTTGTGTTTTATGGCAAGAGTTTAGTGCTTTTCAGTCGGTCAACACGAATGTACCCAAAAGAGATGAGTTATGCCCTAATCCTGAAATAAATTACATGAGATTAATAAAATTATTTCAGGATTAGGGCATAACTCATCTCTTTTGGGTACATTCGTGTTGACCGACTGAAAAGCACTAAACTCTTGTTTACTAAGGCAACACTGAAAATATGGCTTCAAACACCACAATGTGTTTTATGGTATTCGTGTACACTTAAAATTGCGTATTTGGATGTAATTTCACCTTTATATGTTTCCAGATGAAAGCTCAATCCCTTTACGTTAAGAAAAATGTATGCATATTACATGTTTCACACACAAATATGCTCAAAAGATTGATTTAAATGAACCAGGGCACACGTGTCTAATTATAATGCAAAACTTTATACTACTCAATAACTAAGAATTGTAGTTCTTTTTACATGTGTTACTATCAACAAGTCAAGTTGTAATTCACATTTCAACCTGAACAAGGTCTCAAATTAAAAATAATTAAATTAGGAGTATCCTGTACTAGGCCTAAAGCTGAAAAACAGGTACGTCCCCATTAAATATTGACTGTGAAGACAGAAGAAATATATATTTTAAAATTTTGCGTTTTTGAAAGAATATTGTATATATTATGGTATAATAGTGATATATTAATACATTTAATAGGGGAAGGAAACATTGAAATAAATTCATTGTGGTAGATCTAGGTAATTTCAAAAATTCCTAATTTGTTTTACAAATTTTTTTTTGACACCCCATTCGCATTGCATAACTGCCTTTATTTACATTTAAGTTAACCTTAAAAATCAAAATGTTTGGTTTAAAATAATAGATTATTTGACGCGTAAATAGCGCCAATCGCCACATACGGGATAGAAATCATCTGGGAGAAACTGACCCTGGCGGATATGAGGACGCTCAAGGCAGTGAAGTCGCGCTTCCTAAAAGCAACCCTGGGATTATCAAAATATGCAAAGGCAATGAAATTCAGAAGGGGAGGCAGGCTAACTAAGAGGGACCACTTCATGTGTGGGAAAGAAACCATAGAAATTGTACCCAGCTTCAAATCCCTAGGTGTTACACTACAAACAACTGGAATCACTTTATCTCTGCATACACAAGAGAGAGTGACGGCTGCAACGAAAGCAACTTACGACATCCCTAAGCTCCAGAAGCTATCCCTGCCAACCGCGATCGCGCTGTTCAAACTGAAAGTTGCTCCGATTGCAACGTACGGAATACAAATAACATGGCCCTACCTGACGGCAAACAACCTTAGGAAAATAGAAAGCATTAAAGCCAGATTCCTAAAACGAGCCCTCTCAATCTCTAAATTCACAAGGAACAGCTACGCGTATACAATAGCACGAGAGTCATTCTTCATAGAGGACATAAAACTCTGTTTCGGATTACCGGAAACGCACGCATATAAAACAGTCATCAAGGAAAGACAGAACAAAGCCAACGATGTCCCAGAGCAAATAATGGACACAGAAGCGATGAAAACAGAAGCCTGGAAGGGACCGAACTATGAGCTTCGCCATCTGTACACAAGATTCGCCGCCCACGGGTTCCATGGGAAGATATGTGGGAACAAAACATACCACGAACCGGAGAACTACTGTGTCTGTGAATTATGCAACAAACCATGCCCCAAGCATCACTTGCTGAAATGTGGAAACAGAACCCAGCCGCTAAACACGCTAACAAAAGACTGGTGAAAAACAGAAGTAAATATGTAAACAAATGTTTGTAAATTAATGTACACATTGTGTTTAATAAATTATTTAAAATATGCAAAATCTAGACTAGTGTACGAACTTGCCAAGGAGAACTTCTTCATTGAGGACCTACGGACGAAGAGAGGACTACCATCTACGGACGCCTGGAAAAGACTAATGCATGAGGGAGTGAAGAATAGATATGAAATCTGGCTCGAATTTTACATAACGGAAGCCATGACGAATAGGGTATGGACTGACACCAATCAAGACCTACGACACTTCGTTAACTCGATGGCGGTACAAGGGTACAACCGTAATCTGGGCGTCACCGAGTACTTTCATGACATAGACGTATCCTGTATTTGTAAATTATGTGGTAAAGAATGTAGTCGGTACCACGCAATCACATGTAAGAACCAGGGATCGTCCATTGTCATATTTTGTGGAGGTGGAAAGGGAAAACACTAATGTATATTCAAATTTATTAACCCTATGCACAATTTGTGCGCTGTATTTTCAATAAATAAAAGAATAGAAAGTAATGTATTGTGAAAATTAATATCTTAAGTCAATAAAATGCACATTTAATTATAGTGGACCGGTTTCGGCCAAATTGTGACCTTCCACAGCAGAAATAGATGATACAAGTCGTGTTGCAGGTCTTACACTTAATTTTTAGCCTACTTTTCACATTTTGCAAAAATGAGGAAAAAGTAGAGTTATGAGATCGATCCGGGAAAATGTGTGTCTGCCAGTCTGTCTGTCTGTCTGTCTGGCTGGCTGTGTGTGTGTCCCCCCCCCCTATCAACTCCTAAACGGCTGCAGCAATCAAAACCAAATTTAGTATGAGTAAAGATGTGCACCGGAATATCTCACGTCCATATTTGAAAATGATATCAGTGCTACCAACTGCTGAAAAAACTCACTAGAAATTTGAGCTCCATGTTGGATATCATGCAAGGTATGCATGGGATCTATTCCAAAATTGGCACACATGTAGATAAGGCTATTTCAGTTTAATTTCCAGGACGCCAACCATGACAGTGTTGCCAAAATAATTTTAAGCCTTCTGATAGGTCCAATGTTTAAATGCATATAACTTCTACACTATCAATTGGATTTCAACCAAATTTTGTATGTAATATCTGTACATAAAGAGACATGACTGAGCGTATTCTTAAGGACACCAGGGCTGCCAACTGTTAATAATTGCTCTCTCTAATTTTTTCATCCAAATACCTATATATCGTAAAGTATGCAAGCCAGCAGCTTTAAACTATGCACACGTATATTCTGACATTTTAGATTAATTTGGAGTAACATATATACGTCAGTTCTACCAACATGATTATAAACCTGCTGATAGTACCAATTTTTAAATACATGTAACTTCTATACTATCAGTTGGATTTCAACCAAATTTCGTATGTGCTATGTGTACCATAACAGATATTACTATTAGTATTGTTAAGAGCAATCAGGGCCGCCAACTGTTAATAAATGCTGTCTATATATTTTTTACTCTTATATCAATATATCAGAAAGTATGCAAGCAAACAGCTCTATACTTTGCACACGTATAGCACCTGATATTCTAGATTAATTTGGAGTAATTAATACAAGGCAGTGCTGCCAACATGATTCTATGCCTGCTGATATGTACAATTTTAAAATACATGTAACTTCTATACTAACAAATGTATTTCATCCAAAATTGGCACAACAAGATATCATAATAAATCAGATTATTTCTGACCAGCACACGCATGACATTGCTGGCAACATGCTTTTACGCGTGCTGATAGATTCAATGTCTAACTGCATGTAACGTCCATTGGACTTCAACCAAATTTTGTATTCTGTACCTTAAGAGATGGAACTAAGAATATATTCAGTCACCAGGGCTGCCAACTGTAGTGCTCTATTAGGCTACATTATACCAGGTATATTTTGAACTAATTAGATATTTCGATATTACCAACTTAATTTCGTCATTATTCTGGATAGGTTCATATTCTGTAGAATAATCATTGGCATGAAAAGTAGGCTGTATAGTTCTTCACGGAACTTCTTGTTTTTTATAACAAGGGTTGTTTCAAAAAAAATTATAAAAACAAGATGTTCAGTAAAGAACATATAGCCTACTTTCTCCTAAATGCATGGGTATTGTTATAACTCTTTGTCCTTTTCAAGGAGTATGATTGAATGTTGGTTGTAGTAGCTTGTTGAAATACAACATGCTATAGGGATATTAAACATGAATATGAGGTGCCCTTTGCTAGTGCTACCTCTGTACCAAATTTCGTTCAATTCGGTTTCGCCGTGTTTGAATTGATAGGGGGAATCGATTTGCACACATACATGGCCACCACCTGCAAACTATTGGGCTGATGTTCTTGCAGTTTGGTCAGAATATGTTTCCCACATAAAGCTATGGTGTTGCAAAATTTGGTAGAGACTAGATTATTAGGTTGGTCGTAATTACATTTTAGCTTTTAACATTTGGGTGGCCGCGATTACGTTTCCGTCAAGATAGCGGTGATATAAAACATGACACTGAGGTGCCTCTTGCTAGTGCTACCTCTGTACCAAATTTCGTTCAGTCGGTTCCACCGTGTTCGAATTAATAGGGGGAATCAATTTTGACATAAAGATGGCCGCCATCCGCAAACTATTAGGCTAATGACCTATTAGATTGGTCAAAGGATGCTCCCTCCATAAAGGTATGTTGTTGCAAAGTTTGGTAGAGATCGAATGGTTATGTTAGTCGTAATTTGATTTAAGCTTTAAACATTTGTGTGGCCGCTATTACGTTTCTGTCAATATGGCGGCGATATTAATCATGACACTGAGATGCCCTTTGCTAGTGCTATCTCGGTACCAAATTTCGTTCCATTCTGTTTCACCGTGTTTGAATTAATAGGGGGAATCGATTCTGACACAAAGATGGCCGCCATCCGCAAACTATTAGGCGAATGACCTATTAGATTGGTCAAAGGATGCTCCCTCCATAAAGGTATGTAGTTGCAAAATTTGGTTGAGATCGGATGATTAGGTTAATCGTAATTTGATTTAAGCTTTGAACATTCGTGTGGCCGCCATTACGTTTCAGTCAAGACGGCGGCGATATGAAACATGACACTGAGGTGCCCTTTGCTAGTGCTACCTCTGTGCCAAATTTCGTTCCATTAGGTTCCTCCGTGTTCGAATTAATAGGGGGAATCAATTTTGACATAAAGATGGCCGCCATCCGCAAACTATTAGGCTAATAACCTATTAGATTGGTCAAAGGATGCTCCCTCCAAAAAGGTATGTTGTTGCAAAGTTTGGTAGAGATCGGATGATTATGTTAGTCGTAATTCAACTTAAGCTTTGAACATTTGTGTGGCCGCCATTACGTTTCTGTCAATATGGCGGCGATATAAAACATGACACTGAGATGCCCTTTGCTAGTGCTACCTCTGTACCAAATTTCGTTCCATTCGGTTTCACCGTGTTTGAATTAATAGGGGGAATTGATTTTCACACAAAGATGGCCGCCATTCGCAAACTATTAGGCTAATGGACCTATTCATTTGGTCAAAGGATGCTTCCTCTATAAGGGTATGTTGTTGCAAAATTTGGTAGAGATCGGATGATTAGGTTAATCGTAATTTGATTTAAGCTTTGAACATTTGTGTGGCCGCCATTACGTTTCCGTCAAGATGGCGGCGATATAAAACATGACACTGAGGTGCCTTTTGTTAGTACTACCTCTGTACCAAATTTCGTTCCATTCGGTTGCACCGTGTTCGAATTAATAGGGGGAATCGATTTTCACACAAAGATGGCCGCCATCCGCAAACTATTACTTTGATGACCTATTAGTTTGGTCAAAGGATGCTCCCCCCATAAAGGTATGTTGTTGCAAAATTTGGTAGAGATCGGATGATTAGGTTAGTCGTAATTTGATTTAAGCTTTGAACATTTGTGTGGCCGCCATTACGTTTCCGTCAAGATGGCGGCGATATAAAACATGACACTGAGGTGCCTTTCGTTAGTACTACTTCCTTACCAAATTTCGTTCCATTCGGTTGCACCGTGTTCGAATTAATAGGGGGAATCGATTTTCACTCAAAGATGGCCGCCATCCGTAAACTATTACGCTGATGACCTATTGGTTTGGTCAAAGGATGCTCCCCCCATAAAGGTATGTTGTTGCAAAATTTGGTAGAGATCGGATGATTAGGTTAGTCGTAATTTGATTTAAGCTTTGAACATTTGTGAGGCCGCCATTACGTTTCCGTCAAGATGGCGGCGATATAAAACATGACACTGAGGTGTCCTTTGCTAGTGCTACCTTTGTACCAAATTTCGTTCAATTCGCATTCACCGTGTTCGAATTGATAGGGGGGGGGGACAGACATTCAGAGTACACACACTCACACACACACAGACACACACACACACAGACACACACACAGACTCACACACACACAGACAGACACACTTTTTTCGCCCTGTGTTGATCTCATAAGTCTACTTTCATTTTTTGCAAAAATCGAAAGTAGGCTAATACTAATTAATTAAAGCTAAAATTACATGAAAATTCTAAAGGATCAGATCTGTTGCAAGTAGAGATTGGTTGGTTGGTTGGTGGTTCGTTCCTCAGTTTCGGGGCTGCGACAACGCGGTCATGTAGCCCCGTGTACTTTGGGTGTGTGTAGAATCTGTCTGAAAACCGGTGTTAATTGTGATGGCTATATTAGTGTGTGTAACTGTTTTTTAATTAAAGTGCAGACTGCAACTTAGAATTTTTCAAATAGTTCCTACTTTTGCCGCCAAACGCCACCGTCAACGACTACTAGGCTTAGTTCAGAACTTAGCTACTAGACGCCACCGCAGTCGGCTCTTGGCAACGCACGTAGAAACCTAAGATCGTTGTTTACATTCTTAACCTAGCCAATTTAGCTTCACACAGGTGTAATTAGTGGAAGGTTCTTTAACATGCCATAAATCTATGACATGGGACCGCCGGCTTTACTTCCCCTCCAAAGGAAGGCATACTGAGCGTTTTTTAACGCTCTTAAAAATCCGACGGCTTCGGCCGGGTTTGAACCCGCTATCATGGGCATAGACGCTCAGCATGCTACCGACTACACCGAAGCCGCCTCAAGCAGAGATTAAAGGTGACAGATATTGCTATTGAATCACTCAGCTTGAAAGCATCAGTAATATGGATATCATACATGTATATTCATAGATAGAAATTTTGAGGTTGGGATTGATATGATCACGTGTTGACTTGAGAATAAATGTCTAATGATTATGTTGCTGTGAAAAAATATAATCAAGGAAAATTGAGTATTCATAAGGTAATGTTTGGGCAAACCTTATGAATGCTCAATTTTCCTGGATTATATTTTAGTACATTATGCAACGAGCTTATAATGGCAATAATTAAGACACTCGTATGTTTATAAAACGAGCGAAGTGAGTTTTATAATTTTCATTCTAGTGTCTTAATTACCATTATAGGCGAGTTGCATACGACTGTTTATAATCGACGATAATTATAATTATTTTATGTTCGAACATAAATATTCATAAATATCTGTCGAGATTTCGCCAGTTTTATCTACTGAACAGAGCGCATGGAACGCAGAGAATACCTTGCATTTGACCATGGCCTCCTCAAATACCCCAATATGACACTAGCGACCCAGTGAAATTTAAAATTGGAGGCCGTGGAAGTCAGCGCAGATGCGATGCTATCCTTACCCTATAACTGTTTCTTGAGCTGTGATTGGTGGGAGAAACTGTTTCATAATTGAAAAAAGTTGTTATAATGACCCTCATTATGATACAGTTTTCTGACATATAATATTTACATTTCGGCATCGTCGAACATTAACATATTTACATGACCTTTTCACAGGTAAAAAGAGAGGTCAGCTCTATTCCTTCCTTAGCACCTCACCCGAACGTATTTCAGATAAACTGCATTGACAGTTCATGGTAGTGAGAACGGAAACCTGTCGTGGTTTCCACCCACTTGTACAGATCCAATGTAACAAATAGAGTTCTAGCGGGAAAGAAAAGCTCTCCAGATCAACTTCTCACGACAGACGTAAGGAATCGACAAGCCAATGCATTGCTTTCTTGTGTATATGCCACCTGGATTACAAGACGTTAACACAGCCCCAGGCAAGATCTCCATAATCAATACACCCTTCAGAGCCTGCGAGCAAAGCAATCTGCCAGCGCGGCCAAGTGAGTGACTCGACGTGAGAGAAAAAGTCCTGATAAATGGAGCAGTCATTCCTCCACGGAGCGGAGTAACTCGTCTTCCTCGTCCAACACATCAACTCTCTGCTAGAGAGGGCCATAATGTTCGCCAGCCACGGGCAAAAAACTTACAACAATTTATATCAATACAATTTTGTATTCTCCTTGATTTTTGGGAAATATTTCATCACAATGGAACTCTCAGCATCTAGTCCAGGGGTTTTCAACGAAATTTTCAAAAAATATTCGTGGTTACTTACTGATGAAATGTTGTTCTTATTTCATTTAGGGGATTTGCCACATCGTGGTCATTTTGACCCGTGCACTTGGGTGTGTGTATGTGTGTATATACAGTATATAATTTGTAAACCGTGGAAGACCTCAAGAGACTAAACATCTATACAGAAGACATGGCAGACAGCAGCACATACAGAGATAAACTTAGACAACAGATGTTTCAGCAAACTCCCAAGGAGAGACAATAAGGAAAGCAGTGGACAGAAAAGATGAATGTCCGTTCCCCCTACTCCCTTCGCTGTCAGAAACCGAACAACACCTCTTTGGTCTTCGTTTGACGCCTCCATGTCACTGTTTGCAATGCGACTGGCAGCGTTGGACGATTGATGCATGCTGCTGCTCGCTTTGTATCGTCACGTGACGAGCACGCATGCCCTCTAGCAACGGGCTGTGACCTTCCACGCTCTGGGCGGAACCACACCTCGTTACATACGCCACGATTAGCCGATGTCGTCACCGGTTTGCGCATTACAGCCTCCGGCTCGTTAATTTTTGAACGCACCTTATAGATAATAATATTTCAGTTTAATTTCCAGGAAGCCATACATAACAGCGTTGCCAAAATAATTCTAAGTCTGCTGATAGGTCGAATTTTTCAATGCATATAACTTCTACATTATCAATTGGATTTCAACCAAATTTCGTATGTACTATGTGTAGATAGGCAGATATGACTGAGCGTAATCTTAAGAGCCACCAGGGCTGCAAACTTTTAATAAATGCACTCTCTATTGTTTTTATCCAAATACCAATATATCAGAAAGTATGCAAGCCGACAGCTTTAACCTAAGCACACGTATAGTACCTGACATTCTAGATTAATTTGGAGTAACTAATGGACCTCAGTACTCCCAACACGATTCTAAGCCTGCTGATAGGACCAATTGTAAATACATGCAACTTCTATACTATGAATTGGATTGCAACCATATTTCGTATGTGCTATGTGTACTATAACAGATATGACTATGCGTATTCTTAAGAGCAACCAGGGCTGCCAACTGTTAATAAATGCTGTCTCTCTTTTTAGCCTACATTCGATTTTTGCTAAAAATGAAAGTAAACTTTTGAGATCAACACAGGGCGAAAAATTGTGTGTCTGTCTGTGTGTGTGTCTGTGAGTCTGTGTGTCTGTAAGTGTATGTACTCTGAATGTCTGTCCCCCTTATCATTTCGAACACGGTGTAACGGAATTGAACGAAACTTGGTACAGAGGTTGCACTTGCAAAGTGCACCTCAGTGTCATGTTTTGAATCGCCGTCATTTTGAGAGAAACGTAATGGTGGCCACCCAAATGTTTAAAGCTTAATCAAATTACGACTAACCTAATCATCCGATCTCTACCAAATTTTGCAAAAACATATATTTATATGGCGGGCGTCGTTTGACTAAACCACAAGGTCATCAGCCCAATAGTTTGCAGATGGCGGCCATGTATGTGTGCAAATGGATTCCCCCTATCAATTCAAACACGGTTAAACCGAATTGAACAAAATTTGGTACAGAGGTAGCACTAGCAAAGGGCACCCCATTGCCATGTTTTATATCGCCGCCATATTGACGAAAACGTAATGGCACCCACCCAAATGTTAAAAGCTAAAATCAAAATTGACCAACCTAATCATCTGATCTCTAACAATTTTTGAAATATTATACCCTAACATATGAAGAATCTTGTGACCAAACTACAAGGTCATCAGCCATATTATTTGCGGATGGTGGCCATGTATGTGTGCAAATCGATTTCCCCTATGTATTCAAACACGGTGAAACCGAATTGAACTAAATTTGGTATAGAGGTAGCACTCGCAAGAGGCAATTCAATGTCATGATTTATATCGCTGCCATCTTGACGGAAACGTAATGGCGGCTACTCAAATATTAAAAGCTGAAATCAAATTACGACCAAACCTAATCATCTGATCTCTACTAAATTTTGCAACAACATAACTTTATGCGGTAAGCATCTTTTGGCAAAACTACAAGGTCATCAGCCCAACATATTGCAGATAGTGCCTATGTATGTGTGCAAATCGATTCCCCCTATCAATTCAAACACGGTGAAACCAAATTGAACGAAATTTGGTACAGAGGTAGCACCCGTAAAAGGCAACTCAGTGTCATGTATTCTATCACCGCCATCTTGACGGAAAAGTAATGGCGGCCACCCAAATGTCAAAATCGTGAATCAAAATAAGACCAACCTAATCATCTGAGCTCTACTCAATTTTGCAACAACATACCTTTAAGTGAGATGCGTTCTTTTACCAAGCTACAAGGTCATCAGTCTAATAGTTTGCATATGGCGGCCATGCATGTGTGCAAATCGATTCCCCCTATCAATTCAAACACGGTAAAACCAAATTGAAGTAATTTGATACAGAGGTATCACTAGCAAAGGGCACCTCAGTGTCATGTTTTATATCGCCGCCATCTTGACGGAAACGGAATGGCGGCCACCCAAATGTTGAAAGCTTAAATCAAATTACGACCAACCTAACCATTTGATATCTACCAAATTTTGCAACAATATACCCTTTTGTGGAAAGCATCTTTTGACTGACCTACAAGGTCATCTGCCCAATTGTTTGCAGATAGTGCCCATGTATGTGTGCCAATCGATTCACCATATCAATTCAAACACGGTGAAACCGAATTTTATGAAATTTTGCACAGAGTTAGCACTAGCAAAGGGCACCTCATATTCACGTTTAATATTTCAACAAGCTACTACAACCAACATTCTATTATACTCCTTGAAAAGGGCAAAGAGTTATAACAATACCCATGCATTTACGAGGAAGTAGGCTATATGTTCTTTACTGAACATCTTGTTTTACCCTGGTATCAATATATCAGAAAGTGTTCAAGTCAACAGCTCTAAACTCTGCACACGTATAGTACCTTACATTCTCGATTAATTTGGAGTAACTAATATACGTCAGTGCTTCCAACATGATTCTAAGCCTGCTGATTGGTCCATTTTTAAAATACATGTAACTTGCATACAAATAAAAGCATTTCATTCAAAATTGGCACAACAAAGGATCATAATAGTTCAGACTATTTCTGACCAACACATGCATGACTTTGTTGCCAACTTCAACCGAATTTTGTATTCTGTACCTTAAGAGATGGCACTAATAATATATTCAGTCACCAGGGCTGCCAACTGTAGTGCTATATCAGGCTACATTATGACAGTTATATTCCGAACTAATTAGAAATTTCGATTTTACCAACTCAATTTCGTCATTATTCTAATTAGGTCCATATAGATTAATCATTGTAATGAATCTTACATTTCGAAAAAAGTAGGCTCTTTAGTTCGTCACCGAACTTCTTTTTTCTAGTTCCGGTTAGTAACTGGTGCCATAATGTTTTATTGTTCTGCAAAACCTTTAAGGGGCTCCAGAATGCCCAAAATATGCAAACAGTTTCAAAAAAATGCCTTTAAGCCGTATTAATCAACGGACTTGAAGCTTTCTAGCGGTACAAAAGTTGTCACCCATCCACATCGCGATACATAACCACGATGTTGCAAAGCTCCGACATGAATCAACGACAACAGAAGAGACATTTTACGGAAAGTTTTCGGAGTATTACGAGCGTATTTTGGTCAGGCATTACTACATACATTCCTCTACATTGTAATTTTCTTAGCTGGCATTTCAGCCATTGGACAATTTAAAGTGAAGCGGCACGTGTCATCTCTACGGAGTTTTTATTCTCTCTAACTTGAAATGTTGGACTACGTGTTATTTATAACTTTTAGAAGATTTTTTATACATTTTTTGAAATTTAGAAAATGGTTTTACGGTATCTATGGACATCTCCTACGCATGAATCAAGAACGACTAACTAAAAATGTTCTTGCACATACTGAAGGGAATAAGATTTTCCCAGGTGGTTTCTAGAGATTCATACTGATATGGAGGGAACAGGTATCAGTCAGAAACATGTTGAAGACACAAATCATTTTCAGCAAATAGTTTCGGACTTCAGAGTTTTCCGAAGAGAAGGACAAAATAAATCTCCAAATGTGATCTTTTCAGAGGAAAGAAGGAAGAGGAAGGGCCACCGAATGGAGCTGTATTGGCAGACGATCAAAGCCAGTGGAGGAAGAAGGTGATCTAAGATACCGTAGTCCGTGGTCCATTGTGGTCCAGATCGAACAGAAAAAGTAGATGGTTAACGATATAACAAACAATGGGACGGTCATACCTTTTGAGCGAGGCCGCATTGGGTTAAGTGGTAAAGTGCACCTGCCTAGATAGCAGGAGATCCACGTTTGAATCCCGACTGTGGTCATATTTTCAAGTCATACTCAACAGACACACCGTTCCAAGAAGAACTATGTCCTAAAGTAATTTCTATGTTCCAAAAATTAAACTGTCAGACATCCCCTTCGTTTATTAGCCAACTTTCGTTTTTTGCAAAAAATAAGTGGACTTATGAGATCTACACAGGGCCAAAACTTGTGTCTGTGTGTGTGTAATTGTGTGTACGTGTGTATGTTTTTCCTCCCCTATCAGCTGAAACACTGAAACCGAATTGAACGAAATTGAGTACAGAGGTAGCAGTAGCAAAGGGCACCTCAGTGCCATGTTTTATATTACCACCATATTTACCAAACTTAATGGCGGTCACTCAAATGGTCGAAACTAAAAATTAAATTACGACCGAACTAATCATTGGATATTTACTAAATTTTGTAAAAAATATATACCTTCGTATGTGAAGCGTCTTTCGTCCAAATTACAAGGTCATCAACCGTACCATTTCAGAATGGCGGCCGTGTGAATTATGCAAGCTTTTGAATCCATGACTTGGGAACCATCAATTCCGATTATCCAACAGAGAATGGTTTAAACTGTTCTAAAGGACGTGGCCCGCTCGAGATTAAAAGTTTATATCATAATATTATACTGCAGAAGTGACTTTTAAAAGCTGAGCCGTCTCGGTTACAAGACAAGATGGCAGCTGATCTCTCGTTCTGACTTATATATCAATAATTTGAGTATGTTGCGTGCAATGTAGCCTACTGATATAAATAATATAAACATTGTATGAAATGCCTTATAAAAAAGAAATATACACCACTGAAGAAATCGTTTAGCCCAAATCATTATTTGCTAAGACGTTGTATGTAAGACAATTGATAACGATGAATTTCGGTGGACATATTTGGCTGTGTGGTAAAGCATTAGTCTTTCAACCATTTGGCCGGGGTTCGAAACCTATCAGATTGGCTTTTTTTTGCTTGAATTATATTTATGGTTATGTAATTACTCAGACGTTATAAAATTAAGCATTTTATTGTGCATATTACAATAGAAAATATATTTATTTAAAACAACATTCTCCACCGGATATGCACGATAGACTTCTAACAGCAACCAGGTGAACTATGAGGGTGACAAACACCGCCACCTGGATATAAGCTGCACACCGGCCTGGGCGTTGGAACAGCTGTAATTGAAAAGTTTCCTGTTATGGCCGCTAGAATGCACTCTCCATATTAGGATTATCTTATGCGAAACGTTCCTGCCAGATGTCATGACTGGTCTGTGGAACTCCAATGGTTTGCCTTCCGTTGGAATTTTATACGCATCGTTTATGAAGAATTACAAGTAGATAATACAAAAAATTATATTTTAAAGCGTTTGTAACAGCCTATTGTGTGTGATTTGAAAATGTGATTTGAACTAAAGAACAAAACGATCCCCCGTAGTACCTGTACCCTAGCTGTTATTGCTAGTTCAGGATATTAATTAATACTTTTATTGCAACCAAATAGCAATCGAAAATAATGAACATGTACACTAAAATTGCGCAATGGCGATTTGAATTGTAGAGTCTTTCATTGATCGTTTTATTTTACTACAGAGCTCTAAGTGGTAGCGTTCACATGCTTGTCCACATAGTTGGTATACACACGTTCCAGTAGGGTCATGGAAAGATTTGTTATTATAATTATGGTGGTGAAGCCTCCGTGGCTTAGGCGGCAGCACGCCGGCCTCTCACCGCTGGGTCCGTGGTTCAAATCCCGGTCACTCCATGTGAGATCTGTGCTGGACAAAACGGAGGCAGACAGGTTTTTCTCCGGGTACTCCGGTTTTCCCTGTCAAAATTTCATTCCAGCAACACTCTCCACTATCATTTCATTTCATCTGTCATCATTTAATCATTGCCCCAGAGGAGTGCGTCAGGCCTCGGCAGCCGGCACAGTTCATATCCTCGCCGCTAGATGGGGGCTTCATTCATTCCATTCCTGACCCGGTCGGAGACTGGAAGCAGGCTGTGGATTTTCATTTTCAATTATGGTGGTGAAAGCCATGGACAGCCAAACGTGTAAACACATGCCTCAACTCAAAGTGGAATGTAGCTTCGTCCGGTCGATCAAGCCTCCGGCTCCAATAAATTCTTGAGGTATGTCTTCTCTTTTTTTTTTTTCTTCAATGATGTTAGTCGTTTGTCCGAGGCTCTGGTGTTTGGCAGAGGTAAATAGTTTCTAATGTCTTCAACTAAGAAACGATTTTTTATACTCTTTGATAACGAAAAAGAGTTATAACTATACCCATACATTTCGGAGAATGTAGGTTATATATTCTTTATACAACATCTTGTTTTTAACAAGAAGTTCCGTGACGAACTAAAGGGCATTTCTCGAATTGTAAGATTCATTCCAATGATTAATCTATATGGACCTAATTAGAATAATGAGGAAATTGAGTTGGTATCGACGTTTCAAATTAGTTCGAAATATAACTGGCATAATATAGCCTAATATAGCACTACAGTTGGCAGTCCTGGTGACTGAATATATTCTTAGTTCAATCTCTTAAGGTACCGAATACAAAATTTGGTTGAAGTCCAATGGATAGCATGGACGTTGCATGTAGTTAGACATTGGACCTATCAGCGTGCGTAAAATCACGTTGGCAACAATGTCATGCATGTGTTGATCAAAAATAATCTGAACTATTAAGATCTATTGTTCTGTCAATTTTGGATGAAATCCATTTATTTGTTTAGAAGTTACATGTCTTTTAAAATTGGACCAATCAGCAGGCTTAGTATCATGTTGGAAGCACTGACGTATATTAGTTACTCCAAATTAATCTAGAAAGTAAGGCACTATACGTGTGCAAAGTTTAGAGCTGTTGGCTTGAATACTTTCTGATAAATTGATATTACAGTAAAATCATGGAGACAGCACTTATTAACAGTTGGCAGCCCTGGTTGCTCTTAAGAATACGCATAGTCATATCTGTTATAGTACACATAGCACATACGAAATTTGGTTGATATCCAATTGATAGTGTAGAAGTCACATGTATTTATACTTCGTCAATTCAGCAGGCTTGGAATCATGTTGGTAGCACTGAGGTCCATTAGTTACTCCAAATTAATCTAGAATGTCAGGTATTATACGTGTGCATAGTTTAAAGCTGTCGGCTTGCAGACTTTCTGATATATTGGTATTTGGATAAAACAATAGGGAGTGCATTTATTAACAGTTGGCAGCCCTGGTGGCTCTTAAGATTACGCTCAGTCATATCTGTCTATCTACACACAGTACATACGAAATTTTGTTGACATCCAATTGATAGTGTAGAAGTTATATGCATTTGAAAATTGGACATATTAGCAGGCTTAGAATCATTTTGGCAACACTGCCATGTATGGCCTCCTGGAAATTAAGCTGAAATATTATTATATATATGTGTACCAATTTTGGTATAGCTCCCATGCATACCTTTCAAGATATACAACATGGAGCAGAAATTTCAATTACGATTTTTCAGCAGTTGGTATCGCTGAAATCATTTTCAAATACAGCGTTGAGATATTCAGAAAGATATCTTTACTCATAACAATTTTGGGTTCGATTACTAGAGCCGTTTAAGAGTTGATAGGGGGGAAACACACACAGCCAACCAGACAGATAGAAGGACAGACAGACACACATTTTCCCGGATCGATCTCATAAACCTACTTTTTCCTTATTTTTACAAAATGCGAAAAGTAGGCTACTAAATCTTTGCAAATATAATGCCATTGGTATTTAATTTATTTTAATAATAAATAAAAAAATAATGTACTGTTAACTCAATAGTTAGGACTGCTGCTGGTGATATTGATAATTCATTTTTTAAGGGGCCTGACATCCAGGTTATCGGCCCTTAACAGGCCCGCTGAGCTGCATTGTACATGGATATACTGGTTTCTCAGTGCAGTAATGACTTGTTCGTCATGTTTGTAGTATCTACGTTGATGGAAATTGGTGCATTTTAAATAGGAAATCAGCGTTCTGTTCGTGGAATGGAACAGGGATTATGGTGTGATAATCGTGTTACTGATCAATTTCACGCTTCATCGGAGGGTATAAATACGTGTTAAAAGTAACAACATGTTCCGAAGGCTATCAATAGTAGCTGATGGGGAATGACAAAGCAAATTATTGCGACCTACATTTTGCCATTTTAGATCTAGTGTTAATCCATGAAACATACATGCATTTATGAAGTAATTGGTTGACATCAATGACCACCTTATGGCGTAGTAATTAGCAATCTTGTCTGTCACTGGGGAGGTCTGGGTTTGATTCATGTTAATTCTCTAACTTTTTCTATGTAGCTTCCTCTATTTGTTCATTAGACCATAATTTTTCAAAGTGTGATTCGCGGACCTTCACGGGTCCACGACTAACTTAAAGAAATCAAAATATTTAAAAAAAATCCCTAAATAAAATACACCTATGATTAACAAACCAAGTACGCGTAATGTTTCAGGCAAATGCCTTTTCTAGCTAGAAAATAAGGTTCCTAAATTATAACACTGAATCCATCGCAGAGTTTAGCAGTATTGGCCGGTTGTGGTTGTGGCCTTAAGACAACGTAGTGTGGTGTATGGTCGGGGGATGCTACCAGGTGTAAGTGTGTTGCGTATGCTTAGTTTGCATTGTTCAAATACATTTAAACGGTAAATAATTATAATATCGTATGGCCTCGGATGCCGGGTGCAAGCTTTGTTATCTGATACCCAGAGGGATGCTTGCATGTCGATTTTCGTCATTCCTTGGAACGCTATGAAAGTCAAAGAGGTTAGATATCTAAGCTCCTTGACACTACAGCGCTTTCTAGTAGAGAATGGAGGAACTTTGTTTTGGCGGAAAATCCCGAGATTAATTTTGCCATTATGAACACGGCTTACTGAATTCAAATGGGTTCTTTAACATGCCAATACCGTATGACATTCATTTCGTGATTTATGTCACCTTTCAAAAATCACTTACCACGGCCAGGAGTGAACCTGCAAGCTTGGGAAAGGTAGTCCGACACGTTAACCACTCCCCCGCTGTGGCAAGCATTTAAGCGGTTATTGCGGGTTATGACTTGGGACTGGAAATTTAGGTTTTTAAATTGTTATTTTAGGTATCCAAAAACAAAAAAATGTTCTCTTTACCATTTTAATAGTTAGCCTAGAATATGTTTTAAATAGTTTGTTATGTTTAAAGGGTAGCAAAAGGTGACATAAATTCCGCAAAACATAAAATTTATGCCTAATTGTTAGTAGAAAGTCTGATTACAACGAGAGTGTAAATATTTTACATAATGATACGTCATCAAATTATCACAGAGAACTTCACACTTTTAGGCAATATTTGCTCTCCTTAAATATGTTAATTATTCAAATTAGTAGAAGCAAGGTCGTCAGAGGGAAGTTTTACACTCTAGCCCGTTTAAATGATTTTTTTATTTAGTATATAGGATTCTTGGTAAGAGATTTATTCCCACTCTACTGACGGTAAATAACTAAATAATAAGGTATAGCTGAAATTAGCGGAAAATATTTGAATTTTATGGCAAGTATGATTTTTCTCAATGAACTAGAGGTAGGAATAAACACCATCTCCAGGTTTACTTATGAACATTATGGTCTAAAAATTCAAACATACTACAATAAATGGAACATAGCTGCAAATTGGTATTTTTGGGTACTCGCATATCATTTAGGATTTTTAGGTACTAAATAATTCAAGAATATGGATCCTTTGAGTGTGATTCGGAAGAGTATGAAAGTATTTTTTAAATTAGAAGTAAGGAAGAAAATAAGTAAAGACCTAAGAATCCGGTCCCTATTTATAACAGTTCACGAATTGACCAAACAATTACAGTGTTTAAAATGAATAGAGGATAAATACGGTGCTTTCGCTACAAGCCAAAAATATGAGTGGTAGGTATCGTTGTAAAATAGGAATAGATGTGTTTTCTTTAGAGGGGGGACCGCGAAGTCGGTTGATTTTTAGATGGGTGTGCGTGGTGTCCAGGACTTTGTGAAAAAAAGCATTAGACGAAACAATAGCTGATAGCTTTGATTTGTATCTCCCCTTTCAAACTTATTGTTCAGAAATATATTTCGGTGTACGCAATGGTGCCAATGCATTATTTCTTCTGCAAATTTAGTATGTTTTCATCATTTGAAAACCAGGCTTATGACATCACCTTTTATCTGTGTGTGTATATATGTGACAGTTCCCCCAATACATTTTGATTGGCTGGTGCGGGTTCAATGAAACTTGCTCATGATTAATACTATGCCATCCGATACCAAACGTGCCTTTCAAATTTGGTTAAATATTATCAATCCCACATGGGCCGTGCATTATACTGTATTTCACCAAAACTATTATCATATCATTGCAGCAATCAATCTGAAAATTTGTATGCTGATAATGAACAATAAACTATGGTCATGAATTTGTCGTATTCAAATCTAATATCCCCCTGGGGTTCACGATTAGTGGGACGTGGGTTGGTCACCACGGCACCCCAGATGAGTCTGATATTGCTTCCACTCACTTGTGCTGGGCTCCTCACTGTCACCTTTTTTCGGCTTCCCTTGGCAAACTCTTGTTCTCTTCCGACCACGGCGGTATTAGGGTATTCGAGGCCTAGGGTTGTGATGTAAGCATTAAGGAATGCCTTTTTCAAATCATTACTAAATGCTATGAAGACGGAATTGTACCTCCTGATTTTATTAAAAGTCGAACAATCACACTACCCAAGAAAGGAAATGCTTGTGAATGTTCTAATTATAGAACTTTAGCCATTCTTTCACATGCATCAAAGGTTTTATTGATAATCATCAAAGAGAGACTAAGCAAGAAAATTGAACAACATCTGGATAGTGATCAGTATGGATTTAGAACAAGGAAAGGGACTAGGGAGGCTATCCTAGCATTACGTCAGATTTTAGAAAGAAGACTGGAAGTTAATCGAAAAACCTATATAGTATTCATTGATATAGAAAAGGCAGTTGATAATGTTAATTGGAAAACCTTATTTCTTACATTGACCAAAGTCGGGATTGACTGGAAAGACAGGCGCCTTATTCTGAACTTATATAAAAATCAAACTACCGAAATAACAGTTAATGGCAATAAAAGAGAAGCAAAAATAAGAAGTGGTGTAAGGCAGGGTTGTCCTCTATCAACATATCTCTTTAATATATATATAGAAGCTGCAGTAAATGCATTAAAAGAGAAAACAAAAGGATTAAAATTTAATGGAGTACAGGTTCATAGCATTCGCTTTGCAGATGATATTGCACTTTTAGCAAACTCTGCATGTGAAATGAATAGAATGTTAAACATTTTTCAGAAATCCTTAGGAAAATTCGGGCTAAGAGTTAATTCTCAGAAGACAAAATTAATGGTGGTTGATAAAAAGAAACAACCAATTTTAGCTAATATAATGTTAAATGATAGTGCCATTGAACAAGTAACGGAATTTTGCTATTTGGGAAGTGTGATTAATTATGACAACAGATGCATCTCAGAAATTAAGAAAAGAATAGTGTTGGCGAAGAAAGCCTTTCAAAGTAAGAAGAATTTGCTGCTCAATGAGCACCTCAACTTGAAGATAAGGAAGTCATTTCTCAAGACCTTTGTTTGGAGTGTGTTGACTTATGGTTGTGAAACATGGACACTGGGGAAAAGAGAAGAATCAAAACTTGAGGCAGCTGAAATGTGGTTTTGGAGACGATTGACGCGAACAAGCTGGGTGGAAAGAAAGAGAAATGAGCTTGTTCTGAACCAAATTCAGGAGAATCCATGCCTGTTGAACACCATCAAGAAAAGGAAATCAAAATTCATGGGACACGTACTCAGACATGACACTCTCCTCCAGTTCATTTTTGAAGGAAAAATTTTGGGGAAGAAACCAATTGGACGACCAAGACAATCGTATCTCAAGAACATTGTCAAGGAAATGGAATGTGAATCGTATGTCAATATGAAGAGAACTGCTGAAGACCGTAAGAAATGGCTGCAACGACAAGGCCTTTAGAAGCTGATGATGATGAGGCCTAGGGAGTCTTTCACTTTCCCGCCTTAATTGGCCCTTGTCTCATCTTGCCTCGTCCGCTTTTCTTCTAGGTGTCAGATCTCTTGTATTTCATTTCCTGATACTACCTGCCTTCAGCTGAAGACCCTAAAGGAGGCAGGTTGTGTGTAGGCCCACAACTTCTGGTGCACCTTGGATAGTGCTACACCCTCAAGGGCTCACGGCTGGTGAGCTCGGGTTTTCGCGACAGCGAGGGGTTCCCGAGCTACGTCAAGTTTTCCTCACCCTTTTTCCATTGCCTTTGGGAGGAGGGGGGGCGACCCTCTATCCCTTTCCTCTCTGCCATTCTTGGCATTCTTTCCTTTCAAGACCCTTCATTCACATTCTTCGAGGGTTGAGGGCATTTCCTCCTGTCTTTTATTTACATTCTTCTCCTATTTGTTTCCCATTTTCTCTTCTAGTTTGTAAGTCAATAGTTAGTTTTAGTTCTAGGTTTCATTTGATCATTTTTCATTGTCACTATCACCCAAAACCACTAGGGGCCGGTAACCTAGATAATAGGGGCAGATGACCTCGTAGTTCCTCCCCTTAAATCAACAAAAAATAACTAACTGACCTGGATGTTAGGCCCCTAAAAACAATTATCATCATCATCATCAAATCTAATACAGTAGTCTCTCGGTAATTCGAGGTCGATAGGACCGAGACTGCCTCCAACTATATAAAATTTATATTCGGACTAAGAAAACTACACTTTTGTCTGCACTCATAGTGAATAAAATCAAAACATGAACTGGCACGTGTACATATAATATTATCCAAGATCGAACAGGTGTATTTACATAACGTGGCGTCGATATATAATTCTCTATTTTTCCTCTTTAACGAACTGCTACCTTTTGAAACCTAGCTGGGGTCGGGCATGTTTACAATATATTTTTACATGGAGCAAGAGCTTTCCCAGCTCTAGGCACATCGTTGTCAAATCTCCACCTGTGCCACTGAGTACACGCAGCAAAAACCATCAGCTATTGGTGAACAGCGAACAGTCTTAATATGGTTCTAAATGACATGAAATGGACCATGCCTGCCCAAATCCTTATTGCCAGAGTTTAATTACAATAGAAAAAGATGCCTTAAGTGAATAAAATCCAATATTTAGGTACACTCTACCGGTTTCGGTTATAACCTTCTTCAGCACATAGTCTATACTAATATAATAAAGCTGAAGAGTTTGTGTGTTTGTTTATGTGTTTAAACGCGCCAATCTCTGGAACTACCAGTCGGATTCGAAAAATTATTTTTGTATATGATAGCCTGATTCAAGAAGAATAGTTTAGGCTATGTAGCATTAGGATACACCTCTCAGTTAACCTTAAAGATTGATTTTTGTTCAGTAAGTCGGAAGATCAAGCGCTCCAGAACGGCTTCAATAATACCGAAGTCTATTGTTGTCATGTAATGCGGGCCGCATCACGTCGCCCCTACCAATGTTCTGGTGCAGAATTGCGAGCTGCTTATAAATTGCAGTCACGGGGAGTAATTAGTGGAAAAAGATTTCTTAGTCCCCTTAAAACAGTTATCATCATGACAATAGTATGCCTCTGTATAAGGGCGATGGTGTTGGTGCAGCATACTGAGGTTATCAGCTGCAATAAGCGTTGATGCTTTCAAATTTACTTTCATTTATTCCGATCCGTATCCTTGAGCGCTCCAGTTCTGTAAAACAAATAAATCCACCGGGCGAAGCCGGGCACTACTGCTAGTATATGATACGAATGAAGTTACACGATTACATATGATTTCATAGAAAAGTACGAGTTCAAAACTAATTCCAGAAACGTTAACTATTAAATGCTTAAAAATACTCTAAAATTAAAATCAGATCTGATTTCTAAATCCTCTTTGCTTTGTCATCATCATCATCATCATCCCCTTCTCATGTGCTAGTCCTAGAAGAACTGTCACGGTCTACACAAAAGATTTCAATTTTCACGCCATCATTTCCTGGGGCGACCTAGAGATCTCTTCCCACCGGGACAGTAGTTGACGACTGCTTTAGGGATCCTGCTTCTATCCATCCTGTTGAGGTGTCCTAGCCAATTTCTTCGGTATTCATGGATGTATTGCAATACAGGTCTGCTGTTAAGACCATTCAGCACTTCTGTGTTTCGTTTGCGATCCCACTTAGTGACTCCTGCTGTTCGTCGCATATATTTCATTTCGGCGGTAGTTATTCGTCTCTCATCGCATTTCCTCAGTGTCCAGGCTTCGCTACCATAACAAAGTACTGTTTCCTAAGTTGCTGAAGTCTTCTACTTTCTTTAACTTTTTACGTGCCAATTTGACGTCGATAGGTGTTTCTGATAATGTTTACTAAAGTCACAATGTATATTATGTTCCACCATCCCGAAATATAAATATTATATGCCAGAAAACTGCATCTTAAAGATGCTCATTATAGTTCAAGGTTCATTATGATACAGGTTCGACACCAATCAGCCCAAGATTTTCATCACGATACAGCTGTTTGACAAATTGGATAAGGATAGCATCGCACCTGTACTGACTTCCAAGACCACCTATTTTAAATTTCACTACGTGGCTAATGCCATAGTGAGGTATTCGAGGAGGCCTTGGTCGAATACAAGATATTCTCTGCGTCCCATGCAATGTGTTCAGTAAACGCAACTGGCGGATTCTCGAAGGATATTTATGAATATTTACGTTCGAACATAAAATAAAGATATAATTATCGTCGAACATAAACGATCATATGCAACTCGCCTATAATGGCAATTAAGACACTCGTATGGGAATTATAAACCTCGCTTCGCTCATTTTATAAACACACTCGTATAATAATGTACTATTTTTTCACTATAACAAATTCTGATCCAAGACGATCTGTTGAGAATGACGTGTTACAGCTGTTCCTCTCATAATACTGTAGTGCCTAATAGCCTAAGGAGAATGATATATTTCAAGTACAATGAACGTCACAGCCTTGAGGAAGTGTGTTAGAGGACTTTTACAAACACATGAGATAACATGGCTCGAAATACCGTGGATTCGGATACAACGTAACGTAGGGGAAAGTGCAGTTTAGGCCACTGGTTTTGGCCCGTCAGCCCCGGTTACGCAGTCGGCAAGCCTCAAGCATGTGCAATTGATATGTTATTTGCTTCCCTCGCAAATGACCACTCACGTATCAATTGCACATGTCTGAGGCTCGCCGACCGTCCTCTGTACGAATGCGCAACAGGGACTGACCGACCAAAAACTGTGGCGTAAATTGTTTTTCCCCAATGAAAAAAAAAAAACAGCAAATTGTTTCTAAATAACTTAGATTATTTTACTTTGAGAATTTGAGCTTAAAAGAACAAGTAAATCCGTGAAGAAATAAAGCTTATTTTAATATATCCTACTTATGTTAATTGCCACTATTAACATACAAAATTTCCGTTTGACTGCTGTAATAGATTCGTAGATATTGAGAACTGACTAAATATTTCGGATGGTCGCCATGTTGGATTTTTATATATGTAGGTCCTAGAGTATTGTACTGTTACGTGAAGATTATTGTGTACATGTAGCATTCAAACTTCAATCGCATGATTAGGACATAAGAAGTAAAACCGAGATTTTAAAATTTGGCACAGCTGCTATCTTGTGGTTATGGAAACAATTGAACAAAGTTAGATGTCGGTGCATTACAATGTGTATAAACATATACTGTACCAAGTTTTATTGCGTTTGGTTGGTTAAATCGCGAGAAACGTCTATTTAAAAGTCGCAACTTCGCTTGGCCACCATGTTGGTTTTGTAGTTACCAGGGTTTCAAATGTGACTTCTAGTAGTTCCCTTTATCACCATGAAATATTCCAGGGTGATATCGATAATAGTTTAGGAGATATTGAATGCTGGTGAAGTACTTCGCACAGCTGCCATGTTAGATTGGTGAGACGTAACAAAATTTGAAGGGCACCGTCCGGGTCGTCCAGAATAGTGCTATGAACTTACCGAATTTCGTTGAAATCGCTCCAGCCGTTTAGAATTTATTCGGGACACACACACACATGCACACACCGACACACACACGGACAAAAGGTGATCTCATAAGCCTATTTTTTTCATAAATGAAAATAGGCTAAAATAATCTGCAAAATGTGGCTATGAAGTTCCCCTTGTAACATCAGATTTACACTCATGACAGATCATACATTTCATAACCCATAGCTTGACATTGACCACTGCATTCAAAAGTATGTCGTTGAAGTAGCGGGAGCAGTATGCAAGCATTCTTATTGTCAAGTCGCGAATTCTGGATACAGTGGCCCACTCACCATAATGTCGCAAACGCGAAAGGTATACTCAGTGGGAAATAAATTAAAAATGAGTAGATACACCATGATTGTGTATAAAACGGGGAAACCGAAGCGTGTTTATCGCCTGAGAGTGGCATCATTAAGTATAATGGATTTTGATCTAATTTAGCACACAGGGATTTTATAAAAATATATATATTATAGATTTGTTGATATGATTTAATTACTAACTCTATTTTGTAATTCCGAATTGTCCACGTACCAATCTTTTGGTCATTCCTGTATTTCAATCCATCTCATCCTTTCATGAATAATAATTATGAAAGGAGAATTACGGAACTGTCAGATTGTCTCTTAGAAAAGCCCGTGCTTGTGGGAGTTGAATGGAAATCCCAGTTCATTATCCTGTTTGAAGCCTGCTCTGTCGCCGACTGTGTTCCTCAGTGCTCGGCGGCTCAAGTCGCGTATCCCCAATTTGCATGCATTATCCCCCTCCCTCGTACCTAACCGGCAGCAATAGAGCCAGCGGATAGAGCCAGCAAAGGAAACCTGACGGACGAGTGATTTGAAAGAATCCTTATACGAAGTCTACTAGCATCTGGCCGAGTGTACGTAAGCTTCGAAACAAAAACATGGATTGTTAGTGTCGTTATATCAATACCAGCATTAACTTAAATTGTCCCCAAATTCCTTCGAAAGCAAGGCCCTGTGTACAAATTAGAGTTGTGGAAATGAAGGTACAGTGCCATATTTTTCCCCATATTTCGCAGTTTATTTATGCCAATATTTTGGACGATGCACTTTACATGTCAGTAATTTATAAAGAAGGATGGATTGATGCAAACTTCTGGACGTGTATTCATAAATCTTGTATAATCCATAGTATTTTCCTGTTACTGTAAGTGTTCGTTCTAATTTTGTCGCTGTATTTGGGATTGTAACTGCAATGGTTGATCCGATATAATTTGCATGGTCAGCTTCAACTTTCAAATCATGTAATTCCTGTCATGAGTCTGACATGTTTGATTTTGGAAACAAGTGCGTTAAATGCAGGCGAGATGCTATCTTTACCTAATTGGTCAAACAGTTGTATCGTAATGAAAGCCTTGAGTTCTGATTGGTGGAGAACCTGTATCATAATGAAACTAGAACTATAATGAGCCTCATTAAAATGCAGATTTCTGGCATATAATATTCGTATTTCACCATGGTCGAACATAAATATACAATCAATTGCTCGTAATTGAAGGAAACAAGGGAAAAACTATCAGATCCCACCTATAGGTACTAGGTAAGCAGGAGTATCATGATGTTAAATATTACTGAGCAAAATTTGTTACGGAAAAATAAGATACAGCATGTCTGGGAAAACACCAGTCATACTAAAACTCAGCAATATTTCTAGGTTTGTGCCGTGTCTTGTGTGGAGTTTCGCCTAGGACACCAAGCTGGCTCATCAGCGGCTCTTGGTGTCCCCACCCGCACCCCTACAGGAGTAGCGAACTGTGCGCTACCTCCCTTTTTATGAAGTGCACCTGCGCCTCTTCACTGCGAGAACTAAAAGCTCAAGCAGCCATCACGGCCCAATGAAGGCTTCCAAAAGGCAAGACACGGCAAAAACCTAGAAAAATTGCTGAGTTTTAATTCACTGGCCGTGAAAACCAATATACCATCTTTTGGAAGCCGTCATAGGGAGGTTATGGCTGCTTGAGATTTTAGTTCTCGCAGCAAAGAGGCGGTAGTCTCCGTGGCTTAGGCGGCAGCACGCCGGCCTCTCACCGCTGGATCCGTGGTAATAATCCCGGTCACTCCATGTGAGATCTGTGCTGAAAAAAACGGAGGCAGACAGGTCTTTCTCCGGGTACTCCGGTTATCCCTGTCAAAATTTAATCCCAGCCACACTCTCCGCTATCATTTCATTTCATCGCTCATTCATTTAATCATTGCCCCAGAGGAGTGCGTCAGGCCTCGGCAGCCGGTACAGTTCATATCCTCGCCGCTAGATGGGGGCTTCATTCATTCCATTCCTGACCCGGTCGGAGACTGGAAGCAGGCTGTGGAGTTTTCATTTCAGTACAGAGGCGCAGGTGCGCTTCATAAAATGGGAGGTAGCGGGCAATGCGTTACTCCTGTGGGGGTCCGGGTGGGGACACCGAGAGCCCGCTGATGAGCCAGCTCGATGTCCTAGGTGAAACCCTACGCAAGACACAGCATAAACCCAGAAAAAAAGCTGAGTTTTAATTCACTGGCCGTGAATGCCAATATACCACCAGTCATACTGTTACATCCTTACCTGCTGCCACAACCAATAGACCAAATGAGCACCCATGCATATCCAATTTGTGCATAGGTGTGTTATTGGGGCTGGAGTTGTTACTAGAGGGAAGAAGCGACGGTGTCATCCAGTTAGCGACCGGTTATTGACTAATTGTGACAGCTCCCACTATGGTGGGCAAACCCTGCTCGAGAATGCACACAGTTCAGTGGGACACATTTGGTTGTATAATTCGTCATTTTGTGTCCAACTTTAGGTCAGTAAGGTTAATTATGGAATTAATTTCGCTAATAATGGTAAACCTTGCCTTAAAATATCCCTCTCGGCACGCCGGAAGGCGGAGGTAGATTTATCTGGGCAAACTGTGGGATAGGCGAAAATATGCAAAATACGGAGGTTTTCGTAGAAGGATCATACCTCATTTTATACACCTCATTGCGAGAACGTATTTTAGAGTTTTAGCTTAATTAACTTTGTTTTCGTCTTTTTATCATTTCAAATGATCTGGTCGACTTCGTCGTTATGCTAGGTTCCAACGTTATGCGTTACGGAGACGGAGACGGAAGTGACGTCAAGCAGCCGCGCGGGAAGCGAGTGCGTGACGTCATGCAGGCACGCGGGAAGCAGAAGCTAATGGTCATGCTTCGGATAATTATGCACTTAAAAATGCCAAAATATGCATGCAAATACGCACTAAAAAGTGTCCAAATAAGCACTAAAATATGCATTAAAAATAAACGTATATATGATATCAATTAGTGGTTTATATTACAAGAAATTAATGTTACATATTAAATATCGCCAAAATAAAGAAAATTACTTACAGTACTACAATAGATTGCTCCAGTTTGTCAATAAAATTTCCAAGTCTTGATTACACTCAATCGCTGCATGATGTAATAGGTTTTCAAACGCAAGCTTTCGCCTATTTTCACTTAAAATGACTTTGTACTCAGAAAACACTCCCCCACATCACATGCCAAAATTGGAGCATACTCCAACTTAACGAAATCAGAGACCTCTAGTATCGATGCACTGTCAATTTTGTCTTTGCCTTGGATAACACCACAAATGCTTTTAAGTTTGAGGGGACCGGAATTTTTCAGCACTACATTCTGAATTTTTTTCGAGAAAACTTGATTAGTTAGGTTCTTTAGGGATCGATCGACTTCTTCAAGAATTTCAATGCTAACGTGAAGAGGCAGTCCGTTTTCTTGCAGTTTCTTGATGGCTAAAGGTATGCAACGCAAATTGGAACGAATGAATATAAGTTGCTCACGAACACCATCTTTGCTCAAGACTTCTTGGGCTTCTTTAATAGAAGCAGCTTCTTCAGAATCGAGGTCTTCAACTACCTTGTTTACTACCTCGAAATTATTGGCATAATAAACAGCAGCTTCAAGCCACGTTCACCATCTTGTATGAACTGGTGATGGCGGGAGCACCATATCATGAACTGCATTAAAAAAAAATCTTTGGGATTTGGAGCCTTCAGGAAAACTCTTTTCACTGTGCGTGCTTACTTTAGGAAAGGAAGCCCGGACTGCTTCAGCGACTCGATGAAGTCCATGTGCTACACATGTGACACACATAATATCCCAAGACCTCCCATGGCTTTACACATATAAGGTGCGGCATCCGTGCAGGCCACAATAACATGATCGTAAAGAATGACTGATGGCCACAAACAAGAAAGTGCATCATTGAAAAATGCAGCAACTGTTGAGTGATTCACCATAGGCAACACAGCCATAGTTAGTAGATATGATTTCTCTCTCTCTCTCTTCTTCTTCTCCTAAAATTCCAAACACGAAGTTAGCTACATATCTTTGATCTACGTCCGTTGTTTCGTCTAGTGAGACCCAAATATATTTTCCATGAGCTTTTTCCCTTAGTTTACCTAACGTTACATTGTAAAGCTCAGGATCGTAATTCTTCCTATTGTTGATTCATCTGGGACTGGTTGTTTCGTATATACCTGCAGAAACCGAACTAAGTTCTTCTTGTTTAGTTTATCCAACGGTATATTTGCCGAGAGAAATGCTTTACACAGATCTTCATTGAATTTACTTCGTGTTGGTCCTGGTTTAACTAAAGTAGTGGTTGCAAGAACCTGGTGTTTTTGTTTCAGGTTAACTTCTTTCAATTTATTGTGTTTCGTTGTTTGAAGATTTTATTGAATTTGATACTATTTAGTTGCGTTTACGACTGTGCTACAGTATTTGCAAAACAATACACTTCCGTCAGTTGAAAAGTCTTGAAATTGTCCTACATACCCTTTCATTACCTCATTAACAGTTCTCTTCTCCTTAGGCATCTTAAATACAGTAGCTATTGAACGTGCTATGAACAACAGCCTGTTTCAACTCAACGAAAGTAAGACTGACAAGAACTAATTGTGCATGAAAGATAACTATTTATGGAATAAGGAAAAAATAACCTGCTTTACGGGAAATACCAAGAATCAGTCCCCACCTAATTGCATTGCAGGTAGACAAAGCTATGGCCAGATGTAGGGCTAGTGTTGCTAATTTTAAACACGATATAACCCCAGCACTGCTCAACATTCCTGTTACCTGAAATACATGTCAAATATTCCAAAAGTGTCCTACAGGAGCGGATATCTACACTCGAGATTAAGAATGCTTTTGAAATATGCACTAACAGGAGGGAAACCCTAAATATGCACTGTAAAGTTAAAACTGTCCCAAATATGCAATTGCATATGCAATATGCAAAATGCATAATTATCCGAAGCCTGCTAATGGTTATTGGAGTATGTTGAAAGAGTCCTAGGGCGTCGAGCGACCTGGGGCTTTGAGCGAAGCGAACACAAGAATACAGGGTAACTTCTAAAGAGAAATACAAGATGCCATATGAGAATACAGGGTGCCTCCTAAAGAGGTGTGCAGGATGTCAGAGCAAAATACAGTACAAGATGCCAGATAACAATACAGGGTGAATCCAAAAGAGATATACAAGATGCCAGATAAGAATACAAGGTGACTCTTAAAGAGGTGTACAAAATGGCAGAGAGGAATACAGGGTGACTCCTAAAGAGGTGCACAAGATGTCAGACAAGAATACAGGGTGCCTCCTAGAGAGGTGTGCAGGATGTCAGAGCAAAATACAGTACAAGATGCCAGGTAAGAATACAGGGTGACTCATAAAGAGATATACAAGATACCAGAGAAGAATACAAGGTGACTCTTAAAGAGGTGTACAAGATGGCAGAGAAGAATACAGGGTGACCCCTAAAGAGATGCACAATATGTCAGATAAGATTACAGGGTCACTCCTAAAGAGGTGTACAAGATGTCACACAAGAATACAGGGTGACTCCTAAAGAGATATACAAGATGCCAGATAAGAATACAAGGTGACTCTTAAAGGTGTGTACAAGATGGCAGAGAAGAATACAGGGTGACTCCTAAAGAGGTGCACAAGATGTCAGAAAAGAATACAGGGTGACTCCTAAAGAGGTGTACAAGATGTCATACAAGGATACAGGGTGACTTCTAAAGAGATATACAAGATGCCAGATAAGAATACAGGGTGCCTCCTAAAGAGGTGTGCAGGATGTCTGAGCAAATTAAAGGGTGACACTTAACGAGGTGTACAGTATGTTAGATTCAATTCAAATACAGGGCGACCCTTAAAGAGGTTTGCGAGATATCAGATTCAAATAATGGGTGACTCCTAAGGAGTTGTAAAAGATGTCAGACTCAAATACAGGGTGACCCTTAAAGAGGTGCCCGCGCGAGAAGCCTAAGTTAATGGGTAATGGAGTCTGTTGAAAGAGTCCTGGGGCTTCGAGCGAAGCGAGAATCCCTCCTGAGCCTTTAAAATATGTGTAGCATTTGTAGCATGCGTCATTTGAAATGATATAACGCCTAGTCTTTCAGACTGACTGTAATTTTTATGCATATTTTTATCCATTTATTGTCTTCTGGGCACGGTAAACTTCTCATTTTGGGGTCCATTTTTAGCCTATTTTCATTTTATAAAGAAATTGGCTTATTAGATCACCTTTTGTCCGTGTGTGTGTATGTGTGTGTGAGTGTGGTGTGTGTGAGGTGCGTGTGACTCCCCCCCCCCCTAATACATTCTAAACGGCTGGAGCAATTTCAATGCAAGTCGGTAATGTCATAGGAACATTCCAGCCGACACCGACCGTGCCCTTCAAATTATATTACGTCTCACCAATCCAACATGGTGGCTGTGCGAAATATTTCACCAGCATTCAATATCTCCGAAACTATGAAGCATATCAGCTTGAAATTTTGTACGGTGATAAAGGACACTGCTAGAAGTTCACATATGAGACTTTCAATAACCTGGTAACTACAAAACCAACATGGCGGCCAAGCAAAGTTGAGACTTTAAATAGACGTTTCTCACGATGAAACCATCCAAACGTAATGAAACTTGGTACAGCAAATGTTTAAACACATTTTAATGCTCTAGCATCTAATTTAGTGCAATTATTTACATAACCTGACAATAGCGGCTGTGCGAAATATTTCACTTGCATTCTATATCTCCGAAATTATTACTGATATGAACGTGACATTTTGTACAGTGATGAACGGCACTGCTACAAGTTTTTCTATGTAACTTTCCAAAACCTGTAAAGTACAAAACTAACGTAGCGGCCAAGAGATTTCAAACATTTTAATAGACTTTTCTCGCGATATAACCAGCTGAGCGCAGTGAAATGTGGTACAGTAAATGATTATACACATTGTAATGCACTGACTTCTAATTTAGTTCAATATTTTACATAACCTCAAGATGGCGGCTGTGCGAAATTTTAAAGTTAAGTCTCTATTTCCTGTGTTGTAATGATGCGATCGAAGTGAAAGTTTGAATAATGAAGCTACGCAGTAATTTTCTTTTCATGGTACATAACTCTATGGCCTATACATATAACAATCCAACATGGCAACCATTCGAAATATTTAGACGATTCTCAAAATCTACGAAACTCTTAGAGCAATCAAACTGATTTCTTTAAATATTCACAGAGGCTATGAACAAAAGCTTACCTATATGACTTTCAGTAACCTGGTGAGCACAAATCCAACATGGCGGCGACTCGAACTGTAAATATTTAAATCGACATTCCTTGCGATTTAACCATCCGAGTGCAGTGAAATTTTGTACGGTAAATGCTTACACAAATGTTAATCCACTAGCATCAAATTTATTTCAATTGTATTCATAAATACAAGATGGCAGCTGTGCGAAATTTTAAAATCTCGTGTTTACTTCTTGTGTCCTAATTATGCGATTGAAGTTTCAATACCACACGTACACCATAATCTTCATATAATAGTACAAGAATAACAAGATGTTCAGTAAAGAACATATAGCCTACTTTCTCCTAAATGCATGGGTATTGTTATAACTCTTTGTCCTTTTCAAGGAGTATGATTGAATGTTGGTTGTAGTAGCTTGTTGAAATACAACGTGCTATAGGGATATTAAACATGAATATGAGGTGCCCTTTGCTAGTGCTACCTCTGTACCAAATTTCGTTCAATTCGGTTTCATCGTGTTTGAATTGATAGGGGGAATCGATTTGCACACATACTTGGCCACCATCTGCAAACTATTGGGCTGATGATCTAGCAGTTTGGATAGAATATGCTTCCCACATAAAGATTTGTTGTTGCAAAATTTGGTAGAGACTAGAATATTAGGTTGGTCGTAATTACATTTTAGCCTTTAACATTTGGGTGGCCGCGATTACGTTTCCGTCAAGATGGCGGTGATATAAAACAAGACACTGAGGTGGCCTTTTCTAGTGCTACCTCTGTACCAAATTTCGTTCCATTCGGTTTCACCGTGTTCGAATTAATAGGGGTAATCGATTTTGACACAAATATGGCCGCCATCCGCGAACTATTAGGCTAATGACCTATTAGATTTGTCAAAGGATGCTCCCTTCATAAAGGTATGTTGTTGCAAAATTTGGTAGAGATCGGATGATTAGGTTAGTCGTAATTTGATTTAAACTTTGAACATTTGGGTGGCCACCATTACGTTTCCGTCAAGATGGCGGCGATATAAAACATGACACTGGGGTGCCCTTTGCTAGTACTACCTCTGTACCAAATTTCGTTCCATTCGGTTTCACCGTGTTCGAATTAATAGGGGCAATCGATTTTCACACAAAGATGGCCGCCATCCGCAAACTATTAGGCTGATGACTTATTAGTTTGGTCAAAGGATGCTGCCCCCATATAGGTATGTTGTTGCAAAATTTGGTAGAGATCGGATGATTAGGTTAGTCGTAATTTGATTTAAGCTTTGAACATTTGTGTGGCCGCCATTACGTTTCCGTCAAGATGGCGGCGATATAAAACATGACACTGAGGTGTCCTTTGCTATTGCTACCTCTGTACCAAACTTTGTTCAATTCGGTTTAACCGTGTTCGAATTAATAGGGGTAATCCATTTTGACACAAAGATGGCCGCCATCCGCAAACTATTAGGCTGATGACCTATTAGTTTGGTCAAAGGATGCTGCCCCCATAAAGGTATGCTGTTGCAAAATTTGGTAGAGATCGGATTATTAGGTTAGTCGTAATTTGATTTAAGCTTTGAACATTTGTGTGGCCGCCATTACGTTTCCGTCAAGATGGCGGCGATATAAAACATGACACTGAGGTGTCCTTTGCTAGTGCTACCTTTGTACCAAATTTCATTCCATTCGGTTTCACCGTGTTCGAATTGATAGGGTGGGACATACATTCAGAGTACCACACACTCACAAACACACACACACACACAGACTCACACACATACACACACACAGACAGACACACTTTTTTTCGCCCTGTAGTGATCTCATAAGTCTACTTTCATTTTTTGCAAAAATCGAAAGTAGGCTAAAAACCAACATGGCGACTATCTGAATTATTTAGAATTTATTACAACAATCAAACTGAAATTTTGTATGTTGATAGAGGCAATTAACATGAGTAGGATATATGAAAATAGGCTGTATAGTTTTTCACGCACTACTTGTTATACTTGTGGCCACACTGTCCTTATGCAAGGATTTGACACTGATATGTAACTAACTAACGGTCTGGTACTTCATCATGCAAAATGTTATCTCCCGCGAAGATGTTGGTTGATTCTTCACTTAGGGGCTGCGACAACGCAGTCATGTAGCCCCTTGTACTTTGGGTGTGTGAAGAAACTGTCTGATAACCGGTGTTAATTGTGATGGATGTGTTAGGCTGTAATTCAGGCAAGGACTGCAGACGATCAATTTCGGGTAGTATTTCCTAATTATGCTACCAAATGCTACCGTCAACGACACCTAGCTGTGAACATGGTTACAAGATGCCACCGCAACCTGCAACTGGCAACGGACATTGAAACATCCCCTCCGAAGTAAGGCATACTGAGGAATTTTTAACGCTCTTAAATAATCCGATGACTTCGGACGGGTTTGAACCCGCGACCTTGGGCATAGAAGTTCAGCATGCTACCATTTACGTCACCGAAGCCGCTTTTCACAGAGACAGATAAAAAACTGAATGTGATCTCGTGCAGTGGCGTTGTCTTGGCAACTTCTGATGACTCATTCCTCATCAAATTTAGTAGCGTTGTCATGGCCACCTCTGATGGCTCTTGGCATTTTCTTATAATTCCGAAATCATTTTGCTCATCCCTCGGCGTAATGGTGGGTCAAATCAAAACTTATTTCAGACAAAAGTTTTAGGTACGGCGATTATTAGTGGAATATTGTCCAATTTATACGGTTTTGATATTGTGTCTTTTAGGAGAGATAAGAGTTTTGTTTCCCGAAAAACCCACTTTTTCCCACCCCTTTGGTCAATGGTTGGTGTTATCTAAAATCTTTTCAAACATAAATTGTTGGCCCTTATCTGAAACACAGTATGAACTTTGAATAGTTTCGATATTTCACATATTGAGAGAGTTACAGCGATATTTCACTTTTTCGAGAAAAAAAAGCTCCCATTTTCACCCCCTGAACCTATTTTGCCCATTCACGATCTCGACCGAGATTTTAAAGTGATACATATTATGCAAAAATGCAAATTGATTGGTGCCAAATCGTGGTAGTTATAGTGTCCACAAGAAAGAGATATATACATAAATTATGTATAAACTTTTGGGTCTGGGGGATGCGAAACTTGAAGATATGTTAAAATTTTCTGGAAGTCGAAACATGCTCTACCCATTGCAATAGTTAGCTTTGTAATGAAATCCACCTAAAATGAGGGATAGGCCTATATCTATAGGTGACTAAGGCAACTAAGGGTCTTTGACAACGAAAAAGAGGAAGCAAATTTAGTAGTAATTTTGTTACTAAAAGCAAGTAGTTCCGTGAAGAACTAAAGCATATTTTCATATATCCTACTTATGTTAATTGCCACTATTAACAGACATAATTTCAGTTAGATTGCTGTAATAGATCCGTAGATATTGAAAACCGACTAAATATTTCGGATGGTCACCATGATGGATTTTTATATACCGGTATGTAGTACTTAGAATTATGTACTATTACATGAAGATTATTGTGTACGTGTAGTATTCAAACTTCAATCGCATGATTAGGACACAAGAAGTAAAAATGAGGCTTTAAAATTTTTGCATAGCTGCCATCTTTGGGTTATGGAAACAATTGAAATAAATTAGATGCCGGTGGATTAACATTTGTATAATGATTTACTGTACCAAGTTTTACTGCACTCGGATGGTTAAATTGCGAGAAACGTCCATTAGTTCTTCACGGAACTACTTCTTTCATTAATGAAAATAGGCTAATAATGAATTTGCTACAGAGTTCTTAGAGGTTATGTTGTATGTACCGATGTTGGATTAGGTATGAAGGCGGAAAATTATTATTATTATTATTATTATTTTTATTAGATTAATATATAGTCGCTTTAACTCCGCCTGCAGGATCTACTGGGTGGATTGAGTAGCTCAGTAGTTTCTGTTGCCGGTCCCAAGCCCGGAGAAAGGAGGAGGGTTGGCTTAAGCCGTAAAATAAGAGCCAGAACACATCTTGTGGCAACCTCTAGGACTCACAATCTTAGTTGTATAACGTTGGACTTTGTCCAACCCACATTTACTTTAATATCATGGATTTAGCTTCTATTGGTCATGATTACCCTGAAGACAATGCTAGGCGTAAATCGGATTCCAGGGTGCCTAGCAGTTTAGGGTTACATTATGGTGAATCGGAGCACCACAAGAACAGTTCAAGATTCAAGAAAATGAGAAAATATTTTTTGGAACATACAATGTGAATTCCTTAATTCAGGTTGGAAAATTAAAACAACTAACAACAGAACTTCATAGACATCACATTACAATATTAGCCCTTCAAGAGACCAGGTTCTTGGATGAGGACACCTTTGAATCTGACAACTTCCGAATTTTCAAAGGAAAAGTTGGGAAGAGAGTGATGAAGAACATGCCACATCTTGGAACAGCTTTTATGGTCAACAAGAAATTTTTGGACGCAGTTATCGCTTTTAGAAGTGTGAATGCCAGACTATCTTTTCTAACTATAAAATCTCTCAATAAGAGATACACGCTAATCAACGCCCATGCTCCTATAAATAAGGATAATAAAACGAATCCAGAGAAAGTTGATGAATTTTGGGACGAGTTAGAAGCCGAAATTCTCAAAATTCCTTCTAATCATGTAAAAATTTTACTTGGAGATTTCAATGCTCAGCTTGGATCTGAGAGAAAATTTTCTGATATAATAGGTAAATATCCCGCTCACAATAGAACCAACAGGAATGGTGAGAGATTGGTTAAACTCTGTGAACATCTAAACTTAAAGATTATGTCCACACATTTTAAAGCAAAACCAAGTAAAAAGAAAACATGGGTCTCCCCAAATGCGTTGCTGGGTGAGTTTCAACTAGATCATGTAGCTATCTCTCGAAATTGTTTCGAAGAAATTCAAAATGTCAAGGTCAGAAAATCCATTAATGTAACTTCAGATCATTACCTTTCTCAAATCAAGATGAATTTCATACCTTTTACACGCAAACAAAATACAACTAGAATTAAAATTCCGAAAATTAATAGAGAGGTTCTTACAAATGAAAAAAGGATAGAATTTCAAGGAAAACTTAAAATACCAACCAATTGGAATGATGTTACTAATAACCTTCTTGAACCAGCTCAGGAAATTGCACCGTTGAACTTTTATAGGAAACATGCTTGGTGGAATGAACAATGTGAAAGAGTGATCAAAGAAAGACATTGTGCTTGGCACAAGTGGAACGGGAACAAGACTCCAGAAAATTTAGAGGAAGTACAAAGATTAAGGAAAATGGCCCACCAGACTTTAAGAACGATTCGAAGAAAATATATGAAGGACCAAATAATGGAAATGGACGACAATTTTAAGAAAAATGACACCCGATTGTTTTATAGAGCATTTAAGAATGAAATCACTGGATATTCAGCGCCGAGTTTAAATTTCAAAAGGGAAGATGGTACGCTAGCATTAAACAACAAGGAAAATTGTGATATCTTGGCTGCGTATTTTGAGAAGTTGTTAAATTGTCCAAAACCGACAGACAAGTTGAGTTTCAAATTTACAACACAAAATTTTGACTCTACGCCCCCAGATGTAAATGAAGTTAAATGTATTATCAACTCACTTAAAAACAATAAAGCCTCAGGCAAAGATGGAATAATTGCAGAAATGTGGAAGCTTGTAGATGATGAATTTTTAATAGCGACGACAAATCTATTCCAGAAAATTTGGATTGAGGAAGCAATTCCAGAAGACTGGTTAATCGCCTTAATTCATCCACTACATAAAAAAGGCTCAAAAATTGATGTCAATAGTTATAGGGGGATCTCATTGTTGTCTGTCACATATAAAATATTTGCCAAACTACTTTTAAACAGACTTGAACCACAGATCGAACCACAGCTTGGCGAGTTCCAAGGAGGTTTCAGAAGGAATAGATCGTGTGCAGAACAAATTCTTAGTTTAAAATTGATATTAAAATATTACAACAACAGGCCAAAGAATATCTTTATCTCATTCGTTGATTTTCAGAAAGCGTATGATTCAGTGGATAGGGATACTGTTTTTGACACATTGAAGGAATACCAAGTTGATCAAAAAACCATAAATTTAATAAAACTTACATTAACTAATACGATTTCCAGAGTCAAATTTTTAAATGAAGTTAGCGAGCCCTTCGAGGTAAAAACTGGGCTAAGACAAGGGGACAGTCTATCACCACTGCTTTTCAATTTGGTCTTGGATAAAGTCATGAGGACGTTTTGGGAGAAGAACGATTCAAGTGCTAAAATTGGTACAAAGAATAAGAACCTCAGAGTCAAAGGTTTAGCATTTGCTGACGTCGTAGCGTTGTTTGCTGAATCAGAACAAGAAGCTATTAACCAAATTGATCAGTTAAAAGAAACGGCGGAAAAAGCGGGCTTACAGATTTCGTTGGTAAAAACAGAGATGATGACAAGTGATCAGAAATACACTAAGAAAATGATAAAAACAAATTATGGGAGCACCAGGGTCACTGACCGATTTAAATATCTTGGAGAAATAATTAGTAGCAATGGGACGGATAAATTGGCAATCGAGAACAAAAAAGGGAAATTGGAAAGATTAAATTTTTGTACAAAAAATATATACAATAAAAAGAACCTGTCTATCAATGCAAAATTACGACATTTTAATACTGTTGTTAGACCAGTCATCTTGTACGGCATGGAAACTACAAATATAACCGGAATGGAGAATTTGCTCAAGATAGAAAGAAGAATTTTAAGAAGGATTTTTGGTCCTAGGAAAACACAGGAAGGTTATAGACTGAGATCGAATGCAGAAATTTATAGTAAAATCGACAACCTTGAAGTGATGATCAGAAAACGGCGACTTCAGTTCTACGGACATATGGTCCGCATGGATTGCTCAAGGTTAAACAAACAAATTTTTGATAAAATCTGGAACTATAAAGGACAAGGAGGCTATGTAAAACAAATGAAAGAAGAACTTCAAAAATTCAAAATTACTGAAGAAGATTGTCTAAATCGAATAGAGTACAGAAAAAAAATGTTTGGTCTCAAAATTCTTGTCGGGGAGAAGAAAAATCTCAACAGAGGAGAATGGACTGCTGAAAGAAGAGCTGCACAGTCGACCAGGATGAAAGACTTCTGGAAGAGAAAGAAGGAAACTAGACCTATAAAGAAGTGATATTTGCGTGGTCCTTGTTGGCCTGTCCGCGGTGTATATATATATAGTCGCTTTAACTTGGAAAGTCTTATCGCGACTTTCACTGTAGATTTACATTATACAATACAATACATACAATACATTGAATTGAATACACTATAAAATCATAAAATGAACACTAGAAATAAAGAAAAGTCCCACTACAATGAGTTGATCAATCAGATTTTGAAATAAAGTTCCGAGTCTTTGAAGAACTTGGTGAGTTTTTTGAGCTGTGAAGAGATGAGAAGGCCTCACATATCTTCTTGGGAATGCTGTTGTGCTGGCGCCAGTGGTTGTAGAGAGCACATTCTGAGATTATGTGCTGCACAGTCAGTACGCTGTTACATATTGAGCAGATAGGGGGTTGTTTCTTCTCGAGGAGATAGCTGTGGGTGATGTTGGTATGACCTATTCTTATTCGTGATATTAGAACTTGATCTTGCCTGGAAAGTTTATGATGGAGAAATTGTTCTGTGGTTCCTGATGTTATTTCATGGAGTTTACTGGTAGAAATTCTAAGCCAATGATTCTTCCACTGTTGGAATACTTTCTTTTGACGTAGCAAAAGATGATGTCAGTATGAGGTGTAGCTATTGTAGGATCACATAAAGGTACGAGTGTGGCTTCTTTAGCTGCTTGATCGGCAGATTCATTGCTATGAATGCCTCTGTGAGAGGGTACCCTCACAAATATGACTTGATTACCTTGCTTCACCACTTTATGGAATATCAGTTGAATTTCTTGTACAAGGACGTTTGTCGAAGATAGATTCTCTATTGCGTTTAATGCACTTCGTGAATCGGAGTAAATAATAAATGAGTTGTTGCAGCTGGCTGTATTCAAAATGTATTTCATGGCCTGTTTAAGAGCAAAGAGTTCATTAGAATAGACAGTGAAAGATTCAGGAAGTCGAAAAAGCATGGTATGGTCAGTATAAATTATCCCACAACCGTTTCTTTCGTCATATTTCGAACCATCAGTATAAATAGCACTGTGTATTGGGTATCTATTGGAGATTTCAAGAAATAATCGATGGTACTGTGATCTGTCAGTTTGGTTTTTAACCAAGTTGTTCAGTTCGAAGTTGACTGTTGGTAAGGTAATTGTCCATGGTGGGATATCAAGAGAATGGTCTGGGAGGAATATTTAGGTTTAACTCTTCAAGGAACTTGGATATTCTGACATTGAAGGGCGAAGGTTGTCGTCTTGATTCAGTGTTTGTTCTTGTGTGGCTGTTAGTAGGGAAAACATACGACTTAATGCGTGATTTAGTCATAGTTGATACTTTGAGTGCATATGATAAACTTAGTTGTTGACGTCTAATTGCAAGAGGTGGTACATTGGCTTCTATTTGCACACTGGTTACTGGACTGGTGCGGAGAGTTCCCAGAGCAATTCGAAGAGCAGCTGACTGGATAGAATCAAGGATGTTGAGGGAAGACGCTGTTGCAGAGTTGTATATTATACTGCCATAATCTAATTTGGCCCTAATAATTGATCTATAAGTATTCATGAGCACTTGATAGTCTGCTCCCCAGTTTTTTGCTGCGAGAATCTTCATTAAATTAATCCGTCGTAGACACTCATCCTTGAGATTTTTCAGGTATGGAATCCAACTTAATTTACTATCAAACAGAATTCCCAGGAGTATAAGAGTAGATACTGTCTCAATTTTATGACTGTTTATGTTGAGCTCGGGATCTGGTACAGAGTGTTTGTTTTTAGAGAATACTATGCATTTGGACTTTGTTTTGGAGAACGTGAATCCAGTAATCTTGGTCCATTGTTGAATATTTTCAAGTGATTCTTGAAGTAGTTGTTGAGTAGTTGAACTATTTCTTCCAGCACAGAATATGGTCAAATCGTCGGCAAAAAGACAAGCCTTTACTGGCAAGTGGATGTTGGATACAATTCCGTTTATTGCGACCAGGAATAAAGTAACACTGATAACTGATCCTTGAGGGACTCCATTGTCGATTGTAACTTCCTGTGACAAAATGCCACTTGTCTTAACTTGAATTCTACGATCTTTGAGGAAGTTGTAGATGAAATAGACCATATTTCCTGAAATGTTATATTCCATCAATGATTTAAGTACATGGTCTTTGAACACCATGTCATATGCCTTTTCAATATCTAGACTAACTGCTATGAGGTGATGGTTGTTTAGGAAAGCTTCCCTAATTTCAGATTCCAAACTTATGAGAGTATCGACAGTTGAACGTACTTCACGAAATCCACTTTGTACATCACTAAAAAAGTTTATATGTTCAAGATACCATCGTAATCTCCTGTTAACAATTTTCTCCATTAATTTGCACATCGCATTTGTTAAAGCGATTGGACGGTAATTTTCTGCAATTGAGTTATCCTTCCCTGGCTTGAGTATTGGAACAACAATGGCTCTGCGCCATTGATCAGGGAACTTCTGAGAGGTCCATATGTAGTTGAAAATAGCCAGAAGATAATTTAATGCGTTTAGTGGGAGCTGTCTTAGGAACTCATAAGGGACCGTATCTGGGCCAGGGCTGGATTAGCCACATTTGTCAAGTTCAATAATCATGTCCTGTAATTGAAAAGGTTCATTTAAATTAGAATTGGAGTCGGAGGAGGTTCTTTTTAGATCAAGAGGTTCGCTGGTTTTCTTTATATGGAGAAAATGTTGGTCATAATTGTGGTCACTAGAAATCTCGGAGAATGTGTCAGCTAATTTATCAGCAATGTTTTGAGGGTTGGTTATGAAGGATCCATCATTCGGGTTTCTGAGAGAAGTAATGTGGAACTGGTTATGTTTACCATTTACACGTTTGAGTTTATTCCATACTTCTTTTTGTGGAGTTTGAGAATTTAGTGAGGAAACAAATGTCAGCCACGAGTTCTTTTTGATATCTTCAATTTCTTTTCGGGCGATTGTTCTACATTTCTGAAATTGGGCTTTATTTTCAGGAGTTGGTTTTCTCTTAAAGACATAGAAAGCATGGTTTTTATTCTTTAGAGCTTCCTTGCATGCGTCGTTCCACCAAGGTACTGTCTTCTTACACGGGTTTATCTTTATTTTCGGAACACTAAGGTTTGCAGATTTAACTATTTCTTCTGTAAAATCTTGAACAATATCATTTATGTGTTTGGAAGGGAAGTCATGTGGATGGGTTAGGCCAATTAAATGGTTGTTGACTATATGATTGAACTGCGTTCAATTTGCTTTATTTAAGTTCCATTTAAGGGTTTGGGGTATCGGGGCGTTGATTGAAGCGTTGTCGTTATTGATCAGTATGGGGAAGTGGTCACTATTTCCTTGGAGCGTCGAATAGACAGACCAGTCAAAACCAGTTGCTATCTCCGGAGTGCAGATAGTTAGGTCTATGCTACTATAGGTTCCATGAGCAATATCGAAACGATTTGGAGCAGTTGAATTCATTAGAATTAGGTCAAATTCATCTAGTATTTTTTCTATCTCCTTCTCCCTTGCATCGGAGTGATGACTGCCCCATAACGTGTTATGGCTGTTGAAGTCGCCTACTAGAATGAATGGTTTAGGTAGCTGACGGATAAGATTTCGTAGATCATCTCCGTGAAATAGATAACTGTTTGGTATATAAATATTGCAGATACACAGAGAGGGAGGTAGATGCAATGAGACGGCTACAGCTTCCAAATTGGAGTTTAAAGACATTTCTTTAAGGTATATATTGTTTTTGACATAGGTAGCTACTCCTCCACTTGCATGACTTGCATTAGTTCTGTTTTTATGATACACATTGTAAAGTCTTAGATTAGCAGCAAAATCGTTCCGAAAGTTGGTCTCTTGGAGACAGATAATGGGTGGTTGGTGTTTATTTATTAGGAGTTGTAGGAATTCTAACTGGGATCGATAGCTGTTGATATTCCATTGGAGTAGTGTTGTTGCCATAAGTATGATAAGGAATAGCAAAAGACCCATTTCCATTCTTATAGAGGGAGAGATTAGTCATCGCTAGAATAGTCTAGAGAAACATTGTTATCCATTTGGTCTTCGCTTAGGTTGACGAACTTCAGTAAATTCTTCACTATCCGAGAGCTTCTGTTTTAATGCTTTTATCGGTGTAGTAGGGGTACAGTTTCTGTAGGGCTTTAGCGAGTCCTTCTATGTCTTGGGTGTAATTGAAAGCAATTGCCACCACGTCCTTGACACCTTGGGAATTTTCGAGAAAAGATTGGAGTTGTGTGTAACTGAGAGGAGCTAGTGATGGATCGGCTTCCAAAACCTGTTTCACAGGAAGGAGCATATCGCTGATTGTTGTTTTTTTTGGTTCTTTCTTGGGTTTCTTAGAAGTGTGATTTACCTTGTGATTCTCAATTTGTTCAGAAGAGTCGATTTTGGGTCTGTTGCTATTAGAAATATTTTGGTCAGTTCTTTCACTGCTGGCGTGTGACATTGGTCTTTTAAATCCAGGGAAATGTCCAGTTATTGAGGCAGGACATGTTTCATTATGTCCAGGCACTGTTCTTTCTATTGGAATTTCGGAGAGAGAAATACCATTACAATCTTGGGTTAGAGTTAAGTTTAGGATAGCTGATGAAGTTTCATCATGTGAATTTGTTGGAGGAAGGTCGGAAGTACTGGTTGCATTTTTGGGGTTTATCTCTGTTGTTTGTGGTTTCTCTTGTAGGTTAGGAAATTTGGAGAGGTTAGGTTTGTCAATTTCATGAATGTCGTGCTGAGAGGTTGGTTGATCATTTGGAACTGAGTTGTTAGTAGGACAGTCTTTGGCCAAATGTCCCTCAGTTTTACAAATAAAGCAGGTGGGTGAGTCAGATGATAGGTAAATCCAGTAGTTAGTGCCATCGTATTCAATTTGGAGAGATGCAGGGAGTTTATCGAAGTCTTCATTCTGGATGTACATTTGTCTTCGAAAGCTCAAAATATGAGAAAAACCTGGGATGGATAAGCCTCCTCTGATAGGGGTAATTTTAGACATGATTTTCACACCAATGTTTACCAATTCCTCTTCAATTACATAGTTGGGTATTACAGGACATACGTTTGATAATATAATACGCTTGTTTTTTGTTAAGAGTGGTCGTATTTCCAAAGATACATTGTTTATTAAGATCTTGGGGTTTGCTAATATTAACTCTTCAACAACTTTCTTGCTAGAAAGAAAAATGCATATTCGTCCATTCGATATTCGTGAAACAAAACGAATGTTGCTAGGGCTAGTGAGTTTTCCTACAGCTAGCACATAATCTTTGATACTGATTCCATCTTGGGATTCAATTACGATAGCTTGTTCTTTGGAGGGGAGAGATTGAGCTATAGCAGAATAGCTTGACCTTGGATTTGTTTCTTTGGTGCCGGTAGTTATTGTAGTTGTCATTTGGGTGCCAGATGTACTGTTGTTAAAATCAGGGTTATTTACAGTATTATAATAATTCATTGGTTGGTTTGGTACTTGGTGGGTTGATACGTCAGAAGTTTTATCATTCGTTGTGTTCGTTGAGAGACGCCGACCTCTATCAACCGAGGCGGCGGCCATGTTGGGTTGATCAGAACAGAGTTTTAGGTTGTGTTTCTTCCACTTCACGTAACTTACGGTAAGGTTCACAAATATTAGGAATAATACTTACAAAAGTGTTGTAGGTATCTAGAATACTTTGATATACGATTCTCACTCCAATGTGATGTCCAAAAACCTCTCCAAATGAGATGTAACTACGGCAGCACGAACCTCGTGAACATTGTCTATTCACAGGCTTCTCGACTCTCTCGGAAAATTATTGTTAATATAAGATGAATGTATATTAACAATGATAAATTGATTAAAAGAATGTCACCGAAAAGGTAGTGGAATAGACACTGTAGGCATAATTTTACTCGCAGTGCTGAACTGATATTCTATCAATCTTAATTGCTACATTAAAGCTTCACATCGTATGTCACTTAAATAAGCTCGGCTTTCCTTTGTACGATAATGACACTGTGACCCAACTGTCAAAACGAGTTCTTCCTTTCCTAGGAGGCCTTTCGGCACTATTACGAATTCGTGATAGGCTAATGCCACTGGACCAAAGCGACATCGGGTATTTTTAAGGGTGGCCACAACTGTTGATGGCTGATTATATCTAAACTCAAATAGTTTTTAGTAGATGGTTTATATACTAATTTCTTCCCAATTCGTGTACTCCATCAGGTGGTGACAAAAGTGACATAAACACCATTTTATTTTGATCGGTTGCGCAATAAACTATAACATTTCTTTGTCAGAGGTATCATTCATTGATTTCTCTGTCGTGGCACAATTGGCATTCTCTCCAGAAAGTATGCGACTCACGATTTTCTTCTCTGTATGAAACGGTCCTGCTTTGTGATTTAAACGGTTTCTGCATAATGGACTAGTTGAAGAATGGCCTGTTCCACGGGCAGAATACTAAGAAAGTATATACATAAAAACAGGCACGTCGTATGATTCAAGCAAGAAACCAAATTATTTGTTTTACAAATAGAGCTATAAATAATGGTCCGAGAAACACACCGTTCATATTTGAGCGCCGTATAATGGAATGATTAGGGCTCTCTTAAAACAACAATCGCCAGCACCAGGAGCATCTGTTTGTTGTTAAATAATATGTTGTAGTAGTCAGGGAACGCATATCTCTAAGTGTCGTTAATTTACTGTAGAATGATAAGAAAGAAACACATATTTTATTGTTATACTGAAATTAAAAACAATCATGGCATTTTATAGTAATTAGTGTTCAACTCTTATTGTTAGCTATTTATTTTGGAATTATGTATTATGAAAAACATACTTGCAATACGAACTGTTATAATAATAATATCGTATGGCTTCGGGTGCCGGGTGCAAGCTTTGTTATTTGAAACACAAAGGGGAGCTTGCATGTCGTATTTCGTAGTTCCTTGAAGCACTATTAAAGTCAAGGAGGTTAGATATCTAAGCTCCTTGAACACTATAGTGCTTTCTAGTAGAGAAATGAGGAACTTTGTGTTGGCGGAAACTCCCGAGATTAATTTTGCCAATAAGAACACGGCCTACTGAATACGAACTGTTATAATACAATGACAACATGTTTTGTAATAAATTCCAGGGGAAAATGATCGAAGACCATTGAGTGATCTAATACGTTTAATGGAACCTGGAAGTGAGAAGCGACAGAAAAGTGCAACTTCCTATATTTGACAGTGAATATCACGAAGTATTTCAGATATTTCCCTAAGAAACTTTCATGAGATGTAAATAACACGTCTGCTATTATGTAGAAGGATTCAGTACGCTGTAGCTTGTGGTTGTCAAAAGAACATGAACTATATCGTTACGAACGTGTTAGAAATATTTAAAATCCCTAATAAGTTTATTAATTTTACTATTGTTTGGATTTCAGGATACGGAGCCAACTATGAACTAGGCGAGAGAGCTTACGTAGTGGTTGTTAGACGTCTGCTCCTGATTGCTGGCTTTGTCCAATGTATACCCCAACATCGCATGCCCTGGGTGATCATGCACTGATTTCCTGTAGCAGCCAGATGACTGAAAAGGCCATCCCCAAATCACCTGGTGGTGAATGTTCTCCGATGGTTTCAAGCTTCTCGGCTAATCCCGGAGAGATGCTGAAATGATGGCAGAGGACAGACAGCGGTGCATCGCAGCACGGGAGAAACCGTGACCGAAACTGCAGTAAGCATCTTCAATTGTTGTTTTTAAAAGTATTATGATGATGAATTCTTGACCCGGGCAAAATAAATAATGACTTTGCCAAGTTTCGTCACAGCTTTATTAAATGGTGAGTTATTGACTAAGATATTCTGGTTATTCAACATGGTGACTGAGTGCTAAGTTTACTGCGATATTCGTATGGTTTCTAAAAAAAAGTTAATCATTTAATGAGACTTGATTTTACCGTGTTTCGTTATAAGTGATCAATATCGTTCTCAGTTACCAATTTTTATAATGGTAATAGTTGGGTTATCCGTCGTCCTGAATGTATCAAGGCGAAGAATTTTAAACTTACTTTAAAGATGCATCACGTATAAATCAACACTTTTCCGAAGTTAGTCTCTGTAGTTTCATTACATGGTGTGTTATGAAATACAAATGTTAGTTATTTAAGATGGTGATTGCGGGCTATACATTATTATTATTATTATTATTATTATTATTACTGTAATTAATAATAATATTAATAACAATATTATTGTAATTTTTTCATAGTTATGCCCGGCTAAGGAGCGCGATTGAATCGAACTGTTTTTGCTTTCTTGTCTTCCCAAAATCTTTCGAGTTTCTCGCTATGGCTCTTTCTGTCATTATTATTAGTATTATCATCGTCATCATTTACAGACATAAGCCCTCACGTCAGTTTCTAAAATCCCTGACGGAGCCGGGATTCGAACCATGAATCTCCGGGTGAGAGCCAGACGCGCTACCCCAACTCCACGGGGCCGGAGACAATTCATCTCAACAAATATCAATGCCATGCCTCCATGACACTTATTACTCTAGAGAGTTAAATGTAATCCTGCTTTAGGTCAGCGCCAGTGTGGTCTATTGCGGTGGAAGCACGTACCAACGATATCCATCCCGTGGTTTGAATTTGATTTCCACGAACGTGATGTGGCAATACAAAATATGCTATGGAGAATGTATTGCTCAAACTGGGTCATACCATCAATCTCCTATAACGTACAATGCACAACACTGCTGGGTACAGGATCACGTTTCCAAAACGTAAAATAACTTATAGGGACAGTCAGATGCAAGTACAGTAGTAGACTGGAAACATTCGCTGTATTCAGAACAGGAATCGTCCTTGTCCCTGCGAAATCCACTATGTGAGAATGTTGCTCTGTACCAATCATTTCTATCGTATCACATTTGATGATTACAAGACACAATTGTGATTAAATGCCAAGATAATACCTAATTTCAAGTCCCTGACGCTAACAACTACAGCTACCATAGACACCATAGTAACAAAGGGTTTTCAGATACATTACACACACACAAGGTGTCTGATGACCAAATATTCCCTCTATCCCTCATATAAAATACCAACAAAAACAACAATTTAAATAAATTTCAGCCACTGGGCAGCCAGTAGAATTCTGGTTTACACTGCCAGATGACCGTTTTCAACAGAATGCCAAACCTGTTACATAGATCACCTCAATGACTCCAACGGAAAGTATGAAGGCATGGTATCTGAGGTCTTATGAAGATAATTATGACAATTCTTCTTCTTCTACTTTCTGTCGTTTCGGCCATCTACTGTACTGACCACGCTATTTCAAATTCTATTTCTTTGCGCCTGGGCTTTAACGTTCACATAATGTCCCTGCATTCGTTTCACATGCTGTATCTTCCACGTTTCAGCCCGTGTGTTGCTATATTTTAGTTTTGTATTTTCCTTGGAAATCAAGGTGTTTCAGGAGTTTCGTCTTCAGTGAAACATGTTTCTGAATATCCTCCTGTGTTATCCTCACTTCATGCAAGTCTTTCTCTACCTCGGTAAAACACGCCTCATTATTTGTTTATTTTTATTAGGGAATAAAAAGCTGAAGATCCTATTACTGAATCATATAGAACTCATACAAGCAATGTGTTCATAGAAAACAATCCTCCTACGTATGGTGTCCAGATTATTTCGACATGTGTGTAGAGGTCATGATTCTGTCACCTTGTGAATTAACCATTTTCTTTGATTAGACCTAGGACTTTTCCCAAGATCTTCCTTTCACTTATTTTCAACTTCTCGATCAGACATATTTATTCATAGCAAGGCATTCGGCGCCATATAGAACCTCTGGTCGTATTTCTGTGCAGTAATAATGATTATTCTTATTTATTTATTAGCCGCTAATCGGCCAACTTGGGGCCACGATAAGTTCCACAATACGTTCTGGCGTTTATTGAATTTACGATTGATCCAGTTGGTTTTCATTAGTTTGCTGTATCGAGCACGGCGTTCATCCGACCACTTTGCACCGGTTGCCCATTTCTCATCTCGGAAAGTCCCAAACGTCACTATGCTTGTTCGGAAAAGGTCACATTTGTGCCCGTCATCTGGTCGTAGGCCCATTTCTTGGAGGTCTTTCTTGACGTTAACGTACCAGGGAACTGTTGTTTTCGGTTTTGAGTCTAAATTATAAAATATACGTTTTGTCCATCTAGAGTCGTCCATCCGTCGCAAGTGACGTAGAAGCGAGCCCTGCGTTTGTTCATTGTGTCTGTGATCGTCTCTATCTTAGAATAGATTCCTTGCCTGGATTTTCTTTGTAGATCCCGTTCTTGTAGTTAGGACCAAGTAGGCTATGTTGTGGATAATTTTTCTTTCTTATTGCTCTAACTTAGCAACTGCCCATTTCTGAGAAAGGATAGGACATTCTGACGCATAGAGGGATACCGGCTTGACGACAGTGGCGTAGTGATGAATTTTGGTATTTCTAGGAAATCATCTGTTGTTATTAAGTTATCATTATTATTATTATTATTATGATTTTATTGTTATTATTTACAGTCATATGTTCACCATGATGATGATGATGATCGTGTGGCCTCCGGAGAGGCCGAGTGCAGGTATTTCTTGTTGACGCCCGTGGGCGACCTGCGCGTCGTAATGAGGATGAAATGATGATGATGACGGCACATACACCCAGTCCCCGAGCCACGGGAAGTAACCCCAGGAGATTAAAATCCATGATGGCTCGGCCGGGAATCGAACCCGGGGCACTTTGGGCCAAAGCCTAAGGCGCTAACCATTTAGCACGGAGCCGGACTATGTTCACCATGTCACTGGTATTATTTTCAATTTGTTTATTAACTTATTTATGTATTTATTTAGGACTGCTTTGACTCTCAGCAACCAGTCTACTCTACAAGCCTCTGTTGTGAACGAGTCGGTCTCTCTGCCTTCACACGTCATCATCATCTTCATTTCCCGTTTCCAGCTTCCTGGGTCGGGTTGTGAATTAAGGACCTCGAACGTTTCCTGTCTCTCCACCACTCCTCTCCTGTTTTTAGCCTATTTTCAATTTTGAAAAAATAGGCTTATGAGATCACCTTTTGTCCGTGTGTGTGTGCGTGTGTGTGTGTGTGTGATTCGTGTGTGTGTCCCCCCCTAATAAAATCTAAACGGCAGGAGCGATTTCAATGAAACTCGGAAAGTTCATAGCACTATTCCCGGCGACCTCGACCGTGCCCTTCAAATTTTGTTACGACTCACCAATCCAACATGGCGGCTGTGCGAAATATTTCACCAGCATTCAATATCTCCGAAACTATTACCGATATTACCCTGACATTTTATGTGGTGATAGAGGGAACTACTATAAGTTCACTTATGTGACCTTTGAAAACCTGGTAACTACAAAACCAACATGGAGGCCAAGCGAATTTGTGACTTTTAAATAGACGTTTCTCGTGATTTGACCGACCAAACGCAAAGAAACTTGGTACAGTATATGTTTATATACATTGTAATGCACCGACATCTGACTTCGTTCAATTGTTTACATAATCACAAGATGGCGGATGTGCGAAATATTTCACCGGCATTCTATATCTCTGAAACTATTAGCGGTATCTCCTTAAAATTTTGTACGGAGATAAAGGGCACTACTGGAAGTCCATCTATAAGACTTTCAAAAACCGGTTAACTACAAAACGAACATGGCGGTCAAGCGAATTTGAAAATTTTAAATAGACCTTTCTCGCGATGTAATGTTCCAAGCGCACTGAAACCTGGTACAGGAAATATTTATATACATTGTAATCCACTGGTATCTAATTTCGTTCAATTGTTTACATAACCTCAAGATGGCGGCAGTGCGAATTTGAAAATTAAGTTTTTATTTCTTGTGATGTAGTCATGCGATCGAAGTGAAAGTTTGAATAATGAACCTACGCAATAATTTTCCTTTAATGGTACATGACTCTATGGCCTATACATTTAACAATCCAACATGGCGACCAGCCGAAATATTTAGACGATACTGAATATCTACCAATCTATTTTAGCAATCAAACAGCATTTTTTAATGTTCATAGGGGCTAAGAACTTAAGTTCACCCATAGGACTTTAAATAACCTGGTGATCACAAATCCAACATGGCGGCGGCGCGAATTATAAATATTTACATGGACGTTTCTCGCAATTTAACCATCCGAGTGCAGTGAAACTTGGTACAGTAAATCCTTATACGAATGTTAATCCACTGGCATCTAATTTATTTCAATTGTTTCCATAACCTCAAGATGGCAGCTGTGAAAAATTTTAAAATCTCCTTGTTTTTTCTTGTGTCCTAATTATGCGATTGAAGTTTGAATACTACACGTTCACAATAATCTGCATGTAACAGTACATAACTCTAGGATCTACATATATAAAATCCAACATGGCGACCATCCGAAATATTTAGTCGGTTCTTAATATCTACGAATCTATTACAGCAATCAAACAGAAATTGAGTATGTTGATAGTGGCAATTAACTTAAGTAGGATATATGAAAATAGGCTGTATAGTTCTTCACGGAACTACTTGTTAGTACTTCTTCAGGTTTTCCTCCTCTCTTCTCTACACACTCCCACACTGTATCTGCCCATCTCTTTCGGGGCCTTCCTCGTGGTCTCTTCCCTGTCATCTTTTCACAGAAAGTTTTCTTTGGTACTCTCTCCTCTCCCATTCTCATCATATGTCCATACCACTTTAACTTTGTTGTTTCTATCCTGTCCTGCAGCTTCAAGATTCCTGTCCTTTTTCTAATCTCTTCATTTCTAACTCTATCTCTTCTGGTCTTGCCCTCTATACCTCTTAGGAATTTCATCTCCGCGGCTTGTATTCTACTTTCCTCTCTTTTTGTAGTAGTCCACGCTCCAGCTGCATATGTTAGTATGGGTCTGTAGTAGGTTGAATATAATACATTTTTACATTCCTTTGGGACATCTCGGTTCCACAGAATACCCCTTATGCTCTGGTAAAAACTGTTCGCTTGTTGTATTCTCTTTCCAATTTCCTCAGTTATCCTTCCATCTTCTGTGATCACACTTCCCAAGTACTTGAAACTTTTAACCACTTCTAGAATTTTCCCATTCAATTCTATCTTTCCTCTTCCTTCCTTCCTTCACACGTCTCTCCTTAAAATCGTTAAACACTGAATATAACCATCACCTCCTAGGTCTACCTCTTCTTCTCTTACCCTCTCAAGCATAGTTCTTTAATCTCCTAAATACAGTAGTCTTTCCTTTCCCATTCTCATCACATGAACTCACCATCTGAGTTTATTGATACGAGCAGTGCTATCTAACGTATTCATTTCTTACTTAGCCTTTATCTCATTACGAGTACCCTCCTACCATTGTCCCCAACTAATTACCCCAGGAGTTATTCGTATTACCATTGTTTTCATTATTATTATTATTAGGCCTATTGCTATTATCATTATTATTTGATTTGTTGTTGTGGCCATGTTTGACATACAGTGTGCTTGTTTGGTACTGGTGTATTTATCGGAAAAAAATGTTATTTGTGGATGTGAGAATTGTATTCCAGCTTGGGAACAGGTCAGTGTGTATCGTAGTTCATAGTTTAACATACGGTGCTCACTAAATTGTATTCCTCAAATCAACTTCATCGAGTGTAGACTGGATTTGTTACGTGATTTTGAGGTTACGTTTTATCGTGTACTATTAGCCCATAGATCATGAAGTTTCCTCTGTGACAGGACGTGACGTAATCTAATCGTATTATCCAAAGCCATCTCAGCTTAGATTAGTAATATAGTCAACAGAGCCTATAGGTTCCGTCGTCAGGGGCAGTAAGAAGGTCTGGCCTACTTCGGCGGCCATTAGAGCCCCGCTACCTTCGGTACGAATTTGATAATAGAGGGAGGGTATGGACTCTTTGGAGTCAGCGCTATTTTCTTCCCACACCACTGGCCTGACCTACGCTTTACCAGTTTCGGAATATGAGTCGTCTTCTAACGAACCAAGAAAGAGATGCGAACTGGAAAAATGAGGTATGGCCTCGATTGTCTAAGGTGAATATAACGGGAGAGTCATCAAGTGAAGGGGCAGTTGCGGAAGATACAATATTTCTCCCATCCCAACATCTTGACAAACTGAGGAGAACGGAAGAAGAGGCATTGCAGAAATGCTATAATATTATTAAAAAGATGAAGCTTGCTGCGGCAAAACAGAAAAACATGTCCAAGGATGTGAAGGATGGTATTGTGGAGATGGAGGAGGCCATTGACAGCATTGTCTTCTGTAAGAATGCTAGGTACAAGGAGAAACAACAAGTCGACGAAACCACAATAACTGATCGAGCACAAGCATCAAACTCTCTTGATGACGAAAGAGAAATGGAAGAAACGGAAAGAGGTGAAGTAGAGTCATGGACTAAGGTTGTGTCCAGGAAGAAACCACGAGAGAAAAGGAATCAAATGCAGGTTGAATTACAGCGGGAAGATTCTCCAGGCAAGAGACAAAGTCAAATGCTCAAGAAGCAACTAACAAAGTCTCGACTGCCAGCTGTGTTAATTAAGCCAGCAGAAGGCAAGTCCTATGCCGATGTGTTACGGGAGATTCGGCAGAAGGCAAATCCTGCTGACACAGGAACGGAAGTTAGGTCTATAACCCAGACTAGAGCCGGTGAAGTTCTTGTTACTCTCGGGAAAAGCAATCGAGATAATGCGGCATTTAGCGACTCGTTGAAGAATATCCTGGGACAAGATGCGACAGTCCGCAGTCTTGAGCCGAAGGTGACAATTGAGATTAGAGATCTTGATGCTCTCACGACTAAAGATGAAGTTTTAGAGTCCATTAAGGATATTATTAAAGAACCCCCGGATGGTCTGAGGATTATGGTAACGCAGTCTAACAGTCGGAAACAGAGAATGGCTGTTATAACTCTGCCAGAAAAAGCTGCAAATGATCTTCTAAGGGAAGGCTTGGTTCAAGTAGGATGGGTCAGTTGTAGAGTGAGGCGGAGAATATCAGTTCTTCGATGCTACCGATGCCTTAGTTATGGTCATATAGCCAAAATTTGTGAGGGCCCTGACAGAAGCAAATCTTGCTTCTACTGTGGACAGAATGATCACAAAGCCAAGGATTGCATCAACCCAAAGAAGTGTGTCTTATGCGAGGAGAGTGGCGTTACGCAGCAGGATTTGTGTCATGTGGCCGGATCGGGCCAATGTAAGGTGTTCCGAGAGGCCCTGGAGAAAGCGACGTACCTGAAACGAAAATGATCCGAGTTCTACAAGCAAATATAGAAAGGAGTAGAACAGCCCATCATCTGTTATACCAGCTAGCGGCCGAGAAACAAGCTGATCTGCTGTTAATTAGTGAACAGTACCAAGATAAGAAGTCACCTCTCTGGCTTAGAGATCAATTAGGCACCTCTGCTATTTGGATCTTAGGCCCTGGAAAAATTCCAATTAAAGAACATGGGAGCGGGAGGGGATTCGTTTGGTTAAAGAGTAGAGGAGTCTCCTATTTTAGTGTCTATCTTACTCCAAATGAAACAATGGGAAAATTTCGTCAGAAAGTCAACTCTCTGGAAGATGCCATTCTTAATACAACTGGAGCAATCATTGTAGCTGGGGATTTCAATGCCAGAGCAGTGGAATGGGGTATGCCACATACCAATTCCCGAGGTAAGTTCATTCTGGAAATGGCATCAAGGACAGGGCTTTTGATCTTAAATGTAGGTGCAGTGTCAACTTTTCGGCGTCCGGGTTATACAGAGACCATTCCCGATATCTCCATGGCTTCAGAGACGTTAGTACCACACATCAAGGAATGGAAGGTTATAGAAGGCTACAATGGTAGTGATCATCAGTATATTAATTTTGATGTGTGCAGTACTATAAGTGGGAAGAACTTATCTACTCATAAACAACGGAGATGGAATTTGAATAAGATCCATCTTGATGCATTTAAGGAGGCGTTAGCCAGTGGTGTAGAACTAATTGAGGATATGGAGCCTGACGGAGAGGCTGATGTTGAGAATCTCGTTTCCTCAACTATGAATCTTATTACATTGGCTTGTGATACCTCAATGCCAAGTTTAAGATCACGCCATCGGAAGAGCCCTGCATATTGGTGGACACATGAAATTGCAGAATTGAGGCGGAATTGCCTTAGACTCCGACGTGCTGCACAGCGGACAGGAAATCTGGATGATGCCAATGTCGTATCAGCCGAACATAGAGATGCAAAGAAGCTACTTCGGAAAACCATAAATCAAAGCAAAGCTGAGAGCTGGAGGAAGCTATGTGAGGATATTGATACTGATCCATGGGGATTGGGTTATAAAATTGTCAGAAAGAAGCTTGGGTCACAAAGAACACCGTGCGTCATGGATGCAAACAGTATGGCCATTTTTGTCCAAACTCTTTTCCCAACACATCCAACAATCCCTGAGCAGAATTTCGATGTAGATGTTGAAATTCCTCTTTTTATTGAGGATGAGTTGAGTAGGGCTACTCAGTCTCTGCGAAGCAAAAAATCCCCTGGTCCTGACGGCGTCTCAAATGAGATTCTCAAATTAATAATCGAGTTACATCCACAATTAATATTACGAATGTTCAACGAGTGTCTAAAAGCAGGAGTGTTCAGCATCTGCTGGAAGGTCTGTCGTCTGGCGCTCATTAATAAGGGTAAGGGAGACCCGGATTTACCATCATCATACCGCCCTCTGTGTATTCTCGATACAACAGGGAAGCTCTTTGAGAAGCTTCTGAGGGTCAGGTTGCGCCAAGCAATCATGGCAGCGGGCGACTTATCACCAAGACAATATGGATTTCGAACAGGAAGATCGACCCTGGATGCGATACAAGAAATTGTTGCAGCAGTCCAGCGGGCGGAGAATTACAATCACCACTCCCGTCGTGTGGTTCTCTTTGTTACTCTTGACGTAAGAAATGCATTCAACTCTGTCAAGTGGAGTGACATGCTGAATGCGTTGGAGAATACATTTCGTGTTCCAAATTATCTCTTACGGATGATAAATTCCTACTTGAAAGATCGTTCGTTGATTTATAACACGACAGAAGGACAACGCAGGGCACGGGTCTCAGGCGGAGCAGCACAGGGTTCGATTTTAGGACCAGATCTATGGAATATCACATATGATAGCTTACTGAGATCTGAAGTCCCTGATGAAACTATCCTAGTAGGTTATGCAGATGATGTTGCTGCTCTTGTAGCAGAAATAAGTGTCGAGCAGGCACAGTTGCGACTCAATATGGTAATGCGTACAATCAATAGTTGGATGGAGGAACATGGTCTGTCTCTAGCACTTAGTAAGACAGAAATTGTAGTCCTAACAAAGAAGAGAATTCAGACAATACTCCCAATACAGGTAGGAGACATACAAGTAGAGACGCGGCCAGCAGCAAAATATCTGGGCCTCATGATCGACAGTAAACTGAATTTTGGAGAACAAATTAGACGGACTGCAGATAAGGCGACAAGAGGAGTAACGTCTCTCAGTCGGCTAATGGCCAATGTTGGTGGGCCAAAATCTAGTAAGAGGAGATTACTGATGACAGCCATCCATTCAGTTCTGCTGTATGGAGCGGAAATATGGGCGGATGCCCTGGACAAGGAAATTTATAGGAAGTCACTAGCACAAGTGCAGAGGCGGGGTGCTTTACGCGTGGCATCTGCTTATCGCACGGTCTCTGAAGAAGCAGTTCTTGTTATTGCTGGGATAATTCCAATTTTTTTCTAGCGAAAGAACGCAAGTACATTTACTGGAGGAAATCCGAAGTAGGTTTGCAAAATGCAAGACGAACAGCAAGAGCACAAACCTTTCACGATTGGCAGATCAAATGGGAGCAAGGACACCGAAGCCAGTGGACTAGGAGAATGATACCCCAGGTGCAGGTTTGGACAGAGAGGAAACATGGTGAGGTTGGTTATTATCTGACTCAGTTCTTGACTGGCCATGGGTACTTCTGTTCTTATCTTAAGAAGATGGGGAAAGTGGATTCACCAGATTGTATCTACTGTGTTAATGAGGTAGATAGTGCTAATCACACCTTCTTCTCTTGTGGACGGTGGGTCCAAAATAGGCAGTCTCTTCAAGATCAAATTGATGTAGAGATATCTCCCGACAATATTGTTGCGGTAATGCTACAAAATGAAGAACATTGGAAACTTGTTAGCAAGTTTTGTTGAAGATATCCTCCGAACAAAGAAGACGGATCTGGATCGCCACTGAAGATGATTCATTACGGAAGAGTGCCCTACGGGCAAATATAAAACGACTCTAGCCTGAAGTAATGTGCTAAACGGTTCCAGGCTAGTGTTCAGAAGTAAAGGGGGAGTTTTAGTCGGTGGTCTGCTACTCAGGAGCAGGAGCCCGACACTCTGTGCGTAAATGCATTTCTTCCCCCCCCCCCAAAAAATCATTATTATTACTAGAGGGTCTAGGTATGCTAGAAATTTTGCATGTGTATAAACCACCCGCCTGGCTTTACTGTTACGTGGACTGACGCAACATCGTACTGTCAGGGGTTGTTTAAACGCACTTTCTAAACAAATTGTTGATATTTATGAAATCAGAGTGCAATATTTGCCACTAAGGGTAATTCACTTTCTTTTTAATGGCCATTTGTTACGATCGTTTAGTTGTATCTGCCCATGTGAATAGACTACCCTCCTGGCTCTACTGTTATGCGAGCTCGAGGCGACACAATACTGGCAGAGGTTTCCGTCTTGTTTATTTGTTTAAAATGTACTTCATAAACAAATATATTTCCGTTGCTTTTTAAGAAATGCAAAACTTTTCCTGTACTATTGAGACAATTTGGAGGATTTAGACACAATTCGCACCTGCTTTAGGAGCTTACGTTTTGTGAAACATATACCTTAGCATTTTATATATAAGGTGATTATCATAAATATTAATAATACTTTTTAATGGAGGTGATGGCGACTTATTTTCCTTTTCAGAATGTGTCAGGGAAGGGATTTTGAAAGAAAAATTTGGCCTTGGACCGATTGAAAGGAACTGTCCTGTTGGTGAATATGCGAAACCAAGTAAACCATGTTCCGGACGGCCAAGGTGGGATTTGAACCCACGCTCTCCCGATGCCAGCAAGGCGCGTTAGCGCTCTCGTCCACCGTGGCTTGTATTATTATTATTATTATTATGATTACAGTATTAGGCTGTTATTACTATTTTAAATAAGACATCGATTTATTAATGTTCGTTACTTGAATAGCTTACTGTTCTTATGAGTACATCTATTTTGCACACTGCTCAGCCCATGATTGATACTTGAAATACCATATACAACTTGCCGATGATCACCTCAGGACCAATGCTTGTAGCAAGGCCTGCTCCTGTTGTATTGTCTGCATAAACTAATAATGCATCGTGCCTTAATTAGTGAACAGCAGACTGTCCACTAGGGAGTCGTTCATTGTCGTGCTAGATTATATTGCACCAGAGATACTGATTCGCATACCCAGACATGACATTGCCCTTTAGTGTAATGGAGGAACCATGAGTGTGTACTGTCCCATAAATGGCGTGGAACAATCTCACTCGGTAAAGAGCAGTACAGAATACGTTTCTTACTGTATGTTAAAAGTGTTGATTATCCTTCAGTCAGGCGCAACTGCTCTGACAAGCCCTAGTGTTAATTTTTATTTCGTACTCGTCATTCGTGGGGCAAGGGCTACATCCTCTTTTCAAAAGCTGCCTGTTTCCGCATGACCTTCAAGCCCATATCGGCCAGCTTGTCAATGACCCTCCACACGTGCTGCTGTTGCAAAAGAGATGGTGTTTTTACCTATGACAATGAGAAGGAATACTGGAGAAACAGTATTTCTGAAGGAACTCTTATCCCACAGAAAAATCGTCCTTCTTATGATAATATTTATGTAAACATAAGTATTATGTATAGTTTCAAGGACAAATATATAAGCATTATAGAAGTTTCCTTCATCAAATAGCATTGCAAATTATTTTATTCTGGTTTCCGAAAGTGTGCCTCACCCGCTCATTGCGCCCACTGCCGCTATATTTAATATTGCGCCCGACGGAAGGTTAATCTGACAACATGTTATGCGTCTCGTGGAGTAGCAGTTATGATAGTTCACTATCAACACAGGGGACTGGGTTCTATTCCTGGGTCTGTGTCAGTAGATTTACTGGCACGTTAAAGATCCCCTTCGGGGCAAAATTCCGGCACCCCGGCGTCTCTAAAAGCCAGTGTAGTTAAAAGCGACGTAAAACCAATAACATTATTATTATTATTCTATTCCTGGGTCTGCCTCGTTGCCACTTTTGGCATCACCCTGGAGGCCCAGGATCAATTCCGTGCACCGTCAAGAAATTTACTTCTGGTCTGAAGGCTGGAACGGGGTACACTCAGCCTCATGAGGCAAAACTGAGACGAGTTAGGTTCTATTCCTACCTCAGCTAACCTGGAATTGGCTTTCAGTGGTTTCCCACTTCTACTCCAGGAAAATGCCGGGATGGTACCTAATTTAAGGTCACGGTCACTTGCTATCCAAATCCTACCTCAATTTCTGTACAAATAAACACACTAGCTCAGACATCACAGTGACACAGGTTATCAGACAAATTCTATATCCAAGTATTCGGGGTTAAATGACCACGATGTTTGAGCCCCTGAAATGAAACGACGACAACAATGTGATCATTTTAAAGGTTGATAAGAAGTAGAGATCGATTGTTTTGTCACTTCGTGTATAGATGCAGTCCTCCACATCAAAATCTAACTATATTGAACTTTTAATGAACCCCCTACACATTAATGTATAGTAACTTATATATTGTATGTTACGTCTTGTGCCTCCCTAAGGAAAATATTCTGCTGAAGTCACTGATGTACCCTCTGTGGTACACGGACCACAGATTGAAAATCACTGCCCTACACCACAAAAATGCCTACTTACACAGGGTTGTAAACACTCGGTAGAAGTAATAGAGTCAAAAATCCACAGTTTTCTTGGAAGCATACGCTCGTTTTATAAATATACTCGTGTCTTAATTATTGCCTTTATAGGCTCGTTACATACGACTGTTTATGTTCGACGATACTTATTATAACTATTTTATGTTCGAACATAAATATTCATAAATATCTGTCGAGATTTCGCCAGCTTTATGTACTGAACAGAGCGCATTGGACGCAGAGAATGCCTTGTATTTGACCATGGCCTCCTCGATTACCCTACTATGACACTAGGCCAGGCAGTGAAATTAAAATTAGAAGGCCGTGGATCTCAGCGCATCTAATTATCTAATTGGTCATTTGAGATCTGATTGGTGGGAGAAACTCTTTCATAATGAAAAATAGTGTTATAATGAGCCTCATTATAGTACAGTTTTCTGACATGTCAGGATCGAACATAAACATTCTTTAATATCATAGACTAAAACCCGATTGATCACTGAAACATATTGTTGGTGCATTTGCAATTAATTTTCGTTGTTTGCCCCGCATTTCCAAACCTAAAGAGACATTAAATGTTTTCACGAGGTGCCGGCTTGATGACACGCGGTAGACTGTTGATTGTTTACCGGAAACTCAATCAGATCCCGTCGATTAGATAAGAAAGTTGCTTTTTCCATCACTACGAGCGCTAGTGGGAGCCAATGTAACTCAACCATATCCGGACAATTAGATTAGCAGTTTGCCTTTTTACCAATACGAGCGGTAGTGTGAGCCAATGCAGAGTTACACTTAAACACTTATAAATACTTCCGACGAGAAGATTTTTCAAAAAATCTAACAACGCCTGAAGTTCTTGAACCAAGGAATATAATAAAAAAAGAATTACAAAAATAAGTTAATTTGGCTAGGATTTTAATCAAAAAGAAAACGAGTAAATAAATAAGCAAATTTGGATGGTTTTCCCGGAACTGCACTTAGGCCGGAAGTGATTTTCAATATTATTATCCCTCCCTATATTATTCTGCTAAGATCTCATTCCAGTTTTGTACCGAAAATAAGGTCCCATTAACACCAACCTACACATATGGGGTACCTACAGGTTCAGCACAACCCAATGCGTAAGCGAAACGCACTTACTTACTCTTTAAATGCCTCACAATTAAATAAATGCCTTAAAACATGTATATTTACAATGAAATAATGAAAGAATGCAACACGGTAACCATGGTAACAGAATCTCGCAGGTGCATCTATTTCTGTAAGACGCAATGCAATTCCAATTATTACATTACTGTGAAAGTTTCCAGACGGTTATAAGGTTATAACTGAACCAAATTAAGCTGTAAAATTCATCAATACATGCAGTATAATGCGCTTAAGGGGGTCAAGGGGCACTCTAGAATTTTCTCACGTGTGAGTTTGGTACGAAAGGTCTTTTTCACCCGACTATAAAGGGTCTCCGAAAACCACATTAAAAGGCCCTTAAATTAACAATGTCTGTGATATTCCCAAAAAACTAACTTCGCTCTGATATACCTATGAAAGAATGACAAACCCCTAACCTCTGCACCAGTAGCTGAATTGATAAAGTCTCATAATTCAAACCAAGGATAAATCAGTCATAACATTCATGATTGAGATTTTGCTAAGTGTACTCTTTACAACTAGAATATTCGCGGGCGAAGCCGTGACGGGTAATGCTAGTATATATATTAGGTAGATTTCATTAGAAAGCTAACTATTGCAATGGGTCCCATGTTTCGACTTCCGGAAAATTTCGACATATCTTCGCGTTTCACATCCCCCAGACCCCAAAACCACCGTCAGTTCAAAAGTTTATATATAATTTATGTATGTATATATATATGTATATATATGTATATCAGTTTCTTGTGGACACGATAACTACCGTAATTTTGCACCAATCACTTTGAATTTTTTACATAATATGTATCCCCTTAAAATCTCGGTCGAGTTCGTTAATGGGCAAAATCGGTCACAGGGGGTGAAAATGGGAGGCTTTTTTCGAAAAAGTGAAATATCACTATAACTCTCTTAATATCTGAAATATTGAATCCATTCAAAGTTCATACTATGTGTCGGACAAGGCCCTAAAATTTATGTTTGAAAAGTTTTTTGATAGCACCAACCATTGACCAAAGGGGTGGGAAAAAGTGGGTTTTTCGGGAAACATTAATCATATCTCTGTTAATTGGCACAATATCAAAACCGCACGAAATGGACAATATTCCTCCAATAATTACCTAAAGCTTTCGTCTGAAAGAATTTTTGATATGACCCACCATTACGCCACGGGGTGAACAAAATGATTTAAATTATAAGAAAATGCCAAGTGCCAAGAGAGGTTGCCATGACAACTTTACTTTTAATTGATAAGGGATGAGCCATCAGCAGTTGCTATGACAACGCCACTGCACGAGATGACATTCAGTTTTCCGTCTGTCTGTGGGAAGCGACTTCGGTGACGTAACTGGTAGCATGCTGAACTTCTATGCCCAAGGTCGCGGGTTCAAAGCTGGCCAAAGTCGTCGGATTTTCTAAGAGCGCTAAAATCCCTCAGTAAGCTTTCCTTTGGAGGGGAAGTTCCATCGTTCGTTTCGAGTTGCTGATTGAGGTGGCATCTAGTAGCCAAGTTCACAGCTAGGTGGCGTTGACGGTAGTATCTGGTAGCAACATTAGGAACTACTGCTTGAAATTGAGCGTCTGCATTCCTTACCTGAATTACAGACTAATACAGCCATCACAATTCACACCGTTTATCAGACAGATTCTACACTCACCCAAAGTGCACGGGGTTACATGACCGCATTGTCGCAGCCCCTAAACTGAGGAACCAACCAAAATCTCTGCGGAAGATAAAATTTTGCGTGAAGACGTAACAGACCGTTAGATAGTTACACATCTGTTTCGAAACCTTGCATAAGGACAGTGTGACCACAAGTATAAAAATGGACCCCTAATGACATGAAGGTTACCGTCCCCATAAGACAATAAAATGTTTAAAATATGCATAAAATGACGAAAAACAAAGTTAATTAAGCTCCAATTATAAAAAAACTTTCTCGCAATCAATGAGGTCTGATCCTTCTACGAAAACCTGCATATTCTGCCTATTTTCGCCTATCCCCAAGTTTGCCCGGTGAAATGTACCTCCGCCTTCCGGCGTGCCGAGAGGACTTCTACTAAATTGATAAGGGATGAGCCATCAGCAGTTGCTATGACAACGCCATTGCACGAGATCACATTCAGTTTTTCCATCTGTCTGTGGGAAGCGACTTCGGTATCGGAACTGGTAGCATGCTGAACTTCTATGCCCAAGGTCACTGGTTCAAAGCCGGCCAAAGTCGTCGGATTTTCTAAGAGCACTAATAATCCCTCGGCATGCTTTCCTTTGGAGGAAAAGTTCCAACGTCCGTTGCAAGTTGCTGGATGCGGTGGCATTTAGTAGCCAAGTTCACAGCTAGGTGTCGTTGACGTTAGTATATGGTACAAAATTAAGAACTACTACTTAAAATTTACCGGCTGCAGACCTTACCTGAATCACAGACTAATACAGTCATCACAATTAACACCGTTTATCAGACAGATTCTACACACACCCAATGTACACGGGGTTACATGACCACGTTGTCGCAGCCCCTAAACTGAGGAACCAACCATCATATCTGCGGGAGATAAAATTTTGCGTGAAGAAGTAATAGACTGTTAGGTAGTTACACATCTGTTCCAAACCTTGCATAAGGACATTGTGATCACAAGTATAGAAATGAACACCAAATTACAAGGAGGTTACCATCCCCATAAGACAATAAAATGATAAAAATATGCATACAAAAACAAAACAAAAAGTTAATTAACCTCCAATTGTAAAATATTTTCTTGCAATACATGAGGTCTGATCCTCCTAGGAAAACCTGCATATTTTGCCTATTATAGCCTATCCCCTAGTTTGCCCGGTGAAATCTACCTCCGCCTTCCGGCGTGCCAAGAGGATTTTTTAAAATTAAGTAAGGGCTGCACACATTCGATTATCAACTAGTTCCAACTTTTGCTACCAAACGCCACCGTCAACGACCAACTAGTTCTGCATGATGTTACCAGAAGCCGGCGACGAAAGTTGGGACCTAAGAGCGTTAGTCAAAGATAACCTATAATCTAGCTTCACACAGGTGTAATTAGTGGAGGTTCTTTATCATGCCATAAATCTATGACATGGGACCGCCGGCTTTTCTTCCCCTCCGAGGAAAGGCATACTGAGGGATTTTTAACGCTCTCCAAAAATCCGATGACTTCGGCCGGCTTTGAACCCGCGACCTTGGGCATAGAAGCTCAGCATGCTACCAACTACGCCACCAAAGCTGCAAACAGATACTTTGTAGAGATATGAACGCATAAACACAGGTTAAATTAATTCACAAAAGCTTATAATTAGCATATTTTAGCCTGCTTCCGATTTTTACTCAAACTGAATGTAGAATTTTGAGATCTATTTCTTTCAGGTTAGTGCATATAAATACTTTGTGTTGAATGACTGGAAAGCTTTCTTTAATAGACATTGAAACATGCCTTCTATCACTTCAATTATCACCGCTAGTGAGGCAAATCGTGAAGTTAGAAGATTCAAAACAATGGGGCTAAAAATCATGAACTTAGACAAGAATACAATAACCAAGCCAGAGTGAGCAGGATTTGATGATGATCGCTTTACGATGGAAACATGTCATCCAAGAGTAGAAGTAAATATCATATTTCTATCAGGTTAGGACTTGTATATATTGTTACGTGCCAACCCCCTAGTGGCACTTTTGTTAACTGGATTACGGTGGGTAGGAAGCACAACACCAATTACTGCTTAAAGAAATAATTAACTTTATTGCGGCCAGAAAATTACACTACTCATCAGCAATTACAGACAATAGGAACCTTACTCCAGTTTCCTCAGGTCTCTTGCTTGTGGAGAGCTCTTGCCCTTTCACTTGTCAACAAACCACAGAAGTTAATCCTGCCGCTAATGAGCCTAGTGGCCTTGACAGAACTACATGCAACTTCTTCCTAATGTGCGCCTACTACAGTACTTACGAGCATTTGCACGCTGTTCACAAGCTGGGAGAAACAATGTCACTGGATTTCGACACCACAATATCTCCGACACTCAGTGAAAGCACACTCACTCAGGCAGTCCCCTGTATGTTTCTCACTTCGCCGCTACACTAGGGGTTTCGCAAGTCATCACACTTCTGTCGCTCAGAATAAACGCTCACACTAGCTCGTAAAACACAACAACAACAACCGCTAGACAGGTCGCACTTATATAGCAGGCCGGTGACTCAATAAATGCTTCTAGATCCATCCAGGGTTCACGGCTTCTCGAGGTCTCCATCGCTGGTCCAGTCACGAATATTCTGGACTACCCCTTTGTCTTAGTAGCACTGTTGCATAAGGCGCGCGCAATACAGGAGGCAGGACACAGCCCAGCCCTGGGGCAGTTGTGACTCATGCGGCGAGTGATGACACAAACTCACAGCCGTAACAATATTTATTTTCCTGCCTAAGGTAATTGGGCACAATGTGTATTGACAGACTGGAAATATATCTTTAATTATTCTACATGGACCAAATGTCCGCGATGTCTCTCTGATTTTGTATGACGTTCCCTCCTATCAATCAAACGCGATGAAATCGAATGGAACCAAATTTAGTACAGAGGTAGCTCAAGCAGATGACCCCTCAGTGTCATATTTTATACCGCCGAATTAACCAAAACAAAACGTCGAAAGCTTAAATCAAATGACCACTAAACTAAATATCGGATCTCAACCAAATTTTGGAAAAATATACCTTCATAAAGGGTGTGACTGACACCTAAACTTCAAGGTCATCAGCCAAATTATGTCAGGAAGGTGAACGTGGCAATCATTCAAACACTATAATCCATAACTTATGATCCAATTAACCAATATTCAGAGTAATTGGAATTCGTATATTTGTATATAAGGACCCTCCATTTGCCACATGATATCCACATCAAACAGTATGCAGATGCCATCTTGAAAATATAAAATATAAACAAAAACAAGATGTTCAGGAAAGAACATATAGCCTACTTTCTCCTAAATGTATGGGTATAGTTATAACTCTCTGTCCTTATCACCTCCTAATCTCTTCCTATTCGAAGTGCAAATTGGCACACAGGATTTGAGCAGCGGCGTTCACACCATAGTTTATAATTTACCCCAGCATTTTGCAATTTCATCAGCAAACACTCCAAACAACGTAGGTACTCATTTTATTAACACCGACTACTTACAATAATTGAAACTTATTTGCTCTAATAAGGCCCTTCCACAATGCGCAGTCGGCAGTCCGTTGATTGTTAGTTCTCAGTCGGCAGTCGCGGGCGTCCCCGTGTATACTATATGCACCATACACAACATGCAGTTGCAGTTGGTAGCTGGTAGCTGGCAGTCGGTAGACGGTAGTCGGCAGTCAAAAATTGTATCCTCGACTGCCAACTACCCGACTGCAGCAATGTAATAGCCAATCAGAGCAGATCAGAAACTGACGTCACGTTGTTGTTCTGTGTCGTGTACAAAGAGGATATGGGCCTATGTGAAGTAACTTCGCAACCCGTAAATTTATAATCTTAAATACACGGTATAACAAAATAATCCATCTCCAAATCATCCATACTGCAAGTTTTGAGGTTATCAACAACGCCTCGGTGCACAAAGAATAAACGAATGCCATTGTATTATTACTCCTTGCAGTCGTTAAGACTGGGTTCACTAACTGGCCGGTATAGAGCGCACCTCGCATCTAGAGGGCTGTGGTTAACTCCAAGGCTCCTGCATAGTACAACTGAAGGCTGGTCGATGTCACTCCGGTGGAGAATGTTGTTTTAATTAAATATATATTTTCCATTGCAAAAAAAACGCGATATAACGCTTTATTTTATAACGTCTCAGTACTCAAAAAACAATAAATATAAAAATATTCAAGCGAAAAAAATCCACTCTGAAGGGATTTGAACCTCGGCCAGCTAGGTGAAAGACGAAATCTCTAACCAATCGGCCAATCGTACACTCACATTCTAGGCGTTATCAATCAAATACATACATCGTATTAGCAAATAATCACTTGGACTGAATGAATTCTTCACTGGAGTATATTTCGAAAACAGTGTTCATTTCATATTAAGTTCATATAATTTTTATCAGTAGGTTATATTGCATGCAACATACTGAAACTAGTAAAATATAGATCAGAACGAGAGATCAGCTGCCATCTTGTCAAATAACCGAGACGACTCAGATTTTTAAAGTCACTTCTAGAGAATAATATCACAATATAAACTTTTAATTTCGAACGAACCACGTCGTTTAGAACAGATTAAACGATTCTTGGTTTGATAATCGGAACTGGTGGGTCCCATGTTATGGATTATAAAGTTTGCATAATTCACACGGCCGCCATCCTGAAATGATACATGTGATGACCTTGTAGTTTGGGCACAAGCCGCGTCCCATATGAAGGTATGTTGGTACCAAATTTGGTAAAGATCCGATGATTAGTTTGGTCGTAATGCATGATTAAGTTTTGACCATTTAAGTGGCCGCCATTACGTTTTGGTAAAGATGGCGGCAGTATAAAACATGACATTGAGGTGCCCTTTGCCAGGGCTACCTCTGTACCAAATTTCGTTCAATTCGGTTTCACCGTGTTCGAATTGATAGGGGGGGGGGGCAGACATTCAGAGTACACACACTCACACACACACACACACACACACACACATACTCACACATATACACACACACACAGACAGACAGACACACAATTTTTGGCCCTGTGTTGATCTCATGAGTCTACTTTAATTTTTTGAAAAATCGAAAGTAGGCTAATAACTCTCAGTAAGAGAGATCTACCGTAACGAATATATGTGATAAGGTAAGACAATATATGTGGCTTTGCATGGCCAGGAACAGACTCTTCATATATTCGGGATGGCGGCTATGCGAACTATTATAGAATTACAATTGACAATTTTTATAGAAATTGGGACATTAAGGCGAATATTGACAAGTGATGATCATCATATTAGAACTCTCACATGCTATAGTCAGATGATTATCACACTGAATATAGTGCATACAGGCCATCTTGAAATTTCAAAATAAATTCATCCATTTCAGAATTCTAGAGCTATAATAATGAAATTTAGCAATGAGATAGAACCTTATATTTTGCTTCGTATGCTCAAAGTGAAAGAATAGTGATTCCATAGATTCATGATGGTGGCTGGGCATCTAATAAGGTATACAGATTATTATTGAATAATTAAGGCAAAACTTGGTAGAAAGAAGAGTATTTTGTTAGAGGCGTCAGTTGCGTTAGTGATAAATTTATCACCCTGGATATAGGGCACAAGGGCCTTCCTGAAATATCAAAATTTAAAACTAAATAACGTTCTATGGTTTAGAACTACTGTACAATTACGAAAATTTGAATCTCCTTATTTAAGGTTATTTTGATTTATATAGGTTTGTGAACTATGTCCGAATATTATACACGTGCATACAGTTAAGATAAACATAATATAATATAATAAGAGTTTGTACCTAGAATTCTACTTATCTGATTTCACAGCACGTTCGTTGTACCAATGTGCATTTCCCTTATTGACCATGCCAGAAACGACACAATTCGGGATCAAATGTGTATCGTCCCAATTGTGGACAAAATGAGAGAGAAATGGCTGCGATGGTATGGCCATGCCCTGAGTGCTGCGCCTGATACTGTTACTAACGCTGTCCTTCATTTTGAGGTTGAAGGCGTACTTCCCAGAGGATGACCGAAGCAGCGTGACTTAAAAATTACCGGCCTAAGTCCAGCTGACGCACGAAACCGGACAAAATGGAGGTCAATGTAAAAAAAAAGGAAAAAAACCCTACCCTGCACCAGCTGGTCAAAGCTAGGAAGGAGAAGAATGAGAATAAGAGGAAGAAGAAGAAGAAAACAGCACGTTCGTTGTACAGGTGGGCGCTAAGGTTGCCTACACCAGACAAATTTACTATTGAGTGCGTCTGCATGAATATCCTAATTTTGAGAAACTACAAGAGACGTTATATCATGACTGTGTTGATAGTAAATTCCATAGCTTCGAAAACATTCAGCATAACGTTTGATACCTCATTAATTGATAAAATAAATAAAATACAATTCTTTTTATGAAAACGTCTTTGACACAAGTATTGGCTACCATGAATAGCTTTTGATATGTTTGAATATCTTATGGTTAACTGATTATAAAATCCAAACTATTCAGTAGATTTTATGATTACCTGTTAATAACATCCAAACTATTTAGTTGAGTTTTTACTCCCGATTGTCCCGATAAGGAGTCAGTAAAATTTAATACCTCCAAAAGTTAACAATTTTATACAAGTGTTATCTTAGAATCTACCAAATATAATCAAATGAAACCTTTTACATGTAAACCAGGGATGGTAAAGTGAACGGAATTTTATATTTCACTCCGGTGCAAGCGTGGAATTAAATTCATCCAGCTAATTCAATACTATTCCGGCGTAGCGTTAAACCTGGAGTGAAACATTTAATTTCACTCTGACAAGGAATTAAATTGGGAATGTAATACTGAATTCTATTTCTCTCAGCATAAATCACGGAATGAAATTCAATTCCGCTCGGAGTGAAATTACATCCTTTGCATTCTCGGAATGAAATGTTGAATGAGACACTCGATTTTGTTTCGAAGGGAATACAATTAAATCCAAAGAATTTAATTTAATTCTCCTCGGAATGAAACTCTGAAGGAAACATTGAATTCCACTCCAGTGGAAATGAAATTAAATCCATACTCTTTAATTCTATTCCTCTCGGTATTAAATTATGAATAAAACATTTAATTAAATTCCCACAGGAATTACATTAAATGTATGGAATTTAATCCTATTCCTCTCGAAATTAAACTCTGAACAAAATATTTCGGTCTATTCCAGCCGGAGTGAAATGTAATCCATACCATTCAACTATATTCTTCTCGGAACGAAACTCTGGACGAACATTTAATTTTATTCCAGCCAGAGTAAAATTAAACCCATGAACTATAATTCAAACGAACAGGTCAGAGTGAAATTACATCCATACAATTTAATTCTATTCAGGCCGGAGTGAAATTAAATCCATACAATTTAATTCTAATCCACTCGGAATGAAACTCTGAACGAAGATTTAATTCCATTCCGCCCGGAGTGAATTTAAACCAGTTCAGTTTAACTCGAACGAGCATTTAATAATAATCCGGCCGGAGCGAAATTAAATTCATACATTTTAATTCTATTCCAGTGGAATGAGACTGAAAAAACATTTAATTATATCCCAGTCGGAGTGAAATTAAATCCATACACTTAAATTCGAACGAACATTTACTTCTATTCGTGGCGGGGTGAAATTATATCCTTACATTGTAATTCTATTCCAGTTGGAGTGAAATTACATTAATACAATTTAATTCTTTTCAGCACGGAATGAAACTTTCAACGAACATTTAATTTTGTTCCAGCTGGAGTGAAATCAATTCCATACTCTTAAATTCGAACGAGCATTCAATTCTATTCCGGCCTGAGTGAAATTAAATTCGTACAATGTAATTCTATTCCAGTTGGAGTGAAATTAAATTCATACAATTTCATTCTATTCCAGCCGGAGTGAAATTAAATTCATATAATTTAATTTTATTCCTCCTGGAGTGAAATTAAACCCATACAATTAAATTATTTTCCAGCTGGAGTGAAATTAAATTCACACAATTCAATTCTATTCATGCCGGAGTGAAATTAAATTCGTAGAATTTGATTCTATTCCGCCGGAGTGAAATTGAATTCATACAATTTGATTCTATTCCGCCGGAGTGAAATTGAATTCATACAATTTAATTATATTCTGTCAGATTCAAACTAATCACTGCAATACAATTCTATTCTTGTCAGAATGAAGCTCTAAACAAACATTTAGTTCCATTCCTGTCGGAGTGAAATTAAATCCAAACAATTTAATTCTATTCCTCTCGGAATGTAACTTTGAAGGAATATTTAATTCAACTCCGACGTGAATAAAATAAATCCAAAGAATTTCATGATATGAAAATATCAAGCGTAATTTAATCCATAGAATTACGGTTTATACCTCGCGGAATGGCAATCTCAATGAAGATTTTGCCTTATTCAATCCAATCGATGATAATGTTCGTATGGCCTCCTGAGAGGCCGAGTGCGGGTCTTTCTAGTTGATGGCCGTGGGCGACCTGTGCGTCGTAATGAGGATGAAGTGGTGATAAAGACGTTACATACACCTACTCCCCGAACCATGGGAATTAATCCCAGGAGAATAAAATCCTTGATGGTCCGGCCGTGCATTGAACCCAGGGCTCGTCGGGCGAAAGCCTAGGGCACTAACTATTTAGCCACGGAGCCATTCACTCCAATGAAATTCTGGGATATAATGTTAATACCTGAGGAAATTTTCTCAATTTTTTTCACCATTTTTGAGCCTACTTTCGTCTTATGAAATATAGACTTGTGAGAACACCTCCTATCCATGTGTGCATGTGTGTACGTGTATGTGTCCTCATAAACGCTAAACGGCTAGAGCGATTGCAATTAAACTTGGCGAGGTCGTAGTACCATCTCGTCCAACTACGACTGTGCCATTCAAATTTTAATACGTTTTACCAATCGAACAAGACTACCGCGCGAATAATTACACCAGCATTCAGTATCTCCGACATGATTTGTTTAGTCATCATTTGTATACCAAATAGACCGACAGGGGTAACTACGCTTGCTAACGCGCAGCGGTAGGCCATGGGGCCAAGCTGTCTGCGGACTGGGTAGACGTGAAATGGTTTTCCGATTTTCAACACCATGCAAACGCTCGGACGGTACCTTCTGACATGCCACGGCCGCTTCCTTCGACATCCTTCCCCAGTTTCATTCATATTTATACATTTTATCTCTCATCAACTTTTCCCCGGAGGTTGACGTCAGGAAGTGCATTCGGGTGAAAAAATCATCCGCGCATAAACTTTCATCGCATCTCATCCCCGAACATAGCCATAGGCTATAAGTTCCACTTTCTTCCGCCTACTGCGCTCCGGGTGTTAAATGGCCTTATTCATTATTTACCCACCCGATTTTGCCAGCAAATTCCGTTATAACGTCGAACTTACTATAACCTACACATAAATTATGGAAAGCTCTTTTCCGAGTCTCAACCGGTCTACTGTTTTTCTTAGTCGGATTAGTCTATATTACCCTCCAGGTTGGCTTCTCCCACGGACTCAGCGAGGGATCCCACCATTTCCGCCTTCAGGGCAGTGTCCTGGAGCTTGAAACATCGGGTCGGGGAATACAACAGGGGAGGTGGGACAAGCACCTAGCCCAGGCGGCCCCACCTGCAAAGCGACCAGGGGCTTTATGAGGAATAGGAAGGGAAGGGAATGTTGGGATGGAGAGGCAAGGAAGGGGGCAGGAGGCGGCCATGGCCTTAAGCTATGAACCATCAACCTGGAGTAGAATTGGAAAACCATGGAAAACCACTTCAAGGATGGGTAAGATGGGAATCGAACCCCCCCCCCCCAACCCCTCTCTGTTGTGTTTCACGCGGCTGTGTGTACCCCGTTCCAGCCATCAGACGTAGCCGGGGGTCGAACATGGACTCCATTGCGACAGCCAAGAATGCTAGCCACTACAGCAGGAGGAGGTGGACACTTTAAGGGGAGGGCAGCCTGTAGTTTTAAGTGACTGAAAATATCGTGATTATAAGCTACGGGGCCACCATCCGGACCACACGACGTGGTATTTCACTACAAAAGTGTCAATTGTATTGACGGGAAATCGAACCTGGTCCGCATTGGCGAGCGGCAAGCAGCTTGCCATTTCACCACCATGCCCCACTTCTCTTTCGCATTTTACCGTAATGCTTGTGAAACATACGCAGAAATCTAATTAAAAAGAAAAACAGCCCGTTGTTGTTGGAATTGTATTATTTGAAATTGAGTACAAAGCAAAACATATTTATCTACATACAGAAGGCAGGTTGAGACTCGGACAAGAGCTTTACAGAATTTATGTGCATACTAAGTTCGACGTTATAATGGAAATTGCTGGCAAACTCAGGTGCGTAAATTATGAATAAAGCCATTTGTTACCCAGAACGCAATAGGCAGATGAAAGTGGAACTCATATGGCCAGGATTTGGTTCACAAATATATGTCCATCGTCGCCTCCGTAGCGTAGCGGTCAGCATGGTTAGCTGCCTCCTCGGAGGTCCTGGGTTCGATTCCCGGCTCAGCCACGAAATTTGAAAAGTAGTATGAGGACTGGAACGGGGTCTACTCAGCCACGGGTCGCCCAAATGAGTAGAGTGGGTTCGATTCCCACCTCAGCCATCCTCGAAGTGGTTTTCCGTGGTTTCCCACTTCGTCTTCGGGCAAATGCCTGGATGGTTCCTACTGTAAGGCCGCGGCCGTCTCCTCCCCACTTCCACACACCCCAGTTGTATCCCTGACTCAGAGTCTCAAGCTCCAGGACACTGCCCTCAGTGGCGGTAGAGGTGGGATCCCTCGCTTAGTCCGTGGGAAAAGCCAACCATGGCGGGTAAAACGATAGCGAAAAAAAATCTATGTCCATCCCTTATTACTCAAAGGTGTGGTGGCGCAGCGGTCAAGTTTTTGGCCTCTCACCATGGCGGACCAGATTTGAATTCCGGTCAATGCATGTGAGATTTTCAAAGTGAAATGCCATGTACTGTGGTTCGGATTCCACATAAAAGGAAGGTCACGTGGTTCGTGATCGCGAGGTTAACGGTCAAGTAAAACTACAAACTTTATTTGTGTTACCGTATTATTCAACGGGGTCGGGGATGAGATGCGATGAAAGTCTATCGGGCACGTGAATTTTATAGCCTGATGCACTTTCAGAAGCCAACCTCATGAGAGGGTTTAGTGAGAGGTGAAATGAATGAATATGAATGACACTGGAGAAAGAAGCGGTCGTGGCCTGTCAGAAGGTACCGTCCCAGCGTTTGCATGGAGGTGAAAATCAGAAAACCACGGAAAACCATTTCACTTCTACCGAGTCCACAGAGAGTTTGGCCTCATGGCCTAGTGCTGCGTGTTAGCGAGCGTAGTTACCGCTGTCGTCTGCTTGGTATACAAATGACTCCTAATAACAAATCATGTCGGAGATATTGAATGCTGGTGTAGTTATTCGCGCGGTCGTCATTTTGAATAGGTAAATCGTATTAAAATTTGAAAGGCATAGTCGTGGTTGGAAAAGATAGTACTACGTCCTCACCAAGTTTCATTGAAATCGCTCTAGCCACTTAGATTTTGGTTGGTTGGTTGGTTCCTCAGTTTAGGGGTTGCGACAACTTGATCATGTAGCCCCGTGTACTTTGGGTGTCTGTAGAATCTGTCTGATAACCGGTGTTATATGTGATGACTGTATTGAATGTGTTTCTGTTTCTTAATTCAAGTAAGGACTGAAGACTTTGAATGTTTCAAGTAGTTCCTACTTTTGCCGCCAAACGCCACCATCAACAATTACTAGTTCAGAACTTGGCTACTAGACGCCACCGCAGTCGGCTCCTGACGACGAACGTAGGAACCTGAGCGTTTTTTACATTTTTAACCTAATTTAGCTTCACACATGTGTAAGTAGTGGAAGGTTCTTTATCATGCCATAAATCTATGATATGGGACCGCCGGCTTTACTTCCCCTCCGAAGGACGACATACTGAGGCATTTTTACGTTCTTAAAAATCCGCCGGCTTCGGCCAGGTTTGAGCCCGCGATCCGTTTAGATTTTATGAAGACCACACACGTACACACATACACACACGGATACAAGGTGATCTAACAAGTCTATATTTCAAAGATGAAATTAGGCTCAAAAGAATCATCTGGTGAAATAAAATTGAGAAAAATGCCTCAGGTATTAACATTATATCCCAGAACTACATTGGCGTGAATGGCTCCGTGGCTAAAAGGTTACCGCGCTAGGGTTTCGCCCAACCTGTCATGGGTTCGATTCCCGACAGGCCATCAAGGATTTTATTTTCTGGGGTTAATTCCCATGGCTCGGAGTCTGGATGTATGTGACGTCTACATCATCACTTCATCCTCATTACGGCGCGCTGATGACCCAGGGGTGTCAACTAGAAAGACCTGCACTCGAACTCTCAGGAGGCCATACAATCATTATAATTATTCTTTGAATTGAATAACACACTTTTCATTGAGAGTGCCATTCCGCGGTGAATAAACCGTAATTCTATGGATTAAATTTCGTTTCATGTTTACACATCATACAATTCTATGGGTTTATTTTATTCACGTCGGAATAGATTGAAATGCTCGTTGGATGAATGTGTATGCATTTAATTTTCACTCTGGCCGGAATAGAACTAGGCTAAATGTTCATTCACAGTTTCATTCCGACAAGAATATAATTATATTGCATGCATTTGATTTCACTCCGGTCGCAATAGAATTAAATTTTCGGTCGAATTGAAATGTATGGATTTAATTTTACTCCAGCCGGTATAGAATTAAATTGTATGAATTCAGTATCACTCTGGCCGGAGTAGAATTAAATTGTAAAAATGTAATATCACTCCAACCGGATTAGAATTAAATGTTCGTTCACAGTTTCATTCCAACAGCAATAGAATTACATTGTATGAATTCAGTACCACTCCGGCCGGAGTAGAATTAAATTGTCTGGGATTCATTCCACTCTGGCCAGAATAGAATTAAATTTTCGTGCACAGTTTCATTCCAACAGCAATAGAATTACATTGTATGAATTTAATTTCACTCCGACCGGAATATAATTGAATTAATTGTATGAATTTAATTTCACTCCGGCCGGAATAGAATTCAATTGTATGAATTTAATTTCACTCCGGCCTCAAGATTTAATTTAGTTCCACATTTCATTTCTCTCCGACCTCTAGATTTAATTGAGTTCCACATTTCATTTCACTCCGACCCCAAGATTTAATTTAGTTCCACGTTTCATTTCACTCCGACCTCAAGATAAAATTTAGTTAAACATTTCATTTCATTCCGACCTCAAGATTTAATATCATTCCAAATTTCATATCACTCCCAGTCGACGATTTCATTTCATTCCGATCACAATATTAATTTCAATACGATCTCAAGATTTAATATCACTCCGACCTCAAGATTTAATTTCACTCAACATTTCATTTCACTCCAACCTCAAGATTTAATTTCATTCCACATGTAATTTTACTCAGAGTCAAAGATTTAATTTCATTATTCTCTTATTAAAACCGCCTAGTCAAACACTAAAGAAACGTTTAATTACATTACTAATCGTACATGTTTCGGTATTTCATTGATACCTTCCTCAGCGTGATTGATATTAAATCTTAAACCTAGTTAACAAAGCCAAAAAGAAATGGATATCATTACAAAAATTGTTTTAAATCAAAAATGGAAAAGCTTGCAAATAATGAAATGGGATGTATTAAAAAATGATAGTAAAAAGATCTCATATTTTAATAGTATATATATAAAAGTGAAAGTCTGTATGTGGGTGGGTGGGTCTGTTCCGTATACAAATCTACACCGTTCCACCAATCTCAACCAAAGTTTGCATACACATAGTTTAGGACCCGGAAGGAACCCCTGGCTACATGAATTTTCGATAGGCTTTCTCATTCTTCTGATATCGGCCCTTTTGCACTCAATCACATGCTAATCAAATCTTAAAATATACTCATGAAGGAATGGCAAGGCAGTTAGTTTCCATGCCAACATAGCTCTGCACTACCGGTATACAAAATGAGGTAATTTAGATCAAATCCCGTTAGTTACTCAAATGCTCACACAGCATTGTCAACCGAGTTTAGCATAACAAAGACTAGACAGTATCTACTATATATTTGTTAAATACCACTCACTCACTCACTCATTCATTCATCATCAAATCTCAGAAACCACCAAACGGATTGGAATGAAATTTGGTATGCAGCTTCCTCAAGGGCCGCAAATGCCTACTAATAGAGGATTTTTGGATATTCAGGTTCTAAATGGGTCTTGAGGGGGTAGACCTGCATTTCATTGAATAGCAATATTTCCCGATTGGTTTCGTTGGGGGATATGATACTCGGCATATAAACTCATCATTAAAAATAAGAGGACATGTGTCTGAGGGTTTTTCGATGTGGTGTATATTATGAGGTGAAAGGGGTGAAAAGTGTGGATTGAAAGATTCCTAACAGAGCATGTATCTCTTAAACTACATAGGCGAAGAGTTTGAAACTCAGCGGAAAAAATCAGCATAAAAAGAAGTAAATATGTGTTTGACCGTTTTTTAATAAATCCAATTTAAGGGGCCGATGGGGAGGGGTGAAATTCTGGGGCGGAAACAGGAAAGAAAGTGTCCTAACTGATTGACTGACTGACTCACTCATCAAACTCAGGGGGATAATACTGCTTTAAAGTAAGTAAATAGCTTTTCGACAGTTTTTTTGATCAATCAAATTGAAGGGGTTCATCGGGAGGGGTGAAATTCTGAAGAAAAAAATTGAAAGAAAATGTCATGACTCATTCACTCACTCATCATCGCCCAGCCAAAAATATTGAAGTTGGAAACATGGCATTTTGGGGATATGTTCGCTGTATGTCAAAACAGTACACTAAGGGAGGATCTTTGGATATTCAGGTTCTAAAGGGGCTTTTAGGGGGTTAAACCTGCATTTCATTGAATATCAATATCTCACGAGTGGTTTCATTTGTGGGTGTGTTACTCGGCATATAAACTAATCATTAAACAAGATGTTCAGTAAAGAACATATAGCCTACTTTCTCCTAAATGCATGGGTATTGTTATAACTCTTTGTGCTTCCCAAGGAGTATAATTGAATGTTGGTTGTAGTAGCTTGTTGAAATAAGTGTCATACGGATATTAATCATGAATATGAGGTACCCTTTGCTAGTGCTAACTCTGTACCAAATTTCGTTCAATTCGGTTTCACCGTGTTTGAATAGATTGGGGGAATCGATTGGCACACATACATGACCTCCAGCTGCAAATTATTGGGCAGATGACCTAGTAGTTTGGTCAAAAGATTCTTCATACACAAAGGTATAACGTTACAAAATTTGGTAGAGATCCGATAAAAAGTTTGGTCGTAATTTGATTTAAGCTTTGAACATTTGGGTGGCCGCCATTGCGTTTCCGTCAAGATCGCGGCGATGAAATACATGACACAGAGGTGCTCTTTGCTTGTGCAACCTCTGTACCAAATTTCGTTCAATTCGGTTTCACCGTGTTTTAATCGATAGGGGGAATCAATTGGCACACATACATGGCTGCCATCTGCAAATTATTGTCAGATGACCTCGTAGCTAGATCAAAAGATTCTTCATACATAAAGGTATAACGTTGCAAAACTTGGTAGAGATCAGATGATTAGGTTGGTCGTAATATTATTTAAGCTTTTAAAATTTGGGTGACCGCCATTACGTTTTCGTCAAGATGGCGGCGATATAAAACATGACACTGAGATGCCCTTTGCTAATCTTACCTCTGTAGCATATTTCGTTCAATTCGTATTCACCGTGTTTGAAGAGATAGGGGGAATCAATTTGCAATTCTGGGAGAAAAAGTGTCCTAACTGAGTGACTAACTCACTCATTCACTCATCAAACTCAGGGGAAAAAGACAGCTTAAAAATAAGTTAATAGGTGTTCAAGCGTTTTTTCACCAATCGAATTAAAGGGGCCCATGGGGAGGGGTGAAATTCTGGTAAAAATAATTGAAAGAAAATGTCCTGTCTGACTCACTCACTCATCACGCCCAGCGAAAACTATTAAATTTGGAAACATGAAATTTTGGGAATATGTTCGCTGTATGTCGAAAACGTCAACTAAGGAATGATTTTTGTTTATTCGGGTTTTAAAGAGGTGTTAAGGAGGGGGGGGGGGGTAAACGTGCATTTCATGGAATAACGATATCTCATGAGTTGTTTCTTTGGGGTTGTGATATTCGGTATATAAACTTATCATAAAAAAACAGACATATGTCTAAGGGTTTATCTATGTGGTATATATTATAAGGTGAAAGGGGTGAAAATTGGGGGTTGAGGGATTCTTAACGGAGCGTGTATCCCTGAAACGACGTAGGCGAGAAGTATGAAATTCGGCGGGAAAAACCCGCTTAAAAAACAAGTAAATAGGTGTTCGACCGTTTTTTCATAAATCCAATTTAAGGGGCCCTTGGAGAGGAGTGAAATTCTGGGGGAAAAGAACAGGAAAGAAAGTGTCCTAACTGATTGACTCGCTTACTCACTCATCAAACTCAGGGGGAAAACAGCTTTAAATAAGTAAATAGGTGTTCGACCGTTTGTTTCATAAATCCAATTTAAGGGGTTCATGGGGAGGGGTGACATTATCAAAAATAAATGAAAGAAAATGTCCTGACTGACTCACTCACTCATAATCGTCCAGCCAAAATTATTGAAGTTAGAAACATGAAATTTTGGGGATATGTTCGCTGTACGAAAACGTCCACTAAGGGAAAAGTTTTGGATATTCAGGTTCTAAAGAGGTGTTAAGGGGGTAAACGTGCATTTCATTGAATAACAATATCTCACGAGTGGTTTCATTTGGGGATGTGATACTTGGCATACATACTAATCATTAAAAATAAGCTGACACATGCCTGATGGTTTTTCGATGTAGTGTATATTATGAGGTGAAAGGGATGAAAAGTGGGGGTTGAAAGATTCCTAACGGAGCGTGTATCTCTTAAACGACATAGGCGAGGAGTTTGAAACTCGGATGAAATCAATCAGCTTATAAATAAATAAATAAATAAATAATTAAATAAATAAATAAAATAAATTGGTTTTCGACAGTTTATTCATAAAGCCAATTTAAGGGGCCTGTGGGGAGGGGTTAAGTTCTGGAAGAAAAACGTCCACTAAGGAAGGAATTTTGGATGTTCACTCTCATCGACCAACCAAAACTATTAAAGTTAGAAGAATGATATTTTGGGGATATGTTTGTTGCGTGTCGAAAACGTCTACTAAGGAGGAATTTTTGGTTATTCAGGTTCTAAAGGGGTGTTAACGGGGTTAAACCTGCATTTCATTGAATAACAATGTGACACGACTATGACGCGAGCGAAGTGAGGCTAAAAATGAGATGGTGTGTGTCTGTGTATTACTCAATCACGCAAGTACCACTGATCCGATTTACATGAATTTTACATGGAAGTAGCTGATTTACCTGGTTAACATATTGGTTACTTTTGATTTCAGTACTTTGCACTATTTAAAGATGTCGACCATTTTTAGTGACGTCACTACACACTTTGTTTTCAAACTTTCATATTTCCATTTCAAATAAAAAGAGAACGCTAAAAATAGCAAACTTTTGATGGAATATACGAGGTTTAAAATTACATTTTCTATCCGAAAGGTATCTCCAACGGTTAGCGAGTAAAACCTAAATTTGTGCTATAAAACACGGTCAACGCCGAGCGGTGTAGCTGGACAAAATGTTCCATCCTTAATCTCCCTCTGCGCAGCACCTCGCCTATCCCCTGTTTTAACTGTCACCTTCAGATTTAATTTATTTATGACGCGTAGCGAAGCACGGGTACTTCAGCTAGTAATATTATAAATAACCGGTGTATCAACAATTTCACGTGAGGATTCTTCTATATCTGATATTACACTACTGTAAGGCTCGTAAAGATTTTTTTAAATATAATTTTAATAACTGGATATTTCTACTGTATGTGTTAAGGTGTACCAACTCCCTTAAAAGGGACTAGCGAAATAATGCACCCCTCCCCCGCCCCCCCCCCCCCTGCTCACCCAAAAGTGCATTAATTTAAAGCAAACTACAAGAATAATATGCTTTTTAAATTCGAAGGCTTTCTCTAGTTCGTCATGTCAATGTTATCTGATTGTCATACCAAAAAATTTTTTGTTAAGATACTTGAGACTGAAACGCTGCCTTCTGATCTACTGTAGGAAGAAAAGAGAATGAGATTGAGACAAAACTATGTCATGGACTAGGGAGGGAGATAAATGAAAGAAGCGGATGTCTGTAATCTTGTAGCGCCGGGAATGAGATGTGCTAAAATTCACTCTTCGGCTCTCAAGAGCACAATCATCTCGAGCAACAGAAATGGTTTCATCTCCTGACCCGAAGAAAGAGTAAGGATGCAGGAGCTCATAAACGACTAGATGAGTTCACGTGACAAATTCATTTTATTATGTTCCATGGTCTCAAGCCTCCGTGGCTTAGGCGGCAGCACGCCGGCCTCTCACCGCTGGATCCGTGGTTCAAATCCCGGTCACTCCATGTGAGATCTGTGCTGGACAAAACGGAGGCAAACAGGTTTTTCTCCGGGTACTCCGGTTTTCCCTGTCATAATTTCATTCCAGCAACACACTCCACTATCATTTCATTTCATCTGTCATTCATTTAATCATTGCCCCAGAGGAGTGCGTCAGGCCTCGGCAGCCGGCACAGTTCATATCCTCGCCGCTAGATGGGGGCTTCATTCATTCCATTCCTGACCCGGTCAGAGACTGGAAGCAGGCTGTGGATTTTCATTCATGTTCCATGGTCTATGTGTACAGCCTGTTCCGATTCAATACGGAACTGTTAAATGGGTTGCCTATCCACCCGCAATCGGCTTGAGATCTGCTCGCAGCACGCTAGCGACGGGGCTGAGTTCGATTTCACTGATTGCCATCGTCTTATGCAGCATTGCAAAGTATTTTGCTCTTTGAAAATATATTTACACAGGCTTCACAATAAGTTTGAACAATTTCTGTTTCAGAACATGTTATTTTACGCTTCTGTTAATGGCTTATGCAGCGCATTTCTATGAAATAAAACTTTATTTTACGACATAGTTTATTAAAACACAATGCATTTTAGTGTTGTATTTTATTTACAACACAATTTATTGCTTTTTAACCCAATACCACCAAACGAGATACAATTTAGAAATGATTTGTTATAAAATTGTAATCAGTCTTCGATGCGACTAAAAAAGTTAATTTATCACATACGTTACATTTACTGCAAATGGACATTTGCATAAGGTGTTCGAAGTGGTGTCCATCATTTTCCAAGCAGAGGGCCACTCGTCGCATGAAGTTCTCCCTTGCGTTCGACAACATCTGAGGAGTAATTTCCGCAAAGGCTTCGGTAATGACGACCTCCATTTCTTCGGATGTTATTGGTGATCTTAAAAATACTCTCGACCTGACGGAGCCCCAAATGAAGAAATCCAGGACTTTGCAATGCTGTATAAGAAGGCGGCAAACAGTGAAATCGAACTCAGCTAGCGCGCTGAGCAGATTTCAAGCCGATTGCGGGTGGGTAGGCAAGCCATTTTACAGTTCCGTGTTGAATCGGAACACGCTGTACGTACTCTGATCCTTCTCTCGAAGGCCCTGCGATGGATATCCATCTCTAACAAGAAATGTAATTCTTCTATGAGGGCTAGAACGGGGCATAGTGGCCAGCATACTAGACTGACAACTGGTAGGTTTGATTCGCACCTTTGCCAAAAATGTAATCCTAGTCTGATGGTTTGAACGCAGATCATGTTGTTGTTGTTTTCAATTCATTTGGAGGCATTGTGACATCGTGCTAATTTAGCGCCGTGTACTTGGAAGTTCAACATCAGTAAATGTGAGATCCTGTTAACGACCAGGAAAAAGGACAGACCAATGAGTGGGATAACACTTGGAGGTGGACAGCTGAAGAAGGTGGAAAGTCTCAAGTACTTGGGAAGTATAGTGGAGGAAAATGGGAGAAATGACAAAGAGATTACGGAACGTGGCAGACAGGCAGAAGTATTTCTGAGAAGCATTAGGAGCTTAGTGTGGAATAAAGATGTCCCACAAAAAAGCAAGGAAGTGTTATACAGAAGCTACTATATCCCGATACTGACCTATGCTTCAGAAACGTGGACAATGAAGAAAAGAGACATAAGCAGAATACAGGCAGGTGAAATGAAGTTCTTGCGAAGTAGGATCGGAGTAACAAGAAGAGACAGGTTGAGGAATGAAAAGGTCAGGGAAATGGTGAAAGAGGAGCCCTTGCAAGGTAGGATTGAGACATCAAGACTGAGGTGGTATGGACACTTAAAGAGAATGGATGAGAAGAGGATTCCCAAGAGGATAGGCTACATGAGATGCAGATGCAGAAGAAACGACCAAGGGGAAGACCAAGAGATAGATGGCTGAAAGGAGTGGAGGAATGTGTCAAGAAGAGAGGCGAGGACTGGACCAGAGTGACAGCGGAGAGGTGGTGGGAAGAAAGGACTAAGTGGCGAGGCTTATGTTCCAAACAGACCCAGCCTGGGGCTGGAAACTGTACATGATGATGATGATGACTTGGGTATTGTGTAGATTTTGTCTGATAAACTGTGTTATTGTAGTGTCTGTGGTAGTGTGTGTATTTTTAATGCAATTAAGTAAGAGTAAGGAGGCAGCCACGGCCTTAAGTCAGGATCCATCCAGGCATTTGCCTGGAGTAGAAGTGGGAAACCAGGGTAAACCACTTCCAAAATGACTGAGATTGGAGTTGAACCCACCTCCTCTCAGTTTTGCCTCCCGAGGCAGAGTAGATCCCGTTCCAGCACTCAGGCAAGAACTAAATTTCTTGGCAGAGCCGAGAATGGAAACCGTGTCTCCGCGGTGACAGCCAAGAATGCTAACCACTAAGCTAAGAGGTGGACGAACGCAGCACACTCTGTCTCGTGAGGCAAAACTAGGAAGACTTGGGTTCGATCCCAACCTCACCTGTCGTAAAAGAAGGGGCAGATTACCTCGTTGTTCTTCCTCTTAAATCAACAATAACTAACTAACTCACTAACTAACTGTCTTAGAAGAGGTATTCCACACATTATCGCTTCAGCTCCACAGCCGTCTCCTCGATACAAATCCTACCCTCAGTTACAGGTGCACACACACAGAGCACCCACACAACTACCGGTATATCCATCACAATGACAAAATTTATCAGACATATACCGCACACACACCCACACACCCAAGTACACGGGAATACATGACTGCAATGTCGCAAGGCCTCTGAATGAATAAAATACAAAACATAACACACGGCATAAACCTAGACAAATCGCTGAGTTTTAATTCCTTAGCCGTGAAAGACAATATACAACCTTTTTGGAAGTCTTCGTAGGAGGGTTAAGGCTGCCTGCGTTTTTACTCTCGCAGTAAAGAAGCTCAGAGGCGCATCATTAGAAGGGAGGTAGTGCACAGTTCGCTACTTCTGTGGGGGTCCGGGCACGGACACTAAGAGCCCACTGATGAGCCAGCTTGGTGTTCCTAGGCGGAACCCCACACAAGACACGGCATAGACCTAGAGAAATTGTTGAGTTTTAATTCAATATACCAGGCCAATATACCATTTTGCTTTTGGTTCGTTAATTAAACAATATATTAATTGAAGAAATTCAATTCTGGTCAGAGGGTTGGAACGGGGTTACTCAGTCTCATGAGAGAAGACGTGGGTTCGATTCCTTCCTCAGTCATCTAGGTGGATTTCCGTGGTTTCTGACTCCTACTCCAGGCGATTTGCCGGGATGGCTCCTAACATAAGGCCATGACCGTCTCCTTCCCAATCCTCATCTGAATTACAAATACACACACTAACACAGCCATCACAATAACACAGGCTTTCAGACAACTTGAACACACAAGTACAAGGGGCCATACGACCACGATGTCACAAAGCCCCTAAAAGAATCAACAACAACAACATAAACTCTAACTTATGAGTTTCATGTGTACATAATAATGATGAATAAGGCCCGGAAATTCATGCAAAATCATATTTTTTTGCATTTTTATGCATATTTTGACACAATGCATCATATTATTCTCCTTTTCCTGTTTAAGTGCATATCTCTGTTTGAGAAGGGCGTGTATTCTAATTTCCTATTGTTTTGAAGCGCTCTTTGTTACTTCATGTTTTTATAGTTGAATATTTTGATTCGGACTCCAAGAGTCTATCACAGAATAATACTGAAATTAATTTAATACCTGGTACATTTCAGGCCAATTTGCAAGTTAATATGAATTACTTTTATTAAGCATTCACTTAGCAAATATTGTAAAATTATATTCATTAAAACTGCAATGTCTATTAAAATTGTGTATCAATTATACTTATTAATTAACAAAATAAAATTAATTATTGATGGTCAACACCACTTGAAGTTCCATAAAATAACATTTCCTAATTTTTAGAACTGTTTCTCAGTTGAGATATTTTAAGAAAGTGTAGGCTAGTTATATGTCCGTCGGTTCATATTGATATTCAAAATAGGATCGCTAAAGAATACGGAGTGATCGTAATTGCCGTAGTTATTTCCTAGGGCATATATTTTGAACCGTGATGCATATTTGACCAATAAGTAGTGCATTTTTGCATGCATATTTTTTCATTTTCATTTTCCGGGCTTTAATGATGAATATAAATCAATTTAAAATACAAGGCACGTATTTAGTTTTGGAAAATCACACACACTAGATCATTCCCAGCATTAGGCTAAACTGAAATGTAGCAGATGATCTTGTTGATCCGCACCTTAAGACGACAATACTACCGACAGTAGTGGCTACGCGGGCTAAAGCGCTGCGTTAGGCCATGGGGCGAAGCTCTCTGCTGACTCGGTAGACGCGTGGGTTCGAGCCCCACCGTCGGCTGTCCTTGAAATGGTTTTCCGTGGTTTCCCATTTTCAACACCAGGCAAATGCTGGGACAGTACCTTCTGACAGGCCTCGGCCGCTTCCTTCCACATCCTTGCCCAGTTTCATTCATCTTCATCCATTCCATCTCTCATCCCGACGCGCAGGTCGCCCACGGGCGTCGAATAGAAAGACCTGCACTCGGCCTCTCAGGAGGCCACACGACAAAAAAAAAAAAAACAATACTTAACGAACCAACACTAACAAATGACTTCTAATATATAAATTTATAAAGAGTGGTCAAAAAGTTTCTGTTTGATGGCCGTAAAGTCCGGAAACGGTAGGCCAATCAGGCAAATCGCCGTGAGCATTAAATCACTCAGCTCACCAACGCACCAGGTGGTTAAACACCGCATACTGCGGTGTGAAGAGTCCATAACCGCCTGCTGCACATCCTCATGCGACAGGAATCGTTGACCATTCAAGGCCATATTTGAGGGATTGAAGGCGTGATAATCTAATGGGGAGAGATCAGGACAATAAGGCGTATGCCCAAGTGTCTTCCACATTAATTGGTGCACCTTCAGCGTTACGACCTTTTTGGTATGGGGACGTGCGTTATTATGAAGCAGCAGTGACCCCTGCCGCAGTTTTCCCGGACGTTTTGCCTTAAATGCACGCCGTAATTTCTCCAGTGTTGTGCGGTACCGTCCCCCAGTGATGGAGACACCGGCGATGGGCTCCGGTAATCGAAGAAAAGGGTGAGCATCTCCTTTCCAGCGGATAGTTGGCCCTTGAACTTCTTGGGACGAGGAGACGATGGATGACACCTCTGCATTGTCGACGCTTTCATATCTGGTGGTGTCTTCTTACAAAACTAACCTATCGCGCTAGGAGATTATAACCAACACACATCGTGGCGCAAAGTTTCCCCAACATCCTATTCCATCCCAAAAACGATAGTTTCTTTAAAAACAGGAAAGAAAAGAGGGAAGCTTGTAGTTTTACGTGACCATTAATCTCGCGATCATGAGCCTCGAGACCACAGGACTTAGCATTTCGTTTTGAATATCCCACGTGCATTGACCAGGAATAATACCCAGTCTACCTTGGTGAGAGCAAAACAGCTTGACTCTGCGCCACCACACCCCAGCCTGTAGAAACATAACAATGAGTGTCTGAATATTGGAATCGAAGAATTATTAATGTAATGGCAGAACAGAACTTTAGACAAACGGATTTAACCTTAGAGCGTGAGTGATGCTGAATTAATGTGGACACAAAACTTTTGTACTAGAGATATGTCGCCTGAAACGAAGGTAATTTCATCAAAATTCTTTGCTTATATTTGATTGGATTGAAGTTCTATATTTCAGCGTTGTTTGCAATGGAATATTATAATCAACATCTCTTTAAACCTCCAGTATTTTAGAATCTCTGATGGATTACCATTATGCATGCCTACAAATTCTCATATTCGCTGCTAGGTTTTGATTTCATGATCCATTTAATAAGCTGATAAATGTCTAATTCTGCTCTCTATATTCCCGTGGTAGCAATCCAACTCTCTGAAAATCCAATTACCAATATGTGTTTGATATATGAACTCGAAATGCTCCGTGACATGTCCTGTTTTAGTATATGTATTGCATTTCATGGAATATTAAAGGCCACAAGTAATTGGTTATACGAAGGAAGAATATAATACAACTTTCTACATTAGGAGTAGGTATCCGTTAATCTCCGTCGGTTAGGGTAAGTACACTTGATAATAGCTGTATGAAATAGCTAGGCAAGTATTAAGTTTATATCTACCCTCACTAAATTAAGCTCACTCTCTCTAATTTCTACATGCAAAAGAAATTACTTAAGCTGTTTTCGAAAAGCGACATATTTTACTCAACGAAATTGCAGAATTCCGCTATGAATATCTCCAATTCATATACAGTATGTTAGTGTTTACCGCAACTATACTTTAATATTAGAATTATAATTGAAAGGTCCAGGGAAAGGAAGAACTAAATCAATTTTTAAATATTTTTTCATATTCTTATGTGACTAAGACAAGTCTTCCCCGGTCCTAAACAATATCTAAGGTGGTATTCGAAACAATAACTTGGGTGCAAGAGTACCGAGAAAAACAAGAACCAGTGCATTAGGAAAGAAGGGCCTATAAGTTTATCTTTCTAATCATGTTTTCACTCACTCAGATATAAGTTACAATGGTTGTAAAATTATGTAGGCAGTAGGAAAAAAAACATGAAAAAATATGTTTACTATTTAAATAAATAAATTTGGTGGACATTCTGTAGTTAAACTATTTAAACACCATTTACGGAACATTTTAAAATTGTGACTTAGCCCCTTCTTATCCTGTGCCCTTCAATTTTATGTTAATAGTATTATACTAGTAGTGGTTAGTTGAGTCAGCTATTGTTATTTCAAGTCTGTCAACACGAGTGTGCCCAATTATCTTGGAGTCATTAGAGTCATAACAACCGATGTACTTAATGATATACATTTTGACCATCGTTTCACTACAGTCTTCCTGCTCCATAAAGCAAATTTCTATATTTTTGGAACTTCAAAAGAAACATTTTTTTACGCGTTAACATTTTAAGAGCAGTATTATATTATTTTGTCATATATTTTTTTACATTTTCTTTAATTCTCAATTTGAACAGATTTTAAAAGCAGTTTAGATTATATTTTCCATATTTTGAACGATTTGATTACACAGTGTTTATATTTTAATTAGCAGTATTTAAAATGTTTATTTTAATATTCTTGGAAGTTTAATCTACGTTTTACTGAAGAAAAAACAAACTTTATGATTTTTATTTATAATGCTCATTTTGTTCAATAGAATATTTACTTAAGTTTGATGCTCTTAGTTTATTTAGTAAAACTGGAAAAGGTTACAAGATAACCGATACTGGTATTGTAATATAACTGTTTCCAATACATTAATGACTATAAGGTGGATCATTCATTTTATCTATTCATAGGTATTAACTTTAACAAATAAGTATACAGAAAGATAGAACGAATAACAATAGAAATCAGGAAGAGAAGACTAATATTCTATGGGGACATCTTCCATATGGATAATGACTGGATCACAAAAGAAATCTGGTATTTTCTAAAATCCAAGACATCTACCTAGGTAGAATAAAGTGATTTCAAGAGTGTGAGAAAGATCTCAGAGATATAGGCATTGCAAATGAGGAAATAAAAGACAAGGATAGTTTCAGAAGGTCTGTGAAAAACCATCAGGGCTGTATAGTGGATTCAGGACCCAAGAAAGTTCAGAGAGGTTCTTTATCCGATGTAAGAAAGAAAACGCTGTTGATCTTTAATGCCTTCATCAGATCACAACTAGAATATGCTTCAGTTATATGGAATACAGCACATTGAAACATAATAAGCTTATAGAGAACATCCAAAAGAAATTCTTAAAATATGTATAATACAAAATGTTTGGCTATTATCCCTCTTACGAATCGTACACATTTATATTACAGTCCTTCAATGTCAGAAAACTATCTCACAGGCGAAATTGTCAGGGCCTGCTCTTCCTCTATAAAATAGTAAACAATAAAATTGACGATTCTAAAATTCGAGAGAGAATTACGTTATATGTCCCAGCTGTGAAACCTAGTAGATGCCGAAACATTTTCTTTTTTCCGAGAGTTCACACAGACAACCATAAAAACTCGCCGATTAACTGAATTTTATCCGACTATAATAAAGTTCATCATCTTGAAAGATGGTATATTGGCTTTCACGGCCGGTTAATTAAAACTCAGCAATTCTTCTAGGTTTTTGCCGTGTCTTGTGTGGGGTTTCGCAAAAACGGTACGGCAAAAACCTATAAGAATTGCTGAGTTTCATCATCTTGACTTAGATATATTCAGTATGTCAGAAAACCAGTTTGCAGCGTCCTGTGATAAACTGAAAGATTTCTTGTAATATACCAGGTGGCCCACCTGCGCCGTGCAATCTACTTATAAATGTCCCGCATGTACTAGTGTTGAACGGGAGGTCTAATAACTGAATTGCTAAGGGGTAACCTTGCATACACGCAGGTTACGTCAGAATGCCAAGACATAACAACCAGACGGCCGCACAATGCATATTCCTTCGTGCTCCCGTCTAATGCGCCCCAAAGTGGTGAGCAGTCTCGCTGGCGAGCGCAGAATAGTAGCTTTGCAAGTGGCACAGCAGTATTAAAGTTGCTATCAACACATCGACAATGGCTGAGGTATTCACCAAGAACGAGAGCGCACACACATAATTGTAATCTATGGAGAATCTGGTCACAATCCCACCAAAGCTCGCACAGTAATGCACAGGAGATTCCAAATAGACGCTTGCCTTTTGTACATGAATTTCCCCGAACAGAGCTGTAATTAAGTGCTAATGGATTGAAGCACATACCAGCATGGCTAGACCCGTCTGCAACAATTCTGATGTTGTGCAGACTGTTCATCAGTATTGTGATCGAAGCCGTCACACGGTACGTTGAATTTCACCGTACTGAAATAATGAGTTGTTGAATTTCAGGGGCTTTACAACACAGTGGGCATGTAGCCCCGTGTACTTGAGTGTGTAAAAAATTTGTCTGATAACCTGTGTCACTATTGTTATTTTATTATTACAGTCTAGTGCATACATCGTAGTGACAATAATAAAATAATAATAATAATAATAATGATAATGATAATTATCAATATTATTATAATTATTATAATGATGATAGGAATCCTGTCACAGTACTTGTGTAGTAAAACTACTGCTAAATAGTTGCACAACATGCAACATATTGTATACCACGTTGTAACGCTCCTTTGCAAACAACGATTTCTGTTATAAACAGGGTTTGTTTGTAAATACGCCAAAGATGCAGAAAAGACAGTTTAATAACACATTAATTGGTACATGTAGGCTACAGAAATTCCACTCTTCAATAGCATTGTGGACAAAAACTCACATATTATTGCATCAAAGCTTAGAAAATAAAATAAATTAAAATGTCACACTTGGACAGCTATTCATAACGAATATGCTCAAAGACATGTCCCTGGTGGCGAATACAATGCTGAACACGTCTCGCAGTGTCTGCATGGACACGTCGTAACATTTCAGATGTCACTGCAGCACAGGCCTCACCAATACGTTGTTTTAATTGATCAACATTTTCTGGCGCCGTTTCGTAGACTTTTGATTTTATATAGCCCCACAGAAAGAAGTCCAGAGGGGTTAGATCAGGCGATCGTGCTGGCCACTGCCAGGGGCCTCCACGACCTATCCACTGTTCATGGTATCGTGCATTTAGATATTCCGTAACGGCTCGTAAGGTGTGAAGTGGAGCACCATCATGCTGGTACCAATGTTGTAATACAACCTGGAGTGGAATATCTTCTAGAAGGATTTCCAGAGTCAAGTCGGTTTGTGGAAATTCAAGATAATTCCTACCTGTATTGAAGTTCGTGGCACTCCTAGCTCCCTTGCAGCTTCTCTTTGACCTAAGCAACAATAAATATGTGCACATTGTTACATAGTGGTTCGTATTATTATTATGGTTTCAGGAGACTAAATTATCTTGCACCAGCACAATTTAACGAACTACGACCTCGATTGTCCAACATGAACAGCAAACAACTAGCTATATGTCGCATACAAAATTATTAACTAAATAAACATTAATTTATAACAAAAACGTATTATTGTATGCACTCTTGTATTGAAATACAAACTGTACAATGCTGTGAAAAATAATTAATGTCTCACATGTAATTCCTGAGACATATCACAAATGTGTTATCATAGTAATTAATAAATTAATTCTAATACAAAATTCAAAATTATTATTATTATTATTATTATTATTATTATTATTACTATTATCAGCAGTAGCTCAAGCATTACAGTGATCATATGAGTGAAGAACATCGTGGTCCATTGATGGCCGAAACGTCTCAAAAAAACAAACAAAACAAAAAAACAGAAGTAGCTCAGTAAGGTGAAGTGTAACTGACGGTGTGTAGGATTCCGTTCGAAGTACTCTTGTACATTCCGTACAACTTCAGCATTACGGGTCTAGTCCTGCTGGTATGTGCCTGGAACATTCCATTCGTTCGTAATTGCAGCTCTGTTCGGTGAAATACTTGTCGAGACGGCAGACGTCTACATGGAAACACCATTGCAAGCCGTCTACGAGCTTCAACGGTATTACGACCTGCTTCTCCATATATTAGTATAATGTCCGTATGCTGAAAACACCAGCCATTGTCAATATGTTGCCAGCAACTGTCGTGTCGTTCTACCACATTTATGAGTCTATTGCGCTCTCAAATGCGAGGGTCGAAAGGGCAATGGGGTGCATTAGACGGGTAGAGCTGAGGAACATGCAGCTAGCGGCTGTCCGGTGGTTATTCCTACGTATTCTGACGTAATCGGCCAGCATGCACTGTGAACCCCGTGGAAATCAGTTAATAGGCATCCCATACAGCATTAGTGTATGCGGGACATCTAAAACTAGATTGCACGGGGGAAACGGGCCACCTGGTTATATATTGAACTATATTCGGTCCATTTCCTTCTCATACCTAACCCTTCTTTTCTTCTTCCTATTTATAACGTGTATCTCTATCTATATCTTCTCTTCGTGTATCTTTCTATTTCTATTTATATATTGTTGTATATTAACTAATTCTAGTAGTGAGTAATGCAATTGGGGCTTCCTGTAATGTTCACAACATACATAAATAAATAAACAAGTAGTTCCGTGAAGAACTATACAGCCTATTTTCATATATCCTACTCATGTTAATTGCCACTATCAACATACAAAATTTCAAATTAATTGCTATAACAGATTCGTAGATATTGAGAACCGTCTAAATATTTCAGATTGTCGCCAGGTTGGATTTTTATTTTTGTATTATTACATTAATATTATTGTGTACGTGTGGTATTCAAACTTCAATCGCATGATTAGAACACAAGAAGTAAAAACGAGATTTTAAAATTACGCACAGCAGCCATCCTGTGATTATGCAAACAATTGAAATAAATTAGATGCCAGTGGATCAACATTTGTATAAGCATTTAACGTGCAACGTTTCACGGCACTCGGATAGTTAATTCGCGAGAAACGTCCATTTAAATATTTATACTTCGCGTCGCCACCATGTTGGGTTTGTGCTCACCAGGTTACTGAAGTCCTATAGGTGAACATATGTTCATAGTCTGTATGAACATAAAAAAATTCAGTTTGGTTGCTGTAAAAGATTCATAGATATGCAGAACCGTCTAAATATTTCGGAAGCTCGCCATTTAGGATTGTTATATGTATAGGCCATAGAGTTATGTACCATTCAAGGACAATTATTGCCTGGGTTCATTATTGAAACTTTCACTTCGATCGCATAATTACGACACAAGAAATAAAACTTAATTTAAAAATTTCGCACAGCCGCCATCATGAGGTTATGTAAACAATTGAATTAAATTAGATGGCAGTGCATTACAATCTGCAAAATGATTTACTGTACCACATTTCACTGCGCTCAGAGAGTTAAATCATGAGAAAAGCCTATTAAAATATTTAAAATTCGCTTGGTCGCCATGTTCGTTTTGTACTTAACAGGTTTATGAAATATACATAGGCTAACTTGTATCAGTACCCTTTATCACCGTACGAAATTGCAGGGTGATATCTGTAATAGTTTCGGAGATATAGAATATCAGTGAAATATTTCGCACAGCCGCCATATTGAGGTTATGTAAACAATTGAACTAAATTAGACTCCAGTGCATTACAATGTGTATAAACATTTGCTGTACCAAGTTTCATTACGTTTGGTTGGTTAAATCGCGAGAAAAGTCTATTTAAAAGACTCAACGTCGCTTGAACGCCATGTTGGTTTTGAAGTCACCAGGTTTCTAAAAGTCTCATAGATGAACTTCTAGTAGTGCCCTTTATCACCGTACACAATTTCAGGGCGATATCGGTAATAGTTTCGGAGATATTGAATGATAGTGAAATATTTCGCACAGCCGCCATGTTGGATTGGCGAGATGTAACAAAATTTGAGGGGCACGGTCGAGGTCGCCGGGAATAGTGCTATGAACTTACCGAGTTTCATTGAAATCGCTCCAGCCGTTTAGATTTTATTAGGGGGTACACACACACACCTCACACACACACACACACACACACACACTCACGGACAAAAGGTGATCTCATAAGCCTATTTTTTCAAAATTGAAAATAGGCTAATAAGAAATACTGGGAGGACGACAAAGCTGGCAAAGGAACAAGATCTACTCGTTACTGAAATGAGATTGGTTTTTAACACGTAGGCTACAGAGGCTCAATTTCGTTGTAAAAAATCAACTCTTATCGCCCAATTTATTTGAAGTGTAATATTCGGTGTATAATTAATTATCGTATAGTAGCCTATAATATTTCTGTCACTAGCAAATTAATTGTAACTCCCCATCCTATATAATTGGGCACACTAGTGTTAACAGGCTGAAAATATTCTACTGATAGATCACTTAGGCAAAACTGAAATGTGGCAGATGATCTCACTGTTCCGCACCTTACGAAAACAATACGTAACTAATCGACACTGAGAAATGGCTTCTAATATTTCAATATATAATGAGTGATCAAAAGGTTTCTGTTTGATCGCCGCACAGTCCAGAAGCGGTCTGCGAATCAGGCAAATCACCGAGAGCATTAGGCACTCATCTCACCGACGTACTGTACCCGATACCTAGTTTAGGCTATCGGCTACGCCAGCAGACATTAAGCCGTGGTTGAGGTTTTGGGAAGAGTTAGGAAAAGATAGCGCACCGATCGAGTCAAGAAGAATGTCAAGATGACGTAGGAGGTCTAGGATCAAGGAGGCACTGACATCTGTAAGAAGATGGAATTATGGATAGAGATGTGAAGCTTTATTGAAATATGTATGGAATATGGTATTTAAACATCTTAGAAGAGAAGATATAACATGCATTATATGTGGAAATAATTCTAAGGAAGTTAGATAACCCTTAAGTTATTTTATAACGGAATAGCCGAGATGATGTGGGTTCGAGACTATAATCGTGACGCGAGAGCACAGTGGTGGGGGACAACACCACGTGTCTGCGCCAGGCAGATAAGAGAGAAGACAGTTCCAGCACATTCAGTGGAGCTCTGTCAGTCGAGCAAGTAGGGTCGAGCTCTGTAGCGCAAGCGAGACGCACGGTGAAGGTCGCGTAGCATGCCGAAACTGTCACGGCGGAGTGTAGGCGACAGTTTCAGCATCGCCGAGCAGTGAACGCCAAGCAGGTCATTGATCCAGGCGGACTTGCCGAGGAAGCAATCACAGACGGCCGGGATATGTTAGAACAGCACTGCAAGTAGTTGGAGACTTTATTACAAGCTGCATTTCAAAGCAGTTTGAACACAGTTCTTTTGAATAATATGACGACTATGCTTTTCCATAACGCATTCAAAGTTACTTTAACAATTTCAAGCAAGCGGAATGTTGTTAGCATAGGCACTGATGAACATTAGATCGTGCATTAATTAAATTTATTTCTTATGCAATTTCATGAATTACCAAATACAGACAACTACAGGGTGTTTAATAAACTTGGACACTCTCATGTAAAATTTAATTTTACGAAAGTGAGACTTAGCAGTTGTTGGAGATTGATCTTTCAATACTCAAACTGAACATTTAATGGAACAGTGGCGTAACTTAGAAGAGGAGTAGGGGGTCCGCTGTTTCCATGAACTTTTTCGAGAGGAGTTGGACAATATCCGCTATGGGTAATCCGAAGTTCAACATGTCAGAGTAGACGCAGATAGAGACAAGATGGCACCGCAGAGCGATGGATTCGATTCCTGACGAGAGGAGTCCACCAGCTGATTCACTTGGGATTTCGAAGGCAATCGTCATTTCATGGATGGAATGATATTCACGCCGATCTTTCGAGAAATTCATTATGTAGGGAAAATCGACGATCTTGGAAATTTAATAACAGCTGATTTTGAAAAGGTACTGTAAGAGTTATAACTACCTGGTACGATTATTTTCATGAATACAGGGCACACATGTATATTTTTCTAATAGGAGTGATACGATTATTAAGACATGGTTTGACTTGATATACTTCGAATTTGCTAGAATATGGAGTGACCATATGATATGGCAGGCATCATTATACGAAATTCTCACCATTGGTTGGCTTTTTTAAGCAGATGTTTGGTCTTTTAGACATTTTTCCAGCTAGGATATTTTTCATAAATAGTTTTTTTTGTGTAACGAGTATTTCGAACTCGTGATCTGCAATTGATTATCTAATATTACCTCGTCAGTTCATTGCATACTAGCGAGTGTGTATTATTCATCAGTAGGGATTTTTTCCATTGGATTGTTTGGAGATATTAAGAAGTTATTCACTTTAGTGAATAAACATCGCTTTTATATGACAACTAGAAACTTGTTGATTCCTATCTGGTACAATCACTCATATAGTCTACGAGATGGGGTCTTTCGTATTTATACGATTGTATGGTGGTACTCATCTTACCCATCGTTCAGAGCAATATCATCCAAGTCGACGGGGCGAGGTCTTTCGTATTTATACGACTGTACGGTGGTTACACATCTTACTCGCCATTGAGGGACTCATTTTTATCATCCGAGTGTACACGAGATTGTAAGTGAATCAAACAAGGAACTACTAGTCACATATCAGTCGAAATTTTGTTAAATAAAGTAACGATAAATGTCAACAGGATTGCATTTAGTAATTCTTGTTTGCCAATCCAATATTTTGTTGCTATACTCTTTTGAGAGTAATTTCAGTTTAACAGCTGTTATAGCTGATGCTTTGATGATTTTTATAATTGTGTTTGATACCTTTGAGAAGGATTTAAAGTAATTGAATCTTGTAAGATTAATCATTAATGGTCAGAATTATTTTAAGGCAGATCAGTATTGCAGATTTTGATGTGAGAAATTATAGCACATTGGTGTTTTTCTGTGATGTGAGTTATGAAAATTGTAAGAGAATTTATGCTATTTGAAAGCAGATCTTAAATTACTGAGGTAATATTTTTGCAATTGTTTAAGAAGTTGTCTAGATGTGATCAGATTAATTACAGTTATTGGAGATTGTGTGCGTTGATAATTTGAAGCCAGTTATATATTTTTTGTAGATCATGCAACATGGTTAAGTGGAGTTTGTGGTAGGCATTTTGTGGAAGTTGCCAAGTGATAGTTGCAACGTTGATAATGTATTTTGAAGCAGACATGAGGTCGTCGTACCCAGTCTAGCGTAATTGTTGAGATTCATGCTGTATATGCTGAATATTTATGGAGTTTTGTGGAGTAATTGTTGTATTCAAATGTGATATTTGAAGTATTGAGGAAATGTAATGTTGTTGTGGATAGTTAGATCCAACGTGATGTCGTGGAGGCAATAATATTTTTTGGCATGATAATTAAATACGAGATATGACTTGGAAGTGATAAAACTGTAAGACAACGTTCTATAAACCATATTAAACAATTTGTTAGGAAATTAAACAAATAAATAAAGTTGATAATACAAGATTTTCTGAAAATAATAATTAATGAAATAATAATCTGAGATTTAAGCATATTAACGATCTGACCTAATGAAATAAAAATCAGAATGACTAGATGAAATAATGAAAATCTAAATAACCAGATGATTGAAATTTAAATAATTTGATAAATTAAATTTTGGAATAAATGAATGAATTAAATAAATGGATGAATTAAAGATTGGATAAAATAAACTGATTGAAATAAATTAATAGACGATTGTAATGATGATGAATAACTGAATTATAAGGTGATAAATAATTAAAGAAGCTGATGATTAATGAATTTATATGGAATTAAATAAATTTAATTGAGAGATAATTTGAAGGAATTGCAACTTGAGTTGAAAATTTAAATTATGTAATGGTGATGAATTAATGATTCTGACAAGAATATGTATAATTTTGAAGTGAGAATTAATGTGAGAAATATTTAATTTTGATGATGACGATAACGATGACCAATGAGCCATGAATTTTCTGTAATTCACAGATAAGAGATTGTTAATGACAATGTAAATAGTGTAAATTAATTATTCGATGTTTAGGAGCATTTGACTAACATGTTCAACATTCAAATTATGCCATGCAAACCATAAATTACGTGATGTTTAATATATGTGATTATAATATGTGTATGTTTAGACAGATTAATAACTTTATTGAATCCACATTGATGATGTTAAATTAAAGAGAAATTAGGTCTCAGGTTTCACAAATGTCAGTGACGAAACACATAGTGCTACAGTGATCCTGAGAACCCAAGAGAACTTTAGAGATTTTTCTGTTCTATGTGGATAAAAATAATTTTGGATTAGAAAAGAGATGGTTCGATTTTGGACAATGACAATTTAACTTTGGCATTCGACCATACTCTTAGGTAGGAGTTATATTTAAAATGTCTGTCTGACTATCAAAGTAAAATAAATTTGTTTTTATCTTAGTTGTGATCTGATGATGGTGTGATGTTCCTTTTTCTTTCCTTGTCTTGAGTAAGGCTTATCCGGAAAGGAAGTGGTTTGCTAGGAATTCAGTTGATGGCGCCCATTTATATTTGCATTATTTCTATTAAACTTAAGCCCGTAACGACCCTAGATATACTTTGTCTCGTGATACGCACTGCTTTTTCGATAACTCAGCTGAATTTCCGACACATTCCTTATTTGACTAGAGGTTCATTTAACTCCGCTCTGTCCTGGAACTCCAGGAATGCGATGTTATAGCAGATGGGTCATCGCATCCCCAGGACGAAAGGGTACAGAGAGAGAGAGGGAGAATTGGCTTTATCCAAATAGTGGGGCTTCGATTTTGTTTATTCTATGGAATCACATCAGATTTAGATCACGGAGAGATTGATCTCAAGTTCATTTAAGTGTGTTACAAAATTTATTAAACTTAGTCAGACAATGTACTTGTGTGCCCATTCCAGTGTTCATTTTAATCGTATTAGTAATATCATGTTAGTTATAAGACATTTTTTCCTATACCCAAGTGAATGCAGGAATTGAGACATTGTGATGTGTTGTTGTCTAACGTCTCTGTATAAAACGTATATTGAAAATATAATTATGTTGCCGGAAGATTTAGCTAAGGTGTTAGGAGAGTTACAGACGGGTATGTCTGGTATTGCAGAAACTATTTCTAAAATGGAAAAGGAAGTTAAAGAACAAATTAATAATTCAGAAGTTAGATTAGAAGCTAAATGTAAAGAGAATGTACAAGCATTACAGGCTAGTAACGAAGGCAATCTGAACGACAATTTAAAGTCATTAGAGACTAGGTTACAGTCAAATAGCAAAGATGAGTTGATGTTATTAGAAACTAGGTTACAGTTAAATAGTGAAGACAATTTTAAGTCATTAGAAGAAAGGCTACAGTCAAATAGTAAAGATGAGTTGAAGTCATTAGAAACTAGATTACAGACTAGTACTGAAAGTCATTTAAAAGCTAGTGAAGCTAACTTGAAGGATAACTTTAAATCATTGGAAGAGAAATTACAAGCTCGTAATGAAGAAACTAACACTGAATTAGAAAACAAGTTAACTAGATTAGAGAATAGTTTAACTTTAAAGAATAATGAAATGCTAAAGACTTTACAATTAGACATAATTGCAGTAAATATGAAAGGAGAGGAAAATGTTCAAATATTAAGAAAAAATATTATTGAATTAGAAAGTAGAGGAGAAGAAAATATTTTTACTTTAAGAACAGACGTTATGTCCATACAGAAAGACATTAAATCAGATGTATCGAAGTTGAGATTCGACATCGATGGTTTAGTGGCAGATGTAGGCAAAATTCAAGAGTGGTCTACCGAAGTATCTTTCGAGACTAAGATTAAAGGTCTAGAAATGAATCTAGGTAATGAGATTAAATATTTAAAGACAGTAATTGGGACCATTAAAGACGAAGTCTTAGGAGAGGTCAATTCTAATTTAAAATCATTAGAAAATCAATTGAAGAAAGATATTAGGAAGATAGACGACGATATAGAGCAAAAGGTTAATGAAAACTTAGCTTTATCAAAAATAGAGTCGGTGCAATTGTGGAAGAACGGTATAGTGAGGTCGATGCCGAAGCAAAAGAGAAACGTGAAGGGTTAGATGAAAAATTAATCGCAGGTATGGCAAACTTAGAAGCGAGGTTTACGGAGAACAAGGAAGCGATGAAGATAGATTCAACTCTATTTAGAACGGATGTTGATCTGTTAAAGGAACAAGTCGCGTTAGTAAAGAACACGTGCGAAGGCAAAATTGACAAGTTAAAAAACGACTTAGACGAGAGTAACAAAACGCAGGATGTTACATCGTTAGATGAGTTGAAGACTCAGGTCAAGAAATTAGCAGAAGACAGGATAACTAAACTAGAATCCATGTTTAACAGTTTCACCAGTCAGAATATAACATCAGGGGAAACATTGATAAATCAGACAGCGATAGACCGCAGTATGACTAATCAAGAAGCGAGCATGGGAGAAGACCGTCAAATGCAACCGAATGTGACATTCGAAAGGGCCAGTTCAACCCCTCAGGATAATACAAGTTCGAATAGGAGTACGTTGGGTCCAAGCGAACGATATTCAGGTCCAGTCACCATTATTAGGAATCTGGATGACAAGCCGAGAAAGTTTTCGGGAAATACAGGAGTCACACCAGTCGAATTTCTGCGAGATATTCGAGACTACATGGCGGAACATAGGGTAGCCAAAGAAAGAGAGCTAAGGATAGTCGAACGAGCCTTAGATGGGTCTGAGCTTACTTGGTTTAGAGCGTTCAGAAGCAATTTTGCGAACATGGAGCAATTTGCCATAGCTTTCTTGAGGAGATTTTGGAGTGCCGAGGATCAACTTAACGTAAGAGCGGAAATGTACTCAAAGCGCTATTCTACGTCACATCCGACGCATTATGCCAACTATTTCACGTCACAGCTGGCTAAATTACAGTTTCTGATTCCTCCATTGCCAGAAGAAGAGCTTTTGCAAGCTATAGCGAGACAGTTACCGATTGAGGTACAGCGATCACTAATAGCGTCGGGAGCCAATACACTTGAGCACTATGACGACATTTTACGGCGATTGGACTATGCAAGCGCACAGGTTACGCCTAGAAATACAAGAAACGACAATAGAAACACGCAAGAAGTGAATGCGGTAGTCGTAGACAATGCAGCTCAAACGGACAGAAGAGATTCCTGGGAAAACCGATGGAAGGAAGGGAATCGAGGAAACATCCGTAACGCTCGAGGAAATGATCTATATAGAGGACCATATGAGAGGCCATACGATCAAGAAGCAAGAGATAGCCGATATAGAAATTATAACCAGAATTCCAGATATCAAGACAGGAATCGATATAACAATAGATATCGGGGCAGAAATAACTGGAGCCAAGGTCAACAGTATAATGGGAACGACAGGCAGGATGGCCGAAGAAACGATCCTAACGACAGACGAGATAATCGTGGACATGAGAGGTCGAGGCAAGAAGATAGACAGCCTAGTGCACCACTCGAAGAGACAGTGAGAGATGTCAATCGAGCATGCACGAGTGGCGAAGGAAGAAACAAACGTCAGAATAACACGGAATCAAGATGCTAATCATTGGAAGTCAATCATCATTATTGAGAGTCAGAAAGAACCATCATGCTGAGTAAGGGAATTGTAGATCTATCGTGTACATGTATTATATATAGAATGCCTGAGGTGTATTTTTTTTTCTCAATCCTGATAAAAAAAGGAGACGTACGGGAGAGATGTACCCGATACCTAGTTTAGGCTATCGGCTACGCCAGCAGACATTAAGCCGTAGTTGAGGTTTTGGGAAGAGTTAGGAAAAGATAGCGCACCGATCGAGTCAAGAAGAATGTCAAGATGACGTAGGACGTCTAGGATCAAGGAGGCACTGACATCTGTAAGAAGATGGAATTATGGATAGAGATGTGAAGCTTTATTGAAATATGTATGGAATATGGTATTTAAACATCTTAGAAGAGAAGATATAACATGCATTATATGTGGAAATAATTCTAAGGAAGTTAGATAACCCTTAAGTTATTTTATAACGGAATAGCCGAGATGATGTGGGTTCGAGACTATAATCGTGACGCGAGAGCACAGTGGTGGGGGACAACACCACGTGTCTGCGCCAGGCAGATAAGAGAGAAGACAGTGCCAGCACATTCAGTGGAGCTCTGTCAGTCGAGCAAGTAGGGTCGAGCTCTGTAGCGCAAGCGAGACGCACGGTGAAGGTCGCGTAGCATGCCGAAACTGTCACGGCGGAGTGTAGGCGACAGTTTCAGCATCGCCGAGCAGTGAACGCCAAGCAGGTCATTGATCCAGGCGGACTTGCCGAGGAAGCAATCACAGACGGCCGGGATATTTTAGAACAGCACTGCAAGTAGTTGGAGACTTTATTACAAGCTGCATTTCAAAGCAGTTTGAACACAGTTCTTTTGAATAATATGACGACTATGCTTTTCCATAACGCATTCAAAGTTACTTTAACAATTTCAAGCAAGCGGAATGTTGTTAGCATAGGCACTGATGAACATTAGATCGTGCATTAATTAAATTTATTTCTTATGCAATTTCATGAATTACCAAATACAGACAACTACAGGGTGTTTAATAAACTTGGACACTCTCATGTAAAATTTAATTTTACGAAAGTGAGACTTAGCAGTTGTTGGAGATTGATCTTTCAATACTCAAACTGAACATTTAATGGAACAGTGGCGTAACTTAGAAGAGGAGTAGGGGGTCCGCTGTTTCCATGAACGTTTTCGAGAGGAGTTGGACAATATCCGCTATGGGTAATCCGAAGTTCAACATGTCAGAGTAGACGCAGATAGAGACAAGATGGCACCGCAGAGCGATGGATTCGATTCCTGACGAGAGGAGTCCACCAGCTGATTCACTTGGGATTTCGAAGGCAATCGTCATTTCATGGATGGAATGATATTCACGCCGATCTTTCGAGAAATTCATTATGTAGGGAAAATCGACGATCTTGGAAATTTAATAACAGCTGATTTTGAAAAGGTACTGTAAGAGTTATAACTACCTGGTACGATTATTTTCATGAATACAGGGCACACATGTATATTTTTCTAATAGGAGTGATACGATTATTAAGACATGGTTTGACTTGATATACTTCGAATTTGCTAGAATATGGAGTGACCATATGATATGGCAGGCATCATTATACGAAATTCTCACCATTGGTTGGCTTTTTTAAGCAGATGTTTGGTCTTTTAGACATTTTTCCAGCTAGGATATTTTTCATAAATAGTTTTTTTTTTGTGTAACGAGTATTTCGAACTCGTGATCTGCAATTGATTATCTAAAATTACTTCGTCAGTTCATTGCATACTAGCGAGTGTGTATTATTCATCAGTAGGGATTTTTTCCATTGGATTGTTTGGAGATATTAAGAAGTTATTCACTTTAGTGAATGACCATCGCTTTTATATGACAACTAGAAACTTGTTGATTCCTATCTGGTACATTCACTCATATAGTCTACGAGATGGGGTCTTTCGTATTTTTGGGGCGTGGTGGCTCAGCGGTCTAGGTGTATGCCTCTCACCAAGGCGGACCGGGTTCGATTCCCGGTTAGTGCATGTGAGATTTTCGATGTGAAATGCCACGTCCTGTGGTTCGGATTCCACGTAAAACGGAGGTCCCGTGGCTTATGATCGCGAGATTAACGGTCACGTTAAACTACAAGCTTCCTTTTTTTGCTTCCTTCTTTCGTATTTATACGATTGTATGGTGGTACTCATCTTACCCATCGTTCAGGGCAATATCATACAAGTCGACGGGGCGAGGTCTTTCGTATTTATACGACTGCACGGTGGTTACACATCTTACTCGCCATTGAGGGACTCATTTTTATCATCCGAGTGTACACGAGATTGTAAGTGAATCAAACAAGGAACTACTAGTCACATATCAGTCGAAATTTTGTTAAATAAAGTAACGATAAATGTCAACAGGATTGCATTTAGTAATTCTTGTTTGCCAATCCAATATTTTGTTGCTATACTCTTTTGAGAGTAATTTCAGTTTAACAGCTGTTATAGCTGATGCTTTGATGATTTTTATAATTGTGTTTGATACCTTTGAGAAGGATTTAAAGTAATTGAATCTTGTAAGATTAATCATTAATGGTCAGAATTATTTTAAGGCAGATCAGTATTGCAGATTTTGATGTGAGAAATTATAGCACATTGGTGTTTTTCTGTGATGTGAGTTATGAAAATTGTAAGAGAATTTATGCTATTTGAAAGCAGATCTTAAATTACTGAGGTAATATTTTTCCAATTGTTTAAGAAGTTGTCTAGATGTGATCAGATTAATTACAGTTATTGGAGATTGTGTGCATTGATAATTTGAAGCCAGTTATATATTTTTTGTAGATCATGCAACATGGTTAAGTGGAGTTTGTGGTAGGCATTTTGTGGAAGTTGCCAAGTGATAGTTGCAACGTTGATAATGTATTTTGAAGCAGACATGAGGTCGTCGTACCCAGTCTAGCGTAATTGTTGAGATTCACGCTGTATGTGCTGAATATTTATGGAGTTTTGTGGAGTAATTGTTGTATTCAAATGTGATATTTGAAGTATTGAGGAAATGTAATGTCGTTGTGGATAGTTAGATCCAACGTGATGTCGTGGAGGCAATAATATTTTTTTGGCATGATAATTAAATACGAGATATGACTTGGAAGTGATAAAACTGTAAGACAACGTTCTATAAACCATATGAAACAATTTGTTAGGAAATTATACAAATAAATAAAGTTGATAATACAAGATTTTCTGAAAATAATAATTAATGAAATAATAATCTGAGATTTAAGCATATTAACGATCTGACCTAATGAAATAAAAATCAGAATGACTAGATGAAATAATGAAAATCTAAATAACCAGATGATTGAAATTTAAATAATTTGATAAATTAAATTTTGGAATAAATGAATGAATTAAATAAATGGATGAATTAAAGATTGGATAAAATAAACTTATTGAAATAAATTAATAGACGATTGTAATGATGATGAATAACTGAATTAGAAGGTGATAATTAATTAAAGAAGCTGATGATTAATGAATTTATATGGAATTAAATAAATTTAATTGAGAGATAATTTGAAGGAATTGCAACTTGAGTTGAAAATTTAAATTATGTAATGGTGATGAATTAATGATTCTGACAAGAATATGTAGAATTTTGAAGTGAGAATTAATGTGAGAAATATTTAATTTTGATGATGACAATAACGATGACCAATGAGCCATGAATTTTCTGTAATTCACAGATAAGAGATTGTTAATGACAATGTAAATAGTGTAAATTAATTATTCGATGTTTAGGAGCATTTGACTAACATGTTCAACATTCAAATTATGCCATGCAAACCATAAATTACGTGATGTTTAATATATTTGATTATAATATGTGTATGTTTAGACAGATTAATAACTTTATTGAATCCACATTGATGATGTTAAATTAAAGAGAAATTAGGTCTCAGGTTTCACAAATGTCAGTGACGAAAGACATAGTGCTACAGTGATCCTGAGAACCCAAGAGAACTTTAGAGATTTTTCTGTTCTATGTGGATAAAAATAATTTTGGATTAGAAAAGAGATGGTTCGATTTTGGCCAATGACAATTTAACTTTGGCATTCGACCATACTCTTAGGTAGGAGTTATATTTAAAATGTCTGTCTGACTATCAAAGTAAAATAAATTTGTTTTTATCTTAGTTGTGATCTGATGATGGTGTGATGTTCCTTTTTCTTTCCTTGTCTTGAGTAAGGCTTATGCGGAAAGGAAGTGGTTTGCTAGGAATTCAGTTGATGGCGCCCATTTATATTTGCATTATTTCTATTAAACTTAAGCCCGTAACGACCCTAGAGATACTTTGTCTCGTGATACCCACTGCTTTTTCGATAACTCAGCTGAATTTCCGACACATTCCTTATTTGACTAGAGGTTCATTTAACTCCGCTCTGTCCTGGAACTCCAGGAATGCGATGTTATAGCAGATGGGTCATCGCATCCCCAGGACGAACGGGTACAGTACTGTACCCGTAATTATCATATAGTTGACTTGTAAAAATCCTGGAATGGAGAATGGATCGAAGAATCTTGAAGGCCCCGGCTGAAAACCTGAAAATCCATCTGACAAGCACTTCTATGATAATCACACCGTCGCAGAGGAAGTGTTATGGACTAACTACACCGGACAAGGATGCTAACTACATTAGGAGCATGAGATCCTTACCTAAATCTCGGGTCGGAATGGGATAAAGGCGCCACATACCATAAGTACCCCATTTCCATATCACAATCTTACTATAATTGAACTAAATCACGCAAGACCCACTCGTAAAAAGGAATGAAGCTACTTTTGTGCCGAAAACACCAGACAATAAATAACAATGACATAAAAACAAATAAATACAAGTAAATAAAAACTCCCACTCACCCACAACAAAACTGACATACACACGCTAAATCAGCTGAGCTTAACACGCCCAAAATATTACGTTTATATTGCCTCCTTCAACTGGAGTTTAAATATAGAAATTAAAATACTTAAAATAATTTAAATATATCGAAAGATTTTCCAAAAGGTTCGTTCAAAAGTGAATTTTAATTTTAACAATACTATGTTTTACTCTGTACACCAAAAACTCCCTTTCTAATTTAAAAAGGTCAGCTGGACTACATAAAATGTCCATCCGCAGTTTTCTGATAGCTGCCATTGCTATACACAATCAGCTGTTCCCTTCTCATCCGGGATTCATACATACACATGACTAATCCCTCAGTCATCACGCATTCTCGTACAAATACAAATTGACAATGTTCCTGAAAGAACACTATTCCTTCCTTAATGTTTCATAAAATAAATCGGAGAACAACACATCTCTTCATTGCATCGACAAATCCCCCAAAATATCACATACATAAATCATATAATACAATCTCTCACTCACCTTGTGTTGCATACACGTGTTTCTCCATTCAAAATAAAGAACACGTATGATGGAAGCTTAATATTATTATATTAACTTCGCAAAATAATTTATTATTATCAGCTACAACTACAAAGTTAAAGAAAAGAAACGAACAACGCCTATTAAAAGGTTTAATATTTACAACGGACTAGTTATGCAAGTATAATATCTAAACTGTCCCTCCATGTCGAAATAATATAGAAATATTATTATTATACTTATATGCGAGAAGTAAACACGTCAAAGTGTATATTAAGACTACTTTCCTTAATGTTTCATAAAATATATGGCCATCGCAATGACATCAAGTAATTTAAAAAGTTTAAAGTTCACTCAAAACTAACACTGACTATTAATGTCGTAGATTAGGTTTCTGTTTAACCCGAGTTTAATATGATCATTCATTTAAGAACACCTCACATGATTATTAGTTCAAGATTTTAATAAAGGATTAATACAAATTCAGAAACATAAATTAACTCAGCAGATCACCTTACTGTTCCGCATGCCTCCTTAAAATCGTGTAATCCAACTGACACATTCTTAGAATAATAATGAGTTACACCTAACTCAACTTCATTTCACTCAAATGCTAGAAATAGCATGGTATAACATTACAACAACAAGTTAATAAGTTTCTTAATTAATACGGTATATTTTCGTCATATATGCACACTCAAAATATTTCATCGCAGCTTCATACTTCACCAAAGTTATACGGAATGACATCATCGTACACTAATTTACCATTACATCACAATGCGGAATTAACCTTCGCAGTGGTTACAATGAATACCTTAATGCGGAATTACCCATCGCATTCCCTAATAATAAAATCAAATGTGTGTCCAATATTGACTTAATTAACTGTTATAATGTTGCTCTGTATATTTATACATCATGACAACTTCAAATGTTGTTTACAAGATGGTTCAGATTATTAATAATCGTTGAAATGTGTGTAGGATTGACTCCCTCTGCAAGTTTAATAAACACAGTAAACCTGGAATCAATTAAACGTTCCTTAAATATTTAATAAAAATACGAACATATCGTTCCATTCTGACGTAAACTCAACAATGTCATAAAGTAAAGACAACAATTGTCTCTGACGTTACAACATGCTCTATGAAATTTGTTGTCATACAAATGTTCCACGTATATGAGTTCAAAATTGGATCAAGACGTCTATAAAAATCGTCGATCAATAAAAATAATTAAATCTTCCAAAAGATTTATGTTTCCTCAAAGTTCGGTAACGATAGTTCAATGCTATCTTAAAATAAAATAAGTGTCAGCTGAAACTGACTATTAACTCAATATCAAAGTCACTGTATATTAAATACACTTGGCAAATCGATGAAATCGTCCTAAATATTCATGCCAAAACCATAAAATGTCGAAGAGATAATCACACAATCTCATTTAAATGTATTAATAAATCGTCGATCGTTTCCCCTAAAATATCTTCTCGTAGAAAAATACCCAAAGCTATTCCTCTACAAACGAATAATGAAAAAACCTTGAAGACGAAAACCTGAATATAATTCCACTACTTAAATCATGGAAAAGATTTAAATAAAATCCAAAGAAATTCCAAACATGGAAATAAATTCCATATGACTATCTTGTTGATTAAATTAATGCCAAAAGAAAATAAAGTTGGAATCGAAAATAAGAATATCCAACGCTAAAGTTTACTGAAATATACCACAACTAACCAAAGACAAAGGCAATACTACAGTTGAAAATTGGTGCTCAACATGTATCAATCTACTCCAAACTACGTAAAAGAGTGCCTTCGCTGTACCTTGATAGAAGTTCTCGATGAATTGTAGGGAAGAGGAATTACCCAAGTGAATTGGTAATTCTGTTCCAGCCCAGGATCGAAGTGTAGTTCTCCACGATCCACAAACAGACATCTCGGACATCGAACTCGCGATCCTCCAAGAGCACCTCCTGCCGTAGATTGGACTCGAACTGCGGCTCTCCCGTTCGTTTGTACTGCCATCGTCTTCCATTAGAAAGCGTCTTCTAAAACCTTCATTCGACAACTCTTGTAAACTTCCATGAAGAACGAGCAATACCGTTGAATAATGTTCGTAATTCTAGACCATGTATTGCTTCGAAAGTGTAATGAAGTCAATTGGTCGCCCAATGTCGTGATATAGTTGGACATAATTTTACAATGTTCTAATTTCATATCGAAGGTTGCTCGGTGAAGCCACTATGCTTACATCTCGTGTACCCCTGGCGCATCGTTTACTCAAACATCACAGCCAACATTTTAACGGTGAACTGTCTTAATATAAAGTATTGAATACATATCATCGTGAATGTCTGTGGAATTGATATATCACGGTAGTAAAATTGCAGCCTCACTCGTCTTATACTGCACGGAGCTTTGCGAATGTCTATGCACTACTGCTTCAAATGTTCGGTCTGTCCAGGCACGGACTTGCCTTGTGTATACTGCGCAGCGCACATTTTGTTCCGACCACGAGATAAGCACTTTTCTCCGAGCGCTAGATTCACGTTTCTAAAACTGTCGAATCTCGAAATTGGGATACCGCAGATCCCTTATAGATGCTTGCCTATCTCGCTCGCACTATAAACTAAGCTAAAATCTCGTTTTAGGTTACGAATCCAGCCCTTCCAATCTCATGCATATTCACCATTACAGACATGATTCTGGCCTCAAAATCATCCTAAAATAAGCCAAATTCGGGCTCAGTACCATGTTGAAGATCCCCGTCTGGTAGGCCTAATACACTGTGACCTGCGGCGTGAGGAAGTCCATAACCGCCTGCTGCACATCCTCGTGCGACAGGAATCGTCGACCTTCAAGGCCTTTTAATTAAGGGAACGAAGGCGTGATAATCGCTTGGGGAGATATCAGGACTATAAGGCGGCAGTCCAGTGTCTCCCATATGAATTGGCGCTACGACCATTACGACCTTTGTGGTACGGGAGCGTGCGTTATCATGAAGCAGCAGTGCCCCCTGCTACAGTTATCCCAGACGTTCTGCCTACATTGCATGGCGTAATTTCTCTAGATTAGTGCAGTACCGTTCTCCAGTAATGGAGACCAGGTTCCTTGAAATCAATAATCAATGGGCTCCAGTGATCGAAGAACAGGATGAGCATCACTTTTATAGCGGCTCTTGAACTTCTTGGGACGAGGGGACGATGGACGCCACCACTGCATCGTCGTCGCTTTCGATTCTAGTTCCCAGTGGCACCACCAGCTTTCGTCGCCTGGAACAATGCGCTCAAGGAACGCGTTGCCTTCAACATTGAAACGCATCAGGTGCTGCCGGTATACAACCATCTGGTATGCCTTTTGTTCGGCATTCAACGCCCGGGGTATCGCTGCAGCAACGCACTCAAACGGAAATGTTTTGAACACGCCTTATAATTGGCTATTCTCGAAGCAGACTTGTACACATATTAATTCAAAATTTTGTGGGGATATATCCCCTAAATTTTGTTTTGTCTCCCCGTGTCTTCTCTACATAGCCTGGCATCCAGTCACTTTTTATGGTTTATAATTACATCTTCCATTAATGGGGTACACTCACCCTCGTGGGACAAAACTGAGAACAGGCGGGTTCGATTCCTACCTCAACCATCCAGGAAGCGGTTTCCCACTTCTACTCCAGGCAAATGCCGGGATGGTTTCTCACACAAGGCCACGGTCACCTCCTTCCCAATCCTCATCTGCATTACAAATACACACATTACTACAGACACCACAATAACACAGGTTATGAGACAAATTCTACTCACATTGAAGTACACGGTGCTAAATGAACACGGTGTCACAAAGCTCCTAAAATGAATTAACAACGAAATAACAAAACATCTTCGATATCCGTCTTCAAAACTACGAATATTTTCTTGAATGGCTTGAATGTTATTTCCCAGGAGTGATTTTGGTTGGTTGGTTCCTTAGTTTAGGGGCTGCGACAGCGCGGTCATGTATCCCCGTGTACTTTGGGTGTGTGTAGAATCTGTCTGATAATCAGTGTTAATTGTGGTGGCTGTATTAGTGTGTGTTTCTGATTTCAGTTCAAGTAAGGACTGCAGACATTGAATTTTTTCAAGTAGATCCTACTTTTGCCGCCAAACGCCACCGTCAGCAACTAATAGTTCATAAATTGGTTACCAGCCGCCACCGTAGGCGACGAACGTAGGAACCTAAGAGCGTTTGTCAAGTGTTTAACTATAGCTTCACACAGGTGTAATTAGTGGAAGGTTCTTTAACATGCCATAAATCTATGACATGTGACCGCCGGCTCTACTTCCCCTCCGAAGGAAGGCATACTGAGGGATTTTTAACTCTCTTAAAAATCCGACGATTTCGGTCGGGTTTGAACCCGCAATCTTGGGCATAGAAGCTCAGCTTGCTACCAACTACGCCACCGAAGCCGCTGGGAATGATTTTGAATTTAGCGAAATGTTGTTCACAAAATCGCAATATTTGATATTCCGAGTAGAATCGACTGGTAATTAAGTCACATTAGAGATGAGCCTCACATGTATCACTGGATTGAGTCTGTCGCGCTGTATACATTGTACACACATCCACCGCAAGCAATACGGATTACGAGCTTAAGCCACACATAAAACATGTTACTTGCACGCTCGGCTCATTTAACGGCACGAGGCTCTACAATGTTCAAATCTGTTCCACAAAATCGGTCAACAACTGAAGAATGACTCGCAGAAAGAGCAGGGCGTCCCAAAACTCACATCAGGGGTCACTAAATCTCATGAGGATACGGCACCACTCTGTAATGAAACACACGTGAAGAAGGCACATCCAAAATAAACAAACATTTTGGAAACATGACAAAAAGTACAGGGCGCCAGGAAATGTTCTCCTCAGCGGCTACGTGCAGCTGCGAGAGGTAGGGTCATCAGTTTTGTTGGCAGCACAGTGTCCTTGATAGGGTGAAGGCCACATGTGTGGACTGTGGACTGTCGAAATCGTCAGTGTGTATAGTTAGATTGTTGGAAGAGTGCAACAGTATGTTATGAGTGAGTATAAAGTTTACTGTTTGTTTGTTTGTTATGATACAAGCGACAGCCGTGCTGCCAACCTAACTGGTGACGTAATCTCTCGCAGCCGCTTGTAGGCACTGCGGTGAACATTCCCTGGCACCCTATATACGGCTAACACTACACACATCGAATCGTGGATATGATGTTATTGATTATTACTATTTTTTTAAAACGTTATGCCCAACTACGGAGCGCACTTGAACTTATTTTGAACAATGTTCCTTCTTCTTTTCTTCCCAATATCTCTTCATTCGTTCACTGTGTTCCTTTCTACGTGCTTCTGTCAGGCCTGTATTTTTCCTTTTAGGTTTATCTGCAAATTTATGTTTTTTTACTAGGCTACTAAATTTTACTCTATCTGAAATACCCATTTCTAGTAGATCTTCAGGTATTTCTGTTAACCAATTGTTGCGGATTTTGAAGGCTAGCGCTAGATTTAGAATTCTCTTTGTCAGCCTGTCATTATCCATTCTGTGAAGGTGTCAGTAGAATTTTAATCGTCGTTTCCTGATTGTATCTGTGTTTTTTTCTGCAAATTGAAAAATTTCATGCGGTTTCTTTTTCATCCAAATTACATTTTCGAACTTTGGTCCTAGGATTTTTCTGAGAATTTTCCTCTATTGTTTCTCGATGCTTTTCATTTGTGACCTGCCCCCGAATATCAGTGTTTCGGATCCATACTATTATTATTGTTATTATTATTATTATTATTAATAATATGCATCATTCTAAAAGGAATAATAATAATGTTATTGGTTTTACGTCCCTTTTAACTACACTGGCTTTTAGAGACGCCGGGGTGCCGGAATTTTGCCCCGAAGGGGATCTTTAACGTGCCAGTAAATCTACTGACACGGCTCCCTCGCATTTGCGCACCCTCAAATGCCAGCTGACTGCGCCAGGTTTCGAACCTGCAACCTTGGGCTCAGCAAGCGAGAACGTTACCCCTGAGCCACGCAGCCAGACCATTCTAAAAGGGGCCAATAACCTAGATGTTAGGCCCCTTGAAACAACAATTATCATCATCATCATCATCATCATCATCATCTTCATTCAAAAGGATTATTATTAATCAATGTCACTTTCAGAAATGAAAACATCCAAGCTAATATATGATCAACAATGTTCGTACTTACCTACATATACCTTCCATATCAGTAGGGGACTATTTCATAATGCCAAACGAAAATATTATTATTATTATTATTATTATTATTATTATTATTAAAATTATCATCATATTCATACTAATATATAAAAATGAGATGTTGTGTGTGTCTGTCTGTCTGTCTGTCTGTTACTCAATAACTCAAGAACCACTGGTCCGATTTAAATGAAATTTTGCATGGATGTAGCTGATTTACCAGGTTAACACATAGGATACTTTTGATTTCGAAATTTTGCACTATTAAAAAATGGCGACCATTTTAGTGACGTCTTTAGACCTTTTGGTTTCAAAATTTCATATTTCCATATCAAATAAAAAGAGAACGGTTGGAAATAGCAAACTTTTGATGGCACATGAGAGCTTTGAAATTTAATTTACTATCCGAAAGGTCCTTATCACATTTCGTGTATTTCCAACAGTTAGCGAGTAAAACCGACATTTGTCACGTCACTACACCCTTTGGTTTCAAAATTTCATATTTCCTTTTCAAATAAAAGGAGAACGCTAAGAAATAGAAAATTTTTGATGGTATACATGAGATTTAACATTTAATTTTCTATCAGAAAGGTCCTTATCACTTTTCGTATATCTCCAGCGGTTAGCGAGTAAAACCAAAATCAGTGCAATAAAACACGGTCAACACCGAGCGGTGCAGTATATCTCTCTATATATAACAAGATGTTCAGTAAAGAACATATAGCCTACTTTCTCCTAAATGCATGGGTATTGTTATAACTCTTTGTCCTTTTCAAGGAGTATAATTGAATGTTGGTTGTAGTAGCTTGTTGAAATACAACGTGCTATAGGGATATTAAACATGAATATGAGCTGCCGTTTGCAAGTGATACCTCTGTAAAAAAAAAACTATTCGGTTTCACCGTGTTTGAATTGATATGAGGAATCGGTTTGCACACATACATGGCCACTATCTGCAAACTATTGGGCTGATGAACTTGTAGTCAGTCATAAGATGCTTTCCACAAAAAGGCAAGTCGTTGCAAAATCCGGTAGAGATCAAATTATTAGGATGGTCGAAATTTGATTTCAGCATTTAACATTTGTGTGGCCGTCATTACGTTTTCGTCAAGATGGCGGCGATATAAAACATGACACTGAGGTGCATTTTGCTAGTGCTACATCTGTACCAAATTTCATTCAATTCGGTTTCACCGTGTTTGAATTGATAGGTGGAATCGATTTGCACACATACATGGCCACCATTTGCAAACTATTGGGCTGATGATCTAGCAGTTTTGTCGGAATATGCTTCCCACATAAAGATTCGTTGTTGCAAAATTTGGTAGAGACTAGATTAATAGGTTGGTCGTAATTACATTTTAGCCTTTAACATTTGGGTGGCCACGATTACGTTTCCGTCAAGATGGCGGTGATATAAAACATGGCACTGAGGTGGCCTTTTCTAGTGCTACCTCTGTACCAAATTTCGTTCCATTCGGTTTCACCGTGTACGAATTAATAGGGGGAATCGATTTTCACACAAAGATGGCCGCCATCCGCAAAATATTAGGCTAATGACCTATAAGGTTGGTCAAATGATGCTCCCTCCATAATGGTATGTTGATGCAAAATTTGGTAGAGATCGGATGATTAGGTTAATCGTAATTTGATTTAAGCTTTGAATATTTGTGTGGCCGCCATTACGTTTCCGTCAAGATGGCGGCGATATAAAACATGACACTGGGGTGCCATTTGCTAGTGCTACCTCTGTACCAAATTTCATTCCATTCGGTTTCACCGAGTTCGAATTAATAGGGATGATCGATTTTGACACAAAGATGGCCGCCATCCGCAAACTATTAGGCTAATGACCTATTAGATTTGTCAATGGATGCTTCCTCCATAAAGGTATGTTGTTGCAAAATTTGGTAGAGATCGGATGATTAGGTTAGTCGTAATTTGATTTAAGCTTTGAACATTTGTGTGGCCGCCATTACGTTTCCGTCAAGATGGCGGCGATATAAAACATGACACTGAGGTGTCCTTTGATAGTGCTACCTTTGTACCAAATTTCGTTCAATTTGCGCTCACCGTGTTCGAATTGATAGGGGGGGGACAGACATTCAGAGTACACACACTCACACACTCACACACACACACACACACACACTCACACACACACACACACAGACTCACACACACACATACACACACAGACAGACACGCTTTTTTTTCGCCCTGTAGTGATCTCATAAGTCTACTTTCATTTTTTTGCAAATATCGAAAGTAGGCTAAAAATGAATGTTTGTATGTTTTTCTCTGAATTTCTACGGAAATTTGAGTTGTTTACGCGCTTCAGACTGTTTTATGATGGATGCAGGCGAAAATATTTTTTTATCTGTCTGTCTGTCTGTCTGTTAGTTTGTTTGTCTGTGGACAATTTTGTTCCCTTATAAATCGAGAACGGCTGGGTGTATCAACGTAAAATTTGGTACAGATATCCATCAGAGGCACGACACTAATCATTGATGTAACTCTTCTCCGTACCTCTCATAAAAGGGGGCCTACCCCCTTAAAATACATGCTGAAGGACCTGACAAAACTCATTTTCAGCCCCTCAATGTGAGAGACAAAACTCGGGTCCCCGAAAACCACATTTCAGGACCGAAGACCAACCGTTTTTGAGATATTCCCAGAAAACTAATTTAATTTAATTTAATAAACTAATGAACGAATGCAAGCCAGTAACCATGCCAACGGATTCTCAGAGGTCCCATCTATTGCTGTAAGACGCAATGCAATTCCATTAATTACATTAGTGTGAATGTTTGCAAACGGCTAGAAGGTTATCACGGAACCAAAGCCGTAAAATTCATCAATACGTTTAACGCGCTTAAGGGGATCAAGGGGTACTCTAGAATTTTTTCACGCGATTTACACCTGCGGGTGTGGTACGGCAGGTCTATTATATTCCTATCCCCATATTATTCATTCATTCATTCATTCATTTCGTATAGGCCATCTATGGACCGCGTCATTCCAACCGTCTCCTACTGGCATTGATGTTTGCCCTGTACGCCCGCATTCGTTCTCGGTGGACTTCCTTCCGTTCCTGGGTCCAAATCTTTCCCGTTTTCTGCTTCGGTTTTTCTTGGAAAACTTTACAAGCTTGAAGTTTCCCTTTGAGTGGGACGCACTCCTGAATGTCTGTTGGTGTAAACCCCACTTCTTTCAGATCTTTATCCAGTTCAATGAACCAGGCCCATTTTGTTTTCCTCTCCTGAAAGTAAGTTATGTTGCTGTTGGTCAGTCTCGCTGGGCTCATTCGTTTCACATGCCCAACAAATGGTAACCTTCTCTTCCGGATGACGTTGCTTACCTTCTCCACATGAGTATATAGGTCATGGTTATGCCGTCTTCTCTATTCCACATTGTCTTTGATGGAACCCAATATCTTTCTTAAAATTTTTCTTTCTTTGGCCTCCAGTTTCTCGACCAAGCCTTTTTTGTTCATCGTGAGGCATACAGAAGCATGCAAGACTTCCGGACGGATGACACTGCAGTAATGTTTTAGTTTTGCGTTGAAGGATATTGACCTTTTCATATAGATGTCTTTAGTTAAATGGTAGGCCATTTCCATTTTGCTCAAGCGCGATGAGAATGCTTCTTTCTCTGATAATATCCCTTCCCTGACCCGTCCTGAAAAGAAAAGTACATGGCCATTGGCTGAATAAAAGTAATAAAAAATAGGTGTTATAATTTCTCCCTATATTATATTATTATTAGTATTATATTATGGCGTACAACGACGAGACAAAGCCCCTCGGTGCCAGCAACAAAACTCGGGGGCCCTAAAGGGTCCTCGAAAACTACATTATAAGGCTCTAAATCCAACAGTTTGTGAAATATTCCTAGAAAATTAATTTAATTTAATTTAACAAACTAATGAAGGAATGCAAATCGGTAACCATGAGAACATTATCTCATTGGGTGGCATACAACTTTCCATCTATTTCTGTAAGAAGCAATGACACTCCATTTATTACATTTCTGTGAAAGTTTGCAAATGGCTATAAGGTTATCACGGAACTAACGTAGACCGTATAATTCATCAATGCAATTAAGTGGGTGAAGGGGTAACCTAGAATTTTTTCATGCAATTTTCACGTTCGACATATAGTACAGAAGGTCTATTATATCTCCAAACAGCAACATTATTTTCAAAAATTCCTGAATTGAACTAGCATTTTTTTTCGGCTTTTAGGAATTTGGGCAATTTGAGTCTAGAGAACCTGAATTTTCATGCACCACAAGCCTTTATAATTTATGAAAGGGGTCTTCGAGTGTATGGGCACCTAGCACAACGTAGAGGGTCAGTTGTTATGTGACGTGTATTGCGTTTCGTCTACAAGACTTTCAATTGTATTTCACGTCAGGAAGTACACGTTAGGTGAATTTAGTCTGAGAGCACATTTTAACTAATTTATTTTTTTGTCGACAAACGGGTTCATCATAAGGATGATTTTATTTGATACTGTGTGGTAGATATACCCATATTTGGATATCTGGGTAATATGTAATAGACAATAGAATTGTCTGTCTGTCCTTCAGTGTATCTTTATGTACGCCTATACCTCGTGTTCGGATGCTTGGTGCATCTTAAAATTAGGTATGGTAACCATGAGAGTCAATACACCAATCATTTATAAAAGTCTTCACCGTACTTTTCATACAGTAGAAGGGTGACTATAGAGAAATACTTCTCAATATATGCTAAAATATGCGAAATATAAAAATTATCTTACAAGGACGACCAAAGCATATGTTGCGCTTCTCCATGTGAGACAGAAAATTCGGGAATCTATAAAGGGTCTCCGAAAACTACATTTTAAGGGCCTTAAATTAACAGTGTGTGTGATATTCCCAGTAAACTAACATCGTTCTGATAAACTTGATGGAATGACAAACCGCTAACCATTGCACAGTAGCTCAATTGATAATGTCTGGTGTTAACTACGAACACCGTTAGAAGAACGGGTACTTCTGCTAGTACTAATACACACATCAAAAAAAGTTTTGCATCACCTCGGTTCCCAGATCGCCGGCATATAGACGTTGACTGTGTATATTGTATCAAAGATACAGTCCCTTTGACTGTTCATAGATGTCACTAAATCTGCTCAAAGATGTAAACAACCATGCATGAGCAGGGCCTATTAGACGGAGGGGGTACGACAGCCGATCAGTTCCAGTCATTCCACCAGGACGAAGGTACGTTGCTCATGTTGTCTGTAGTTCTACCATGCCTAGAAGGTCAATACCGCAGTTCGATCGCGTCCGCATTTTTACTTTGTGTCAAGAAGGGCTCTCAACAAGGGAAGTTTCCAGGCGTCTCAGAGTGAACCAAAGCGATGTTGTTCGGACATGGAGGAGGTACAGAGATACAGGAACTGTCGATGACAAGCCTCGCTCAGGCCGCCCAAGGGCTACTACTGTAGTGGATGACCACTACTTACGGATTGCCGCTCGGAGGAACCCTGACAGCAATGCCACCATGTTGAATAATGCGTTTCGTTCAGCCACAGGACGTCGTGTTTCAACTCAAACTGTGCGCAATAGGCTGCATGATGCGCAACTTCACTCCCGACGTCCATGGCGAGGTCCAGCTTTGCAACCCCGACACCATGCAGCGCGGTACAGATGGGCCCAACAACATGCTGAATGGACCCCACAGAATTGGCATCACGTTCTCTTCACCGATGAGTGTCGCATATGCCTTCAACCAGACAATCGTCGGAGACGTGTTTGGAGGCACCCTGGTCAGGCTGAACGTCTTAGACACACTGTCCAGCGAGTGCAGCAAGGTGGTGGTTCCCTGATGTTTTGGGGTGGCATTATGTGGGGCCGACGTACGCCACTGGTGGTCATGGAAGGCTCCGAAACGGCTTTACGATACCTGAATGACATCCTCCGACCCATAGTGCACCCATATCGGCAGAATATTGGAGAGGCATTTGTCTTCATGGACGACAATTCTCGACCTCATCGTGCACATCTTGTGAATGCGTTCCTTCAAGATAACGACATCGCTCGACTACAGTGGCCAGCATGTTCGCCAGACATGAACCCTATCGAACATGCCTGGGATATGTTGAAAAGGGCTGTTTATGGACGTCTTGACCCACCAACCACTCTGAGAGATTTACGCCGAATTGTCGTTGAGGAGTGGGACAATTTGGACCAACAGTGTCTTGATGAACTTGTGGATAGTATGCCACGACGAATACAGGCATGCATCAATGCAAGAGGACGTGCTACTGGGTATTAGAGGTAGTGGTGTGTACTGCAATCTGGACCACAAATGCTGAAAGTCTAGCTGTATGATGGTACAACATGCAATGTGTGGGTCTCATGAGCAATAAAACGAGCTGAAATGTTGTTTGTGTTGATCTCTATTCCCTTTGTATTTAAAGGTTCCGGAACTCTTGGAACCGAGGTATGCAAAACTTTTTTTGATGTGTGTATATAAAAATGAGATAGTGTGTGTCTGTCTGTCTGTCTGTTACTCAATAACTCAAAAACCACTGGTCCGATTTAAATGAAATTATGCATGGATGTAGCTGATTTACCGGGTTTACATATAGGATAATTTGATTTCGAAATTTTGCACTATTTAAACATGGCGACCTTTTTAGTGACGTCATTAGACCCTTTGGTTTCAAAATTTTATATTTCCATGTCAAATAAAAAGAGAACGGTAGGAAATAGCAAACCTTTGATGGCACATTCGATATTTGAAATTTAATTTCCTATCCGAAAGGTCCTTATCACTTTTCGTGCATCTCCAACAGTTAGCGAGTAAAACCGACATTTGTCACGTCACTACACCCTTTGGTTTCAAAATTTCATATTTCCTTTTCAAATAAAAGGAGAACGCTAAGAAATAGAAAATTTTTGATGGTATACATGAGATTTAACATTTAATTTTCTATCAGAAAGGTCCTTATCACTTTTCGTATATCTCCAGCGGTTAGCGAGTAAAACCAAAATCAGTGCAATAAAACACGGTCAACACCGAGCGGTGCAGTATATCTCTCTATATATAACAAGATGTTCAGTAAAGAACATATAGCCTACTTTCTCCTAAATGCATGGGTATTGTTATAACTCTTTGTCCTTTTCAAGGAGTATAATTGAATGTTGGTTGTAGTAGCTTGTTGAAATACAACGTGCTATAGGGATATTAAACATGAATATGAGCTGCCGTTTGCAAGTGATACCTCTGTAAAAAAAAACTATTCGGTTTCACCGTGTTTGAATTGATACGAGGAATCGGTTTGCACACATACATGGCCACTATCTGCAAACTATTGGGCTGATGAACATGTAGTCAGTCATAAGATGCTTTCCACAAAAAGGCAAGTCGTTGCAAAATCCGGTAGAGATCAAATTATTAGGATGGTCGAAATTTGATTTCAGCATTTAACATTTGTGTGGCCGTCATTCCGTTTTCGTCAAGATGGCGGCGATATAAAACATGACACTGAGGTGCATTTTGCTAGTGCTACCTCAGTACCAAATTTCGTTCAATTCGGTTTCACCGTGTTTGAATTGATAGGTGGAATCGATTTGCACACATACATGGCCACCATTTGCAAACTATTGGGCTGATGATCTAGCAGTTTTGTCGGAATATGCTTCCCACATTAAGATTCGTTGTTGCAAAATTTGGTAGAGACTAGATTAATAGGTTGGTCGTAATTGCATTTTAGCCTTTAACATTTGGGTGGCCACGATTACGTTTCCGTCAAGATGGCGGTGATATAAAACATGGCACTGAGGTGGCCTTTTCTAGTGCTACCTCTGTACCAAATTTCGTTCCATTCGGTTTCACCGTGTACGAATTAATAGGGGGAATCGATTTTCACACAAAGATGGCCGCCATCCGCAAAATATTAGGCTAATGACCTATTAGGTTGGTCAAATGATGCTCCCTCCATAATGGTATGTTGATGCAAAATTTGGTAGAGATCGGATGATTAGGTTAATCGTAATTTGATTTAAGCTTTGAATATTTGTGTGGCCGCCATTACGTTTCCGTCAAGATGGCGGCGATATAAAACATGACACTGGGGTGCCATTTGCTAGTGCTACCTCTGTACCAAATTTCATTCCCTTCGGTTTCACCGAGTTCGAATTAATAGGGATGATCGATTTTGACACAAAGATGGCCGCCATCCGCAAACTATTAGGCTAATGACCTATTAGATTTGTCAATGGATGCTTCCTCCATAAAGGTATGTTGTTGCAAAATTTGGTAGAGATCGGATGATTAGGTTAGTCGTAATTTGATTTAAGCTTTGAACATTTGTGTGGCCGCCATTACGTTTCCGTCAAGATGGCGGCGATGTAAAACATGACACTGAGGTGTCCTTTGATAGTGCTACCTTTGTACCAAATTTCGTTCAATTTGCGCTCACCGTGTTCGAATTGATAGGGGGGGGGGGGGGTGACAGACATTCAGAGTACACACACTCACACACACACACACACACACACACACACAGACTCACACACACACATACACACACACACAGACGGACACGCTTTTTTTTCGCCCTGTAGTGATCTCATAAGTCTACTTTCATTTTTTTGCAAATATCGAAAGTAGGCTAAAAATGAAAGTTTGTATGTTTTTCTCTGAATTTCTACGGAAATTTGAGTTGTTTACGCGCTTCAGACTGTTTTATGATGGATGCAGGCGAAAATATTTTTTTTATCTGTCTGTCTGTCTGTCTGTTTGTTTGTTTGTCTGTGGACAATTTTGTTCCCTTATAAATCGAGAACGGCTGGGTGTATCAACGTAAAATTTGGTACAGATATCCATCAGAGGCACGACACTAATCATTGATGTAACTCTTCTCCGTACCTCTCATAAAAGGGGGCCTACCCCCTTAAAATACATGCTGAAGGACCTGACAAAACTCATTTTCAGCCCCTCAATGTGAGAGACAAAACTCGGGTCCCCGAAAACCACATTTCAGGACCGAAGACCAACCGTTTTTGAGATATTCCCAGAAAACTAATTTAATTTAATTTAATAAACTAATGAACGAATGCAAGCCAGTAACCATGCCAACGGATTCTCAGAGGTCCCATCTATTGCTGTAAGACGCAATGCAATTCCATTAATTACATTAGTGTGAATGTTTGCAAACGGCTAGAAGGTTATCACGGAACCAAAGCCGTAACATTCATCAATACGTTTAACGCGCTTAAGGGGATCAAGGGGTACTCTAGAATTTTTTCACGCGATTTACACCTGCGGGTGTGGTACGGCAGGTCTATTATATTCCTATCCCCATATTATTCATTCATTCATTCATTCATTTCGTATAGGCCATCTATGGACCGCGTCATTCCAACCGTCTCCTACTGGCATTGATGTTTGCCCTGTACGCCCGCATTCGTTCTCGGTGGACTTCCTTCCGTTCCTGGGTCCAAATCTTTCCCGTTTTCTGCTTCGGTTTTTCTTGGAAACCTTTACAAGCTTGAAGTTTCCCTTTGAGTGGGACGCACTCCTGAATGTCTGTTGGTGTAAACCCCACTTCTTTCAGATCTTTATCCAGTTCAATGAACCAGGCCCATTTTGTTTTCCTCTCCTGAAAGTAAGTTATGTTGCTATTGGTCAGTCTCGCTGGGCTCATTCGTTTCACATGCCCAACAAATGGTAACCTTCTCTTCCGGATGACGTTGCTTACCTTCTCCACATGAGTATATAGGTCATGGTTATGCCGTCTTCTCTATTCCACATTGTCTTTGATGGAACCCAATATCTTTCTTAAAATTTTTCTTTCTTTGGCCTCCAGTTTCTCGACCAAGCCTTTTTTGTTCATCGTGAGGCATACAGAAGCATGCAAGACTTCCGGACGGATGACACTGCAGTAATGTTTTAGTTTTGCGTTGAAGGATATTGACCTTTTCATATAGATGTCTTTAGTTAAATGGTAGGCCATTTCCATTTTGCTCAAGCGCGATGTGAATGCTTCTTTCTCTGATAATATCCCTTCCCTGACCCGTCCTGAAAAGAAAAGTACATGGCCATTGGCTGAATAAAAGTAATAAAAAATAGGTGTTATAATTTCTCCCTATATTATATTATTATTAGTATTATATTATGGCGTACAACGACGAGACAAAGCCCCTCGGTGCCAGCAACAAAACTCGGGGGCCCTAAAGGGTCCTCGAAAACTACATTATAAGGCTCTAAATCCAACAGTTTGTGAAATATTCCTAGAAAATTAATTTAATTTAATTTAACAAACTAATGAAGGAATGCAAATCGGTAACCATGAGAACATTATCTCATTGGGTGGCATACAACTTTCCATCTATTTCTGTAAGAAGCAATGACACTCCATTTATTACATTTCTGTGAAAGTTTGCAAATGGCTATAAGGTTATCACGGAACTAACGTAGACCGTATAATTCATCAATGCAATTAAGTGGGTGAAGGGGTAACCTAGAATTTTTTCATGCAATTTTCACGTTCGACATATAGTACAGAAGGTCTATTATATCTCCAAACAGCAACATTATTTTCAAAAATTCCTGAATTGAACTAGCATTTTTTTTCGGCTTTTAGGAATTTGGGCAATTTGAGTCTAGAGAACCTGAATTTTCATGCACCACAAGCCTTTATAATTTATGAAAGGGGTCTTCGAGTGTATGGGCACCTAGCACAACGTAGAGGGTCAGTTTTTATGTGACGTGTATTGCGTTTCGTCTACAAGACTTTCAATTGTATTTCACGTCAGGAAGTACACGTTAGGTGAATTTAGTCTGAGAGCACATTTTAACTAATTTATTTTTTTGTCGACAAACGGGTTCATCATAAGGATGATTTTATTTGATACTGTGTGGTAGATATACCCATATTTGGATATCTGGGTAATATGTAATAGACAATAGAATTGTCTGTCTGTCCTTCAGTGTATCTTTATTTACGCCTATACCTCGTGTTCGGATGCTTGGTGCATCTTAAAATTAGGTATGGTTACCATGAGAGTCAATACACCAATCATTTATAAAAGTCTTCACCGTACTTTTCATACAGTAGAAGGGTGACTATAGAGAAATACTTCTCAATATATGCTAAAATATGCGAAATATAAAAATTATCTTACAAGGACGACCAAGGCATATGTTGCGCTTCTCCATGTGAGACAGAAAATTCGGGAATCTATAAAGGGTCTCCGAAAACTACATTTTAAGGGCCTTAAATTAACAGTGTGTGTGATATTCCCAGTAAACTAACATCGTTCTGATAAACTTGATGGAATGACAAACCGCTAACCATTGCACAGTAGCTCAATTGATAATGTCTGGTGTTAACTACGAACACCGTTCGAAGAACGGGTACTTCTGCTAGTACTAATACACACATCAAAAAAAGTTTTGCATCACCTCGGTTCCCAGATCGCCGGCATATAGGCGTTGACTGTGTATATTGTATCAAAGATACAGTCCCTTTGACTGTTCATAGATGTCACTAAATCTGCTCAAAGATGTAAACAACCATGCATGAGCAGGGCCTATTAGACGGAGGGGGTACGACAGCCGATCAGTTCCAGTCATTCCACCAGGACGAAGGTACGCTGCTCATGTTGTCTGTAGTTCTACCATGCCTAGAAGGTCAATACCGCAGTTCGATCGCGTCCGCATTGTTACTTTGTGTCAAGAAGGGCTCTCAACAAGGGAAGTTTCCAGGCGTCTCAGAGTGAACCAAAGCGATGTTGTTCGGACATGGAGGAGGTACAGAGATACAGGAACTGTCGATGACAGGCCTCGCTCAGGCCGCCCAAGGGCTACTACTGTAGTGGATGACCACTACTTACGGATTGCCGCTCGGAGGAACCCTGACAGCAATGCCACCATGTTGAATAATGCGTTTCGTTCAGCCACAGGACGTCGTGTTTCAACTCAAACTGTGCGCAATAGGCTGCATGATGCGCAACTTCACTCCCGACGTCCATGGCGAGGTCCAGCTTTGCAACCCCGACACCATGCAGCGCGGTACAGATGGGCCCAACAACATGCTGAATGGACCCCACAGAATTGGCATCACGTTCTCTTCACCGATGAGTGTCGCATATGCCTTCAACCAGACAATCGTCGGAGACGTGTTTGGAGGCACCCTGGTCAGGCTGAACGTCTTAGACACACTGTCCAGCGAGTGCAGCAAGGTGGTGGTTCCCTGATGTTTTGGGGTGGCATTATGTGGGGCCGACGTACGCCACTGGTGGTCATGGAAGGCTCCGAAACGGCTTTACGATACCTGAATGACATCCTCCGACCCATAGTGCACCCATATCGGCAGAATATTGGAGAGGCATTTGTCTTCATGGACGACAATTCTCGACCTCATCGTGCACATCTTGTGAATGCGTTCCTTCAAGATAACGACATCGCTCGACTACAGTGGCCAGCATGTTCGCCAGACATGAACCCTATCGAACATGCCTGGGATATGTTGAAAAGGGCTGTTTATGGACGTCTTGACCCACCAACCACTCTGAGAGATTTACGCCGAATTGTCGTTGAGGAGTGGGACAATTTGGACCAACAGTGTCTTGATGAACTTGTGGATAGTATGCCACGACGAATACAGGCATGCATCAATGCAAGAGGACGTGCTACTGAGTATTAGAGGTAGTGGTGTGTACTGCAATCTGGACCACAAATGCTGAAAGTCTAGCTGTATGATGGTACAACATGCAATGTGTGGGTCTCATGAGCAATAAAACGAGCTGAAATGTTGTTTGTGTTGATCTCTATTCCCTTTGTATTTAAAGGTTCCGGAACTCTTGGAACCGAGGTATGCAAAACTTTTTTTGATGTGTGTATATAAAAATGAGATAGTGTGTGTCTGTCTGTCTGTCTGTCTGTCTGTTACTCAATAACTCAAAAAACACTGGTCCGATTTAAATGAAATTATGCATGGATGTAGCTGATTTACCGGGTTTACATATAGGATAATTTGATTTCGAAATTTTGCACTATTTAAACATGGCGACCTTTTTAGTGACGTCATTAGACCCTTTGGTTTCAAAATTTTATATTTCCATGTCAAATAAAAAGAGAACGGTAGGAAATAGCAAACTTTTGATGGCACATTCGATATTTGAAATTTAATTTCCTATCCGAAAGGTCCTTATCACTTTTCGTGTATCTCCAACAGTTAGCGAGTAAAACCGACATTTGTCACGCCACTAAACCCTTTGGTTTCAAAATTTCATTTTTAGCCTACTTTTCACATTTTGCAAAAATGAGGAAAAAGTAGTCTTATGAGATCGGGCAAATGTGTGTCTGTCTGTCTGTCTGTCCTTCTGTCTGTCTGGCTGTGTGTGTGTCCCCCCCTATCAACTCCTAAACGGCTGCAGCAATCAAAACCAAATTTAGTATGAGAAAAGATGTGCACCGGAATAGCTCACGTCCATATTTGAAAATGATGTCAGTGCTACCAACTGCTGAAAACACGCACTAGAAATTTGAGCTCCATGTTGGATATCCTGCAAGGTATGCATAGGAGCTATTCCAAAATTGGCACACATGTAGATAATAGTATTTCAGTTTAATTTCCAGGAGGCCAACCATGACAGTGTTGCCAAAATAATTTTAAGCCTTCTGATAGGTCCAATGTTTAAATGCATATAACTTCTACACTATCAACTGGATTTCAACCAAATTTTGTATGTAATATCTGTACATAAACAGATATGACTGAGCGTATTCTTAAGAGCCTCCAGGGCTGCCAACTGTTAATAATTGCTCTCTCTATTTTTTTATCCAAATACCAATATATCAAAATGTGTGCAAGCCGACAGCTTTAAACTATGCACACGTATAGTACCTGACATGTTTGATTAATTTTCGAGTAACTTATATACGTCAGTTCTACCAACATGATTCAAAGCCTGCTGATAAGGCCAATTTTTAAATACATGTAACTTCTATACTATCAGTAGGATTTCATCCAAATTTCGCATGTGCTATGTGTAACATATCAGATATGACTTTAAGTATTCTTCAGTGCAATCAGGGCTGCCAACTGTTAATAAATGCTGTCTATATGTTTTACCCTAATATCAATATATCAGAAAGTATGCAAGCCAACAGCTCTATACTTTGCACACGTATAGCACCTGACATTCTAGATTAATTTGGAGTAATTAATACAAGGCAGTGCTGCCTACATGATTCTATGCCTGCTGATATGTCCAATTTTAAAATACATGTAACTTCTATACTAACAAATGGATTTCATCCAAAATTGGCACAACAAGATATCATAATATTTCAGATTATTTCTGACCAGCACACGCATGGTATTGTTGGCAACATGCTTTTACGCTTGCTGATAGATCCAGAGTCTAACTGCAAGTAACGTCCAATGGACTTCAACCAAATTTTGTATTCTGTACCTTAAGAGATGGAACTAAGAATATATTCAGTCACCAGGGCTGCCAACTGTAGTGCTCTATTAGGCTACATTATACCAGGTATATTTTGAACTAATTAGATATTTCGATATTACCAACTTAATTTCGTCATTATTCTAGATAGGTTCATATTCTGTAGAATAATCATTGGCATGAAAAGTAGGCTGTATAGTTCTTAACGGAACTTCTTGTTCCTTTTCAAATAAAAAGAGAACGCTAAGAAATAGCAAACTTTTGATGGCATACATGAGCTTTAACATTTAATTTTCTATCCGAAAGGTCCTTATCACTTTTCGTATATCTCCTACGGTTAGCGTGTAAAACCAAAATCTGTGCAATAAAACACGGTCAACACCGATCGGTGCAGTATATCTCTCTATATATAACAATGAAAATGTGAGTGTTTTTCTCTGAATTTCTACGGAAATTTGAGTTGTTTACACGTTTCAGACTGTTTTATGATGGATGCGCGCGAAAATATTTTTTTTTGTCTGTTCGTTTTTTTGTTTGTCTGTGGACAAATTTGTTCCCCTTATAACTCGAGAACGGCTGGGTGTATCAACGTAAAATTTGGTACAAATATCCATCAGAGGCACGACACTAATCATTGATGTAACTCTTCTCCGTACCTCTCATAAAAGGGGGCCTACCCCCTTAAAATACATGCTGAAAGACGAGACAAAACTCATTTTCAGCCCCTCAATGTGAGAGACAAAACTCGGGTCCCCGAAAACCACATTTCAGGACCGAAGACCAACCGTTTTTGAGATATTCCCAGAAAACTAATTTAATTTAATAAACTAATGAACGAATGCAAGCCAGTAACCATGCCAACGGATTCTCAGAGGTCCCATCTATTGCTGTAAGACGCAACGCAATTCCATTAATTACATTAGTGTGAAAGTTTGCAAACGGCTAGAAGGTTATCACGGAACCAAAGCCGTAAAATTCATCAATACGTTTAACGCGCTTAAGGGTACTCTAGAATTTTTTCACGCGATATACACCTGCGGGTGTGGTACGGCAGGTCTATTATGTTCCTATCCCCATATTATTCATTCATTCATTCATTCATTTCGTATAGGCCATCTATGGACCGCGTCATTCCAACCGTCTCCTACTGACTTTGATGTTTGCCCTGTACGCCCGCATTCGTTCTCGGGGGACTTCCTTCCGTTCCTGGGTCCAAATCTTTCCCGTTTTCTGCTTCGGTTTTTCTTGGAAACCTTTACAAGCATGAAGTTTCCCATTGAGTGGGACGCACTCCTGAATGTCTGTTGGTGTAATCCCCACTTCTTTCAGATCTTTATCCAGTTCTATGAACCAGGCCCATTTTGTTTTCCTCTCCTGAAAGTAAGTTATGTTGCGGTTCGTCAGTCTCGCTGGGCTCATTCGTTTCACATGCCCAACAAATGGTAACCTTCTCTTCCGGATGACGATGCTTATCTTCTCCACATGAGTATATAGGTCATGGTTATGCCATCTTCTGTATTCCCCATTGTCTTTGATGGAACCCAATATCTTTCTCAAAATTTTTCTTTCTTTGGCCTCCAGTTTCTCGACCAAGCCTTCTTTGTTCATATGAGGCATTCAGAAGCATGCAAGACTTCCGGACGGATGACACTGCAGTAATGTTTTAGTTTTGTGTTGAAGGATATTGACCTTCTCTTATAGATGTCCTTAGTTAAATGGTAGGGCCATTTCCATTTTGCTCAAGCGCGATGTGAATGCTTGTTTCTCTGATAATATCCCTTCCCTGACCCGTCCTGAAAAGAAGTACATGGCCATTGGCTGAATAAAAAATAATAAAAAAATAGGTGTTATAATTTCACCCTATATTATATTATTATTATTATTATATTATGGCGTACAACGACGAGACGAAGCCCCTCGGTGCCAGCAACAAAACTCGGGGGCCCTAAAGGGTCATCGAAAACTACAATATAAGGCTCTAAATCCAACAGTTTCTGAAATATTCGAAGAAAACTAATTTAATGTAATTAAAAAAATTAATGAAGGAATGCAAATCGGTAACCATGAGAACATTATCTCAAGGGGTGGCATACAACTTTCCATCTATTTCTGTAAGAAGCAATGACACTCCATTTATTACATTTCTGTGAAAGTTTGCAAATGGCTATAAGGTTATCACGGAACTAACGTAGACCGTATAATTCATCAATGCAATTAAGTGGGTGAAGGGGTAACCTAGATTTTTTTCATGCAATTTTCACGTTCGAAATATAGTACAGAAGGTCTATTATATCTCCAAACAGCAACATTATTTTCAAAAATTCCTGAATTGAGCTAGCATTTTTTTCGGCTTTTAGGAATTTGGGCAATTTGAGTCTAGAGAACCTGAATTTTCATGCACCACAAGCCTTTATAATTTATGAAAGGGGTCTTCCTGTGTATGGGCATCTAGCACAACGTAGAGGGTCAGTTTTTATGTGACGTGTATTGCGTTTCGTCTACAAGACTTTCAATTGTATTTCACGTCAGGAAGTACACGTTAGGTGAATTTAGTCTCAGAGCACATTTTAACTAATTTATTTTTTGTCGACATACGGGTTCATCATAAGGATGATTTTGTTTGATACTGTGTGGTAGATATACCCATATTTGGATATCTGGGTAATATGTTGTAGACAAGAGAATTGTCTGTCTGTCCTTCAGTGTATCTTTATGTACGCCTATACCTCGTGTTCGGTTGCTTGGTGCATCTTAAAATTAGGTATTGTAACCATGAGAGTCAATACACCAATCATTTATAAAAGTCTTCACCGTACTTTTCATACAGTAGAAGGGTGACTATAGAGAAATACTTCCCAATATATGCTAAAATATGCGAAATATAAAAATTATCCTACAAGGACGACCAAAGCATATGTTGCGCTTCTCCATGTGAGACAGGAAATTCGGGAATCTATAAAGGGTCTCCGAAAACTACATTTTAAGGGCCTTAAATTAACAGTGTTGTGATTTTCCCAGTAAACTAACTTCGTTCTGATAAACTTGATGGAATGACAAACCGCTAACCATTGCACAGTAGCTCAATTGATAATGTCTGGTGTTAACTACGAACACCGTTCGAAAAACGGGTACTTCTGCTAGTACTAATATATAAAAATGAGATGGTGTGTGTCTGTCTGTCTGTCTGTTACTCAATAACTCAAAAACCACTGGTCTGATTTAAATGAAATTTTGCATGGATGTAGCCGATTTACCAGGTTTACATATAGGATCATTTGATTTCGAAATTTTGCACTATTAAAAATGGCGACCATTTTAATGACGTCATTAGACCCTTTGGTTTCAAAATGTCATATTTCTATATCAAATAAAAAGAGAACGGTAGGAAATAGAAAACTTTTGATGGCACATGAGAGCTTTGAAATTTAATTTCCTATCCGAAAGGTTCTTATCACTTTTCGTGTATCTCCAACAGTTCGCGAGTAAAACCGACATTTGTCACGTCACTACACCCTTTGGTTTCAAAATTTCATATTTCCTTTCCAAATAAAAAGAGAACGCTGAGAAATAGCAAACTTTTGAAGGTATACATGAGCTTTAACATTTAATTTTCTATCCGAAAGGTCCTTATCACTTTTCGTATATCTCCATCGGTTAGCGAGTAAAACCAAAATCTGTGCAATAAAACACGGTCAACACCGAGCGGTGCAGTATATCTCTCTATATATAAAAATGAAAATTTAAGTGTTTTTCTCTGAATTTCTACGGAAATTTGAGTTGTTTACACGTTTCAGACTGTTTTATGATGGATGCGCAAGAAAATATTTTTTTTTGTCTGTCTGTTCGTTTTTTTGTTTGTCTGTGGACAAATTTGTTCCCTTATAACTCGAGAACGGCTGGGTGTATCAACGTAAAATTTGGTACAAATATCAATCAGAGGCACGACACTAATATTGATGTAACTCTTCTCCGTACCTCTCATAAAAGGGGGCCTACCCCCTTAAAATACATGCTGAAGGACCTGACAAAACTCATTTTCAGCCCCTCAATGTGAGAGACAAAACTCGGGTCCCCGAAAACCACATTTCAGGACCGAAGACTAACCGTTTTTGAGATATTCCCAGAAAACTAATTTAATTTAATAAACTAATGAACGAATGCAAGCCAGTAACCATGCCAACGGATTCTCAGAGGTCCCATCTATTGCTGTAAGACGCAATGCAATTCCATTAATTACATTAGTGTGAAAGTTTGCAAACGGCTAGAAGGTTATCACGGAACCAAAGCCGTAAAATTCATCAATACGTTTAACGCGCTTAAGGGGATCAAGGGGTACTCTAGAATTTTTTCACGCGATTTACACCTGCGGGTGTGGTACGGCAGGTCTATTATATTCCTATCCCCATATTATTCATTCATTCATTCATGCATTTCGTATGGGCCATCTATGGACCGCGTCATTCCAACCGTCTCCTACTGACTTTGATGTTTGCCCTGTACGCCCGCATTCGTTCTCGGTGGACTTCCTTCCGTTCCTGGGTCCAAATCTTTCCCGTTTTCTGCTTCGGTTTTTCTTGGAAACCTTTACAAGCTTGAAGTTTCCCTTTGAGTGGGTCGCACTCCTGAATGTCTGTTGGTGTAATCCCTACTTCTTTCAGATCTTTATCCAGTTCTATGAACCAGGCCCATTTTGTTTTCCTCTCCTGAAAGTAAGTTATGTTGCGGTTGGTCAGTCTCGCTGGGCTCATTCGTTTCACATGCCCAACAAATGGTAACCTTCTCTTCCGGATGACGTTGCTTATCTTCTCCACATGAGTATATAGGTCATGGTTATGCCATCTTCTGTATTCCCCATTGTCTTTGATGGAACCCAATATCTTTCTCAAAATGTTTCTTTCTTTGGCCTCCAGTTTCTCGACCAAGCCTTCTTTGTTCATCATGAGGCATTCAGAAGCATGCAAGACTTCCGGACGTATGACACTGCAGTAATGTTTTAGTTTTGCGTTGAAGGATATTGACCTTCTCTTATAGATGTCCTTAGTTAAATGGTAGGGCCATTTCCATTTTGCTCAAGCGCGATGTGAATGCTTCTTTCTCTGATAATATCCCTTCCCTGACCCGTCCTGAAAAGAAAAGTACATGGCCATTGGCTGAATAAAAAATAATAAAAAATAGGTGTTATAATTTCTCCCTATATTATATTATTATTAGTATTATATTATGGCGTACAACGACGAGACAAATCCCCTCGGTGCCAGCAACAAAACTCGGGGGCCCTAAAGGGTCATCGAAAACTACATTATAAGGCTCTAAATCCAACAGTTTCTGAAATATTCGAAGAAAACTAATTTAATTTAATTTAAAAAAATTAATGAAGGAATGCAAATCGGTAACCATGAGAACATTATCTCAAGGGGTGGCATACAACTTTATATCTATTTCTGTAAGAAGCAATGACACTCCATTTATTACATTTCTGTGAAAGTTTGCAAATGGCTATAAGGTTATCACGGAACTAACGTAGACCGTATAATTCATCAATGCAATTAAGTGGGTGAAGGGGTAACCTAGATTTTTTTCATGCAATTTTCACGTTCGACATATAGTACAGAAGGTCTATTATATCTCCAAACAGCAACATTATTTTCAAAAATTCCTGAATTGAGCTAGCATTTTTTTCGGCTTTTAGGAATTTGGGCAATTTGAGTCTAGAGAACCTGAATTTTCATGCACCACAAGCCTTTATAATTTATGAAAGGGGTCTTCCTGTGTATGGGCATCTAGCACAACGTAGAGGGTCAGTTTTTATGTGACGTGTATTGCGTTTCGTCTACAAGACTTTCAATTGTATTTCACGTCAGGAAGTACACGTTAGGTGAATTTAGTCTCAGAGCACATTTTAAGTAATTTATTTTTTGTCGACATACGGGTTCATCATAAGGATGATTTTGTTTGATACTGTGTGGTAGATATACCCATATTTGGATATCTGGGTAATATGTTGTAGACAAGAGAATTGTCTGTCTGTCCTTCAGTGTATCTTTATGTACGCCTATACCTCGTGTTCGGATGCTTGGTGCATCTTAAAATTAGGTATTGTAACCATGAGAGTCAATACACCAATCATTTATAAAAGTCTTCACCGTACTTTTCATACAGTAGAAGGGTGACTATAGAGAAATACTTCCCAATATATGCTAAAATATGCGAAATATAAAAATTATCCTACAAGGACGACCAAAGCATATGTTGCGCTTCTCCATGTGAGACAGGAAATTCGGGAATCTATAAAGGGTCTCCGAAAACTACATTTTAAGGGCCTTAAATTAACAGTGTTGTGATTTTCCCAGTAAACTAACTTCGTTCTGATAAACTTGATGGAATGACAAACCGCTAACCATTGCACAGTAGCTCAATTGATAATGTCTGGTGTTAACTACGAACACCGTTCGAAAAACGGGTACTTCTGCTAGTACTAATATATAAAAATGAGATGGTGTGTGTCTGTCTGTCTGTCTGTTACTCAATAACTCAAAAACCACTGGTCTGATTTAAATGAAATTTTGCATGGATGTAGCCGATTTACCAGGTTTACATATAGGATCATTTGATTTCGAAATTTTGCACTATTAAAAATGGCGACCATTTTAATGACGTCATTAGACCCTTTGGTTTCAAAATTTCATATTTCTATATCAAATAAAAAGAGAACGGTAGGAAATAGAAAACTTTTGATGGCACATGAGAGCTTTGAAATTTAATTTCCTATCCGAAAGGTTCTTATCACTTTTCGTGTATCTCCAACAGTTCGCGAGTAAAACCGACATTTGTCACGTCACTACACCCTTTGGTTTCAAAATTTCATATTTCCTTTCCAAATAAAAAGAGAACGCTGAGAAATAGCAAACTTTTGAAGGTATACATGAGCTTTAACATTTAATTTTCTATCCGAAAGGTCCTTATCACTTTTCGTATATCTCCATCGGTTAGCGAGTAAAACCAAAATCTGTGCAATAAAACACGGTCAACACCGAGCGGTGCAGTATATCTCTCTATATATAAAAATGAAAATTTAAGTGTTTTTCTCTGAATTTCTACGGAAATTTGAGTTGTTTACACGTTTCAGACTGTTTTATGATGGATGCGCAAGAAAATATTTTTTTTTGTCTGTCTGTTCGTTTTTTTGTTTGTCTGTGGACAAATTTGTTCCCTTATAACTCGAGAACGGCTGGGTGTATCAACGTAAAATTTGGTACAAATATCAATCAGAGGCACGACACTAATATTGATGTAACTCTTCTCCGTACCTCTCATAAAAGGGGGCCTACCCCCTTAAAATACATGCTGAAGGACCTGACAAAACTCATTTTCAGCCCCTCAATGTGAGAGACAAAACTCGGGTCCCCGAAAACCACATTTCAGGACCGAAGACTAACCGTTTTTGAGATATTCCCAGAAAACTAATTTAATTTAATAAACTAATGAACGAATGCAAGCCAGTAACCATGCCAACGGATTCTCAGAGGTCCCATCTATTGCTGTAAGACGCAATGCAATTCCATTAATTACATTAGTGTGAAAATTTGCAAACGGCTAGAAGGTTATCACGGAACCAAAGCCGTAAAATTCATCAATACGTTTAACGCGCTTAAGGGGATCAAGGGGTACTCTAGAATTTTTTCACGCGATTTACACCTGCGGGTGTGGTACGGCAGGTCTATTATATTCCTATCCCCATATTATTCATTCATTCATTCATGCATTTCGTATGGGCCATCTATGGACCGCGTCATTCCAACCGTCTCCTACTGACTTTGATGTTTGCCCTGTACGCCCGCATTCGTTCTCGGTGGACTTCCTTCCGTTCCTGGGTCCAAATCTTTCCCGTTTTCTGCTTCGGTTTTTCTTGGAAACCTTTACAAGCTTGAAGTTTCCCTTTGAGTGGGTCGCACTCCTGAATGTCTGTTGGTGTAATCCCTACTTCTTTCAGATCTTTATCCAGTTCTATGAACCAGGCCCATTTTGTTTTCCTCTCCTGAAAGTAAGTTATGTTGCGGTTGGTCAGTCTCGCTGGGCTCATTCGTTTCACATGCCCAACAAATGGTAACCTTCTCTTCCGGATGACGTTGCTTATCTTCTCCACATGAGTATATAGGTCATGGTTATGCCATCTTCTGTATTCCCCATTGTCTTTGATGGAACCCAATATCTTTCTCAAAATGTTTCTTTCTTTGGCCTCCAGTTTCTCGACCAAGCCTTCTTTGTTCATCATGAGGCATTCAGAAGCATGCAAGACTTCCGGACGTATGACACTGCAGTAATGTTTTAGTTTTGCGTTGAAGGATATTGACCTCTTATAGATGTCCTTAGTTAAATGGTAGGGCCATTTCCATTTTGCTCAAGCGCGATGTGAATGCTTCTTTCTCTGATAATATCCCTTCCCTGACCCGTCCTGAAAAGAAAAGTACATGGCCATTGGCTGAATAAAAAATAATAAAAAATAGGTGTTATAATTTCTCCCTATATTATATTATTATTAGTATTATATTATGGCGTACAACGACGAGACAAATCCCCTCGGTGCCAGCAACAAAACTCGGGGGCCCTAAAGGGTCATCGAAAACTACATTATAAGGCTCTAAATCCAACAGTTTCTGAAATATTCGAAGAAAACTAATTTAATTTAATTTAAAAAAATTAATGAAGGAATGCAAATCGTTAACCATGAGAACATTATCTCAAGGGGTGGCATACAACTTTATATCTATTTCTGTAAGAAGCAATGACACTCCATTTATTACATTTCTGTGAAAGTTTGCAAATGGCTATAAGGTTATCACGGAACTAACGTAGACCGTATAATTCATCAATGCAATTAAGTGGGTGAAGGGGTAACCTAGATTTTTTTCATGCAATTTTCACGTTCGACATATAGTACAGAAGGTCTATTATATCTCCAAACAGCAACATTATTTTCAAAAATTCCTGAATTGAGCTAGCATTTTTTTCGGCTTTTAGGAATTTGGGCAATTTGAGTCTAGAGAACCTGAATTTTCATGCACCACAAGCCTTTATAATTTATGAAAGGGGTCTTCCTGTGTATGGGCATCTAGCACAACGTAGAGGGTCAGTTTTTATGTGACGTGTATTGCGTTTCGTCTACAAGACTTTCAATTGTATTTCACGTCAGGAAGTACACGTTAGGTGAATTTAGTCTGAGAGCACATTTTAACTAATTTATTTTTTTGTCGACAAACGGGTTCATCATAAGGATGATTTTATTTGATACTGTGTGGTAGATATACCCATATTTGGATATCTGGGTGATATGTTGTAGACAATAGAATTGTCTGTCTGTCCTTCAGTGTATCTTTATGTACGCCTATACCTCGTGTTCGGATGCTTGGTGCATCTAAAATTAGGTATGGTAACCATGAGAGTCAATACATCAATCATTTATAAAACTCTTCACCGTACTTTTCATACAGTAGAAGGGTGACTATAGAGAAATACTTCTCAATATATGCTAAAATATGCGAAATATAAAAATTATCCTACAAGGACGACCAAAGCATATGTTGCGCTTCTCCATGTGAGACAGAAACTTCGGGAATCTATAAAGGGTCTCCGAAAAATACATTTTAAGGGCCTTAAATTAACAGTGTGTGTGATATTCCCAGTAAACTAGCTTCGTTCTGATAAACTTGATGGAATGGCAAACCGCTAACCATTGCACAGTAGCTCAATTGATAATGTCTGGTGTTAACTACGAACACCGTTCGAAGAACGGGTACTTCTGCTAGTTATATATAAAATCTACTTATATATACTAACCATCACCGTCGGGCTGCTTGCGGGCCAAAGACACTGATGATAGCACTGGATCTCAAGATGTTCAGAGCAAGTCATTGAAGAGACACCGGGTGAGTTAGCCGAGGTCGTTGCGGCATGACTGTTGGCAGTCGCTCACATCCGGGAGGCGAGGAGGTTCGAATCCCCCCATCGGCAACCTTGAAGATGGTCTTCTGTGGTTTCCCATCTTCCTTCCAGGCAAATGCCGGGGTTGGTCCCTAACTATAGGCCACAGCCGCTACCTTCCAACTCCTCGACCCTCCCATCCAACATTCCTCCCCAACGGTACTTGTAGCTCGCCCATTGGGTGTCCGTCTCGAAGCAGCTACAAACCTGGCGAGCCGAACATGTCCTCGGACACTCCCGGCACTAAAAGCCATACGCTAAAAAAAAAAAAAATTGAAGAGACAAAGCCCTACGTGTTATACTTGCAGTATCAAGGAGGACAGACTTTCGATTTAACTGCATATGGTTGCTTTTCAAGCAACGGCTCCCCTTTGCATTTTTTCAGTCCTTTGTTACTAAACCATTCACAGGGACAATAAATGGGATGACGGAAACTTCCTTTAATTCGTATGTGATTGAGTTCAGTGGCAAGTGGTTGGTATTGTTATTAACAAGAAAAGTACATCCGCCTGCATCAATATTATAAAGAAAAAAATAATTATTAAACTTGTTTTCAGTACATGTTTCGAGGATTAATTACATTTTAACCCCTTCATCAGCTATTGAATAACACAAAACAAAGCGTAGCACAGTAATAAGATACGTGTTTAAATCTAATATGGTGCACCTTAAAATTTAGGTTATAAGAAGAGAATAATATGAAATGAAATAGAAGGTGACGGTGATCAGCTTGCAGGTGCTTGTGACAAATAACAGTTCCGCATTGAAGCTTGAAACGGTAGATATGGAACACCAATACTTCACCAATCCGTGCAGATCTATAATAAATGAAGAGCCTGTATCCAATTTTAGCCTTTTCAAAACAAGGCGGCTTCAAGAAAATCGATGTGATGGAATGTGATCTCTTGGCAAAGAGAGGTTAGTTGGAAGCATAAGGTGTCTAAAAAGAAAGCAATAGACAAGAACAGATAAAATTACACCAGTGACAAAGATGAAAAATATATTAAAATCAAAATGCAAATCTAATTTAAATAACATTAAAAGAATATAAATCAAATAAATACGTTAACTTACATGAGGTTAGGACAATGTTACATTCAGAAAATGATTTGTCTATTGTTTAAAATTTTATGGGTGTAGCAAAGTCCAAAACTCAAAAAGATGGTAGTAAGAATATTTGTATATAGGTTTATGTAGATATATGTTCTTTAATAGCTGTTTTTTTTTTCAAATTTCATGAAGGCCCTATGTGATAACTTAATGTTTTAATGTGCCATACACTAAATAAATAAACAAATCTACACAATTCAACCAAATATTGGAATTGAATAGATTTTCCATACCTCCACCGGGTGAGCCGAAATATATAATCAGCGTACAATAAATGGTGCATGATTTAGTGGGAGAGTGGTGTAGTTACATATACCAGGTGAATAAGCTGCCCCTGATACTATTGTTGTATGCAGCCCAACTGGCGTTGTTATCAGGCAGGCTGATGTTTCTCTGCCTGCACCCCTTATGGTACCAATGCACTGCAAGAATATCCTGCAAACGATGCTGAACACTAGTATTTTCCCTCGATTTGACTACAGACAGATACGAGGGAAAAATAATAGTTTTCATTATCGTTTGCGAGATATGCTTGCAGTGCATTGGTACCATACGGAATGCAAGCAGAGAAATATTGACCTTCCTAACAATACGTGTTAGATGGGCTGCATAAAACAATATTTTTAAGGGCAGATGATTCACACGGTATAGCAGATCAATCGTACTACTACCCTACCAGCGAATTGTTACCGGTGGCGGGAATCGGAACGAATGCGCTCCGCCCGGCCACACGCCTGCGAGAGACGTGCAGTTGTCGCCAGCGAACCTCATCGCTTGTCATTTGAGTGCATGATTGGTGCTGGGTCGTGCGCTGTGCGGTGTGTTCTCATTGTAGGGCTATGCCTGTACAAGCATTCTCCGTCTTGCCCCGCAGCCGCTTGCTGCAGTCAATACGAGGCGAGATGACGTAATGTTTACAGAACAGCCCCGCTCCACGTCTAGCGGTAACAATTCCCTGGTAGGGTAGTACCTACAATTCTGTACCTCAGAACCAGACCAACGTAAGTCCAAAAATTACGATTTTCAGGTTATTACATCATTGTATGTAGAATTTGATTCTACATTAAGCCATTACAACTTAAGTCCGGTGAAACATCACGTTTAGTATTTACTAAGGGTTGTAAGAACGTAAGTCCCAACCTATGATTGAGCCAGACAAACTTAAATCCACTTACGTTATTGTGGTTCTGAAATGTTAAGAATACATTAGAACGCAAGTCCCATTAACACACCTTGTCATAGTGCTAAGTCCTAAACCTGGTTTTATAAGCACAGCCAATATAACGCATGTCCAGTCTTAAGTCCTAGAACGATTTTATAAGTACAGCCAATATAACGCAAGTCCAGTCTTAAGTCCTAAAACGATTTCGTAAGTACAGCCAAAAAACGTAAGTCCAGTCCTGACTGAATATTGCGTTAATTCTAAAGGAAATACCAATAAAAGGGTTAAGTATATACAACTTTAATAATGTCAATAGCTTTTTTCTGCCTAATTCAAGTGTTAGCTATGCATTCAGACATAGCGTTCATTTTCTACAGTTTTTATGCTCTCCTGAAAAGTTGGCATAATGTGACTTACGTTAGTCTGGTTCTGAGGTACAGAATTTTGTGTTTACACTATGCTTTTCAGCATGGCCCAAGTAAAGAATTAAGGTCCGGGGTGGATCCGCACACTGCGAGAGGTTCTTCCAAATATTGATTTTATATATTCAATTTGTAAGAGACCGTACTCCGTAATCAGTCTGGCAACAGAGCTTGAAGTGCCATGTACAGTTAGGACAGGTTCCATCTCCTTCTCATCGCCTGTCTAGGTGATCTTCAACTGGATACCAGCTGGTAACACATTAATTACCATGTTTACATTTCTCAGAATTGTCTTCACACACAACGATTTTGTCACGTCTCTTCTTCTGGTTCCCGGGTTTACGTATAGCGGTAGATTTCCAAGCACTGTTGCCATTCTGGCGTGCATTTCTCCTGATTCCTCCTACACCATACACCTTTTACAACACATTATTCTCGTCTTTCCACACTCTCAGACCTGGTGAATCGTATGTTACCCGCTGCCTGGTTATACCCTCACCGACTGCCACGTGGTGTGGCGGCTAGGCTAGCGTTCTTGACTTTTGCCCCGGAGATCTGTGTTAGATTGCCATCACTGCCATGAAATTTTAATTCTGGTGTGGAGGCTGGAACGGGGTACACCCAGCCTCGTGAGGTAAAACTCAGTAGAGGTGGATTCAATTCCCACCTTAGCCATCCTGGAAGTGGTTATCCGTGGTCCCTACCTACTTCTACTCCAGGTAAATGCTTGGAATGTTCCTAACTTAAGGCCATGGCCACCACCTTCCCAATCTTCACCTGAATTACAAATACAAACACTAGTATATCCTTCACAATTACAGATTATCACACAAATTCCGTACACAATACACGGGTCTATATGACCGCGATGTCAGAGCCCCTAAAATAAGCACCATCACTGTTATCAGGTGATTTGTTTCACAGATCCCAGTAATTGGGTTTATTAGGTACTAGCTGAAGTACCCGTGCTTCGCCACGCGTCATAAATAAATTAAAATGTGAAGGTGACAGTTAAAACAGGGGATAGGCGAGGTGCTGCGCAGAGGGAGATTAAGGATGGAACATTTTGTCCAACTACACCGCTCGGCGTTGACCGTGTTAATAGCACAAATTTAGGTTTTACTCGCTAACGGTTGGAGATACCTTTCGGATAGAAAATGTAATTTTAAACCTCGTATATGCCATCAAATGTTTGCTATTTCTTAGCGTTCTCTTTTTATTTGAAATGGAAATATGAAAGTTTTAAACCAAAGGGTGTACTGACGTCACTAAAATGGTCGCCATCTTTAAATAATGCAAAGTATTGAAATCAAAAGTAACCTATATGTTAACCAGGTAAATCAGCTACTTCCATATAAAATTCATGTAAATCGGACCAGTGGTACTTGCGTGATTGAGTAATACACAGACACACACCATCTCATTTTTAGCCTCGCTTCGCTCACGTCATAGTCGTGTCATATTGTTATTCAATGAAATGCAGGTTTAACCCCGTTAACACCCCCTTTAGAACCTGAATATCCAAAAATCCCTCCTCAGTAGACGTTTTCGACACACAACAAACCCCCAAAATATCATTCTGCTAACATTAATAGTTTGGGTGGGTCGATGAGAGTGAACATCCAAAAATCCTTCCTTAGTGGACGTTTTTCTTCCAGAATTTCACCCCTCCCCATAGGCCCCTTAAATTGGATTTATGAAAAAAACGGTCGAACACCTATTTATTTTATTTATTTATTTATAAGCTGATTGATTTCCTCCGAGTTTCAAACTCATCGCCTATGTCGTTTAAGAGATACACGCTCCGTTAAGCATCTTTCAACCCCCACTTTTCATCCCTTTCACCTCATAATATACACTACATCGAAAAACCATTAGACATGTGTCAGCTTATTTTTAATGATTAGTATATATGCCAAGTATCACATCCCCAAAAGTAACCACTCGTGAGATATTGTTATTCAATGAAATGCACTTTTACCCCCCCCCCCTTAACACCTATTTAGAACCTGAATATTCAAAACTCTTTCCTTAGTGGACGTTTTCGACATACAACGAACATATCCCCAAAATATCATGTTTCTAACTTCAATAACTTTGGCTTGGCGATGATGAGTGGGTGAGTGAGTCAGGACATTTTCTTTCATTTATTTTTGATAATTTCACCCCTCCCCATGAACCCCTTAAATTGGATTTATGAAACAAACGGTCGAACACCTATTTACTTATTTAAAGCTGTTTTCGCCCTGAGTTTGATGAGTGAGTAAGTGAGTCAGTTAGGACACTTCTTTCCTGTTTTTTTCCCCAGAATTTCACCCCTCTCCAAGGGCCCCTTAAATTGGATTTATGAAAAAACGGTCGAACACCTATTTACTTGTATTTTAAGCTGTTTTTTCCCGCCGAATTTCAAACTTCTCGCCTATGTCGTTTAAGAGATACACGCTCCGTTAAGAATCCCTCAACCTCCAATTTTCACCCATTTCACCTCATAATATACACCACATCAATAAACCCTTAGATATATGTCTGATTATTTTTAATGATTAGTTTATATACCGAATATCACATCCCCAAAGAAACAACTCATGAGAAATCGTTATTCAATGAAATGCACGTTTACCCCCTTAACATCTCTTTAAAACCCGAATAAACAAAAATCATTCCTTAGTTGACGTTTTCGACATACAGCGAACATATTCCCAAAATTTCATTTTTCCAACTTTAATAGTTTTCGCTGGGCGTGATGAGTGAGTGAGTCAGACAGGACATTTTCTTTCAATTATTTTTACTAGAATTTCACCCCTCCCCATGGGCCCCTTAAATTGGATTGATGAAAAAACTCTTGAACACCTATTACCTTATTTTAAGCTGTCTTTTTCCTCCGAATTTGATGAGTGAGTTAGTCAGTCAGTTAGGACACTTTCTCTCCTTTTTCCCCCCAGACTTTCACCCCGCACCATTGCCCCTTAAATTAATTTATGAAAAAAAAGTCGAACACCGATTTACTTATTTATTTAGCTGTTTTTTTTCGCTGAGTTTCAAATTTTTCGCCTATGTCGTTTAAGAGATAGGCCTACACGCTCCGTTAGGAATCCTTCAACCCCCACTATTCACCCCTTTCACCTCATAATAATACACCACATCGAAAAACCCTTAGACACATGTCTGCTTCTTTTTAATGATTAGTTTATATGCCGAGTATCACATCCACAAATAAAACCACTCGTGAGATATTGTTATTCAATGAAACGCAGGTTTAACCCCCTTAAGACCCCTTTAGAGCCTGAATATCCATAAATCCTCCCTAAGTGCACGCTTTTGACATACAACGAACATATCCCCAAAATGCCATGTTTCCAACTTCAATATTTTTGGCTGGGCGATGAAGAGTGAGTGAATGAGTCGGGACATTTTCGTTCATTTGTTTTTCTTCAGAATTTCACCCCTCCCGATGAACCCCTTCAATTTGATTGATCAAAAAAACTGTCGAATAGCTATCTACTTACTTTAAAGCAGTTTTTTCCCCTGAGTTTTTTTAGTGAGTCAGTCAGTCAATCAGTTAGGACACTTTCTTTCCTGTTCCCCCCCCCCAGAATTTCACCCCTCCCCATGGGCCCCTTAAATTGGATTTATGAAAAAACGGTCAAACATATATTTACTTATTTTCTATGCTGATTTTTTTCCGCTGAGTTTCAAATTCCTCGCCTATGTCGTTTAAGAGTTACACGCTCCATTAGGAATCTCACAATCCCTACTTTTCACCCCTTTCACCTCATAATATACACTACATCGAGAAACCCTCAGAAATGTGTCTTCTTATTTTTTAATGATAGTTTATATGCCGTGTATTACATCCCCCAATGAAACCAATCGGGAGATATTGTTATTCAATGAAATGCAGGTTTAACCCCCTTAAGACCCCTTTAGAACCTGAATATCCAAAAATCCTCCCTTAGTAGACGGTTTTGACATACAATGAACATATCCCCAAACTGTCATGTTTCTAACTTCCATAATTTTGGCTGGGCGATGATGAGTGAGTGAGTTAGTCAGAACATTTTCTTTCAATTTTCTTTTTTCAGAATTTCACCCCTCCCCATGAACCCCTTAAATTTGATTTATGAAAAAAAACTGTCGAACAGCTATTTACTTACTTTAAAGCAGTTTTTCCCCCTGAGTTTGATTAGTGAGTCAGTCAGTCAATCAGTTAGGACACTTTCTTTCCTGCCCCCCCCCCTCAGGATTTCACCCCTCCCCATGGGCCCCTTAAATTGGATTTATGAAAAACAAAACGGTCAAACACATATTTACTTACTTTTATGCTGATTCTTTTCCGCTGAGTTTCAAACTCCTCGCCTATGTCGTTTAAGAGATGCACGCTCCGTTAGGAATCTTTCAATCCCCACTTTTCACCCCCTTTCACCTCATAATATACGCCACATCGAAAAACCCTCAGACTCGTGTCTTCTTATGATGAGTTTATGTGCCGAATATCACATCCCCCAATGAAACCAATCGGGAGATATTGCTATTCAATGAAATGCAGGTCCACCCCCTTAACACCCCTTTAGAACCTGAATATACAAAAATCCTCTCTTAGTGGGCATTTGTGGCCCTTGTAGAAGCAGCATACCAAATTTCATTCCAATCCGTTCGGTGGTTTCTGAGATTTCGTGATGAATGAATGAGTGAGTGAGTGAGTGAGTGAGTGGTATTTGACAAATATATAGTAGAAAGAAGATAGTGTCAAGTCTTTGTTATGCTAAACTCGGTTGACAGTGCTGTGTGAGTAGGTGAGTAACTAACGGGATTTCAAGTAAAGATGCTCATTTTCTATACCGGTAGTGCAGAGCGCAACTGGCATCCAGTCGGGCGTGTCTCGACTTGAGCTATGTTGCCATGGAAACTATCTGCCTTGCCATTCCTTCATGAGTATATTTTATGATTTGATTAGCCTGTGCTTGAGTGCAAAAGGGCCGAAATCAGAAGAATGAGAAAGACTATCGAAAATTCATGTAGCCAGCGGTTCCTTCTGGGTCCTAAACTATGTGTATGCAAAATTTGGTTGAGATTGGTGGAACGGTGTAGATTTGTATACGGAACCAACCCACCCACCCACCCACATACATACATACATACAGACTTTCACTTTTATATATAAGATGACCGACTTAAAATTTGCAATATAAACTGTCAGTAAGGCAACACTGATAATACATTGGCTTCAAAGTTCACCATAGTGTTTGTAAGTTCTTCAATAGGCTAACTGACAGTGTGGCCCAGCGGTAACGCTGTCACCTGCTTTACTCAAGATACCGGGATTGAATCCCGGCGCAGTCAGTTGGCATTTGAGGGTGTTTAAATGTGAAGAAGCCATATCAGTAGATTTACTGGCACGGGCCAGAATTCTGGCATCCCGGCATCTCTAAAAGCTGTAGTTAAAAGGAGAGTAAAACCAATAACGTTCTTCTTCTTCTTCTTATTATTATTATTCAATAAACACGAAAGCAATGTTCATGGGTGTAAAGCCGCACCTATTAGCTGCTTTATTTATATACAATGCATTTTTCTTTTTAAGTATAGCGACAATTCTTGGCAGGGTTATAAAATTAATCCTGTGAGTTTGGGATAAAATTCCACCATTGGTTTAATCACCCGAGCCTAGAAGTGTCGTGTCCCAAGCGGTGGATGCGGTGTAGAGGGTTTTGTGTCGTGGTAACATCACCACGGAAGCGCTCCCCTCCAGGAAGCTTGTTTATGGTCACTGCTCACAGTCCTCACATGGCGGACATTGTGAAGTCCTAAATTTATATTGTAACGTTATTCAACTGAAGCTATTCATAGGGCCGGAGTCAATGTTTTGACCCTCCTAGACAATTGTGGTGATGATCACGAAAAGGTTTGACCCCAATACATTCATACCTCAATCATAACATCAAAACAGTTGATATTGTACATCACTTCATATTATTTTCCTACAACAATGTCATTTGTAACAGCGTAAAATATTAAATTTAAATCTAAATCGATAATAATAATGATAATACTAATAAGAATATAAACTCTAAAATTATAGAAATTGTAAAGCAAGAACGGAAAACTCTCTGGAAAATGTATGTATGGTCTTGGGAGAGAAAATGGTATGTGAATTAAGAGGAAAACTCTGTCTGTTAGCTAGTCAGCTCAGAGGCCGGTTGGATGCTGAAAAATTACTACCGCAATTTAGATCGGTAGATACCCACATAAAAAATTAAGGCAGCACTATAATGAGGCATACTAGGCAAGGTGAGGAGTGTGATAATTTGCCATTGCTTCGTCACTAAGTAGATCAAAGCACTCACCCTATGAGTAGAACTTTTCACAGTACATTCAGGCACTGGCTGTGCCTTTTTTTATTTTATTTTTATTTTGGAAACTTGTTTATTGTCTTGATATATTTAAGGTTCACAGGTGATTGTGAGGTGGTAGATGAATAGCAATCGTGGATATTGATGAGTTTATCACAGTTATACTAGTCTACTTAATGTTCAATGTTCAATCACTATCACAAAACACAAAACACTCACATGATGCGGGTGAGCTGCTGGGCATAGTCCCCCAGCCGGCGAGTTCTTGTAGTACAGCGAAGGCTCGTGAGGACACACTCACTTACCTCGGACAGCATTTCGAGTTCTGTATATGGCCCCGTAGTTTTCAGCACACAGTGCACATAGCAACCGAGGAGTAACACTACCGCACTGTTCAGTTGGGGCGGTTGAAGGCTAAATGTTGGGCGGATCACCCATTCAGGAGTGGTGTAGGTAGTAGAACTGTTCAACAAGCTATTCAGGACCCGGGTGAAGCGGTTCCAGGTCGATCGAATCGGATCACACCGCGTAAATCGGTGCAGGATTGTATCCTGATGGGAACATGAAGTGCATAAGGCTGTCTCCACCATGTGAATGCGATGGAGTCTGCTGTTTGTTGGTATAAGGTCATGGATTACTTTATACCAACTTTCCTTCGCTGCGCTGGGAAGAATGCGATTGGAGACATTCCTCCAGACTCGATTCCAGTTGACGATCAATGCGGATTGCATAATTCTGGGGGCAACATACTGTTGTGCCATGATAGAACGATACAGCTTTTTCGTTGAGATAGACCTGATGACGTTTTGTGGCACGTAGCTTAATTCAACTCTCAGATACCGGACATGAGGTGCATGATGATTGATATAATAAGCTGGTGGGTTCGAGCAGTCATGGGGACTACACCATCTCCGTAGGAAGTTATGTGACTCATCGGTCCCGAAGCCTGTAAGCAGTTGAAGGTGTCGTTTGGGGAATAAAGTTCTAGCTTTCTTTTCAACGTCGATGAGTCCCAGACATCCCTGGGATTTATGCAATGTTAATGTGCTGCGGGAAAGACGTAATAGAGCTCCTTGCCAAATAAACCATCCGACGGCGGAAATAATACGCGTACCCACCATTCTTGGCATAGGAAGAATTTGACTGAGATACCATATTTTACTTAAGCTGAACATATTCACGTACATTGTTCGTTGGTGTAAGAGGAAGGAGCGGTACTGCACTTGTTGCAAGGCACCACGCACAGAATGTAGGGCAACGTCCCAGTTCTTTTTAATCATTTGGTGTACACTATTCAAGAAAGATATGCCCAATATTTTGAGTTCTGTGGCGATCGTTACCCACGCCGGGAGAACCCCTTGGACGCGGTCCAATTTCCCAATCCACATCGCCTTTGTTTTTCGTCGGTTCTGCCGCGCACCAGAATATCACCCGTACTCATCAAGGTCCGTGAACAATTGCTGCATGTCAACGGTTCGATCCACCACAAGAGTGACATCATCCGCATATGCAAAAATACTGATCTCCGTGCCATTGAAAGATGTATGGAGATTACAAAGAAGGGGTTCCAGGGATAGAACAAAAAGAAGCATGGACATCGGACACCCTTGCCTGACTCCACGATGGATGAGGAGAGGTCGTGTGAAATACCCATTTACATTCACTTTTGAAGATCCACCATGAAGAATTTTGCTCACGAGGGCAATAAACCGCATATCGAAGCCAATAGCTTGAAGGGTCGCAAGGATGTATTTATGGTTTACCCTATCAAAGGCATGGTCAAAATCCAGTGACAATAACAGTTTCTTCTTATTGCCGACCAGCGACTCACTAATGACATCGCGAATAGCACATGTAGTGTTGACAATGCACCTGCCTGGTACCCCACCCGATTGGTGGCGAGATGTGGCTTCCTCCATAAAGGCCTGAAGTCTTGTTTTCATACATTTCGTGAAGATCATGTAGTCAACGTTTAAAAGCGTCAGTGGGCGAAAGTCCCTGAGCTGTGTTGGTTGTGTAATTTTTGGGACTAATACCACCAGGCCATCTTTCAGGGTGTCGATATTTCGTCCAGGACGACAAGCATCATTCACTACGGCTGTAAGTTCATCGCGAATGGAGGTCCAAAACGTCATGTAGAAAGCTCTCCCAAGGCCATCAGGACCAGGATTCTTGTTCGGCGCACTGTGGAGTATGGAGGTATATATTTCTTCGGCGATGATGTCCTGGGTCAAGCACTCTTGTCCTCTGTGCAAAAGTCTTCCTCGTACACCATCGAAGAACGGATGCTGGCAGTGAAGTGGGACTGGGGCGTCGTCTGTGTACAAGGACTGAAAGAAGTTCTCTACCGTTTCTGTGATTAAGGTATGACTAGTCACCATTTGTTCCACAGGTGTCGCAATGCGGTTGATGTACTTCTGACGGCCTTTGCGGCACGCCCGTATAAAATGATAAACGGAGGGTGCCTCTGATGCCAGATGTTGATGATCTTGGGCTTGAAGTTTGAGTCCTTCCAATGCTTTGCGCTGCAGCGTGAGGAGCTGCGCTCGGATTTTCTTTATTCGGCGATATGTATTAGGGTTGGTAGGGTCTTCATTGTATAACTGTCGTAAACATTTATAGTAGAAATCTGTCGTCTGATGGATGTGGCGTCTACTCTCGGCACGGTAGGCCTTCAATAACCTAACAGCTCTGGGTTTCGCATACTTCAACCACCACTCAAGAGTATCTTGAAACCGGTGAATGTGGCGTTTCCAGTTATGCCATTCAGTGGCAAAGCTATCTTTCATGCCCAAATGTGTCAGAATAGAATCATTTAACCTCCATGATCCTCTCCCACGGCGAGGTCCCAATTCTGGTTGGCGAATCTTGCACAGATACGCACAATGGTTTGAAAACTCCACCGGGCATACATCTGTTTCCCTCACGTGTTCTTTCAATTCCCCACTGACATATATTCTATCCAGTCGAGAAGCACCATTATGGTAGTAGTACGTGTAACCGGCTGACCCCGATGGCTTCAGTTCCCATGTATCTTTTAAGCGTAACCCTTGTATTAACGCAGATAGCACATGGCAGCCCTGAAATTTGCCACTTTGGTCTTTGGGTGATAGCACTGCGTTAAAATCCCCACCGAGGATTATATTGCCGGTATGATTATGGAGAAGTGGGAGAATATCTGTGGTATAAAAGAGCCGGCGTTGTATCGTGGCCTGCGAACCAGAGGGAGCATATACATTTACAATCAAAAGATCTCGAATACGGATACTGAGTCCGCGTGAGTTGATTAACTGGACTGGATCCGCATATGGTATATGGTCCTTAATGTAGATGGCTGTACCACGTTTGTGCTCATTGATATTAACTATTTTATTGTAGCCAGAGATGGTAAGGAGGTCTTCAGTAGCCAGTTCTTGCAACAGAACAATATCCACATCTTGGTCTCGAATGAGGTTGCCTAAGAGCGACTGTTTACTAGCAGTTTGAATGCAATTTACATTGAGTGTCATTAGAGTGTATGTCAACAACATCGTCAGATAGATAGACATGTTTTTTTTAACCAAAATAAACAAGATGGAGATGGGGTGGTCTTTAACGCTTGTCGCTCGACTTCCCGCCTTGTAGTCGGGGGTCCCTGACACCCGCATAAGTCTTGTGCGTTCCCTCTTTTGACGCCCGGATTGTTTTAGCTTTGGAGGAGGTTTTCAAAGGTGCCTGTTCTTTAGGAGTTAGTTCCTTGTTGTCCATGATCCCCTGGTCCCGTGACCCCGTCTCTTCTGTATCCATGTGGCTGGAGGGGTCGTCTTCTATTTCATCCGACCATTTTATACCAGCGGTCGGTGGATCACAACTAAATATGGACAGGTTTGAGGCCTCCATACTGGTAGCACTTTCTCCTGAGGTCACGCCTTCTGTGACCACTTCAGGGCTGGCAGTGCTAGTGTCAGGTTTCTGGTCAGTTTTAGGAACTAGAGAAGTGGCCGTCCTACCTAGACTGCCATTGGTGTATTGGCTAGTATCAGACGAAGGTGGCAACGCTGGCTGCCCGTGGAGTTCCTGTTGTAATGTGGGAGTATGTTGTTGTTTACTAATGGCGGGCAATGACCCAGCTGGTTGCGGCGATAAGGCGGTGGAGTGAGGAGTCAACACGTCCATCGTGTCTTGTGCTACAGCTGACGTATCAAGTGGGGCAGGTTGATCGGGAGAAATACTGACGTTAGATGAACAAGGTGCCGATAAGGCAGGCAAGACAATGTCACTGTCCTTGTTGGCTACAATTTCACTGAGAAGCTTAGGGCCGGTTTTGTTTTCAGTTTCACCGCGCCTCTCTGGGCATTCCTGTCTAAAATGAACAGTGGCATTACAATAAAAGCATGATCGAGGTTGTCCATCATACACCACCTGTGCTTTGTAGCCATCGATAGAAATAATGGGTGGAATTGCAGTTTTTAGTTCAATCCGCATAGCCCGAATACCACTCTAAATATTGAATAGGTAGGTAGCGGACCATCGTTCGTTTCTAATTTCACGAACCTTCCCGTACTTACTAAAGTACGACATTATCCGGTCATTCGGCAGTTCAATGGGAAGGTTCATAATTCAGATTAGTTTGCTGTCAACATCCGCACAAGTTATATTTACCTCAGATATAGAGCCATTAAATCTCCGTACCTAGGAATTTCCGTTGGTACTGTTGAGGACCTTCTCCATCAGTAGTTTGCTGGTGAACTTGATGAAAACAGCAGTTTCCATATTGTCGAGTTGAATGGCTTCTAATTGGTCCACGTTGAGTTTTAGGTTGTACTGAATCCACTCATGTATTTCTGCAGGGCCTGATTTATTGGCCTTGTCGGGGAAAGCACATTTTATCGTGTTTTTCCTAATGCTGTTGGTGGCCATTTTTACTGTACTTGAAAAGACTTGAAAGTTAGACACTCGAATACGTCACTCACAACGAAGCAAAGCGCAGCGAACCGGTCGCTGCCACGGTTCAGACCGGACTCGAGCCCTGAAGGCCATTACTCAGCGCCACTCATACCTTAAAGCTTCCATATAATCACAGCCAGGAGTGGGACTGAGACAACGGTGAAAAGCCACAGCGGATCTCTCTTCTTTGACTGACAGATTCGATTAGCCGTATGCAAGAGAAGTCTGAAATTCTATGGCCATATCTATAGAACGGACAGAGACAGACTTACCAAAGTATTATAGTAATCAACTAACGAACACTTACGGTATAGAAATTATCTGGCCTGACCTTACCATAAAAAATCTATATTCACTGGAGAAAGTTAAAGCATATTGTTTTAAAAGAGTATTGGGGGTAGGCTATCTAAAACAACCAGAACTCGACTTGTTTATGTGCTAGCTAGAGAGTATTTCCTTTTAGAAGATCTGGGATTCTCGTTCGTCATCCCATCGACTTTAGCCGCGGAACAACAATTACAAAATCTAAATATCAAGCGATCTGAAATCTACCCGGAATTCTATGGTACACGGGGGCAATGATCGATAGAACAAGGACGTCGGCAAACGTTGAACTGAGGCATGTATTGACGAGACTGTCAGTACATGGCTTCCACCACCATCTTTGCACCAACAAGACGTACCATGCCCCCACAGATACTTGTTTGTGTGAACTCTGTGGACATAAATGTGAACTCTATCATATAGAATGGTGTAAGAAAAGGAAAAGAACTTTAACTGAATACGAAAAGAATACGAAAACTTAAATGTCAATGTAAACAATATTTGATTATATCCATAATGCTGAATTTTGGGCTTACCCCGTTTTTATTATATCAAATTCGACGCGTTTCGAAAGAAAACATGTCTTTCTTCGTTAGGAATAAACAGTAATACGCGTCGAATTTGATATAATAAAACAGAGCATAAGCCCAAAATTCAACATTATGGATAGAATCTTGGGCCGTGAAAGTCTAAATGATAATATTTGATTATCTTTTTGCTTTATTTATATTTGGGCGCAGTTCATTAAATAATATAGTAATCGACTAAAAGAATGTCAAAATAAAGTGGCTAGAAGAAACTAACGCGGACTTCCAAGAAATAAATATTACAGTGGATGACATCCTAGAAAAGCGTGAAGCCCTTAGTACAATAGTACTCAAGCACAAATTCATGCTAAAAGCTTAAAATAAAACTGGTAAGAAGTGGTCCACAGAACGCAGGATGCAACACAGTGCATTCATGAAGAGATTCTGGGAGGATAAGAAGGCAAAAACCATCAAGCCAACCAACAAGTTCAAACGCGCTCTTTGAATGGGGCATAATGGAGAATATGAAGAGCTGTAGAAACTGAACACTCACAATCAAACGTTTTACACTATAAGTGCTACAGTAAATAAATATTGCTTTTAAATCGAAGAATACATCTTTACGATCGCCATCGATGGCAAAGAAGTAGTTGTTCTTAAGACGGTTTAGGAGGTTTTGACACGTAGGTCGTCAGCCCCATGTACTTGAATATATTTTCAATTTGTCTGATAACCAGTGTTTCTGTGGAGAAGTACGGAAGGTTGTATTTATATGTGACCTATATTCTTGCGATCATGATCCACGAGACCTTCATTTTATGTGGAATCCGAACCACAGGACGTACCCTTTTAATTCGAAGATCTCACATGCATAACGTGAAATCGAACTCGGCCCACTTTGGCGAGAAGCAAATAGTTTGATCACTGCGCTATTACGGTTACCTTTTCTGCCGAGACTGTACTAGGGTATGTAACTGCAATTATTAGGTTTGAGAATGAGGTCAGTGGCATGAAACTTGAAATGAAATACTATCCCAACATTTACTAAGAGGACGTGTGAAATAACCGTGGAAAAGGGCCGAGATCCGAACCTCCGATACTGCATCTCCCAATCTTGATCGTGGTGAATGATTCAACTCCACGGGGTTGGCCAAGAAATCTCTCAGTTAGCGATAGGAACATCATTAATAATAATAATATCGTATGGCCTCGGATGCCGGGTGCAAGCTTTGTTAATTGACACCCAAAGGGTAGCTTGCATGTCGAATTTCGTTATTACTTGAAGCACTATGAAAGTCAAGGAGGTTAGATATCTAAGCTCCTTGAACATGATAGCGCGTTCTAGTAAAGAAATGAGGAACCCTGTGTTGGCGGAAGCTCCCGAGATTCATTTTGCCATTATGAACACGGCCTACTGAATTCAAATGGGTTCTTTGACATGTCAACATCGTATGAAATGGTGTCGTAATTTTTGCCGCCTTTCAAAAATCACTTACCACGGCCAGGAGCGAACCTGGTAGCTTGGGGTTAGTAGACCGACACGTTGACCACTCACCCACCGTGGCAAGCATAGGAACATTGAGATCATATTAGTACAGGCTAGCGCCACAGAAGTACCCTTACCAGACAGTTAAAAGCGTCTCCGGGGGGCGTGGTGGCGCAGCGGTCAAGCTGTATGCCTCTCACCAAGGCGGACCGGGTTCGATTCCCGGTCAATGCATGTGAGATTTTCGATGTGAAATGCCATGTCCTGTGGTTCGGATTCCACGTAAAACGGAGGTCCCGTGGCTTATGATAGTGAGATTAACGGTCACGTTAAACTACAAGCTTCCTTAAAAGCGTCTCCCGTATTAGCTCATTTGGTAGGACAATGACGGGCAAGTCCGGATATTGAGGTTTTGAATCCCGGGTGTGCCAGTCATTTCAATCTATATTTTTAGCCTACTTTCGATTTTTGCAAAAAATGAAAGTAGACTTATGAGATCACTACAGGGCGAAAAAAAGTGTGTCTGTCTGTGTGTGTGTATGTGTGTGTGTGTGTCTGTGTGTGTGTGTGTGTGTGTGTGAGTGTGTGTACTCTGAATGCCTGTCCCCCCTATCAATTCGAACACGGTGAGCGCAAATTAAACGAAATTTGGTACAAAGGTAGCACTAGCAAAGGACACCTCAGTGGGATGTGTTATATCGCCGCCATCTTGACGGAAACGTAATGGCGGCCACACTAATGTTCAAAGCTTAAATCAAATTACGACTAACCTAATCATCCGATCTCTACCAAATTTTGCAACAACATACCTTTATGGGGGCAGCATCCTTTGACAAAAGTAATATGTCATCAGCCTAATAGTTTGCGGATGGCGGCCATCTTTGTGTGAAAATCGATTGCCCCTATTAATTCGAACACGGTGAAACCGAATGGAATGAAATTTGGTACAGAGGTAGCACTAGCAAAGGACACCCCAGTGTCATGTTTTATATCGCCGCCATCTTGACGGAAACGTAATGGCGGACACACAAATGTTCAAAGCTTAAATCAAATTACGACTAACCTAATCATCCGATCTCTACCAAATTTTGCAACAACATACCTTTATGGAGGGAGCATTCTTTGACAAATCTAATAGGTTGCGGATGGCGGCCATCTTTGTGTCAAAATCGATTACCCCCATTAATTCGAACACGGTGAAACCGAATGGAATGAAATTTGGTACAGAGGTAGCACTAGCAAAGGACACCCCAGTGTCATGTTTTATATCGCCGCCATCTTGACGGACACGTAATGGCGGCCACACAAATGTTCAAAGCTTAAATCAAATTACGACTAACCTAATCATCCGATCTCTACCAAATTTTGCAACAACATACCCTTATGAATGGAGCATCCTTTGACAAATCTAATAGGTCATTAGCCTAACAGTTTGCGGACGGCGGCCATCTATGTGTCTAAAATCGATTACCCCTATTAATTCGAACACGGTGAAACCGAATGGAATGAAATTTGGTACAGAGGTAGCACTAGCAGAGGGCACCTCAGTGTCATGTTTTATATCACCGCCATCCTGAAGGAAACGTAATGGCGGCCACACAAATGTTCAAAGCTTAAATCAAATTACGACTAACCTAATCATCTGATCTCTACCAAATTTTGCAACAACATACCTTTATGGAGGGAGCACCCTTTGACAAATCTAATAGGTTGCGGATGGCGGCCATCTTTGTGTCAAAATCGATTACCCCTATTAATTCGAACACGGTGAAACCGAATGGAATGAAGTTTGGTACAGAGGTAGCACTAGCAGAGGGCACCTCAGTGTCATGATTTATATCACCGCCATCCTGACGGAAACGTAATGGCGGCCTCACAAATGTTCAAAGCTTAAATCAAATTACGACTAACCTAATCATCCGATCTCTACCAAATTTTGCAACAACATACCTTTATGGAGGAAGCATCCTTTGACAAATCAAATAGGTCATTAGCCTAATAGTTTGCGGATGGCGGCCATCTTTGTGTCAAAATCGATTACCCCTATTAATTCGAAGACGGTGAAACCGAATGGTATGAAATTTGGTACAGAGGTAGCACTAGCAAAGGGCACCTCAGTGTCATGTTTTATAACGCCGCCATCTTGACGGAAACGTAATGGCGGCCACACAAATATTCAAAGCTTAAATCAAATTACGATTAACCTAATCATCCGATCTCTACCAAATTTTGCATCAACATACCATTATGGAGGGAGCATTCATTGACCAAACTAATAGGTCATTAGCCTAATATTTTGCGGATGGCGGCCGTCTTTGTGTGAAAATCGATTCCCCCTATTAATTCGAACACGGTGAAACCGAATGGAACGAAATTTGGTATAGAGGTAGCACTAGAAAAGGCCACCTCAGTGTCTTGTTTTATATCACCGCCATCTTGACGGAAACGTAATAGCGGCCACCCAAATGTTAAAGGCTAAAATGTAATTACGACCAACCTAATAATCTAGTCTCTACCAAATTTTGCAACAACAAATCTTAATGTGGGAAGCATATTCTGACCAAACTGCTAGAACATCAGCCCAATATTTTGCAGATGGTGGCCAAGTATGTGTGCAAATCGATTCCCCCTATCAATTCAAACACGGTGAAACCGAATTGAACGAAATTTGGTACAGAGGTAGCACTAGCAAAAGGCACCTCAGTGTCATGTTTTATATCGCCGCCATCTTGACGGAAACGGAATGACGGACACCCAAATGTTAAAAGCTTAAATCAAATTTCGACCATCCTAATAATTTGATCTCTACCGGATTTTGCAACAACATGCCTTTTTGTGGAAAGCATCTTATGACTGACTACAAGGTCATCAGCCCAATAGTTTGCAAATAGCGGCCATATATGTGTGCAAATCCATTCCCCAGATCAATTCAAACACGGTGAAACCGAATTGAATGAATATTTTTACAGAGGTAGCACTAACAAAGGGCACCTCATATTCATGTTTAATATCCCTATAGCACGTTGTATTTCAACAAGCTACTACAACCAACATTCAATTATACTCCTTGAAAAGGACAAAGAGTTATAACAATGCCCATGCATTTAGGACAAAGTAGGCTATATGTTCTTTACTGAACATCTTGTTTAGCCTATTTTCAATTTTGAAAAAGTAGACTTATGAGATCACCTTTTGTCCGTGTGAGTGTGTGTGTGAGGTGTGTGTGTGTCCCTAGTAAAATCTAAATGGCTTGAGCGATTTCAATGAAACTCGGTTAGTTCATAGCACTATTCCGGGTGACCTCGACCATGCCCTTCAAATTTTGTTACGTCTTACCAATCCAATACGGCGGCTTGCGAAATATTTCACCAGCATTCAATATCTCCGAAACTATTCCCTATATCACCCTGGAATTTATTACAGTGATAAAGGGAACTACTAGAAGTTCACCTATGTGACTTTTCAAAACCTGGTAACTACAAAACTAACATGGCGGCCACGCGAATTTGCTACTTTTAAATAGACGTTTCTCGCGATGTATCCAACCAAACGCAATAAAACTTGGTACAGTATATGTTTATACTCATTGTAATGCACCGACATCTAACTTGGTTCAATTGCTTACATAACCACAAGATGGCGGATGTGCGAAATATTTCACCGGCATTCTATATCTCTGAAACTATTAGCGGTATCACCCTGAAATTTTGTACGGAGATAACGGGCACTACCGGACGTTCATCTATAAGACATTCAAAAACTGGTTAACTACAAAACGAACATGGCGGCCAAGCGAATTTGATAATTTTAAATAGGCCTTTCTCGCGATTTAATGTTCCAAACACAATGAAATCTGGTTCAGGGAATGTTTATACACATTGTAGTGCACTGGTATCTAATTTAGTTCAATTGTTTACATAACCTCAAGATGGCGGCTTTGCGAATTTTAAAATTAAGTTTTTATTTCTTGTGTCGTAATCATGCGATCGAAGTGAAAGTTTGAATAATGAACCTACGCAATAATTTTCCTTTAATGGTACATGACTCTCTGGCCTATAAATTTAACAATCCAGCATGGCGACCATCCGAAATATTTGGACGGCTTTGAATATTTACTAATCTATTATAGCAATCAAACTGATTTTTTTTATGTTCATAGGGGCTATCAACTTAAGTTCACCTATAGGACTTTAAATGACCTGGTGATCACAAATCCAACATGGCGGCGACGCGAATTATAAATATTCACATGGACGTTTCTCTCAATGTAACGATCCGAGTGCAGTGAAACTTGGTACAGTAAATCCTTATGAAAATCCACAGCCTGCTTCCAGTCTCCGACCGGGTCAGGAATGGAATGAATGAAGCCCCCATCTAGCGGCGAGGATATGAACTGTGCCGGCTGCCGAGGCCTGACGCACTCCTCTGGGGCAAAGATTAAATGAATGACAGATGAAATGAGATGATAGTGGAGAGTGTTGCTGGAATGAAATGTTGACAGGGAAAACCGGAGTACCCGGAGAAAAACCTGTCTGCCTCCGTTTTGTCCAGCACAGATCGCACGTGGAGTGACCGGGATTTGAACCACGGACCCAGCGGTGAGAGGCCGGCGTGCTGCCGCCTGAGCCACGGAGGCTTTCAGTAAATCCTTATACGAATGTTAATCCACTGGCATCTAATTTATTTAAATTGTTTCCATAGCCACAAGATGGCAGCTGTGCAAAATTTCAAAATCTCCTTGTTACTTCTTGTGTCCTAACCATGCGATTGAAGTTTGAATGCTACACGTACACAATAATCTTCGTGTAACAATACATAACTCTAGGACCAACATATATAAAATCCAACATGGCGACCATCCGAAATATTTAGTCGGTTCTCAATATCTACGAATCTATTACAGCAATCAAACTGATTTTTTTATGAAGATAGAGGCAATTAACATATGTAGGATATATGCAAATAGGCTGTATAGTTCTTCACGGAACTACTTGTTTTTATATATAGCACACGACATAATAAAGCCTTCATTATTTTCAAAACACTTAATATCAGCTGTTTTTAGTTCAGGTGAAACAGACAGTATTTCTGTAATTTAAAAGCTCTAGCGCTCCATAAATCGGCATTTAGTCTCCTTGAGTTATGTGCTATAAATTGGAATAGTCGAAGTGTGAGGACAAGTCTTTTTCCCTTGTTTTCAATAGGAAGATTGCAGCGCGATATACTCAGTGGAAGCTAGGCATCGCTCTTGTCGGAGTGCTTTGGCGAGCGAAATAAAGAGGATGGATCGAGCTTCACTTGTCTACTGCCACCAAGAAGCACTTGGAATGTAAGAATACTCCTCTTTATTAGGAATTCGCAGTCCCTTACGAGGATGCTTGGAATTTCAGTCGGTCCATTTGTTTCCCACCCTTTATTTCAGGAAACCCTCAAACTATAGGTTCAAATTCTCCATAAATCTGTATTCCATAGGATCAATAAATAGCCTAACAATTTTTTGCCTACTTTTCACATTTTGCAAAAATGAGGAAAAAGTAGACTTATGAGATCGTCCGGGCAAATTTCTGTCTGTCTGTCCTTCTGTCTGTCTGTCTGTCTGGCTGTGTGTGTGTGTCCCCCTATCAACTCCTAAACGGCTGCAGCAATCGAATCCAACTTTGGTATTAGTAAATATGAATATATCAAGCCCATATTTGAAATTTATGTCAGTGCTACCAACTGATGAAAAACCGCAATTGAAATTTGAACTCCATGTTGGATATCTTGGAAGGTATGCATGGGACCTATTTCAAAATTGCCACACGTATAGATAATAATATTTTAGTTTGATTTCCAGGAGGCCATGCATGGCAGTTTTGCCAAAATGATTCTAAGCCTGCTTATAGGTACAATGTTTAAATGCATATAACTTCTATACTATCATTTGGATTTCAACCAAATTGTCTATGTAATATGTGTACTTAAGCAGAAATGACTGAGCGTATTCTTAAGAGCAACCAGGGCTGCCAACTGTTAATAAATTCTGTCTCTATTTTTAGCCTATTTTCAATTTTGAAAAAATAGGCTTATGAGATCACCTTTTGTCCGTGTGTGTGTGCGTGTGTGTGTGTGTGTGCGTGTGTGTGTGAGGTGTGTGTGTGTGTCCCTAATAAATTCTAAACGGCTGGAGCGATTTCAATAAAACTCGGTAAGTTCATAACGCTATTCCCGGCGACCTCGGCCGTGCCCTTCAAATTTTGTTACGTCTCACCAATCCAACATGGCGGCTGTAAGAAATATTTAACTAGCATTCAATATCTCCGAAACAATTACCGATATCGCCTTGAAATTGTGTACTGTGATAAAGGGCACTACTAGAAGTTCACCTATGAGACTTTCAAAATCCTGGTGACTACAAAACCAACATGGCGGCCAAGCGAATTTGAGACTTTTAAATAGACTTTTCTCGCGATTTAACTATCCAAACGGAATGAAACTTGGTACAGCAATTGTTTATACACATTGTAATGCACAGAAGTCTAATTTAGGTCAATTGTTTACATAACCTCAAAATGGCGGCTTTGCGAAATATTTCACTGACATTCTATATCTCCGAAACTATTACAGATATCACCCTGCAATTTTGTACGGTGATAAAGGGTACTGATACAAGTTTATCCATGTATATTTTATAAACTTGAAAAGTACAAAACGAACATGGCGACTAAGCGAATTTGAAATATTTTAATAGACTTTTCTTGTGATTTTACTCTCTGAGCACCGTGAAATGTGGTACAGTAAATGATTTTGCAGTTTGTAATGCACTGCCATCTAATATAATTCAATTGTTTACATAACCTCAATATGGCGGCTGTGCGAAATTTTAAAATTAAGTTTTTATTTCTTGTGCCGTAATCATGCGATCGAAGTGAAAGTTTGAATAATGAACCTAGGCAATAATTGTCCTTGAATGGTACATAACTCTATGGCCTATACTTATAACAATCCTAAATTGCGAGCTTCCGAAATATTTAACGGTTCTCAATATCTATGAATCTTTTACAGCAACCAAACTGAATTTTTAATGTTCATAGAGACTATGAACATATGCTCACCTATAGGACTTTCAGTAACCTGGTGAGCACAAATCCAACATGGCGGCGACGCGAAGTATACATATTTAAATGGACGTTTCTCGCGAATTAACTATCCGAGTGCCGTGAAACGTTGCATGTTAAATGCTTATACAAATGTTGATCCACTGGCATCTAATTTATTTCAATTGTTTGCATAATCACAAGATGGCTGCTGTGCGTAATTTTAAAATCTCGTTTTTACTTCTTGTGTTCTAATCATGCGATTGAAGTTTGTATACCACACGTACACAATAATCTTAATGTAATAGTACAAAAATAAAAATCCAACCTGGCGACCATCTGAAATATTTAGACGGTTCTCAATATCTACGAATCTGTTACAGCAATTAAACTGAAATTTTGTATGTTGATAGAGGCAATTAACATGATAGGTATATGAAAATAGGCTGTATAGTTCTTCACGGAACTACTTGTTTTTTACCCAAATCAGAAGGTATGTAAGCCAACAGCTTTAAAATTTGCACACGTAAAGTACCTAACATTCTAGATTAATTAGGAGAAACTAATATACGTCAGTGCTGCCAACATGACTCTAAACCTGCTGATAGGTCCAATTTTAAAATACAAGTAACTTCTATACAAACAAATGGATTTCATTCAAAATTGGCACAAGGAGATATCAAAATATTTCAAAGTATTTCTGAGCAACGCATGATGACATTGTTGCCAACATGATTTTACGCACGCTGATAGATCCAATGTCTGACTGCATGTAACGTCCATGCTATCCATTGGACTTCAACATTGTATTCTGTACCTTAAAAGATGGAACTAACAATATATTCAGTCACCATGGCTGCCAACTGTCGTGATCTATTAGCCTACAGGTATATTTCGAACTAATTAGAAATTTAGATATTCCCAACTTAATTTCGCTATTTTTCTAAATAGGTCTATATAGATTGGCATGAATCATAAATTTTAAGAAAAGTAAGCTCTTTAGTTTGTCACGGAACGTCTTGTCATTGTTGTAAATAGGAATTCTATTGGACTATGGTACCCCTAAAATTACGATGTTTAATCATTTAATGGGTGATTTCAACCATATTTCACTTTTTATTTTTTGGTTTCTAATCTTTAACCCTTTTGATGTCAAGCTTTTGATGAATGAATGGTTATGTTGAAAATGCTAAGTTAAATGATATTACAAGTCTTTCTTGGAGCAGGTATGTACTTTAAACGTTTTAGTTGCTATTTTTTTGTTCTCATTAAAATAATTTATTTCTTCTTCAAATTATAATTGGAACTATTTCTAAGTCGTTGTCATTAATCAAAAATGTACTCTTAAATACTTCACTAAGTGTTAAGAACACTATCTATTTCCTCTTCCTTCGAAGAGCTAGACTTATTTATCTCCACGTATCTTAATTGGCACCGAGCATAAAGGTAAACAAAAAAGAACGCACGTGAAGTCAGCTGATTCAAAGAATATGGTACTTATTATCAATCCAGTTCACAGCTATCAAAAACATCGATATATCGAATGATTTCCGCGTTGTCTTGGTCACAATGGTGACAGCACCGTGTGCGTGGAAATTGCAATTTATAAAAATATAAAAACAGCACCGATAGATAAGCCCATAGATTTTTTAGAAAAAACCTCCGTCGGCCGATATTATGGCCCCATGCCACTAAATTGGTTAAAATATTTGTATCGGGTTGAAAATATCTAGTGTACTTTTCCCCCATGAACAACAAATTGCACGATTTCTTTAAAAGATTTTCAGATGCCTGATACCAGCTATAATTAAAGAATAACAAGTGCACTATAGTGATTGGGTCAAATTGACACAGGTATTTAGTTCAATGTCCACCTCATGGTGTAGTGACTAGCATTCTTGGCTGTTATTTTGAGGCTCAAGTTACATCTCCGGCTCCGACAAGATCATTCAATTCTGATCTGAGGGCTGGAATGGTGACACAGCCTCGTGAGGAATAACTGAGAAGATTGAGGGCTTTGTGTGGGAAGTGATTCCTTAAGTGCATATAAAATAATCCATGCATTTATTTCAGCCACTAGATGATTAAACTAATTGTTACTCTCTACCCATCTAATTGGGTACACTCATATTGACTGACTGAGAAGTTGTAATATTGTTACGTGCCACCCCCCTAGTGGCACTTTTGTTAACTGGATTACGGTGGGAAGCACAACACCAATTACTGCTTAAAGAAATAATTAACTTTATTGTGGCCAGAAAGATACACTACTCATCAGCAGATGCAAACAATTAGAACCTTACTCCAGTTTCCTCAAGTCTCTTCCTTGAGCGCTCTTGGCCCTTTCACTTGTCAACAAACCACAGAAGTTAAACCGTCTTAATGAGTACGGTGGCCTTGACAGAAACTACCTGCTCCTCTTCCTCATGTACACCGACCACAGTTACTTACGATAATCCGCTACCCGCTGTTTCGCTGTCCACAAGCTGGGGAAACAATGCCACTGGATTTCGTAACTCGCACGGCACTTCGTCACCACACTTCTGTCGCACTCGCTCACAAACACACACCCACAGAAAACTCGGTCCCCTCACTGTTGAAGCCGCTTATATAGCAGGCTGGTGACTCAATTTATTCTAGAATCGTCCAGGGCACACGGCTTCTCGACATTTCCTTCACTGGTTCAGTCACGAATATTCTGGATCATCCCTTTGTCCTAGTAGCCCTGTTGCATAAGGCGCACGCAATACATGAGGCAGGGCACAGCCCAGTCCTGGGGCAGTTGTGACTCATGCGGCGAGCGATGACACAAACTCACAGCCGTAACAATATTATTAGAAGTGAGAAGAGAGTTGTTCGATCCCTACCTTATCATTCCTGGAAGTAGTATTCCATGGTTTTGAAAATCGAACTAAACCATCAGCTTTCTGAAACAACGATCATGTCTTGGGCATGTTAAAAAAATGAAATTAGATTCCTTTTTCACAAAATTTGAGAATTTCACGTTGTGCAGAGTTATTTGAAAAGAAAGTTTCTCGTTTTATGCAACTGTTAATTTGACGATCATAAGCTATGGGACCTCCACTTTGCGTGGAAACCGGACCACTGGACGTCAAATCTCACCTCGAAAAATCCCATATGCTTCAAGGGGGAACATGCAGCTTAAGGAGACTAAACAATAATGATTTTAATATTATACTGTGCCCGTCATAGATTTTGTACATCTATTATATGCATGCACATGGAAACACACTCGTTTTGCTAATACAGTACAAGCTAAGTTTTAAAATTTCAAAATTCAAATCGCAACCATTTTCATTCATTTTTCAAATTTGGTTCTTGATTTGTGCTGGCTTTCATCTTTTCCTTCAGATCTCTCATTTTTATAGGAATGTTTGGACTTTTTTTTATTTCGTTTAACCGGCTGTTAAACCTTCTGAAACAAAATGAATCTCACACATTTCCCCATTATTAGTGAATTAAGCATAACTAGCATTACCCGTCGCGGCTTCGCCCGCGAATATTCTAGTTGTAAAGAGTACACTTAGCAAAATCTCCATCATGAATGCTATGACTGATTTATCCTTGGTATGAATAATCAGACTCTTTCAATTCAGCTACTGGTGCAGTGGTTAGGGGTTTGTTACTCCTTCATAGGCATATCAGAGCGAAGTTTGTTTTCTGGGAATATCACAGACACTGTTAATTTAAGGGCTTTTAAATGCGGTTTTCGGAGACCCTTTATAGTCGGGTGAAAAAGACCTTTCGTACCACACTCACAGCTGAAAATTGCGTGAAAAAATTCTAGAGTGCCCCTTGCCCTCTTGAGCGCATTATACTGTACGTATTGATGAATTTTACAGCTTAATTTGGTTCAGTGATAACCTTTTAACAGTCTGGAAACTTTCACAGTAATGTAATAATTGGAATTGCATTGCGTCTGACAGAAATAGATGGACCTGTGAGATTCCGTTACCATGGTTACCGTGTTTCAATCTTTCATTATTTCATTGTAAATATACATATTTAAGATATTTATTTAATTGTGAGACATTTAAAGAGTAAGTGAGTGCGTTTCGCTTACGCATTGGGTTATGCTGAACCTGTAGGTACCCCATATGTGTAGGTTGGTGTTAATGGGACCTTATTTTCAGTACAAAACTGGAATGGAATCTTAGTAGAATAATATAGGGAGGGATTATTTCAATCCTATTCAGAGCAAACTCAAGAAATATTATAACGTTTCATAGAAAGGCTAATTAATGCCACAAGGGTTTGCGTAAGCTCCGTTTTGTAGCTGAACTTTTAACACCCATTTTAAGAAGAGAAGAAACTAAACAATTCCTGTAAATATGGGAGATGCGAAGGAAAGGGTGAAGTTCAGAACAAAGCAAGGATGAATTCAAATTTTAAATAATGGATGAAAATAGTTACAATTTTGTTTTGAAAATTTAAAGCTTTGCTAGGAAATGTATATAATTGTTGTACAAGATTTATGACAAACACAGTCATAATATTAAAATCGGCATTGTTGTGCCATAGATTTTAAGCATGAAAAAGAACCTATCCACTACAATTGGTAGTGTGTAGCAAAATTTGTAGGTTATTTGGTTTATAAACGCTCTATCAGTTCCAACGTTTGCTACTGGCTGGTGACAGGGGCATCTGGTAGCCAAAGTTGGAATTACTTGTAATTGATGATGATAATAGTTGTTGTTTTAATGGACATAACATCTAGGTTATCGGCCCCTAATGGTTTGGGTGATCGTGAAGATGATAATGAAATGTAAACCATAACTAATACTAACTACTAACTTATATACTAGAGGAAGATATGGAAAACAAAAGGAGAAGAAGGCAAATAAAGGATAGGAGGAAAAGAAATGCCCTCAACCCTCGAAGAATGGTGATTGAGGGACTTGGAAGGAAGGAGAGCCATGAAAGGCAGATAGAAAAGTGAAAGAGGAGAGGGTCCGCCCCAAAGGTACTGGATAAAAGGGGGAACACCGGACCAAGCTCAGGAATCCCTCGGGGTCGCCAACTCCCGAACCCACCAGCCGTGAACCCCTGAGGGTGTAGTAATATCTAGAGTGCACCAGAAGTGGTGGGGCTACATACACCCTGCCTCCTTGAGGGCCTTGAGGAGAAGGCCGGAGATAACATGAAAAGAAAAAGAAGGCTGACACCTCGCAGATGGAGGGTACCAGAAAAGATGAGACAAGGGACAATTAAGGCGGGAAAGAAAGAGACTCCCTAGGACTCGGATACCCTAATACCGTCGGGGTCAGAAGAGAACAAGAGTTGACCAAGTGAGGTCGATAGGAAAGAAGACGGAGAGGAGCCCGGCACAAGTAAATGGAAGCAATGCCGGACTCAGCCGGGGCCCCTGGGCGCCAAACCACGTCCCACTAGATGTGAGCCCCTGGGGGGACTTGAAACTGAACTTCTATGCATCTTCATTCATTTCAACTCTCATTAACTCCTCTTGTGAGATTGACGTCAGGGAGGGCATCCGGCTGCAGAAACTATCAGCGACATCTCATCCCCGACCCCGTTGATAGCGGGATTAATTAGGGGTAGACATAAATTATTGTTTTGGCTCCTTAGCCTGCATGTTCCTCCTTAACCTGGAATCGAATCCCGTCCACCTTGATGGGTGGCAAGCAGCTTGGCCAGTACGCCATAACCCCAACAGACTATCCGAAGAGATGAGATTTAATTATAACAACGCATAGCTTTTCTGAAATCGTTGTTTACAAAATGCATTGATCAACGAAACTAAACTTGACATGATTAATGTTAGACAGGATAAAGCAGGCAACCATCAAAAAGGGCCAACAAGGGGAGTATTCTTCCGCGAGTTGTATTACTGATCGCTAGCTGACAATCACAATCAGCCAAACCCATTCCACAGCTAATAAGAACATACGTCTTGCCTCAGGAAGAGATTCTTCTGACAAGGCAAATTAAATAATCTCGATCAATAACGCTTCACCAGACAGCCATGAGGCAGAGCTAAGAGGCTTCCTTCACTTCTACAAATACAGTGAGTTTCTTGAATTAAGCGAGGATATAAAATTGAATTATCCATAGAAATCAGAAGATTAAAATAATTGTTTCTTGTTGTTGTTGTTGTTGTTGTCACAGTTAATTTACTGGCTTGGGAAATTGGGATCATTAACCTCTTCCACAATTGAGTGTTATCAGACAATTTTGTTTTTATGGAGACTGAGCTAGTTTGTATAGTGCACTTGGAACTTCAGATATGTTTGGTCATTAGCCTACTTTCGATGTTTGCAAAAAATGAAAGTAGACTTATGAGATTTACACAGGCCCAAAAATTGTGTGTCTGTCTCTGTGTCTGTGTGTGAGAGTGTGTACTCTGAATATCTGTCCCCCTCCTATCAATTCAAACACGATGAAACCGAAATGAATTAAATTTGGTACCACTAGCAAAGGGCACCTCAGTGTAATGTTTTATATCTTCGCCATCTTGACGGAAACGTAATGGCGGCCATCCAAATGTTAAAAGCTTGAATCAAATTACGACCAAACTAATCATCTGATTTCTACCAAATTTTGCAACATTATACCTTTCTGTATAAAGAATCTTTTGACTGAACTACAAGGTCATCAGCCCAATAGTTTGCAGATGGCCATGTATGTGTGCAAACCGATTCCTCATATCAATTCAAACACGGTGAAACCGAATAGATTTTTTTTACAGAGGTATCACTTGCAAAGGGCAGCTCATATTAATGTTTAATATTCGTATAGCACGTTGTATTTCAACAAGCTACTACAACCAACATTCAATTATACTCCTAGAAAGGTCAATGAGTTACAACATTACCCATGCTTTTAGGAGATAGTAGGCTATATATTCTTTAATGAACATCTTGTTACATCCTGTATTTGCGTGTCTAAAACGTGGCATAACACCAAAACCACTTTCAGGATGTTTAAATATGTAATTTGAACACTTCTTAATTATTCTTCTTCCCTTATTTAGCTACTGCACTTTAATTTCCCTTTCATATATGTGTTTATACAATTTTTAGCCTACTTTTCAAATTTTGCAAAAATGAGGAAAAAGTAGACTTATGAGATCGATCCGGGAAAATGTGTGTCTGTCTGTCTGTCTGTCTGGCTGTGTGTGTGTCCCCCCCTATCAACTCCTAAACGGCTGCAGCAATCGGAACCAAATTTAGTATGAGTAAAGATGTTCACCGGAATATCTCACGTCCATATTTGAAAATGATGTCAGTGCTACCAACTGCTGAAAAAACGCACTAGAAATTTGAGCTCCATGTTGGATATCTTGCAAGGTATGCATGGGAGCTATTCCAAAATTGGCACACATGTAGATAAGACTATTTCAGTTTAATTTCCAGGAGTCCAACCATGACAGTGTTGCCAAAATAATGTTAAGCCTTCTGATAGGTCCAATGTTTAAATGCATATAACATCTACACTATCAATTGGATTTCAACCAAATTTTGTATGTAATATCTGTACATAAACAGATATGACTGAGCGTATTCTTAAGAGCCACCAGGGCTGCCAACTGATAATAATTGCTCTCTCTTTTTTAAAATCCTATTACCAATATATCAGAAAGTATGCAAGCCAACAGCTTTAAACCATTCACACGTATATTCTGACATTTTAGATTAATTTGGAGCAACTTTTAAACGTCAGTTCTACCAACATGATTATAAGCATGATGATAGTGCCAATTTTTAAATACATGTAACTTCTACACTATCGTTGGATTTCCACCAAATTTCGTATGTGCTATGTGTACCATAACAGATATGACTATAAGTATTGTTAAGAGCAATCAGGGCTGCCAACTGTTAGTAAATGCTGTACATTTTTTTTACCCTAATATCAATTTATCAGAAAGTATGCAAGCCAACAGCTCTATACTTTGCACACGTATAGCACCTGACATTCTAGATTAATTTGGAGTAATTAATACAAGGCAGTGCTGCCAACATGATTCTATGCCTGCTGATATGTCCAATTTTAAAATACATGTAACTTCTATACTAACAAATGGATTTCATCCAAAATTTGCACAACAAGATATCATAATATTTCAGATTATTTCTGACCAGCACACGCATGGTATTGTTGGCAACATGCTTTTACGCGTGCTGATAGATCCTGTGTCTAACTGCATGTAACGTCCATTGGACTTCAACCAAATTTTGTATTCTGTACCTAAAGAGATGGAACTAAGAATATATTCAGTCACCAGGGCTGCCAACTGTAGTGCTCTATTAGGCTACACTATACCAGGTATATTTTGAACTAATTAGATATTTCGATATTACCAACTTAATTTCGTCATTTTTCTAGATAGGTTCATATTCTGTAGAATAATCATTGGCATGAAAAGTAGGCTGTATAGTTCTTCACGGAACTTCTTGTTATATGTTCATCTGTGTCCAATATTTCGTTTGGATGGTTCTTCATCTCGGTGAATACATGTTTAATTTTTTTAACACATTTTGGAACGGATGAATGAATGCATAAATTAACGAATGAATAAATGCGAGATGTAGGGTAATTGATTTTGGGGGGGGGGGGGGGGGGGGGGAGGGATGGTTGAGTGAATATTTTTATGGTCGTGGTTGGTGATATGTAATAGTTTCTTCCGTATATGTACTTTTTTTGTTCTGATTATATTTTGAAATATTATTAATTACGTCTAGTCTCCGTGGCTTAGGCGGCAGCACGCCGGCCTCTCACCGCTGGGTCCGTGGTTCAAATCCCGGCCACTCCATGTGAGATCTGTGCTGGACAAAACGGAGGCAGACAGGTTTTTCTCCGGGTACTCCGGGTTTCCCTGTCAAAATTTCATTCCAGCAGCACTCTCCACGATCATTTCATTTCATCTGTCATTCATTTAATCATTGCCCCAGATGAGTGCGTCAGGCCTCGGCAGCCGGCACAGTTCATATCCTCGCCGCTAGATGGGGGCTTCATTCATTCCATTCCTGACCCGGTCGGAGACTGGAAACAGGCTGTGGATTTTCTTTTTTTTTATTAATTACGTCTATTATATTCCTACGTAATGTCATTATCTGCCCGACATTAAAAATACACACATACATTCATATATTCTCAGTTACCTTTATTATTATTATTATTATTATTATTATTATTATTATTATTATTATTATTATTATTAAGCGTATGGAATTTTACAAAATGGTCTAGTATATACAAAAACCTGCAAAGAATACATGCTACTAAATAGTCAACAATTTCACATGGATATCCAAATTATGTATCCATTGAACTAGGGATACTGAGACATCAGCAAGGTCTTTCTGGTCTCCACCATGAGCACGCAGAGGGCATTCGTCCATTATGTGATGCATGGTCTGGACCAATGCACCACAATCACATGCTGGAGAGTCCCTGAAGCCCCACTGGTGAAGGGAGAATGCAGATCTTCCACAATTAGTGCGAAACCTGCTTAGTGATGACCACGTTCTTCTTGGCAAACTGAAACCAGCTGGGGCATGGTTTGGATTAAAGAGGCTAGGCCACTCCGGAGCTGTACCAAACCACTGCTCCTTCAATTCCTCTTTTAAATTGAAACCAGCATCCATTAGATCCTTAGTTGTTTTCATTGGTGGCTTACGGGATTTCAGCCTTTGTCTCCAGAGATCTGCAACATCCCTGTGAATAGGTAGAGTTGGATTGGACATGATCTTATCATAATCTTGAACAAGGGCTCTTGATCGTCACAGGATTGGTGGAGTAATGTGAGACAGGACTGGCAGCCTGTGTGTTGCAGTAGGCTTCAGAGAACCAGTTACCTTTATGAAGATGACCAATTCAACACTCATACCGATTAAAGTCCTCTATAACAGAAGCATGTAACGAATCATACCACCCACGCCTGTGTGGAAAGATACTTAGCAGTAGATTAGGTTGGTGATGCACGAGTAATTATTACGGAAACCGTGGGTTAATGCAGAGTTATAGTCATTTCTCTTCCACAAATTAGAGGGAGAAATTTATTAAAATAGATTTCGGCACCAAGACAGAACCGCAAATCGATTGAGTTTAGCAATTTTTTCAAATTCGCGCCCAACGATAATTGCTGATAATGTTTCAACTCCAAGGACTTCTATGATCTACGGCAGTCATATCCACATTATTTTAATCATACATTACATATGTATTAAAATTATAAGTGGGGGGAATGCTGGCGCAGCGGTCAAGCTGTTGGCCTCTCACCAAGGTGTCCAATGCATGTGATATTTTTGAAGTGAAATGCCATGTCCTGTGGTTCGGATTCCATGTAAAAAGGAGGTCCCGGGGATCATGATCACAAGACTAATGGTCAGGTAAAACTAAAAGATTTCTTTAAAATGTTAAGAATGAAGACTCTATTTAATGGTATATTGGCTTTCACGGCCAAGAAATTAAAACTTAGAAAATTTCCGTGCCCGTCCACCAAGAGCCCGCTGATGAGCCAACCTGGCGTTCCTAGCCGAAACCCTGCACAAGACACGGCATTAACCTAGGAAATCGCTGAGTTAAACTATATTTAATGTGTATCTTGTTATGTTTACTTTGTGCACATTAAATGTTGAATATATTTCCCATTGCTTTTTATAGATATCGTATTGGATCTCAATATGACGGACACCTTCAGCGAAGACGGCCATGGAAGCACTACAAAATACACTAGAGTTATATAATGCTGACTCTGCGGTGTTTGGTCATAATCAATTCAATCGAAATGACATTGAAAGCCACAGCACGATTGGCAAGGAGAGTGTAGGATGAAATTAACACAAGTATCTTATCAAGGCAGTGTTCACGACTTGATTCCTCTACTGCGAGTATTGGACAAAGATCGGAAGAAGAACCCAGGAACACCAAAATAACTGCTAGTTTTCTAGGTAAGTGTGGAATTCAGCCCTTATATTGAATTCTAGGTGTTGCAATTTTAAGTTTCAACAGTGACAGGTTAATTATAAAACATAGAACATGGCTATAGGAAATAGCTTGGAGTGGTCATATTTGAAAATGTGACCGATCGGATCTCAAGAACGAATCCTCTGCTATCCAACCGGGTGCGTTTAGCCATGTGCGGTCATGTTCCAAATCAGATTCGAACTTTGGCAAACAGGTGGTTCTGTGAGTGTGTATGTGTTTCGTCTCGACGATCATGGGTATATCCACGTCGTTCCGGTAATCCCCACATGAGCGCCTCTGCATCTAAGCCTTTAAAAAGGGTCGTATACCATTAAAATCGATTCTCCAGCATTGCTATATCGTGTGGGTTCTTGGCAAATGTCCTTGACGAGTCAGTTGCATGTTCGGAGTTCCGGTATTAATGAAGTTTGGCCTCCAAAGAGACCTCGTGCAGATCTCTCAAAGTGACGCCCGTAAACGACCTGCGACTTGAAAACTCACTGTGCGTGATAATATATTGCTCTTATTCGTAGTTTTGCTGCGTTTGCCTATCCTCCCAAAATAAAGCTCTGTTTTTCTTGTGTTATGTTCACAGTTCCTGCTCAGACCCGCAGAAACGAAGATTCGTATTCATCAATAAAGAATCATCTGAAAGACCGATGTAAACTCACCAACAGCAGATAGGGGTGTTAGAAGGTAACTACCGCAGGATCCTTCAACCTTTTCTTGCCTACTTTCATCTTAGGAAATATAGGCTGTTGAAATGCAAATAACCAGGCAGTACCGAGAAACATTATACTCTATATTCATGATATAACAATTAAGGACTTAAGAGCTTTTGTATTGTTTCATCGTTACTGAGACGAGTTCCAACATAAAGATCTACCCTTCTGTAATGGATCTTTTTCTGTCAGGACTAATTTGAAATATTTGAGGTGTAGTACTTGTAAAAATAACATTTGAGAAAAAATTTAAGTTATTGACTTTCAACATGTCCTAAGATAGTTGAAAAATTGAATATACTCCCACAGTTAAGTGTCGAATGTTACTTATATTGTTCCTCTTGGGCGACCAAATGGAACTGCTCTTTCAGGCTGTACCTATGATTAAATGAGTAAGTGGTAGGCGCTATGGTCATAGTTCAGTTTAAATTACCAAAATGTATAACTTGCAATATACCTATTATAGAGCACCTGCGACCTCTACTTCTCAGACAGTGGTAAGACTCCGTCTCTAACCGAGATAGAGTCTGCTATCGGAATAAGGTATGACTTAAAGTTATTTCTAACTACGAAGAAAGAAGAGGCCTGCATCAAATAATAGAGGGGATTTAGTTATAACAAAAACAAAGAAATTACGAAAAGTGATAATAATAATAATAATGAAATGAATCTACTGAAGTTACTTTGGCTCAGCGAAAATAGTATGTGAAGATGTTTTGAATGTTAATTTGAATACAAAAGCTGGAATTTACGTGCCGACAAATTTGAAGAAAAGAGAGACTTTGCATATTTCGAGCACATTTGTTTCACCGAAGTTGACCTCTGCTGGATCTCATGGATTGGCGTAGTGATGCGAAGTTGATTGGCTCTATAGTCGATCATCTTCTCTCGTTGACGTGATGATTATAATTTAAGGTAGATTTCACAAACATAGACGAGATGTGTGTACTGTTTTGTTGGCAGTGATGGAATCTAATTCCTATAATCACTTTTATAGCGAATAGTCAATTAAAAACTATCACCATAGTGGATTCAGTCCTGAAATTGTCAATCACCCACGACCTATGTTGAATTACTAGCGGACTCATGGATGAGTACAGTGACGATAATTTCAAAATCAAAATTTCAATAAAATAATGGGGACTGAATAAACTAAGAATCACCTCCCTACATGTAGTACTTTAAGTTCAAATTCCTGATACCTCACAGCCAATCACGGGACAACACACCCGGATCGCTGAAGCTACCTACAGAACGATAAATCAATTAATAATATTAATAATTATGATAATAATAGCCTCCGTGTCTTAGGCGGCAGCACGCCGGCCTCTCATCGCTGGGTCCGTGGTTAAAATCCCGGTCACTCCATGTGAGATCTGTGCTGGAAAAAACGGAGGCAGACAGGTTTTTCTCCGGGTACTCCGGTTTTCCCTGTCAAAATTTCATTCCAGCAACACTCTCCACTATCATTTCATTTCATCTGTCATTCATTTAATCATTGCCCCAGAAGAGTGCGTCAGGCCTCGGCAGCCGGCACAGTTCATATCCTCGCCGCTAGATGGGGGCTTCATTCATTCCATTCCTGACCCGGTCGGAGACTGGAACCAGGCTGTGGATTTTCATTTCAATAATTGTGATAATAAAATAATAAATTAATAACCAAATATAACACATAAATAATAATAATGATAGAATACGAAATTGAATGCTGAGCATGGCGAATAACATGCTAGTAGATAAACATATACAGATGGAATTAGTAAATTATACATATGTGCTTCAGGACGAGGGTGCCTGATAACAGTTTTACAATTTCAAACTATACTTAGATACTGTGCGAATGCTTTTTGAGATGTCATAGTTCTCCGTTCATTATTTAGTTTCAAATAATGATATATATTTCCAAGTTGATTTTGTAAATACTCTTGTTCCAATTTAGGTCTTGAAATGAAGACTTACAATCGAACCTGGATACAAGAAAGTTGAAGGGGAAAGTGTTATTCTTTCTTTTATAGAGGTTTCCGTTACACCCAGGTTGTCTTATACCCAAGTTTATCCAAACAACTTTCTTATATGGGGGTTGTGAGTCAGTTACTTATCCTGCAACATTTTGCTGAGAGGTGATTCACATATACCAAACTCTTTGCACTTATTTGCGTGATATCCCACTTTCGATCTTCTCAATCAATTTCATTTTATCACTTAATGAAAACTGTTTCCGCTTAGTTGACCGTAGCGCGTTTACTCCTAAAAACAGACTGAACATTGACAATAGAAACAATTCAGTACAGAACAAGAAGTGACGAACTAAAGAGCCTACTTTTCTTAATATTTAAGATTCATGCCAATGAATCTGCAGGTCTCATTTAACGCAATGTCTACCTGCTTAGCGCGGCTAGATCTGTACCAGATAAGACATGCGTATTCTTCTGCTGTTACTGTATACACTGTGTGCTACCACTGTTACTGTATGGATCTATCTAGAATAATGATGAAATTAAGTTGGTAATATCGAAATTTCTGATTAGTTCGTAATACTGTATACCTGGCATAATGTAGCCTAATAGAGAACTAGAGATGGCAGCCCTGGTGACTGAATATATTCTCAGTTCAATCTCTTACGGTACAGAATACAAAATTTAGTTGAAATCCTATGGTTGCATGGACGTTACATGCAGTTAAACATTGGATCTAACAGCGCGTAAAATCATGTTGACAACAATGACATACATGTATTGGTCAGAAATAATCTGAAATAATATGATCTCTTGTTGTGTCAATTTTCAATGAAATCCATTAGTTAGTATAGAAGTTACATGCATTTTAAAATTGGACCTATCAGCAGGCTTAAAATCATGTTGGCAGCACTGACGTATATTAGTTACTCCAAATTCATCTAGAATGCCAGGTACTATACGTGTGCAATATTTAGAGCTATTGGCTTGCATACTTTCTGATATATTGATAATAGGGTAACAAAAATAGAGACAGACTTTATTGACAGTTGGCAGCCCTGGTTACTTTTAAGAATCGGCATAGTCATATCTGTTATGGTACACATAGCACACACGAAATTTGGTTAAAATCCAAATGATAGTATAGAAGTTACATGTATTTAAAGTTGGACCTCTCAGCATGCTTAGGATCATGTTGGTAGCACTGACGTATATAAGTTACTCCAAATTAATATAGAATGTCAGGTACTATACATGTGCATAGTTTAAAGCTGTCGGCTTGCATACTTTCGTATATATGGGTATTTGGATTTTAAAAATCAGAGCATTTATTAACAGTTGGCAGCCCTGGTGGCTCTTAAGGACACGCAGATTCATATCTGTTTATGTACACATAGCACAAACGAAATTTGCTTGAAATCCAATTGATAGTGTAGAAGTTATATGCATTTAAAATTTGGACCTATCAGCAGGCTTATAATCATTTTGGCAACACTGCCATGTATGGTCTCCTGGAAATTAAACTGCAATATTATTATCTATACGTGTGCCAATTTTGAAATAGCTCCCATTCATGCCTTCCATGATATCCAACATGGAGCTGAAACTTCAATTGTGATTTTTCAGCAGTTGGTAACACTGACATCATTTTCAAATATGGCCGTGAGATATTCAGGTATAGATCTTTACTCCTACCAAATTTTGTTTCGATTGCTGCAGCCGTTTAGGGGTTGATAGGACACACACACACACACACACACACACACACAGACAGACAGATAGACAGACGGACAGACAGACAGACAGACAGACATACATTTGCCCGATCTCATAAGTCTACATTTTCCTCATTTTTGCAAAATGTGAAATGTAGGCTAAAAATAGGTACGGTTCTTACAGTACAGTGCACTACGGTACGTAGTCTGATGCAGAGACTACACAGGCAAACCAACAGGAAGAACGAGGCACCACTTCCTTATGTAGAGTTCATGAACCTACTTTCTTTCCTATACTGAGGTAAGCGAGTCAGACACAACTATCTTATACAGAGGTACAAAAGTTTCTTGTATATCCTAGAGTTTTTCACCGTAAAAATTACGGGACCAAGAAATCTCTCACCAATACAGGAGGTTTTTGTTATACAGAGGCTCACTATAACCAGGTTCGACGGAATATTCTTCCAAATTATTTCCTCGTGTTCTAAAGCCTTCGTATTTCCATTGGGTAGGACCTAAGTCAGGATGTTAAAGTGGTGTAGGTGAGATTTATATCAGGCAAGGCTACTATATCACGTGTATCAATGCCATGTTCATACATCCGTAACATAAAACGTATCACTGATACTCGGATGATAAATTATATCCCTTTATTACGAGTATTTATCCTTCCATATTAACTAAATAAGTGCAGTAAGCCATTGAGAGACTACGAAACTATAAAGCCCCGAGGAAGGATGGCATTATGAGTGAGATGTTAAAAATCTCGGGACAAGAAATTATATCTGAAATATATAATCTTATCGTCAAGATATGGGAGGAAGAGAATATGCCATCTCAGTGGAACATCGGAATAATTCTTCCCATCGATACTGTAAGCAAGGAGATAAGTATAATTGTGCAAATAATAATATCGTATGGCCTCGGGTGCCGGGTGCAAGCTTTGTAATTTGACACCCAGGGGATAGCTTGCGGGTCGAATTTCGTTGTTCCTTGGATCACTATGAAAGTCAAGGAGGTTAGATATCTAAGCTCCTTGAACACTATAGCGCTTTCTAGTAGAGAAATTAGGAATTTTTTGTTGGCGGAAACTCCCGAGATTAATTTTGCCATTATGAACACGGCCTACTGAATTCAAATGGGTTCTTTGACATGCCAACATCGAATGACATGTGTGTCATATTTTTGCCGCCCTAAATAAAAACACTTACCACGGCCAGGAGCGAACCTGCAATCTTGGGGTAAGTAGACCGACACGCTATCCACTCATCCACCGTGTGCAAATTACCGAGGAATTATATTACTGAATATCGTCTTTAAAGTGTTTTCCAATGTGCTATTAATAGTAGGGGAATATCAATGTGGGTTCCGCAAGGATAGAAGTACTATTCATCAAATCTTGGTTGTTAGACAAGCGATGGAAATATGTTATGAACACAACGTAGATCTTCATATGTTGTTTGTAGACTACAGACTAGCCTTTGATAGTATTGTCAGGCAAGGATTGTACAGATATATGGAACAGAAAGGAATTCCCGGAAAGCTAAAAAGATTAGTAAGAATAACCGCTGAAAAATCTAAAGCCAAAGTAATGGTGGAGGGTAAACGTGGTACTGAATTTTCCTTGGAAAGAGGTGTACGACAGGGTGATGCCATGTCTGCTTCGCTATTCAACTTGGCTTTAAATAAAGTATTGGAGAAATTGGAAGGAGCAAATAATAAAGTATATAAATTAACCCAAATGTGTGCCTATGAATGCAAACAAAGTTTACTTTTCCGTGCATAAATTACTTTCCTTCAAATTGTTGACCAGGAAAAACAAAACTAAAACTATACAACACGATCATCAGGCCAGTACTGCTATACGGAGCCGAAACATGGAGTGTGACCAAAAGGGAGGAACACCAACTTACAGTCTTCGAAAACAAGATATATAGAAAAATGTTCGGCTCCATTTTTGACCAGGGAACACAAAGATGGGTTCTCAGATCAAATCATGAGCTGTACAAGTTAGCCAATCAACCCAGGGTAGTGGACGTCATGAAAGCGAAACGGCTGCAATGGGCAGGGCATGTTATCAGAATGGACGCTGCCAGAATAGTTCGCCAGGTGTATGAGAAGAAGATCGAAGGCTCGAGACCCCCTGGAAGACCTAGGAGTAGATGGCAAGATGAGGTGACCTCTGACTGCAGACAAATGGGTATTACTGGATGGGAGAATACTGCACGGGATCGTCACGTCCCAGAGAAGCCAACGGAGTGAGTAGTGAGTAAATGTGTGCCAATGCTGATGATGTAGTATTGATAGCGAGAAGGCTAGACTATTTAAAAAAGATGTTTGAAGAGATGAAGAAGGAAGGGGAAAAATGGGTCTAAATGTGAACGAGGCCAAAACAAAGTACATGCCCCTAACTTCAAGTGAAAGAAGAAGAAACAGTGATAATTTAATAATAGACTCCTGCATATTTGAAAATGTAAATTTTGAGTATTTTGGTGTTCTAGTTAAATAATAAAAACAAAACAACTAAAGTGAGTGAATAAATAAATAGAAGGATTATAAATGGAAACAGAGCCTATTTTGTCAATCTGAAACTCATTAAGTCGCATAAAACAAAACTCAACATTTACAAGACCTTGATCAGACCAGTGTTAACTTATGGCTCAGAAACATGGAATATGTCAGTTCAGGATTGCAATAAACTTAGGGTGTTTGACAGGAAAATAATACGGAGGATTTATGCTGATGTATTGGATAGAGAAGAATGGAGGATACGAACTAATAGGGAAATAGATGAAATCCTCAAAAACGAAGATATTGTTCGATATATAAAATCACAAAGACTGCGATAGCTGGGCCTCGTTGAAGGGATGGAAGACAAAAGAACACCAAAGATTATATACAAAGCCAGAATGGAAAAAAGACGGTCTATTCCTTGGTAGACCAAGGAATAGATAGGAAGATGAAGTGGAGGTGGACTTGCAAACAATGAACGTACGACCCTGGAGAACAGCTGTCTAAGATCGAGATCGATGGAAATCTGAGGTTGGGGAGGCCAAAGCTCACACCGGGCTGTAGTGCCAGATAAGGAAGAAGATATTAACTAAATATATTTTACTTGATATTTCGAATTGCACAAATATGTTATCCCTCTGATTATTCATGTACCCAAATATAAATTTCCGCTACTTTTACGCGAGGGGGACATTACATCAGAGTGGGGAGGAATTATGATAATTTGCCACACAGTGGTGTGAGAAGTGTTGATTAAAGTGTGTACATCGCCGGAAAAATTGAATAGCCATTATGAACTTACCGGCAGAGAGGTATGCAGACAACCCACTATAAAGCATTGCTAGAAATGTTGCCTACAGAGAGTTCGTCAAGGATAACATTGAGTGACTACGTCGGTTTTCGTTATTATTAGAAAGAACTTTTGAACAGTTAGACTGTACTTTGAAAAATGGCAGGGGATATGATTGGTGTCTCAGGCTATTGACACATGCTTTAACAACATCAAACTACTAGAAATCAAATACGTTTATGCTAGTACAGGCCTATCCATTGAAGAACACTAAATTAAACTTTAGCAACAAATAATGCCCTGCAGATATAAATACGAGGCACGTCCAGAAAGTAAGCTCCGTTTGGTAATTAAATTAAATTGTGTACAGATACAGAAAAAATATTTATTGCACAACATTCTACACCTCTTAAACTACCTTTTCACATAACTGCCGAACTTTTGCAGGCATTTGTCATAGCGTGGCACAAGTTTTTGGATACCTCTTCATAGAAGTTTGCCGCCGACCCGTAAACGAGAGTGAAGACTCCCCTTAAGATATCCTACTGTTTGGTCACTACTGTTAGGCAAATTGCGTGCTTACCAGGAGAACTGCGTATGTTTAGGAGTTCTCCTGACCACATACGCAATTTGCCTAACAGTGATGGCCAAACAGTAGGATATCTTAAGGGGAGTCTTCACTCTCGTTTACGGGTCGGCGGCAAACTTCTATGAAGAGGTATCCAAAAACTTGTGCCACGCTATGACAAATGCCTGCAAAAGTTCGGCAGTTATGTGAAAAGGTAGTTTAAGAGGTGTAGAATGTTGTGCAATAAATATTTTTTCTGTATCTGTACACAATTTAATTTAATTACCAAACGGAGCTTACTTTCTGGACGTGCCTCGTACATTCATATTAAATTTACTAGGATTCAACTGTGGTTTCTTAAATATTTAAATCTTCAATTAACTCTTCTTTTTTTATAATGTAAAGTATACAACGATGCGGCTGGCTGCGTGACTCAGAAGTAACGTTCTCGCCAGTTGTTCCCAAGGTTGCAGGACTGAATCCTGGCGCAGTCAGCTGGCATTTGTGGATGAACAAATGCGAGGGAACCGTGTCAGTAGATTTACTGGCTCGTTTAAGATCCCCTTCGGGATAAATTCCCGGCAGCATGGCGTCTCTAAAAGCCGCAGTAGTTAAAAGAGACGTATAACCAATAACATTATTAAAATTATTCATGTTTTGTGGGCTATTGTCGTGTGGAAATAAAATTCTACCTGACGGTTCAAAGGAACCTTGCCTCCCTTTACAAAAGAATTACAACAATTTCTTCGGCCACATTGTTTTAATTCCCTTGAAAAAGGAGGCAAGGTTCCTTCAAAATTATTTCCACACGGAAGTAGCCCACAAAACATGAATAATTTTAATAATCCGGGCCGTGAAGCCTTAATCTACATACAATAACATTATTATTATTGATGTGTAACATCTTTCCACTCGGTTGCTGGATATTATTGTGGGAGTGATTTTGAAAAATGGGACGAAAGTGGATCGGACGGAAGTGTGTGAGACGCACCCCCAGCTAGATCGCATCCAGCTGGCAGTGGTACCTTATGGAATGTATATAACATACGGATTACTTCAATTTCTCACGATCAGATATGACTATCACAACATTCTACAATCTCAATATTAACAGCAAAAACACAAAACATCCAAGGCCTGGTCAAAACTTCAATATAACATCTCATACAAAATCAGCCACTCACACAGAGCAGTAAATTGCAGCAGAAACCAACTCGGTCAAATCTGCAATTCAAATAAACTTTTCAACTCATCTCAGCTCCACATTAACCATCGTACAACCTAAAACTTTCCCAGAATTAACTCCCCTAACGTTTTACAACTACCAAATACATACATTAACGCCAGAACCAAAGAAAAAAACCGAGATGGGATTTGATTTAAAAAGGAATAGCCTACTCGGAGTGACTCTTACCGCACAACTACCACTGGATTGGTGACCAATTAGGCCTATGTTGCTTAACTCCAAAATGCGACCATCTTAAATACTCCGTACTGTACTCGGCTGGCTCTGTTTTACCTCCATTCCTTATCGAATACACACTATCTCACAACATACTATTCTTTTAAACATGAAAATACCGTACAATATTAACTTTAATTGCAATAATTCAAACCTATGCTAGGCCTAGCTGGTGAGGAACATGCATCCTACACGTTTACTGCTTTAGACCTAAAACTTATTATTCACCAATAAAAACTCTCACCCCGTAAAAACTATCAAATTACAATAAAACTACATCCGTGCCCAGTGGGTGAGATCATGGGTAATGATGCTGCGTCTTATATCGGCCAATACGGAGGAACTGTGCTTCGTTTGTGGCTTCCAGGGAATAATAGTGGCTTTACTTTTAGTGCTGAATGTGTGTTAGTGTTATCTAGTGTATGTGTTCCTGTGTAATAGTGTTTTAAAGTAATATTTAATATGAATTTTGTGCTATAAATGTCCGCCATCTTGGTAATTGCGACAATATTATTCCATAGATAACACTATTTAGAAGTCACTCCGTATATCTGACTAACACCTTTGACCTAACTGTCTCCATTTTGTTTTCGTATGGCATTGATCCCATGGAGGCCATGAATAGGATACGCACTATTCTGTATAGTCTCGGTGTTACCTAGGTCACACAACCGGCCACTATTGTCAGCCATCTTTACGACCGGCAATGTGACGCTTTTGTACTAGACAGCATACTACATTATTACCTAGTCAGCTCACGTGGGGGTTTAGTTCCAAACTGAGTACGAGCTAAGCATAACCCTGCGTGATACACTGGGAAGGGGGCCCTCAACTCCGACACGGCGCGTCCCGATGGCTGATAGGGAATTTCCTGTAGATATACAGGAAAGGTGCGAATAAGACCTAGTCAAATAAGCACCCACGGATCAACTGAGGTGAATAAAACAATGGCCAACGGCTTCGATGGCAGAGGAGAACCTATGTCTCAATGGCAGCGAGGGCGGAAGAACCAAAATTGAAATCCACTTCGCGTCTGACTTGGATCGAGCGGCAAAGTGGTCAGCGTCTGCTTACCTAGTAGGTACGGCTGCATAGCTTATGTTCCAGGAACTAGCAATCCCTGGTCCTAAACTACCAGTGGAAACACTGGATTAATCCTTGATTACAAGCAGTTATGATTCGTGCGAGTAACTACAGAATTACCCCAGGTGGTAACCAATCTACCCGTCCATGGATGGCAACCAGGTTTTCGGACTCTGGGTGACCTGACCAACCACGATCACAGAGAAAGTCGGAGTTCTCTGGCAAACTACCATCAAAGACACCCACATACATCGGGACCTTCAACATCAATACATTACTAAAACCAGGCAAACTACACACCTTAACATCAGAACTAGATCGACAAAGGATACAGATACTAGCTCCAGGAAACACGCTTTACAGATGAGAGCACACTAGACTATGGTAACTACCGTATTTTCGAAAGTAAAACGGACAAACGAATAGGAAGAGGTGGCATCCCCCTCTTGGGTATGGCATTTGTAGTTCACAAGAGCATAATTGATTCGATAAAAGAGGTCACTCCCATAAGTAATAGAGTAATGACTATGCGCATACAATGTGTGAACAAAAATACACATTAATTAACGCACATGCCCCCACGAACATTGAAAATAAAAGGGACTTGCAGAAGGTAGAACAGTTCTGGTCTAAACTCGAAAAGATCGTGGCAACGGTTCCTAGAGAAGACACAAGGATATTACTAGGTGATTTCAATGCACAGATTGGCAAAGAAAAAGAATATCAAAAGACTGTAGGCAAATACCAGGCTCATAAATTCACCAAAAAGAATGGCATGAGACTCATTGAACTGTGCCAACAGAACAACTTGAAGATAATGTCCACCTCTCTGAGGAAGCACCCTCGAAAACAGAAGACTTGGCGATCACCTGTGCAATCTCTTGGAGAATATCAGATCGACCATGTGGCCATCACACATCCTTTACAGAAAGAAATTCATGATGTGCAAGTTCGAAGAGGAGCCAATATTGACTCCGACCATTATCTAGTGCGAATCAAAGTGAAATTTACCCCGAAAAGAATCCACCCCAAGAAACCTCATCTTCAGAAATTTGACACGAAAAATATAAAGGAAAGTAACATAACAGAGGAATGGGAAAAGGAAAAGGCAAGCACCTGGAAGCAGTTCCATGACAAGATCATTACGAGAGCTAAAGATACTATTCCATTGAAGAAGAATACGAAACACCCGTGGTGGGATTCTGCATGTGAAGAATCACTGGAAATGAGAAAGAGAGCTTTTCAGAAATACAACAGTAAGAAGTCACTCGAGACTCAACAACACTATCTTCAGACCAGGAAGGAAGTGTCAAAAGTAATCAGACAAACTAAGAGGAAACACATGAAGGACCAATTGGAATCTATAGATCAAGACTTCCGAGATCACAAAACGCGAGATTTCTACAGGACGTTCGCAGGAAGAATCCGAGGATACACCCCACAGAACTTGTGTTTCCGAAAACAAGACGGAAACCTCGCGTCGTCCAACCGGGATAATTGTAGTGAACTGGCTCGGTATTTCTCTGAGTTACTCAATTGCGAGGAGCCAACATCACGATGGCCCAAAGAGACTCCCGTACATGTAAACCCTGAATTTCCACTACCTACTAAAGAAGAAATCCAGAGACACATTCTCAGACCCAAAAGTAACAGGGCGTCTGGAGATGATGGCATAGTTGCAGAACTATTAAAGAACATAGGCCCAAATACACTTGAGGAGCTCACACTAATCATCATGGATATCTGGAAAACAGAAAAGCTACCTGAAGAATGGAAATGTGCACTCATCCATCCGTTATAAAAGAAAGGTGACAGAACGGATGTGAATAACTACAGAGGGATTTCTCTCCTTCAAGTCACCTACAAGATTCTCTCCGCGTGTCTTCTTCAAAGAGTACAAGAACAGCTTGAACACAAAATTGGTGAATATCAAGCTGGTTTCCGACCTGAGCGTTCTTGTGTTGAACAAATTGTTAACTTGAAGACGATATTGAAATATAGAGCGACCCGAAGCTCTCCGATCATTTGTAGTTTCGTCGACTTTAAGAAGGCGTACGATTCGGTCGATCGACAGTCTCTCTTTAACATCTTAGAAGAACTAGGACTTGATCCAAAGACATTAAGACTCATCAAGGAAACACTCACGGACACGAAGTCAAAAGTAAAATTTCTTGGTGAATTATCAGAGCCCTTTGCGATTAAGACTGGCGTGCGACAGGGTGACGGATTGTCACCACTGCTCTCCAACCTTGTTCTAGATAAAGTCATTCGAGAATGGGAGAAGGACTTGAATGCCCAGAAGCTCTGGAAACCCATTCAAATTGGACGAAAGAATGATGACATCAAGGTCAGTTGTTTAGCTTTCGCAGATGACCTAGCGATACTAGCAGACAGCGATATTTTAGCGATCAAACAGATTGAAGTCCTCAAGGAATGCGCTGAGAAAACTGGGTTGCAAATCTCATTCGAGAAGAGCAAGTTTATTTGCACTAGGTTCGACATCCAGGAACTACAAACAAAATACGGGCACATCGAACGGTTTCCACACTTTAAATATCTCGGTGAGATCCTAGAACCAACAGGATTGGAAAAGGAAGCTCAGAAAGTTCGATTACAAAAACTCAAAAGAGCGTATTGGAGAACCCGTGACATCTATAACAAGAAATGCATGTCCATACATACAAAAATCAAACACTATAATACGGTGATTAAACCTGAAGTGCTGTATGCAAGTGAAACCTTGGTACTTAATAAGAAAGGTGATCTGGAAAATATCTTGAAGGAGGAAAGAAAGATCTTGAGGAAAATTCTGGGCCCAGAGAAAAGTGGAGAAGGGTATAGACTCAAATCACGCAAAGCCACGGAAAAACTATCCAACCTCGCCACAGACATCAGGAAACGAAGACTGAAATTCTATGGACACGTTCACAGACTCTCATCTTCAAGGTTAACTCACAAGATTTTGACATACTCTGGAAAACTGAAGAACGTATCTTGGATACAAGATGTTAAAAATGACCTGGAAAAGGATAGAAACGTCAGAAATACTAGACAGAAATGTCTACCGTCAGAAGATAAATAAATGGGTGGTACAGCCAGAGAATGAAGTCCGCAGAAGATCGGGGACTAAGTGGTCAGAAGAAAGGAAACAAGCGCACAGTGAAAGAATGAAAGCAATATGGTCTGTTAGAAAGGCGAATCATAAATGTAATGCGTGATCCAATAGGGTCCATACGCACATAATAATAATAATAATAAAACTACATTCAAATAACAATTATTAATCATCAATATCACAGTTTCCAGCAACAACTATAATTAAACAGCTCAAAACCATTAGCCAATCATAGCACACCTACAACCAATCAGAGCACTGCGCCTTCAAAATCAAACTCCCCTCCCGAGAGACTCACCTTAAACATCAATACTATCCGCTAACACGTATGATACTTGACATACTTAAACAATTAATCTACACACCTGAGGCTTATTCTTACTACACACATCAAAAAAGTTTTGCATCACCTCGGTTCCAAGAGTTCCGGAACCTTTAAATACAAAGGGAATAGAGATCAACACAAACAACATTTCAGCTCGTTTTATTGCTCATGAGACCCACACATTGCATGTTGTACCATCATACAGCTAGACTTTCAGCATTTGTGGTCCAGATTGCAGTACACACCACTACCTCTAATACCCAGTAGCACGTCCTCTTGCATTGATGCATGCCTGTATTCGTCGTGGCATACTATCCACAAGTTCATCAAGACACTGTTGGTCCAAATTGTCCCACTCCTCAACGACAATTCGGCGTTAATCTCTCAGAGTGGTTGGTGGGTCAAGACGTCCATAAACAGCCCTTTTCAACATATCCCAGGCACGTTCGATAGGGTTCATGTCTGGCGAACATGCTGGCCACTGTAGTCGAGCGATGTCGTTATCTTGAAGGAACGCATTCACAAGATGTGCACGATGAGGTCGAGAATTGTCGTCCATGAAGACAAATGCCTCTCCAATATTCTGCCGATATGGTTGCACTATGGGTCGGAGGATGTCATTCAGGTATCGTAAAGCCGTTTCGGAGCCTTCCATGACCACCAGTGGCGTACGTCGGCCCCACATAATGCCACCCCAAAACATCAGGGAACCACCACCTTGCTGCACTCGCTGGACAGTGTGTCTAAGACGTTCAGCCTGACCAGGGTGCCTCCAAACACGTCTCCGACGATTGTCTGGTTGAAGGCATATGCGACACTCATCGGTGAAGAGAACGTGATGCCAATTCCGTGGGGTCCATTCAGCATGTTGTTGGGCCCATCTGTACCGCGCTGCATGGTGTCGGGGTTGCAAAGCTGGACCTCGCCATGGACGTCGGGAGTGAAGTTGCGCATCATGCAGCCTATTGCGCACAGTTTGAGTTGAAACACGACGTCCTGTGGCTGAACGAAACGCATTATTCAACATGGTGGCATTGCTGTCAGGGTTCCTCCGAGCGGCAATCCGTAAGTAGCGGTCATCCACGACAGTAGTAGCCCTTGGGCGGCCTGAGCGAGGCCTGTCATCGACAGTTCCTGTATCTCTGTACCTCCTCCATGTCCGAACAACATCGCTTTGGTTCACTCTGAGACGCCTGGAAACTCCCCTTGTTGAGAGCCCTTCTTGACACAAAGTAACAATGCGGACGCGATCGAACTGCGGTATTGACCTTCTAGGCATGGTAGAACTACAGACAACATGAGCAGCGTACCTTCGTCCTGGTGGAATGACTGGAACTGATCGGCTGTCGTACCCCCTCCGTCTAATAGGCCCTGCTCATGCATGGTTGTTTACATCTTTGAGCAGTTTTAGTGACATCTATGAACAGTCAAAGGGACTGTATCTTGGATACAATATACACAGTCAACGTCTATATGCCGGAGATCTGGGAACCGAGGTGATGCAAAACTTTTTTTGATGTGTGTATTAATTTCCAAACCTTCAACCTAATAAAGGTCTATAAATTTTCACACAACCAAACCAACCAGCTAGAGGTCTTACTTACTTCAAATAACTAAGTAACTAAAATTTCAAACCATTTTCAAATACCACTTTTCTATTAGTATTATCATCTGAAGCTGCTGCACCTAGGCCAAACAAACGAACGAACAAATATCAACTAAAGCCGCTGCAAATCTGAAGGTCAATAGTGACCCAAGGTCAGTATTCGCAGCTCTACAGGCAAAACAAAAGTCAATTCAAAATCTAGCATACTTAAAAGAAAATCTACGTAAATAAACCAACTTAAAATTTCACCTACTTCAAAAGTATAAGCTCCATCTCCCTCAATACCTCGGGGATATAGAGTTTAAAATTAAATTCAACCAAAAACTAAATAATTCACTTAACTATAATTACTATGAAAGGGTAAAAGGAGCACCATTAGGAGTACCAGTCCCTTTCACCATCCCATGGGCGCTTGGTCGCTGTGCGCGCCAGGATATGATACTGCCCTAGAACTTGACTTGACTACGGATTACTTCAAGGTTTGGAGGCGCCATTACAGATATTTCTACAATGAATCAACATCAAGCTGTCGTTCTTTGGTGTAAATATATTCATTAAATATTATTTGCTGAAAACTATTGTGATTTATTAAGAGTCTGTTTTTCAATGTCTGGATAAAAGTGATGGGCATCCACTCGCCGAGTAACTTTCCTGAACACTTTCATACTGAACGGTAAACGTGCATGGGAACTCTGGTGTCAACTCATTGAAACACAACCCACTTGTCTTCGTATCAGTATTTAAATGATGATATGCTTTTAGGCTACATGAAACATTGTAACTAGTCGGCAGAGCCGGTATTATGTTTCTGCACAATGGCTATTCGGATATTAACCCACATTGTGGTAATGCAGTGATCAATGTAATATATATCGATGATTTTATACGGGAACTGGGCTAGCCTTTCATAGACCACTATAGGAATTCCCTTTACTGTCAATTAGGCGTATTCATAACTAATTTAAAACTCAATTCCTAGCAGGAACATTATCGAAAAAAAAGCAAAATATTAATGGAATATGAGTACCTGTCTTGCACTCTAAATTACTGTGGTTGTAATGGCTGCGTTGATAACATCTTGGTCTGCGAATCATGAGCTCTCAGGTTCGAACCCCAGTTTCGGCAAATATTTTTGCTACCGGATTATCGATTTAAACGATATCTATCATAACATTATGCGTCATTTTAACAGAATCTACATGAAAATATGATTTTCTAATTTTAATTACAATAGTTTGCACCAAGCAGTAGTTGGGAAATTTGATTTTATTGAACATTATTTCTAGTAGTCTATAGATAGGCTAGAGACTATGGTTTCATTCCTCCTCTTAATTTACAATATAATATGAGATGTTTGTTCAAACAAGTGTGACAGTAGCATATCTCCAATTCAATATATACATTCATCATAGTACCAGTATGAAAACGGAGCGTAAATTAACATTTTAAGAATGTCCAAGCTGTGTAGTATACGAGTAGGATAACATGTCAGATGACTTCACATATATTTCATCTCAATTTCATAGTAGGATAACATGTCAGATGTTACACATCATATGCGACTACTGTAAGGCTCGTATCTTTTATTATTATTATTATTATTATTATTATTATTATTATTATTATTATTATTATTATTATGATTATACAAAGATGATCATTAATGTGGCAACTTAATGTAGCCTTTGATAGTCATTGGTATTTAATATTCATTTATCCCCAGATTACTTAGCTAAACACCATGATAATAACATAAATATATAACTTAGTTTTATGAACATCAGAATGGGCCATCTGGCCATCAGGTTGCTCTGTGAATAGCCTTCGATTAATGAGGATCTTTGCACTTTTAGTGACATTAAACAATGAAATATTTTCAGCAATCCTTAACCTCCGTGTATATTTCCACTATCATTATGTTCAGTTTAATCGTGTATGTTGCAGGACGATGTGCAACTGGTCTTACCACGTAGGAGCATGGATGTTTCAAACGCCTATGGTGGTGCAAGGACATCAGCAGCACACAGTCAATTCGAGTCAAGTCAACTAGATACAATGAAGATGTTTGAAACCATGTATTCCTGTATGAGGATATAAGAGTAGAAGCTGGGTAATGGCACATTGCCTCAGATCAGTCTATCTGTTTCCACCATGACTATTTTCTCCATAATATATGATAATCATTGACTGTTTAACAAACCCCATACCAGCTCATTAATCATAGTGTATTCAATGCCCGTTTAAATGTCACAAATTCATTATTCATGGAGAACAAGCAGAGGTAAGCTGCTTATATATTGGAATCACCACACTGCAGATAATTGCATGACAGAATGTTCTCATAAATATGGGGCACAAAATGACTTTGATGTAATATGGTTTCCAATAGCTAAGGGCTAATCTAGTACAACTGCTCCTAACACTTTAGTTACATACACCCTCTGTCTGAAAAGTTCGGTGAATGGGTCTATATTACGAACGGATTGTTGGCTTACCTGAAACAGCAGTTACTGTCCTTCGAAGTAATCCGCGTGGATGGTTATGCACTTCTCAGAACGGCTTTACAACAGAACTGCTGTACAAGTCCTGGAAACTACTTCATTAGGAATAGCCTTCAGTTTGGGTCGTCAAAACTCTAAATTGAAAGCAAGAGAGAAGCGTGAATTTATGCAACCTGCCTTTCGCACCTGATAGACGGGCGGCAGTGAGAAGGGTGAATTTATGCAACCTAACGTGAATGTTCCGTGGAATGGAATGGTCCTGAAAACCATCGTCACGGGTGACGAGACCTGGTGCCTGAGGTGCGACCTCCAAGGCAATCGTCAAAGTTGGAGTATAGGGGCCCAAGGTCGCTAAAAAGCCCTGAAGGGCCAGAGGTTTTCGGACATTTCGGACATCCAACGTAATGTGACGACCCAACTGAAGGCTACCTCTCAGGAAGACTATGCCAGGACTTGTACAGCCGTTCTAAGAAGTGCATGACCATCCACGGAGATTACTTCGAAGGATAGTAACGGCTGTTTCAGGTAAGCCAACAATCCATTCGTAATATAGGCCCATTCACCGAACTCTTCAGAGGGTGTATTTCTGAACATCCTGTGTACTGGCAGACACAAATAAAACGCTATATTGTATTGAAAATATGTACAATTGTGCAATCATAAAAAGTTGCATCACTTGAGATGTGAAATTAGACGAATCCCCACTAGTAATTAATTAACTATTAATAGTGTTGTGGGATTTGAGCCCTATCGTACAGCGAAAGGATTATACCAGGTGAATCAGCTGCCCCTATTAATGTTGTTTTATGCAGCCCAATATGCGTTGTAATCACGAAAGTCGATATTTCTCTGCCTGTATCCCGTATGGTACTAATAAACTCCAAGCTTATTCTTCAAACGATGTGACTATAGACTAATACGAGAAAAAAATAATAAGACGCCGTGACCTTATGTGCCATTATGAATTCACGGTGCCTGTGAAAATAATTGCACCGATAATCCTCCTTGCATTAATGGTACACAGAACACCAACCTTTCTATGCTAGTGTGGAATTTCATCAAGAAAATCACCCAATTTTTGGGTGTTACAATAGCGATTGTGAACCAAAGTACAAGGAGAGACAAGTTCAGTAATGAGGTACACAGAGCAACAACTGGCATCACGGTCCCTGTTACCAACTTTCTGGGGAAACGCAGACTCCAGTTGTATGGCCATGTAATGAGGAAGGATAGCTCTAGAGTAGCTAAGAAGTACTTCAACCTGGATGTCAGAGGGAAGATACCAAGAAGAAGACCAAGGAGACGATGGATAGAGACAGTTCGATCAGAGGTGGATAAGAATGGTCTTAACTGGGACGATGTCCACGATGCCACCCGGATACTGGAGATGGAAATGATGTTGATGATGACGATGATGACAATAGCGATTGTATTGTGTGCTAACACGCCCGCTCAAATTAATGTAAGAATCGTCATATAAATATAATAGTTGTAGATCTATTAAGCCACTGCTAGTACACTCAGAAGCTGGATTGTAAGGATTTGGCGCATGGGACTATGTTGTTTCATAAGATTGATAGCCTTGCCTGCAGAACGTGAAGAGATATTAGCTATTTGCAAAATATGGAAGTGATTTTTGCGGGGAATGAGCGAGGCTAGTACTGATGTCGTCTTGATTACTTCTACCTTTTCATATATTAAATATGTGTGTCTGCGTCTGAAATGTTTCTTATTTTATCAAACATAGAACCCGTGGTTTTGAATTTCCTTACCAATCTCTCACACCCATTTAAGTTGGATTATTATCTTCAGGAAATCCTTTAATATAATCCCGTCAAGTTCGACGAGTAGAATCCACTTTAAATACTCTTTACACTGACTTTCTGCCATCTTACCATCCAGGAGCAGATATCGAACTCAACCGGTGAGAGAAAAAAGGCAGGAGACATAAGTTTGTCAGCACACACTCCAGTTAGCGATGGGTGCAAGCTACCTTAGCCCTTGCTGTTTTGGAGCGTTCACTATGACGTATCTCCAGTGAAAGCGTTCTAATTTAAAAGCCCTGCATATCATTCCAGTTATAAAGTTCAATCAGGTTGCCATATAGAAAATCTTAGTGTTTCATTTTAATCTATTGACTTAATTATATCGCAAACTACGCATTGGATCGGAAAGAGTTTGTAATGAATATTGTTCGTCTCAGTGCAGAGCATTCTAATTATACCCTGGGAGTGGGGGAGAGGGTTAAATTAGTGATTAAACGGAAACCCCAACTTTAATAGCAGATTTGGATACTCTTGAAAATATATTGATTCCATCTGCGATTCATATTATAGGGGCTGCGGTTTTGCTGGCGTATCCGATAGCATGCTGAACTGATATGCCGAAGATCGTGGGTTGAAACCCTGATGAAGCCGTCGGATTCTTGAGAGCGTTGAAATCCTTCATTATGCCTTCCTTCGGAGGGGAAGTAAAGCCAGATGGCCCATGTCATAGGTTTATGGCATGAGAATCTATCACTACAATAAATTGGTAGTGTGTAGTCAAATTTGTAGGTTATATTTGGTTGGTTAGATACGCTGTACCATGTTCCAACGTTAGCAGCAAGGTGTCTGTGACAGTGGCATCTGTAGCCAAAATTGGAACTCGTACAAATTGAACTTGCTGGGAGCCCAAGGGCGTTCAATTAAAACACTCTGCTATGGGCATTGGCTGCAATTCATACTTAATATTATGGGGGTTCCCATTTAGGACTCTTATATCCCCCTCCGTACTTCTAGGGGTTGGGGTTGTTGGGTCAAGTTTGGTATCATGTGATATAATATTCAAAATGGTAAAACATGTCTGCTTTCATTTCTTTTAGCGAATGGTTTATTTCGCCATATTCCGATTTTTCAACTGTTCTGCATTCATTTTGATTGTTGGTGATTACAGCGCCACCTTAGAACAAAAATTGTTCCAATCGTAAGTCAAATCAATGTAACGTGATTGGAGAAAACAAATCTGCTATACAATAGAGGTTCCAGTTTTAGATTTTTATTAACCCCTCCCCATGCACAGGGAAACATTCAAAACCTTCTTTTGATCCAATGCATAGGTTCCGAGATATTGAGGTCGATGGACCACCCTGTATTATGTTGTGTTGCTTAGTTTCTTGGTTCATGTGGTGTTTTTATATAAGATACCTTACTTATCTCCCTGACTTATTGTTACAGAATCGTAGTTCCGACTTTGGTGCACTGGTGGCGTTGGCGTCGTTTACGAGATCATGGATAAATCTACGATATCCAGGAAGCAAGAACAGTCAGTTCTTCAGAGCACCCTCCTCATCTAGAAATTGAGTTGAATCCTGGTCGCGCCGTGGTCACATTGGTGTAAGTGACTAAGGGAATCTGTCTAGACAGCGGATGTTTGGGTTTTGAATCCCCACTGCTGTCACATTTTCAAATATTACTCAATATTTCTGCCAGCTGCAGGAGGGTCTATTCCTTATTAATTTAATTTTCCAGGAATACATATTGAGGAAGCAAGTAAATTATTTATGGATATGTAAAATCAGAGCCAACTCCACACAATCCATGGCGTCCCTTTGAGCAATGAAAAGTAGAGGCTTCCACCTTTTGTGATATGGGCACTACTAAATGTATGGGAGTTGTCAGCTCCATGCCCGGCCGCATTTGCTCCCAGGAATTACACTCGTACCAATTTCTGATTGAACTACAGGAACATTTGCATTCCTTAAGATGGTAGTTATGTTTTAAAAGTCCACTACTCGGGTAGGAATCAAATCCATTCCCTTTCAGTTAGAAGATCAGCGCCTCTACCTGCCGTGGTACACAATTCTATGGATATGGGTGCAAATTTATCTCCCAGAAAAGAAAACCAATTAAGTGAACGGATATCAGTACTCTGTGTATTAGTTGGTATGCCCGTAGGCCGGGCGGTGGGATCCTCAAAAAGTGCTACCTTAGGTAGAAACCTACAAAACCCAAGCAAACTAAGCAAGGTGAAAAGTGAAGTTGTTTGTCATTGGTGTCCCCACTGAGTCTCAGTAGAGCAGTACTATAGAACCTTTCACAGTACACACAGGCACTAGCTGTGCCCTGAAGGCCATTTCTCAGCACTACTCATACCTCAATAGCTTCCATACAATCCTAGCTATGATTGAGATTGATCAACCTCGTGCTATGCAGACAGCCCTCAATCATATCCGCACTGGCCATGGAATATGTGCAGGTGCGCTTCAAAAGTGGGGAAAAGTATATTCCCTAAAATGTGAGTGTGGTGCTGAGAAACAGACAATTAATCGCTCAATGATCGAGTGTCCAAACCAAGCATATAAGCACGTTTTAGCAGCAACAGCGGACGCTGTGTGCAACATAAACACATTGAATATTATTAGCCGACTTTCGATTTTCGCAAAAAATTAAAGTAGACTTATGAGATCAACACAGGGCGAAAACTTGTGTGTCTGTCTGAGTGTGTGTGTCTGTATGTGAGTGTGTATGTGAAATACGGTGAAACCGAATTGATCGAAATTTAGTAGAGAGGTAGCACTAGAGTAGTGGGATGACACGGGTTCTGTCTACTAACTTATTGAACCCTCCTCGTATTTGCCCCGAACCTGATATCTCGCTAACCAATCAACGGATTTGAACATACAGGCTGTCCTAGCACTCGTAGTGACGCCCCCTACTTTCCTATAGGCTCCTTGTTTAATTAAAATACCAAAACTTAAAGGTCATTCGCGAGTAGTGGGGTAGTGTTGGTTTTCTCAAGTTGCGCTCGTGCTTGAATATGTATGCCTATGTTGGGAAAGGGTTAGGTGGTGGGAAACGAGTAGAGTCGAGTGAGGGGTCGTTTATATGGTATTTTTCCGCTCTATGTGATGGTGAGGTTATTTTTTAAAATGGATGGAATTTGGAAACGTCATTTGGGGTAAACATTTTGGCGATGAGTGTTTTTTTTGTATGAATGCGCACTTGAGAGGTTTTGTAAGAGAGCGGGATTTTTAAATGATTATTTATAGATAAGTTTTTTTTAATATTTATTGAAATAAACCAAAAAAAACTAATAGGTCATCGGCTTTTTACAATCTCGCTAACCAATAATCGGATTTAAACATATGAGGTGTCGTAGGACTCGTGGTGAACTCCCCTTTTCTATGGACGGGATATATCCACCCCAAAATAAAAACTACCCTTACCCGGGGGATAAATAATATTTTTTGTATGTGCGCGCACGGACGGCTTTTGTCAAAAGGACCTAACTACACGTTTGTTAAAATTTTCTGAACCCCTGATGGGATTTTGCCATAGGCAGTATCCTAACCCTGGGGGTGACGCCCCGTTTTTGAATGTATGATTCATTTTTGTCGAAAGGGCCTAACTACACATTTGTTCATATCTCGCGAACCAATCATGCTAGGGACTTGTATGAGGGGTCCTAGCACTTGGGGCGACGTCCCCCTTTGCGGGGTGAAACTACCCCCCAAAATTGAAAAATCCATATCTTGGAAACGAAGAATCCTAAAATTAGGTGTGATAGCTTAATTAATAGGGGATGATATGGGCTTTTACCTCGATTGATCATTTCACCCCTAAAACAGTAAATAGTCATTTTACGAGAAAAAAAACCAGTTAAACACTTAGAAATGATAAATGACCCTAAGATCTTTTGTTTTTGATAAAAAATAGCAGGGGGTGGAAACTACCCCCCAAATTGAAAAGTCAATATCACGGAAACGAAGAACCGTAATATTAGGTATGATAGCTTAAAAATAGGGGATGATATAGGCTTTTACCTCGATTGATCATTTCACCGCTAAAACAGTAAATAGTCATGTTATGGGGTAAAAAATTGTTAAACACCTAAAAATGATAATTGAACCTAAGATCTTTTGTTTTTGATGAAAAATAGCAGGGGGTGGAAACTACCCCCCAAATTGAAAAATCAATATCTTGAAAACGAAGAACCCTAAAAATAGGTGTAATGGCTTAAAAATAGTTCATGACATACGCTTTTACCTTGATAGGTCATTTTACCCCTAAAACAGTAAATAGTGATTTTACAGGATGGTAAAACGGTGTTAAACGGGTAAAAATTATAATTGAACCTATGATCTTTTGTTTTTGAAGAAAAAATAGAAGGGGTAGTGAAAACAACCCCCAAATTGAAAAATCAATATCTTGGAAACGAAGAACCCTAAAATTAGGTGTGATAGCTTAAAAATAGGTCATGACATATGCTTTTACATGGATAGGTCGTTTCACCCCTCAAACAGTAAATAGTGATCTCACAGGGGGTAAAAATGTATTAAACGGGGAAAAATTATAATTGAACCTAAGATCTTTTGTTTTTGATGAAATATCGTAGGGGAGTGTAAACAATCCCCAAATTGTTAAAAATCGATATCTTGCAAACTTAAGAACCCTAAAAATTAGGTGTGATCGTTTAAAAATAGGTGATGACATACGCTTATACCTCGATAGATTATTTCACTCTTCAAACAGGGAATAGTAATGTTACAGGGGAAAAAGGTATCAAACACCTAAAAGCATAAGCGTTTTGTGAAACCATGCTTTAATGGACATGTGTATGGAGGATGATTGTTATTATTATTATTAGGTAATTATGGATTAATGTGTGTATAGATAACTAACCAGTGGGGAGCGTGATGGCGCAGGTGCTTAGCTGCTCGTCATTACCCGGACGGCTGGGGTTCAAATCCCGGTGACAGCAGGGTGGAATTTTCACCTGAAAAATCACGTGGCGTCAGGAAGGGCATTCGGCCTTAAATCCCCGGCCAAAACCAAAATGAGCCTGGTTGGCTCCGGCGACTCAAAATAATTGGGAAAACACCAAGAAAGAAAAAGAAGAAGAAAAAATGGTAACTCACCAGTAATAGTAAACATTTGTTTGAGGTGTTGAAGATGTCGGGATGGCCAATCCTTTGCCATGGTTCAAGAATGGACCCCAAAAAGTTTTACCTGTCAAGACTCAGTGTACCCTGTTGCAGCCATTAGAAAAAAAAATCGAACCGGGGTCTCTGTGGTGACAGTGGAGTTATATTCATGATGCTTTTTAAACAAACATACGCTTGCATACTACCGCTGGGTTGAATCTGCACAGAGACACTGGCTTTGGTTTGTGTAGTGTGCCTTGGTGATAACCGCACGGCGATCTTGTCAGCAAGATTCATATTACTCGTCTGCTTGATAGTGGACGTGCTCTGCACCGTGTTATCATACAGGACATGACTAGATAGTGGTTAGGTAAAGGTTTGACAAAGGCTTAGTGAACCTTATTGCAACCTTGAAATGAATGTCTTGGTATAGTCGGGGTTGGAAGCCAAGACCTTAGGGTTGACAACCAAGTAGTTTAACCACTACACGGTGAGTTGGTCAAATAATAATGTAACAGAACATATAGAAACGTTTTCTATAGGTTAACGAATTGACTAAGAGCCATACCATGAGAGGTGTAGGTAATGGAAATTGAATCCTTAGCTGATGACTATACTACTTGTAATCTATAGCAATGCCCACGTATAAGCTATCATGTTAGAAAAAGAATTGTATGGCTTGTTTTAAACGGAGAATAATTGTGTTTACTGTGAAACACAAATCTGAATTTAAAATTAGTTTATGTCCTACATGATGTTTGAACTCTTTTTTTATTTATACTTTAGACAAACGCTAACATAGTTGTCATTCAGAAGCCATGGCCACCTCTTTTCCAATCCTACACCGTACGCTGAAGTTAAAATGAATAATGATCACGTTACAGACAGCCAGTTTCAAAGCCATGAGAACTAAATGAACAAAGAATAAAATTCATGAGCCAGTGAGGAATTCAACATGCTGTCCTATGGACAAAAGAGAAGCGTTCTACAAACTTAACCACCAAGCTGTCCTATCGACCCTCAATGTTTTGGGTCATCGTAAAGATGAAAATTAAATCTAAGCTATAACTAAAACTAACTACACCCTTATATACTAGAAGAAGAAATGGAAAACAAAAGGACAATAGGCCAAATAAAGGACAGAAGGAATAAGAAATGGCCCTCAACCGTCAAGCATGTAGATTGAGGTAGTTGGTAGGAAGGAGAGCCATGAAAGGCAGATAGAAAAGTATAATAGGAGAGGCTCTGCCCCAGAGGTAATGGATAAAGAGGAGGAAAACTGGACTCAGCTCAGAAATCCCTTGGGGTCGCCAACTTCCAAACTGATCAGCCGTAAGCCCCTTGAGGATGCAGCCATATGCAGAGTGCACCGCAAGTGGTGGGACTATATACACCCTACCTTCTTGAGGGGGCTTGAGCAAAAGACAGGAAATAACATGAAAATAAAAACGAGGCTGCCTCCTCACACTAGTAGGATATCAGAAAAAATAAATAAACAAGGGCCAATTAAGTTGCAAAAGGAAGAGACTCCCTAGGCCTCGGATACCCTAATCATGTTGGGGTCGGTAGAGAACAAGAGTTGAGCAAGTGTGGTCGACAGGAAATAAGACGGAGAGGAGCCTTGCACAAGTTAGTGGAAGCAATGACGGACTCAGCTGGGACTCTATGATCGTCAACCTACATACATTAGATATGACGCCCAGGGGTGGAATTAAATACCTCTTTTGTTTTACATCACTGGCTTCTAAGGACGGTAGCACATGGCATGCCTTATAATGCAATACTGGTCCTAGGGTATGCAAAATTGTATTAGAAACTCAGCAAATAATAGTGTGCATTACCATGATTATTTTCCCATGTATAGTACATGGGACTGATAACCATGATTTCCAAGCCCCTAAGTAAGACAAAAACAAATGATTTTCATTTTTCCAATGAGTTGGGGTGAGGTGAGGTGAGATTTTTATACAGCAAACTGATGTGGTTTCCCACTTCTACTCCAGGCAAATGCACATTTGATGTTAAGAATAGTGTAATGGTTTGCCACTGTCCAATGCTAGGACCTGATTAGTGGGGTTTAAAATGGAATGGAATGGAGTACACTTCCCCCAAAACCAATAAGAGGAGTGTTCGATCCCCCCACAACAGCCATTCTTAAAGTCAATATAAATGGCTATGCACTTCAGGTCATGACGGTCTCCTCTCTCCAATCCTACCCCTTGGTGGTGAAAGGCACACTCTAATACAACCATAAGTGACAGGTTATCTGTTAAATACCTAACTATCCCCAGATTTACCTTGAATTTTGCTAAAATCCACAACATTTTCCGCAAATTGACCAAATAAAATTCCAGCAAAATTCAACAAATGACTACCAGATTTATTGAAATTCCATTGATTCACCTAAGAATGGTTCAAACTACCTCAAATTCATATAAAATTAGCTGAATATAGATGAAAATTCACTAAAATTTACCGAATTTAGCCAAGTGGTGTACAAACCATGAAATTTAACCATTTTTTTAAATTAAAATTGACTACATGTACTCGAAAATTCCATAATATTCCCTTTACATGTATGCTTTTTGTTGTTGTTGTTGTTGTTGTTGTTGTTGTTGTTTCGCTTACCACCACCCTGCAGACAAATACCTCAACATGACTTTCTCCTAGACTAGGAGCTCCACATTCGACATGATAGCTGAGTTTCATCTCCCATAAACTTGTCTCTGAGGTGGGTGTCAGGAAAAGGCATTCAGTTGTAAAAACCACACCCTCACATAGACTTTCATAACCTCTTACGTTGAGGTTCCTAACACTAACGACATTGAATGATTGAACGGTTTCCTTTTCACAATTCCTGTCTATACTTTCCTCTTTAAGGTTGCGAGATGTTTGCAAGATTCCTAAAATGCAATTAAACTTAACAAATACCTTAAGATGGTTTGATTTGTTTAATGACAATGGTGTTGATGATTGTTATATACGTGAAGACTATTTTTTAGGTCTTGACTGGCCTTGCAATAAGAATTGACTAACCAAACATGAGTTACCTATGAGGGAAACATTTTAGCCCACTATGTTGGGAAAATAATCATGGTCATGCACACTATTATTAGCTGAGTTTCTAATACAATTTTGCATACCGTAGGACCAGTATTGCATTATAAGGCATTCCATGTGTTACCGTCCTTAAAAGCCAGTGATATAAAACAAAAGAGGTATTTAATTCCACCCCTGGGCGTCATATCTAGTGAATGTAGGTTGGCGATCATGGAGTCCCAGCTGAGTCCGTCATTGCTTCAACTAACTTGTGCTAGGCTCCTCTCGGTCTTATTTCCTGTCGACCACACTTGCTCAACTCTTGTTCTCTACCGACCCCAACATGATTAGGGTATCCGAGGCCTAGGGAGTCTCTTCCTTTTGCAAATTAATTGGCCCTTGTTTATTTATTTTTTCTGATATCCTACTAGTGTGAGGAGGCAGCCTTGTTTTTATTTTCATGTTATTTCCTGTCTTTTGCTCAAGCCCCCTCAAGAAGGTAGGGTGTATATAGCCCCACAACTTGCGGTGCACTCTGCATATGGCTACACCCTCAAGGGGCCTACTGCTGATCAGTTTGGAAGTTGGCGACACCAAGGGATTTCTGAGCTGAGTCCAGTTTTCCTCCTCTTTATCCATTACCTCTGGGGCAGAGCCTCTCCTATTATACTTTTCTATCTGCTTTTCATGGCTCTCCTTCCTTCCGACTACCTCAATCCACATGCTTGACGGTTGAGGCCCATTTTTTATTCCTTCTGTCCTTTATTTGGCCTATTGTCCTTTTGTTTTCCATTTCTTCTTCTAGTATATAAGAGTGTAGTTAGTTTTAGTTATAGCTTAGATTTAATTTTCATCTTTACGATGACCCAAACCATTGAGGGTCGATAGGACAGCTTGGTGGTTAAGTTTGTAGAACGCTTCTCTTTTGTCCAAAGGACAGCATGTTGAATTCCTCACTGGCTCATGAATTTTATTCTTTGTTCACTTAGTTCTCATGGCTTTGAAACTGGCTGTCTGTAACGTGATCATTATTCATTTTAACTTCAGCGTACGGTGTAGGATTGGAAAAGAGGCGGCCATGGCTTCTGAATGACAACTATGTTAGCGTTTGTCTAAAGTATAAATAAAAAAAGAGTTCAAACATCATGTAGGACATAAACTAATTTTAAATTCAGATTTGTGTTTCACAGTAAACACAATTATTCTCCGTTTAAAACAAGCCATACAATTCTTTTTCTAACATGATAGCTTATACGTGGGCATTGCTATAGATTACAAGTAGTATAGTCATCAGCTAAGGATTCAATTTCCATTACCTACACCTCTCATGGTATGGCTCTTAGTCAATTCGTTAAACTATAGTAAACGTTTCTATATGTTATGTTACATTATTATTTGACCATCTCACCGTGTAGTGGTTAACCTACTTGGTTGTCAACCTTAAGGTCTTGGCTTCCAACCCCGACTATACCAAGACATGCATTTCAAGGTTGCAATAAGGTTCACTAAGCCTTTGTCAAACCTTTACCTAACCACTATCTAGTCATGTCCTGTATGATAACACGGTGCAGAGCACGTCCACTATCAAGCAGACGAGTAATATGAATCTTGCTGACAAGATCGCCGTGCGGTTATCACCAAGGCACACTACACAAACCAAAGCCAGTGTCTCTGTGCAGATTCAACCCAGCGGTAGTATGCAAGCGTATGTTTTTTTAAAAAGCATCATGAATATAACTCCACTGTCACCACAGAGACCCCGAATCGATTTTTTTTCTAAAGGCTGCAACAGGGTACACTGAGTCTTGACAGGTAAAACTTTTTGGGGTCCATTCTTGAACCATGGCAAAAGGTTGGCCATCCCGACATCTTCAACACCTCAAACAAATGTTTACTATTACTGGTGAGTTACCATTTTTTCTTCTTCTTTTTCTTTCTTGGTGTTTTCCCAATTATTTTGAGTCGCCGGAGCCAACCTGGCTCATTTTGGTTTTGGCCGGGGATTTAAGGCCGAATGCCCTTCCTGACGCCACGTGATTTTTCAGGTGAAAATTCCACCCCGCTGTCACCGGTATTTGAACCCCAGCCGTCCGGGTAAAGACGAGCAGCTAAGCACCTGCACCATCACGCTCCCCTCTGGTTAGTTATATATACACACATTAATCCATAATTACCTAATAATAATAATAACAAGCATCCTCCATACACATGTCCATTAAAGCATGGTTTCCCAAAACGCTTATGCTTTTAGGTGTTTGATACCTTTTTCCCCTGTAACATTACAATTCCCTGTTTTAAGAGTGAAATAATCTATCGAGGTAAAAGCGTATGTCATCACCTATTTTTAAACGATCACACCTAATTTTCAGGGATCTTAAGTTTGCAAGATATAGATTTTTTTCAATTTGGGGGTTGTTTACACTCCCCTACGATATTTCATCAAAATCAAAAGATCTAAGTTTCAATTAACATTTTTTCCCGTTTAACACCATTTTACGCCCTGTAAAATCACTATTTACTGTTTTGGGGGTGAAATGACCAATCCATGTAAAAGCCTGTATCATCCCCTATTTTTTAAGCTATCACACCTAATTTTAGGGTTCTTCGTTTCCAAGATATTGATTTTTCAATTTGGGGGTTGTTTTCACTACCCCTTCTATCTTTTCTTCAAAAACAAAATATCATAGGTTCAATTATAATTTTTACCCGTTTAACGCCTTTTTACCCCCCCCTTATAAAATCACTATTTACTGCATTAGGGGTGAAATGACCTATCCAGGTAAAAGCGTATGTCATGACCTATTTTTTAAGCCATTACACCTATTTTTAGGGTTCTTCGTTTTCAAGATATTGATTTTTCAAATTGGAGGGTAGTTTCCACCCCCCTGCTATTTTTCATCAAAAACAAAAGATCTTAGGTTAAATTATCATTAATAGGCGTTTAACACTTTTATACCCCATAACATGACTATTTACTGTTTTAGGGGTGAAATGATCAATCGAGGTAAAAGCCTATATCATCCCCTATTTTTTAAGCTATCACACCTAATTTTAGGGTTCTTCGTTTCCGTGATATTGATTTTTCAATTTGGGGGGTAGTTTCCATCCCCTGCTATTTTTTATCAAAAACAAAAGATCTTAGGGTCACTTATCATTTCTAAGTGTTAAACAGGTTTTTTTCTTGTAAAATAACTATTTACTATTTTAGGGGTGAAATGACCAATCGAGGTAAAAGCCCGTATCGTCCCCTATTTTTTCAGCTATCACACCTAATTTTAGGATTCTTCGTTTCCAAGATATGGATTTTTCAATTTTGGGGGATTGTTTCACCCCACAAAGGGGGACGTAGCCCCAAGTGCTAGGACCCCTCATACAAGTCCCTAGCATGATTGGTTCGCGAGATATGAACAAAATGTAGTTAGGCCCTTTCGACAAAAATGAATCATACATTCAAAAACGGGGTGTCACCCCCAGGGTTAGGATACTGTCTATGGCAAAATCCCATCAGGGGTTCAGAAAATATTAACAAACGTGTAGTTAGGTCCTTTTGACAAAAGCTGTCCGTGCGCGCACATACAAAAAATATTATTTACCCCCTGGGTAAGGGTAGTTTTTATTTTGGGGTGGATATATCCCGTCCATATAAAAGGGGAGTTCACCATGAGTTCTACGACACCTCATATGTTTAAATCCAATTATTGGTTAACGAGATTGTAAAAAGCCGATGACCTATTAGTTTTATTTGGTTTATTTCACTAAATATTAAAAAAACACTTATCTATAAATAATCATTTAAAAAGCCCGCTCTCTTACAAAACCTCTCAAGTGCGCATTCATACAAAAAAAACACTCATCGCCAAAATGTCAAAACAACATGTTTACCCCAGATGGCGTTTCCAAATTCCATCCATTTTAAAAAATATTCTCACCATCACATAGAGCGGAAAATATACCATATAAACGACCCCTCACTCGTCCCTATTCGTCTCCCACCACCTAACCCATTCCCAACATAGGCATACATATTCAAGAACGAGCGCAACTTGAGAAAACCAACACTACCCCACTACTCGCGAATGACCTTTAAGTTTTGGTCTTTTAATTAAATAAAGAGCCTATAGGAAAGTAGGGGGCGTCACTACGAGTGCTAGGACACCCTGTATGTTCAAATCCGTTTATTGGTTAGCGAGATATCAGGTTCGGGGCAAATACGAGGAGGGTTCAATAAGTTAGTAGACAGAACCCGTGTCATCCCACTACTCACTAGCAAACGGCACCTCAGTGGCATGTTTTATATCTCCGCCATCTTGACGAAAACGTAATGGCGGTCACCCTAATGTTAAAAGCTTAAATCAAATTACGACCAAACTAATCATCTGATTTCTACCAATTTTTGCGACATTATACGTTCATGTAAGAAGAATGTCTTGACCAAAGTACAAGGTCATCAGCACAACAGTTTATGGATGGCGGCCATGTATATGTGCAAATGGATACCCCCTATCTATTCAAACACGCTGAAACCGAATTGAACGACATTTGGTACAGAGGTGGCGCTGGCAAAACGCACCTTATTGTCATGTTTTATATTGCCGCCATCTAGACGACAACGTAATGGTGGCCACCCAAATGGTAAAAGCTTGAACCAAATTACGACCAACTTAATCATCTGATCTCTACTATATATTGCAACAACATACCTTTATGTGCCCAGCATCGTTTGACCAAACGACAAGGTCATCAGCCCAATAGTTTGCAGGTAGCGGCCATGCATGTGTGCAAATCGATTCCCCCTATCAATTCAATTACGGTGAAACCGAATTGAACGAAATTTGGTACTGAGGTAGCACTAGCAAAGGACACCTCATGGTCATGTTTTATATAGCCGCCATCTTGACGGAAACGGAATGGCGGCCACCCAAATGTTAAAAGCTTAAATCAAATGTCGACCAACCTAATTATTTGATCTCTACCAAATTTGATCTCTAACAAATTTTGCAACAAAATACATTTTTGTGGGAAGCATCTTTTGACTGAACTACAAGGTCACCAGCCCAATAGCTTGCAGATTGCGGCCATGTATGTGTGCAAATTGATTCACCAGATCAATTCGAACACGGTGAAACCGAATTGAATGCAATTTTGTACAGAGGTTGCACTAGCAAAGGGCACCTCATATTCATGTTTAATATCCGTATAACACGTTGTATTTCAACAAACTACTACAACCAACATTCAATTATACTCCTTGAAAAGGACAAAGAGTTATAACAATACCCATGCATTTAGGAGAAAGAAGGCTATATGTTCTTTACTGAACATCTTGTTTTGTATATAGCTTTATGTAGATAGTTGTAGCCTAATTTAACAGGTGGAAATTTGATCAAATTTCATGTATGTGATAATTTAATGTCTTAATGTGTCATACGCTAAATAAATAAATTGAGACTGAGATATCGGTGAAGTGCCACATTTTACTGAAACCTGTGCCAGCAGACAAATACAAGAATACTACTTCCATCAAGAGCTCGTAAACAGGCTGATCAGTACTATCTCTATATAGTATAAAACAAATTTACCGATTCTTGGATGTAATGGGTAATCTCCAGAACCACTGGATGGATTTTAATGTGGTTTTCACCATTCTGTAAAAGTGTAAAGAATTTCTCTAGGAAGGTCTATGCAGAAAAAAAACTCATTTATGATCTAAGTAAGGCGAGCAGTAACGATTTCAGATAATCGAGTCGACGAAAAACCTACCGTCAGTTAGCCTTTTAAGCTTACGCTTGGTAAACCGTTAAAAATATCTATATTCTATGAGTGTAAGAATTGTTCAGCATGAAATGCTCTACAAACTGCATATCTCTATCTTTAATACATCGCCCACTATAAGTGCTTTTACGTTTTCATTTCTTCCAACAATCTCAATTCAGTGGAAATTTAAATTACTAGCTTCGGAGCGAGTTTGTGCGCTAGCGAGCGAACATATCGCCCCAGCTTCAGCCAGCATCAAACTGACGAGTCGTGTTGAGTTAAGACTTCAGAGAAGAGTATTGTGCCCAACTCTAGGAATGGGTATTCCGAGTTTCAGACACCTAGATATCAAGGGAAAGGCTGTAGCCGCTTTTGAAAGTTCAGATATTTGAATATCGCGCTACATTGCTTCTCGAAGCATTTAGAAGAATTTTACCGATAGTTGGATGGCAAGTGACGTAGCGAGTAACAGCAGAGGTGAAGGCTATTTATTGATTAAATAGTTAACCGTGGAGCAGAGACTTGAGACTGGGATCAGATTACTGGCTCGGCCAAATGAAAGAGAACGCAATTAGTATCAAGTAAATCGGACCAGGGATTCAAGAGATATGAGGATTTCTAGATATCAGGCGATGACGCGTGACCCTGACCGTTTTTGTATAAAAGCCAGCTGGAGCAGGCATAGGTAGCTCACTTCAACACAAGCACTTGGCAAGCAAGTTGCGTCTACGCTGAGCCAAGGCACATGGTTGCCGTATCTACGCAGAAGTTCTTTTCAAATCGTGATAGTCACGAGAAGTGCTGCGCAAACGAGTTGAAACTTAGTAAGTTTCTGGTGAGGAGAATCACTGAGGTGATTGATTTCTACAGACATTGGTGGAAATATTTATATTTCTAAAAGGACATATGCTAGACTTTGTCTAGAAAATAGTATTTTGTCACAGTCCAATAGTAACATAATACTTGGATGTTTAAACCCATTTCAAGTCAGTTTTCATTATTTGTAACTATTTAACCACTTCGATCTGTCAGTACATTGAAGACTAGTCTATAACGGTGGCGTTCATTAGTCTACGCAAGGGAAACTGCAAGTTGTCTAGCGCATGGCAGATGGTGATATTAATAAACCATGCCCAGGGAACGATCTTCAGAACAGCCGTTAACTGCTTAGACTGTCAATGTTTTTCTTGTACTGATGAGATTACAGTGAGTTATGTTACAACTGACATATTTAAGAAGAGATCACTAAGATCTGACCCTATTTCAACAAACTGTCATGGCTTTGATAGAAGCTCATATTAAAATGGAACCACAGTTTATTCAAACGTCGAAAGATACTACCACTATGTCTGACTAGACGATTTGTGGGTCTACAATGGCGGCCGATACAAGGATTATACGTGCTTGTCCGATAGGGCATGTCTACGGATAAATCTGGTACAGACCAGGTTTACTACACTTCAAGACCATCAAGAAATGTAAGCCACATTTGAATTATATTATGCCTAGCTAATTGGAACAAACTATTTTTCTGCAGATGACCAACACATTTTTTTCGTCGTATTTAAAGCTTGCAATGATTTACGCAAGACTTATTAGAGTTATTCTGAGCATTTTCAGCACTCAGAACAGTTTAGGATCGATGACCGAGCATTTCGAGCATTTATTTGAATTTTTCATATTTTTGGGAAATCACGGTAATCAGCCGATGTAACTGTAAAAGTTAAATTTATTTTTGTTGAGGAATGGATATTTTTTCCATATTCGAAGGTTCGAACATGTGGATTCTCACATAATGAGATGATAATCAAACATATTTAAAATGATATAAATAATAATAATAATAATAATCCACTAATAATAATAATAATAATTTTCATAATTTTTCTAAATAATTCTTGGATATTATATTTTCTAATAATCATATGTATTGAGAAAGAGCCTATGAAGTAGTTTAAACATTTCTAGTCTGGAACAGGAGATTTTCCGAAGGAGAGTGGTTAGCGCAAGCCCGCATTCAACCAACATTTCAGTTCTGGTTGAACAGTTGATATTTGCTATGAGCAAAGTATATGTTTCATATAACACGGAGAGGCATGAAACGGGAAGCAATTGATATTTGTATCAAATAGGATATTTTTGTATTTATATAAAATCATGACGTAAATACACTCGAAAGTGAAATGAAGCTTTTCATAAGTATGGTAAATTCACGGGTTGAACTGAATGGTAAAATAAAATAAACTTGTAAGTTTATTAATCTTCCAGTGTTGATAACAAGCAGAGGCTTGATTTATTGTATAAATTTTGGGAAGAACATTTATGTGTGTGGAGTAGTTGAAATGCCATTCCCAGGTGCGCATGTTAAGTCGCAGGAATGAAGGTTTTTTCGAGCATCAATCAAATAGCAGGTTCGATGGCTCAGGTTTATAGTAGGAGTATTGGAGCCACACATTTCGTCGTATGAATAACCCGAAGGTTATTTCTTTGAAACCATCAGTTCTTATTTCAACCTTGTTTACGAATTCCATTTAGACTTTGATTTTGCTAGAACCCGGATTTGTCATGATAGTAGTTTATTCTTCTTCAGAGGAAGACCTTTGCCGTTGTTGTTATTGTAATATTGTGTTCTTACACAAATAGTAGAATGGGCCACTGCCAATTTAAAATAATTCTTTAACCACGAATAATTTGAAGGATATTTTCAATCCTAGTGCCATGAACTAAATGAATTCAGTATAAAACTACAATTCTAATTTCCGCATTCTGTCGAAGAATTGCAAGTTGTGAAAGTTACTAGAAATGGCCATAAAAATATAAATATTTTTTTCATAATGATTCCAAGTGGAACATTGAATAGTTGAATGGTTCAACCATTTATTGATCAAGTTGATGATTCAGAAATCATATATTTTGTTTGGAACTTGAAGTTCATAATCGAGTCACTTCTCGAATGTTTAATGTCAGAAGAACAATTAATTGTTGTTGTGCTTCGCACAGTTCTTCGATGCTATGCTCAATGGTCAAATACTTTTCAGATGTTATTAATATGTGTTAATATTTATGTTGCTTCAATGATGATAATATTTTCGACGATATATTTTTGAAACTGGAAAACAAGTGAAAGTTTAAGAAATTCTATAAACATTTATTCTACGAGTGTTAATATCATGTAAATAGTCAAACAGTGATCTACGTTATTTCCAGTATGGACAATTCATTTTGAGCTGGAATTAAATGTTAATAATTTTGGAACACAGTCCACAGGACTATTAATCGGACTTGTGTTTCCAAAAAGATTGTCAAATGTGTTTGGAAGATTTCTGTATATTGTGTGTAAATAAGAGTGTGGATCGCCACACGTGGATGATGCTGCTTTGAGCATTCTTGCAGTCAGATTTTAACTTTAAATAAACTGAGATAATTTTACCAGATGTGTTTCACCCAATTAAATCTCCTTCTATCCTTATTGTTGCATTGAGCCAAAAAATCAGTAAAGCATGTTTATAAATTTGATGTCGTTTTTGCGATTTGCTTTAACCCATCTGGCGCTCCGGGATATTTTGATTCTCGTGCTGACTGATTATTGGTAAAATGCATATGTGGTCGTGCGGACTCCGGTCTAAACGGGCACAGTATATGTGTTTGGAGTTTTGCTGATCACCACGGCTTTTCTGAATTGAGTCTGGACCTGCCGTCCGTGAGCCCTTTAAGCTTACGCTGGATAAACCGTTAAAGATACCGGAGGAAGCTGGGTAGGTTGCTGGTTATACATAAAATAGCACCAATAACCCAAGGGACTCTGCTGTAAAGTCCCGTCCTATGCCAACTACGTTTTGTGAAATTATTGATTTGCTAGTATTTATTTACACTAGCCTGAAAGAAATGAGATATTATTACACACTAACACGCCTTTTTGTAAAAAACAATGATGATATGTTTCGAACGTCAAGCGTTCACCCATGGATCCTGTTCACTTACGCTTGCCATGATCTACAAAGACTGACAAGGTACGAGCCGGGACATCTGATTACACGCATAACCATTCAATGGTTTTCACTTTAAGTTGTGCAAAATTAAGGAATTCCATCAACCGGGTTCAAATTAAGTTTGTGAACTTTGTGGCAAGAGTTGCGAATGGCACCATCCTACGATTTGCGAACTTCGGCTCGAGTCTTTAACAGTTCTTTGCAAAGATTAATTTATAGTTTATTACGTTGTACTTTCATGAACTTTATGGTCATTGGCTGCAATATTATATAATTAAATTTGATTTCTCAAATGTGATCACATTATTTTAAAGGATATACATAATACTGTACAGTGCTGTTCAGAAAAATGAAAATTTGCATAAACGTGATATGTGAGACAAATTAAATTGAATTTTTGAGCCAGAATGAAATCCAAGTCAAGGAATGCATATGAGAATGAAATGAAGTTGTTTCAATTCTTTATTTAGAACGTTTAAATAGATATTCAATTGTTTTATGATTCTTGTAAAATGTCACTTTTGCCACATGCCACTTATTTTCATGTCGATTCAATTGGACTATGGCCTACGATAATAGCTTAATAATTGCAGACCTATCTTTCTAAAGGGACTATGTGCCAAAAATGTTTCCAGAAAAACATGAAATACACTAACAAATGCACCTAAAATATGTTTGGCTATTTTGTGTGTCAAATCCCTTAATTGTTGACATATATAAATCAACCATGGTTAATGGGTCACATTTTCGACATTACTTAGAAATATCATTTTGATCATGACAATTTCAGAAGGGGTTGTATCCAATTTCTTAATAATTTTGTATGGGTACACCCTGTCCACATATCCAGCTACAGCAACTAACAGAATTATATGAAAACAATAATTTTAGTTCCAACTCTTTGATTCAAGAAAAATTGTAATATCTTTAGCTCAATTTCTTTCATTCGATAAAGGAAGACAATTGTATTTTATTTCACCACTGCATAAAAAGCATTAAACTGGTGATGATATTGGGGCAGGTATTGAATCATTCCTTTCAACTACAGACAGTCTGAAAATACAAAGGAATGTTTAGCCTAAGAGGTTAAGGTATGTAATGTTTAATTTTAGGCCTTTTGAACTACGAAACTTTGATATACTTTAAAGAGGTATCATCAATAACACTACAGTATAAATTCATAATACATAAGGCTATTTCATAACAGCACATGATTACTGTACACGTAATAGTATAAATATTACACAATACGAACCTTTGGTGGTGCCTCTGCAGGAATGTATTTTCCGGACCATATTGTATATGCCTTACCTTTCAATCTGTTATTATGACATTTAAAATTTTTAGATGGATTTCCATCAACAACTCGTTCGTTACTATTGACCTCCAGTGTACACCCTTAACCCGGGAGAGGTGGCACTTACTTGGGTAACGTTAGAGGTGGCGCGGGGTCATTTTGACCCCTCCTAATTATTTCTCAGTAATAACGACAATTATTTCGTTTATGCTACTGATATAGCATGAAACCATTCACTGAACTAATGATCATGTATATTTGTCTAAAATGAAAGTCATGCACATATTATAAACGGCTATTTACACTATAATAGAAATGGTGTGGATCTGACAGGAAATCATCTATTTATATGAAATATCTGATAATTCTTACTTCCGTTTGCCTATTAACAATATCGAAATCAATGATTAGACAAGTATTAGATTATGTAGGATTCTAGTTTTTAACCAATGACACATTTTAGAGAAGGCTCTTGTTGTATTCTGGTTGTATTCTGCTCCATTTTGTATCTGTCTTTTCCAGTAAGAGGACACATTGCTTAGAATGATGTATATCATCGTCATTTTCTTCTTCGTCTGCACTCTGCTCAGTATCACTTAAAGATTCTGTTATTTCTACTTCATATTCACTATCACTGTTTACATCTCCTAATATATCTTCCTATTCGACGTCTTGCAGAAGAGATAACACCATGGATTCCTGCTGTTCGTAGCTCGGACGATTCATAATATACTGCTCAAAAGAATTAAAGCACCACTTCTTTCAAAGGCCACCAAATTTGGAAAGTTGACTGCACAAGGTCAAAATATCAGTATGACGTTTGCCCCGACGCCTACCAACCACATGCTTCAGCACAACTCCCCAACTTGTGTAGTTTCGGGATAGCGCCCCCAAAACCAGCCCATTTTTGAAAACCGTAAATTGAAGTTTTCGAAAAACGCTGTAGGACTTGTCGCAGGTTGCCAAAGCAGTCGAAAATGAATGAGTCTTGCTCTTAAGGTTCCACGAATACGTTGAAATCGTTACATTTGACGTTTGGGCATTTTCAACCCCCTTCATCATCCCCTAAACATGGACTACCATTGGGGGCGCCTGAGAAGGTACCGAATGTGTTTAACCACCTGAAATCCTGCGCACCGTCCTCAGTTGCTGATTGCAGTAAGTTCTTAAGGCCTCCGGCAATGTTCACCCCTCCTAACACCCTCAACTGGCAAGGGACCAAACCACCCCGTCTTGATTCACCCCTAAGGAAGGTTTAAATCGAGATTTTTATCAGTGCTGCTAATGGGGGGGGTCTTCCCCTAACGTTTCAAAAGAGGACCTGCGCCTGTGCCGCCACCCCTTCCCTTGCTACCCCCTTTTGTATGATTTTTCGAATCAGGCCGTTTTTAAGGGCTGAAATGAGGTCTTAATCACTGAAAGGGCTGTAAAGGTCCTTAGAAGTAGTGGTGACACGAAATCAACCCCTTCCGATGTTTGATTGACATTCCATTCCCCAAAGTTGACATTTTTGCACCCTCAACCTTCCCTCTCTGGACGCGTAACGCGTCTTGGCCGAGTTTTCAGAGTTGGATCAAAATCAAGCTTATGGCCTGAAATGGAGCCCAAAAGAGCAGGTTGGATGGAAATTCATCGGTAGGGTGGGAAACGGGACCAAAAAGTTTTCAAAACAGTTAACAGCCTCTAGTAAGTACACCAATGCATAGGCAACCCACATCACGTCATTTTTCTCCCATTGCCAAACTTTGTAACCTATTGCCGATCATAGGCAACCCACACGCACGGACGTGATGTGGGTTGCCTATGCATGGGCGTACTTACTGTAGGCTGTACACTTTTTTGAAAAATTTTGGTCCCGTTTCCCAACCTACCGATGAATTTCTATCCAGCCTGCTGTTTTGGGCTCCATTGCAGGCCATAAGCTTCATTTTCATCCAACTCTGAAAACTCTGCCTTGACGCATTACGCGTCCAGATAGGGAGGGTTGGGGGTGCAAAAATTTCGAATTTGGGGGACGGAATGTCAATCATCGATCGGAAGGGGTTGATTTCGTGTCACCACTACTTCTAAGGACCTTTACAGCCCTTTCAGCGATTAAGACGTCGTTTCAGCCCTTAAAAAGGGCCTGATTCGAAAAATCATACAAACGGGGGTTGCAGGGGAAGGGGTGGTGACAATGGCACAGTTCCTATTTTGAAACGTTAGGGGAAGACCCCCCCCCCCCATTAGCAGCACTGATAAACATCTCGATTAAGACCTTCCTTAGGGGTGAATCGAGAAGGGGTGGTTTGGTCCCATGCCAGTTGAGGGTGTTAGGGGGTGTGGACATTGCCGGAGGCCTTAAGAACTTACTGCAATCAGCAACTGAGGACGGTGTACCGGTTTTCAGGTGGTTAAACACACCCGGTACCTTCTCAGACGCCCCCAATGGTAGTCCATGTTTAGGGGATGATGAAGGGGGTTGAAAATGCCCAAACGTCAAATGTAACGATTTCAACGTGTTTGTGGAACCTTTAAGAGCAAGACTCATTCATTTTCGACTGCTTTGGCAACCTGCGACAAGTCCTGCAGCGTTTTTCGCAAACTTCAATTTGCGGTTTTCGAAAATGGGCTGGTTTTCGGGGAGCTACCCCGAAACTATTCAAGTTGGGGAGTTGTGCTGAAGCATATGCTTGGTAGGCGTCAGGACAAACGTCATACTGCGATTTCGAGCTTGTAGGTCAACATTTCAAAATTTGGTGGCCTTTAAAAAAAAGTGGTGTTTTATTTTTTTTGAGCAGTATATTTTATTTTAACACTTAACTACAATCAATTCTATTTCACGATCAGACAGCTACATTCTCATGGAGTAGCCTACACGAAAGACTGGAACAGCTGTTCACTCTGTCAGCGGTACTGGTGGCGCGGGGTCTTTCAGAACACATTGCAACACTGCTCTATAAAAATACATTTGTCTCGGCCCTCATCCCTTCCACTAATAGGCTACTGTCCTCAGACAATAGATAAGGCATGTGGGGAACGATATGTGGCAGGTTCGGTCTGTGTGTAGTAAAATGTAGAAACCCCAGCTTAACGAAACTGCGTAGGGTCACAAATTCCCCCGTGTTACCTCTCCCGTGTTAAGGGGGTCGGTACAGCTTAACATTTTAAAAAGTTAACAACTTTAGACAATATTGTTCCCAGCGATCCTACCATATACAAACCAATCAAACTTTTTACATGAAAACTACCTCATGTGTAGAGCACAAGTGCAATTTTTAGCCTATTTTCATTTATGAAAATATATAGGCTTATGAGATCACCTTTAGTCTGTGTGTCTGTCTGTGTATGCGTGTGTGAAGGTGTGTGTGTGTGATGGATTTTTGTGTGTCTCACCCTAATAACTTCTAAACGGCTGGAGCTATTTCAATGAAACTCGGTAAGTTCATAGCACTATTCCGGGTGACTCCGACCGTGCACTTCAAATTTTGTTACGTCTCACAATCCAACATGGCGGCTGTGCGAAGTATTTCACCAACATTCAATATCTCCGAAACTATTACCGATATCACCCTGGAATTTTGTACGGTTATAAAGGGAACTACTAGACGTTCACCTATGTGACTTTCGAAAACCTGGTAACTACAAAAGCAACATGGCGGCCAAGCGAATTTGCGACTTTTAAATAGACGTTTCTCGTGATTTAAGCAACCAAACGCAATGAAACTTGGTACAGTATATGTTTATACACATTGTAATGCACCGACATCTTACTTCGTCTTTCTTCCTTTTTAACATCTCTCTCTTCTCCAACAGGGGCATTTTCTGTGCAGCAAGGCACTCCTTGCTATCATGAGCCTTATCACAAAAGAGACATGTTGCCTTTCTGTATGACTGTCTTTCTCCTGTCAACAGATTAAGTGCAGCGGGTATTTCTTTTATTACTTCTATTCTGTTCTTGACATTGCATGATGGGTTTGATTTGTTTGACAACTGAAAACCTGATTTTGCCATTGATATTCTCTCCTCCCCTTCCACCTCAGATTTAAGAAAGGCTAGCAAGACGTTCAGCTTATCACTATGCTTTCCACTCTGTAGTTGATCACTTGAATAAGAATGTCTTATCCAAACTCTCAACATCTCCTCTGGAACGCAAGATTCTACTAAAGGGAATAACATGGCAGAATATTTGACCGATGTCATGCATATCGATTCTAGAGCCCTCAAGTAAGACTCGAGCTAATCATAGAGCTGAGACGTAGGCTACTTAAACTACCCTTTGTGAACGTACCGGTAGCATTTTTTACTACCAAAGCTAACAGCTCTCTTACACAAAATTCCACGAACAACTCTTCCCGCACAAACCTGCCTTTGAGACTTTCAACTGCCTTTGGGTAATTCTCTGCTGTTGGGGGAAAACTGTCTACTATTTCCCTTGCTGTGGATCCGTCCTCAGTAGCTTGAATCAGATATTGGAATTTATCCTCATCTAGCATGACTCCACATTATGTATTCTACTGAACTGGCTCCAGAATCCAAGCCAATCTTTAATCTCACCCACAAATTGCTTCAGCTCGATCTTGGGCAGTCTGAGCTTCCTACGTGAAGTTGGCGAAGAACACACAGAACTAGGGGATTGAACGGCATTTTTATTTGCAAACGCGTCATATTTAACTTATGCTTCTTCTAACTTATCCTTGGACACCTCTATAATTGCATATTCTTGATCAAAATTGGTTACACTAGCCGCGTCTAACTCTTCTATAGTATTTTTCGAGAGATGTTCATACCATTCATATTCGAGAAAACTCAAGTCCTTGACAAGGCGTTCTAGTGTGTTGTACTTAACCTTAACAGTTTCTGGTGACGGCTCTCTTTCGTCTAGCATTTGCATAATTGCAAGGTATGTTTTCGTGATCGTCGTACTAGTTGCCTTTCGCTTTCTCGCTAGAAGATCTATTTTTGTTCACGTAGGCTATAATGACTTCAATGATAACCAATAATTATGTTCGGGCTTACCTCGTTGTGCAATTCCTACCACGTGGTCCGGACTACTTTTATCACTTTGGCACTTGCCACTAACACGTCGGAGCGTATTATCACTTCGGGGTCACCACGATATTGGGAACCATTCAATTTACCCAACTGAATATCCAGAAGTAGAACATATTATTGTATTTATTTCCAAACAAGCACAACGACATACTTAAACACAAGATTTCACAGCCGCCATACTTTCAAAGATACTAAGCAATTATACAGTATGGCCAACCAAAAGAAAATTATTTAAGATAGAACACTTTGAGCTACTATAACACTAAGTGATAAACAAAAGGACTAAATATTCGTACTATGGAGTTATCCTCAGGCAGTGTAATGCTTAGCTTTTAACATTATAACTCCTAAACTATTGCAGATTCTTGAATCAAAATTAACAGTGTTAGTAGGGTTATATTTTAATGGATAATTTGAAAAAACTATTTTTTCAAGATGTAAAGATTCCGACCCCCTTCAAGTTAAATGACTAAAGAAGAGAAGACCAAATGAGCACCTATCCCAAATACAGCGAGAATACGTAGTGAGATAACTCCAGTTTCATCTTTCGGTCTATGGATGAGTCACTTAGACTGGAACTTCCACAGCTCCCCTTCTGTAGATGACATGATATGCCTCCCATAGACTGAATAAAATGAAATTATAAAATTTGGCACTTCGCCCCTTTAGAAAGTTAGGTCTATATTTCTCAAACAGCCACAATCCGTTAACTCTGTTCATGTTTCTAACAAGAGGTATTTAACTCATTGGAAGGGAAGCACTAGAGCCACATGGGATGGGAAATCTATTGAGCGTGAGGAATTAGCAATTGACTGCGTGTGTGCTTGCTTTGTGAGCTCTGGGGAAGGCCATCATTATCCGGGGCTGCATGTTAAGTAACCCTGTACTGGGGCCAGCATTTAGTATTCAATTACACAGGTAACTGGAAACATCGGACATGATCACAGACCCGGTTTGCTAATGAGTTCGGCCCCCTACCGCACTTCTCTTGTGTCTCAAATAATGCAAATAGAGGTTCCATATATATTATTTACTGCTGTTGTTGTCATTGTTTTCTTTTATTTTGCGGTTTGGATAACGTGGTCATCAGCGCGGAGTACATGGGTACTTGCAGGATTTCGTTTATAACCTTTGATATTGCAAATTGTCAGTCGGTCAACACAATACAATCCCAATTGCTGGGTACATGCGAAAATACAAAAATCCTCTCGGGACGCCGGAAGGCGGAGGTAGATTTTATCAGGCAAACTAGGGGATAGGCTATAATAGGCAAAATATGCAGCTTTCGTAGGAGGATCAGACCTCATTTATTGCAAGATAGTATTTTACATTTGGAGGTTAATTAACTTTTTTTTTTCGTTTTTGTATGCATATTTTTATCATTTTATTGTCTTATGTGGATGGTAACATTCTTGTCATTTGGGGTAAATTTTTAGCCTATTTTCAATTTTGAAAAAATAGGCTTATGAGATCACCTTTTGTCCGTGTGTGTGTGCGTGTGTGTGTGTGATTCGTGTGTGTGTGTGTGTGTGTGTCCCCCTAATAAAATCTAAACGGCAGGAGCGATTTCAATGAAACTCGGAAAGTTCATAGCTCTATTCCGGGCGACCTCGACCGTGCCCTTCAAATTTTGTTACGACTCACCAATCCAACATGGCGGCTGTGCGAAATATTTCACCAGCATTCAATATCTCCGAAACTATTACCGATATTACCCTGACATTTTCTATGGTGATGGAGAGAACTACTATAATTTCACTTATGTGACTTTTGAAAACCTGGTAACTACAAAACCAACATGGCGGCCAAGCGAATTTGCGACTTTTAAATAGACGTTTCTCGCGATTTGACCAACCAAACGCAATGAAACTTGGTACAGTATATGTTTATATACATTGTAATGCACCGACATCTAACTTCGTTCAATTGTTTACATAATCACAAGATGGCGGATGTGCGAAATATTTCACCGGCATTCTATATCTCTGAAACTATTAGCGGTATCTCCCTAAAATTTTGTACGGAGATAAAGAGCACTACTGGAAGTCCATCTATAAGACTTTCAAAAACCGGTTAACTACAAAACGAACATGGCGGCCAAGCGAATTTGAAAATTTTAAATAGACCTTTCTCGCGAATTAATATTCCAAGCGCACTGAAACCTGGTACAGGAAATATTTATACACATTGTAATCCACTGGTATCTAATTTAGTTCAATTGTTTACATAACCTGAAGATGGCGGCAGTGCGAATATTAAAATTAAGTTTTTATTTCTTGTGATGTAGTCATGCGATCGAAGTGAAAGTTTGAATAATGAACCTACGTAATAATTTTCCTTTAATGGTACACGACTCTATGGCCTATACATTTAACAATCCAACATGGCGACCATCCGAAATACTTAGACGATACTGAATATCTACGAATCTATTTTAGCAATCAAACTGCATTTTTAATGTTCATAGGGGCTATGAACTTAAGTTCACCTATAGACCTTTAAATAACCTGGTGATCACAAATCCAACATGGTGGCGACGTGAATTATACATATTCACATGGACGTTTCTCGCAATTTAACCATCCGCGTGCAGTGAAACTTGGTACAGTAAATCCTTATACGAATGTTAATCCACTGGCATCTAATTTATTTTAATTGTTACCATAACCTCAAGATGGCAGCTGTGAAAAATTTTAAAATCTCCTTGTTACTTCTTGTGTCCTAATTATGCGATTGGATTTTGAATACTACACGTTCACAATAATCTGCATGTAACAGTACATAACTCTAGGACCTACATATATAAAATCCAACATGGCGACCATCCGAAATATTTAGTCGGTTCTCAATATCTACGAATCTATTACAGCAATCAAACTGAAATTGTGTATGTTGATAGTGACAATTAACATAAGTAGGATATATGAAAATTGGCTGTATAGTTCTTCACGGAACTACTTGTTATACTTGTGATCACACTGTCCTTATGCAAGGTTTGGAACTGATGTGTAACTATCTGACAGTCTGTTAATTCTTCACGCAAAATTGTATCTCCCGCAGAGATTTTTGTTGGTTCCTCAGTTTAGGGGCTGCGACAACGTGGTCATGTAACCCCGTGTACATTGTGTGTGTGTAGAATCTGATAAACGGTGTTAGTTGTGATGACTGTATTAGTCTGTAATTCAGGTAAGGTCTGCAGACGGTCAATTTTAAGTAGTAGTTCCTAATTTTGTACCATATACTAACGTCAACGACACCTAGCTGTGAACGTGGCTACTAGATGCCACCGCAACCAGCAACTTGCAACGAACTTTGGAACTTCCCCTCCAAAGGAAAGCCTGCTGAGGGATTTTTAGCGCTCTTAGAAAATCCGACGACTTTGGCCGGCTTTGAACCAGCGATCTTGGGCATGTAAGTTCAGCATGCTACCAGTTATCCGTTTCCCACGGAGTCAGATGGAAATATGAATGTGATCTCGTGCAATGGTGTTTTCTTGGCAACCTCTGATAGCTCATCCGAAATCATTTTTCTCATCCCTTGGCGTAATGGTAGGTCAGATCGAAAATTCTTTCAGACAAAGTTTTAGGTAATTATTAGGGGAATATTTTCCATTTTGTACGGTTTTGATATTGTGCCTATTAAGAGAGATATGATTAATGTTTCCCGAAAAACCCACTTTTTTCCACCTCTTTGGTCAATGTTTGGTGCTATCAAAAAAATTTCAAACATAAATTTTTGGCACTGTTCCGACACATATTATGAACTTTGAATGGATTCGATATTTCACGTATCAAGAGAGTTATAGCGATATTTCACTTTTTTGAAAATAAAAAGCCCCCCCCCCCCCATTTTCAGCCCCTTCAACCGATTTTGCCTATTAACGAACTCGACCGAGATTTTAAGGGGATACATATTATGTAAAACATTCAAAGTGATTGGTGCAAAATTACGGCAGTTATCGTGTCCACAAGAAACTGATATATACCGGTATGCATATATATACACACATACAGTATATATAAACTTTTGAACTGACGGTGGTTTGGGATTCTGGGGGATGTGAAACGCGAAGATATGTCGAAATTTTCCGGAAGTCGAAACATGGCACCCATTGCAATTCTGATGAAATCTACCTAAAATTGGCTACATAATTAAAAATACTACTATCAACGACACCTAGCTGTGAACTTGGCTACTAGATGCCACCGGAACCGTAAACTCGCAACGAACGTTGGAACTTCCCCTCCGAAGGAAAGCATAGCATACTCAGTTTTTTTTAGCGCTCTTAGTAAATCCGATGACTTCAGCCGGGTTTGAACCCGCGACCTTGGGCATAGAAGTTCAGCATGCTACCAGTTCCGATACCGAAGTCGCTTCCCACAGACAGATGGAAAACTGAATGTGATCTCGTGCAGTGGCGTTGTCTTAGTAACTGCTGATGGCTCATCCCTTATCAATTAAAAGTAAAGTTGTCATGGCAACCTCTCTTGGCACTTGGCATTTTCTTATAATTTAAATCATTTTGCTCACCCCGTGGCGTAATGGTGGGTCATATCAAAAATTCTTTCAGACAAAAGTTTTAGGTAATTATTGGAGCAATATTGTCCATTTTGTACGGTTTTGTTATTGTGCCTATTAACAGAGATATAATTAACTAGCTGAAGTACCCGTGCTTCGCTACGCGTCATAAATAAATGAAAATGTGAAAGTGACAGTTAAAACAGGGGATAGGCGAGGTGCTGCGCAGAGGGAGATTAAGAATGGAACATTTTGTCCAACTACACCTTTCGGCGTTGACCGTGTTTTATAGCACAAATTTAGGTTTTACTCGCTAACCGTTGGAGATACCTTTCGGATAGAAAATGTAATTTTAAACCTCGTATATGTCATCAAAATTTGCTATTTCTTAGCGTCCACTTTTTGTTTGAAATGCAAATATGAAAGTTTCAAACCAAAGGGTGTAGTGACGTCACTAAAATGGTCGCAATCTTTAAATAGTGCAAAGTATTGAAATCAAAAGTAGCCTATATGTTAACCAGGAAAATGTAAAATTCATGTAAGTCGGACCAGTGGTTCTTGCGTGATTGAGTAATACGCAGACACACACCATCTCATTTTTAGCCTCGCTTCGCTCGCGTCATAGTCGTGTCGTATTGTTATTCAATGACATACAGGTTTAACCCCGTTAACACCCCTTTAGAACCTGAATATCCAAAAATCCCTCCTTAGTAGACTTTTTCGACACACAACAAACATATCCCCTTCTTCTAACTTTAATAGTTTTGATTGGTCGATGAGAGTGAACATCCAAAAATCCTTCCTTAGCGGACGTTTTTCTTCCAGAATTTCACCCCCCCCCATAGGCCCCTTAAATTGGAGTTATGAAAAAAACGGTTGAACACCTGCTTATTTTAATTATTTATTCATTTATTTATTTATTTATTTTAAACCTGATTGAAACTCGGAGAAAATCAAACTCATCGCCTAGGTCGTTTAAGAGATATACGCTCCGTATATACTCCCACTTTCCATCCCTTTCACCTCATAATATACACCACATCGAAAAACCATTAGACATGTGTCAGCTTATTTTTAATGATTAGTATATATGCCAAGTATCACATCCCCAAATGAAACCACTCATGAGATATTTTTATTCAATGAAATGCACGTTTACCCCGTTAACACCTCTTTAGAACCTGAATATCCAAACCTCTTTCCTTAGTGGACGTTTTCGACATACAACGAACTTATCCCCAAAATTTCATGTTTCTAACTTCAATAATTTTGGCTGGGCGATGATGAGTGAGTGAGTCAGTCAGGACATTTTCTTTCATTTATTTTTGAGAATTTCACCCCTCCCCATGAACCCCTTAAATTGGATTTATGAAAAAAAAACGGCCGAACACCTTTTTACTTATTTAAACTGTTTTCCCCCTGAGTTTGATGAGTGAGTAAGTGAGTCAATCAGTTAGGACACATTCTTTCCTGTTTTTTCCCCCGAAATTCACTCCTCCCCATGGGCCCCTTAAATTGGATTTTTGAAGAAATGGTCGAACACTTATTTACTTATTTTTAAGCTGCTTTTTCCGCTGAATTTCAAACTTATCGCCTATGTTGAATAAGAGATACAGTACACGCTCCGTTAAGAATCCTTCAACCCGCAATTTTCTCCCCTTTCACCTCATAATATACACCATATCGATAAACCTTTAGATATATGTCTGCTTATTTTGAATGCTTAGTTTATATGCCGAATATCACATCCCCAAATGAAACAACTCGTGAGATATTGTTATTCAATGAAATGCAAGTTTAACCCCCTTTACACCCCTTCAGAACATGAATATCCAAAAATCCATCCTTAGTGGACTTTTTCGACATACAACGAACATATCCCAAAAATTTCAAGTTTCTGACTGCAATAGGTTTGCTGGGGGATGATGAGTGAATATCCAAAAATCCTTCCTTAGTGGACTTCTTTCCCCTGGATTTCATCCCTCCCCATGAGCCCCTTAAATTGGATTTATGAAAAAACGATTGAACACCAATTTACTACTTTTTCAATCTGATTTTTCTCCCTGAGATTCTTACTTTTTGCCTCTGTCTTTTGAGAGATACTTGCTCCGTTAAGAATCCTTCAACACTCACTTTTCACACATACACCTCTTAATATACACCACATCGAAAATCCCTCAGACATGTGTCTTCTTATTCTTAATGATGAGTTTATATGCCTAGTATCCCATCCCAAAGAAAACCAATCGGTAGATATTGTTATTCAATTAAATGCAAGTCTACTCCCTTAACACCCCTTCAGAACCTGAATATCCAAAATTCCTTCCTTAGTGGACGTTTTCGACATACAACGAACATAGCCTCTTAATGTCATGTTTCTAACTTCAATAATTTTAGCTGGGGGATGATGAATGAGGAGTAAGTCAGGACATTTCTTTTCAATTATTTTTCAGAATTTCACCCCTCTCATGAACCCCTTAAATTGGATTTATGAAAAAAAAACGGTCGAACACCTATTTACTTATTTTTGAGCTATTCTTCCCCCCTGAGTTTGATGAGTGAATGAGTTAGGACACTTTCTTTCCTGTTTTTCCCCCAGAATTTCACCCCTCTCCAAGGGCCCCTTCAATTGGATTTATGAAAAAACAGCCGAACACCTATTTACCTATATTTTAAGCTGTTTTCCCGCCGAATTTCAAACTTCCCGCCTATGTCGTTTAAGAGATACACGCTCCGTTAGGAATCCCTCAACCCCCAATTTTCACCCCTTTCACCTCATAATATACACCACATCGATAAACCCTTAGACATATGTCTGATTATTTTAATGATTAGCTTATATACCGAATATCACATCCCCAAAGAAACAACTCATGAGATATCGTTATTCAATGAAATGCACGTTTACCCCCCATAAAACCTCTTTAAAACCCGAATAACACAAATCATTCATTAGTTGACGTTTTCGACATACAGCGAACATATTCCCAAAATTTCAAGTTTCTAACTTTAATAGTTTTCGCTGGGCGTGATAAGTGAGTGAGTCAGACAGGAAATTTTCTTTCAATTAGTTTTACCAGAATCACACCCCTCCCCATGGGCCCCTTAAATTAGATTGATGAAAAAACGCTTGAACACCTATTAATTTATTTTTAAGCTGTCTTTTCCCCCTGAGTTTGATGAGTGAGTGAGTTAGTCAGTCAGCTAGGACACTTTCTCTCCTTTTCCCCCCCAAAAATTTCACCCCACCCCATTGGCTGCTTAAATTAATTTATGAAAAAACGGTGGAACACCGAATTACTTACTTTTTAAGCTGATTTTTATTCGCTGAGTTTCAAATTTCTCGCCTATGTCGTTTAGGAGATAGGCCTACACCCTTCGTTAGGAATCCTTCAACCCCCAATTTTCACCCCTCCCTTAGTGTATGGTTTTGACATACAACGAAGGTATCCCAAAAATGACATGTTTCCAACTTCAATATTTTTGGCTGGGCGATGATGAGTGAGTGAGTCAGGACATTTTATTTCAATTTTTCTTCTTCAGAATTTCACCCCTCCCGATGAACCCCTTATATTTGATTTATCAAAGAAACTGTCGAACACATATATACTTATTTTTAAGCAGTTTTTCCCCCTGAGTTTGAAGAGCGAGTGAGTCAATCGATTAGGACACTTTCTTTCCTGTTTTTTTTATCCAGAATTTCACCCCTCCCCATGGGCCCCTTAATTTCGATTTATGAAAAAACGGTCAAACACCTAATTTCTTATTTTTTATGCTGATTTTTTCCCGCTGAGTTTCAAACTCCTCGCCTATGTCGTTTAAGAGATACAGGCTCCATTAGGAATCTTCCAACCCCCACTTTTCACCCCTTTCACCTCATAATATACACCACATCGAAAAGCCCTCAGACACGTGTCTTCTTATTTTAGTGATGAGTTTATATGCCGAGTATCACATCCCCCAATGAAACCAATCGGGAGATATTGCTATTCAATGAAATGCAGGTCTACCCCCTTAACACCCCTTTAGAACCGGAATATCCAAAAAGCCTTTCTTAGTGGGCGTTTGCGGCCCTTGAAGAAGCTGCATTCTAAATTTCATTCCAATCCGTTGGGTGGTTTCTGAGATTTCGTGATGAATGTGTGAGTGAGTGAGTGAGTGATTGAGTGAGTGAGTGGTATTTGACAAATATCTAGTAGATAGTGTCAAGTCTTTGTTATGCTATACTCGGTTGACAGTGCTGTGTAAGCAGTTGAGTTACTAACGGGATTTCAAGTAAAGATCCTCATTTTCTATACCGGTAGTGCAGAGCGCAACTCGAATCCAGTCGGCCGTGTCTCGACTTGAGCTATGTTGCCATGGAAACTATCTGCCTTGCCATTCCTTCATGAGTATATTTTATGAATTGATTAGCCTGTGCTTGAGTGCAAAAGGGCAGAAATCCGAAGAATGAGAAAGACTATCGAAAATTCATGTAGTCAGCGGTTCCTTCTAGGTCCTAAACTATGTGTATGCAAAATTTGATTGAGATTGGTGAAACGGTGTAGATTTGTATACGGAACCAACCCACCCACATACATACATCCATACAGACTTTCAGTTTTATATATAAGATGTTTCCCGAAAAACCCACTTTTCCCCACCCCTTTGGTCAATGGATGTGCTAAAAAAAAACTTTTCAAACATAAATTTTAGGGCCTTATCCGACACATAGTATGAACTTAGAATGGATTCAATATTTCAGATGTTAAGAGAGTTATAGCGATATTTCAATTTTTCGAAAAAAGCCTCCCATTTTCATCCCCTTTGACCGATTTTGCCCATTAAGGAACTCGACCGAGATATTAAGGCGATATATATTATGTAAAAAATTCAAAGTGATTGGTGCAAAATTACGGCAGTTATCGTGTCCACAAGAAACTGATATCTATACATATATACATATTGAACCTGAGGGGGTCATGCTGACTGGTATCGAACGTGGATCTCAGAGACTGTGATCTCAGAATAAAGGTTCCACCAGGGAACGAACCCGAGGTCTGTTGAGGGAGTTTCATTGTGAAAACCCCTGGAGGAAAGTATATATTTAATCACTGGTGTGATTTCAGTTGATAATGACATTATTTATTAAAATAATGCAGGGAAAATGAGCGGAATACAGCATTAATGAACTACATGGAGTAGGCTAGGCTGGACTTAGAACACAGAAGTAGAGAGTTTGACAGTTTAACTAATAGCCCCAGAATTGAGGGAGGAGACCCTTGGAGCCCTGTCAATCTCGCTGACCTAGTTAAGTCGTCTGGAAGAGGTCGGGGGGTTGAATAATGACCCAGTTCTTCCCCGTTTGAGAATAGCACCAGGAAGGGAGGGGAGAGGGGGAGAGATCCCAAGGAAAATCATTGATTACTCGTGATTGGAGTAACGCAATGACATGAGAGTTGCACACAGGTGAATCTTTAACCAGGAGGCTAATTTTAAAGCCTTTAATCTGCGAAATTGAGGCATATTTAATGGAGTGCGTAAGGACACAGGACTATGGATATTCGCGGCTGGGTTTGACGATGTCGCCAGGGATTCCCACTAAAAACCGCGTCCCCACGCCATGGAAAAAGCAATTAATATTAATTAATTGACCGATCGATCCTTCAGCACGCAGATAGTTCTGGGATCAGTGAAGAAAAAGGAACCCGATGAGCATTGTTTCGAGACCAGAATCACTCTGGGAGAGGAGTTGTTATAGCGCGGGAATTCTAGCTCTACTTTTTGTGTGAAACGGATATAAGGGAGTCGACCCTTGGCAGAAGTCAGTTGTTGGCAGTTTTTGAACAGACTCGAGCGCGAAACGTATGTTGCTCCGGTTCAGGAGAGGACGCTCACACAAAGGACTTGAACATTCAGTGGTAATCATTATATAGCCGCGCGTGTAATGCACCAAGTGAGAAGATAATAATGCATAGTCAGGAAGTAATAAGAAGTACGGTAATCAACGAACTTTATTGTGTGAAATGCGTATTACCGAAGTCAAGGAAGGAGGCCCGGACTTCAACTTGGGAAGCCGCGCAGTGAAACCTTTAGAAGGCTTTTATTAAGGACAGTCGTGCTGCATGTGTAGTCAGCAGTACGAGCAACGGTTTGTGTTCACATAGGAAGTACCGTGTGATATAAGTTACAGAACTATTGAAAGTAATAATCTGTGGGAAAACTATGTACAATGTTAAGCGCAGTGTATAATATATTGACTGGTTATACATGTCTTATTACGCTGGACTGCGCTGGGAGAAACGTTATGATGTATTTGGTAATGTCTTAAGAATACCAAATAGTAATGCTCAGGAAGGAAGTAAGCATATTTATGCAAAGCAGGAAGTTTACCGTAGGATTATTGATAGACTGTTGGTGATTCCGTAAGCAGATGAACCAGACTTTCAATCAGGAGTAGGTAGGAGCATGGAGGATGCCGTTGATACCTGCAATTCTGATATTTTGCCAGGGAATTTCAAACAATGAAAAGTGTAAAAAGTGACGTGTGTTATATATAAATCATATGTGAAATACCTTTTAAATTAATGGTATAATAAGTGTCATAAAGTGTCATGTGTTTTGGATGCAATAGCTTCTTTATAGAAATGAAAAGTGCCGTGTGGTTGGTGAAAGAAATGTATCATAAAATGTGTATATCCAAGATGCAAATGTAGCACTAATTCTGCAAATGGCAGGCGACCCGGAAGGATATAGGAGGTTGGAGCCACCATGATGAGCCTAGATATGTGAATACCCCGCAAATTATGATTATGTAGAAGTATAGGCCACTGCATGTAATGTGATTTCAGAATAATTTTAATGCCAGTAAAAATCAGTATTAGGAGATAGACCCTCCAGGTTTAATCATTATTGTGTTGATTTTAGTAGTGTTGAGATATTGTTTGCATCAGTGAGTGGATTAATCGTTACCACTATTAATAAAATGGCAAATCAGTTATGTAAACTTAATTTAACGAACACGGATGTTCGATTTTTAAGATGGTTAAGTTTTGTCGGATTTTGGTAATTTATGTCAGTAAGAATAATAATAATAATAATAAATAATAAAGGTATGAATGAATACATCAGGAAAAATGTGGTAAGCAAGAAATATTTACGCTAATTGGAATATTTATCGATCTGAGCAGTAAGATTACATTAAGGGATGAAACAAAGAATTTAATATCAGAATATATTGTATTAATGGGAATATAATTATGCAAGGAAATGGAAGAGCTTTCTTGTGAATTGAATTTGCAGCTTGTGTAAAAGCTTATAGAGTAATGGATAGATTTCTCTTAATAATTAACGGACGAAGATCATAACATAAGGTCATGGAACCAGGTAATCGATTCGACGTATGAAATCTCGTATAGCCGTGGGCATACGGAGATATGTGCTTTGTGCCAGAGTGTAATTAGTGTTTGGACCCTAACTCTGATGATGGATATGGAATGTTCCGGGTTCGAATCCTGTGATAGGTGGGAGGAGAACGATGGACACCTCTGCACTCTATCTGATCGCCCGAGAACTTATTATTGTGTGATTCGGCTCTTCTGAAGCGAATCTTATGACGGCAGCATGTGGGCTGACGGCAGCATTTATTATGATACCGGTTATCCAGATAGACCAATGCTTTTATGAATCTCGTGCCTTCATGTTGAAATGGACCTATTTGGTGCCAATTATTATTATCCTCAGGGTAGGAATAAATGTTAAAGCTCACCCAGTACCTATTTGCATACCATTCAGTTTAAATCCATTGGGATATGTGTGTCACTGTGACCACGGTATTGTCTTTAAAAATCGTATTACTGCTTGGGGAGATAAGCCATGTGGCAGGAAGCGAGGGTCGAGGTACTGCTGGGACCTCACTCCACCCCATTGTATACAGGCCGCTCGGAAGAGGGGCTGCGCTGTCAAGCGAACCGTGAAAGGAGGTTTAAAAAGGGCAGATTTTAGACCCTGTTAGTGACATGAAAGGAAACATTATTATATTGAGTAATGAAGTCATGTGGTTTAAGAACACATTGGTAATTATAGATCACCCTGATGGTTCATGATTTTAGCAATCTAACGAATGGTTGGAAGTTGCATTTGTTACTGTCACTGACACCTTTTTCGGAAGTTGGTTACTTAACGCCACAGGATACGCTCACAAGGGTAGCTTAATAATACCAGCCGACACTGCGATAACTAAAGTTTTGAAGATGAAATCACAACGGCATGCAGTGGAGCTATATAAATAGAGAGAAGTGTAGGGGTAGCTTTACTTAATTATGGATTTGCACGTAGATTTTGTTGTGCAACACCTGAATAGGCTAATGCATGTAAAGCCTTTGGTGGGAAGAGAGAGATCAAACACACACGGTACACATAATTGTCAAATTAAGACGAGGTTTAAGGAATAAGTAATTTTGTGAAATTAAAGAAGTCACATTAGATGACAGAAGAATCAAAGTACATTTTTGTTTATGAAGTTGTATGTGCATCAGCGCACTAGAGTGAATTGTAAAGTTAATATAAGGGTAAAGGTTTGTGTTATGATATCAGTTTATTATGATAATATTATGTTAATATTAGTGGATTGTGGAAGTAATTTTTGTTTGATTTTGTTTTATGTTTGTGGGGATCGTTTTATTTGTTTGAAGCCATGATTTTATTACTGAATTAAAATCTTTAGAATAGAGTTGTGCCTTATCATTTTAGAGTTGATACCTTTTAGTCTCAAATCCAAAATATGCAACTGCTCAATGGGGGAACGGTACACGCCTGAGTCCTGACGCTAGCTGGATGCGGAAGCATATTTTCCATGGAGATTACTCACATGGGTACAATATATACATATATACATATATACATACATACATACATACATAAATTATATATAAACTTTTGAACTGACGGTGGTTTTGGGGTCTGGGGGATGTGAAACGCGAAGATATGTCGAAATTTTCCGGAAGTCGGAACATGGGACCCATTGAAATAGTTAGCTTTCTAATGAAATCTACCTAACTAAATAAAAAAAGTCCTCTCGGCACGTCGGAAGGCGGAGGTAGATTTCACCGGACAAACTTGGGGATAGGCGAAAATAGGCAGAATATGCCGGTTTTCGTGGGAGGATTTGACCTCATTTATTGCAAGAAAGTATTTTAAATTTGGAGTTTAATTAACTTTGTTTTTCGTCATTTTACGCATATTTTAAACATTTTATTGTCTTATGGGGACGGTAACCTTCTTGTCATTTGGGGTCCATTTTTATACTTGTGGTCACACTGTCCTTATGCAAGGTTTCGACACTGATGTGTAACTATGTAACGGTCTGTTACTTCTTCACGCAAAATTATATCTCCCGCAGAGATTTTGGTTGGTTCCTCAGTTTAGGGGCTGCGACAACGCGGTCATGTAACCCCGTGTACTTTGGGTGAGTGTAGAATCTGTCTGATAAACGGTGTGAATTGTGATGGCTGTATTAGTCTGTAAATCAGGTAAGGACAGGAGACGGTCAATTTGAAGCATTAGTTTCTAATTTTGCTACCAGATACTACCGCCAACGACACCTAGCTGTGAACTTGGCTACTAGATGCCACCGCAACCAGCAACTCGCAACGAACGTTGGAACTTCCCCTCCAAAGGAAAGCATACTGAGGGATTTTTAGCGCTCTTAGAAAACCCGATGACTTCGGCCGGCTTTGAACCCGTGACCTTGGGCATAGAAGTTCAGCATGCTACCAGTTACGTCACCGAAGCCGCTTCACAGTCAGGTGGAAATCTGAATCTGATCTCGTGCAAGTGTGTTGTCATGGCATCGTCTGATGGCTCATCCCTCATCAATTTAGTAGTGTTGCCATGGCAACCTCTGATAGCTCTTGGCATTTTCTTATAATTCCGAAATCATTTTTCTCATCCCTTGGCGTAATGGTGAGTCATATCAAAAATTATTTCAGACAAAAGTTTTAGGTAATTATTAGGTGAATATATTCCATTTTGTACGGTTTAGATATTGTGCCTATTAAGATTAATGTTTCCCGAAAAACCCACTTTTTCCCACCCCTTTGGTCAATGGTTGGTGCTATAAATTTGGAGTAACTTATATACTTCAGTTCTAAGCCTGCTGATAGGACCAATTCTTAAATACATGTAACTCCTATACTATCAGTTGGATTTCAACCAAATTTGTATGTGCTATGTGTAACATAACAGATATGACTATACGTATTGTTAAGAGCAATTAGGGCTGCCAACTGTTAATAAAAGCTGTCTATATTTTTTACCCTAATATCAATATATCAGAAAGTATGCAAGCCAACGGCTCTATACCTTGCACACGTATAGTACCTGACACTCTAGATTAATTTGGAGTAATTAATATAAGTCAGTGCTGCCAACATGATGCTATGCTTGCTAATAGGTCCAATTTTAAAATACATGTAATTTCTATACTAACAAATGGATCTCATCCAAAATTGGCACAACAATATAACATAATATTTGCGATTATTTCTAACCAACACATGCATGACATTGTTGCCAACATGCATTTACGCGTCCTGATATATCCAATGTTTAACTGCATGTAACGTCCATTGGACTTCAACCAAATTTTGTATTCTGTACCTTATGAGATGGAACTAAGAATATATTCAGTCGCCAGGGCTGCCAACTGTAGTGATCTATTAGGCTACATTATACCAGGAATATTTCGAACTAATTGGACATTTCGATATTACCAACTTAATTTCGTCATTATTCTAGATAGGTTCATATATTGTAGAATAATCATTGGCATGAAAAGTAGGCTCTTTAGTTCGTCACGGAACTTCTTGTTATACTTGTGGTCACACTGTCCTTATGCAAGGTTTCGACACTGATGTGTAACTATGTAACGGTCTGTTACTTCTTCACGCAAAATTACATCTCCTGAAGAGATTTTGGTTGGTTCCTCAAATTAGGGGCTGCGACAACGCGGTCATGTAACCCCGTGTGCTTTGGGTGAGTGTAGAATCTGTCTGATAAACGGTGTGAATTGTGATGGCTGTATTAGTCTGTAATTCAGGTAAGGACTGCAGACGGTCAATTTCAAGCGTTAGATCCTAATGTTGCTACCAGATACTACCGTCAACGACACCTAGCTGTGAACTTGGCTACTAGATGCCACTGCAACCAGGAACTCGCAAAGAACGTTGGAACTTGCCCTCCAAGGAAAAGCATACTGAGGGTTTTTTAGCGCTCTTAGAAATCCCACGACTTCAGCCGGCTTTGAACCCGCGACCTTGGGCATAGAAGTTCAGCATGCTACCAGTTACGTCACCGATGCCGCTTCACAGTTAGTCAGATGGAAATCTGAATCTGATCTCGTGCAAGAGCGTTGTCATGGCAACGTCTGATGGCTTATCCCTCATCAATTTAGTAGTGTTGCCATGGCAACCTGTGATAGGTCTTCGCATTTTCTTATAATTCGGAAATCATTTTTCTCATCCCCTGGCGTAATGGTGGGTCATATCAAAAATTATTTCAGACAAAAGTTTCAGGTAATTATTAGGTGAATATATTCCATTTTGTACGGTTTAGATATTGTGCCTATTAAGATTAATGTTTCCCGAAAAACCCACTTTTTCCCACCCCTAAGGTCAATGGTTGGTGCTATAAAAAAACTCTTCAAACATAAATTTTTGGGCTTTATCCGACACATAGTACGAACTTTGAACGGATTCGATATTTCACATATTAAAAAGTTATAGCAATATTCCACTTTTTCGAAAAAAAAAGCCCCCCATTTTCATCCACTTCGATCGATTTAGCCCAGTAACGAACTCTACCGAGATTTTATAGGTATACATATTCGGTAACAAATTCAAAGTGATTGGTGCAAAATTACGGCAGTTATCGTGTCCACAAGAAACTGATGTACATATATGTATATATATATATATATATATATATATACATAAATTATATACAAACTTTTGAACTGACGGTGGTTTTGGGGTCTAGGGGATGTGAAACGCGAAGATATGTCGACATTTTCCGGAAGTCGAAACATGGCACCCATTGCAATAGTTAGCTTTCTAATGAAATCTACCTAAAAGTCCTCTCGGCACGCCGGAAGGCGGAGGTAGATTTCACCGGACAAACTTGGGGATAGGCGAAAACAGGCAGAATATGCAGGTTTCCATAGAAGGATCAAACCTCATTTATTGCTAGAAAGTAATTTATAATTGGAGCTTAATTTTGTTTTTCGTCATTCTATGCATATATTAAACATTTGATTGTCTTATGGGAAGGGTAACCTACTTGTCATTTAGGGTCCATTTTTAGCCTACTTTTCACATTTTGCAAAAATTAGGAAAAAGTAGACTTATGAGATCGGGCAAATGTGTGTCTGCCTGTCTGTCTGTCCTTTTGTCTGTCTGTCTGGCTGTGTGTTTGTCCCCCCCCCCTATCAACTCCTAAACGGCTGCAGCAATCTAAACAAAATTTGGTAGGAGTAAAGATCTATACCTGAATATCTCACGGTCATATTTGAAAATGATGTCAGTGCTACCAACTGCTGATAAATCGCAATTGAAATTTGAGCTCCATGTTTGATATCTCGGAAGGTAAGAATGGTAGCTATTTCAAAATCGGCACACGTATGGTTAATAATATTGCAGTTTAATTTCCAGGAGGCCATACATCGCAGTGTTGCCAAAATGATTATAAGCCTGCTGATAGGTCCAAATTTTAAATGCATATAACTTCTAAACTATCAAATGGATTTCAACCAAATTTCAAATGTGTTATGTGTACATGAACATATATGACTGAACGTATTCTTAAGATCGACCAGGGCTGCCAAATGTTAATAAATGCTCTCAATTTATTTTATCCAAATACCAATATATCAGAAAGTATGCAAGCCATCAGCTTTAAACTATGCACACTTATAGTACCTGACATTCTATATTAATTTGGAGTAACTTATATACGTCAGTGCTACCAACATAATTCTAAGCCTGCTGAGAGATCCAACTTTAAATACATGTAACTTCTATACTATCATTTTGATTTCAACCAAATTTCGTGTGTGCTATGTGTACCATAACAGATATGTCTATGCCGATATTTAAGAGTAACCAGGGCTGCCAAATGTTAATAAATACTGTGTCTACTTTTGTTACCCTAATATAAATATATCAGAAAGTATGTAAGCCAATAGCTCTAAACGTTGCACACGTATAGTACCTGGCATTCTAGATTAATCTGGAGTAACTAATATACGTCAGTGCTGCCAACATGATTCTAAGCCTGCTGATAGGTCCAATTTTAAAATGCATGTAACTTCTAAACTAACTAATGGATTTCATTCAAAATTGATACAACAATAGATCATATTATTTCAGATTATTTCTGACCAATACATGTGTGCCATTGTTGCCAACATGATTTTACTCGCGCTGTTATATCCAATGTTTAAGTGCATGTAACGTCCGTGCTATCCATTGGACTTCATCCAAATTTTGTATTCTGTACCTTAAGAAATGGAACTAAGAATATATTCAGTCACCAGGGCTGCCAACTGCAGTTCTCTATTAGGCTACATTATGCCAGGTATACAGTATTTCGAACTAATTAGAAATTTCGATATTACAAACTTAATTTCGTCATTATTCTAGATAGATCCATATAGATTAATCATTGGCATGAATCTTAAATTTTAAGAAAAGTAGGCTCTTTAGTTCGTCACGGAACGTCTTGTTATACTTGTGGTCACACTGTCCTTATGCAAGGTTTCGACACTGATGTGTAACTATCTAACGGTTTGTTACTTCTTCACGAAAAATTATATCTCCCGCAGAGATTTTGGTTGGTTCTTCAGTTTAGGGGCTGCGACAACGCGGTCATGTAACCCCGTGTACTTTGGGTGTGTGTACAATCTCTCTGATAAACGGTGTGAATTGTGATGGCTGTATTAGTCTGAAATTCAGGTAAGGACTGCAGACGGTCAATCTAATGTTGCTACCAGATACTACCGTCAACGACACCTAACTGTGAACTTGGCTCCTAGATGCCACCGCAACCAGCAACTCGCAACGAACGTTGGAACTTCCCCTCCAAAGGAAAGCATACTGAGGGATTGTTAGCTCTCTTAGAAAATCCGACGACTTCGGCCGGCTTTGAACCCGCGACCTTGGTCATAGAAGTTCAGCATGCTACCAGTTACGTCACCGAAGCCGCTTCACACTTAGTCCTATGGAAAACTGAATGTGATCTCGTGCAAGTGCGTTGTCATGGCAACGTCTGATGGCTCATCCCTCATCAATTTAGTAGTGTTGCCATGGCAACCTGTGATGGGTCTTCGCATTTTCTTATAATTCCGAAATCATTTTTCTCATCCCTTGGCGTAATGGTGGGTCATATCAAAATTTCATTCAGACAAAAGTTTTAGGTAATTATTAGGAGAATATTGTCCATTTTGTACGTTTTTGATATTGTGCCTATTAAGAGAGATATGATAAATGTTTCACGAAAAAAAAAAACTTTTTCCCACCCCCTTGGTCAATGGTTGGTGCTATAAAAAAAAACACTTCAAACATAAATTTTTGGGCTTTATCCGACACATAGTAGGATTCGATATTTCACATATTAAGAGAATTATAGCAATATTTCACTTTTTCGAAAAAAGACCCCCATTTTCATCCCCTTCAACCGATTTAGCCCAGTAACGAACTCGACCGAGATTTTATAGGTATACATATTCGGTAAAAAATTCAAAGTGATCGGTACAAAATTACGGCAGTTATCGTGTCCACAAGAAACTGATATACATATATACATATATATATATAATAATATAATATATAATAACCCCTGGCACTACAGCCCGTGAGGGCCTAGGCCTACCAAGCGACCACTGCCCAGCCATTTGGCCTGCAGATATTGCGGTGACGCGTGATCAGCGCATCGGTTCCCCTCGGTCGTTAATCTTGGTTTTCGTGATCGGGGCGCTGCCTCACTGTCAGGCAGCTACTCAATTGTCCTCACGAGGCTGAGTGCACCCCGTTCCAGCCCTCACGTCAGTTTCTAAAATCCCTGACGGAGCCGGGAATCGAACCCGGGGCCTCCGGGTGAGAGGCAGGCGCGCTACCCCAACACCACGGGACCGGCATACATATATATATACATACATAAATTATATATAAACTTTTGAATTGACGATGGTTTTGGGGTCTGGGAGATGTGAAACGCGAAGATATGTCGAAATTTTCCGGAAGTCAAAACATGGTACCCATTGCAATAACTTTCTAATGAAATCTACCTAATGACACCTGATTAATACATTATATGTATATATTGTTGTTGTTGTTGATTTGCAACATTGTGGCCATGAAACCCCATTTACTTGAGGGTGTGTAGAATTTGTCTCATAACCTGTGTCACTGTGATGTCTGTACTAGTGTGTGTGTATTTGTAATTGAGGTAGTAGACTATTTGGGTAGGAAGCGGCTATTGTAGGCTAATAACAAGGGAATGGATTGCGGTGTAAAATTTTAATCTGATTGAAATTTAGTACACATCATTCCTACGAAGTTGTACAATGACGTAGTGAAAACCGCACGGGCCACTTTCAATTTTGAAGGCCAATACTGAACGCCAAAAACCAGCTAGGTGACGGCATGAGCGAGGAGGTGGGAAGAGGTAAAGCTGACCTTGAATCCTAGCAACACGCTAGGCCCACAGGCAGCGACCAGCCGTGCTGCGTTGCATTCCCCACCTAAAACTTTCCCCTCACTCTTCTACCTTCTTGATTAGAGTATAACATTATTCATTTGTTAAAAACATACGTCAGTCAATACATGAATTAAAATGTTTCAGCCTAAAATGAGGTCTTCCTCAGCCCAAATCAAGAATTGAAATCCTAACTCCTCGCTCAGGCCGTCACCCGGCAGGTTTTCGGCGTTCAATATTGGCGTTCAAAATTGAAAGTGGCCAGTGCGATCTTCACTACGTCATTGTACAACTTCATAGGAATATTGTGTAGTAAATTTCAACCAGATTAGAATTTTACACCGCAATCCGTTCCCTAGTAAGGTAGGTACTGTACCCAAAAATCCGGAAAGGAGCCTGTTGGAATATCCATTGCCCCAGCTGGATTGCCTATTTCTAACAGCACCGGCAATTTACTACATTAGAAATCGCTCCCAACATGGCCTTTAGGGATTTACATACAGCATTTACAAGAATATTGTGGATCAACAACCAACTACACGGGGCACACCTACCTTTACTTACCTTCTCGGGGACTGGGAATTCAGCTTCGCCTACAATACATCCACAATACCCTAGTTCTTATATTTAAAATGAATCACACGCCAACAACAACAAATAAGGAACTGAATAAAATTTATTAACAATGGTGTAAACAAACCTAGTATAAACAAAATAACAATAAACTAATTTAACAATCAAATTAAAATAAAAACACACAACCATTCACACTTCCTTTCAACTCCACATCTTACTACAATGCTGTGTAAAAAAAATATGAGCATAAGATCTTGGGCTTGTATTTAGGCCTACACTGCGTAAAAAGAAAACCGTTTAAGGAGGGCTCTTGCACTCGTGGCATTCCTGACACATGATTTCCTTCACTAGCCTGCGTTTGTAGAACGCACGTGCGCTAGCTTGTTTCATCAATGAAACACCAGCACCACGCTGCACTCGGTCGGAACTAAATACAATTTATACAAGGCGGTGAGTCGTTCACCTGTTCATTATGTCACACTGCTCTCCAACTCTAACGGTGAATCCTTCTAGCCAGCCAACATTGAGACTGCTTTTGAGTGCGTTTATAAAACACGTAAAACTAACATTTAGATCTTACATAAGTTCACATAACTACTCTGTTTCTAAGACAATCATCCTGAAATTTTTTATACACTCTTTCATTCGCACCCCGCAATTGTTCATGACCAACTCGGTTCCACATTTACTCTTAAGAGAGAACAATCATTCCTAACAAAAATCACCCGCTCATAAAACACACGCTATTCCAAAACAATTGATTAATAAATCCTACTAAATTATTTAATTAATTAAATCATTTTCGAAAAAATTTCACATGTAATATGTTCATAATAATATACATTATTTAGTGTTGCTAACACGTTACTATCGAGATTCTGGCTTCTCGGTTACAATACAATTCTCAACTAATTATATACACTTGTTTTTCACATAACCATTCTAACATTCCGTAGTTTTGATATACTGCTTACACATCGTCTTATATAGGTTTCATTACATTGTCGGTATAATACAGTCGACTAATTACAGTTAACTGTACGTAATTACATAACTTCGGGTTTAATAAAATATAATAATTATATTATAGACATGAGTAGACAATCGTTTTCTAGGTGTATTTCCGCTAAAATCCTCCTGTCAACAAAGCTAAATCGTTACTTCACATGAACTGGACTACTTGTATATAACGGTTCTTATCATGATCCATGCCTTCTTATAAAAGAACAACAAAACTTTGACTTCCTTTAAAATGTGGAACTCCCCTCGCACGAGCATTCTTCATAGCTCTACAAATCCTCATATAACAGTATATATGGCATAAATAATTATCATCCACTATGTTAAACAATAACCAAAACGGATTAATTGTTATTATCATATCTTCTGTGGGAACTTCTCTCAAATAATTGCATGACCCTCAGTATCATTCCACATGACTACTGGTCTACAATTATACATGCTTAAGTTCTTCAAACGAAACTCCCAATAGTAATGAACGATATTAGACTGTCGTGATTAACCTCCTAAAGTTTACTCCACAACAAGATAATTAACTGTTAACTCGTCTGTCGCAAATACATGTAATAAAAATAACACTCCTGCCTCACCTCACTTGTCAAGCTTTAAATGTTTATCGTTGTAATATCATGTCGACAAAATGACGCGATGTTACACAAATAGTGTAAAATAACACACATGTTATTTATAGTGTCAAATAGAATTCAATCTTGACCGGGATAAACTAGCTTTGAATTCCTAGCCAAAGATTTGAATATTCTTCTATCAAAAGGTATTTCCTCTAACATATTAAATGAACAAAGCTCTCAGCTTTACAAATAATAAAAAGGTTTGTCAATGTCGTATTGTTTTTCCACTCTACACAAAGAATGTTTATAGGGATTAAGACTTCGGTCTTATCAAACGACTAGTATTTCTTAGATCGTCGACGGTTTATGTACAATAATGATATAACAATATCATTCGATGTTTTTTCTGTTCTTGAAGTTTGATGTTGTTACATTAAAGTGCTCAAATTAAATTTAATAAGAATTAAATTTGAAGCTATGGCACAATGTCAGAATACTTGGTTAAAAAAATTATTAAAAATTCGAGAGTCGAAACGTCTAATCTTTTATGAGGCAATATGATTCCTCAAACAAAATTTTAATGTCAGTTCCACAACTGATCCGTAGAATAAAATTGAAAAATAGATGAAAGGCAATAATCTCCTAAATAATCTTGAAGCATAAAAATCTTAGAACACATCTGAAGTGTAAAATACATGATAACCTTGAAATACATGAAATGAGAACATATGGAAATATGGAATATGGAGTAAGATCGTAAGCTTAGGATGTCACGAATCAAGCTCTATACTAAAAATGAGATACACTGTAACCTTATTTGGACGAAAACTTGAAGATCTAAGTAAGTATTCCCACAAAGCTTTAGATGGTACCTCAGTCAAAGTACTGAGATGGATCTGCATTCGAACCTCGGATATGCGACCTCAGAGATAGGAAACGTCCCTCTCTGGAATTCACCAACATTCGCCTGGGCTCGAACGACATCCTTCTGGCAAATTCTTCTGTGTTGCTGGGCTACCCCTAGCATCTTGACAAATCTCTTCTGTAGAGTCTTCATTCTCCGTCATGAATATGTATCAGCCTCATCATTGGAATAATTTATAGAAATATTCATATGAATGTTGAATTAAATATTTCTATTGCTAATTGATGTTACATCAGTGTTCGTAGACTGACGAAAATGTACAAGATGGACCGTACACTACGTCTGTATTCAAGAATACGTCGTCTAACGAAGCTCCATCGTTGTATTTTAACTTCTGCTATCGAATATGTCTGGCGCATGACTATTTAGTTCACCATATCAACAATGCTAATTATGTTGAATGAAAACATTTGAAGAATAATGATAGTCATTCTGTTACTCTTTATGTGTTGCGCCAAATTTACAAGTTCTCCACTACTGTTCACTTGAACTGCCTTCGCCAACTTCACGTTGCAATTTAAAATGATATTCAGCTTTATTTCCAACACATTTGAAAATCTGACTTAACAGGCTTATATTGTCGAAACGTTAAGTTTTAGAACGCTCGACTTTCCACAGAATGTAGTCTTCAACCTCTTCTTTAAATATATTTGCTTAGTTAAACTCAGATCTCAATATATTAGAGATATAATTAATTCGATGTTCCTCACAACTTCACATAGAATGGAAGTGCGGCAATCTCCTACGTTCCACCTAGCTATCCTCGCGTCTCCACAAATCGACAGTCGTCGCACTCGGACAAAACCTTGGGATCTCTGTTAACCCAGTAAAAACACTTCCTCACTCTTCAAAGACTGCTGGAATAAGAACTTCGATTCTTGGATCTCCCCCTCCAAGTCAAAATTTTGGCGGCCATATCACTCTCCCACCATAACTTTAGCGCGTAGATTACTAATGCTTATTACTGCGTTGATTAACCGATCTGCGGTTTTTAAAGTATAAGACTTAATTTATTTTAATTTTCTCTTTATTACCAAATAAGAAAATCTCCTTCTAAGGGCCTAAATGCATAATTTCACCAAATTATGTAGTTGAAGTTGATCCCGTCTTTAACAAGACCTCTTCTCATTGGATCTGGGCTGGGATCCAATAGCATAATTTATAACAATATTTATAATATTAACTTCCAAACTCACTGTTGCTATGCCAATTTTAGCTTTCTAGAAGCGTCTATTGTGCAATATATCACGTGATCGGGCTCTTCCACGGCCTCGAGCTTGTAACACTACACTCCTGTGTCATACTTCCAGAATTTATATTTGCTGGTTAAATTTTATCATGGGGACGGAAAATACTCTCATTTTGTCCCTGAATAATTCAATTTTCGGGGGCAGTACATGTTTCGGAAACTTGATATGTTTTATTCTTCAGCCCATATGTTGGTGTGAAACATCATATGACATCGAAATCCTAACCAAAAATAAAATACAGTTCGCACTTTCTCTGGTACCAGCTGTTTCGGTCAAGCAGTACAAGGTTCACTGCCGTAGAAAGTACGAACTGTATTTTATTTTTGGTTAGGATTTCGATGTCATATGATGTTTCACACCAACATATGGGCTGAGGAAGGAAACATATCAAGTTTCCAAAACATGTACTGTATCCGAAAATCCGGAAAGGGTCCTGTTGGAATATCCATTGCCCCAGCTGGATTGCCTATTTCTAACAGCACCGGCAAATTACTACATTAGAAATCGCTTCCAACATGGCCTTTAGGGATTTACATACAGCAGTTACAAGAATATTGTGGATCAACAACAAACTACACGGGGCACTTACCTTTACTTACTTTCTCGGGGACTGGGAATTCAGCTTCGCCTACAATACATCCAAAATACTCTTCTCCTTATATTTAAAATGAATCACACCCCAACAACAACGGATAACATACTGAATAAAATTTATTAACAATAGTGTAAACGAATCTAGTATAAACAAAATAACAATAAACTATTTAACAATAGAAATTAAAATAAAAACACTCAATCATTCACACTTCCTTTCAACTCTACATCTTACTACAATGCTGTATTAAAAATTATGAGCATCAAATCTTGGCTTGGTTTTAGGTTTACGCAGCGTGAAAATAAAACGGTTTAATGAAGGCTCTTACATTCGTGGCATTCCAGACACCTGATTTCATTCACTAGCTTGCGTTAGTGGAACGCACGTGCAGTGGCCTTGTTTTATCAATGAAATACTAACACCACACCGCACTCGGAACTTGTTTATACAATTTATAAAAGGCGGTGAGTGTCCACCTGCTTATATTAAGTCACACCGTTCTCCAACCCTAACGGTGAATCATTCTAGCCAGCCCACATTGAGAATGCTGGTCTGTGCGTTTAAAATAACACGTAAAATTAACATTTAGATATTACAAATATGCACATAGCTTTTATGTTTCTTAAACAATCATCCTGAAAATGTTCATACGCTCTGTCATTCGCAGCCCGCAATTGTTCATGACCAATCCGGTTCCACATTTACTCTTAACAGTGAACAATCATTCATAGCAAAAACATCCGCTCATAAAACACACGCTATTCCAAAACAATTGATAAATATATCCTACTAAATTATTTAACTAATAAAATCATTTTCAAAAAAAAAATATTTACATATAATATGTTCATAATAATATACATTATTTAGTGTTGCTAACACGTTACTTTCGAGATTCTGGCTTCTCGGTTACAATACAAGTCTCTACTAACTATATACACTGGTTTTTCACATAACCCTTCTCTAACGTTCCGTAGTTTTGATATACTGCTTACACATCGTCTTATATAGGTTTCATTACAATGTCGGTATAATATAGTCGGCTAATTAAAGTTAACTGTACGTAATTACATAACTTTGGGTTTAATAAAATATAATAATAGTATTATAGACATGAGTAGACAATCGTTCTCAAGTTGTATTTCCGCTAAAACCCTCCTGTTAACACAGCTAAATCGTTACTTCACAAGAACAGGACTAACTGTATACAACGGCTCTTATCATGATCCATGCCTTCTTATCAAAGAACAACAATACTTTGACTTCCTTAAAATACGGAATTCCCTCGCACGAGCACTCCATAGCTCTACTAATCCTCATGTAACAGTATATATGGCAGGAAAAATTATCATCCACTATGTTAAACAATAACCAAAAAGGATTAATTGTTATTAACATATCTTCTGTAAGCACTTCTCTCAAATAATGGCATGACCCTCAGTATCATTCCACATGACTTCTGGACTACAATTATACATGCTTAAGTTCTTCAAGCGAAGCTTCCAATTGTAATGAACGATATTAGACAGTCATGATTAACCACCTAAAGTTTACTCCACAACAAGATAATTAACTGTTAACTCGTCTGTCGCAAATACATGTAATAAAAATAATACTCCTGTTTCATCTCACATGTCAAGCTTTAAATTGTTTATCGTTGTAATATCATGTCGACAAAATGACGTGATGTTACACAAATAGAATAAAATAACACACATGTTATCTATAATGTCAGATAGAATCCAATCTTGACCGGGATAAACTAGCTTTGAATTCCTAGCCAAAGATTTGAATAATATTCTATAAAAAGGTATTTCCTCTAACATATTAAATGAAGAAAGCTCTTAGCTTTACAAATAATAAAAAGGGTTTGTCAATGTCGTAATGTTTTTCCACTCTACACAAATAATGTTCATAGGGATTAAGACTTCGGTCTTATCAAACGACTAGTATTTCCTAGATCGTCGACAGTTTATGTACAATAATTACTTAACAATATCAATCGATGTTTCTTCTGTTCTTGAAGTTAAATGTCGTTACATTAAAGTGCTCAAATTAAATTTAATGAAATGAAAATCCACAGCCTGCTTCCAGTCTCCGACCGGGTCAGGAATGGAATGAATGAAGCCCCTATCTAGCGGCGAGGATATGAACTGTGCCGGCTGCCGAGGCCTGACGCACTCCTCTGGGGCAATGATTAAATGAATGACAGATGAAATGAAATGATAGTGGAGAGTGTTGCTGGAATGAAATTTTGACAGGGAAAACCGGAGTACCCGGAGAAAAACCTGTCTGCCTCCGTTTTGTCCAGCACAGATCTCACATGGAGTGACCGGGATTTGAACCACGGACCCAGCGGTGAGAGGCCAGCGTGCTGCCGCCTAAGCCACGGAGGCTTTCAAATTAAATTTAATAAGAATTAAATTTGAAGCTATGACATAACATTAGAATACTTGGTTAAAATAAAATTATTAACATTCGAGGGTCGAAACAACTAGTCTTCTATGAGGCAATATAATTCCTCAAACAACATTTTAATGTCAGTCCCACAACTGATCCGTAGAATAAAATTGAAAAATAGATGAAATGCAATCATCTCCTAAGTAATCTTGAAGTATAAAACTCTCATCACACATCTGAAGTGTAAAATACATGAAAACACTGGAATACAAGAAATGTGAAAATATAGAAATATGGAATAAGATTGTTGGCTCAGGATGTCACTAATTAAGCTCTATACTATACATGAGATACACTGCTACCTTATTTGAACGAAAACTTGAAGATCTATGTAAGTATTCCCACAATACTTTAGATGCTTCCTCAGTACAAGATACTGAGATGGATCTGCATTCGAACCTCGGATCTGCGACCTCAGAGATAGGAAACGTCCCTCTCTGGAATTCACCAACATTCGCCTGGGCTCGAACGACATCCTTCTGGCAAATTCTTCTGTGTTGCTGGGTTACCCTCCCTAGCATCTTGACAAATCTCTTCAGTAGCATCTTCATTCTCCTTCGTAAATATGTATCAGCCTCATCATTGGAATAATTTATAGAAATATTCATATAAATGGTGCATGAAATACTTCCATAGCTAATTGATGTTACATTAGTTTTCGTAGACTGACGAAAATGTACAAGATGGACCGTACACTACGTCTGTATTCAAGAATACGTCGTCTAACGAAGCTCCATCGTTGTATCTTAACTCCTGCTATCGAATAGTCTCTGGCGCATGACTATTTAGTTTATCATATCAACAATGTTACTTATGTTGAATGAAAACACTTGAAGAATAATAATAGTAATTCTGTTAATGTTTATGTGTTGCGCCAATATTAAAATTTCTCCGCTACTGTTCACTTGAACTGCATTCGTCAACTTCACGTTGCAATTTAAAAATGATATTCAGCTTTATTTCCAACACATTTGAAAATCTGACTTAACAGGCTTATATTGTCGAAACGGGGAGTTTTAAAACGCTCTACTTTTCGCAGAATGTAGTATGCGACCTGTTCTTTATATATATTCGCTTATTTAAATTCGGATCTCACTGAAATGAGAGATATAATCAATTCAATGTTCCTCGCAACTTCACATAGAATGGAAGTGCGGTGATCTCCTACGTTCCACCTAGCTATCCTCGCGTCTCCAGAAGTTGACAGTCGTCTTACTCGGATTAAGCCTTGGGATCTCCGTAAACCCAGTAAAAACACTTCCTCACTCTTCAAAGACTGCTGGAATAAGAACATCGATTCTTGGATCTCCCCCTCCAATTCGAAATTTTGGCGGCCATATCAAACTCCCACCATAATTTTAGCGCGTAGATTACTAATGCTTATTCCTGCGTAGATTAACCGATCTGCGGTTTTTAAAGTATCAGACATAATTTCTTTTAATATTCTCTTCATTACCAAATAAGAAAATCTTCTTCTAAGGGCCTAAATGCATAATTTCATCAAATTGTGTAATTGAAGTTGATCCCGTCTTCAATAAGACCTCTTCTCATTGGCTCTGGGCTGGGATCCAATAGCATAATTTATATCAATATTTATAATATTAATTTCCAAACTCGCTGTTGCTATGCTAATTTTAGCCTTCTAGAAGCGTCTATTGTGCAATATATCACGTAATCGGGCTGCTCTCCCACAGCCTCGAGCTTGTAACACTACCCTCCTGTGTCACAATTCTAGAAATTATATTTGCTGGTTAAATTTTATCATGGGGACGGAAAATACTCTCATTTTGTCCCTAAATAATTCAATTTGCGGGGGCAGTACCATCTTCGCATATACCTGGACTAGAAGTGGGAAACCACGGAAAAACACTTCCAGGATGACTGAGGCAGTAATCCAACCCACCTTTTCTCAGTTTGTCTTCATGAGGCTGTTTGCACCACATCCCAGCCCTCAGACCAGAATTAAAGTCCTTGGCAGAGTCGGGAATCAACCCCCAGCCTCCGCAGTAACAGCCAAAAATGCTAGCACTACTCAACGAGGTGGAATATATATACCTATACTTCAAATTATTGGTGATTTGTGAGTCGTCAAAGAAGTTTTTATACGTTCCACGATTCAGATAAGTTTCCATATCAGATCCTTTAACAGATTTGGCATATTAGTAGGCATACTCTGATTTCTATGTTGCAGTTCTTGTAAAGTAGGTCATTTATGCATATTAGTTTACAACTCTAGTTTGGATTTATAAAAAGGAATGGACTTTCTCAAAAACGGGCAGATGATAATGAACTAAGCCTGAGCTTACGGAAGACAGAACTTATGGTTTTCAGGAGAGGATGACGTTAACCGAGGGAAGACTACGTTGTCTGCGGAGAACATACACTAGCACCTAATAGCTAGTTCAAATATCTTGGTATCACAGTACACGTAACTGGGACGACTTTCCTTGTGCATATAAAGGATAGATTTGCTGCTGCACTTAGAAGTATAAGTGACATCAGACACAAACAAAGAATGTCACTGAAGACAGCCATGGAACGCTTCCAAGTCAAAGTGCTATCAACACTGACATACGGATTGGAATTAATTTGGCAATTCCTATCACGTGGACAATTGAAAGAACTGGAAAGCATGAAATCGAGATACCTCAAAAAGGTTCTAAAGGTATCAAAATTTGCTCGATCCCGATACGTGTATGTCTTAGCCCGGAAAACCTTTTTGATAGAAGACCTAAGACTGCAAATGACGTACAGCACACTCCAGCGTAAGAAGAACTATTACAAGAGCTACGAGGAAAAAGGGACTCGATCCTAGAAATCTTCTACACAACACACCCAATGATCAACAAAGATTGGATGAAAGAAGAATACGAGCTGAGACACCTGGTGACGCGCTTTGCGATGCACGGATTCCATCATTTTATTTGTACCAGGAAATCCTTTCACCAGGCTAGCCATGAGAGTACATGTGCTTTGTGTGGAGAACAGTGTGATACATATCTCGCAATGGAGTGCAAGATGAGAGCGGCCTCTCTGACTGAATTTTCCTCGGATTTTTGAGCCTGGTGTAATGTATATATTTTGCACATTGTGCGTAATACATTTGTTAGTAATTTAATTGTATCATAGCAATAGTAGCTACACTATTATAGATTAGTTGCTGGAGGGAGACTGTTTCTTGATGTGATCGTCATTTCTCAGTCTTGCAACATTGTAGATATTACACTTACGGCAATAAAATGTTGTTTTAATAAAATATTCATTGCAGCTAATAGCCAAAGGAATGATGCAGACAAAATAAAAACATACATAGGATACCTTATGAGCACTAATAAACCATTCATTACAACAGAAGGACGTCATAGATTCAAGTCTATATGTATAATATATCGCATGATATCTTTCGCAACATTGGCCGCAACGTTCACATACACAGTCTGCGTCTGGCTGGTGAAACTCCTTTAATGTGCTCAACTTATGGTGAAAGCCATGTATGGCAAAGCGTGTAACAGTATGTCTTAGTTCGTAGCCTCCCCGTTTCCAATCATTGCAGATTATTGCGTCAGTGATGTAAAAATCCCACTGTTTGGACACTGATGGATTGTGCACATTTCCCGCATGTGGTATTTTTGTATGTGTAGTTGGTACTACTATGTTTGTTTTTTGTTTGCTTTATTCTTATTGGTCAGGGGATATATTACGACTGGGATATAATAATGGTGGCAAGTCACCTGAATGATAATGTTCCGCAAGTTATGATGTACAGATTATAATTATATATAAAATACAGTCCTACCAAATCGTTTTTGTTGTTCCCTTGAGGGTTGCGCTTAAGGCCGGTATGGTATCGACCATATTGTTGGTCCTCAGAGCCCGGATAGAATCAAGCTATCAGGTCACTACTAAAAATGTGGTTTTCTGCAAGCGAGACGCTTCAAACAAGATAAGTAGTCTTAAGGCAATACCTTATTTCCTTCCCATTTGTTATTCCCTTTTGTACATGTAACACGTTTAATCATGACCTCTGAAAGTGAAACCAAAGTTCTTGTCAGGAAGAGAAGCATTATTAGAGCTTCACTCACTAGGCTACGTAATCAAGTGTTCGGTTTTGACGACAGTACTCCCATTGAACTTCTATATGTACATGATAAAAATGAATGGTTATTAACGCTCTTGCCAGAATTTAAGGAAATTCAGTCACAGCTTGAAATTCTCGATGAATCAGGCAGTCATGAAGGGGTACGAGTAGAATTTGAAGACACGTTCGATGAATTGAAGGCTAGATTACAGCAGTTAATCAAGGCTCACCTTCCATACGTCTCACCTTCTCCTAGTGAAAGTAGTAGATCTCAAAGCAATAATACAGGCTCATACAGTCTTCCAAAAATACGTTTGCCTGAATTTCCCGGCGACATTACGCAGTTTATGCATTTTCACGATCTCTTTGAATCCCTAATATTAAGAAATCACTCATTGGGGAATGTAGAGAGATTCCATTACTTAGCTTCATCGTTACGTGGCAGTGAACATGACCTCATAAAAAATATTCCTGTCAAAGCAGAAAACTTCACTCTAGCATGGGATACAGTGTGTAAGAGATTTCATAATGCTATACTTATCGTAAATGCACACATCAAATTGCTTTTATCTGCAGATACTGTTCATAGGGAATCTGCTTCTAGCTTGCGTATCCTACTCAATCAGGTTCAATCAAATCTGAAGGCTGTCGAGTCATTAAATTTAAGCGTTCCGTTGCATGAATTAATTATCAGCCAAATCATACTTGACAGACTCCCAGAATCCACCAGGAAACAATGGGAAATGACAAGCAAGTCCAAGGAGCTTTCTAAATTATTAGAACTCACAGATTGTTTGGAAAAGAGAGCTCAAACCTTAGAAGTGAGAGATTTTTCTCCCAAGGTTCAATCTTGTGAGAAGGGCATTAGATCTTACCAGTATAAGAATTCCAGGCATGGGTTCAAGAATGATAATAAGTTACCCTCTAGTGGTTCGAATGCAGTTATCAGTGATAACTGTAAGATATGCAATGGTCAACATCCAATCTACAAGTGTGACACACTTTTAAGTTATGAGTCACAAAAAAGGCGTAACGTAGTCAGACAACATGGACTTTGTTACAATTGTCTACGAGTATCACACAGTGATGTATCGTGTCCTTCCAAGTCATTATGTAAGATATTCAGCAGTCAACATAACACATTATTACATATTGATTCAAACAATCAGTCCTCTAACAATCAGCATCCTACTCAGTCTCATTATGCAGCTAAAAACAAATGCTCCAACACACCGCCCACCCAACCTCATAATGGTTGGAATGAAAGCAATTCAACTACTTATTGCAGTATGAAAATCAAGCCACAGCATCATGTCCTACTTTCTTCAGCCGTAGTCAAGGTTGAGAATAACGTTGGCAGACTATATTTAGCTCGTTGTCCCTTAGACAGTGGAAGCCAAAGCAATTTCATAACAGAAGGTTTAGCATAAGTTCTAGGTTTGAAGAGAACAAGGAATCCTACGCCCATAGAAGGCATTTCGCAATCTATGTCTGAAGATAAATACAGTGTTAATGTTACTGTACAGTCTTGTATAAATTCTAACAGCTACAATATTGATTGTCTTGTTTTATCAAAAATCACTAGTGACATGCCAACTCAAAGGGTGCCTTACGACACTTGGAATATTCCAGGCGACATTCGGTTAGCTGATGTTAATTTTCATTCTCCAGCCAAGATGGGCATGCTTTTAGGGGCTGAGGTTTTCTTCGGAATGCTCAGAGCTGGACCGTTGACCAGGCCAGGCAAATGTCCAGTTCTGAAGAATACAACATTAGGTTTGATTGTGTCGGGAAGTTATGAATCGACAACAGAGAGAGACACCCCGTCTGGAAACTTTTCCTCCGCAATGATATTGACCTTCACGAACAAGTACAAAGATTTTGGGAGGTTGAAGAACTTCATGAAACAATAAGATTTAGTGAAGAGAGGGAATGTGAACAGCATTTTTCACAACATGTGTCAAGAGATGCTACAGGGCACTATGTTGTCCGACTCCCACTCAGGCAAGATCCTAGCACATTAGGCAAGTCATTGCAAACTGCCACTAATAGATTTCAACCTCTCTAGCTCAGACTACGACGTGATGAACAGCTAAGGGTTGAATATACCAAATTTCTCTCAGAGTACGAAGAGTTCGGTCACATGCAACCTATAACTGCCTCTTCAGAGACATCGACATCATATTACATGCCATATCATCCAGTATTCAAGACGTCCAGCTCTACAACTAAGACCAGAGTTGTGTTTGAAGCTTCATGTAAGTCAAGTTCAGGAATTTCTCTCAATGACATTCTGATGACCGGACTTACCATTCAACAAGATCTATGTTCTATTGTTGCCAGATTCAGAAGCCATCCAGTATAGCCCAGGCATATTAAGTTTCAACCTAAAAAAATAATGTAAAGCTGAAATTTGGCATAGATGTTCCCTAGTACCCTAGTAACAAATCCTGAAAAGCCCCCATCTCTGCGGCGTCCGCGTCATAGTTTTTGGAGAGGTCAAAAGGGCTTAAATGGGGCCTAAGTGCTAAAAACAGCATTTTTGCTTCCTGCGTTCAAAATATTGATCCAAAATCAGTTCTAATGAGCTTTGATAGTAATAAGAGAAGGACTGCGTTATATATAACGCTCTTATTGGTCGTAATTATTGCCATACATTTAAACAGATGAGTAATCAAACAATTTTAGCTCAACTTTACTCACGAAAATTTAGCTAATTTGTCATTAGCCGGGACTTATCGTGTAAACAGCTGCTGATAGCGACTAAAGACCCGAAATAAAAGTTGTAAATCACACTTGTAGCTTTAAAACGATACATTGCCCATGTTCATCCGACAAACAGCAGCAGAGTTACAGTTACAAATATAAAAGTGGAAGTGTGGCAGTCGCTTTTCTAAACGAACGCCCATTTACTCCGATGGGCTCCATCTATTCACCTTTGCTGACACCATTTTGTGTCTTTTCTCAAAAGCTTTTAGGATGGTATTCCTTTGAGTCCAGGTAAACTAGCAGAAACAGTTTACATAGAACAAAACGAGTTTAATGCAGTTAGCAGTTAAACGTACATTCATAATATGCATAATGCAAATAATAACAAAACAAAGCTTAAAAAGCTTTCTTTAGACAAAGAACACTTGCAAAACAAAGCTTATATCCGACTCAATCGTCCTCCTCATCGTCTGAGCCATCAAATGTGACGTTGCCACATGATTTTCCACTGCAGTGCCCACACATTAAGGAGCATGGGCAATGTATCGTTTTAAAGCTACAAGTGTGCTTTACAACTTTTACTTCGGGTCTTTAGTCGCTATGAGCATCACTCATACCGGCTGCCACAAGAGCTCTTGCAGTTGCAGGACACCAAATTGAGGAGATGATCTGGAGCAGCTGGAAGATGAGTTGTCACTGGTACTAAAGCTGAGTGTTGGAATTTCCATCCCCATTGGGTCGGGTCCAAAGAAAATCCTAACCATTCTTGAACTTGCAAATATACCCGCAGTGAATGTTGTTTGCATGCCGCCGAAGTCTGCGGAAGTGAAGCCAGCTGAAATGACACTGTGACCGCTTGTTTGGCAATTTTTAGGCTGTATTTCACTACCCGATGTTCGTCGAGGCTTTTGCATCCCGATTTGGCACTATCATTGAGACAAATGGCGAACTTCTCTCCAGCTGATATTATGGCCTTTTCATCTGGAGCCGTAGAGACGAATACCTTCATTTCCTCACGTAAAGATGCGGAATCCTTCAATATTTTCCAGGCTTGCTGTTTGATGTACTCTACCCACAGCTTTCCTGTGCGAGATTTCTGGCTCATTGAAGAAAATGTGTCATGAAGGGACTCCTTGAGACGTTAAAGGCAAGGATATGATAGCAAGTCGTTGGCGGTGCCTTCTTGGAATGCGGTAAAAAGCGCCTGTATTTCGTCCTTGTCATCCTTCAGCCCGTCGTTCATGTTGAGTAACATTGTCCCCACAGCCTGTTTTGTCAGAAAATGCGCTCTGAGGGCCCTAGAACATGCACATTTTCGCGCTATTGGTAAATTTGAAATTGAAGGCATAACGTAATCATTTTTAAGAGCGAGCTAATTGCAAGCCTACCTAGAATATGCGTGACCAGACATCATGTGAGTCACTGACGATTTAGCGTATATTTCCACCCAGAGCTCCTCCAAACCGCTTCCATTCATCACGTAGCCGATTGCCCCAAGAAACGACATTAGAAAGTGAAATCCGCCTAGGCGAACAACCACGTGTGCAGCTTTCGCGAATAGGGGCTGGTCAAAGGTTCCAAAACAAGTGCTTTGTTTCAGTTCCACGCACTCTCTTGCGGCAAACTTCAACGCGGAATATATAGTTGATGGATTGCTCGGTTCCAAGTTAATGAACGGCAGGGTATCAACTGACGTCGTCTGGGGAGTTGGTTGAGCATGAGCAGACAGTGGCGTCTTCATAAAGCCGTTCCACGAGGCGGGTAAATTAATACCTGACTACCGTCCAGATAACCACAAGGAGTCCATCATCGACGCAATAGCCACAGAGTTTGGGGCTTCCACAGTTAACTCCTTAATCTTGACGTCCTTTGAACCAGGAGAAGAGGGTTTCCGATACCACGAAATGTTGAACTTTCCCATCGCCGCAATCACACCAGCATTAGGAACTTCTCGTGTACGTGGGAGTGGAGATATTTCACTGTTAGGCGCTGGAGTTGTGCACTTGATGCCTCCCATGCAGTGAAATGTGTTTCTCCCGTCCAATGTCCTTATGTTAAAGTCAGCGTTGTCAAAGCAAAACTGCGTGAACGCTCCAGCATTCGGGATTGGATGTTCTTCACGAAGCGCTGAAACTTCATACCTGTGGACTTACACTAAATTTACTGACGATCCAAGACTGTTTAGAAGCTGAATTAATTGTTTGGAGTATTGTTGGCCTGCTCCGACAGGCCGAGCGCTGTCACATAGAAACGCGATCGGATTCCTTTTCAACAGCGGTTATGCTTTAGGACCGTAACTCGGTAACCATTTCTTGCATAGACCTGGGTAATGTGCCAATGTAAAGCTGAAAGTCTGCTTTATAACTTTCATTCTGGGTCTTTAGTCAATATCAGCAGTTGTTTAAAAAATAATGACCTGCTAATCACAAATTAACAAAATGTTCGTGTAAAAATTGTGCTAAAATATTAAATTAGTCGGTATTTTTCCTTCGTCAATAGCAATAATTAGGCCTGATAAGTCCGTTATCCTACTTGTTCATTTTTATTAATTGTTAAAGCTCGCGAGAACTAAATTTAGATCAATATTTTTAATGCAGGGAGAAAAAATGCTGTTTTTGGCTTTTAGACCATATTTAAGCCCTTTTGAACCCTCCAAAAACTATGACGCGGACACCGCAGAGATGGGGACTTTTCTGCATTTGTTTTTAGGGTACTAGAGAACATCTATGCCAAATTTCAGCTTTACATTATTTTTTTTAGGTTGGTCGTGTTTTTTGCATATAATGCCTGGGCTAGTATGTTTCACTGCTGACATTGAGAAAATGTATAGACAGATTCTTATTGATGACAGGAATAAGAACTTCCAACGTATCATGTGGAGGCCGTCCTCTAATGAACCCATCAAGGAGTACCAACTTAACACTGTTACATACGGGACATCCTCAGCACCTTTCTTAGCTGTCAGGTGTTTACAGCAATTGGCAGAAGATGAGAAGGAGCTTTTTCCGAATGCAACTACAGTCTTACTTCGTGATTTCTACATAGATGATTGCATATCAGGTGCAACCAAAGCTGATGATGCATTAATTTTACAGCAAGAATTGATTCAACAGTTAGCCAGTGGCGGTTTCAAACTTCGGAAATTGTGTTCCAACCATCCAGCGTTGTTACAGGCTGTTCCAGAAGAGTTCAGAGAGACTCAGCTTCCTCTCCGTTTCGAATCTGATGAAGGCGTCAAAACTTTAGGACTTTTGTGGCATCCAGCCATTGACAGGCTTCAGATTTCTTGCATCAAGCAAGCAGTTAATTCGGCAGTCACAAAACGAAAGGTCTTGTCAGTTGTATCCTCAATTTACGATCCTATTGGTCTAATTAGCCCTTTCGTTATTGCATTAAAAATGTTCCAGCAGCAATTATGGTAAGAAAAAACATCGTGGGATGAGGAGCTTCCAGACGAGCTTGCAAAATGTAGGGATAAGCTGTACTCACAAATTCCATTGATTAGTAAGCTTTGTATAGAAAGGTTTGCTCTTTGCAACGAGTACACGCAAATACAATTACATGGGTTTGCAGATGCATCGATGAAAGGTTATGGTGCATGCTTATTTCTTCGTTCTTCATCTTCATGTGGTCAAATCACTACTCATTTGGTATGCGCCAAGTCATGAGTGGCCCCAATTAAGCAAGTGACGTTGCTGAGACTAGAATTGTGTGCTGCTGTTCTTCTCTCACGACTGGTCAAGAAAATGATTCCAGTTCTATCACTTCAGTTCCACAGTGTTCACCTGTGGACAGACTCTACCATTGTCCTTTCATGGATCTCTTCTCCACCATCGAAATGGAAAACATTTGTTGCCAATAGAGTTGCTGAAGTGCAACGCAACACTTCTATCGGTGATTGGAAACATGTCACTTCAGAATCAAATCCTGCTGACATTATTTCACGAGGCACCAATGCAGCAAATCTTGTCAAAAATTACCTTTGGTGGCATGGCCCGTCCTGGATTAATGCTTCAGAGTCTCATTGGCCCATTCCTTCTGATGCAACTTCAATTCAAGTTACAGAACAACGCAACTCTACCATTAGTTGCGTGGTCTCATCCCAGTCGGAGGAGATAATTTCACGATTTTCACCCTACCACTTGAAGAGTGAAAATCAGTTTTTAATTCAATTGTTAAGTTATTTCATGTTATTTTCTTTCAGGTTCATATGTTATTGTTTATTGTTGAAATCTGTGTATTTCAAGGCGGGAAGTATGTTTGGACACTGAAGGATTGTGCACATTTCCCGCATGTGGTATTTTTGTATGTGTAGTTGGTACTACTTTTTTTGTTTGCTTTCTTCTTATTGGTCAGGGGATATATTACGACATGGGATATAATAATGGTGGCAAGTCACCTGAATGATAATGTTCCGCAAGTTATGATGTACAGATTAGAATTATATATAAAATACAGTCCTACCAGATCGTTTTTGTTGTTCCCTTGAGCGTTGCGCTTAAGGCCGGTATGGTATCATCCACCCACCATATGTCTCTCTTCTTCGCTTGCAGGTTCTCCATGAGTTGCACGTATGCTGGTGTAGACGGTAGCGACAGTTGGAGGCGGAGCTCTTCCACATAATATAATTCACGTGTTAATTCATAGACTAGTCTTGAAGGCGTGTATTTTGAAACACACAGAACCTTCTTTAGAAAGTCGCTTTTAGTTTTTCCAACTTTTCCGGGTGTTTCAGTTCGAGGTGCGCCCAGATATTCTCTAATCCATATGTTACAAAGGGTTGTAACCTTGATCTGGAAGAGTTTCATGGATGTTTTGATGGAGAGTTTTCTCAACTGTCTGATATCATGTATGGCCCTCGTAGCCACACTGATCCTATCGTTAACGTGAAGCGTAAAAACGTTGCCCGTTGTCTGAAGTGTCACGCCCTGATACCTAAAGTTAGAAACGCTCTCCAGGGATTTACTGTGTATGTGAAAAACTGCTGGTTTCCCCCCTTTGCGGAAAGTCATTGACACAGGCTTGTTTTCGTTTAGATTGAGTTCGTTCTCTTCCGCCCATTCCAACAGCAGATCAAATGCAGATTATAGTTCCTCTTGTGATCTCGAGGCCAGCACTTATTTTAAGCAGATCATACTAGCATACCTTCCTGGTCTATTTACTTGTCTTCCATTCACTTTAGATGATATGAATAATATATAAGGGCATTTAAACGAATTTTACAACTATATCGCGACAATAAGACTGCTCTGTCTAAGATTCGCGACCACTGCCGGGTTAATAACAATATAAATGGCCTATATAATTAACCACATACAATTTTTTCTGGATATTGTTTCATAAGTCCCAGTAATTGGCATTACATTGAATAGACCGACTGAAAATTTACAATATCAATCGTAAATACGGCAACACTGAAAATGGCATCAAAGCTATCTATATTTATAACCTATGTAATTGTGATGTCCATTAGTGTGATATTGTAAGTAAGTCTAGGATAGGGAATGTTGCCTGCCCTCCAGGCCAATTCCTGGAGTATAGGCTAAGTGGGAACCGAGGAAAACCATTTCTTGAAAGTCAGATGTTGAGAATCGAGCCAAACTCATCCCACTTTTGCCTCACGAGGTTGAATAGTGTGCCACGTCCTAGCCCTCAAAGCAGAATTAAATTTCGTAGCAGAGGTGACACCAAATAATGCTCAATTGGTAACTATGACCCTAAATCGTTTGTATGATTAAAAGTATCCAAAATTATGCTCAGACTATGGTGGACAGGCCCGTATGTGTCGTTTCAGTGATCATCGTCATTCAAGAAGCCACGGCAACAGTGCATCTCCGTCTAAGATTTGAAAGTGTGCCACCTTTCGATCGTTGCCACAAACGGTCACTCATCTGGACAGCAGGAGGTTCGGGTTTGAATTCCATCTAAGGGCATATTTTCAAGTCTAACTCAATATATATTTGAAAAAAAAATTGCCGAATTCCACAGAGAGTTTGTATTAGAATAATGGTTGGTCCACCTAGTTTAGAGCACTCTGAAGGAATTAATATCATTATAAGGCAGCATTATTAAAATTGCCGTTGTTAGACATAAACATGATTGACTAATTTAGTAAGCTTTGTATGTAAGGGAACCCTGAATTGAATTGAATATTGTAGGGAAGGCAGAGGTTGACGTACATTATCAGATGACATAGCAGTTCCGCCCTTAAAACAACAACAACAATAACAACTACAACAACAACAACATCGTACATTATTTTCTTGAGATTTATCTTTCTTTGTGTTTCCAAAAGAGAAGTCTTACTTCCAACTTAGAATATCATAGAATTATATTTAGTATTTTGATAAGAGTATCAATCATTTTATGGAGAATATAAATGGAGATGCCAATAGTTCTGAAAACACTTCAGCTTCAGCATTCAGTAAACCAATGAAATTATCCTGCTCCCTGAGACCCTCCGAGGTCTGCTAGGTTAACCCACGATAATTCGCACTATGAGGTTCAATCTAACAATTTTAGAGATTTTGCTACAGTTCCTTTCTCCTTAGTTTTAAATCGATGCCCAAAGAAAAATGTCTCATTCGGTCCTTTAAGCACGCCATGATGCATTTGTGGAGTAGCTGTGGGATTTTGGAGGGGGGTAAAAGTGGGAGAAAAACTGCGTAACGCGGTGAGTAACCAAAGAGTATCGTTAGGGGATACCTAATAATGCGAGGGTTGATATGTGTGATTTTCTACAACGAACTCAATATGAATTGAAAATTATAGTGTCATTTTATTGGTTCTAATAGTTATCGTGGGCAATATGATTGGAAGTCAATACAAGCAAATCGTTAGCTGGTTATTAAAAGAAGAATGTTGCGAGGAACTTAGATGATGTTAGTAAACACAGTGAACACAATGTGTTACTTGTATGAAGATGCTAAAAGGAAGTTTATACCTTGCTATAAAATACCCTAAATATTAGACTGTAAACCAATGTAAACATAAAAATACACTAACTACAATGATTTAGTAAGATAGATGGTATTTATTTAGATTACGCACTCTTATGAGTTAATGCTGTTTTATTAGGAAGCAAATCTTAAGTTGAACTGTATATCGTATTTAATGAAAACTGTTATACTAATCATCATCAGCATGAGCATCCTCGTCGATTCTCCACTCCAGCAGGCCGGGTGTGGGAATGAACAAACCCATTCCATTGCTGTCTGTCCTGTCACCTTTCTTCTTCCACCACTGTCCTCCATTCTACACTCCTCTTAGCCGAAGCTCTGTGAACCTGCTTCATCTACCCATCTCGAGGTCTACCGAATAAGTATACAATGGAAATGTTAAAATAAAACAAAACTAAAAAGAATCACGCCAAATGAAAGATTTATAAGAGAAATACAGATGCTAGGTTTCACCTAACAACGCAAGTGAACGCATTACTTACCAAGACTTAAGGTCGACCCACTGTTGCCCTTGTAAAAGCAATATTTACTTAATCACGCATATTATGGTATAATAGAGCCCATGTTTGAAATTTGAACAGACTAAGTTTTGTTTGAATTTATTTATATAATCACAATGAAATTATCATAGGTATTATAACGAGTACTTTCTCAAATTATATAGAAGTTAGAAGTTCAAAATCACATATTCCTATCTTCAATCAATATTGATCTCCATAGTTAGACTTTTGCTACAAATACAAATTAGGAAGAAGGTTATCTTTGGTGTAGAGCATCTTTGAGGTAAAGAAGATCTGCATACACTGGGATAGACCTCAGAGAGTGGGTTCCCTTTGAACTACTGCGGTTCTAGTATGACCTATTTAGTTGATGCTATCCTCTATTCTCTTCTTAGTGGTATGGAGAGTCATACAGATGTTATGAGAGAAAAATATCAAGATGCTGCAATCAATACGAAGAGTGACCTCCTGTGCATCTCTGTCTTTTTTACAGTTAAATAAATAAAATAAAAGGAAAAAATCCAGAAACAAACAAAATGGACGTATAAAATTACAAACATAATGCATTACAATGCATGAAAGGTAGATTTTATGATCATAGTCACACTACGTAGCATTTAAGATTTAATCCGGAACGTTCAAAACAGTGAAAAATCTGAAGTTATCATAAGGGCTTTTCAAGTCAATGATAACGAAATATGAAAATTTTGGAAGGCGTTTGTTGCGTGTTGCCTTGGTAAAGTAGCAAATGAATAGCTTTTCTGTTTATCAACACTTTCACGTACCCAATTAGCTTGTCTAGTGAATAAAAATTGATGGATTCAGGGTAAAATCGATCAAAGTTAAATTTTCATTGAAAGTAGTTAAAGTCAATTCTTAAGCAACAACTAAAGAGCATTGATGAATACAAATTATTGGAGAGTATTCAAATAATGTGAAACTGATTGATTTTTACAAATGTAAACATTATATAAATACACTCCCTGGAAATGAGATACGACCAATGTTCATACTGCTTGCAAATGAATATACGGTACACTAATATATGTTGATATTAATAAAAGAGCTAAAACATCACTTTACATGTTACAACTCAGTTTACCGGTGGAAGTTGGCCACTACCACCATCTTCATTATCATTCGCTTTAGGCCATTGTATTAACAGACTTGATTTTCAGTTGGTCAACACACGAGTGCCCAATTACGTTGTACTGGCTGTAACAATTCCTTAATTTACTGTACCGTCTGGAAGAAATGTTACATGAATTATTCATACTGTTACGTGCTACCCCTATTAGCACGTTCGATAATTGGATCACAGTACGTAAAGCACAGTGCAAATGATCCCTTACAACCAAAATATTAGTTTTAATGCAGGTCTATATACATACTCCGTGCAATAAATACACAGAAACCGTTAGCAGTCTTTATTCAAGCTTTTTCTTTATAGAGCACATTCACCCTTTTTCTCTTTCTCTTGTTAGTCCTCCACTAATTAATCCCGTGTCCTGGCTAGAAATACACGCACCTCTTCTGCTGGTACACAAGCTGCAGATATTTGCAATAGTCCGTCACTTACCACTAAATGCTTGTCTTCCTCAAAGTTCCTGAATAATTAACACTGCCTCGCTGTCTGAAGAGTCTCGCAAACTAGAAAACAGTATTTTACTCGGTATCGCAATTCATACAGCACATCGCTCCAATCACTCGTGTAACACAACACCTCCGGTCTCTACATGGAATACTCAACATCAACCAAGCCAGAAACTCAGTCAGATATGTAACTCGAAACGTAGTACTCCCATTGAGCGTACGATAGCAGCACTCGTAACAATACATTTACTAACACACTTCTCAAACAAATTAAGGATTTGGATCATTATTACATGTAACATCAAATATATTTTACCCTTGTATATCGGACTCTGACTTTTTATAAACAACTGATCTTCAGAAGACACTGTAACCTTAACAGAGGGCACCATTAAGTCTTTTTTAAATAGATTGTGATCGTTTTCCCACTAAGCCCATCAATTATCTAAACACAATTACTTACCAAAATTAAGATATAGACAATGTATACACTTCTGACATAAAGAGGGGTGACTTACATACTAGAATAAGACATATAAAATATAACTTAAGGTCATGTAATAGATATGCTCTTAGTTCTGGAATAATAAAAATTATGGGATTTGGAAGAAAATAGAGCCATAATAATAATAATATCGTATGGCCTCGGGTGGCGGGTGCAGCTTTGTTATTTGTGCCCAAAGGGTAGCTTTCATGTCGAATTTTGTCGTTTCTTGGAGCGCTATGAAAATCAAGGAGGTTAGATATCGAAGGTACTTAACACTATAGCGCTTTCTAGTAGAGAAACGAAGAACTTTGTGTTGTCGGAAAATGCCAAGATTAGTTTTCCCATTATAAACACGGCCTACTGAATTCAAATGGATTCTTTAACATGCCAACAACGTATGACATGTATGTCGAGATTTTTGTCGCCTTTCAAAAATCACTTACCTTGGTCAGGAGCGAACCTGCATGCTTGGGTTGGTAGTCTGACGAGATAACCACTCACATACCATGGAAAGCAGTAGAGCCATGGCAGGAGAAGAGAAAATGAAGGATTTTAAAGTTAAAGAGAACAAACCCAACTCAGGAACCTCTCGGGGTCGAAAATTCCAGAGCTCATTAGTCGTACTCCTCGAGGGCGTTAGCTACATAGCTTCACCTAGGATGCATCATACGTGTTGGGCTACACCTACGCTGCCCCTTAAGTCGTCTCTGACAATACGCAGGGGATATGCATACAGTGAATAATCAAAGCAATCTGACCCCCTTAAATCAGAGAGGATTTAAGAAAGAAAAGGTAAGAGTCAGTTAGGGTGGGGAAATAAAACACACCTCAAGCCTCAGATACCCTAATACAGGGAGCGGCAAAAAGATCTGACGGTTTTTAAATCACGACAACACAAACATTTTAAATGATACAAACTCTTTTATTACTTATAACAGCAAGGTGTACATGTCAATTAATGGAAAACATGAAAGAACAATAGATTTTAACTTTTAAGATTTGAAGATAACGTCTTTCAAATGATGCCCATCTTTTGCCATGCGGCAAAAAGATCTGACGGTTTATGTCGTTGAACGGCTGAGCGAGTCGAAGAGGACGCGTTCCATCTCGTAACACAATTTTGTTATGGGTCAGTAATTTTATAGCTACTGGTTCAGCCTCAAAACGTACGTCGACAGGCCGTCCTAGGTCAGCCAAGATACCAGAAAATGTTGAGCGAGTGAGACAAGCTGTGGAAACCAGTCCACGGCGGCCGGCTTGTAAACAAGCTGCTGCTTTGCAAATGTCTGATCGAAGAGTGAGACGAATATTGCGTTTCGATTTGCATTTTCATCCGTATAAAATGGTTATTGTCCAGCAGTGAAGCCTAATGACTATGCAAAGCTTCAGTGCAAGTGGAAGAATGCATGGCAAAAGATGGGCATCATTTGAAAGACGTTATCTTCAAATCTTACAAAGTTAAAATCTATTGTTCTTTCATGTTTTCCATTAATTGACATGTACACCTTACTGTTATAAGTAATAAAAGAGTTTGTATCATTAAAATGTTTGTGTTGTTGTGATTTAAAAACCGTCAGATTTTTTTCGCCGCTCCCTGTACCATCGGGGTTGGAAGAGAACAACCGTGGTCATTATGAAATACGACTGGGTGGAGCAATGATCGACTTAACTAGGATCCCCTGGTTACCTATTCATGCCCAACTAGAGATGGGCAGCAGTCGACTGAAAACAATCGAATTAGTTGATAGTTAAAACCATCGACTTATTCGACTGCTTTTAAAAAACAGTCGAATGAATTCAACGACTAACATACTCACCGTATCTGCGCCGTATCATAAACAAGTCGTTTGCAAACGACTGATCCCAAAGCAATCGCTGGAATCGCTGGAATCATTCGAATGAAACAAGTCGTTTGCAAATGACTAATTACAAGCGAATGGAATCATTCGAATTTAAGTAGTCGTTGTAATGAAACGACTTCTTCAGAGTAACTTCATGCTACAATTTATTGTGTTGTATATTTATTATAGAGCTTTAATTAATAAGTTAAGTATACCTGTAGGTGCCTATAATTTTATACAGTTCGTAGATTCTTTCAATGAAATAGCCTACATCCAGTTGTCCAAATATATATGTATGTTACTGGTATTGGAAATGTTAAGCATTCAATATTTAGGTTATGTTTGAACTCCTTGATGCAGTATATAAACTTTTAATGAGAATTGGGTACATTCCTGAATTATTACACGGCTTGAACATGGGCTTACCATGGATTAGAGTTCTATTTATTTTATGATTGAATTTCATACATTTATTCTGCAATGGGATAAATAAATTACAAGAAAACTATTATGAAATTCTCCCTATAGCGTGATGGTAATGATCGATGCAAACATGGAATAGATTTTCCAGGAAAATTAAATCAGAAAATATTTAATTGGGATCCAAAATAAATAGGATGGTAGCAAGTCGGAGGGCGTTTACGCTCAAATTGATTCTTGTCGTCAATTTTTTTAAGCTAGAGATGGGCAGCAGTCGACTGAAAAAAGTTAAAACCTTCGACCTGTTTGACTGCGTTTAAAAAAACAGTCGAATGAATTCAACAACTACTCACCGTTTGTGCACCGTAACATAAACAACTCGTTGGCAAACGACTGTTCCCATATTGTTTCACCATGTAAAAAGCACTCGGATAGTTATACGTTCTGTTCGTCAGCACGTGAATAGCGCGCGCATTAAAGAAACTTTGTATTTACATGGTTGCCAACATCTCCACTGAAAGTACGCTCTCGTTGCTGTTCTAAAGTGCTTTATTTTCGTGTGTATTTACTGTAGGCTGCCATTTTATTGTTGAAGTCGTATTTCAAATCTACGTTCTTAGTAGGCTACTTCAGAGAGGATTGCATTAGTGAACACTAACTTTTTTGTGACTCTATGGAAATATTTTGCATTATTTTATTTTGTGGCATTAAAAAAATGATGTGTGATTATTTCAATGTTGACTATGGAATTGTTACCGGTACTTAAGAGCTCCCTTTCAGTTATAGTGATTTAATTTACTCTTAGGTTAATTAAGTATCGCTCTGTTACTTCACTTATCCACAGTACATACAGGTAATGTGCCTTGTACCAATTTCGGGGAGCATTTACTCAGACACATTTTGAATTAAATGAAATGTGCAACATGCAAATAATGGCTGCACTCTACACGACGTAAACCACCGTTTCGAAGCACAGTGAAAATAAATAAATAACTTTGACCAATTGCATGTTGACGAGTGTCACGTAGTCCAAACTAACGTCTGCAAAAATATGTCGGTTATGGAGAAGTTTGATATTCATCTATTGGTACGACTTAACTCCGCGTGTAACGGCTTACTGTGCTTTGTACGCTGCCTAGAAGCGACTACTTTCAGTCGAATACGTGAAACAACACGCTTAGGAGGTATGTGAATGCAGGTAACCTTTTGACTGAAAGTAGTCGGTTATCCAGTCGATAGTTTCTTCCAATTAATGACTAGTCAGTGGATGGTTAAATAGTAGTCAATAGTCCCATCTCTATGCCCAATTAATTGTGAGCCCATGAGAGGCAAATGTGCCATTTAATTTGTTTTTATAAATTTGATACGCAAGTTTGTGCGGGTGGAGTCATCTCATGATCCTTGACTGGTCGGAGCGATCTCGACGAAACTTGACGATGTGAAACGGAGGGAACAAACGTAGTTATATGACTGGTTAGAGCCCGGAACAAGTAGTGGAGCAATGATTGACTTAACTGGGATCCCCTGGTTTCCAATTCATGCCCAACTAGTAGTGAGCCCATGAGAGGCAAATGTGCCATTTAATTTGTTATTTATAATTTTTATCCGCATGTGTGTGTGAGTAGTATCATCTCATGATCCTACTGGTCGAAGTGATCTCGACAAATCTTGGTAAGGAGTATATATTCAATCGTAGCGAGATCTCTTGAGCAATTCCGAAATTAATTATTGATCTAAGCGTGCTCTAGTATAATTATCAGGAATCATACGTTCATTATTGCTAGGCGCAGTTCTGGTAAATTACAGAACAGGGGCGGTTCGACCTTGTACATTTAGGAGGGTGAGAATTTAAAAAAATGCCGACTGGCTGTTTAACATTGCCGACTAAACGCTTAAAAACTGAGCAACGGGAGGGAAAGGGGGGCGGGGGCGGCGGCAAACGATACACAAGACAAATATACTTAATTAACGGCTTTCATTTAAAATGTATTTTATTATTTCCAGAATTTCGAATCGCAGGAAAATTTTATAAATGAACAAAATAAGTTTTTAAATATTACAAGAATAAAACAAATCTAGTTATTCTTTCTAAATCCCTACTCTACGATGTTATAACACGGACCACTTCTCCACTATCTCCGTAATTTCAATGTCGTCGACTTTGTCTTTCGTTGAAAACAACATCATGAGGGAGTCTAAGCGGTCGTTAACCATCGATGTCCGCAAATGATTAAAAATGAGCTTCAACTTGCTGAAGGGCCTTTCGGAAGAAGCAGAAGTCACTGGGGATGCTAAAATCAGTCGAACTACTTGATAACCACACGGGATAATCCTTTTAAATTTAACAGCAACTTTTGCAATTTCATTAAAAGATGAGCACGGTTTACTGGCATCAAGCAGGATTTCAAGCTCAGCCAGCACAAGCTCCTCATCTTGAAGGATGATTTTCGGGTGTGTTTATTTTATAAATCGGACGCGCTCGAAGGTGCAGTTTTTTCTGTCGGCGGGTATCTTGAAAATTATGTGGAATGGCTCTAGCAAAGAAATTAGTTCAGCGAGATTGTCTTGCACGCTTGTAGTAAATACATCCACAAGTATTCGGAACTCTTTTCTGTAGAATGTAAGGAAAGAAACTTCTGCTGTTGTTTCAGCGTGCGCGTCATACTTCTTTGCAAGTCGCCGGGTCCTGTGGTGCTTTAAGAAGTCTTCCTCCGCATTTACTTGCATACTTTACGCAAATGACGATGCACTCTTTATTAAAGCATTCAACTTGCCGTCGTCGTTGATATCGTCAAAAGACTTCAAAGAGCTCTGAATCAGCTGCATCGCGTCTACTACATTCAGTTCCTCCGCTTCTGAAAGCTCGGTTATGTTCTTAATTAAATATGATGTTTTAGGGAAAGAACATTCCCGATGCTGCAGATAAAATCAAAGTCTAGAAGCTTTTTGTGCAAGCCTGACGCAAATGTTCGGTCTTTACTGTCAAATTCAGAATCCAATGAGGTTTTCATTGTTTCCAATGCTGTGACTATCTCTTCATAAGACGTAGAAACAGCTCTCATCGATTCGGCGCGCGCAGTCCACCTTGTTTTTGATAAATTCTTAAGTTGAAGTGAATTTTCAATTTTATCCAGCTCTTTCTGCAAGCTTAAATGTCGTTTCGTGCTACCCGAAAAAAAACGTACAATGCTTCAACGGTGTCAACAAACTGTCGGACAAGCGCGCTAGCATTAATACAAACTGTCTCTACGAAAATGTTTAACCTGTGAGCTTGGCATGGAACGTACGGAATATCTAATTTGCACTTCTGTGATAACTTTTTTGAGTGCTGTTGTATATGCCAGACATGTTACTAGCAAAGTCGTATGATTGAAACGCTAGTTTATCGAGTGGAAGTAGAAGTACTTCTGAATTAAAAATTAAAAATATTTGTTCAGCCTACTCCTGTCCAGTGTTTTTTGTTGTTGTTAAAACAGCGTCTATTTTTAAAAGACGCTCCACAGCAACGAGCTCTTCATCTTTATCGACGACGTATCGGATATTCAACGCGAGGCGGTCTTTATGTGGTATATCGGGGGTAGTATCTGCTATAACGGAGAACATACCAGCGTTCTTGACCTTTTCTGCAATTATTTCACGAGTTTTCTCTCCAAGTAGATGGATGAATTAATTTTGAGAGTCCTTGCTCATATACGTAACGTTGTGCTTCCGCGTATTTACTTCTTCCAATAACCTATTCAGGACCGGACTATGCCGTGAAAGTAACTTTACAATTTGCGTGAAGTTTCCGTTATCTTTAGTGATTCCATCCTTTGACCTCGGAAAGCCAAACCTTGCCGACAAAGGGTTCTTGCTGTGTCAATAAGTATCTGGATAACTTTTTTGTGGAACTCCTTTTCTTGTTCTACCTCAATTCTGATCGTCCGTAAAAGTTTATCAAGGAGAACGTCTTCGTGTCATTTTCCATTGACAAAGTGGCACAAATCTGCCATCGCTGCTTGATGAGCTTCTGAAGTGAAGTGTTCTTGTAATTTGCCCTTTTTCTTCTATCCGCGACTATTCAATTTGTGCCACTGACGTACTCCAGCGTGCGGATAATTCTTCACTTTTTTCTTGTTAACACCATTAAACATGAACATGGCTGAAATTACGCATGGATTTATTGTATTATTACGGTATTACTTACGTTTGATGGGTTCGCGATGCTCCGTGAAAATGTTCCGTGTCGGCGAAAACTCACACCCCACTGCCACTGTATTTGCACCTAGTTATCACTGTAAAAGTTGTTGGTTCAGGAAAGACTGCTTTCGCTCATTCTCGGTGACCACCGCATTGCCCTTAGTGAGCACCCCACCCCTTGAGGAATCTTGGAACCATAAACCTGTCAATTTCGTCACAATAGCGCGGATATCTGAGGACTCACCGAGACAAGCGGTAGTAGGTCATAAGTTATGATTCATAACATTCTTCCGACAACATCTCAATGAGTTGGGTTGACCTGAAGTTATCAATGCGCTCACCAACACCTTTTGTCTAGCCACATGGCACAGATGCAGGGCTCGCTTCGCTGTGAAGCTGAGTCGCTCTGCATAATGAACGCGGGATTTTACACCCACCCAGGAACGTGCCGATGAGTTCATCCCTTGTCCTTGGTCCCATATTGCTCATCTGTCATTCTTTCTTCAGTTTCCATACAAATAAACGAAATGGCAAGTGGCAGCCGGTGCACCGAGGACTGGAAATGAAATTTTAAAATGGTTATTTTGCCGACTCTTCCCCGTGCCGCACTGGGCTATTGCCTGGCTGTACGAAATTATTGCAGCGTCCGTTTGTGCCGACTGTCAGTAAAAATGCCGACTGTCAGTATTTTCTTTTTAATCGGACCAAATCGTTGGCCATGCCCCGTTTGGCTTTTTTAAACGCTGTTTTGGGAAATGTTACAACTTCTTCAGGATTTGCCGACAGCCGACTGATAAAATACCTGATGGGGTGAGACCCCCCCCCCCCCTCTACCCCCTCCCCCCACTCGAACCGCACCTGTTACAGAAGGTTTAGGTGTCAATTAAATAGAAATTAATTTCCTTAACTCAACACACAATGATCCTAACTCATCGAAAACTATAATAGTATAATGAATCAATACGAGAAGTTACATAATATCGTGGCGTACGTTGAATTAAGGTATCCGTGTTGTCATAGATTAAGGAAGGCATGCGTACTTATATCAATCAGTGTATTTCATATCCCACATTTTATTCAACTAATCACAGTGAATCTTTCGTCACCTAATCCTTTACCGTTAGTTTCAAGAAACTCTTCTATATACAGGTCGCCCGGGAATGTTCTCCGCAGTGCCTACAAGCTGCTGCGAGAGATTACGTCACCAGTTACGTTGGCAGCATGGCTGACGCTTGTATCATAACAAACAGTAAACTATATACTCACCACAGCCATTCGTAACTGATGCTAGAAGAGCTGATGACACACATGCTCGCTTATTGCAATACACACTGACGAATTCGACCGCCCACAGCCCACACATGTGGCCTTCACCCTATCAAGGACACTATGCTGCCAACTAAACTGATGACGCAACCACTCGCAGCGGCACGTAGCCACTGCGCAGAACATTCCCGGGCGCCCTGCAGTTCAATTTGTGTGGTTCAAATTCCTTTCATAATGAACGTGAATATTTCTGAATATTAATGGATCTGGCTCACTCGTATTGAGTTGACCATTTTGTAAGGTAGATAGAAAGTCACTGTCCGATTGTAAACGGTGGTGACATTATTGTAGAGATACTCGTAATTTAAAACAAGAAGTTCAGCAAAGAACATATAGCCTACTTTCTCCTAAATGTATGGTTATATTTATGACTCTTTGTCCTCATCCCTAACACAATCACCTCTACCACAATGTATTGTTTGTTTTCTTTTATATTGATAATTAGCCAGTAAATGTCAAAATCAATATTGTATACTTTATGATGATTGAATAACAAAACTACTAACTTATTGTAATGCATTCACGTCCGTTAATCTCTATATTAAGTCAGCCTGCAAAGTTAAGAATCTTCCGTTTTGGGTATCTTCCCCTTTAAAAATCCGCGCCGATCACAGTAGGTTGGTGCTGCGACCTATCAGTGAATTAATCTTTATGTTCTACGCCTATGCACTGCCATCGTAATGTACTACGATGGCAGTGGCCTAAGGGTGTTGAATGAGTAGACAGTTTAAAGTAGCCAAGAGGGAGGCGATCCAGCTGGCAGTGTTTAAAGGTAATCGGAGCGCGATCGTGGCTAATAGTTGAACTACCAGTATTACAAAATTGCCATACTTCAGGAGGCCAGGTATTTACAAAGCGGTAAGTTTGGAACAATATTACCCACATAACCCACAAGAGGACAGCACGGTACAGAGGCATTAAGAAGGCTGTGGTTAATGACAACGTGTATCTAGTTCTTCTATTCTCCTTTTCCTAATGTCTTCTGTTTATGTGCGATGCTGGGGCTGTGATTTTATTAATAAACTAGAGTATACATTAGCCTCTCCTTTGAGCTAAATGACATCTTATTCAGTATCTGTGGAAAGAGCTCGTGCACATCATTTGTAAAAGAATTCAAGAAAAAAAAAAGTTAACTGTTGCAGTACTCGATCCCCAGCCAACTGCGTGACAGACTAACACGCTAGCCCGGAGCTAATCTTAACCTTAATATCATGGTGTTCTTAACTGAGATATTAGATACAACCTGTTGGCAAATAATGACTTTAAATAAACGATTTCGTCACAACAGTACATCTTCATTAAAGATAATTTCATACAAAGTTTATATTATTGTATCAGTAGGGTATATCACACACAACATACTAAAACTATTGAAATATAAGACAGGCACATGAGGACAGCTGCCATCTTGTCGTGTGACACAGACAGCTCAGCTCTTTTAAGCCACTCATACAGTATAATAATATAATATTAAATTATAATAAATAACGGATCACGACCTTCAGGATAGCTTAAACCACCCTAGGCTCGATAATCGGAAATGGTGGGTCTTAAGCTATTGATTAAAATGGTTGAATAATTCACACGGCCACCATCCTGAAATGGCACGGCCGATGACCTTGAATGTTGGGTGATAGACGCGTCCTATATAAAGGTACGTTGTCACCAAATTTGGTAGAGATCGGATGATTAGTTTAGCCGTAATTTGATTTTACGTTTTGAACGTTTGAGAGGCCGCAATTCTGTTTTGGTAAAGATGGCGGCGATATAAAGTATGACACTGCGGCGCCCTTTGCTAGTGCTACCTCTGTACCAAATTTCGTTCAATTCGGTTTCACCGTGTTCGAATTGATAGGGGGGGGGGGTCAGACATTCAGAGTACACACACTCACACACACACACACCCACACACCCACACACACAGACTCACACACACACATACAGACACACAATTTTTTGCCCTGTGTTGATCTCATAAGTCTACTTTCATTTTTTGCAAAAAAAGAAAGTAGGCTAAAAATCCTCTCGGCACGCCGCAAGGCGGAGGTAGATTTCACCGGGCTAACTAGGGGATAGGCTATAATAGGCAAAATATGCAGGATTTCGTAATAGGATCAGACCTCATTGATTGCAAGAAAGTATTTTACATTTAGAGGTTAATAAACTATTTTTTTTCGTTTTTGTATGCATATTTTTATCATTTTATTTTCTTATGGGGATGGTAACCTTCTTGTCATTTGGGGTTCATTTTTAGCCTACTTTCGATTTCTGCAAAAAATGAAAGTAGACTTATGAGATCAACACAGGGCGAAAAAAGTGTGTCTGTCTGTGTGTGTGTGCGTGTGTGTGTGTGTGTATGTGTATGTGTGAGTCTGTGTGTGTATGTGTGTGTGTGTGTGTGTGAGTCTCTGTGTGTGTGTGTCTGTGTGTGTGTGATTGTGTGTACTCTGAATGTCGGTCCCCCCCCTATCAATTCGAACACGGTGAATGCGAATTGAACGAAATTTGGTACAAAGGTAGCACTAGCAAAGGGCACCTGAGTGTCATGTTTTATATCGCCGCCATCTTGACGGAAACGTAATGGCGGCCACACAAATGTTCAAAGCTTAAATCAAATTCGAACTAACCTAATAATTCGATCTCTACCAAATTTTGCAACAGCATACCTTTATGGGGGGAAAATCCTTTGACCAAACCAATAGGTCATCAGCGTAATAGTTTGCGGATGGCGGCAGTCTTTGTGTGAAAATCGATTCCCCCTATTAATTCGAACACGGTACAACCGAATGGAACGAAATTTGGTACAGAGGTAGTACTAACAAAAGGCACCTCAGTGTCATGTTTTATATCGCCGCCATCTTGACGGAAACGTAATGGCGGCCACACGAATGTGCAGAGCTTAAATCAAATTACGATTAACCTAATCATCCGATCTCTACCAAATTTTGCAACAACATACCCCTATAGAGGAAGCATCCTTTGACCAAACGAATAGGTCATTAGCCTAATAGTTTGCGGACGGCGGCCATCTTTGTGTGAAAATCAATTACCCCTATTAATTCGAACACGGTGAAACCGAATGGAACGAAATTCGGTACAGAGGTAGCACTAGCAAAGGGCATCTCAGTGTCATGTTTTATATCGCCGCCATATTGACAGAAACGTAATGGCGGCCACACAAATGTTCAAAGCTTAAGTTAAGTTACGACTAACATAACCATCCGATCTCTACCAAACTTTGCAACAACATACCTTTATGGAGGGAGCATCCTTTGACCAATCTAATAGGTTATTAGCCTAATAGTTTGCGGATGGCGGCCATCTTTATATCAAAATTGATTCCCCCTATTAATTCGAACACGGTGGAACCGAATGGAACGAAATTTGGTACAGAGGTAGTACTAACAAAAGGCACCTCAGTGTCATGTTTTATATCGCCGCCATCTTGACGGAAACGTAATGGCGGCCACACAAATGTTCAAAGCTTAAATCAAATTACGACTAACCAAATCATCCGATCTCTACCAAATTTTGCAACAACATACCTTTATGGGGGAGCATCCTTTGACCAAACTAATAGGTCATCAGAGTAATAGTTTGCGGATGGCGGCCATCTTTGTGTGAAAATCGATTCCCCCTATTAATTCAAACACGGTGAAACAGAATGGAACGAAATTTAGTACAGAGTTAGCACTAGGAAAGGGCACCTCAATGTCATGTTTTATATCGCCGCCATCTTGACTGAAACGTAATGGCGCCCACACGAATGTTCAAAGCTTAAATCAAATTACGATTAACCTAATCATCCGATCTCTACCAAATTTTGCAACTACATACCTTTATGGAGAGAGCATCCTTTGACCAATCTAATAGGTCATTCGCCTAATAGTTTGCGGATGGCGGCCATCTTGATGTCAAAATTGATTCCCCCTATTAATTCGAACACGGTGGAACAGAATGGAACGAAATTTGGTACAGAGGTATCACTAGGAAAGGGCACCTCAGTGTCATGTTTTATATCGTCGCCAGCTTGACTGAAACGTAATGGCGGCCACACGAATGTTCAAAGCTTAAATCAAATTACGATTAACCTAATCATCCGATCTCTACCTAATTTTGCAACTACATACCTTTATGGAGGGAGCATCCTTTGACCAATCTAATAGGTCATTAGCCTAATAGTTTGCGGATGGCGGCCATCTTTATGTCAAAATTGATTCCCCTATTAATTCGAACACGGTGGAACCGAATGAACGAAATTTGGTACAGAGGTAGCACTAGCAAAGGGCACCTCAGTGTCATGTTTTATATCACCGCTATCTGGACGGAAACGTAATCGCGGCCACCCAAATGTTAAAAGCTAAAATGTAATTACGACCAACCTAATAATCTAGTCTCTACCAAATTTTGCAACACCATATCTTTATGTGGGAAACATATTCTGACCAATCTGCAAGAACATCAGCCCAATAGTTTGGAGATGGTGGCCAAGTAGGTGTGCAAATCTATTCCGCCTATCAATTCAAATACGGTGAAACCGAATTGAACGAAATTTGGTACAGAGGTAGCACTAGCAAAGGGCACCTCATATTCATGTTAAATATCCCTATAGCACGTTGTATTTCAACAAGCTACTACAATCAACATTCAATCATACTCCTTGAAAAGGAAAAAGAGTTATAACAATACCCATGCATTTAGGAGAAAGTAGGCTAAATGTTCCTTACTGAACATCCTTTTATACTTGTGATCACACTGTCCTTATGTAAGGTTTGGAACTGATGTGTAACTATCTGACAGTCTGTTACTTCTTCACGCAAAATTTTATCTCCCGCTGAGATTTTTGTTGGTTCCTCAGTTTAGGGGATGCGACAACGTGGTCATGTAACCCCGTGTATATTAGGTGTGTGTAGAATCTGATAAACGGTGTTAATTGTGATGACTGTGTTAGTCCGTAATTCAGGTAAGGTCTGCAGACGGTCAATTTTAAGTAGTAGTTCCTAATTTTGTACCATATACTAACGTCAACGACACCTAGCTGTGAACTTGGCTACTAGATGCCACCGCAACCAGAAACTTGCAACGAACGTTGGAACTTCTCCTCCAAAGGAAAGCATGCTGAGTGATTTTTAGCGCTCTTAGAAAATCCGACGACTTTGGCCGGCTTTGAACCAGCGACGTTGGGCACATAAATTCAGCATGCTACCAGTTAGCCGCTTCCCACAGTCAGATGGAAAAATGAATGTGATCTCGTGCAATGGCGTTGTCTTGGCAACCTCTGATAGCTCATCCCTCATCAATTTAGAAGCGTTGTCATGGTAACCTCTGATGGCACTTGGCATGTTATTTAATTCCGAAATCATTTTTCTCATCCCTGGGCGTAATGGTAGGTCAGATCAAAAATTATTTCAGACAAAGGTTTAGGTAATTATTAGGGGAATATTTTCCATTTTGTACGGTTTTGATATTGAGCCTATTAAGAGAGATATGATTAATGTTTCCCGAAAAAAACACTTTTTTCCACCCCTTTGGTCAATGTTTGGTGCCATCAAAAACTTTTCAAACATAAATTTTTGGCACTTATCCGACACATATGATGAAGTTTGAATGGATTCGATATTTCACGTATTAATAGAGTTATGGCGATATTTCACTTTTTCGGAAAAAAGACCCCCCATTTTCACCCCCTTCAACCGATTTTGACCATTAACGAACTGGACCGATATTTTAAGGGGTTACATGTTATGTAAAACATTCAAAGTAATTGGTGCAAAATTACACACACATATATATAAACATTTGAACTGACGGTGGTTTGGGGGTCTGGGGGATGTGAAACGCGAAGATATGTCGAAATTTTCCGGAAGTCGAAACATGGCACCCATTGCAATAGTTAGCTTTCTGATGAAATCTATCTAAAATAGGCTACATAATTAAAAATACTACCATCAACGACACCTAGCTGTGAACTTGGCTACTAGATGCCACCGGAACCATCAACTCGCAACGAACGTTGGAACTTCCCCTCTGAAGGAAAGCATACTCAGGGTTTTTTAGCGCTCTTAGTAAATCCGACGACTTCAGCCGGGTTTGAACCCGCGAACTTGGACATAGAAGTTCAGCATGCTACCAGTTCCGATACCGAAGTCGCTTCCCACAGACTTATGACAAGTAGTTCCGTAAAGAACTATACAGCCTATTTTCATATATCCTGCTCATGTTAATTTCTTCTAACAACATACAAAATTTCAGTTTAATTGCTGTAACAGATTCGTAGATATTGAGAACCGTCTAAATATATCAGATTGTCGCCAGGTTGGATTTTTATTTTTGTACTATTACATTAAGATTATTGTGTACGTGTGGTATTCAAACTTCAATCGCATGATTAGAACACAAGAAGTAAAAACGAGATTTTAAAATTACGTACAGCAGCCATCTTGTGATTATGCAAACAATTGAAATAAATTAGATGCCAGTGGATCAACATTTGTACAAGCATTTAACGTGCAACATTTCACAGCACTCGGATAGTTAATTCGCGAGAATCGTCCATTTAAATATTTATACTTCCCGTCGCCGCCATGTTGGATTTGTGCTCACCAGGTTAATGAAAGTCCTATAGGTGAGCATATGTTCAGAGTCTCTATGAACATTAAAAAAATTCAGTTTGGTTGCTATAAAAGATTCATAGATATTGAGAACCGTCTAAATATTTCGGAAGCTCGCCATTTAGGATTGTTATAAGTTATGTATAGGCCATAGAATTATGTACCATTCAAGGACAATTATTGCCTAGGTTCATTATTCAAACTTTCACTTCGATCGCATGATTACGACACAAGAAATAAAAACTTAATTTTAAAATTTCGCACAGCCGCCATATTGAGGTTATGTAAACAATTGATTTAAATTAGATGGCAGTGCATTACAATCTGCAAAATCATTTACTGTACCACATTTCACTGCGCTCAGAGAGTTAAATCACGAGAAAAGTCTATTAAAATATTTCAAATTCGCTTGGTCGCCATGTTCGTTTTTTACTTTACGAGTTTATGAAATATACATAGATAAACTTGTACCAGTACCCTTTATCACCGTACAAAATTGCAGGGTAATATCTGTAATAGTTTCGGAGATATAGAATGTCAGTGAAATATTTCGCACAGCCGCCATTTTGAGGTTATGTAAACAATTGAACTAAATTAGACTCCAGTGCATTACAGTGTGTATAAACACTTGCTGTACCTAGTTTCATTACGTTTGGATGGTTAAATCGTGAGAAAAGTCTATTAAAAGTCTCAACTTCGCTTGGTCGCCATGTTCGTTCTCTACTTTACAAGTTTATAAAATATACATAGGTAAACTTGTATCAGTACCCTTTATCACCGTACTAAATTGCAGGGTGATATCTGTAATAGTTTCGGAGATATAGAATGTCAGTGAAATATTTCGCACAGCCGCCATTTTGAAGTTATGTAAACAATTGAACTAAATTAGACTCCAGTGCATTACAATGTGTATAAACATTTGCTGTACCAAGTTTCATTACGTGTGGATAGTTAAATCGCGAGAAAAGTCTATTTAAAAGTCTCAACTTCGCTTGACCGCCATGTTGGTTTTGTAGTCACCAGGTTTTTGAAAGGCTCATAGGTGAACTTCTAGTAGTACCCTTTATCACCGTACACAATTTCAGGGCGATATCGGTAATAGTTTTGGAGATATTGAATGCTAGTGAAATATTTCGCACAGCCGCCATTTTGCATTGGTGAGACGTAACAAAATTTGAAGGGCACGGTCGAGGTCGCCGGGAATAGTGCTATGAACATACCGAGTTTCATTGAGATCGATTCAGCCGTTTAGATTTTATTAGGGGGGGACACACACACGAATCACACACACACACACACACACACACACGCACACACACACGGACAAAAGGTGATCTCATAAGCCTATTTTTTCAAAATTGAAAATAGGCTAAAAACTGAATGTGATCTCGTGCAGTGGCGTTGTCATAGCAACTGCTGATGGCTCATCCCTTATCAATTAAAAGTAAAGTTGTCATGGCAACCTCTCTTGGCACTTGGCATTTTCTTATAGTTTAATTCATTTTGCTCACCCCGTGGCGTAATGGTGGGTCATATCGAAAATTCTTTCAGACAAAAGTTTTAGGTAATTATTGGAGGGATATTGTCCATTTTGTACGGTTTTGATATTGTCCTATTAACAGAGATATGATTAATGTTTCCCGAAAAGCCCACTTTTTCCCACCCCTTTGGTCAATGGTTGGTGCTATAAAAAAACTTATCAAACATAAAGTTTAGGGCCATATCCGACACATAGTATGAACTTAGAATGGATTTAATATTTCCGATATTAAGAGAGTTATAGCGATATTTCAATTTTTCGAAAAAAGCCTCCCATATTCACCCCCTTTGACCGATTTAGCCCATTAACGAACTCGACCGAGATTTTAAGGGTATACATATTCGGTGAAAAATTGAAAGGGATTGGTGCAAAATTACGGCAGTTATCGTGTCCACAAGAAACTGATATCTATACATATTATTCCCCTTCAGGAGAGCGTGAGAACTTGAGCCAATCACAGTTTCACTTCCTTTTCCTCTCTTCTTTTCTTCTCGAAACCTCTTCATTAGTTCACTGTGCTTTTTCTTCCTTTCCTCTGTCCATTTTTTCCCTGATGTATCTTTCCTTGAAACTTGTACAAGTTTCGTGTTTCTGATTTTATTTCTAAATTGTTCTCTGTCCTTAATGTCGTCTTCAGAGATTTTAAGTAATTCCATGTCTTCATGTACTTCTTTAATCCAACTGGTCTTTAATTTACTTGCATTCACGATATTGAAAATCTTCTTAGTGAGTCTGTTCTCATCCATCCTATATATGTGTCCATAGAACTGCAGACGTCTCTTCCTAAATTTATCTATAATGGTGTCTGTATTTTCATAAAGTTCCTTTGTTGGTCTCCTGACCCAAATTCCATTACGGAAAACAGAGCCATGGAATTTCCTAAGAATTTTTCGTTCCTGTTTCTCAATATCCTGAATTCTTGTCATTCCTCTAATGACGATGGTTTCTGCCGCGTACAAGGCTTCAGGCAAGACAACTGTGTTATAATGGCGCAATTTTGCATTGCGAGATACTGCTCTTTTGTTATAATGATTCCATGTCAGCTTGTACGCCTTCTGCAATTTTACTATTCTATCTGCATTAGAAATTGTGTTCAATCCTGTGGTTTGGATGGCTTCTCCTAAATATTTGAAGTGAGTGACCTGCGAGATTTTTCCATATTGCGTTCGCAAGGTGATGTTTCCTGTTGATTTGGTATCCATATACTGTGTTTTTTCATAGGAAATATCAAGTCCCGTTTTACTGGAGATTTCATGTAGTTTCTCTAGCGCTAATATGGCTTCATCCTTGTTGTTTGTTAAGATGGCCAGATCATCTGCAAAGGCCAAGCATTTCACAGTGACTCTTTTCCCTTTCTCCTTTCCAATTTGGATACCTTTCACATGCTTTTCCCATTCTGTGAGGATTTTGTCCAGTACGATGTTGAACAAGAGTGGTGATAAACCATCCCCTTGTCGAACTCCAGTATGTATTGCAAAAGAGTTAGAGATTTCTCCCATGAATTTCACCTTTGAGGTAGTTCCCAATAATGTTTCCTGGATGATGGCCCTGGTCTTCCTGTCAACACCTAATTCTTCTAGTCTGTTAAACAAGGTTTGTCTGTCAACCGAATCGTAAGCCTTTTTGAAATCCACAAATGTGACTGTAGTGTTCCTGCATCGTCGGATGTGCAGTATGGTCTTGAGGTTCCAGATCTGCTCAATACAGGACCTTCCCTTCCTGAAACCTGCCTGATATTCTCCAATATGGTGGCCCACCTGTGGCTCGAGTCGATTCAGCAAAGCTTTAGAGAGAATTTTATAAGCGACTGGAAGAAGCGAAATTCCTCTATAATTATTCGGATCAGTTTTACTTCCCTTCTTATGGAGTGGGTGTATCAAAGCACTATTTTATTCTTTTGGGATTTTCTCTGTTTTCCAAACATGTGATATTATTCCGTGAATTTTTGGTGTTATGTGTTCATGATCCAATTTCCAAACTTCTGCAATAAGTCCATCTTCACCAGGGGCTCTATTGTTTTAATGACTTGATTATGTCCACTATTTCTTCATGTGATGGTGGAAGTGAATCAAGGTTGGGCACTGGTTTTGCAAATTGAAGTTGTTCAGAAGGTGCTTCGCAATTAAGGAGTGTACTGAAATATTTAGCTAGAATTTCACAATTATTGCTCGTATTTGTTTCCAGAGATCCATCAGGTCGTTGGAAGCATAAACTAGGAGGTTGAAAGCCTGCTATATTTTCTCTAAAGGTCTTGTAAAAATTTCTGGTGTTGTTCTTAGTGAAGTCCTGTTCTATTTCATTTAGCCTATTATTATCATAATTGCGCTTTTCTCGGCGAATAATTTTAGAAGTGTTTTACCGAACCTGCACAAATTCTTGCCATTTTTCTGTTGTTTTATGGCTATTGAAATTATTCCATGCTTTAAACCTATATTCAATAGCATGATCGCATGTGATGTTCCACCACCTATGTTTTCTCTTTCTCGGAGGTTGACCGAATTTTATTGCTTGTTTTATTTTCTCTGCAAGTTCAGACCAGCTCGTGGTATCCATTTGACGGATTTCTTCAATGATGTTCATCTTGTTGAATTCAAGGTATTCTGGATCAGTTCGGAAAAGCTGGGTTCCCCTTGTCCTTTGTCTGTTGGGTTGAAATTTTACCTTGATTTGTAGTAAATGATGATCTGAGTCAAAGAATCCTTTCATGGTTTTCACATTAAGGACTTCTTAAGCGTTCCTTCTAGAGATAGCATCGTGGTCAATCTGGAATTCTCCAAGTGTTTCATTGGGGGATATCCATGTTGTTAATTTACGCGTAGGCTTCTGGAATTGTGTTGACATAATTTGGAGATTGAAATTTTGACAGAAGCTTATAAGGTGTTCACCATTTTTATTGGTTCTGCTATGAGCAGTGTATGGTCCTATAATTCTCCTATATTTCTTTTATTTTCATAACTGACCATTAAAATCCCCCAGTAGAATCTTGACATGATGTTTGGGAATTTTGTTCGTGATTTCCTCCAGAAGTTTCCAGAAGTCTTCTATTACCTGAGGGTCTTTCCTGTTGTAGTCATTCGTTGGTGCATGCACGTTAATCAGTGTGTATACCTTGTTTCCCGATTTTATTGAGAGTGTTGAGAGTCTTTCTGATGGTGAAGTAAAATCAATTACTGAATCTGTGACGGACTTGCTAACCGCAAAACCTGTGCCAAATTGTCTTGGTCCTGTGTTGATCTGCACTGCAGGTTTTTCTTTATAGAGCCTGTAATTCTCAGAATTAAAGTGATTTTCATCTGTAAATCGTGTTTCCTGCAATGCCAAAATTTTGATGCTGAATTTATCAAGCGTATTCGTTAAATGTTTGAGTTTCCCAGGCTTAAGCAAAGTGTTCACATTAAGTGTACCTATGAAACACCTTCGTTTAGGTCGAAGAGGTTTTGAGAAGCTCCGATCCTTCTCTACATGACATGTCTGGTCCCCCAGAATCCTATGACCAGAACAGGGATCCAATCTATTGACTGGGGCCTGGGGTAGTGGAATCTTTTCCTGTCGTTCTGCCATGGTTGTTTCAAGTTGAAGATTGTTTGTGGTGACCTCCGATGGAGATCACACGATTTTAAGACTTAATTGTTGAGATTAAGCCGTACTTCGAACAGCCGCACCAACTAGGTGAACAGACGCTGCTCACTAGCCGCTGAATGCCAGAACAGACACTAGTGAGTTGGATATATGGACATCCATATACCTTTTACTCTTATCAACCTCGAGCACTGGGGTGCTCCTCCGCCTCATACGCTGTACTGAAGTCCATCTTCTCCACCGTATTCGCCGTTGAGGTCTTCACTACTAACCCTGAGCTTGGGCCCTCCATATTTGTAACCCCTGGAGAGAGGGTGTCCCAGCATTATAAAGCTGAGCTGTTATCTGAACGTGTTACATACATAAATTATATCTAAACTTTAGAACTGACGGTGGTTTTTGGGTCTGGGGGATGTGAAACGCGAAGATATGTCGAAATTTTCCGGAAGTCGAAACATGGGACCCATTGCAATAGTTAGCTTTCTAATGAAATCTACCTAATTGTTTTGCTCCCAAGTTCATGAGAAACAATGTAAGTCACTACATTATAACAAGAATCAATTGCAGCCAGATACCCATATACAACTAACATAAGAATAATCCTGCAAATTAACACACAATCACTACGATACCGTAGCCTTTTGTTAGCAAACGTTGGCATATATTAGTCTTTGCTACATTCCACTATAGTCTTCGTCCTGATACCACTTACTGTAATATGGCATTTGTCGCATGTCTTCTCACATAAAAAGTACACACGCAGTACAACTGCTTTTTAACCAGTTATTTTAAACGCCATGGTAAGTCATCAGTTGTCTTTCGAAGGAAATATGGGGGCCATTTGCAAACACCGCTTTGATACGTTCCTCTAATTCATCCAGAGTGCGTCGTTTTCTTTAGGAGTCTTATATTTGGGCCTTCTCCGTAGATGTAAATGGAATGGCGTTAGATTTGGACTTCTGGGACGCAGCTTGTGTGGCCCTCCTCGTCCCAACCAACGCTCCGGAAAGTGCTTGCCTGAGCAGTTAAGCTAAGTGGAGTGGATCCACGTCTTATTGAAAAATGAAATGTTCTGCATTGTCCCACTGGGAGACCACTGACCACACATCCGAACGTAACACGTTCAGATAACAGATCAGCGTTCATTGTGCCACCTGAAGATGCGAGATCATTACACATCAATTGATATTGCAACGTTTAAGTCGGTCAACACAATATAAACCCACTTATTGGTACATGCAAAAAACAAGTATTTCCGTGAAGAACCTAATAGCCTATTTTCATAATATCCTACTCATATCAATTGCCTCTATCAACATACAAATTGTCAGTTTGATTGCTGTAATAGATTCGTAGATATTGAGAACCATCTAAATATTTTGGATGGTCACCATGTTGGATTTTTATATTACCGTCCTTAGATTTATGTACTATTACATGAAGATTATTTTGTAGGTGTTTTATTCAAACTTCAATCGCATGATTAGGACACGAGAAATAAAAGCGGGATTTTAAAATTTCGCTCAGCCGCCATCTTGTGGGTATGAAAATAATTTAAATGAATTAGATGCCAGTCGATTAAAATTTGTAAAAGGATATACCGTATCAAGTTTCACTGCGCTCGGATGGTTAAAACGCAAGAAACGTCCATTTGAATATTTAAATTTCACGTCACTGCCATGTTGGATTTGAGCTCGCCAGGTTATTGAACGTCCCATAGGTGAACTTATGCTTGTAGCATACAAAATTTCAGTTTGATTGCTGTAGAAGATTAATTGATATTGAGAACCGTCTAAATATTTCGGATGGTCGCCATGTTGGATTTTAGTATATGTAGGCCATAGAGTTATGTACTATTAGATTATGATTATTGTGTACGTTCATTATGAAAATGTAGATTTCGATCGCATGAATAGAACGCAAGAAATAAAGATTTATTTTTCGAAATTTGCACAACCGCCATCTTGAGGTTATATAAACAATTGAACAAAATTAGATACCAATGCATTACAATGTGTATACACATTTGCTGAACCAAGTTTCATTACGTTTGGATCATTAAATCGCGAGAAAAGTCTATTTACATCTTTCAAATCCGCTCGGCCGCCATGTTCGTTTTGTAGTTAACCGGTTTCTGAAAGCCTCATAGATGAACTTCTAGTAGTGCCCTTTATCTTCGTACAAAATTTTATGGTGATACCGGTAATAGTTTCAGAGATATAGAATGCCGGTGAAATATTTCGCACAGCCGCCATCTTGAGATTATGTAAACAATTGAACGAAATTAGATGTAGGTGCATTACAATGTTTATAAACATATACTCTACCAAGTTTCATTGCGTTTGGTTGGCTAAATCGCGAGAGACGTCTATTTAAAAGTCGCAACATCGCTTTGCCGCCATGTTGGATATATAGATACCAGGTTTTCAAAAGTCACATAGGTAAACTTCTAGTAGTTCCGTTTATCACCGTACAAAATTCCAGGGTTATATCGGTAATAGTTTCGGAGATATTGAATGCTGGTGAAATATTTCGCACAGCCGCCATGTTGGATTCGTGAGACGTAACAAAATTTGAAGTGCACGGTCGGGGTCGCCCGGAATAGTGCTATGAACTTACCAAGTTTTACTGAAATCACTCCAGCCGTTTAGAAGTTATTAGGGGGGGGGGCACACCATCACTCACCCATCACACACACACGCACACACAGACAGACACACGGACAAAAGGTGATCTCATAAGCCTATTGTTTCATAAATGAAAATAAACTAATAAGCTGAAGAATTACATGTGATAAAATATTTGACAAGGACTGCAGAGGAGGGAGAAAACTTTGGGATGACATACCGTATTTCGCTCGTCATGCGAGCATCACCAGATCCAAACATAAATGGAAATATAGCTTTCCAAATCACTACCATACCTACAATGACACTAATAAACGGTATCTGCCTTTGGTAGCTTCGGTTGCGTAGTGGGTAGCACGATGAACTTCTATGTCCAAGGTCGCGGGTTCAAACCCGGCCGAAGTCGTTGGATTTTTAAGAGCATTAACAGTCCCTCAGTATGCTTTCCTTCAGAGGCTAAGTAAGGCCGGCGGGCCCACGTCAGAGACTTATGGCATGTAAAAGAACTTTCCACTAACTAAACTTGTGTGAAGCAAAATTTGAAGGTTAGATTTGATTAATGCTCTTAAGTTTCAACGTTCGTCACCAGGCGCTGGTTGCGATGGCATCTAGTAGTAGCCGAGTTCACAGCTAAGTATCGTTGACGGTAGCATTTGGTAGCGAAAGTAGGAACTAATTAAAATTATCGTCCGCAGCCCTTACTTGAATTAAACACAGATGACACACACTAATACAGTCTTCGCAATTAACATCGGTTATCAGACAGATTCTACACACAGCCAAAGTGCACGGGGCTACATGACCACATTGTTGCAGCGCCTAAACTAAGGAACCAACCAACCAATGGTCTCTGCCCTCCAAAAACTAAGTTCACGTCAAATAATCAAAAAGCAACTGTTACTGATAAATACCAAACCCGTAACAATAACTATTTATTTTGCTGTACACAATGGTGCAAGACTGAAAAATGATAACCGCATCAGCAAACAGTCTCCCTCCACCAGCTAACCAATGTAAGTGTGGCTACAATTGCTGTGATACACTTAAGCAATAAGCCGAGGCAACGACGGGCCGATACGGTCCACAAAGAACTCATACTCGTTTATCTTCACCCAGACACGGCCAGAGAGAGCGTATCCATGTAGCATACGTTGCAGCCATGTTGAATAATAATAATAATAAAATATTATTATTTTTGTTAACCATTTATGTTCTGAGTTACCAGTTAGTTCCTGGCTATCTGATTGCTGATTTTTTCATTTTCATGGAAAACGTTGTAGACGCCGTAATTTTTAGATTATCAGAGAAGCGATATGAATAAATTGTCTATAGGTTTCGGGTCTTCATTATCCTAAATACAAATTCAATATATTGCGTTTCTATTAAGTTTCATTTGGATACAATCAGACTTAAAATGTTTGTGCTCACGCTTGCTCATCTGCATACCAGGTTGTGGGATCAATATAAAATAATTTACAAAATTTAGTAGGCTCCTTAATAGCACAAATTGTTATATTCTTTGATCCAAAGTCACAACCACGCTTGTTTACATCATAGAAGAACTCCAACTCTAGAGGACAGACGTCTATAAAATTGTATGTGAGTTACTTCCGGAGGTAAAATTCAAATTCAAGTGGTACAATTAATGTCCAATAGATGGAAGCAAATGCCCGAGATCAACTCGGAACTCGAGTGCGAACGGAAAATTCAATAAAAAACAAAACGTTTTCGTGTACCGTCTATTGACGGGCGTAACACTCGTCAGGTTAAACACGAAATAATTCAAATGTCACCGCCAGACTGAAGTCTTTTATATTTTCCTTGTCTTAGTTACTATTAGCAGGTCAAGAAGGTTCCGTTGACGATCCTGCATTGAAACTCGATGAGAGCAGAATACATCTATGTCTCTGTCGGAATATCCGAGCCTGTTCTGATGATACCCTCGTCGTGCAGGGGAGGGGAAATGGTAGTGCGCCGTCGCGTCTTTAACTGGGGAAGGACCCCCCAAGTGTTGGCCTGACAGTGTGTCTTATACCCTCGTATAGGCTGAGTGAAGTGATCCTAATATAAATTTGAGTGAAAGTTAAAACGTAGCTTGACACATATCTGAACACAGAGTCCAATGGAGTGAAAAAGCTCAGTGCAGAAATGGTCGGTTTCTCATATGTTAAGGGCCAACGTTATTCTCGTTTGGCAGTGATGGCATTGAAATCAATAGCTTTGATGGTCATTATATCCGCTCACTAGAATCCTGATTCCCAGAACTCTCACCGGTCATCTTCATTATAATATTAGTAACATTTTCCTCCGTCAGTCATTCGTGATCGAAGCATTTGGTGATCTTAATGAGTCAGTGGGTGTGGCATGGGCACCAATAGCTCATGTCTAAGAATACCGAATCATATTATTAGCCTTTGCATTTATTTCAGGTCGTACTCGTATATTCAGCAGAAATAATTTTCTACCTCCTTTCTATATTTAATTGGCAGATGACCTCAAAGAACAACCGTCATCATTTCTTCACTTTCATCTTTCTTTCTTTCTTTCTTTCTTTCTTTCTTTCTTTCTTTCTTTCTTTCTTTCTTTCTTTCAATTACATATTTGGTTTACTCTTCCCTTCACTTCTGACAACCCGGCGTAAAAAATATACAATATTTAAGAAGACTTAATCTTTACACCATTATTTATGTTTCTAAATGCTAAGATACATATTCCCTTCATTTAAGACGTAATCAATGTTACGAACACTAGATATAAAACTTTATCACAGCTGGCTGGAATGACCCCAAAATAATGTCTGAAAACTACGAGAATGTTTTCCATACTTTAATGACGTATATCTTCGGTTATTTAAATATACTCGCATGTTCTTGATTTAAAAAGATGTTTCCATACAGAGTAAATGTGATAGACCTACTTTGACTGCCCTAAAATAAGTGCAGAATGACGATTCAAAAGTGAAAGTAAGCTATTCTATATATTTGCTCGAAAGGTTATATATTTTATATACGATAGTCAATAAGCAACCTTGGAACATATTATTATTATCATTATTATTATCATCATCATCATCACGGTTCTGTCTAATATTATTACAGTAGTGGCTACGCGGGCTAAAAGCGCTCCGTTAGGTCAAGGGGCCAAGCTCTCTGCTGACTCGGTAGATGCGTGGGTTCGAGCCCCACCGTCGGCTGTCCTTGAAATGGTTTTCCGTGGTTTCCCATTTTCAACACCAGGCAAATGCTGGGACAGTACCTTCTGACAGGCCACGGCCGCTTCCTTCCACATCCTTGCCCAGTTTCATTCATCTTCATCCATTCCATCTCTCACCCCGACGCGCAGGTCGCCCACGGGCGTCGACTAGAAAGACCTGCACTTGGCCTCTCAGGAGGCTACACGACAAAAAAAAAAAAAACTGTCATAAAGCATTCAAGGCAAGGTCATTTACGTATAGACGAAGGAATGTGTACATTCCATCTTCAGTGCCAACTAACAGCGAAATCGGTAACTATCTGGCTGACCTATGGCCACGTTTACCAACAGTCTAAATTGTTTTCAAACGGAATATGGTATGTTAAGTCCAGCTTTAAAAGTCTCCAGTTTATTCGGTACGTTTATTTATTTCCAGATTTATTTATAATAACATTAATAATAATAATAATAATAATAATAGCTGACTACGGCCGGACGGGTCCACAGGTGGCGGATAGTGGATCGCCCTCTAGATATGGAGGGTAGCTGCGACATAAGCAGGGCAACCTGACGAATAAGCAGTCCCGGACCAACAGCGGCATTGCTAACAGGATGTGGTGGGTCTGTGGATGGCACCACAGTCTCTATAAAATGCCACATATATCCAAAGACAGCAATGTGACAAGGCGAGTCAGTGCCGCCATAAGCACTAGCCAACAGCGTGAAAGGCGTCTGTACCCCATGTTAGGGGCGGCCTAAATGAAATCCTGGCAGTAGGTATAAAACGCAACCCATTGACAATGGAGAAAATGTCAAAGAATAATGAGCCTCGGAAAAGGACGCTACCCGAGGTGCGTCGGGGCACGTTTGGAGCTGGTGCTGAACGTGACAGCAGGCGAACCACCAGTGACATGATGCTGAACAGGCGGGCACATGTCGGGTCACCCGAAAATTCTACAGCCGACAACGCAGATAGGAGAACCCAACAGCCGTCATCTCCCCCTGTCGAAAGTGTTTCAAACATTCAACTGACCACTAAGGCAGGCAAACTGAGGCAGCGCTTAAAATGGACTGATGAGATGAACAAATTCATAATGCGCTCCTACTTTATTGTTACTAACTTAGAGAGAGACCTCACAACATATAGGAAAGATTTGCACAAGTTGTTTGTGGAGAATTTTCCTGACTATTCTTTCGTTACAGAACAAAGAATTGCAGACCAAAGACGTGTAATAGTGAGGAACAATAGACTTCCTGCAATAATGATTCAAAGTCTTAAAGAGGAAGCAGCAAAAATTCTAGCTTCAGAATCCAACAATGAAAGCAGATCCACATTATTGATTCAAGCTGTTCAGGAAGTAACCTGCAGAAATGACACAGGGGAAGAGGGAATTATTGAACCCACTATCCCTACTAATATCTCGAGTTCTGATGAAACAAGTTCTATTGAACATGTGTTTAAAGAGGCAATGACAGAATTTATGGGCCTTAAAGTAGACTATCGACCAAAGCTGCCCAAACTCCTAGAAACAGCAAAGAGTAAATCTCTTGTCAGTATGACAAATAACATCCTAAAACAGTATGTGGAAACATCCGATAATCTAGAAGAAACAAACTCTCTTGTATATTGCGCAGCAGTAACTGTGATAAGGCTGAACAACCAGAAACTAATACCTTTGTCTGGAAGCTCTCGTGGAAAAGGTGCAGATGCAGAATACATTCCACCCTGGCAGCGTCGATTAGAAAATGACATCAAGGAACTGAGGAAAACCATAGGCCAACTAACAGCATATTTAAACAATAAAACTAAACCCAAAACCAATCGAAAGCTGAGAAATATATTCAGAAAAATCAACTGCCATATAAAGGAATATGATCACACAGAAAAAATCAAGGAATACATTGACAACCAAAAGCTAAAATTGTGCGCAAAAGCAGCGAGACTCAGGAGGTACAAGGAATCACGAGCGAGGAAAACACAAAACAAACTTTTCTCCAACAATGAAGGTCAGTTCTACAGAATGATCAAACGAAACAAACAATCCATGACAAAAGCAGAACCTCCTAGCACGCAAGAAACGGAAGATTTTTGGAGAAGTGTATGGGCTGCGAAGTCACCGCATAATGAAAATGCAAATTGGATCAACGAAGAACGAAATAGCAATAATGTATACGAAGAAATGGATTTTGATACCATTGAAGAACGGCATGTGTATGATGCTATACGGAGAACTCAGAATTGGAAAGCGCCGGGCACAGATAAAATTCACAATTATTGGTACAAACATTTCACGTGCGTGCACCAGAAGATAGCCCAGCAATTTACTTACCTCATCCATCATCCTGAGGAATGTCCTGATTTCCTTACTGCTGGAATTACATATCTAATCTCAAAAGAAAGTGGAAATACTAAAGACCCATCAAACTACAGACCTATCACCTGTCTCCAAACACTTTACAAACTATTTACGTCCATAATTGCGGACGAAATATACAAGTTTCTCGACAAACATAACATTTTGGCTGAGGAACAGAAAGGATGCAAGAAGCTGTCGCAAGGTTGCAAAGAACAGATAGTTATTGATTCTGTGATAACACAACAGGCGATACATAATCAAAGGAATCTATATACGGCATACATAGATTACCAGAAAGCATTTGATTCAGTCCCGCATTCATGGCTGAAAGAAATCCTCCATATGTATAAGATTAACCCTGCTGTAATTCACTTCCTGGAGGTCACGATGGATAATTGGAAAACAGTACTGTATACTAAGACAGACAATGAATGTGTCACATCTGACACAATAAAAATTGAGCGTGGTATCTATCAAGGAGACTCGCTAAGCCCATTATGGTTTTGCTTAGCCATCAATCCTCTCTCTAAAATTCTAAAATCCACCGGTTTCGGATTTGACATCAAATACTACAATAGGAAATACAGAATATCCCATCTCCTTTATATGGATGACCTCAAAGTGTATGCACACAGTGAGACTCAAATGAATGCCATGCTAAATATAATAGATTCATATTCATCCGATGTCCGAATGACGCTGGGAGTGAAGAAATGCAAGCGTCTGACAATTGAAAGAGGTAAATATGCAACTTCTGAACCACATGAGCTACGCAAAGGATCTCTAATTGAAGGAATGACTGAAATAGAAACCTACAAATATCTGGAATTTGCTCAAAATACAACGTTGGATCATAAAAGTATCAAAGATGAACTCATTGGAAAATATACCACAAGACTACATCAAGTGCTGCGAACCAATCTATGTGCAAAGAACAAAATTAAAGCTATCAACACATACGCTATACCAACCCTAGTATATTCATTTGGGATTCTGAAATGGTCAGCAACAGAAATGGAAAGCCTGCAGAGAAAAGCAAGGACCCTTCTCACTACTTACCGTTTACATCATCCAAACGCCTGTAAAGAAAGGGTCACTCTTCCACGAAAGATGGGAGGTCGAGGAGTACTGGATTTACAAATTTTGCTCCAGAACCAAATTAAAACCCTTAGAAGATATTTCTATCAAAGAAAGGAAAACAGCATTCTCCATAAAGCCATTGTACTTGCTGATAAACACACTGTATTGAACCTTCGTACATCCTCTGATGATCATATCAGCCAGCCACTACACTTATATGAAAAAGAAAAGGCATGGGGAGAAAAGACCCTCCATGGAAAATACTACAGCAACCTATCCCAACAGAGTATTGATAAAAACGCATCGTGTATGTGGTTACTAAGTGGTCGACTGTTTGGAGAAACAGAGGGATTTGCAATTGCCATCCAAGATCAAGTCATTGCTACAAAAAATTACAAGAAATACATCATCAAAGATACCAGTGTAATTTCAGACAAATGCAGGCGATGCGCCATTCATCTCGAGACCATTGACCATGTCACTGCAGGTTGCCCAATACTAGCATCAGTTGAATATACAAAGCGGCACAATCAGGTTGCAGGCATCATTCATCAAGCACTCGCACAGAAATATAAATTAACTGAGGAGTATATCCCTTACTACAAGTATCATCCACCATCCCTCCTCGAAAATGAACTGTGTAAAATATACTGGGACACTGGTATTGTGACAGATAAAACAATAGATCACAATCGACCAGACATCATAGTGGTAAATAAGGTTGATGGCACTACATTTATAATAGACATAGCAGTCCCCAACGACACCAACATCGAACGTAAACACAATGAAAAAATCTCCAAGTATAGACAGCTTGCAGAGGAAATCAAGAGGATATGGAAGATGAACTGCGTCCGGATAGTGCCTGTAATCTTGTCAGTCAACGGCCTCATACCTCACACACTCCACAAGAGTCTGAAAGAATTGGATCTTCCGCCGACCATCTACAAGAGTATGCAGCATTCGGTCCTATTGTCCACATGCAATATTGTGCGATCCTTCCTTGCTAGTGAATGAGTGATAATGAACTCTTATATTTTGTATATACATGATATGTATTATAGTTTGTATTATAGTTTTTATGTATTGTTGTAAAGCACTTGGTTTAACCCGTGCTTTAGAGTAACCCATGTTTGTAATGGTGAATTGAATAAATAATAATAATAATAATAATAATAATAATAATAATAATTATAATATGTGCTTCAAAAATATACGGATTCCAATTTATCCTCCACAATAATGTGAATGGAGCCATGTCGAACCTTTGCTCTTATGAGCCTATAGGTTACCAGAAGCGTGCCCAGAAAATATATTTGGGGGTAGGTTATACAGTAAGTAGGAGTATATGTTGTCTGACGTAGCGTCTGATTTCAGAGCCTCCCATAGACGTAAGGAGACAAACCAGAATATCCCGGGGCATATATACCCTCATATTTTCTCCCCGCTTCCCTGCGAGTGCGCCTGTGGAGACTGGCCTGTATAAGAGGACATCATTCTGTTCATTTGACATCGTTATAATATCCTTCAGATTGCTCGGCAAATTGCATATATAGTCCAACACTGTAACATGAATGGATCGAATTAACAGTATATTTAGATGAATAAGCATTCCATAGCAATCCCACTGACCAAAGTGCACAGATGAGAATTGTCTAGGCCTATGAATTTAACGATAATACCATGGGTTTTAGGGTCCTTTTAACTATATTGGCTTAATTGATACCGGGGTGTCGGTATTTCACTTCGAAAGGGATCTACTGTATAATGTGCCAGTAAATCTACTGACACCTGTCTCTCGCATTGTAGCACCCTTAGTTTCCACCTGAACTGGATGCGTGGTTCAGCAGTAACGTTCTTGTCTGCTGTTCCCATGGTCGCAGGATCGAATCCTGACGCAGTCAGTTACCATTTGAGGATGCGCAAATGCGAGAGAGTCGTGTTAGTAAATTTACTGGAACGTTAAAGATGCCTTTCGAGGCGAAATTCCGGCACCACAGCGTCTCGAAAAATCACAGTAGTTAACAAGGACGTAAAACCAGTAACATTATTATTAACTTCCAACCGACTGTGTAAGGAATCCCGCATCCTTTGGCACAGTAAGCGAGAACCTTACCTTTTACACCATGGAACAATCCCCCATGGTTCCAGTTTAGTAACGCAGCTAGCCTATTGTTGGGCGTTTGGTATGATATAGTACGGTATAGGTTATGAACATTCCCAAATGGGAATATGATGTTAATTTCCGTTTGATCAGATAAATTATCAATTAATATGATAAAATTGGTCCGGCCAGATCAAACCTAAAATGCCAGCGTTTCGACCCAGTGTGCCGTTGGGCTCGTCAGTTGGTACAGACACACCTCACCAATACGCATGGCAAGCATATACTGGGAAGGCCATCACAAGACACAAAATACAAGTGGTCAGTGGTCTGTGTATTTACCACCTTCTATAAACGCAATTATTAATTTTGTAAAAAATTCTGATGGTTGAATCTTTCAGTGATATGCCAACGAGTGTTTATTTTTGTTGGAATTGTTAATAGTATTTCTGAAAACTTACTGGACCAACAAACAGTCGCCTCTAGGCAATAAAAATGAAGTTATTCCTTATTATAAAGCCAGTTTCTGTGTCTACAAGTTGTCTGCAAACATGATGACTTCGAATACAGAGGTGCTTGATAATTTCTTTTAAAATAATAACAATTAAAATTAAAGAGTGAAAAATATTAAAATACATAGAATTAAAAATAAATAGGTTTGTAAAAATTAACAATAAATAAGATCATAAATATTAAAAATGATAATAGTTTTATAATTTAATCTTCATTTTGAATTTATAAAAATAATATAAAAATGAAATTATGAAAATATATATGAACATTAAGATATTTAAAAAAAAATTCTACCCTAACAGCGAATTGTTACCGGTGGCGGAAATCGGAACTAATGCGCTCCGCCCGGCCACACGCCTGCAATAGACGTGCAGTTGTCGCCAGCGAAACCTCATCGCATGTCATTTCTGTGCATGATTCGTGCTGGGTCGTGCGCTGTGCGGTGTGTTCTCATTGTATGATTGTACATTCGTTCCCCCTCTTGTTCCGCAACCGCTCGCTGCAGCCATACCGAGGCGAGATGACGTAATGTATACACTACAGGCCCGCTCCACGTCTAGCGATAACAATTCCCTGGTAGGGTAGTAATTACATTTACTAAATCTTTGGCAGTATAAATTTGCGACAATGGGTCTCAAAATCAGCAAAACCAAGACAGTTGGTTTGGTGATGAGTAGATACCCTTCAGCGATCCATCTGAGACTTGGGGATGAGGAGATATTATGTTGTAGACAAATTCCAGTATTTAGGCAGTATTCTTTCCTCGGAAAATACCATACATCAAGAGATTAGCAACAGAATACAGAAAGCTTCCAATTTCTATCAGGCAGTGCGTCATCTACCTTGGGACGACACATTTCCACAAGCTTCCAAGATTATTTTTTTCAAGATGCACCCAATACATATGTACTAACGTATGGACTGAAAACAGCAACCCTACTGGACCAACAAACAGTCGTCTCCAGGCAATAGAAATGAAGTTCCTCCGTTCTGCCTTCAAAAGTCGAAAATGGATAAAATAAGGAATGGGGATATTTGACAACAACTGGGATTGGAAAGGCGCCTGCTGGAGACACTCAAACTCAAGAGATTGAGTTGGTATGGTCACATGAAAAGGATGGCTTCCCCCAGGATACCTCGAGTGTACTTTGGCCAGAGTGTCCCTGGGAAGAGACCAAGAGGAAGAGCTCGCGATGTGTGGGAGAAGCAAATTTACAAGGGCCTTGAAGCTAGAGATGACAACTGCCATCAAATACAGGTGTCCGGACATAACGTACCACGGACAAAACGTACCACTTGATTTTCGAGGACATAACGTACCACCTAGGTCGTTATCTACCTAGAAACGGTTTCCCCGTAATCCCCAAATATTTACGCTAGGACATAACGTACCATTTGGTGACAGACGGGCATTCAAGTTACAGGTTCATTACCACAAAAACATCAGTGGCGATCACACTGTGCGGCTTTATATATTTTGGTATTGTAACAAGGAGTTGTGTACAACGAATAAGGGCGGTTTATTTGAGCACTTTGACGGATGAAGTACGAATTGTACATTGAAAGTTCAAAGAGAAAGAAGAAATATGTCAAGTATGATGAACGGCTTGACAGTATAATGAAGCGGTATGAAGAGAATGGAAACTTGAAATCTCGCTTGAGAGCTCTCTCATATTCGCAGAACTTGGAATGAAACTTCACATGGCGAACTTTCTAGTCACTGAGAATGAAACATCCCATGACGAACTTGCTATTCGCTAGGATATAAAACCCACAACAAACATTAAGAAAAAACATAGTAAAGAAAACGAAAAATGACCTGAGCTTAACCACAGCTGATTTTAATGTTTAATGTTTATAAACATTTTGCCAGATCAAAGCCTGGATAAAGTGTGATGGGAATACAAAAACTCATCATATTTTATATTAGTTTATGTTATGATATTGCCCACGTATTTATTACCAGGATTAATTGAGCAATACCGAGCAAGTGGCCGTGCGGTTAGGGTTTCATGCACACTAAACACTTCCCACTCTTTCAAGTGGTACGTTATGTCCTCTCCTAAATATTTTAAAGTCATTAGCCGTCTCTTCGCAGGTAATCAGCCGGCCAAGTGATTCGTTATGTCCATGGTACATTATGTCCTATAACCCAAATACAGGACCAACAGTTATGGATGGACAGGAAAAATTGGAGATGGCACATATATAACCGCACCCGGCTTTCTGGAGCGAAGAAACGATGATCATGAATTACAATTACGCTAAATTATTAAAAAAAAACTATCTTCAATAATATTCTGCCCTATAAAGGTTTAATAATAATAATAATAATAATAATAATATTAATATTAATATAGTATGGCCTCGGGTTCCGGGTGCAAACATCGTTATTTGATGCATGTTAAATTTCGTTGTTCCTTGAAACACTATGAAAGTAATGGAGGTTAGATATCTAAGCTCCTTATACACTATAGCGCTTTCTAGTAGAGAAATGAGGAACTTTGTGTTGGCGGAAACTCCCGAAATTATTTTTGCCATTATGAACTCGGCCTACTGAATTCAAATGGGTTTTTTGACATGCCAACATCGTATGACATACGTGTCGTAATTTTTGTCGCCTTTCAAAAATCAATTACCACGGCCAGGATTGAATTTGAAAGCTTGGGGTTAGTAGACCGACACGTTAACGACTCACCCACCGTAGCAAGCATTAGAGGGTTAAGTGGGTTGCACTTTCCATTTACTACGTATTTTTGTATATGATTGGCACTAGATCATGCCATCGTTTAAGACTTACTGTTATGTTATTGCAACGAAAATGTACGACTTTAAAAAAATAAACACCTAGCCTATATTGGCAGCAGTGTCAGACGAGAAATGTTCTTTTACGAATAAGTAAGCTATTTTTAGTGGTTAAAGTAAGGTGACTGCATCAGCGCAGAATATGGCATGACTTCGATGAGGTACGGAAGTACGGCAGTCTTCTGGCTCTTTGCAGCAATTGAAAATGGGTCTTCGTAACAGCGTTTACCAACAGTCGAAGAAAGAGAAACAACATTAAAGAAGCAGAGTGAGGAGATACAATAATACACATTTTAGTAATCATTAATAGCCTACATAGCAAAAATTACAAGTAGAATATAACATTATTTTACAGGATGTGCTATATCTTGGGACCAAGGGTTTCAAGCCATTTCAAAGGACCCGTTAGAGACGTGTTTTCACAAATTGGAAGAACGTTGGAACAAATGTAAGTGTACTGTAAATCTCTTTTTCCTTCTTTGTGGGTGACTAAACGAGATCGTCAAACATGAAATGGAATGAAATGTGATGCTTAGGCATAAAGTGGAATTAAATGTAGTGTATGCATTTACGATGTATTTTTAGCCTACTTTTCACATTTTGCAAAAATGAGGAAAAAGTAGACTTATGAGATCGATCCGGGAAAATGTGTGTCTGTCTGTCTGTCTGGCTGTGTGTGTGTCCCCCCGATCAACTCCTAAACGGCTGCAGCAATCAAAACCAAATTTAGTATGAGTATAGATGTGCACCGGAATATCTCACGTCCATATTTGAAAATGATGTCAGTGCTACCAACTACTGATAAAACGCACTAGAAATTTGAGCTCCATGTTGGATATCTCGCAAGGTATGCATGGGAGCTATTCCAAAATTGGTTCACATGCAGATAATACTATTTCAGTTTAATTTCCAGGAGGCCAACAATGACAGTGTTGCCAAAATAATTTTAAGCCTTCTGATATGTCCAATGTTTAAATGCATATAACTTCTACACTATCAATTGGATTTCAACCAAATTTTGTATGTTATATCTGTACATAAACAGATATGACTGAGCGTATTCTTAAGAGCCACCAGGGCTGCCAACTGTTAATAATTGGTCTCTCTATTTTTTTATCCAAATACCTATATATCAGAAAGTATGCAAGCCAACAGCTTTAAACTATGCACACGTATATTCTGACATTTTAGACTAATTTTGAGTAACTTATATACGTCAGTTCTACCAACATGATTATAAGCCTGCTGATAGTACCAATTTTTAAATACATGTAACTTATATACTATCAGTTGGATTACAACCAAATTTCGTATGTGCTATGTGTACCATAACAGAATGACTGTAAGTATTGTTAAGAGCAAGCAGGGCTGCCAACTGTTAATAAATGCTGTCTATATTTTTTACCGTAACATCAATATATCAGAAAGTATGCAAGCCAACAGCTCTATACTTTGCACACGTATAGCACCTGACATTGTAGATTAATTTGGAGTAATTAATACAAGGCAGTGCTGCCAACATGATTCTATGCCTGCTGATATGTCCAATTTTAAAATACATGTAACTCCTATACTAACAAATGGATTTCATCCAAAATTGGCACAACAAGATAGCATAATATTTCAGATTATTTCTGACTAGCACACGCATGGTATTGTTGGCAACATGCTTTTACGCGTGCTGATAGATCCAGTGTCTAACTGCATGTAACGCCCATTGGACTTCAACCTAATTTTGTATTCTGTACCTTAAGAGATGGAACTAGGAATATATTCAGTCACCAGGGCTGCCAACTGTAGTGCTCTATTAGGCTACATTATACCAGGTATATTTTGAACTAATTTGATATTTCGAAATTACCAACTTAATTTTGTCATTATTCTAGATAGGTTCATATACTGTAGAATAATCATTGGCATGAAAAGTAGGCTGTATAGTTCTTCACGGAACTTCTTGTTATTATTTGTAAATAAAGTGTATCAATTGCAATTTCCGTGAATGTGGTAATACTCTACTTCCTAGTATGCATTCCTATAATAACATAGCATAAACTGTGTACAGTGTTATTTGAAAACTTCCCCGACAATTTCATCAACATTGACGCGGCCATAACATTATTTTCACACGGTATGCGCTGCACTCAGTGCAGTGATATTTGGTAAACTGATACCTTCACAGATGATTTATTGCCTATACATATTCAAGGCATAACTTATAAATAAATAGGTAAATAAATGAATAGAAAATAATAATAAATTTTTTACAGTTACCTTGTTTCAAAACCATACATCTAGATCTATGACTCTTCTAACATTGATTCGTAATTTCCATGTTTCAAAAGTAGCGAATTCGAGCTGTTGATTACCTCAAAATTGCTTCTTGACATGCAAAGTACACTTTCTAAAGAAATGAATAAAAAAGAAAAACATCATGTTTTTTTCTGCCAGTGCAGATGCCAGATTTTGGAACAATAAAATTAATATAAATTAATAAATATTTCGCTTTGAAACGGTTATTTTACAAAAGCTGATACGTACATCACTTGCCTTTCATGCCGAAATATCAGTTTCTGACAGAGAGAGGAATATTTTGAATCACATGTCACGTTTAGAAAGTTAAGAGGAAGAATTATTCTAATCCAAAGTGCCTTACCGTCTCTTGGAAGATCAATGGAAACGCATCTATAAGCACAAATACACGTGACTTAAAATATCACTTTCTGGAAAATAGAAGTCAGTTGCTTACAATTATTAAAGTTATTTTTAATTCATTTATGGGGTCTTGAGCTATCTCACTATCTTTTCCCGTGTCGAGGTGCCGATGTGGCATTATACTTTGGAATACTTTATGAAACATTAAATTGCCCTAGCAAGGAAACTGTAAGTAGGAGATGGGGTGATAGGAAGGGTGAATGTTCTCTCACAGTTAGATTACAAGTTCTTAAAGTGCCACCATGTGGTCCCTGCAACTCTCTCAAGTAGCTCTTCTCCTTGTATAAACATGGGGAGACAGCTGGAGACGAAGTCTTGACAACTCTCAACTTCAGCGAACTGCTGGATACTACAATTCTCTACTTGTGAACTTCCTTCCAGCTTATGAAACTACGAAGAGTACACTGCTGATGGCTTGCCTATTTTCATGGTCTTTAATGTTCTTCAGCACCCCCCCCCCTCCCAAGGGGCTCACATGTAGTGGGACGTGGGTTGGCGACCACGGGTCCCCAGCTGAGTCTGGCATTACTTCCACTTACTTGTGCCGGCCTAATCTCCGTCTTCTTTCCTGTCGACCTCACTTGGTCAACTCTTGTTCTCTTCCGACGCCGACGGTATTAGGGTATCCGAGGCCTAGGCAGTTTCTTCCTTTCCCGCCTTAATTGGCCCTTGTCTCATGTTTACTGATACCCTCCTTCTGCGAGGGGTCAGCCTTCTTTTTCTTTTCATATTATCTCCTGCCTTCTGCTCAAGGCCCTCAAGGAGACAGGGTGTATGTAGCCCCACCACTTCTGGTGTACCCTAGATATTGCTAAGCCCTCAGGGGCTCACAGCTGGTGAGTTTGGGAGTTGGCGACCACGGGGTATTCCTGAGCTGGGTCCGGTTTTCCCCCTTTTATCCATTACCTCTGGGGCGGACCCTCTCCTCTTTCACTTTCCTATCTGCCTTTCATGGCTCTCCTTTCTTCCAAGTCCCTCAATCCGCTTTCTTCGAGGGTTGAGGACGTTTCTTTTCCTCCTGTCCTTTATTTGCCTTATTCTCCTTTTGTTTTCCATTTCTTTTTCTAGTATATAAGTTAGCAGTTAGTTTTAGTTATAGTTTATATTTCATTCTCATCTTCACGATCACCCAAACCATTAGGGGCCGATAACCTAGATGCTAGGCCTCTTAAAACAACAGTTATCATCATCATCTTCAGGACTGAGAAGCATACAAGGAGTTTCCATCGTTTCGGGTGCAAATAGTTCAGATGATAGAGGTCGCTTAACAGAGTTTATTGTGATACGGAGCCAATTAGTGGATATGTATTGCTCTAGTTCTGACGTTGCAAGGTGGTCACTGATTTGAACAATTAATCTGAGTTGCACAAGTTGTTGATAAGAGTAATGTGATATTGCAATGACCTGTAATATGTTGTAAAGAGTTGTCCGCTATTGCATTAGACTGTAAGTTGTTACCATGTTGTTGAATTTTTTTAAAAATTAAAGTGATAGAAGCCATTTTTTCAGTTTTTCAAGTTTTCCAGCTGGTCAACACAAATTGTGCCAATTACATTTAACGGGAAACTAGTATTTACAGTAAATACCCTGACCTGAAAGAAACGAGATATTATTACACACTAACACGCATTTATGTCCCTCACTTTGTAGCCGACTGCTTAACACACACTTTAGCGGCTTCGGTGGCGTAGTTGGTAGCGTGCTGAGCTTCTATGCGCAAGATCGCAGGTTCAAACCCGGCCGAAGTCGTCCGATTTTCTAAGAGCGTTGAAAATCCCTCAGTATGCCTTCCTTTGGAGGGGAAGTAAAGCCGGCGGTCCCATGTCAAAGATTTATGGCATGTTAAAGAACCTTCCTCTAATTACACCTGTGAGAAGCTAAATTATAGTTAAACATTTGACAAACGCTCTTAGGTTCCTACGTTCGTCACCAGGAGCCAACTGCGATGGCGTCTAGTACCAAGTTCTGAACTAGTATTCGTTGACGGTGGCGTTTGGTGGCAAAAGTAGAAACTACTTGAAAAAATAATTCAATGTCTGCAGTCCTTACTTGAAAACAGAAACGCACACTAATACAGCCACCACAATTAACACTGGTTATCAGACAGATTCTACACACACACAAAGTACACGGGGCTACATGACCGCGTTGTCGCAGCCCCTAAACAAATGAACTAACCATCCAACCAACCAACCAACACCCACTTTAGAAAATAAAATTTCAAACATTCCTATAAACGTGGGAGATAATCGAGAAACGGTGCACAAGGCAGGCATTTTGATTCCAATTTTGAATATTGAGAACTTTGCTTCTAAATGTGTGTATTTGCTTACATATGTACGTACAGTAATTGACGTACAAGACCTACGACATGAACGGTTACAATATTTAAATCGTTATTGTTTTGGGTCCTTAAGCACTATGTTCTCTCTTAAGAGGATGAGATGTTTTGTTAGTCAAGCGTACAATATCAGATCCAGGTTTAAAACAAGATGTTCAGTAAAGAACATATAGGCCAATTTCTACTAAATGCATGGGCATATTTATAACGCTTTGTCCTTTTCAAGGAGTATAATTGAATGTTGGTTGTAGTAGCTTGTTGAAATACAACGTGCGATATGGATATTATACGTTGATTGATTGAATTCTCACCGGAATTATATATATATATACATACACACACTAATACAGCCATCATAATAACACAGGTTATCAGACAATATTCAACAGTCACCCAAGTAAACGGGGCTACAAGACCATGATGCCACACATCCCCTAAAGAAATAACAGCAAAAACAACAACAAAAATAGACTCTACCGCGGATCAAGGACAAAGCTTTTTAATCGATGTAGTTAAGTGTTGAAATATGTGGTGTTATAAGTATATATACAATATTTTCACTATATAACCTTAACATTATAACGTTTGAGTAGTTATAAATTAATAAATACAAAGAAAAACGAAGTAAACATATTTGAACCTGCTGGGATTTGAACCAGGAACCTCAAACCTACGAGTCAGAGAAGCTACCATTACGCTAAAAACGACCAATGCTAACTGACACGTGGACGCCAGCGAGGATCCGCGTCGCTTCCACAGCAAAATCACCTCCAGAAGACATGTCCCAACAGAAGAACACCAAAGGGGGTGGAAGGAAGGAGGAGAAGGGGACAACGCACAGGCTATTCTACAGACACCCCCCAATAACTAATGGAATTGTCGCCGACGAAAGAATGCCACAAGAGTTGGTTAAAAAAAAATTAAAATAAAATTTTAATTGTTAAAATTTAAAGAACACCTCCACCACAAAACAGAACATGCATCAACCAGCATAATTTACAAAGAAGGCAAGAGACCGCTTTACATGCTTGCTTGCAAAGCAAACAAAAGAAAATAATTAAATTAAAATTAAAATGTTAAAGCCCAAAGATTAAAAAAAAATTACAGGCATAATTAAACGAGAAAGGGATTGATAATTTACAAGGGAATGCAATACCGATCCGACATGTAGAGATCCAGGCCACGCCATAAAACGAAAAATTTAAAATTAAATAAATAAAATAAAATATGATCAATTAAGAAATTCCCGATAATCGTGACTAAGAAAAACACAAGAACATTCACCAAAAACATAAGGTTAAACCAACAAGGTTAATAAAAAAACATATTAAGCTAACACCACAACACGTTTGAATTTACCGCTTGACGCCAAGAGACTGCACTCCAAGACCAGAATGCACTCGGGCCAAACAAAAACAAAACAAACATGGCCACAGGAGCAGACGACCACATGCCAAATCGAAATTACGGCAAACAATTAGCATTAAATTAATTTTAAAAATCACCAGAGAGAAATTAAAAGGAGGAAGGAATTACGCTTTAACGTTATTGACAAAAGCCATATTAGGCTGCATTGATCGTAAATTAAATTAATAATATGCCAATCCCAAGATTGCCAAAAGAAAATAAATAATAATTTAAAACGTAAAATAAACTAGAAATGTGTCTCCAGAAGGTACGAAGAAAAAAAAATAACAAAATTAATATATATTTGGTAACATTATTAAAACAGAAATAAATTAGGCCTACCAGGCGAAACAAAACACAGCATCACAACATACATGCAAGGTCAGTATTGGAGTTCCCATAATAAAATATATAAATTTAGAATAACATTAGGTACCTTAAAAACTTCTCAGTGGAGACACAATAATAATAAATTAATCAACACACAATTTAAATAAAATATTATACGATACTAAATGTGCCTGAAAATGGCTAACCCAGCACATGCTTCGTTTGAAGTCACAAGAACTGGTCTGCATCGAGATGCGATTTTCATTTCGTACTTCCTCTTCACGGCGAAACGATGAAAATTAAAACCTTCAGAGCACAGGCATTTTCTTAGTTGAATAGGTATTCATATTTTGTAAAAGCTTGGGGCCAATGCCCCCTAGCCCACGAAGAGATACTCTGTCACACCAGCTGGCTAGTTGCTTCCTAGACGACCGACAATCAGCTCACAAGATGGCGGGGAATCACACGTCAGATACCGAACTGCATTCATGTAAATAGTTATTGTCCAATCAAGGCTTGACACATCAAGCAACAATGTGATTATTAAGTAATTAATTTGGCGGTATCATGTATACACAGTCCTTTGTTTCATGACGTAGAATATAATAAATAGCCTTCAAATATGACACGAATATGATTAGTTTATAAGGCACCACCAACACACTCTAGTGGTGAAGAAGAAGGAACTACGGCTAGCTACGCCGAAGTCCGATAGCAGCTGCCAACTCGTGTTCACAAACGGAACCAAGTCACCAGGCAGTCGTTTCAAAATGTCAAGGAACACCAGTATACAGGGAAGATGGATTTTGAAAACGTTGGAACGGGCAATGCACGTAACAGTCTCCCTCCCTTAAGCGTGAACACCATTCACGAATATGCCTAGGCATAGGCAGTACTCCAAAACTAGTTGATTCACCAAGCATGTTTCCAGAAGATAATGTTCACCAGTTAACTCCAATTGATGGATACAAACCGCATCGTTTTTGTTAGGAAGAGTGCAGGGTCAGATTATCAGTGAAGGGATAATTGATCACCTTGAAAAAGCACTAAGTTAACAGCTTCACTGTGTCGATAAGTCTTCAGAAACGCAGAACACCAGCACCAGCAGTGCTTTCATAGTCCGAGACACGTTAGGTAAATGTTCAAAACATCCAATGTAGTTAGCTTTAAACGAAGTAGGTGGAAGCAATGTGCCAGACATCATGCGACGCGTGGGCAGCCATTTACAAAACAGAAGTTAATCTTATTTCAAAAAGGTTTACAGAAATTACTACTTCTTAACATATTTTATAAAAGAGAAACAAAGTTGAATTTAAATGAAGAAAATCCTGACCATGACCTAGATCCGTGCTTACAAAATTTCATTAACAAGTTTACCTTTTTACAGACTATTAGTACCTTTCTATAATATGCGAGTTGAATGACTATACATTTATCAGGAGCTACGGTAGAGGAATGACCACTCAAATTCCCAAGGAAACATGTATATAATTTTACCATGAGTTAGGTCTCCCACCGAGTCCAACTTACATGCTAGCATCATTTATGAAAACATCAAAATTAGTTTCAATTTTACAATTTACCATAAAATGGGAATTACCCAACAGTTACAGTTTGTATCCCAGCAGAGTTTTCATATCCAGTTCAAAATTCCAGAAGGAACAGATGCCTGAAGGCCTCAATGAAGGTTAGGGATACTCTACATTATACAAAATCAGATTACAAAATTTATGGTAGCATTTCCTCATTAGAAACGTCTCCACCTCGCTTAATGTGCGACAGATGCACTCTGGAAATTTTGTTGGCCTTAGGGTTTCGAATAAGAAGAGTAACGGGAGTCAGGAATGCCTCTACATAACATGGGCCTTTAAAACGAGGGGTCAACTTGCTTGAAACTAGATTACTGACGCCCTTGGGCTCGAAATTGCGATCGTACACAACATCACCAATTTCCAAATCAGTTGGCTTGCGACAGGCATTGTGTCGCTTGGCAAATTGGTCATGTGATACCTTAATATTCTCTCTAGCCTTGTCGAATTTCGCCCTCATATCCTCGGGCGTGAAACTGTCTTGAAGGAGATCGTGCAAGTTCCACAGATTAGACAATGGAGAATTAGCCATAAGCGAAAACATTAACGAAAAAGGGGTGGCTTGCGTGCTCTCATGCACGGCGGTGTTGAAAGCAAAAATGAGCCATTGCAAATTAGAATCCCACTTGGAATGGTCGTCGTGGTGGAAAGCAATCAGAGCAGAACGGAGATTACGATTGACTCGCTCAGCGAGAGACGGGTTAGGAAAATAGGGAGTGGTGGTTACATGCGAAATAGCATAATCAAATAAGAATTGACGGAACTGATGAGATACAAAGCACTTGGCATTATCTGATACCAGGAACTGACATGGCCCAAAAGATGAAAAGATGGAATTAAGACACTTTATGACGGAACTGGTCGTAGCCTGTTTGGTGGGGAAAATCCAACTAAACCGGGTGAAACCGTCAGTGCAAACAAGCGCAAATTGGTTTCCCCGACCAGAGCGAGGGAACGGACCAATATGGTCGATAAACAGCCTCTCCATGGGTCTAGATGCCGGTTCGGATGACAACAGGCCAACCTTAGTAGAAACCGGAGGCTTGCTAATACTACATGAAGTACAATTTCTAATGAGCCTCCTGATATCGCCATCCATACTTTGCCAAATGAAAAACTGTCTGATTTTAGCTCGGGTCTTGAATACTCCTAGGTGGCCACCAATAGGAGATTCGTGATAGAAACGAAAGATTTCCGGAGAGAGGGGAATTTGGAAGTAAGAAGAATTTAAATCGAGGATCGTGAACACCTTCGCGTTGCGAAACCAACTAAAGCAAGTATGAAGGTCCGACAAAGGAATTGATTGTAAAACAACCTTTTGATTAAGAGCCCTATAGTCGACCACCGGCCGAAAACCACCGTTAGGTTTTGGCACAAGGAATACAGGGGATGAGTAGGCAGAGATAGAAGGTTGGATTACACCTTCTTCCAACATCTTGTCGATAATCTTCCGAAGTTCAGCCATCTTGGGCGGGGCAAGTCGATACGGGCTGGAACGCACCGGCACAGAATCGGTTAGCTCAATCTTGTATTCCATTAAATGGGATACACCCAACTTGTCCGTAAATAAATCACTATACTCCTGACATAACCTCTTTATGGCAACCTTTTGAAGATTCGTTAAATTTTCCAGATCGAGATCCTCAATAGTCACAGGTTCACTAACTGAATTGACAGCAGGAGAAGATAAAACCGGGTTGAACGATAACTTACTTTGCGGATTAAACTTAAACCATATGTTGCGGGCACCAAAATCAAGAAGCATACCAACGTGCGACATGAAATTAGCTCCAATGACCAGAGAACAAGAAAGATTTCTGGCAACAAAAGATTTAAACTTCCAAGAAAAATTTAGAATATGGATTTTGACTGTCATACTACCCAAAATATTTAAGTTTGAACAATTTTCCGAAATAAAAGATTCATTGTTAGGCTCTAACTCAGGTAATTTGCGAACACTCTTCATAGATAAAAACCAGTCCTCGCTTATAAAGGATGCGACACTACCAGAATCAAGCAATGCAGAAACGGGCTCGTCATTAACACAAATTTCAATAAACAGGGATATTCCTTTAGCCACAGGAGAAATTCCAAAATCATTACTCACTCTAAAACGATTACAATTAGATGACGAGGACACCCGCACCACAGGTTTCACATTATGTTTAGAATTAGGCTGACTTGCCACGACATTGCTCACCGACAGGTTAGGTAGGTCAGCGACATAAGCAGAATTAGCACGTGAAGATTTAGTTTTCAACGAGTTATCAAGATTGTCATTAGTAGGGCGACCAGAAACTTCACACGGTTTTCCCAAACTCTCATGAACAGAAATATCCTTAGAAGTAACACCCGAATTGGTCTCCACAACATTTCGTCATTGGCGATACACAACCTGGCTACTCGGACACACCTTCTTAACATGTCCCACCCCACCGCACGTGTGGCACTTAATATTGGGTCTTGGGTGGAACATAACCTTAGGCGGGGGACGAGACATCAAGGAAGGAGGGGGACGAGACATCAAGGAAGGAGGAGGAACATTAGCTACACGAAGGGAATCTGCATGTTTCACAGCCATAGCCTCTATAATGACCTGTTTTAGCTCGACAAATGACGAAGGCCTGGTACACATAGTCATGTATGACCTATATTGAGGCGAAAACCCATTTACAATCGATGACACCAACTGTCGTTCAGTTAAAGGGGATGCAAATACCTGGGCATACACCTTGATGTCACTGACATAGTCGCTAAGTGACTCGTCCAACCTTTGGACACGATATAAAAACTTTTGCTCGAGAGTACTAAGGGCACTCGCAGGGACAAAAAAAAACACAACACTTCCCTAATAAACATGGCTAAGGCTATGCGGAGGTGGGTAGCTTCAACCAGCTTATCGCGCAGCATGCCGGATGCAACAGGATATAACAGTTGGAAAATCTGATTTTCCGACATCCCAAAAATCGAGGCATGGTTACCCAATTCGACCACTTGTTTTAAAAATAGGACCACTTGGTTGAAACTCTTCAACTTAGTTAAGAAACCACAAATAGGATGAGGAATCGACCCATAATTAACGGTAGGCGAGTATGTAGCATTTGGAAAAGAGACATTATTACCAGGGTAGCCCGCTCGCACACCCTCTACAGGAGACAAAACATTTACATTGCTAGAGAAAGAACTGGGAAGCAACGGGTCGGCAGTACCCAGGAAATCATTAGGTGACCTAACATGAGAAGAATAACCGTATGCAGGGTTAAGTGGTATGGACTAGCCAGAAGCAGGTAACAGAGGGGCAGGCAAACCACTACTAGTAATCGATCCCAAAACCTCAGACCTAGTAAACAGAGGTGATTCACGTTCAACCCCAGAAGAACTCTCCAAATTCACAAGGTTATCTCTTAAGTCAATTAAATCGAAAACACTATTATTGTCGGCCATTTTAAAAAACACAGAATGCAGACAGACAATACAGAAGGAAACAAATTTTAGGAATTACGAGGACAGTTTACACTTTCACAACAATACCATAACTACCAATTACCAACACCATAGATTAGGCTGACACTCGAACACCGTCACCATATTATACAAGATCATGCACAACGCTGCCCAGAACTGCAGAAGTCACCGCTTGCTTGGCTAGAGAACAGGAAGCTAACTTACAAAAAAAGCCACAAAGCACATGGCGAACAGCATCAGACAGGGCTCCACGATGCCTTCACACGTAGCATTTAGGCTATCAGAATATTAACAAATCCACATTTCCCATGCCAAGAACACATGCCAGCCACTTACCGAGCATCTTTTTCAGTGGGAATGTTGCATACGAACAGGATAAAATACAGCAGCAAACACCTCGCTTTGAACCGGTCACTTGCATCTCACCGCATGGATATTCAGAGGCAAACATGAAATTAAACAAACGACAAGGATTGGCTTTACATAACATCAAGCTCACTGACATGACACATCCCATCAACAACCGCTCCATCAGCATCAGAAGGGTCCATAAAACGAGCCTGCGGGAAAGGAGGAGGGGATCGTTACGGAAGCGAACTCAACCACGCTCTGCTACCAAAATGACACGTGGACGGCCAGCGTGGATGGGCCTACTTACCTGTCTTCAGAGGTCCGCATCGCTTCCACAGCAAAATCACCTCCAGAAAACATGTCCCAACAGAAGAACACCAAAGGGGGTGGAAGGAAGGAGGAGAAGGGGACAACGCACAGGCTATTCTACAGACACTCCCCCAATAACTAATGGAATTGTCGCCGACGAAATAATGCCACAACAGTTGCTTAAAAAAATTAAAATAAAATTTTAATTGTTAAAATTTAAAGAACACCTCCACCAGAAAACAGAACATGCATCAACCAGCACAATTTACAAAGAAGGCAAGAGACCGCTTAACATGCTTGCTTGCAAAGCAAACAAAAGAAAATAATTAAATTAAAATTAAAATGTTAAAGCCCAAAGATTAAAAAAATACAGGCATAATTAAACGAGAAAGGGCTTGATAATTTACAAGGGAATGCAATACCGATCCGACATGTAGAGATCCAGGCCACGCCATAAAACGAAAAATTAAAATTAAATAAATAAAATAAAATATGATCAATTAAGAAATTCCCGATAATCGTGACTAAGAAAAACACAAGAACATTCACCAAAAACATAAGGTTAAACCAACAAGGTTAATAAAAAAACATATTAAGCTAACACCACAACACGTTTGAGTTTACCGCTTGACGCCAAGAGACTGCACTCCAAGACCAGAATGCACTCGGTCCAAACAAAAACAAAACAAACATGGCCACAGGAGCAGACGACCACATGTCAAATCGAAATTACGGCAAACAATTAGCATTAAATTAATTTTAAAAATCACCAGAGAGAAATTAAAAGGAGGAAGGAATTACGCTTTAACGTTATTGACAAAAGCCATATTAGGCTGCATTGATCGTAAATTAAATTAATAATATGCCAATCCCAAGATTGCCAAAAGAAAATAAATAATAATTTAAAACGTAAAATAAACTAGAAATGTGTCTCCAGAAGGTGCGAAGAAAAGAAAATAACAAAATTAATATATATCTGGTAACATTATTAAAACAGAAATAAATTAGGCCTACCAGGCGAAACAAAACACAGCATCACAACATACATGCAAGGCCAATATTGGAGCTCCCATAATAAAATATACAAATTTAGAATAACATTACGTACCTTAAAAACTTCTCAGTGGAGACACAATAATAATAAATTAATCAACACACAATTTAAATAAAATATTATACGATACTAAATGTGCCTGAAAATGGCTAACCCAGCACATGCTTCGTTTGAAGTCACAAGCACTGGTCTGCATCGAGATGCGATTTTCATTTCGTACTTCCTCTTCACGGCGAAACGATGAAAATTAAAACCTTACGAGCACAGGCATTTTCTTAGTTGAATAGGTATTCATATTTTGTAAAAGCTAGGGGCCAATGCCCCCTAGCCCACGAAGAGATACTCTGTCACACCAGCTGGGTAGTTGCTTCCTAGACGACCGACAATCAGCTCACAAGATGGCGGAGAATCACACGTCAGATACCGAACTGCATTCATGTAAATAGTTATTGTCCAATCAAGGCTTGACACATCAAGCAACAATGTGATTATTAAGTAATTAATTTGGCGGTATCATGTATACACAGTCCTTTGTTTCATGACGTAGAATATAATAAATAGCCTTCAAATATGACACGAATAGGATTAGTTTATAAGGCACCACCAACACACTCTAGTGGTGAAGAAGAAGGAACTACGGCTAGCTGCGCCGAAGTCCGATAGCACCTGCCATCTCGTGTTCACAAACGGAACCAAGTCACCAGGCGGTCGTTTCAAAATGTCAAGGAACACCTGTATACAGGGAAGATGGATTTTAAAAACATTGGAACGGGCAATGCACGTAACACTAACATTGCGTTAATAACATCTTTAGTATAATTGCCTAGAATATTTTGTCTTGCAGTGAACATTTCATTAGCGATTATTGCCGTTTTTACAAACCATTAATGTTTTATACAAAATATGTATTATTTTATTCAGTACATTCCTAAAAGGATATAAACTTACCAAGTTACGGAACTATATGGATTTACGAGCAAAAATAATAGCCACAATGTTGACAACGGGACGGCAAGGACAAGCACGATATGGCACGATCAGCCTAAACTATTAGTCACTACTGAACTGAGGAATAATAAGTTGTCTTAAAATGCTAATATCCTACCAGTCACCTCATTGAGGACAGATTAGACCTCCCTACTTACGATGAGCGAATTCGGTAAGGCCAGGCCTAGTTGAATCGTAAGTTACGGTTTGGCTATAATACTTCCATGGATCATACATCCGCCATCTTGAAACTATTTGGCTGATGATCTTGTAGTCTGGGCAAAAGAACGCTTCCCACATTAAGGTATATTGTTGCACAATTAGGTAGAGATCGGATGATTAGTTTCGTCGTAATTTGATTTAAGCTCAAAAAATTTGGTTCAGCGTCATTTCTTTTTTGTTATGATGGCGGCGATATACAACATTACACTGAGTTGTCCCTTGCTAGTACTACCTCTGTACCAAGTTTGTGTTTGAATTGATAGGAGCGATCGTTTTGCACATGTACACGGCCGCCATCTTCAAGCTATTGAGCTGATGACTTTGTAGTTTATTCAAAAGACGTTTCCCACATGAAGATATGTTGAAACATTTGTTAGAGATCAGATGATTAGATTAGTCGTAAGATGATTTGAGCTTTGAATATTTGGGTGGCCGCCATTACGTTTCCGTCAAGACGGCGAAATAAGACATGACTCTGAGGTTTTCTTTGCTAGTGCTACCTCTGTACCAAATTTCACTCAATTTGGTTTCACCGTGTTTGATTTGATAGGGGGGACAGACATACCAAATCCCACACACACACTCACGGACACACAGGCAGATACACAATTTGTTGGCCCTGTGTAGATCTCATAAGTCTAATTTCATTTTTTGCAAAATTCAAAAGTAGGCTATAAGTCAATCATATAGACCTACACAAGACAAATAACTAGCACTACGAAGCACTATAAAAACCCAGAGAGCTACTACAAATAATCGTGGCACTTCGCCGTTTTTACGCGATGTGCGGCTACTACTTCAGCAATGAGCCACCAAAATATTGAGCTGTTGTTGCGCTATCGTCGTCAAGTAGAATTAGGGTAGGAAGTGGCCGTGGGCTTGATTTAGGAACCATCCAGGAATTTGCCTGGAGTAGAAGTAGGAAAGAACGGATACTTCTAGGATGACTGAGGTAGGAATCGAACCCACCTCAACTGTACTCCGTTCCAGCCCTCAGACCAGAATTACATTTCTTTGCTCAGCTGGCAATTAAACCCAGGCCTCCGCGGTGACAGTTATGTATGATAGCCACACAAAGATGAATGGACATCTCTGACCCCACGTCCTCAGGGCTGGCGAAGGGACAACAGATGCGGTTTCTCACTTGGTCTGAACAGAAATGAATCGAATAAACCTAATTCAATGCCACTGCACAGGTACGACAACAGCAACAACAAAGGAGTATGATTGTGCAGTGATCAAGCTGCTTGTCTCCCATCAAGGCAGGTTCTGCTCCATTCCCGATTAAATCATGTGGAATTAGTGAGGTAATTGCCAAAGCCGGAAGTTAAGATTCCACTTGAAACTTACGACTAGTGTCTTACGGTAGTGATTTTAACGGTCCCATAGAACCACAAGCTTCCTTCAACAACAAAAGCTTGCAGATATCTCAAGGGATTTTAGAGTTTCCTATTGGCATTGGATGACGTATCCTCACCATATTTAAGCATGCCTCAGCGTTCGAGGGATTTACAAGCTATATAGAACCACCACTCACTTTAACAATCCCGTGCTTTTATTGTGTTTTTCATACCTTTTAATCACGGAAAATAATTTAAACTTGTGGTTTTTAGTAGCCCTCAACCTCATTATCTTAATGATAGCTTTAAAAGATTTGGATCTGATGATGCTCACTTGAATATCGAAACAGGCCATCCCTAAATTTTCTTCTTCTTCTTCTTCTTCGATAGTCCATAAATATATACCAGGAGGCTCATTTTCCCCGTAATATCTACTTTTAGGTATTCCGCATTTCCTAATGATGAACGGGAGGTCTAATAACTGAATTACTAAGGGATATCTTTTAATTCAAGCAGGTTCCGTCGGAATGCCAAGAGAAAACAACCAGACGGCTACTCGCTAAATGTTACTCAGTGCTTTCGTAGAATGCGCTACATTGCGTTATGAAACCTCAAGTATTGACGGCATTACGATCAGCTTCTCCGTGGATTAGTATGATGATCGTGTACTCGTTGTTACTGAATACACCAGCCATTGTCAATATGTTGCCATTAACCACGCTTTCAAATGCGAGGTTTCATAACGTAATGGGGCGCGTTATATGGGTAGCGCTGAGGAACTTGTAGCGAGTGGCCGTCCGGTTGTTATCCTTTAGTATTCTGACGTAATCAGCAGCATAAAGTGTGACCCCTGTGGAAATCAGTTATTAGATATCGCATACAGCATTAGTGCATGCGGAAGACTTATAGGTAGATTGTACGGAGCAAAAGAGCTTCCTGGTATATACCTAGTCAATCAGCAGCCCCTATTAATATTGCTTTATGCAGCCCATCTAACACGTGTTGTCAGGAAGGTTGATATTTCTCTGCTTGCATCCCGTAAGGTACTAATGGACTGCCAGTATATCTCACACACGATACTGAACACTATTATTGTTCCTTCGTTTTAGTCTATACTGTAGCTACATAGAGGGTAAAATATCAATGTTCAGTAGCGTTTGCAGGGTATCCTTGTAGTGCAATAGTACCACACGAAATCTAAGCAGAGAAATCTCGTCCTTCCCGATAACAATAATAATAAGAATATCGTGTGGCTTCGTGTGCTGGGTGCAAGCTTTGTTATTTGACACCCAAAGGGTAGCTTGCATGTCTAATTTCGTTGTTCTTTGAAGCTCTATGAACGTCAAGGAGGTTAGATATCTAAGCTCCTAGAACCCTATAGCGTTTTCTAGTAGAGAAATGAGGAACTTTGTGTTGGCGGAAAACTCCCGGGATTAATTTTTCCATCATGAACACGGCCTACTGAATTCAAATGGATTCCTTAACATGCCAACATCGTATGACATGGTGTCGTTATTTTTGCCGCCTTTGAAAAATCACTTACCACGGCCAGGAGCGAACCTGCCAGCTTGGGGTTAGTTGACCGACACGTTGACCACTCACCCACCGTGGCAAGCTGTCCTTCCTGATAACAACGCTATAATAATAATAATAATAATAATAATAATATCGTATGGCCCCGGATGCCGGGTGCAAGCTTTGTTATTTGACACCCAAAGGGTAGCTTGCATGTCGAATTTTCGTTGTTCCCAGTTGTTCCGTGAAGCACCATGAAAAATTCAAGGAGGTTCGATATCTAAGCTCCTTGAACACTATAGCGCTTTCTAGTCGAGAAATGAGGAACTTTGTGTTGGTGGAAACCCCCGAGATTAATTTTGCCATTATGAACACGGCCTACTGAATTTAAATGTGTTCTTTGACATGCCAACATCGTATGACATGGTGTCGTAATTTTTGCCGCCTTTCAAAAAATCACTTACCACGGCCAGGAGCGAACCTGCAAGTTTGGGGTTAGTAGACCGACACGTTAACCACTCACCCATCGTGGCAAGCATAACAACAACGCTAGTTGGGCTGCATAAAACAATATTACTAGGGGTAGCTAATTCACCTGATAGCCACATGTAATTTATTTCAGGTTATTTTTTCACCTATTCCAATAATCAGAATTATTTTGTGTTGACCGACTGAAAGTTACAATACCAATTGTCGTTATTATAAGTTATGAATACTTCCTTTTACCTGTTTTTAATCACTGGACGTACCATTTTACCTCAAAATCTCACATTAGTACAATTTCTTACACTTGGCTTTTATCCAGTATACTGTGTGTTGTTATAATTTTATTGTTAAATTCCACATAGCAAACTAAATCCATAATACACACGTCTTCCTTGAGTATTACATAATAACCGCTTGGCCTACAACACTTTCTTGATGGAGGTTGGGATAAGCGAGGATGAGTAAAACGATGCGAGGAAAAGTAAAACGATTAGAAGTTGGAGGCGACGCCCAACCACTTGGCTGATGATCAGGGGCTTGAAGGTAAACGACTTATCGTCATATAGTTGGCTCCCCAGTCATCAAAAACTAGGCTTGTTATCTGCAGAGTTAAACTTGTTGATTGAGTTTCAAGGGGGTTGTAGTCAATATACTGCAGAGTGGAAGCAGAGTGAATGAATTGCCAGCCTAGTGGATGACTAACAATTAGAGGATTATACTAAGCATTGTCATTTAACGAAAGTTATTATTACTGGACATGATTATAATCTTTATTTTCCCACTGAAGATTACAATCAAACATGAACCCATCTCCCCTTATCGCAGTTAATGTTTATTTACCTATGTGGTATATTTTATTAGCTTATATGGAATCGCCACTCGTATTGTAAAATTGTATGAGTACAGAGAACCGATAAGCAAGGTTAGTAAATATGTAGGTGTTTATTGACACCGCACTATTATGCTCGCATCCTTGAAGTGAGACTCCCAGTGCTGTTGGAATAGGTGCAATCGGCAGGACAGCTTAAGGGACACTAGGACTGAGTTTTTGTCAGAAATCGCAAAAATATTGATTTTTTATTCTTTGATATAATTATACCCCTGACTCCAGCGGATAATTTAGTGAAAGTCTTTTTCGAATTCCGCCATATTTAAAGGTCCAGCGAATTCTTATAATGTCTAGTGCATGGTATTTAAACGCCTCCTATTCATGGACTTTCATTGAGGCGAGTATTTCTGTACTTATTTTCCTGATAAGGAGCTCAGAAAAGCAAGAAAGAGGGTGTTAACATATGGTGCTGGGCAGTTTTAGCTGATAAGGGAAGCTGACGACTAAAAAAATATGCATGGCTTTATAAAAGTGCATTTTTCTGAGCTTCCCATTTTTAGCCTATTTTCAATTTTGAAAAAATAGGCTTATGAGATCACCTTTTGTCCGTGTGTGTGTGCGTGTGTGTGTGTGTGTGTGTGTGTGTGTGTGCGTGTGTGTGTGATTCGTGTGTGTGTCCCCCCCTAATAAAATCTAAACGGCTGGAGCGATTTCAATGAAACTCGGAAAGGTCATAGCACTATTCCCGGCGACCTCGACCGTGCCCTTCAAATTTTGTTACGACTCACCAATCCAACATGGCGGCTGTGCGAAATATTTCACCAGCATTCAATATCTCCGAAACTATTACCGATATTACCCTGACATTTTCTATGGTGATAGAGGGAACTATTATAAGTTCACTTATGTGACTTTTGAAAACCTGGTAACTACAAAACCAACATGGCGGCCAAGCGAATTTGCGACTTTTAAATAGACGTTTCTCGCGATTTGACCAACCAAACGCAATGAAACTTGGTACAGTATATGTTTATATACATTGTAATGCACCGACATCTAACTTCGTTCAAATGTTTACATAATCACAAGATGGCGGATGTGCGAAATATTTCACCGGCATTCTATATCTCTGAAACTATTAGCGGTAAAACCCTGAAATTTTGTACGGAGATAAAGGGCACTACTGGAAGTCCATCTATAAGGTTTTCAAAAACCGGTTAACTACAAAACGAACATGGCGGCCAGGCGAATTTGAAAATTTTAAATAGACCTTTCTCGCGATTTAATGTTCCAAGCGCACTGAAACCTGGCACAGGAAATATTTATACACATTGTAATCCACTGGTATCTAATTTAGTTCAATTGTTTACATAACCTCAAGATGGCGGCAGTGCGAATTTTAAAATTAAGATTTTATTTATTGTGATGTAGTCATGCGATTGAAGTGAAAGTTTGAATAATGAACGTACGCAATAATTTTCCTTCAATGGTACATGACTCTATGGCCTATACATTTAACAATCCAACATGGCGACCATCCGAAATATTTAGACGATACTGAATATCTACGAATCTATTTTAGCAATCAAACTGCATTTTTTAATGTTCATAGGGGCTATGAACTTAAGTTCACCTATAGGACTTTAAATAACCTGGTGATCACAAATCCAACATGGCGGTGACGCGAATTATAAATATTCACATGGACGTTTCTCGCAATTTAACCATACGCGTGCAGTGAAACTTGGTACAGTAAATCCTTATACGAATGTTAATCCACTGGCATCTAATTTATTTCAATTGTTTAGATAACTTCAAGATGGCAGCTGTGAAAAATTTTAAAATCTCCTTGTTTTTTCTTGTGTCCTAACTATGCTATTGAAGTTTGAATACTACACGTTCACAATAATCTGCATGTAACAGTACATAACTCTAGGACCTACATATATAAAATCCAACATGGCGACCATCCGAAATATTTAGTCGGTTCTCAATATCTACGAATCTATTACAGCAATCAAACTGAAATTGTGTATGTTGATAGTGGCAATTAACATAAGTAGGATATATGAAAATAGGCTGTATAGTTCTTCACGGAACTACTTGTTTTGAAGCAAAATTCGCCCCATATGCATCAGACTTAAAGCTATAATGTAGCAAATTTGTATACATATTCTATATAAATGCATCCATAAGCACAGTGATTAGTTTTACTGTAGTATTCATAGTTTTGCCATTAAAAATATATTAATTTTCAAATAATAGGCAATTAATGGGATAAATAAATAGTGAAATATGTTAATTTATATCTCAACAAATATTCATATGAACTTAAAACTAATCACTAGGATTGCTTCCATACTAAATATCTATATGGGAAAGTCATGATAATTGACCTACTTTCATCCGTTTAACGCAAGGAGCATTTTCAAAATTTGAATTTTTTTTTTCATATTAAAATAATCATAACTCCTAAACGGTTAGAGATTAAAAAAAGTGTAAATCAGTAATCTAGTGTATATTACTATTAGAGTGCTGTATGTGTCATTAGAACAATATCCATTGATAATTATCTAAAATTGAAAGCCTATCACCAAAAAATATGCATGTTTTTATAAAAGTCCATTTATCGCGGCTTCCCATTTTTAGCCTACTTTTCACATTTTGCAATTTAGCAAAAATGAGGAAAAAGTAAACTTATGAGATCGGGCAAATGTGTGTCTGTCTGTCTGTCCTTCTGTCTGTCGGTCTGTCTGGCTGTGTGTGTGTGTCCCTCTATCAACTCCTAAACGGCTGAAGCAATCGAAACAAAATTTGGTCGGAGTAAAGATCTATACTTGAATATCTCACGGCCATATTTGAAAATGATGTCAGTGCTACCAACTGCTGAAAAATCGCAATTGAAATTTGAGCTCCATGTTGGATATCTTGGAAGGTATGAATGGGAGCTATTTCAAAATTGGCACACGTGTAGAAAATAACATTGCAGTTTAATTTCCAGGAGGCCATACATGGCAGTGTTGCCAAAATGATTATAAGCTTGCTGATAGGTCCAATTTTTTAATGCATATAACTTCTACACTATCAATTGGAATTCAACCAAATTTCGTATATACTATGTGTACAAAAACAGATATGACTGAGCATATTCTTATGAGCCACCAGGGCTGCCAACTGTTAATAAATGCACTCCCTATTGTTTTTATCCAAATACCAATATATCAGAAAGTATGCAAGCAGACAGCTTTAAACTATGCACACGCATAGTACCTGACATTCTGTATTAATTTGGAGTAACTTATATACGACAGTGCTACCAACATGATTCTAAGCCTGCTGAGAGGTCCAAATTTAAATATACGTAACTTCTATACTATCATTTGGATTTCAACCAAATTTCGTGTGTGCTATGTGTACCATAACAGATATGACTATGCCGAGTCTTAAGAGTAACCAGGACTGCCAACTGTTAATAAATACTGTCTCTATTTTTGTTACCCTAATATCAATATATCAGAAAGTATGCAAGCCAATAGCTCTAAACTTTATGCACGTATAGTACCTGGCATTCTTGATTAATTTGGAGTACCTAATATAGGCCTACGACAGTGCTGCCAATATGATTCTAAGCCTGTTGATAGGCCCAATTTTAAAATGCATGTAACTTCTATACTAACTAATGGATTTCATTCTAAATTGACACAACAATAGATCATATTATTTCAGAGTATTTCTGACCAATACATGTATGTCATTGTTGCCAACATGATTTTACGCACGCTGTTAGATGCAATGTTAAACTGCATGGAACGTCCATGCTATTCATTGGATTTCAACCAAATTTTGTATTCTGTACCTTAAGAGATGGAACTAAGAATATACTCAGTCACCAGGTCTGCCAACTGTAGTTCTCTATTAGACTACATTATGCCAGGTATACAGTATTTCGAACTAATTAGAAATTTCAATATTACCAACTTAATTTCGTCATTATTCTAGATAGATCCATTTAGACTAATCATTGGCATGAATCTTAAATTTTAAGAAAAGTAGGCTCTTTAGTTCGTCACGGAACTTCTTGTTTGATACAACATTTGGTCCTTGCGCATTAGATCTGCTGCTATAATAATGCAAATTTGTATTCATATTCTATATTAGTGCATCCATAAGTTCAGTGATTAGATTTACTGTAGTATTCATAGTTTTGCCATTAAAAATATTTTAATTTTCAAATAATAGGCAATTAATGGGACAAATAAATTGTGAAATTTGTTAATTTATATCTCAACAAATATTCATATGAACTTAAAACCAATCACTAGGATTGATTCCATACTAAATATCTATATGGGAAAGTCATGATAATCGACCTACCTCTATCCGTTTAACGCAAGGACCATTTTCAAAATTTGCATATTTTTTCATGTTAAAATAATCATATCTCCTGAACGGTTAGAGATAGAAAAGTGTAAATCAGTAGTCTAGTGTAAATTACTATTAGAGTGCTGTGTGTAACATTATAACAATATCCATTGATAATTACCTAATATTGAAAGATGATAACCAAAAAATATGCATGTTTTTATGAAAGTCCATTTATCGCGGCTTCCCATGTTTAGCCTACTTTTCACACTTTGCAATTTAGCAAAAATGAGGAAAAAGTAGACTTATGAGATCGGGCAAATGTGTGTCTGTCTGTCTGTCCTTCTGTCTGTCTGGCTGTCTGTCCTTCTGTCTGTCTGGCTGGCTGTGTGTGTGTCCCCCCCTATCAATACCTAAACGGCTGCAGCAATCGAAACAACAATAGGTAGGAGTAAAGATCTGTACCTGAATATCTCACGGCCATGTTTGAAAATGATGTCAGTGCTACCAACTGCTGAAAAATCGCAGTTGAAATTTGAGCTCCATGTTGGATATCTTGGAAGGTATGAATGGGAGCTATTTAAAAATTGGCGCACGTATAGATAATAATATTGCAGTTTAATTTCCAGGAGGCCATACATGGCAGTGTTGCCAAAACAATTATAAGCCTGCTGATAAGTCCAAATTTTAAATGCATATAACTTCTACACTATCAATTGGAGTTCAACCAAATTTCGTATGTGCTATGTGTACATAAGCAGATATGACTGAGCGTATTCTTAAGACCCACCAGGTCTGCCAACTCTTAATAAATGCTCTCAATATTTTTTATCCAAATACTCATATATCAGAAAGTATACAAGCCGACAGATTTAAACTATGCACACGTATAGAACCTGACAGTCTATATTAATTTGGAGTAACTTATATACGTCAGTGCTACCAACATGATTCTAAGCCTGCTGAGAGTTCCAACTTTAAATACATGTAACTTCTATACTATCATTTGGATTTCAACCAAATTTCGTGTGTGCTATGTGTACCATAACAGATATGACTATGCCGAGTCTTAAGAGTAACCAGGACTGCCAACTGTTAATAAATACTGTCTCTATTTTTGTTACCCTAATATAAATATATCAGAAAGTATGCAAGTCAATAGCTCTAAACCTTGCACACGTATAGTACCTGGCATTCTAAATTAATTTGGAATAAATAATATAGCCCTACGCCAGTGTTGCCAACATGAATCTAAGACTGCTGATAGGTCCAATTTTAAAATGAATGTAACTTCTATACTAACTAATGGATTTCATTCAAAATTGACTCAACTATAGATCATATTAATTCAGATTATTTCTGCCCTATACATGTATGTCATTGTTGCCAATATAATTTTACGCGCGCTGTTAGATCCAATGTTTAACTGCATGTAACGTCCATGCTATCCATTGGACTTCAACCAAATTTTGTAGTCTGTACCTTAAGAGAAGAAACTAAGAATATATTTAGTCACCAGGGCTGCCAACTGTAGTTCTCTAATAGGCAACATTATGCCAGGTATACAGTATTTCGAACTAATTAGAAATTTCGATATTACCAACTTAATTTCGTAATTATTCTAGATAGATCCATATAGATTAATCATTGGCATGAATCTTAAATTTTAAGATAAGTAGGCTCTTTAGTTCGTCACGGAACTTCTTGTTTGATACAACATTTGGTCCTTGCGCATTAGATTTGCTGCTATAATATTGCAAATTTGTATTCATATTCTATATTAGTGCATCCATAAGTTCAGTGATTAGTTTTACTGTAGTATTCTTAGGTTTGCCATTTAAAATATTTTAATTTTAAATAATAGGCAATTAATGGGACAAAAAATTGTGAAATGAGTTAATTTATATCTCAACACATATTCATATGAACTCAAAACCAATCACTAGGATTGCTTTCATACTAAATATCTATATGGGAAAGTCCTGATAAATGAGCTACCACTATCTGTTTAACGCAAGGACCATTTTCAAAATTTGCATAATTTCTATATAAAAATAATCATATCTCCTAAACTGTTAGAGATAGAAAAGTGTAAATCGGTAGTATAGTGTATATTAGTATTTGAGTGATGTTTGTAAGATTATAAAAATATCCATTTATAATTACAGAAATATGAAAACTCAGTCCCAGTGTCCCTTAATTTGTGGTTAAACCGGATGGGCACCCTGCACACACATCTCATATTGTTCATGCAGCTCTTGATTGACTGAATCACGATAGATGGATTGATTCCATGGTCCAAAAGAATGGCCTCTGTGATCTCCTGATATGGCCCCAATGGATTTCTTCTTCTTATGGAGTTATGTACGAGATCGTGCTTATCAGGACCTTCCAGTGGATCAAATGATCTGATTCAGATCATTCGAGTTGCATTTGAATTATTCACTCCTGGAACGCTTTCTGTCGTAGGCACAAAGTGAATTCTTTAAATAATGGATAACGATCTGTTGGTTGGTTGGTAGGTTCCTTAGTTTAGAGGCTGCGAAAACCCTGTCATATATCCCCATGTACTTTGGGTGTGTGTAGAATTTGACTGATAACCGGTGTTGTGATGGCTGTATTAGTGTGTGTTATCTGTGAATCAGGTAGAAGGACTGTAGACGATTAATTTTTTGAAGTAGTTCCTACTTTTGCTAACAAATGCTACCGTCCACGACACCTAGCTGCAGACATGCCTACTAAATGCAATCACAGTCAGCACCTGGCGGCAAACTATCGAACTAATATAGTGTTATCAAACTAACCTACAAATTTTAGCTTCTAAAAGTGTAGTTAGTGGAAGGGTCTTTTTCGTGCCATAAATCTATGACATGGGACCGCCGGTTTTATATCCCCTCCGAAGGAAGGCATACTGAGGGATTTTTAACGCTCTAAAAAAATCCGACGACTTCGTCCAGGTTTGAACCCGCGATCCTCGGCATAGAAGCTCAGCATGCTACCAACTACGCCACCGAATTCACTGATAACGATGTGTACTGCGTTAATTAATATAAGGTAAAAACTTTAACCATACCAGAAAATGCTTAATATAAACGTATTAACTTCAAAAAATAATTATATTCGTTTGTACGCCTGTTAATACTAATAAGTTTACTTCTTTATAGTAGAAACATGTTTTCAGCTCATCCATGGGGCCTTCTTCTGAAAAAGTAAACTAACATAATACTACATTACTGTAGGTGTATGTGACACAGAATTACAACACAAATTAACATACATTTTGAAAAGGATGTCCTTACAATTTGAATTTAATATATAGGTTCATGTATTCAAATCCAAAAAGAAAACAAGTAGTTCCGTGAAGAAATATACAGCCTATTTTCATATATCCTACTCATGTTAATTGCCTCTTTCAACATATAAAATTTCAGTTGAAGGTTGTGATAGATTCGTAGATATATTGAGAACCGTCTAAATATTTCAGATGGTTTCCAGGTTGGATTTTTATTTTTGTACTATTACATGAAGATTATTGTGTAAGTGTGGTATTCAAATTAAAATCGCATGATTAGAACAAGAAGTAAAAACGAGATTTTAAAAATTCGCTCAGCTGCCATCTTGCGATTATGCAAACAATTGAAATAAATTAGATGCCAGTGGATTATCATTTATATAAGAATATAACGTGCAACGTATCACTGCACTCGGATAGTTAATTCGCGAGAAACGTCAATTTAAACATTTATATTTCGCGTCGCGCCATGTTGGATTTGTGCACACCAGGTTACTGAAAGTCCTATAAGTGAACACAAATGTTCATAGCTTCTATGAACATAAAAAAATCAGTTTGATTGCTGCAAAAGATTCATAGATATTGAGAACCGTCTAAATATTTCGGATGCTCGCCATTTTGGATTGTTATATGTATAGGCCATAGAGTTATATACCATTCAAGGAAAATTATTGCCTAGATTCATTATTCAAACTTTTACTTCGATAGCATGATTACGACACAAGAAATAAAAACTTAATTTTAAAATTTAGCACAGCCGCCATATTGAGGTTATGTAAACAATTGAACTAAATTAGATGCCAGTGCATTACAATATGTAAAATCATTTACGGTACCACATTTCACTGTGCTCAGAGAGTTAAATCACGAGAAAAGTCTATTAAAATATTTCAAATACGCCTGGCCGCCATGTTAGTTTTGTACTTTACAGGTTTATGAAAGTTACATAGATAAACGCATATCAGTACCCTTTATCACCGTACGAAATTTCAACGTGATATCTGTAATAGTTTCGGAGATATAGATTATCAGTGAATTATTTCGCACAGCCGCCAATTTGAGGTTATGTAAACAATTGAACTAAATTAGACTCCAGTGCATTACAACGTGTATAAGCATTGGCTATACAGAGTTTCATTACGTTTGGATAGTTAAATCGCGAAAAAAGTATATTTAAACGTCTCAACTTCGCTTGGCCGCCATGTTGGTTTTGTAGTCACCAGGGCGATATCGGTAATAGGTTCGGAGATACTGGATGCTGGTGAAATATTTCGCACAGTTGGATTGGTGAGACACAATAAAATTTGAAGGGCACGGTCAGGGTTGGCCAGAATAATGCTATGATCTTACAGAGTTTCACTGTAATCTCCCCAGCCGTTTAGACGTTATTAGGGGGGGGGGGACACACGCATACCTCTCTCACACACACACACACACACACACGGACGAAAGGTGATCTCATAAGCCTATTTTTCTTTTCATAAAATGAAAATAGGCTAAAAATAGAAGTATTGTTGAATATAAACTAATTGTATACCAATTTCATAGTACTATTAAGTGAACTGTGCCATCTATTTGTCCTGTATCACATACACCTAATGTAGTATTATGTTTGTTTAATTTAGCTGAAGAAGGCTCCATTGATGAGCCGAAAACATGTTTCTGCTGTAAAGAAGTAAACATATTAGTATTAACAGGTGTACAAACGATTTGTATTAAATTAATAGAAATGAATAATACCGGTAGTCTACTACCATACGGCCGATGATAACAATAATAACAAGAACAATATCAGCAATATTACCATGAATAATAATACTAATATATAACGCATGATAATAATAGGACTATTACTAGTAATAATTATGATCATAATAGAACTTGAATATGACCTTCAAGAATTCATCGTAGCCTAACAGACGAAATTTTATGGGACAGGCCTAGATTCAGATAGTTGGTGAAGAAACCTCAGTTTGATGCAAATCCCCGAATGAGAGGTACAACTGCATGGACAGCAGAAAGGAAGATCAATCTTAGAAGAGATTTTGGGAAAAGAAGGAATCGCATTTAAATTCATCTGTGAAATAGGTTCAATCACGCTCCTTAGTTGCCGTCAAAAAGAAATTAATGGTCATAATAACGTGGGCTAAAAATCATAATATTAATAGACTAATAGGAATACTACGACCAATATTAATACTAATAATAAGAATCATACTAGGTCTACTACTACTTATAATAATAACAATATTAATAATAATACAGATAAGCATTATAATAATAATAATAATAATAATAATAACTCCGCCAGTGCCGGTCCCAAGCCCGGGGCCTCATCACGCAAGTGTTGAGGAAGGAGGAGGGGGAGGAGTAACACCTCGTTAAAAAACCTGGGTCCATCTGGCTCCGGATGGTAGCACCCTGTGAGGGCCCCTGCCTAGGGTTACTAGGTGAAATTTTAAATCCAGACACGTCTGTGTGGTAACCACCGGTACTCTGGTCGGCGTCTGTTAGCTCTGTGAGCTCGGCTGTGATCCAATCTTCTGGAATTCAAAACTCCAGTCGTAATTCTGTGAGATCCCTTGGGGTTTCACCACCACAACTTGAACATAAATCAATAATCATGACAGAACGGCGTGAACGAACACACTAACCTGGGCCCCAGTCAATAAACTGGGTATTGTACCTGATCATCGGATTCCAGGGGATCAGGTATGTCATGAAGAGGAGAATTGCTTCTCAAAAACCCTCAAAACTAAGAGAATATTTTACATGGGAACACTCAACGTAAACACACTCCTGAAACTAGGTAAAGTGAAACAACTAACAAACATCTTGGACACATTCAATATCAGAATACTGGCTATACAGGAAACAAGATTCTCAGATGAGAATCACTTCGATTCGGGAAGTTACAGAATATACAAGGGGAAACTATTCCAGGAAAAAATCTCAAACTCTTCGGAACAGGTTTTGTAGTCCACAACTCAATATTGGACTCTGTAATAGATTTCACCTCAAAATCTGAAAAAATTTCCACACTTACGATATGTTCTGGTAACAATGCTCATGCCCCCACAAATAACTACAATAACAAAAATCCACAGATGATAGAAGAATTCTGGGAAGACTTAGAAGAAATCACCAACAAAATCCCCACTAAGCATGTAAAATTATTGCTTGGTGATTTTAATGCACAATGAGGCCGCGAAAGAAAGTTCAGAGACACAACAGGAAAACATACAGCGCACCAGAGGACATACAAGAATGGAGAGAATTTGATAAACTTTTGTAGGAATTTTGACCTCAAAATCATGTCAACACAATTCCAGAAACCCTACAAGAAACTATGGACTTGGAAATCTCCAAACAGCGCCCTCGGAGAATTTCAGATAGACCACGTTGCGATATCTACAAAAAACACCAGAGAAGTTATGAATATACGAACGAGAATAGGTTTTTTCGAATCTGATCATCATCTACTACAAATCAAGGCTAAGTTTATACCAAACTGACAAACTAAGAGAACAACCAGAATTTTCAGAACAGACCCAGAGTATTTACAATTAAACAAGAAAGAAATAACACAAGGACTTAAGAAAATTGAGAGTAACAACTGGACGGACATGTCCGAAAACATGAAAGAACTGATAAAAGTGGGGCAGTCCCCGAGGAAAAGGAAGCACAGATGGTGGAACGTGACATGTGACAGAGCCATAGAGGATAGAATACAAGCCTGGAAAAAATTTAACAGCCATAGAACACCCGAAAAATGGGAAGAATTCAACAAGATACAAAAAACTCCTCGAGAATAATCCGCAGAGAAAAAAGAAACTACGATAACAACAGACTCAAGGAGATAGAAGAGGATTTTACCAAAAATAACACACGAAACTTGTATAGAACATTCAGAGAGAATATGACAGGATATCGACCACAGAGCTTATGCTTCAAAAGACAAGACGGAACACTGGAGACAAACCCGAAAAAGAACTGTACGATACTGGCACAATATTTTGACTCACTGCTTAACTGTGATAAACCAACACACAGATTACAGTTCAAAAAGCCAGAACCTAACATTGATTCCAAACCTCCAACACTTGAAGAAATCGTGGAAATAATAAAATCACTAAAGAACAATAGAGCGCCTGGAGAAGACGGATTGATTTCGGAAATCTGGAAATTAGACCACGAAAACGTTACACCAAAAATACACAAAATCATCGAAAACATCTGGGAAACAGGGAAGGTACCAGAAGAATGGAAGTCAGCTCTAATACACCCCCTCCACAAGAAGGGAGACAAAACGAACCCTAATAATTATAGAGGGATTTCACTATTACCCGTCGCATACACAATTTTCTCCAAAGCCCTGTTAAAACGGATAGAGCCTCAGATAGATCCACAGATAGGAGAATACCAAGGAGGGTTCAGGAAGGGAAGATCGTGCAGTGAGCAGATTTGGTGCCTGAGAACAATACTAGCAACGAGAAAAACCAGGAACACAACAATCACATTCGTCGACTACAAAAAAGCGTACGACTCCATAGATAGAGAAACACATTTTAACACATTAGAAGAAATGAAGGTCGACAATAAGTCCAGAAAACTAATCCAAGAAACATTAACAAATACAATATCCAAAGTTAAATTCATGGGAGAGATCTCGGAACCCTTCAAAATTAATACAGGAGTGCGACAAGGTGATGGTTATCACCCATTCTATTCAACTCAGTTTTGGATAAAATAATCAAGACATGGGAAAAAGGAGTCAAAGGCATAAAAATGGCAAAACACCAGAAAAGGACAGTCAACTTTAAGTGTCTGGCCTTTGCCGATGATGTAGCGATTATAACAAATAACAGAAAAGAAGCCAAAGAAGCTCTAGAGACGCTACATGAAATCTCTGCCAAAACAGGGTTACAAATCTCATACGAAAAAACACAGTTCATGGACACAAAATCTACAGACAAGCACCCACTGGAAACCAAGTATGGAAAAATAACACAAGTGGAAAGTTTCAAACATCTAGGAGAGATTATACAGAAAACAGGACTGAACTAGGCATCCAATGAAGACAGGATCGCTAAATTGCAGAAAGCATACCGACTTACATGGAACCACTACAATAAAAAAGTATTTCCATCAATGCCAAATTACGACACTACCGTACAGTAGTCTTACCAGAGGCCTTATACGCTTCAGAAACGACAGCAATCAAGGGACGAACAAAAATCAAGGAATTAGAAAAACAAGAGAGAAAAATTCTGAGAAAGATCTACGGGCCAGTTCAGAAAGAGGGAATATGGATGAAGAGACCGACAATAGAACTGTACAAACAGACAGAGACGATTACAAACAACATAAGGAAAAGAAGGGCAAAATTTTATGGACAAATACATAGGATGACCGAAGACAGACTTACCAAAGAAAATTTTTAATATAGTTACGAATAGCACACTAAAAACCAATTGGGTAAAGGAAACCGTGGAAGACCTTAAGAAACTAAACATCTCTACAGAAGACATCGCAGACAGGAGCAAATACAGAGAAAAACTTAGACTACAGAAGTTTGAGCAAACTCCCAAAGAGAGACAACCAGCAAAGAGGTGGACAGAAGAGAGAAAGAGGAAACATAGTGTGTATATGAGAGGTTTTTGGGAAAAAAGAAGAAAGGTCCAGAATGAAACATGAAAATTGATTGTGTTGTAACGCTCTCCTTATGGGTAATTAACGAATAAATAAATAAATAATAATAATAATAGTCATCATAACTATATCATGCTCATGATAATGACGATGTTCAAGATTTATTATTAGATTTTTCCATGCTGCCTTCTGTAATACAGGTGTTCCAAATAACGGCGAGTTGCCAGTGATTTTGTTTGCATCAAACAAGCAGACTCGTCACAACATCTGCCTGATTGCAACTGTTTGGAACAAATACAACGTTTTGAATGATTGGTTTGACGAATGGCGCACTTTCCTGCATTTCAAGTTTGAACTCTGCGAGGAAAATAGTATCCAGATGTTTCAAACAACCTGAAATGGTTTTGTTTCATTCAGTGCGGTGTACACCATACTTATCGACATGCACTTCTCAAACGCCCAAAACATTAGGCAACCCAACACACTGACATGTATAGTGATTCACTCTGCGCATCAGGAACAAATATTTCAAGTCACCCATGCAGTTAGTGCAAAACCGACTGTTTCCGATCTACTGGTTTGACTTCATAAGTAAGCACGATTGGACCTACAGTAATACAAATGCCAAGAGATTAATACTTCATAGAATATAATGAAACTGAGGATGTGATCAAGAGTTTAAGGGCTATAAATAGCCGATACTCACTGCCAAGTTTGACGTAAATATATTTAAAAGTTACATAAATTCTTCTTAATTTTCCCTCTTCATCAATTCCCTCGCGAGTTAATTTTATGTACGTAGTTATATGCTAGAATTAATTAAGTGAGGGGAAGTTCTAAGATAACATTCCTCCTGTTTCTCAGCTTAAGAAACATTTTGGGCTGTATATTACATAGCAGTTACTAAGTACCAACACACCAACTTTTGATTTTTCTGTGCTTCCATGAGATTGACGCTGAACACTAAACGCACAAGGTTAATTGAAGGGACACAGAGCAAATTTTAATGACATTAACTGAATAATGTGCTATAAAGTTCACCAAAATCGATTCCTGCCTTTCTCTTATTTGCAAAGTTGAAAGATTTAATGGCTATTGGACACTTCATACGAACGATGTATCACATAAATGCGAATATTTCCTGTTAAGGTTATAATTTGATTACCAACAGCAGAAGCGACGCTCGCGAACGCGTAGCACTAGGCCATGGGTTCAAGCTTTCTGTGGACTTGGTATAGGAAGGTGCGAGCCCCACCGTCGGCCGTCCTTGAAATGGTTTTCCGTGGTTTCCCACTTCAACTCCAAGCAAATGCTGGGATGGTACTTTCTGACAGACCACAGCTATTTCCATCCACATCCTTGCCAAGGTTCATTCGTATTCATTCATTTAATCTCTCATTAGCTCCTCTCATAAGGCTGGCGTCAGGAACGGCATTTGGCCGTAAAACCATCCGCCACATATATATTTTTATCGCATCTCATTCCTCACCTCGTTGAAAACGGGAATAATAAAGGGTAGACATACATAGAGTGTTAGGCTAAGAAACTGCAGCGGGAAAAGAGCTATAAATACCTTTGGCTTAGTAGAAGTGGAAATATCATGATTAGGAAATTAGAAGGGAGTCCAATTCATGTCATTAGTACTAATGAGGACCTAAGTAAGTTATGATTTCGATGTACTGGCACATAAATGTTTTTAATTGTTCATTGGCTCCTCTTAATTCTTTGGTATGCATTATTGATTTATATTTAGTTATATCAGTTTTTTATTCACTATATTTTCTTTTTTATTGTATACTAATGTCTGTAAATGAATTGTCCATTTATTATCAAAATGTTCGGGGCATTAGGACAAATCGGACGTATTTCTTAAAAATCTACATTGTTGTGATTATGATGTAATTGTATTAACAGAGAGTTTCTTGGGTCAGGTTATTATGGATAGTGAGTTATGCGATGATCGTTATGTAATGTTCAGAAATGATAGGGATATGTTTATATCTGGGAAGTCTAGATGTGAAGGAGTAGCCGTAGCAGTCAAAAATGGGTATAAACTCAAATTATGTTCTATCTATAATGAACAACAATGCGAACCCATAACTCTTTAAATTCAGGGTCATACTCGTAAATTATTCATAAATGTTGTTTACATTACCCCCTCCTCTAAACTCTCTGTATGTGGAGGATACTTTAATTACATTGAAAACGTTGATAGTCTTTTAACATCTGACTGCCTGTTTGTGGGCGATTTCAACGTAACTGAAATTTGCAACGCCGGTTATAATTTTAATGAAGGGTCCACGGTCTGTCGTCGCTTATTAGCCTACTTTTCACGTTTTGCAAAAATGAGGAAAAAGTAGACTTATGAGATCGGGCAAATGTGTGTGTGTCTGTCTGTCTGTCCATCTGTCTGTCTGTCTGTCTGTCTGTATGTCTGTACTTCTGTCTGTCTGTCTGTCTGGCTGTGTGTGTGCCAACACCCCCCCCCCCTATCAACTCCTAAACGGCTGTAGAAATCGAAACAAAATTTGGTAGGAGTAAAGATCTATACCTGAATATCTCACGGCCATACTTGAAAATTATGTCAGTGCTACCAACTGCTGAAAAATCGCAATTGAAATTTGAGCTCTATGTTGGATATCTTGGAAGGTATGAAAGGGAGCTATTTCAAAATAGGCACACGTATAGATAATAATATTGCAGTTTAATTTCCAGGAGGTCATACATGGCTGTGTTGCCAAAATGATTAAAAGCCTGCTGATAGGTCCAAATTTTAAATGCATATAAATTCTACACTATCAATTGGATTTCAACCAAATTTCGTATGTGCTATGTGTACATAAACAGATATGACTGAGCGTATTCTTATGAGCCACCAGGGCTGCCAACTGTAAATAAATGCTCTCAATTTTTAAAATCCAAATACCCATATATCAGAAAGTATGCAAGCCTACAGCTTTAAACTATGCACACGTGTAGAACCTGACATTCTGTATTAATTTGGGGTAACTTATATACGTCAGTGCTACCAACATGATTCTAATCCTGCTGAGAAGTCCAACTTTAAATACACGTAACTTCTATACTATCATTTGGATTTCAACCAAATTTCGTGTGTGCTATGTGTACCATAACAGATATGACTATGCCGATTCATTAGAGTAACCAGGGCTGCCAACTGTTATAATAATAATAATAATGATTGTGTGGCCTCCGAAGAGGGCTAGTGCAGGTCTTTCTAGTTGACGCCCGTAGGCGACCTGCGCGTCGTAATGAGGATGAAGTGATGATGAAGACGGCTCATACACCCAGTCCCCGAGCCACTCGAATTAACCCCAGGAGATTAAAATCCCTGATGGCTCGGCCGGGAATCGAACCCGGGGCACTTTGGGCCAAAGCCTAGCGCGCTAACCATTTAGCCACAGAGCCGGACTGCCAACTGTTAATAAATACCGTCTCTCTTTTTGTTACCCTAATATAAATATATCAGAAAGTATGCAAGCCAATAGCTCTAAACTTTGCACACGTATATTACCTGGCATTCTAGATTAATTTGGAGTAACTAATATACGTCAGTGTTGCCAAATTGATTCTAATCCTGCTGATAGGTTCAATTTTAAAATGCATGTAACTTCTATTCTAATTAATGGATTTCATTCAAAATTGGCGCAAAAATAGATCATATTATTTCAGATTATTTCTGACCAATACATGCATGACATTGTTGCCAACATGATTTTACGCGCGCTGTTTGATCCAATGTTTAACTGCATGTAACGTCCATGCTATTCATTGGACTTCAACCAAATGTTATATTCTGTACCCTAAGAGATAGAACTAAGAATATATTCAGTTACCAGGGCTGCCAAATTTGGTGCTCTATTAGGGTACATTATGCCTAGTATACAGTATTTCTAACTAATTCGAAATTTCGATATTACCAACTTAATTTCGTAATTATTCTAGATAGATCCATATAGATTAATAATTTGCTTGAATCATAAACTTTAAGAAAAGTAGGCTCTTTTGTTCGTCACGGAACTTCTTGTTCCATTTCATCTCGTATCTTGGATTAACATCGCACAGCAATATTCAAAATTCTAATTTCAAGACATTGGATTTGGTTTTAGGTAATATTCAACTTGATTTGAAGCACGACGAATTCCCGTTGGTGCCTTAAGACTTACATCGCCCTGCACTTTATTTAGCAATACCGCCCATTAAAAAGGTTCCATTGCTTCCTAGAATTAATCGTGAATATTACAACTTCAAAAAGGCCGATTTTTTTAGACTCTATTGCAACATACGAGATTTAGACTGGAGTTTACTGTACACATTTAAGGAGGTTGATCATGCTGTTGATTTCTTCTATTCTTCACTCTACAAATGTTTTGAAAATTGTGTACCTAAGCAGAAATGCATTCGAATACACAAATATCCAGTATGGTTCTCATGAGATATTATCCAATCCATAAAAATTAAGAAATGGTGTGCTGCAAAAAGACCTTTTTCGAAATATTATGATGAAAGATTTAGACAGCTTAGATCGGAACTAAAAACAAAATTAAGAATGGCTTATGCTGATTACATTCGTAGTCTAGAAAATGGAGTTAAGAATAACATTAATTAGTTTTGGACGTATGTTAAAAGCAAGCGGGAATCACGTACACGCGACTAAACATTTATACTATATTGTAACTGTACATATTCGGGGTCATGGTTGATTATACTCAATGAGGGATACTTAAAAAAATCTTTCTCCATTTATTCTTTTCATTTATCAATGAGCATTAGTAGTGTGTTTTGTTCGGTTCTAATGCCACCGCCACCGCCACCGCTGGAATACTAAAATGGCAATATCTCCCGAACCAATCAGGCTAGAGACTTGTACGAGGTGTCAAATTACTCAGGCGAACACCCCCTTTCCATTGGACAACATATTTCCACCCCATAATAAAATCTACCCCTACTAGAGGGTGAAATTGATTTTTTTAGAGAATCTCTCTTTCCAATTGCAACATGTGAGAGTTTGAATGCCGATATGGAATGTAACGTTGTTCTGCAAACCAATAATCAAAGAGGGGCATGTTAGGCCTTGAGGTGAGAGCCCCTGTTATTGTTGACGAGCCCCCTGCTGTCAGGCCCCTGTTGATGGGTTATTGTTGACAGGTCCTTGTGGACGAGTCCTTGTGGACAAGTCCTTGTGGACAGATCATTGTTGACAGGTCATTGTGGACGAGTCCTTGTGGACGAGTCCTTGTGGACGAGTCCTTGTCCCTTTGGAATGATCCCTTTGGACGGGTCCCTTTGGCCTGGTTCCTACGGACTAGCCCATGAATTTATTTAAATTATGTCAAAGGGCATAACTACATTTGTGTGTGTTGAATTGACGTTGTTCACTAATCCCCCACTACTATAATGGGATAACGATATGAAAGGAAAGTGACGAAATACATGTGAACATACAAGGGATCTAACTTGGTGGATGGATGTGTTCTAACGAGTCATTTGTAGTTGAAAGAGAATAATACATGTTCTTAAGATGTTAAAACTGAGGAGATGGCACGCGCAGTAAGATGTCTTGTTACTTCCTGTGTCATATTACAGACATGACAGAGAGCGCGCAGATCTGTTGCTATGACTAACACTGCAGTAATTTAAAACCGCAAGTGTTCATTAAGACAATGGATGATGATCATGCAAAGTTAGCAGTTATTGGATATACACAGGTGTTCCTTCCGGTGTCATGTTGCTAACATACCAGAGAGCGCACACCGCTGTTGCTATGACTGACGCTGCAGTAATTTGAAACCCCATATGTTGATTAAGACAATGGGTGATGATCATGCAAAAGTCAGCAGTCATTGGATACCACACAGGTGTTCCTAGTGTACTTTGGACTCTCAACTGTATTGGGAAAGGAATTGCAATGTTCTGCAAAAAACTGCTGACACGAGCGATGAGAGTTTATATAAGAGGGGTGTCATATATCTCCCTACTGTCAGTCTTTATTACTCGCTTTGAGTGAACAGTTCTCTATTACTGTTCAAGAGTTGTAAAAAAAGCCGTTTTGGTAGAAAATCATTAAATTATTTTGCAAGGTAAGTACTTATTATTAATGGATTGTAGTCTTTTATTACTAATTGATGTTGAAGTTATTGATTGGAATGTATTTATTTATTTATTGATTGATTGATTGATGAATTTGTTTACAGATAATTGGGTACCTGTAGGTTACCAGATTCCTACAATCTGTTCATTCAGAGGCAGCAGTTGATCAATTATAAAAAGGTAAGTGCCCCTCTAATAACTTTTAAACAGCTAGAGTGATATTTTCTAATGTTAACCACTACATGTCAGTGAAAATGGTATATTTAGCAGTCAAAAGTTGGAACTACTTGACCATGATGTGTAAAGCTAAATTTGTAGGTTAGATTTTGATTACCGCTCTATTAAGTCTGAATGTTCATTGCTAGGTGTCAGTGACAGAGGGAATATTTAAAGACTTAACCCCAGTTCACCTAACATAACCTAACTTTACTTAACTTAACCTTGTCACGTGACATGTTTTACAAGTTTAAACTTGTTTTAAGACTGGCTATGACGTTACACTTAGCTCACTTAACTGGCGATCGCTGGTTTCTATCACGTGACATGTTCTACAAGTTTAGACTTGTTTTAAGACTGACAATGACGTCACACTTAGCTCACTTAACTGACGATCGCTGATTTCTATCACGTGACATGTTCTACAAGTTTAGACTTGCTTTAAGACTGGCTATGGCGACACACTTAGCTCACATAACTGGCGATCGCTAGTTTCTACCACACTATCAAGTTCCAATGTTCACCGCTAGGTGTCAGTGACAGTGGTATATAGTAACCCCAGTTAGAACTACATGAAGTTAGACTTGGTAGGAGTTCACAGATGATCGATTTAAATACCCTGCTATAACCATTGACTGGAATATAATTAAACTATTTATATTGTACTTTTTGTTTTATCTTTTATTAACATTGATGATTTCTTTATTTTATAGATAACTTGGAAAGTAATCATCATGTTCAAGTGTGGTGACTGTAAGAAACAGTTCTCAAGACCTGACAGCTTTCAACGTCATGCAAGTACAAAACATAATCAGAAAATGTTTGTATGCAGTCATTGTGCTACAACATTTAACAGACAGGATAGTCTTACACGACATGTAAATTTAAAACATGTCAGTACTGCACCATTTTCGTGTTCAGTTTGCGAACTTGGTTTTTCTGCTGTAAAGCGATATCAATTCCACATGGTTGAAGTGCATGGAGAACAACAGGAATTGAAATCTCTAAAACCATCAACTAGCACGGAACCTTTAAATGAATGTGATACTCAAAAGCGCAAACGTTCTCAAGATTGTGAAAATAGTTGTGCAACAAAAAGAAAAAAGAATGGTGAACCTTCAATAACACATTGTAATGTATTTAATATTGATATACCTTCTTCAATCATTCATGGACATTTACGCAGTATTCAACACAAAAATAACACTTGCCATGAAAGAAATTCTGGAAATATTCAACAAATTGGTAGTGCATTTAAAAGTCGAATTGCTAGTTATAGACTTTATAGTAAAGAAAAAACTCAAAGTATTGAATCATTTTTAAAAAATGTTCAACCTACTGTGTTTGGCTTAGTAGAAAATGTTTTAGTTGAGCATAAAACAATTAAAATGAATTTTGAACTTTTTGGCCTCTATGTAAAAACTGGGAGCGAAGGTGAAATTACGGATATCAAATCCATTAATACAAAAAACATAATTGTTAGCGAATCAACTAATATTAGTGATATATACCAAAATATTTCAAGTGCTATCATTGTGAAGAGTGAAGAGTTCCAGGAAAGGGAGTCAGGCTGGGCGTTGGTTGAAGTACTTTATTTAGAAACCAACATGAATAAATACAACCCCCTTCGAGCATCATCATACATTGATTTGCCAGGATGGATCAAACGAAAGAAAGCTGTTGTGAACGTTATGAATAATGATGACGCATGCTTTGCGTGGGCTGTAACCTCAGCTCTCCATCCAGCATTGAGGGACACGATGAGAACATCATCCTATCCTCACTATTCTTTAGTGTTAGATTTAAAAGAAATGGAATTTCCTATGGCGATAAAAGACATTCATCGTTTTGAAGAGCTGAACAATATAAGTATTAATGTTTATGGAATTGAAAATAAGAGTATAGTTGGTCCTCTATATTATACTCAGGAAAAAAGGATGCTCATGTAAATTTACTATACATAACCGAAGGTGAAAATGCTCACTATTGCTGGATAAAACATTTCAGTAGACTTGTTGGTAGTGAGCTATCAAAAAGTGAATCTAAGAAGTGGTTGTGTGATGGCTGTTTGCTCTATTTCAGAAAAGAGGACTAACTCAACATCAAAAATGGGGGTTTAATCATATGTGTACGGTATTACCGACTCCTAAAAATAACATTCTAAAATTTAAGGATTATGAGAAACAGCTTCGAGTACCATTTGTTATATATGCTGACTTCGAGGCTTTGCTAAAACCATTTAATACATGTTCATCAAATCCAGCCCAACCTTTCACCAACACAACTCACATTCATGAACCTTTTAGCTTTGCATATTATATTAAATGTAGTTATGATAACTCTTTAAATAAGTTTGAGCTCTATAGAGGACTTGATGCACCTAAAGTTTTTATGGAAAGGCTTGAGAAAGATGCCATTCGTATATTCTCTATTTTAAATACGATCATTCCAATGGAGCCACTAACTTTCTCAGAGCAAATGAATTTTGAAACTGAAACTAATTGTTTTATATGTGGTGAATGTTTATATACAGACAGGGTTCGCGATCATGACCATTTAACAGGAAAATATCGTGGCGCTGCTCACCAAGAATGTAATTTAAATTATAGAGTAAGTAAATTCATTCCGGTCATTCTACATAACGGAAGCAAATACGATAACCACTTTATCGTTAAAGAATTTGGAGCTTCAGATGTGAATATTGATGTGATTGCAAATAATAAGGAACAATACATATCGTTCACAAAATACATCAAAACTAGCAATAAAAAAACATTAAACTGCGATTTTTAGATTCATTCCGCTTTATGCCGAGTAGTCTTGATAAGCTGGCTAGTAATTTAAAATCAGATCAGTTTCATGAAATTCATCGTGTCTTTCCTAAAGAAGATGAGTTTAATTTGATTCGTCAAAAGGGTATATTCCCTTATGAATATATTAACTGTGTGGAACGTCTTGAGGAGTGTTGTTTACCACCGAAAAATGCATTTTACAGTTCCTTAAACACAAGTCATATCAGTGATCAGGAATATTTACATGCACAACGTGTATGGACACAGTTCCACATTCAAACTTTAGGAGAATTTTCAGGCATATATTTGAAGACAGATGTATTATTATTAGCAGATGTTTTTGAAAATTTTCGAAATGTTTGTATGAAAACTTATGACTTTGATCCTTGTCAGTATTTCACTGCTCCTGGGTTAAGTTTCAGTTCAATGTTGAAAAAAACGAAAGTAAATTTAGAATTAATGACTGATATAGACATAATCAATTTTATAAAATCATCAATTCGAGGTGGATTAAGCCAATGTAGTGTACGGTACTCTAAAGCGAATAATAAATACATGCCTAGCTACAACCCTTGTGAAGAGTCAAAGTATATTGTCTACCTCGATGCAAATAACCAATATGGTTGGGCTATGAGTCAATATCTACCACTGAAAGATTTTCGCTGGCTGACACAACCTGAAATTGATGTCTTACATGTTGACACTCTTAATGATAACGATTATAAAAGATATATTTTAGAGGTAAATCTTGAGTACCCTAAAGAGTTACATGATGATCATAATGATTTACCATTTTGTCCTGAGAATATGAAATCTCCATACATCACATCACGAACAAAAATGTTAATTGCTAATGTAAATGATAAATGTAAATATGTAATACATTATCAAAACTTGAAACAGTGTCTACAGCATGGATTGAAATTAACTAAAATTCATCGCGTATTGCAATTTCATCAGTCAGCATGGCTCAAACCGTATATTGATCTAAACAATAATTTAAGAACGCAGTCAACAAACGCGTTTGAAAAAGATTTTTATAAACTCATGAATAATAGTGTTTTTGGAAATACTATGGAGAATGTCGATAAACGAGTTGATGTAAAGCTGATAACAAAGTGGGAGAATGATGGTAAAAGGTATGGTGCGAGCAACTTAATAAGCAAGCCTAACTTTCATAGCTGTTCAATTATTCATGAGGATTTAGTTGTAATACAAATGAATCGTCTTAAAGTAATTTACAACAAACCCATATATGTGGGTTACACCATTCTGGAATTATCAAAAACACTTATGTACGAATTTCACTATGATTATGTAAAGAAAAACTATCTTGATAATGCTAAATTACTCTACACAGACACAGATTCTTTTATTTATGAGTTTAAAACTGATGATTTTTACGAGGATATCAAAACTGAGCTAAATAGGTTTGATACAAGTGACTACCCCAAGGATAATATTTATCATTTACCTCTAATAAACAAAAAGGTTCTTGGGAAATTTAAGGATGAATGTGCTGGTGTTATTATAGACACCTTTGTAGGCACAAAATCTAAATCATACAGCTATATGACAATTGATGATGTAGTAGTAAAAAATTAAAAGGAGTGAAAAAGAATGTTGTTAGTAAAGAGTTAGATATAAGTGATTATAAAAACTGTATAGTTAGTAACTCACCTGTATTATATAAGAAAATGTGTGTATTTAGAAGTTAAAATCATCAGCTACATACCAATTTGTTGAACAAAGTTGCTTTAAGTAATGAAGACAACAAACGATTCATTATACCCAACACATTTAATACTCTTGCTTGGGGAAACAGTCGCATTGACGACTATTACTTTTCTTAAGTCTAATGATCACTATATTGTAATATTTGTAGTGTGTGTTTTATATTGTAATATTTTTTTTGTGTAAAAACTGTAAGTAGAATGTATAATGTTAGGCTACTGTAGTTTAGTAAAAATAAGATAAGTAATACATTTTAGAGTAAAATGTTTGCTTTTTTTATATTACAAAAAAGATTTTAAAAAAATGTGCAGAATGTGTGAACTAAACAAGGGGAATGTAAAAAATGTAAAGTGGAAATTGTAAATATCCATGTGTGAAAAAAAATGAAATGGTTATCGCCATTTTTAAAATTAAAAGACATTGTGATCGGGTAAACCTTGTTTTTATTTCACAACAACAACAAAAATGTACAGAATGTGTAAACTAAACAAGAGGAATGTAAAAAAATGAAAAGTGGAAATTGTAAATATTCATGTGTGAAAAAAAGTGAAAGATATAGTGATCTAGTGAACCTTATTTTTTAATTTCACAACAAAAAATGTACAGAATGTGTGAACTAAACAAGGGGAATGTAAAAAAAATGTAAAGTGGAAATTGTAAATATTCATGTGTGAAAAAATGGAAATAAAGAAATGGCTATCACCATTTTTAGAATTAAAAGATATAGTGATCTAGTGAACCTTGTTTTTATTTCGCAACAACAACAAAAATGTACAGAATGTGTAAACTAAACAAGGGGAATGTAATAAATGAAAAGTGGAAATTGTATATATTCATATGTGAAAAAAGTGAAATGGCTATCACCATTTTTAACAAATTAAAAAATATAGTAATCTAGTGAACCTTTTTTTTTATTTCACAACAAAAATGTACAGAATGAGTGAACTAAACAGGGGGAATTTAAAAAATGTAGAGCGGAAATTGTAAATATTCATGTGTGAAAAAAATGGAAATGACTTTCACCATTTTTATAATTAAAAGATATAGTGATCTGGTGAACCTCTTTTTATTTCACAACAACAAAAAATGTACAGAATGTGTGAACTAAAAAAGGGGAATATAAAAATGTAATGTGGAAAATGTAAATATTCATGTGTGAAAAAAATGAAAATAAACAAATGGTTATCACCATTTTTAAAAAATAAAAGACATTGTGATCTGGTAAACCTTGTTTTTATTTCACAACAAATAGAGCTTTACAAAATAGAATACAAATAAAATACCATTTCTTCAATCCTATTAAGTACTGATACCTGATTGCTTACACAACTCTTTCATAATGAAAATCTTAAGCTCCGATTCATTAGAGAACTGACTACGTTTATCTGAACCAGGACTGACTACTCACAGCTAAGGTTTAGAAATTACATTTACTCAAATCACATTCTAGTAAAAATCATGACTACTATAAACTGCTAGCACTCTTTCACCACTTTACTAACACTTTTCTACCATTTGACTCTCACTTTTGCTCTTACTTTAAACTACACATACTACAAACTATCATTTTTATTATCGAGTTAACTTTACTACTAAACTTGTAGATCATGTCACGTGATAGAAACCAGCGGTCGTCAGTTAGGTGAACTAAGTATGATGTCATAGCAAGTCCTAAAGCAAGTCTAAACTTGTAGAACATGTTACATGACAAGGTTAAGTTAGACTAAGTGAGGTTATGTTAGATAAGCTGAGGTTAAGTCTTTAAATATTTCCTTTGTAAATAGGAAACATAGATTAAGTACTGTTGTATAGGTCAAGGTTTGAGTAAGCTAAACAGATTATCTTAAATATAGCTTAAATTAGGTCGAGTAGGGGCTAACTGTCAACCTTATAAGGTAAAACTGAGGTGTGAAGGTTGGTTTATTGATAATTCAAATATAATGAGTGTATGCATTTTCTAAGTTATAGAAATAAGTGAATTACACTCTGACCCCTAGCAGAGCGATATGTTATCTTAAGTAATTCTCAAGTCTAAGCTCTGTAGACTTGCGGAATAAATGGTAAGAGCGTTAAAAATCCATCAGTATACCCTACTTTAGAGGGCAAGTAAAGCCGACAGGCACATGTTATAGATTTATGGTATAATAAAGAACCTTTCACTATACTTGTATGTGTGTGTGTGTGTGTGTGTGTGTGTGTGTGTATAAAGCTAAATTATAGGTTAGATTTGACTAACGCTGTTAGGTTTGTAACCCACGACTAATTGGTTTTGTATGGTAGACTTTAACCTTAGGGGATTTAGGTTTCACTCTTAGGGATTTAAATCTCTTATGTAAATAGGAAACATAGGCTAAGTACTGTAGGATAGGTCGAGGTTTGAATAAGCTAAACAGATTATCTTAAATATAGCTTAAATTAGCTCAAGCAGGGACTGTCAACATAATAAGGTAAAACAGAGACGTAAAGGTTAGTTTATTGATAATTCAAATATGATGAGTGTATACATTTCCTAAGTTTTAGAAATAAGTGAATTACACTGTGGCCCCTAGCAGAGCGATATGTTATCTTAAGTAATTCTCAAGTCTAAGCTCTGTAGACTTGCAGAATAAATGGTAAGAGCGTTAAAAATCCATCAGTATACCCTACTTTAGAGGGAAAGTAAAGCCGACAGGCACATGTTATAGATTTATGGTATGATAAAGAACCTTTCACTGTACTTGTATGTGTGTGTGTGTGTGTGTGTGTGTGTGTGTGTGCGTATAAAGCTAAATTATAGGTTAGATTTGACTAACGCTCTTAGGTTTGTAATCCATGACTAATTGGTTATGTATGGTAGACTTTAACCTTAGGGGATTTAGGTTTCACTCTTAGGGATTTAAATCTCTTATGTAAATAGGAAACATAGGCTAAGTACTGTAGGATAGGTCAAGGTTTGAATAAGCTAAACAGATTATCTTAAATATAGCTTAAATTAGCTCGAGCAGGGACTAACTGTCAACCTAATAAGGTAAAACTGAGACGTAAAGGTTAGTTTATTGATAATTCAAATATGATGAGTGTATGCATTTCCTAAGTTTTAGAAATAAGTGAATTACACTGTGGCCCCTAGCAGAGCGATATGTTATCTTAAGTACTTCTCAAGTCTAAGCTCTGTAGACTTGCAGAATAAATGGTAAGAGCGTTAAAAATCCATCAGTATACCCTACTTTAGAGAGAAAGTAAAGCCGACAGGCACATGTTATAGATTTATGGTATGATAAAGAACCTTTCACTGTACTTGTATGTGTGTGTGTTTGTGTGTGTGTGCGTATAAAGCTAAATTATAGGTTAGATTTGACTAACGCTCTTAGGTTTGTAATCCATGACTAATTGGTTATGAATGGTAGACTTTAACCTTAGGGGATTTAGGTTTCACTCTTAGGGATTTAAATCTCTTATGTAAATAGGAAACATAGGCTAAGTACTGTAGGATAGGTCAAGGTTTGAATAAGCTAAACAGATTATCTTAAATATAGCTTAAATTAGCTCGAGCAGGGACTAACTGTCAACCTAATAAGGTAAAACTGAGACGTAAAGGTTAGTTTATTGATAATTCAAATATGATGAGTGTATGCATTTCCTAAGTTTTAGAAATAAGTGAATTACACTCTGGCCCCTAGCAGAGCGATATGTTATCTTAAGTAATTCTCAAGTCTAAGCTCTGTAGACTTGCAGAATAAATGGTAAGAGCGTTAAAAATCCATCAGTATACCCTACTTTAGAGGGAAAGTAAAGCCGACAGGCACATGTTATAGATTTATGGTATAATAAAGAACCTTTCACTGTACTTGTATGTGTGTGTGTGTGTGTGTGTGTGGGTGTATAAAGCTAAATTATAGGTTGTACCCGTTCGTCCTGGGGATGCGATGACCCATCTGCTATAACATCGCATTCCTGGAGTTCCGGGACAGAGCGGAGTTAAATGAACCTCTAGTCAAATAAGGAATGTGTCGGAAATTCAGCTGAGTTATCGAAAAAGCAGTGGGTATCACGAGACAAAGTATCTCTAGGGTCGTTACGGGCTTAAGTTTAATAGAAATAATGCAAATATAAATGGGCGCCATCAACTGAATTCCTAGCAAACCACTTCCTTTCCGGATAAGCCTTACTCAAGACAAGGAAAGAAAAAGGAACATCACATCATCATCAGATCACAACTAAGATAAAAACAAATTTATTTTACTTTGATAGTCAGACAGACATTTTAAATATAACTCCTACCTAAGAGTATGGTCGAATGCCAAGGTTAAATTGTCATTGTCCAAAAATCGAACCATCTCTTTTCTAATCCAAAATTATTTCATCCACATAACAAGAAAAATCTCTAAAGTTCTCTTGGGTTCTCAGGATCACTGTAGCACTATGTCTTTCGTCACTGACATTTGTGAAACCTGAGACCTAATTTCTCTTTAATTTAACATCAATGTGGATTTGAAATAGTTATTAATCTGTCTAAACATACACATATTATAATCACATATATTAAATATCAAGTAATTTATGGTTTGCATGGCATAATTTAAATGTTGAACATGTTAGTCAGATGCTCCTAAACATCGAATAATTAATTTACACTATTTACATTGTCATTAACAATCTCTTATCTGTGAATTACAGAAAATTCATGGCTCATTGGTCATCGTTATCGTCATCATCAAAATTAAATATTTCTCACATTAATTCTCACTTCAAAATTCTACATATTCCTGTCAGAATCATTAATTCATCACCATTACATCATTTAAATTCTCAACTCAAGTTGCAATTCCTTCAAATTATATCTCAAATAAATTTATTTAATTCCATATAAATTCATTAATCATCAGCTTCTTTAATTAATTATCACCTTCTAATTCAGTTATTCATCATCATTACAATCGTGTATTAATTTATTTCAATCAGTTTAATTTATCCAATCTTTAATTCATCCATCTATTTAATTCATTGATTTATTCCAAAATTTAATTTATCAAATTATTTAACTTTCAATCTTCTGGTTATTTAGTTTTTCATTATTTCATCTAGTCATTCTGATTTTTATTTCATTAGGTCAGATCGTTAATATGCTTAAATCTCAGATTATTATTTCATTAATTATTATTTTCAGAAAATCTTGTATTATCAACTTTATTTATTTGTTTAATTTCCTAACAAATTGTTTAATAAGGTTTATAGAACGTTGTCTTACAGTTTTATCACTTCCAAGTTATATCTCGTACTTAATTTATCATGCCAAAAAATATTATTGCCTCCACGACATCACGTTGGATCTAACTATCCACAACGACATTACATTTCTTCAATACTTCAAATATCACATTTGAATACAATAATCATTCCACAAAACTCCATAAATATTCAGCACATACAGCATGAATCTCAACAATTACGCTAGACTGGGTACGACGACCTCATGTCTGCTTCAAAATACATTATCAACGTTGCAACTATCACATGGCAACTTCCACAAAATGCCTACCACAAACTCCACTTAACCATGTTGCATGATCTACAAAAAATATATAACTGGCTTCAAATTATCAACGCACACACTCTCCAATAACTGTAATTACTCTGATCACATCTAGACAACTTCTTAAACAATTGGAAAAAAATATTTTACCTTAGGAATTCAAGATCTGCTTTCAAATAGCATAAATTCTCTTACAATTCTCATAACTCACATCACAGAAAAACACCAGTGTGCTATAATCTCTCATATCAAAATCTGCAATACTGATCTGCCTTATAATAAATTTGACCATTAATGATTCATCTTACAAGATTCAATTACTTTAAATCCTTCTCAAAGGTATCAAACACAATTATAAAAATCATCAAAGCATCAGCTGTAACAGCTGTTAAACTGAAATTACTCTCCAAAGAGTATAGCAACAAAATATTGGATTGGCAAACAAGAATTACTAAATGCAATCCTGTTGTCATTTATCGTTACTTTATTTAACAAAATCTCGACTGATATATGACTAATAGTTCCTTGTTTGATTCACTTACAATCTCGTGTACATTCGGATGATAAAAATGAGTCCCTCAATGGCGAGTAAGATGTGTAACCACCGTACAGTCGTATAAATACGAAAGACCTCGCCCCGTCGACTTGGATGATATTGCCCTGAACGATGGGTAAGATGAGTACCACCATACAATCGTATAAATACGAAAGACCCCATCTCGTAGACTATATGAGTGAATGTACCAGATAGGAATCAACAAGTTTCTAGTTGTCATATAAAAGCGATGTTCATTCACTAAAGTGAATAACTTCTTAATATCTCCAAACAATCCAATGGAAAAAATCCCTACTGATGAATAATACACACTCGCTAGTATGCTATGAACTGACGAAGTAATTTTAGATAATCAATTGCAGATCACGAGTTCGAAATACTCGTTACACAAAAAAAAAACTATTTATGAAAAATATCCTAGCTGGAAAAATGTCTAAAAGACCAAACATCTGCTTAATAAAGCCAACCAATGGTGAGAATTTCGTATAATGATGCCTGCCATATCATATGGTCACTCCATATTCTAGCAAATTCGAAGTATATAAAGTCAAATCATGTCTATATAATCGTATCACTCCTATTAGAAAAATATACAAGTGTGCCCAGTATTCATGAAAATAATCGTATCAGGTAGTTATGACTCTTACAGTACCTTTCATAATCAGCTGTTATTAAATTTCCAAGATCGTCGATTTTCCCTACATAATGAATTTCTCGAAAGATCGGCGTGAATATCATTCCATCCATGAAATGACGATTGCCTTCGAAATCCCAAGTGAATCAGCTGGTGGACCTCCTCTCGTCAGGAATCGAATCCATCGCTCTGCGGTGCCATCTTGTCACTATCTGCGTCTACTCTGACATGTTGAACTTCGGATTACCCATAGCGGATATTGTCCAACTCCTCTCGAAAAAGTTCATGGAAACAGCGGACCCCCTACTCCTCTTCTAAGTTACGCCACTGTTCCATTAAATGTTCAGTTTGAGTATTGAAAGATCAATCTCCCACAACTGCTAAGTCTCACTTTCGTAAAATAAAATTTTACATGAGAGTGTCCAAGTTGTCCCTGTAGTTGTCTGTATTTGGTAATTCATGAAATTGCATAAGAAATAAATTTCACTAATGCACGATCTAATGATCATCAGAGCCTATGCTAACGACATTCCGCTTGCTTGAAATTGTTAAAGTAACTTTGAATGCGTTATAGAAAAGCATAGTCATAAAGCTATTCATAAAAGCTGTGTTCAAACTGCGTTGAAATGTAGCTTGTAATCAAGTCTCCAACTACTTGCAGTGCTGTTCTAAGATATCCCGGCCGTCTGTGATTGCTTGCTCGGCAAGTCCCCCTGGATCAATGACCTGCTTGGCGTTCGCTGCTCGGCGATGCTGAAACTGTCGCCTACACTCTGCCGTGACAGTTTCGGTATGCTACGCGACCTTCACCGTGCGTCTGGCTTGCGCTACAGAGCTCGATCCTACTTGCTCGACTGACAGAGCTCCACTGAATGTGCTGGCACTGTCTTCACTCTTATCTGCCTGGCGCAGACACGTGGTGTAGTCCCCCACCACAGTGCTCTCGCGTCACGATCATAGTCTCGAACCCACATCATCTCGGCTATTCCGTTATAAAATAACTTAAGGGTTATCTAACTTCCTTACAATTATTTCCACTTATAATGCATGTTATATATCCTCTTATAAGATGTTTAATTACCATATTCCATACATATCTTAATAAAGCTTCACATCTCTATCCATAATTCCATCTTCTTACCGATGTCAGTGCCTCCTTGATCCTAGACCTCCTACGTCATCTTGACATTCTTCTTGACTCGATCGGTGCGCTATCTTTTCCTAACTCTTCCCAAAACCTCAACTACGGCTTAATGTCTGCTGGCGTAGCCGATAGCCTAAACTAGGTATCGGGTACATCTCTCCCGTACATCTCCTTTTTTATCAGGATTGAGAAAAAAAAATACACTCTCAGGCATTCTATATATAATACATGTACACGATAGCTCTACAATTCCCTTACTCAGCATGATGGTATTTCTGACTCTCAATAATGATGATTGACTTCCAATGATTAGCATCTTGATTCCGTGTTATTCTGACGTTTGTTTCTTCCTTCGCCACTCGTGCTTGCTCGATTGACATCTCTCACTGTCTCTTCGGAGTGTGCACTAGGCTGTCTATCTTCTTGCCTCGACCTCTCATGTCCACGATTATCTCGTCTGTCGTTAGTATCGTTTCTTCGGCCATCCTGCCTGTCGTTCCCATTATACTGTTGACCTTGGCTCCAGTTATTTCTGCCCCGATATCTATTGTTATATCGATTCCTGTCTTGATATCTGGAATTCTGGTTATAATTTCTATATCGGCTATCTCTTGCTTCTTGATCGTATGGCCTCTCATATGGTCCTATATATCGATCATTTCCTCGAGCGTTACGGATGTTTCCTCGATTCCCTTCGTTCCGTCGGTTTTCCCAGGAATCTCTTCTGTCCGTTTGAGCTGCATTGTCTACGACTACCGCATTCACTTCTTGCGTGTTTCAATTGTCGTTTCTGGTGTTTCTAGGCGTAACTTGAGCGCTTGTATAGTCCAATCGCCGTAAAATGTCGTCATATTGCTCAAGTGTATTGGCTCCCGACGCTATTAGTGATCGCTGTACCTCAATCGGTAACTGCCTCGCTATAGCTTGCAAAAGCTCTTCTTCTGGCAATGGGGGAATCAGAAACTGTAATTTAGCCAGCTGTGACGTGAAATAGTTGGCATAATGCGTCGGATGTGACGTAGAATAGCGCTTTGAGTACATTTCCGCTCTTACGTTAAGTTGATCCTCGGCACTCCAAAATCTCCTCAAGAAAGCTATGGCAAATTGCTCCATGTTCGCAAAATTGCTTCTGAACGCTCTAAACCAAGTAAGCGCAGACCCATCTAAGGCGCGTTCGACTATCCTTAGCTCTCTTTCTTTGGCTACCCTATGTTCCGCCATGTAGTCTCGAATATCTCGCAGAAATTCGACTGGTGTGACTCCTGTATTTCCCGAAAACTTCCTCGGCTTGTCATCCAGGTTTCTAATAATGGTGACTGGACCTGAGTATCGTTCGCTTGGACCCAACGTACTCCTATTCGAACTTGGATTATCCTGAGGGGTTGAACTGGCCCTTTCGAATGTCACATTCGGTTGCATTTGACGGTCTTCTCCCATGCTCGCTTCTTGATTAGTCATACTGCGGTCTATCGCTGTCTGATTTATCAATGTTTCCCCTGATGTTATATTCTGACTGGTGAAACTGTTAATCATGGATTCCAGTTTAGTTATCCTGTCTTCTGCTAATTTCTTGACCTGAGTCTTCAACTCATCTAACGATGTAACATCCTGCGTTTTATTACTCTCGTCTAAGTCGTTTTGCAACTTGTCAATTTTGCCTTCGCACGTATTCTTTACTAACGCGACTTGTTCCTTTAACAGATCAACATCTGTTCTAAATAGAGTTGAATCTATCTTCATTGCTTCCTTGTTTTCCGTAAACCTCGCTTCTAAGTTTGCCATACCTGCGATTAATTTTTCATCTAGCCCTTCACGTTTCTCTTTTGCTTCGGCATCGACCTCACTATACCGTTCTTCCACAATTGCACCGACTCTATTTTTGAACAAAGGTAAGTTTTCATTAACCTTTTGCTCTATATCGTCGTCTATCTTCCTAATATCTTTCTGCAATTGATTTTCTAATGATTTTAAATTAGAATTGACCTCTCCTAAGACTTCCTCTTTAATGGTCCCAATTACTGTCTTTAAATCTTTAATCTCATTACCTAGATTCGTTTCTAGACCTTTAATTTTAGTCTCGAAAGATACTTCGGTAGACCACTCTTGAATTTTGCCTACATCTGCCACTAAACCATCGATGTCAAATCTCAACTTCGATACATCTGATTTAATGTCTTTCTGTATGGACATAACGTCTGTTCTTAAAGTAAAAATATTTTCTTCTCCTCTACTTTCTAATTCAATAATATTTTTTCTTAATATTTGAACATTTTCCTCTCCTTTCATGTTTACTGCAATTATGTCTAATTGTAAAGTCTTCAGCATTTCATTATTCTTTAAAGTTAAGCAATTCTCTAATCTAGTTAACTTGTTTTCTAATTCAGTGTTAGTTTCTTCACTACGAGCTTGTAATTTCTCTTCCAATAATTTGAAATTATCTTTCAAGTTAGCCTCACTAGCTTTTAAATGATTTTCAGTACTAGTCTGTAATCTAGTCTCCAATGACATCAACTCATCTTTACTATTTGACTGTAATAATTTTAAATTTTCTTCATTATTTGACTGTAGCCTAGTCTCTAATGACTTTAAATTATCTTCACTAGTTGACTGTAATCTTTCTTCTAAGGACTTAAAATTGTCTTCACTATTAATCTGTAATGATTTTAAATTTTCTTCAGTACTTGTTTGTAATGCTTGCACATTTTCTTTACATCTAGCTTCTAATCTAGCTTCTGAATTATTAATTTGTTCTTTAACTTCCGTTTCCATCTTAGAAATAGTTTCTGCAATACCAGACATACCCGTCTGTAACTCTCCTAACACCTTAGCTAAATCTTCTGGCAACATAATTATATTTTCAATATACGTTTTATTTAGAGACGTTAGACAACAACACATCACAATGTCTCAATTCCTGCATTCACTTGGGTATAGGAAAAATGTCTTATAACTAACATGATATAATACTAATACGATTAACATGAACACTGGATTGGGCACAAAAGTAAATTGTCTGACTAAGTTTAATAAATTTTGTAACACACTTAAATGAACTTGAGATCAATCTCTCAGTAATCTAAATCTGATGTGATTCCATAAAATAAACAAAATCGACGCCCCACTAGTTGGATAAAGCCAATTCTCCCTCTCTCTCTGTACCCGTTCGTCCTGGGGATGCGATGAACCATCTGCTATAACATCGCATTCCTGGAGTTCCGGGACAGAGCGGAGTTAAATGAACCTCTAGTCAAATAAGGAATGTGTCGGAAATGCAGCTGAGTTATCGAAAAAGCAGTGGGTATCACGAGACAAAGTATCTCTAGGGTCGTTACGGGCTTAATTTTAATAGAAATAATGCAAATATAAATGGGCGCCATCAACTGAATTCCTAGCAAACCACTTCCTTTCCGGATAAGCCTTACTCAAGACAAGGAAAGAAAAAGGAACATCACATCATCATCAGATCACAACTAAGATAAAAACAAATTTATTTTACTTTGATAGTCAGACAGACATTTTAAATATAACTCCTACCTAAGAGTATGGTCGAATGCCAAGGTTAAATTGTCATTGTCCAAAAATCGAACCATCTCTTTTCTAATCCAAAATTATTTCATCCACATAACAAGAAAAATCTCTAAAGTTCTCTTGGGTTCTCAGGATCACTGTAGCACTATGTCTTTCGTCACTGACATTTGTGAAACCTGAGACCTAATTTCTCTTTAATTTAACATCAATGTGGATTTGAAATAGTTATTAATCTGTCTAAACATACACATATTATAATCACATATATTAAATATCAAGTAATTTATGGTTTGCATGGCATAATTTAAATGTTGAACATGTTAGTCAGATGCTCCTAAACATCGAATAATTAATTTACACTATTTACATTGTCATTAACAATCTCTTGTCTGTGAATTACAGAAAATTCATGGCTCATTGGTCATCGTTATCGTCATCATCAAAATTAAATATTTCTCACATTAATTCTCACTTCAAAATTCTACATATTCCTGTCAGAATCATTAATTCATCACCATTACATCATTTAAATTCTCAACTCAAGTTGCAATTCCTTAAAATTATATCTCAAATAAATTTATTTAATTCCATATAAATTCATTAATCATCAGCTTCTTTAATTAGTTATCACCTTCTAATTCAGTTATTCATCATCATTACAATCGTCTATTAATTTATTTCAATCAGTTTAATTTATCCAATCTTTAATTCATCCATCTATTTAATTCATTGATTTATTCCAAAATTTAATTTATCAAATTATTTAACTTTCAATCTTCTGGTTATTTAGTTTTTCATTATTTCATCTAGTCATTCTGATTTTTATTTCATTAGGTCAGATCGTTAATATGCTTAAATCTCAGATTATTATTTCATTAATTATTATTTTCAGAAAATCTTGTATTATCAACTTTATTTATTTGTTTAATTTCCTAACAAATTGTTTAATAAGGTTTATAGAACGTTGTCTTACAGTTTTATCACTTCCAAGTTATATCTCGTACTTAATTTATCATGCCAAAAAATATTATTGCCTCCACGACATCACGTTGGATCTAACTATCCACAACGACATTACATTTCTTCAATACTTCAAATATCACATTTGAATACAATAATCATTCCACAAAACTCCATAAATATTCAGCACATACAGCATGAATCTCAACAATTACGCTAGACTGGGTACGACGACCTCATGTCTGCTTCAAAATACATTATCAACGTTGCAACTATCACATGGCAACTTCCACAAAATGCCTACCACAAACTCCACTTAACCATGTTGCATGATCTACAAAAAATATATAACTGGCTTCAAATTATCAACGCACACAATCTCCAATAACTGTAATTACTCTGATCACATCTAGACAACTTCTTAAACAATTGGAAAAAAAATATTTTACCTTAGGAATTCAAGATCTGCTTTCAAATAGCATAAATTCTCTTACAATTCTCATAACTCACATCACAGAAAAACACCAGTGTGCTATAATCTCTCATATCAAAATCTGCAATACTGATCTGCCTTATAATAAATTTGACCATTAATGATTCATCTTACAAGATTCAATTACTTTAAATCCTTCTCAAAGGTATCAAACACAATTATAAAAATCATCAAAGCATCAGCTGTAACAGCTGTTAAACTGAAATTACTCTCAAAAGAGTATAGCAACAAAATATTGGATTGGCAAACAAGAATTGCTAAATGCAATCCTGTTGACATTTATCGTTACTTTATTTAACAAAATCTCGACTGATATATGACTAATAGTTCCTTGTTTGATTCACTTACAATCTCGTGTACATTCGGATGATAAAAATGAGTCCCTCAATGGCGAGTAAGATGTGTAACCACCGTACAGTCGTATAAATACGAAAGACCTCGCCCCGTCGACTTGGATGATATTGCCCTGAACGATGGGTAAGATGAGTACCACCATACAATCGTATAAATACGAAAGACCCCATCTCGTAGACTATATGAGTGAATGTACCAGATAGGAATCAACAAGTTTCTAGTTGTCATATAAAAGCGATGTTCATTCACTAAAGTGAATAACTTCTTAATATCTCCAAACAATCCAATGGAAAAAATCCCTACTGATGAATAATACACACTCGCTAGTATGCTATGAACTGACGAAGTAATTTTAGATAATCAATTGCAGATCACGAGTTCGAAATACTCGTTACACAAAAAAAAAAACTATTTATGAAAAATATCCTAGCTGGAAAAATGTCTAAAAGACCAAACATCTGCTTAATAAAGCCAACCAATGGTGAGAATTTCGTATAATGATGCCTGCCATATCATATGGTCATTCCATATTCTAGCAAATTCGAAGTATATAAAGTCAAATCATGTCTATATAATCGTATCACTCCTATTAGAAAAATATACAAGTGTGCCCAGTATTCATGAAAATAATCGTATCAGGTAGTTATGACTCTTACAGTACCTTTCATAATCAGCTGTTATTAAATTTCCAAGATCGTCGATTTTCCCTACATAATGAATTTCTCGAAAGATCGGCGTGAATATCATTCCATCCATGAAATGACGATTGCCTTCGAAATCCCAAGTGAATCAGCTGGTGGACCTCCTCTCGTCAGGAATCGAATCCATCGCTCTGCGGTGCCATCTTGTCTCTATCTGCGTCTACTCTGACATGTTGAACTTCGGATTACCCATAGCGGATATTGTCCAACTCCTCTCGAAAAAGTTCATGGAAACAGCGGACCCCCTACTCCTCTTCTAAGTTACGCCACTGTTCGATTAAATGTTCAGTTTGAGTATTGAAAGATCAATCTCCCACAAATGCTAAGTCTCACTTTCGTAAAATAAAATTTTACATGAGAGTGTCCAAGTTTACAAAACACCCTGTAGTTGTCTGTATTTGGTAATTCATGAAATTGCATAAGAAATAAATTTCACTAATGCACGATCTAATGTTCATCAGAGCCTATGCTAACGACATTCCGCTTGCTTGAAATTGTTAAAGTAACTTTGAATGCGTTATAGAAAAGCATAGTCATAAAGCTATTCATAAAAGCTGTGTTCAAACTGCGTTGAAATGTAGCTTGTAATCAAGTCTCCAACTACTTGCAGTGCTGTTCTAAGATATCCCGGCCGTCTGTGATTGCTTGCTCGGCAAGTCCCCCTGGATCAATGACCTGCTTGGCGTTCGCTGCTCGGCGATGCTGAAACTGTCGCCTACACTCTGCCGTGACAGTTTCGGTATGCTACGCGACCTTCACCGTGCGTCTGGCTTGCGCTACAGAGCTCGATCCTACTTGCTCGACTGACAGAGCTCCACTGAATGTGCTGGCACTGTCTTCACTCTTATCTGCCTGGCGCAGACACGTGGTGTAGTCCCCCACCACAGTGCTCTCGCGTCACGATCATAGTCTCGAACCCACATCATCTCGGCTATTCCGTTATAAAATAACTTAAGGGTTATCTAACTTCCTTACAATTATTTCCACTTATAATGCATGTTATATATCCTCTTATAAGATGTTTAATTACCATATTCCATACATATCTTAATAAAGCTTCACATCTCTATCCATAATTCCATCTTCTTACCGATGTCAGTGCCTCCTTGATCCTAGACCTCCTACGTCATCTTGACATTCTTCTTGACTCGATCGGTGCGCTATCTTTTCCTAACTCTTCCCAAAACCTCAACTACGACTTAATGTCTGCTGACGTAGCCGATAGCCTAAACTAGGTATCGGGTACAAGGTTAGATTTGACTAACGCTCTTAGGTTTGTAATCCATGACTAATTAGTTTTGTATGGTAGACTTTAACCTTAGGGGATTTAGGTTTCACTCTTAGGGATTTAAATCTCTTATGTAAATAGGAAACATAGGCAAGGTACTGTAGGATAGGTCAAGGTTTGAATAAGCTAAACAGATTATCTTAAATATAGCTTAAATTAGCTCGAGCAGGGACTAACTGTCAACCTAATAAGGTAAAACTGAGACGTAAAGGTTAGTTTATTGATAATTCAAATATAATGAGTGTATGCATTTCCTAAGTTTTAGAAATAAGTGAATTACACTCTGACCCCTAGCAGAGCGATATGTTATCTTAAGTAATTCTCAAGTCTAAGCTCTGTAGACTTGCGGAATAAATGGTAAGAGCGTTAAAAATCCATCAGTATACCCTACTTTAGAGGGAAAGTAGAGCCGACAGGCACATGTTATAGATTTATGGTATGATAAAGAACCTTTCACTGTACTTGTATGTGTGTGTATGTGTGTGTGTGTGTGTGTATGTATAAAGCTAAATTATAGGTTAGATTTGACTAACGCTCTTAGGTTTGTAATCCATGACTAATTGGTTTTGTATGGTAGACTTTAACCTTAGGGGATTTAGGTTTCACTCTTAGGGATTTAAATCTCTTATGTAAATAGGAAACATAGGCTAAGTACTGTAGGATAGGTCAAGGTTTGAATAAGCTAAACAGATTATCTTAAATATAGCTTAAATTAGCTCGAGCAGGGACTAACTGTCAACCTAATAAGGTAAAACTGAGACGTAAAGGTTAGTTTATTGATAATTCAAATATGATGAGTGTATGCATTTCCTAAGTTTTAGAAATAAGTGAATTACACTCTGGCCCCTAGCAGAGCGATATGTTATCTTAAGTAATTCTCAAGTCTAAGCTCTGTAGACTTGCAGAATAAATGGTAAGAGCGTTAAAAATCCATCAGTATACCCTACTTTAGAGAGAAAGTAAAGCCGACAGGCACATGTTATAGATTTATGGTATAATAAAGCACCTTTCACTGTACTTGTATGTGTGTGTGTGTGTGTGTGTGTGTAAAGCTAAATTATAGGTTAGATTTGACTAACGCTCTTAGGTTTGTAATCCATGACTAATTAGTTTTGTATGGTAGACTTTAACCTTAGGGGATTTAGGTTTCACTCTTAGGGATTTAAATCTCTTATGAAAATAGGAAACATAGGCTAGGTACTGTAGGATAAGTCAAGGGTTGAATAAGCTAAACAGATTATCTTAAATATAGCTTAAATTAGCTCGAGCAGGGACTAACTGTCAACCTAATAAGGTAAAACTGAGACGTAAAGGTTAGTTTATTGATAATTCAAATATGATGAGTGTATGCATTTCCTAAGTTTTAGAAATAAGTGAATTACACTCTGGCCCCTAGCAGAGCGATATGTTATCTTAAGTAATTCTCAAGTCTAAGCTCTGTAGACTTGCAGAATAAATGGTAAGAGCGTTAAAATCCATCAGTATACCCTACTTTAGAGAGAAAGTAAAGCCGACAGGCACATGTTATAGATTTATGGTATAATAAAGCACCTTTCACTGTACTTGTATGTGTGTGTGTGTGTGTGTGTGTGTGTGTGTGTGTGTGTGTGTGTAAAGCTAAATTATAGGTTAGATTTGACTAACGCTCTTAGGTTTGTAATCCATGACTAATTGGTTTTGTATGGTAGACTTTAACCTTAGGGGATTTAGGTTTCACTCTTAGGGATTTAAATCTCTTATGTAAATAGGAAACATAGGCTAAGTACTGTAGGATAGGTCAAGGTTTGAATAAGCTAAACAGATTATCTTAAATATAGCTTAAATTAGCTCGAGCAGGGACTAACTGTCAACCTAATAAGGTAAAACTGAGACGTAAAGGTTAGTTTATTGATAATTCAAATATGATGAGTGTATGCATTTCCTAAGTTTTAGAAATAAGTGAATTACACTCTGGCCCCTAGCAGAGCGATATGTTATCTTAAGTAATTCTCAAGTCTAAGCTCTGTAGACTTGCAGAATAAATGGTAAGAGCGTTAAAAATCCATCAGTATACCCTACTTTAGAGAGAAAGTAAAGCCGACAGGCACATGTTATAGATTTATGGTATAATAAAGCACCTTTCACTGTACTTGTATGTGTGTGTGTGTGTGTGTGTGTGTGTGTGTGTGTGTGTAAAGCTAAATTATAGGTTAGATTTGACTAACGCTCTTAGGTTTGTAATCCATGACTAATTAGTTTTGTATGGTAGACTTTAACCTTAGGGGATTTAGGTTTCACTCTTAGGGATTTAAATCTCTTATGAAAATAGGAAACATAGGCTAGGTACTGTAGGATAGGTCAAGGGTTGAATAAGCTCAACAGATTATCTTAAATATAGTTTAAATTAGCTCGAGCAGGGACTAACCGTCAACCTTACAAGGTAAAACTGAGACGTAAAGGTTAGTTTATTGATAATTCAAATATGATGAGTGTATGCATTTCCTAAGTTTTAGAAATAAGTGAATTACACTCTGGCCCCTAGCAGAGCGATATGTTATCTTAAGTAATTCTCAAGTCTAAGCTCTGTAGACTTGCAGAATAAATGGTAAGAGCGTTAAAAATCCATCAGTATACCCTACTTTAGAGAGAAAGTAAAGCCGACAGGCACATGTTATAGATTTATGGTATAATAAAGCACCTTTCACTGTACTTGTATGTGTGTGTGTGTGTGTGTGTGTGTGTGTGTGTGTAAAGCTAAATTATAGGTTAGATTTGACTAACGCTCTTAGGTTTGTAATCCATGACTAATTGGTTTTGTATGGTAGACTTTAACCTTAGGGGATTTAGGTTTCACTCTTAGGGATTTAAATCTCTTATGTAAATAGGAAACATAGGCTAAGTACTGTAGGATAGGTCAAGGTTTGAATAAGCTAAACAGATTATCTTAAATATAGCTTAAATTAGCTCGAGCAGGGACTAACTGTCAACCTAATAAGGTAAAACTGAGACGTAAAGGTTAGTTTATTGATAATTCAAATATGATGAGTGTATGCATTTCCTAAGTTTTAGAAATAAGTGAATTACACTCTGGCCCCTAGCAGAGCGATATGTTATCTTAAGTAATTCTCAAGTCTAAGCTCTGTAGACTTGCAGAATAAATGGTAAGAGCGTTAAAAATCCATCAGTATACCCTACTTTAGAGAGAAAGTAAAGCCGACAGGCACATGTTATAGATTTATGGTATAATAAAGCACCTTTCACTGTACTTGTATGTGTGTGTGTGTGTGTGTGTGTGTGTGTGTGTGTGTGTAAAGCTAAATTATAGGTTAGATTTGACTAACGCTCTTAGGTTTGTAATCCATGACTAATTAGTTTTGTATGGTAGACTTTAACCTTAGGGGATTTAGGTTTCACTCTTAGGGATTTAAATCTCTTATGAAAATAGGAAACATAGGCTAGGTACTGTAGGATAGGTCAAGGGTTGAATAAGCTCAACAGATTATCTTAAATATAGTTTAAATTAGCTCGAGCAGGGACTAACCGTCAACCTTACAAGGTAAAACTGAGACGTAAAGGTTAGTTTATTGATAATTCAAATATGATGAGTGTATGCATTTCCTAAGTTTTAGAAATAAGTGAATTACACTCTGGCCCCTAGCAGAGCGATATGTTATCTTAAGTAATTCTCAAGTCTAAGCTCTGTAGACTTGCAGAATAAATGGTAAGAGCGTTAAAAATCCATCAGTATACCCTACTTTAGAGAGAAAGTAAAGCCGACAGGCACATGTTATAGATTTATGGTATAATAAAGCACCTTTCACTGTACTTGTATGTGTGTGTGTGTGTGTGTGTGTGTGTGTGTGTGTAAAGCTAAATTATAGGTTAGATTTGACTAACGCTCTTAGGTTTGTAATCCATGACTAATTGGTTTTGTATGGTAGACTTTAACCTTAGGGGATTTAGGTTTCACTCTTAGGGATTTAAATCTCTTATGTAAATAGGAAACATAGGCTAAGTACTGTAGGATAGGTCAAGGTTTGAATAAGCTAAACAGATTATCTTAAATATAGCTTAAATTAGCTCGAGCAGGGACTAACTGTCAACCTAATAAGGTAAAACTGAGACGTAAAGGTTAGTTTATTGATAATTCAAATATGATGAGTGTATGCATTTCCTAAGTTTTAGAAATAAGTGAATTACACTCTGGCCCCTAGCAGAGCGATATGTTATCTTAAGTAATTCTCAAGTCTAAGCTCTGTAGACTTGCAGAATAAATGGTAAGAGCGTTAAAAATCCATCAGTATACCCTACTTTAGAGAGAAAGTAAAGCCGACAGGCACATGTTATAGATTTATGGTATAATAAAGCACCTTTCACTGTACTTGTATGTGTGTGTGTGTGTGTGTGTGTGTGTGTGTGTGTGTGTGTGTGTGTGTGTGTGTAAAGCTAAATTATAGGTTAGATTTGACTAACGCTCTTAGGTTTGTAATCCATGACTAATTAGTTTTGTATGGTAGACTTTAACCTTAGGGGATTTAGGTTTCACTCTTAGGGATTTAAATCTCTTATGAAAATAGGAAACATAGGCTAGGTACTGTAGGATAGGTCAAGGGTTGAATAAGCTCAACAGATTATCTTAAATATAGTTTAAATTAGCTCGAGCAGGGACTAACCGTCAACCTTACAAGGTAAAACTGAGACGTAAAGGTTAGGTTATTGATAATTCAATTATAATGAGTGTATGCATTTCCTAAGTTTTAGAAATAAGTGAATTACACTTTGACCCCTAGCAGAGAGATAATGTTATCTTAAGTACTGCTCGGGTCAAAGCTCTGTAGACTTGCGGAAATAAAGGGTAGAGGCAGGGTAGGAGCAGGTGAGAATTGATAAAACCTATCAACAGCTCGCTGTGTTACCTACCATTCTTGTCTATTCCAATACTGCTAACATAGGGTATTTTCTGAAACCGGTGTGGCGTTGGGAAATGAGTAAGTGAGTCACCAACGAATGTATTTGCTTTTGTTACTACACACGGGTCAAGATACCTCATTACTCATTACTACCACTACTCATAGTCTGCAATGCACATTCCTCTCAGGTCCACGCAGCTTAGTCCCGAGCAGTAGTCTACATGTCGGCATACAAAGTGAAACACACTATAGCCTCTGACAGAGCATCATGTTATCTAAAGTAAATGCTGACATGCAAGTACTGAATTACAGCTGATAAACTCTCTGCGGTCATTCGTCTGTGAAAATGTTAGTGTAGTTACATTGTTGACTGAGAAAGGAACATAAGAATTATTTAATCACGTGTATTTCAGTGCTTTACAATTTTATTAATATATATATATTGGCAATATGTACATGTTATCAAGCCCATTGACATACAGTGTAATATGTATAGAACCTTATAAACAAGTATGTAGACATACTTATTTTCTATAATTAAGTTAGGTACACTTATCTTATACGTTTTTATTAGTTTTTTTACAACAAAACTGTATAAATTAATATAAAACTTACCTTAAAGCTACTAACAATCGCACTAAGTTTAAACAAAGATACTCCCACAAGCTAATCATTATCTTTAAAGTAGGCTAGTGTCATTTGGTAAACCAATGGGTTATTTCCATTTTATAGTTCGTGAAACATATGTTTACAACAACAATTTATCTAGATAAATAATTATCATCCTTCGTTGAAAGAAAACTAGAACTGATCAAGAGAGGACAACCATTATTTATGAACTGCTATATCAACTGAAATTTAAACAAATGGTATTATTATGTTGAAAAAAGTAAAACTTATCAGTTTACATTACATTGCTTATTAAATTTCATAAAATATAAGTTTAAAACATGGATACTAACACATAAGCTATCCATTATCTTTAAAGTAGGCTAGTGTCATTTGGTAAACCAATGGGTTATTTCCATTTTGTAGTTCGTGAAATATCAGTTTACATTACATTGCTCATCAAATTGCTTAAAATATAAGTTTAAAACTTGGATACTAACACACAAGCTATTCATTATCTTTAAAGTAGGCCAGTGTCATTTGGTAAATCAATGGGTTATTTCCATTTTATAGCTCGTGAAACATATGTTTACAACAACAATATATATATAGATATATAACAGTCATCCTTTGTTGATAGAGAACTAGAACTAATCAAGAGAGGACAACCAATATTTATGAACTGTTATAACAACTGAAATTTAACAAATGGTATTATTATGTTGAAAAAAAAAAGTAAAACTTATCAGTTCACATTACATTGCTCATTAAATTACATAAAATATAAGTTTAAAACATGGATACTAACACACAAGCTATTCATTATCTTTAAAGTAGGCTAGTGTCATTTAGCAAACCAATGGGTTATTTCCATTTATAGTTCGTGAAACATATGTTTACAACAACAATATCTAGATAAATAACTGCCATCCTTTGTTGATAGAGAACTAGAACTAATCAAGAGAGGACAACCGATATTTATGAACTGTTATATCAACTGAAATTTAAACAAAATGGTATTATTATGTTGAAAAAAGTAAAAACTTATCAGTTTATATTACATTACTCATCAAATTGCATAAAACATAAGTTTAAAACATGGATACTAACACAGAAGCTATTCATTATCTTTAATGTAGGCTAGTGTCATTTGGTAAACCAATGGGTTATTTCCATTTTATAGTTCGTGAAACATATGTTTACAACTGCAATATATCTAGATAAATAACCGTCATCCTTTGTTGATAAAGAACTAGAACTAATCAAGAGAGGACAACCGATATTTATGAACTGTTATATCAACTGAAATTGAAACAAATGGTATTATTATGTAGGAAAAAAAGTAAAACTTATCAGTTTACATAACATTGCTCATCAAAATTGCAAAAAATATAAGTCTAAAACACGGATACTAACACACAAGCTATTCATTATCTATAAATATGTTTAAACACTTACGCACTTTCACACGCTATTGCAAAGTCAAATGGTATTATTATTATTATTATTATGTTGAAAAAAGTAAAACTTATCAGTTTACATTACATTTGCTCATTAAATTGCATAAAAATATAAGTTTAAAACATGAATACTAACACACAAGCTATTCATTATCTTTAAATATGTTTAAACACTTACACACTTCCACACGCTATTGCAAAGCTTCCAGTTGTTGATCTGTAGATTAATGTAAAAGATCACTATCATCATCATAGCGGCTATGTATGGACGTAGTTTCATGCTTTTGCTGCAATAGTCTTGTAGATGATTGTGAAACATCATGGCCACCATCATAGTGACTATATATTGACGAAGTTTCACGCTCTTGACAAAATTGTCCTGCAGATGAATGTGAAAATGAAGAATACTGATAACAATCATTGACTCTCACTGAATCACCACGATGACTATAATCCACTAAAAGAGCTAATATTTGGGATAATTTTGCTGGTGGCAACCCGAATATCAGCCATGATGATAATGTTCTGTGATTGTTTATAGAACCCATAGTAAATATAACTTGATGAAAAAGTTGATGACAGTCGTCTTCCATAGTATTGAAAAAATTCGTTAACTCTTCGTTAAAACCATTTAAAGTGCAAAGAAAGCCATAACGCATGGCATCATGCGCTAATTGACTTAAAACAATTAAACATTGACTTAAAACAATTAAACGTTCAACATGTTTAATTGTTTTACAAACTGTCGTCAAACTAAATGTATTCATGTTGAGATACTGTATAAACTGTTCTGATATCGAACGTGAACAGATTATCTATACTCTTTTTAATGCTACATTATGCAATTGTAACAAAATATGAATAATAATCATTAGATTTCAACTTTACACACAAGCGATATTTAACACTTAAACACAACCAAGTTAGCATATTGTAACAAATGCATGCGTTTGAAAAGACATTATTATTTTGCTAATATATAATTTTCTCAGAAACCTGCGTAGTTTCATTCCGGAAATATAGTCTTATCATACAAGTCACAGCAAAATTCATTTTAGATGATTGGTGGGAAATAAGCTATCATAGCTACATAATGCCAAACGGATAAACATTTTTTTTATTGTTAAGGTCTCAGCTTTTCACCTAGAATCAAGTGACGTGTGAAGTATAAAGATATGAAAGTTACATGTGTTTAAGAATACGTCATCATTTTGCTAATATAAGTTTTTCTCAGAAACCTGTGCAGTTCATTCCGGAAATATAGTCTTCTCATACAAGTCTCAGCAAAATTCATTTAAATGACTGGTAGGAAATAGCTAACATAGCTGTGCAGTGTCAAACGGATGCAAAAAAAACATCGTAGCTAAGGTCTCAGCTTTTCACCTGGAATCAAGTGACGTGAGAAGTATAAAGATATGAAAGTTACATGTGTTTAAGAATACGTCATCATTTTGCTAATATAAGTTTTTCTCAGAAACCTGTGCAGTTCATTCCGGAAATATAGTTTTCTCATACAAGTTTCAGCAAAATTCATTTAAATGACTAGTGGTAGAGCCTACTCACCTCTTCATTAAAAGGCTCTAAAACACCCTATCATTCCTCTTTATTTGTTACTCTATTTACCCTTTAAATCCTTATCATTTTCAAACTCAAATCCCTTAAGGTTAAATTTACCATGCTAAGCAATTAGCTATGGGTCGCACTCTACAGTCTTATCCAATATCATGACCCTTTAAACCCATGCACATAATGTTTCAGGAAAAATACTTCCGCTTAGCTACCCTGACTGCTTTTCCATACCATGCTAAATATTTATCTCTACATAGCTAGCGCACATTACATTTGAGGTAATTTGTTTAACTTATTCTCTTTCTATTGAAATGCTTTTTTGTTTTTGTTGATTCTTTCACACTACTCAACTACCTATAACAACATGTAATATGATTGTTATTGTTTTAAATGATATAGCAAACTCGCTACCTGTATGCCCATAGGGTTTGTTTACGTATAGCATTTTGAGAGAGCAGAAAAACTTTATACCTTTTTTAAACTTAACTATAATGTATGACACTCCTTTAAGGTGTATTTATCATTCAGGTTTGCAAAGCTTGTTAATACACCTGCAATACGAGTTTATGTATATCATTTATAGTTAAATTACAAGTGTTTTATAATTCTAAGCTTGTTGTGCGTAGTGGTCATTTTGCGTAAGATAATCTGCTTTGCTAATCTCTACCATTCTTTTCTAACCATTTTTGCTCACCAATTAAAAATACTCCCTGCTCAGTCACCTGTGAAATAAATAAATGAAATAATAAATACATAAATAATACTACCCTCACCGCCCCCCCCCCCCCCCCCCGTTAACCACTACTAGCTTTTAGTTGACCAACTAAAGATACTTTTACTCTACTTTTTTGTGTGAGTGTTACGCGTTCACACATAGTAAGCATTTGTCAAAGGTTGCAGGAAGTGTAACGGAACACTGCAATATATGGTGTATTATCAAGCAAGGTCAGAGGACACCTGCTTCACGTGACGTCATATACTGTAGGAGTTGGCTTTTTTTAAATCTTACATTGCAGGCTTGTCTCATCCTCCATAAAAAAAAGAACTTCATGGGATAGTTGCATGTATCCCATGTACTTGGGTGTATGCATTAGCCATTACTCTAAAACACATTCACCCACCGAGTTTTACCCTTAGGCCCTTTGGCATGATCTCAATTAGGTTTTGGTTAGGTAGATTAGACTAGAATAGCTTAACTAGGATAGACTAGTTGTGCACTGCCGCCATTTTGATAAGAGGAGAATAGCTTAACTAGGATAGGTTAGGTTAAGCTATGTTTATCATGTGGAACAACGTTTAATTTCATATTAACATTCAACTTTCTAAATGTCGCACTAGGAAAGCTACATTTACTAAAAGACTTACTCTTTCACCCCTAGTAGGGGTAGGTTTTATTTAGGGTTAAAATAAGTTGTCTAGAGGAAAGGGAGTGTCCATCCAAGTAATTTAACACCTCGTTCAAGTCTCGAGCCTTATTGGATCATAAGCTAAGTTAAGTTAAGCTACGGCTGCCATTTTAGAGGTGACACTTTCCTTTCATATCGTTATCCCATTATAGTAGTGGGGGATTAGCGAACAACTTCAATTCAACACACACAAATGTAGTTAGGCCCTTTGGCATAATTTAAATAAATTCATGGGCTAGTCCGTAGGAACCAGGCCAAAGGGACCCGTCCAAAGGGGTCAGTCCAAAGGGACAAGGACTCGTCCACAAGGACCTGTCCAAAAGGACTCGTCCACAATGACCTGTCAACAATGATCTGTCCACAAGGACTTGTCCACAAGGACTCGTCCACAAGGACCTGTCAACAATAACCCATCAACAGGGGCCCGACAGCAGGGGGCTCGTCAACAATAACAGGGGCTCTCACCTCAAGGCCTAACATGCCCCTCTTTGATTATTGGTTTGCAGAACAACGTTACATTCCATATCGGCATTCAAACTCTCACATGTTGCAATTGGAAAGAGAGATTCTCTAAAAAAATTCAATTTCACCCTCTAGTAGGGGTAGATTTTATTATGGGGTGGAAATATGTTGTCCAATGGAAAGGGGGTGTTCGCCTGAGTAATTTGACACCTCGTACAAGTCTCTAGCCTGATTGGTTCGCGAGATATTGCCATTTTAGTATTCCAGCGGTGGCGGTGGCGGTGGCATTAGAACCGATCAAACACACTACTAGCATTAATCTTTAACACTTCACTTCTCGCGATCTTATCACACAAAACCAAATCATTCTTGCTAATAAGAATCAGACCAAGTCAACAGATACTTCTCTTTTCCACAAAAACATTATCTAAGTCCAAGACCGAACACAATAATCATCTAACCTCTTCCCTCATACATTTCTACAATCTCCATAGATACTCTTCAAGATACTCACTACTAATCAGATCTCTAACAAAATGTTTACAGCATGGAATCTAAAATAATAATCAAAGATGTATAAAAAACAAAGCAGCATCAAAAACAAGTAGTTCCGTGATCCAATGTTTAACTGCATACAGCCTATTTTCATATATCCTACTCATGTTAACTGCCACTATCTGCGTACAAAATTTCAGTTTGATTGCTGTATTAGATTCGTAGATATTGAGAACCGACTAAATATTTCATATGGTCGCCATGTTGGATTTTATATATATAGGTCCTAGAGTTATGTTTTGTTACATGAAGATTATTGTGTACGTGCAGCATTCAAACTTCAATCGCATGATTAGGACACAAGAAGTAACAAGGAGATTTTAAAATTTTCCACAGCTGCCATATTATGGTTATGGAAACAATTGAAATAAATTAGATGCCAGTAGATTAACATTCGTATAAGGATTTACTGTACCAAGTTTCACTGTACTCGGATGGTGAAATTCCGAGAAACGTCCATGTGAATATTTATAATTCGCGTCGCCGCCATGTTGGATTTGTGATCACCAGGTTATTTAAAGTCCTATAGGTGAACTTAAGTACATAGCCCCATGAACATAAAAAACATTCAGTTTGATTGCTATAATAGATTCGTAGATATTCAGAGCCGTCTAAATATTTCGGATGGTTGCCATGTTGGATTGTTAAATGTATAGGCCATAGAGTCATGTACCATTAAAGGAAAATTATTGCGTAGGTTCATTATTCAAACTTTCATTTCGATCGCATGATTACGACACAAGAAATAAAAACTTAATTTTAAAATTCGCTCAGCTGCCATCTTGAGGTTATGTAAACAATTGAACTAAATTGGATACCAGTGTATTACAATGTGTATAAATATTTCCTGTACCAGATTTCATTGCTTTTGGAACATTAAATCGCGAGAAATATTGTGACCGTTTAGTTGATGTCAACAACCACGATGACTCAACTAACGACACATAAATCGAATAAAAAGTACCGTGAGGATCAGGTGACCTTCCAAAAAGGCTAAAGCGGCACGAGAGTCCGTAGTCCACGGGGATCGTGGTACATGGTGACGATGGTCATAGACCGCCTAAGGAAAGGTTCACCTTAAAACTAGACTGAGAAAATAAACATCCAGACTCATGTAAAACACCGTGAAAATTTATTAAAATTCACGAGCCCCTAGCCTAGTTCGGAGGGTTATAATCGGCTAGTCCGCAAATTAATAAATAAACTAAATAAACAATGATAAAGCAACAACAGCAACGCTAGGAATATGGCACGACGCAAGTCCCTAGTTCAAGTTACAAGATCCAGCTAATATCTGAATTTACATTTAACAGGGTAGCAAAACAAATCTAGGTTAGGATGGTACCATTTCGACATTTAAATTTAACATTAATTCAACTAGCTAAGTCCTATCAATTAACAAAATTTACGGCGATGACGTCCGTAAAAGAAACAATTACATCCAAAAGCTAAGTGTACAGCCATGAAAAACAAACAATTTAATTATGCTTAATAACTATGTGCTAACAGCACACAATAAAGTAACATGTAGGGTTTAATACACTTGACATCATAAATTAATAACGAAATAGACACAGTAGTTTTATTAAAAATTCCTGCCTACAACTTGGTTTACTCTTTGTAAACCATAGTCATCTAATGTGTATAGTTACGGTGACGAATGCGCAGTTGAAACCACGTCTGACATCGCATGGCCTGAGCTCCACAAGCTACGAACTCTAGGTTCGCACATGCTTCAGGTCGCTACAAAAATGTCAACTGTCCTAGTCATTTCCTCACAAGGAAATTATCTTCAACTGCACGGCTATGTCAACAGTTCCAGAATGCAAAGAACAAAGTTAGATAGAAAGAATCGTTAGTTAGGCTTGTTTTACAACAATTATGCATTTTATTATTAGAATGTCGGTTTATAGGTTTATCGTAGGTTTATGGCGAATAACATTGACAATAGACTGGGCACGGAGTGTCTCCAACTGAGATCATTCTCAACCAAAACACCTCGACTCAACAGTCGGAATATAATCAATGAGTATAACAACTCGGACACACAATAACACGGGTTACCAGCGGCGCTAAGCTCGCGTTCAATAACTCTGGGATAGGCCTGTACAACAGTTACCTTCCAGTAACATCTGGTCAACGGGATCATCCCCGGACAAAGCATACAATAACATCCTGCTATAACAGGGTAGACTTCACCATCATATAGAAAACCTTACATAACTGTACCTGTCATACGACAATACACGCAACAGAGCGTTAAACTAACAAAAACCGATCCATAAAACAAGTGATCAAATACAAGAGTGGAAACTGATTTCCATAAGCAAAATAGCAATGAAAGGAAAAGCGAATACAAATTGTACTCTGTCCTCGTCTATAGTAGTTTTGTCTCACAATGAAGCAGGCGTGCTCTAGGTCACTGGGTTACATAACCAGTTTATTCAAGGCCGGCGATTTAATCAATACAAAACCTGCACTTGGCCGGTTCATAAAAAAAACTTACCATAGGTTACGGATCTCTACAGAGTCCGTGTATCAAACGCACGCTATAAATCTGAGTATATTAATACACTTCCGTCTTTCTACCAAAGACGTCTAAATGAAAGTAAACTTACAATAACTGAAGCTCTTTGCTTTAAAAATGCAACTCAGTAGTTGCTAGAACATCAAATAAAAACGTGTCTCACACGACACAAGAAAAATATGATAAATGTGGCACAGATTCACACACTAGATCTGCTTAATGATACGTTGGGAACCGCGTTCGATGCTAGGCAACGAAACATTCCTTCTAGTTGTTAGGTTCAAACATGACCAAGAATAGCTTCTGAGCTTATTCAAAATGAAATATAATGCATTTACAAACTGGTAGTTACTGTCGACTACCTAAATGATACGACCGTTCTAACGACAGTCAGGGGTGTAACAAAGGATGGCTGCGAAGAATGCAGTCAATTAATAACCAAGGCATCTGATTGCCATAACTACAGTCAGCAAAGACTTGAAAATTACCCCAAGTAGGGTTGAACAAAATAGCCTCAAAATGACTACGATCAGGTTCAGCAAAAAGGTAGGCATTGACGTTCCACGATGTTCACCAAGCTGCACCAGGGCTGACCAAAATGTCTGACCCCAAGGGTGTCTCACTCTAAACTGAAATAAATGACATCCAACTAATCTAGTTACATCCCTACCTAGAAAAATGGCTGACACTGAGTGTGGTTGATTCACAAACTACATTAAAACTACTATACCACCAGAAACTAGAACAAAGAAGGGGTGTGACAAAAACTCACGAAATGGAGGAGCTCTCACTCAGCTCTCTATTCCACAACAAGGGTTGTACATAAACCTCTCTGGCTCTCTGGATCGGTATCCTCCGCATCAGGATTCCCATCTGGACTCCCCCAAAGACCAGGGTTCGATTTGTCCCTGTCGACATCTTCGTGGATATGCCTGGAAATGGCATTTTGGCTCCTTCCCTCTCGTTCATCGTTCTGGAAGTTCCACCATCATGCTGGTTCCTGTAGAAACGTCACCCCCCCATACTGGGATGGTATTAGCCCATGGTGACTGCTTCAACCATGGTGAAGAAAAGTCCAATCACGTGGGTAGCGAAATAAGTTGCGTGATTATTCATCCTCTCACTTCCAAAATTATAATGTCCGTCGTGACTATTATAGGCTTCAATTATAAAATACGACACAGCCTTAATCTTGCAGATGTGGATTAGCATGTGAGCTAATACTATTTTATAATGCTGCACGTGCTAGTGACGCTACTTTTGTATCACGCAGCATCCGTGAATTATACGACGTTTCAAAGATGAAATTTCCACTTTGGCAATTTAAATATCCCATACAATTATAATCACACTTATTCAGGATAATTGTAACACTATTACCTGTATATTTCCACTAGGCATCTGCCCTCCACATACGCGTGGGTAATATGTGATGTCACAGCAATGTTGTGCAATACACTATACTTGCCAATAATTATTTCCCAAGCTTCTTATTTAATTCACTGGACTTCATCGACAGTGAATATTAGTATTTGCTTGCTCGATGGCACCTTATAATCACTTTTAACGCTAAACAGCGGATATTCTTCTACGTCTCGTAGGACAAATGTAATTCCACGCCTACACAAGGCGGATTCTCAAGACGCAGTGCCCCGGTACCGGGTGTCTCTAGAAAGTAGGTCGTCAAAACGAAAACGTTGAGCGACTACTTACGTTCCTTTTTGCGTATCTGCAAGGGTATTACCTTACCTAAAGTAAAAATAAACATTCTCCAAAATGTTTTAATAATGCAGCATGACGAAATGGAATATTCTGAGTCTCGTAGGAAAGATAAAAATAATTAATAAGACCTCAGATAATAATTAGCAGTTTACACCAAAGTCAAAAGTGCGATTCACCGCTACTTCAAAGTATCGCGTGATCTCTCAGCTTCACGTGGCTTCCTGGGTGTGTTCAAAAGTACAACATCCCCTCATAAATGCTCTGTCATAAAAAAATATCACATGAACCATAGCTCAGCGGGTTCATCTGCCTCTCTGTCGTTTCAAATAAAATGTTGGGATAACATTTTTATTTGCTTTGAAATTCATTCAAGAGTGATATTTTCTTAGATTGGCTGCATTAAAGGTTCCAATGCGTTCTCCTGTCCTAATGTCTTCTATCACATAACTTCCATTGTTTAAAGGCTGTCGGATACGACTAGGGCCATAATACAAGGATAGAAATTTCCCATATATGCGGTCTATAGGACTAGAAATTCCGGGTCTCCTTATAAGGATAAGGTCTCCTTCTACTAGTGGTTCTCTAAACCTCTGGCGTCTAGTTCTTCTCAAGCGCTTGGCAGCTTGTCTGTCCATAGTCTCTCTTGCAGCTAAAAGTCTGCTGGCATGTGATGGTTGTAAACAAGGTGGATTTACAATCACACGATCCCATATTCTCAGCGGCATCTGGTTCAAATGCAAGACCATAGGTATTTGACCAGTGCTTTCATGTACTGTTGAATTAATACATTTTGCCATAATAACAAGGACTTCAGTCCATCGCCAGTGTTCTTCTTGACAATATAATCGACAGAATTTTGCGATAATAGACATCACGCATTCTGCTGGGTTGCTCTCTGGATGTCGAATAGATGATAAAACATGACCTATTTCAAGCTCATTCATGGCATTGGCAAATTCTGCTGAGGTGTACTGTGATCCGTGATCAGTCAACAAGAATTGTGGCTTTCCTGCCTCCGGTATCACTTGACGTCTAATCCTCTGAATAATCTGATGTGCAGTAGCTTTTTGAATCGGATGAAGCATCGTATATTTCGTGAACACATCCACCGTTACAACAATGTATCGATTCCCACGACGAGCCTTAGGTATTGGGCCATACAGGTCCTGTGCATACAACTCTCTAGGTTGAGTTGGTAGTATTGGTCTAGGTTGTTCCTTCAGCAAGTGTGACGTGTATTTGTTCCGCTGGCATGCGTCGCAAGCACGTAAACACTGTCTAACGGTGGCTCCTAACCCTTTCCATGTGAAAGACTCCTTGATAGTTGCAATGGTTTTGTCTGTTCCACCATGTCCAATGGATAAATGTACCATAAGAATAACAGATTCTTGGTATCTCCTAGGAATAACTGCACGCAGTTGAGTGTGGTCCTCGTCTACAAACTTGTATAAGACACGATGATAAATCAAATAATCATCTGCATCAGCAGCAATCCTTGCATAATGATCATCCTGTGGATCCATTCTTCGTTCTAGGAAACGGATAATATGTCTGAGTTCCTCCTCACGTCGCTGTCCTTCAGGTAAATGACGAAATCGGCGAAGGTGTTCCTCGCATTCTCCCTCGATGTCTATGGCATTAACAGTAGCTTCAGGATTCCGGCTGAGGATGTCGGCCAACACATTCTCTCTGCCTGGTCGATAAACTATTTCCAAATCGAACTGTTGGAGAAACAGCGTCCAACGTGTGATCCTGTCGCTTGCCAGTCTTGTTCTCAAGATGAAGGTCAACGCATGATGATCGGTTCTCACAATAATCCTCTGACCTAACAGAAGTTTCTGCCAGTATTCAAGTGCGTAAACAATTGCAAGTGCTTCTATCTCGGTCGTGAAGTAGTGAGATTCATGTGCTCTTAAACGTCGGCTTAAGAAAGCGATGTAATGACGCTTCTTCTCATCATCTTCCTGCAGTAAAATGGCTCCTATACCAATGGCAGATGCATCAGTTTCTAGAATAAAGTTCCGAGAGTAATCTGGATATTCTAACTGAATTGAGTCCACAAGCATCTGTTTAGCTCTCCTGAAAGCTATCTCGCATTCATCATTCCAGTTCCACCTGCAGTTCTTTTTCAATAATCCTTGCAGTGGTGCAACAGTTTCGGAATACTTCTCACAATGATCAGCAAAGAATTGGAGAATTCCTAAGAATTGTCTCACGTGTTTCACACGGGTTGGTGTTGGAAATGCAGCAACAGTTCTAATCTTTGCCGGATTCGGTCTATATCCTTCTCCATTGATTATGTGTCCTACGAATTTCACTTCTTCCTGAAAAAATCGACACTTGTCAAACTTGACCTTAAAATTTGCCTGTCGGAGATTCTCAAAAACAAGGCGCAATGTCTTTAAATGCTCTTCTTCTGTTCCCGAAGCTATGATTATGTCATCCACATAACATATTACTTTCTGCTTCACTTCATGAGTCAGCTTGGCATCAAGTGCTCTGATTAATGCGGCTCCGGCATTTTTCAATCCAAATGGTAGTTTTTGGAATACATAAGTAGTCTGATCAAACAAGAATCCAGTATATTTCTGTGTATGCTCAGATAATCTGATATGGTAATAAGACTGAACCAAGTCTAATGATGAAAATATCCTTTTTCCTTTGAACTTCCTGAGAATGTCCCTAATCTTGGGCGGTCTGTCGTGCTCAGGAGCTAGGCGTTCATTCAAGGCTCTGGCATCAAGACAAAGTCTCAAGCTTCCATCTACCTTAACCACAGGTATTATGGGATTCAAGAAAGGAGTCGGTGATTTCTTGATTGTACCTGCTGCTTCCATCTCATGGATCTTCTTAGCAGCTTCTTCGAGATGTTTCTCGGCAATCGGATAGATCCTTTTCTGGAATGGGGAATCGTCCAGTAATACAAGATCATACTCGTAGTCTAATATCTCACCAGGTGTGGTGTCGAATATATCTCGGTATTCGTTCAGTATTGCCTCAAGATCCTCATGTGTGGGTGCTGATAACGATTCTGCCTCTTCGTCGGCATCTAGTGTCGCCTCAATTTCCTTGCCCTTTAATGCTTCGACTACGTCTACTTCGGATAGGAATTCCGGTTCTTCTTCAATTAGGCTCATCTGAATGGGTTCGTTCGGCTTAAACTCTACCGTATTCCGTCCCATGTCAATGATTCCATCATATTTTCTAATGAAGTCTGCGCCTAAAATGGCATCATGATGCAGGCCCTTCATTACGAGAAATTCGTGCAAGTACACGTGGCTCGAAATCTTCACAGTACACAAAATCTGGATTTTGCACGTTACAACGCGGTCAGGTATGACACCTCTGACTCTTATAGCTGAAATGGGCAACTCCGTCACCTCAGAGTTTGCTCTAAGTCTGGCATGGCAATCGGCGGAAATTACACTAATCATCGCCCCAGTATCGATGAGTATGGCTACACTGACTTCATTCAAGGTGGCTACAATCTTGGGTAGACGTGTTAATTCATAATTGTGGTTCGTCGTTCGTCGTTCGTCCAACAAGTCTTCTTGGATTGGCTCCCAGAGTAATATAGAGGCAGTTACTCGGTGCTCAACCAAACAAGAATCTATTGATTTTTCGGAGTTTTTTTTCTGTCATGGCGAGAAGTACTGGGCTGGTTCTGCTCCGTCTCCTGCGCCGAATGTCTATTTTCCCTCGAAGTAGGGTTCCGTTCTCCCTCTTCTTGGATCTGCAATTCTCTCAATTGTTGGAGGTACTCACGGCTCTCCCGCGCTCTTCCTTTCCAATCCCTGTCTGGCTGGTATCTAGGGTCTCGATTTCTGTCGTAACCCCCACTATATCGATAGTCTCTACGGATACGTCCGTGTTGCTGATTTCTTCCTTCATTCCCTCGGCGGTTGTTTTCATGACGTCGGTTGTCGTCCGTCCTTCGGTCGAATCGCCGGTCCCAATGACTTCGCCGGTCATCATGTTGATTTCGAGTATACGGAGTGTTGTTCCATTCTCTCCTGTTATAACTGTAATTGTTATCACGTCGCCCAGAATCCTCTGTGGTTTGTGTTTGTTGTGGCGTCTGGCTCACTTTATCAACAGTCGTCAGATTCATATGTCTATCCTCGCGCCTATCAGCCTTCTGCTGACGGTGTGTAGGAAACTGTTCTGTGTTAGCGTCCAACCTTCGCAGTATCTGGTCACACTGCTGGAAAGTGGATGCCCCTGCAGCGATTAACACACGTTGTACATCCGCAGGGTACTGTCAAACAATTGTGTTCACCAAATCTTGTTCGGACAATGGAGGCTGAAGACAACGGAGCTTCGCGAGCTGTATTGCGAAGTAATTCGCATAACGAGTAGGTGTATTGGAACTGTACCTTCGAGTGTACATCTCAGCTCGGATGCTCTGCTGGATGTCGCTCGACCAATATGTTCTTAATAACGCTTCCTTAAAGTCTTGGTAGCCTGTGAATGAGTATCGGAATGCTCTGAACCAGGTACCGGCTTGTCCCTCAAGCAGTCGCTCTATAACTCTTAGTTCCCTCTCTGGAGTTACCATAGTATCACGTAAGTAGCTTTCGACATTTGCTAGGAATTCCACTGGAGTAACACCGCTCCCAGTTCCCGAGAAGCGAGCTGGTTGCTCCTCTCTTGAACGAATTATGGTGACATTTCCCTGCGTATTCGCGGGTCTGAAAGTATTTTGCATGTAACTCTGCGTAGGAGTGTTAGTCTCATGACTAATTCGATTAGATGCTGGTTGAAACGGGTGAGCGTTAAAGTTCAAGGTCTGACCTTGCGCTAAATTAGTGAATTGTGACGGTTGCGGTTCCATAGGCGCGCTGGGTTGGAAATGGGTAGGCATCATTCCTCCTGATTGAGGTATAGGCGTGTCCTGAGATTCTCCCATCTGTGGGTGTACGTATCTCTCTCTTGGAGTCGTCTCGAGTCCGTCCAGGCGTCTTTCTATTACTTCAAGACCTGGGATGGTTCTGGCTGCGACTTTGTTGCCTAAGTCGTTCAATTGCAGCTCGATCCTGTCAACCTTTCCCTTGAGGTTTGTGTCTACCTCGCGTATGGCCGTCCTAAGGTTATAACTGAGGTCTAACCTCTCGGTCACCGCGACTTCCTCAAATCTCTTTTGTAAGGAATCGATATCTCCTTCAACTCTGGACATATTTTCTTGGATTTTACCCACATCGTCTCTAACCTCGGCTACCTTAGCCTTGACGGTAGCTTCGTGTTCGTTGAGGTCACCTCTCAATAACATGAGGTCAATTTTGTGTTCCTCATGATGAACATCAACTGTCTCACGTAGACTGGCTACGGTTTCCGTCAATTCAGAAATGTTTCTCCTGTTGGTGTTAAGTTCCTCTTTAATCTCCATCATGCCATCAACGATAGTCTTCACGTTGTTATTAACGGCATTGGCAGCTCCTCTCATCAAGATTAAACCAACGTTCATGGTTGCCATGTCCTTCTTCACATTTCCGATAAATCCCTCGACGTGATCTAGTCGAGTCCCGAATTCTTCCCTGGTATGTTCCAGATCCGCTCTCATGTCTATCTGGACTTTATTCAAGGTTGTCTGAATTTGAGCTGTGTGCTCCTCCAATCGGTTTTTCACCTCCTCCCTAGCTCTATTCATCTGGTCGGTTAAGCAATCTACGCGCTGGTTAGCCTCCTGATGGTGTCGTATGACATCAACCCTAACAGCTGCTAAACCTGTCGTCAGATCATTTCTCGCTTCGATCCTATATGTGTCCATGTCTGCCCTGACTTGAGTTAAATCAGCCCTAACATTATTTACAGAGTGAGTGTTAATCTCTAAGTCCTGTCTTACATTGTTCATAGACTGAGTGTTAATCTCTAAGTCCTGTCTTACATTGTTGACTGCCTGTCTAACCTGGTCCACATGACCACTGACATTGTTGACTTCCTGTCTAACCTGGTCCACATGACCACTGACATTGTTGACTTCCTGTCTAACCTGGTCCACATGACCACTGACAGTATTTACAGCCTGAGTATTCTGACCTAAGTCAGCAGTAATCTGTTGAAGATTGGCATTCACACCTGCCATCATCTCTCCAAACACACGACGAATAGTTTCCTCATCCATAGATAAGAAATATATGAGAAAGTGAGGGATCAATTTCTACTGGAACTTACAGCTATGATTAGTTACTTGGTGGTATAAAGCTTGCTTCATTTATATAAATATCACGAGTACAGCTGGAGTATGCAAACTAAGTGCTTCTACATTTACAAAGACAACGGTGAGCAAAGCAACGTATTACATTTACTTAGGATGAGGCATCATCAAAGAAAATCCTATCCTTCATTTATCCAACACTAAAGCCTCACCCCATGGACTTCTATCAAACATGAATGCCATGCGGTCAATTGATCTGCAGTACGACTTTCTAAGTTCGTCCCAGTCCTGTCAATTTACCATTAATCAACATTAGGATCCTCAAAAAAAATAACATGGTACTGAGGGTCACCACGTTAACGTCGGCACATGAGTTGGGCGCCATTTTATGTGACCGTTTAGTTGATGTCAACAACCACGATGACTCAACTAACGACACATAAATCGAATAAAAAGTACCGTGAGGATCAGGTGACCTTCCAAAAAGGCTAAAGCGGCACGAGAGTCCGTAGTCCACGGGGATCGTGGTACATGGTGACGATGGTCATAGACCGCCTAAGGAAAGGTTCACCTTAAAAACTAGACTGAGAAAATAAACATCCAGACTCATGTAAAACACCGTGAAAATTTATTAAAATTCACGAGCCCATAGCCTAGTTCGGAGGGTTATAATCGGCTAGTCCGCAAATTAATAAATAAACTAAGATAAAGAACAGGTCCCCTACCTGAGAAGTTACTGAAAACCCTCGCGAAAGATCTAACTCACAATGATAAAGCAACAACAGCAACGCTAGGAATATGGCACGACGCAAGTCCCTAGTTCAAGTTACAAGATCCAGCTAATATCTGAATTTACATTTAACAGGGTAGCAAAACAAATCTAGGTTAGGATGGTACCATTTCGACATTTAAATTTAACATTAATTCAACTAGCTAAGTCCTATCAATTAACAAAATTTACGGCGATGACGTCCGTAAAAAAACAATTACATCCAAAAGCTAAGTGTACAGCCATGAAAAACAAACAATTTAATTATGCTTAATAACTATGTGCTAACAGCACACAATAAAGTAACATGTAGGGTTTAATACACTTGACATCATAAATTAATAACGAAATAGACACAGTAGTTTTATTAAAAATTCCTGCCTACACCTTGGTTTACTCTTTGTAAACCATAGTCATCTAATGTGTATAGTTACGGTGACGAATGCGCAGTTGAGACCACGTCTGACATCGCATGGCCTGAGCTCCACAAGCTACGAACTCTAGGTTCGCACATGCTTCAGGTCGCTACAAAAATGTCAACTGTCCTAGTCATTTCCACACAAGGAAATTATCTTCAACTGCACGGCTATGTCAACAGTTCCGGAATGCAAAGAACAAAGTTAGATAGAAAGAATCGTTAGTTAGGCTTGTTTTACAACAATTATGCATTTTATTATTAGAATGTCGGTTTATAGGTTTATCGTAGGTTTATGGCGAATAACATTGACAATAGCCTGGGCACGGAGTGTCTCCAACTGAGATCATTCTCCACCAAAACACCTCGACTCAACAGTCGGAATATAATCAACGAGTATAACAACTCGGACACACAATAACACGGGTTACCAGCGGCGCTAAGCTCGCGTTCAATAACTCTGGGATAGGCCTGTACAACAGTTACCTTCCAGTAACATCTGGTCAACGGGATCATCCCCGGACAAAGCATACAATAACATCCTGCTATAACAGGGTAGACTTCACCATCCTATAGAAAACCTTACATAACTGTACCTGTCATACGACAATACACGCAACAGAGCGTTAAACTAACAAAAACCGATCCATAAAACAAGTGATCAAATACAAGAGTGGAAACTGATTTCCATAAGCAAAATAGCAATGAAAGGAAAAGCGAATACAAATTGTACTCTGTCCTCGTCTATAGTAGTTTTGTCTCACAATGAAGCAGGCGTGCTCTAGGTCACTGGGTTACATAACCAGTTTATTCAAGGCCGGCGATTTAATCAATACAAAACCTGCACTTGGCCGGTTCATAAAAAAAACTTACCATAGGTTACGGATCTCTACAGAGTCCGTGTATCAAACGCACGCTATAAATCTGAGTATATTAATACACTTCCGTCTTTCTACCAAAGACGTCTAAATGAAAGTAAACTTACAATAACTGAAGCTCTTTGCTTTAAAAATGCAACTCAGTAGTTGCTAGAACATCAAATAAAAACGTGTCTCACACGACACAAGAAAAATATGATAAATGTGGCACAGATTCACACACTAGATCTGCTTAATGATACGTTGGGAACCGCGTTCGATGCTAGGCAACGAAACATTCCTTCTAGTTGTTAGGTTCAAACATGACCAAGAATAGCTTCTGAGCTTATTCAAAATGAAATATAATGCATTTACAAACTGGTAGTTACTGTCGACTACCTAAATGATACGACCGTTCTAACGACAGTCAGGGGTGTAACAAAGGATGGCTGCGAAGAATGCAGTCAATTAATAACCAAGGCATCTGATTGCCATAACTACAGTCAGCAAAGACTTGAAAATTACCCCAAGTAGGGTTGAACAAAATAGCCTCAAAATGACTACGATCAGGTTCAGCAAAAAGGTAGGCATTGACGTTCCACGACGTTCACCAAGCTGCACCAGGGCTGACCAAAATGTCTGACCCCAAGGGTGTCTCACTCTAAACTGAAATAAACGACATCTAACTAATCTAGTTACATCCCTACCTAGAAAAATGGCTGACACTGAGTGTGGTTGATTCACAAACTACATTAAAACTACTATACCACCAGAAACTAGAACAAAGAAGGGGTGTGACAAAAACTCACGAAATGGAGGAACTCTCACTCAGCTCTCTATTCCACAACAAGGGTTGTACATAAACCTCTCTGGCTCTCTGGATCGGTATCCTCCTCATCAGGATTCCCATCTGGACTCCCCCAAAGACCAGGGTTCGATTTGTCCCTGTCGACATCTTCGTGGATATGCCTGGAAATGGCATTTTGGCTCCTTCCCTCTCGTTCATCGTTCTGGAAGTTCCACCATCATGCTGGTTCCTGTAGAAACGTCACCCCCCCATACTGGGATGGTATTAGCCCATGGTGACTGCTTCAACCATGGTGAAGAAAAGTCCAATCACGTGGGTAGCGAAATAAGTTGCGTGATTATTCATCCTCTCACTTCCAAAATTATAATGTCCGTCGTGACTATTATAGGCTTCAATTATAAAATACGACACAGCCTTAATCTTGCAGATGTGGATTAGCATGTGAGCTAATACTATTTTATAATGCTGCACGTGCTAGTGACGCTACTTTTGTATCACGCAGCATCCGTGAATTATACGACGTTTCAAAGATGAAATTTCCACTGCGGCAATTTAAATATCTCATACAATTATAATCACACTTATTCAGGATAATTGTAACACTATTACCTGTATATTTCCACTAGGCATCTGCCCTCCACATACGCGTGGGTAATATGTGATGTCACAGCAATGTTGTGCAATACACTATACTTGCCAATAATTATTTCCCAAGCTTCTTATTTAATTCACTGGACTTCATCGACAGTGAATATTAGTATTTGCTTGCTCGATGGCACCTTATAATCACTTTTAACGCTAAACAGCGGATATTCTTCTACGTCTCGTAGGACAAATGTAATTCCACGCCTACACAAGGCGGATTCTCAAGACGCAGTGCCCCGGTACTGGGTGTCTCTAGAAAGTAGGTCGTCAAAACGAAAACGTTGAGCGACTACTTACGTTCCTTTTTGCGTATCTGCAAGGGTATTACCTTACCTAAAGTAAAAATAAACATTCTCCAAAATGTTTTAATAATGCAGCATGACGAAATGGAATATTCTGAGTCTCGTAGGAAAGATAAAAATAATTAATAAGACCTCAGATAATAATTAGCAGTTTACACCAAAGTCAAAAGTGCGATTCACCGCTACTTCAAAGTATCGCGTGATCTCTCAGCTTCACGTGGCTTCCTGGGTGTGTTCAAAAGTACAACATCCCCTCATAAATGCTCTGTCATAAAAAAATATCACATGAACCATAGCTCAGCGGGTTCAATATCTATTGATAATTTTCAAATTTGCTTGGCCGCCATGTTCGTTTTGTAGTTAACCGGTTTTTGAAAATCTTATAGATGAACTTCCAGTAGTCCCCTTTATCTCCGTACAAAATTTCAGGGTCATACCGCTAATAGTTTCAGAGATATAGAATGCCGGTGAAATATTTCGCACATCCGCCATCTTGTGGTTATGTAAACTATTGAACGAAGTTAGATGTCGGTGCATTACAATGTGTATAATCATATACTGTACCAAGTTTTATTGAGTTTGATTGGTTAAATCGCGAGAAACGTCTATTTAAATGTCGCAAATTCGCGTGGCCACCATGTTGGTTTTGTAGTTACCAGATTTTCAGAGGTCACATAGGTGAACTTCTAGTAGTTTTCTTTATTACTGTAATAAATTCCAGGGTGATATCGGGAATAGTTTCGGAGATATTGAATGCTGGTGAAATATTTCGCATAGCCGCCATGTTGGATTGGTGAGACGTAACAAAATTAGAAGGGCACGGTCGGGGTTGCCCGGAATAGTGCTATGAACTTACCGAGTTTCATTGAAATCGCTCCAGCCGCTTAGAATGTATTAGGGACACACACACGCACACACAGACACACGGACAAAAGGTGATCTCATAAGCCTATTTTTTTTCAAAATTGAAAATAGGCTAAAAAGGAACTTAGAAAATACGCTTCACTGGCACGGACCCCCATCACCCCACTGCCAGAAACTAGATATCTCTAACTTTGGGGTAACGGACAGCACCCCCAGCAAGCGGTATTTTCTTAACCTAACAAACCCAAGGAAAATGAACAGTGACAATACGCACCCCTATATAAGTAATTCTCGCGTGTGCAACACGTGAGAATCACATATATATGTAAATACAAAAAATAAATTAGTAAACATATCACACATACACAGATTAACAAACACACTAACTGAAATTATCCCTAAATTATGTTCACATTATTCGGATTTTTACTAGTAAGTCTCTTAGATCATTCAACAAAACATTGATATATCAAAGATGGAATGTCACTGTTTTCTCTGAGCCTGTTTAAGTACATGCCATAATATATCTTCTCTGGACTATGATACCAATCACTTGCTTCTGAATTGGGCTTAGTTTCAGATATCCACTCTTTTAACATTATCGAGTACAAAATGCCGTAACCCACTGTTCTCAAATCTTTCAATATGTTGAAACACGTCATCACCAGTAACCTCGAATATTTTCGTATTTGTCAACACTTATACAGGAACAATTACCTCCAGCAAACATAACGCTATCATCCTCAGTTGCCTGTAAAGAAATATAAAGTTCTACATTGGACCTCTCATATCCATCTTCATTCTCAGCAATACCATCTTCTTCCTCATTCTTCCACTTTTCATTCTTCCTATTCATCTGTTTCTCCTTCTTCTCCATTTTTCTTTCTTTCTCTGTCTTCCATCTCGTCTTTTCCTTCATCTGCCAGATCATTCCATACCTTGTACTCCTCATCTTCCATCTCCACCATTCCTGTCTCCTTCCCTTCCTCATTTTCTTCTTCTTCTTCTTCTTCTGATCCTTCAATCTATTATCATCCTTTACCTGACATCTCATCTTCTTCCTACTCCTCTTTGCTTTCCAGCTCATCCTTTTATCTAATCTCCTGGTCCTCTTTGTCTTCATTCTCAACCACTTTTCTCTTCTTCCTTTCCACATTTTCCTCCTCTTCTTTTTTGTCTGTCTCATCTTGCTCAACAGTTTCTTTCTCTTCTTCCACCGTTTCTTCTTCACCTTATCTTCTTCTAGTATGTTGTCTTCTTCATGATTCACTACTGAACTTTCACCCTCATCTTTAGCCTCTTTTTCTTGACTGCTACTGTCCTCCTCATAACCAACCCCATCGGCTTCTGTCTCCTCTCCTTCAGTTTCTTCCATATCACCTGCTTTCTCACGCCCTCCTGTTTCACCTTCTCCTTTATCCGTTTCTCCTTTCTCTTCTGCCTTTTCCTTTCTTTCACATGCCTCCTCTCCTTCAGTTTCTTCCATATCACCTGCTTTCTCACGCCCCCCCCCCCGTCTCTGATAATTTTCTTGCTTTCCTTCAAGTAAATCACTTATTGGGTAAAATTTCTCATCTAACTGTACTTTCATGGATTCCACCTGCTTACTCACAGGCACCTCTAATGAACTAACAAACTCCTCCAATGAACTCTTATATCTTGTTTTTATAGCATCCTTTATCTCTGTGACCTTGCTAAGCAGCATTAGTAACACATCCCGATTTATAGCCTCCGCCATTTCGTTTTCTACTTGCACTGTACTCACTTTATTAAAGTGTGTTTTTCTTTCTTCTTTTCCTTATTCGTGTCAGTATCCCTTTTTCGATCCTAACGTTGTGTCGGCATAACTGTAACTGTACATATTCGGGGGTCATGGTTGATTATACTCAATGAGGTATACATAAAAAAATCTTTCTCCATTTATTCTTTTCATTTAACAATGAGCATCAGTCTCTAACACTTCACTTCTCGGAATCTTATCACACAAAACCAAATCATTCTTGCTAATAATAATCAGACCAAGTCAACAGATACTTCTCTTTTCCACAAAAACCTTATCTAAGTCCAAGACCGAACACAATAATCATCTAACCTCTTCCCTCATACATTTCTACAATCTCCATAGATACTCTTCAAGATACTCACTACTAATCAGACCTCTAACAAAATTTTTACAGCATGGAATCTAAAATAATAATCAAAGATACATAAAAAACAAAACTGCATCAAAAAAGAACTTAGAAAATACGCTTCACTGCCAGAAACTAGATATCTCTAACTTTGGGGTAACGGACAGCACTCCCAGCAAGTGCCATTTTATAACCGAACAAACCCAAGGAAAATGAACAGTGACAACCTTAGATCGGAACTAGAAACAAAATTACGAATGGCTTATGCTGTTTACATTCATAGTCTAGAAAATGGAGCTAAGAATAACATTAATCAGTTTTGGACGTGTGTTAAAAGCAAGCGGGAACCACGTACACGCGAATACACATTTATACTAAACGGAAATCATTATACAGCTGGGAGTATTGCAGATGGGTTTGCTGAGTATTTCTCTTCAGTATATATCAAAATGAATTTTATTTAAAACGCGGATCAATTGTCTTTGAATGAATTTCCTGTTTTGCCCAGGGTTGATATGCTGAACGTGACTCACATAACGGTGGATTAAGTAAGAACAACTATAAATAGAAAATTAAAGCCTAAGAAATCCTGTGGGCCTGATGGCATACCACCATACATAATCAAGGGCTGTGTGGACTTATTGGTTTCTCAGTTGGCCTTCATCTTTAATCTTTCTTTAAAGATGTCAAGCTTTCCTGGAAAGTGGAAAATGTCTAGAATTATTCCAATCCTAAAGGGAGGCAACTCTGAAATGATATCGAACTATCAACTATCTCAGTGATAAATGCTATAGCAAAAGTATATGAGCACATTTTATATTCTAAGATTTACTATCATATTAAGGTTGAGCTCTCACAATATCAGCATGGCTTTATGCCCGGCAGATCAGTTATTACAAATTTGCTGGGTTTTACTCAAAAGGTTTACAATGCATTAGATACCAATAGAAGAACTGACGTGATATACATGGATTTAGAAAAGGCCTTCGACAAAGTAGACCATAAAATTCTGGTGACAAAGCAGTACCAGTTTGGAGTTGCTAAACCATTACTTCAATTGTTATGCTCCTACTTAAAATTTAGACAGCAATTTGTTTGTTTCAGAAGTGAAATTTCAGGTAATTTTGTTAGTTCATCTGGTGTCCCACAAGGATCTAATCTTCGGCCTCTTCTATTTCTAATTTTGGTTAATGATTTGCCTAATATTCTATGTTACTCTGACTGCTTATTTTTTGCTGACGATGTAAAGCTCTATAAGACCATATACAACTTGAGAGATGAGAATAACCTTCAGAGAGATGTTAATAATATTGTAGCTTGGTGTGTTAGTTATAATTTAGTCCTTAATGTAAAAAATGTAAAGTTAAAGTATTTACAAGGAAGAAGGAGTATATAAATCCTAAATATTGTATTGGTGAAACAACACTCGAGATTGTACCGTCGATAAATGATTTAGGAATTATTTATGACAGCAAATTAAACTTTAATAGCCAATTTGCAAATATAATTAGTTCGACCAACAATATGCTTGGTTTTGTCATTAGAAACTCCAAATTATTTACTAAAACTGGATTAATTGTTAAGTTGTATGAAAGTTTAGTTCGAAGCAAGTTAGAATATTCAGCAGTAATCTGGGATCCCTTTTATAAAGATCAAATTCATCACATTGAGATTGTGTAAAATACATTTCTAAGATACATGTATTATAAGACGTTCAATGTATTTTGTCCATTTGACACTTCGACTCAGTTTTTACGAAATTTGTTCAATTTCATATCTTTGAAAAGTAGAAGGTCGTTAAGTTCTTTGCAACTGCTGAGGAAAATTTTAACTGGAAAAATTGACTGCCAAGAATTATTTTAATTCATCTCTTTTCATGTACCACACGTAAGATCTCGACAGCAAGCACTCTTTCACATCCCAAGATCTACATTCTAATTTGCCTTTAGTTAAAATTTTATCATTTTATAATTCAATTGATGTTCAAGTAGATTTATTCGCTGGCGCTAACTTATTCAATAAACAAATAAAAGCAGCTGTTCCGTGAATACTGGGTACTCCTTTCTCCTTTATTTTTGAATATTCTATTTTTCTACTTTGTACAGTTTTGTTTTCGTCTTATGGTTTATATTTTCACGATCTCCTTTGTGGTATTTATCTTCTGTTCTTCATTTGTGTAATTTGTGTAATCTGTTTTCTCTATTTTTCACTGAAACATGTTGTTGTTTAATCAGATAATGTCAAGAAGGAATGTATTTGGGATGGTGCCTGTGTTCCTTCATATTGCTCAAAAAATAAATAAATAAATAAATAAATTATGGTATTTTGAGTCTAATTGTTCATTCGAAGGTGTTGTTTTTATTGTCAGGTTGTTATGCATTATAAATATGAGAATTGTGGGATGTGCTTTATTGTCCATGATTTCATGTTGGAAATCCATAACTATAAAGCATTCTCCTTCTATTTCATTTTCCTTGAACAATTGTGGAAAAGTGACTACAACCATTGAGGGCAAAATTATACAATATGTGCATGTTTTTCCCTTATTATTCCAATATCTACTGAAATAACCAATTTCTACAGGACGGATAACTTCTTAGGCTGGAATCCCCTCCTGACACCAACCTAATCAGAGGAGTCAACAATAGAAGCAGACCACATCGTAGTGTAGTGGATAACATTTTATGTTGTTTGTTTCCCGGCCTTGTAAAGAAATATAATTCTGGTTAGAGGGCTGGAACGGGGTACACTCAGCCTCGCGAGGGCTAACGTGACAAGAGGTGGCTTTAAATTCAACCTGAGCCATCTTAGAAGTGACTTCCCAAAGTTTATCACTCCTACTTCTGGCAAATCCCTATATGGTTCCTGACTTAATGCCAGGGTCGCCTCCTTCTCCATCTTTACCTTAGTCACAAATACAATCCACCGCATAATTAGATAGATTACCTAAAAACCCTTCACACACTCCAAAATATGGACGAAGCTGAAACCACGACGGCGTCTTAGCCTCAATGAAACAATCGTCTTCTTCTTCTTCTTTACCATGCCGTCTTCTATCGAAGATTGGCAGTCATCATGGCTATTCTAGTCTTCGAGTCTGCTCATCTCAAACCATTCACTGAGGTTCTACAGCCATGAGATTCTCTTTTGACCTGGTCTCCACTGTCCTGAGATTTTTCCCTGAATCACCAACTGCAAGAATCGTATTATTCATTCTACATCACGTGTCCGAAATATTCGAGATTGCATTCCTTTTTGGAAAGGAGCACTTCTATCTGGTTTAATTTTCCCATCACCTCAGTATTCCTCATTCTTTCGGTTCACGAGATACGTAACTTGAAGCTATAACAACGACAAAACATGCAGCATCTTCGACTTTTACTGCCTACACATATTTATTGATGTGTAACATCTTTCCACTTGGTTGCTGGATATTAATGTGGGAGTGATTTTGAAAAATGGGACGGAAGTGGATCGGACGGAAGTGTGTAAGACGCACTGCCAGCTGGATCGTATCCCTCCTGGCTGCTAATGCGATCCGATCCAGCTGGCAGTGGTACCATGTGGAATGTGTAAAGCATACGAATTACTTCAAGGTTTGGAGGCGCCATTACAGATATTTCTAGAATGAATCATCATCAAGCTGTCGTTCTTTGGAGTAAAAATATTCATTAAATCATATTTGCTGAAAACTATTATGATTTAATAAGAGTCTGTTTTTCAATATCTGGACGAAAGTGATGGGCATCCACTCGCCGAGTAACTTTCTTCAACACTTTCATACGGAACGGTATACGCTCATGCGAACTCTGGTGTCAACTCATTGAAACAAAAACCACATGTCTTCGTATCACTATTTAAATGATGATATGCTTTTATATGACTCACTGTAACTAGTCGGCAAAGCCGGTGTTATGTTTTTGCACAATGCCTATTCAGATAATAACCCACATTGCGGTAATGCAGTGGTCAATGTAATATATATCGATGATTGTATACAGGAACTGGGCTTGCCTTTCATAGACCACTGTAGGAATTCCCTTTACTGTCAAGTAGGCGTATTCATAACTAATTTAAAACTCAATTCCACGCACGAACATTATCGAAAAAAAGCAAAATATTAATGGAGCATAAAAAATACGCCCATATTATTATCGGCACTTGAAAATTAGTACCTGTCTTATACTCCAAATGTCTGTGGTGTTAATGGCTGCGTGGATAACATCTTGGTCTGCGATTCATGAGGTCACTAGTTCGAACTGCAACCATTCTGATTGCAAGGAGATTGGGTTGGGAAAATGGCGCTTGCTGGGAGGGCAGTTTGCATCTCGGTGTGGCATGGCAGGTGGCCTTGCCTATGAAGTTAGATGTTTTGTATATTCTTTTTATATTCCCATTTACGATGCTGTTTTGTTTTTATATATATATCTATGTCTATTCTTGTTAAAGTCCATACTGCTAGATTTTGTATTAGAATATCTGTCCGTTTTATCTTTGGAGATTGTAGGAAGCAATGCGAGTATCTGTTGACTTGGTCGGATTTCGAGATAAGATCCCGAGAAGTGAAGTGTTATTGATTGATGCGTAGTGTTAAATGAAAAGGAATAAATGGAAGAGATGTTTCTTTTTAATTGCTCTCCTTCATTGTGAGTATAATCAACCACAACCCCGGTATAGTGAGAATAAACGGTTACATTATGACGCACCAACGTGGAGCATGAATGGGGGATGTGAACAATTAGTTGCTCCAAATGCTACTAAGTAAATTCACCGGTATGGAAGAGTCTTTAGGATCTGTAAGAGAGTCTTTAGGATCAGTAAGAGAGTCTTTTAGTACGGAAATAGAATCAGTGAAAGACTGTATGAGTAAGGAAATAGGAGAAGTTAGGCAGCAAGGAGAGTCTATGATAGCGCAAATAGAATCCATAGGTAAGCAGGTAGAATCTGTAAATGTGTACGTAAACGAAGCAATAAAGAAGCAGGCTGAAGCAACCAATGCTAAGAATGACGTGTTAAGTAAAGATGTACAAGAACATAAAACTGTGATGAGAGAAGGAATAGCGAAAAATAAGGATAGAGTGGATAGCCTTAAGGAGGAACAGGTGACATTGATGGAGAGGAATGAGAAGCTCAAGGAAGAGAGAGAACGATGTGAAGAAGAACAAGGTTATATGGAGAAAGTGAATGAGCTATGTGCGATTAAGGAGCAGGAAAATTATCCGAGATGTGGGGGGCTTGAGAAAGCATGTGATTTGGAAGAAACTGAAGGAAAGGAGGCAGGTGAAAGAAAGCAAAAGGTACAAGAGAAAGGAGACGCGGATAACGGAGAAGGTGAAATGGAAGAAACTGAAGAGAAAGGAGAATCAGATGAGGTTGGTAATGAAGACAGTAGCAATCAAGAAAAAGAGGCCAATGATGATGAACTTGCAAGAGTGAGCCATGGAGAAGACAACATACTAGAAGAAGATAAGGTGAAGAAGAAACACGGGAAAACACAGTGTAAGAAGAGAAAGGAACTGTTGAGTAAGACAAGACAGACGAGGAAGAGGTGGAAAATGTGGAAAGGAAGAAGAGAGAAGTGGTTAAGAATGAAGACAAAGAGGACCAGGAGAATAGATAAAAGAATGAGTTGGAAAGCAAAGAGAAGGAGTAGGAATAAGATGAGATGTCAGGTAAAGGAAGATAAGAGAGTGAAGGATCAGACCAAAGGAAGAAGAAGAAGAAGAAGCAAGAAAGAAAATATGATACTGAATAAGAAGAGACAGACCAAGAGAAGAAAATGAAAGAAACATATGATACTGAATCAGAGGAGACTGACCAAAGGAAGAAGAAAAAGAGAGGTTTGGAATACAGGAGACGGGGAGGCAGGAGTCATCGTAGAAGACGACGAGGAGGAAGGCGTGGGAGATGCAATAATGACAGATGACGAAGCAGGCGTGGAGGCAGGAGGAGAAAAATGTATTACTTTCATTTGTGTATTTTAATGTATGTGATCCTCACGTGCTTCTCACTTGAGAATCACATAGAGGGGCGATTGCAACCATTCTGATTGCAAGGAGATTGGGTTGGGAAAATGGCGCTTGCTGGGAGGGCAGTTTGCATCTCGGTGTGGCATGGCAGGTGGCCTTGCCTATGAAGTTAGATGTTTTGTATATTCTTTTTATATTTCCATTTACGATGCTGTTTTGTTTTAATAGATATCTATGTCTATTCTTGTTAAAGTCCATACTGCTAGATTTTGTATTAGAATATCTGTCCGTTTTATCTTTGGAGATTGTAGGAAGCAATGTGAGTATCTGTTGACTTGGTCGGATTTCGTGATAAGATCCCGAGAAGTGAAGTGTTAGTGATTGATGCTTAGTGTTAAATGAAAGGAATAAATGGAAGAGATGTTTCTTTTTAATTACTCTCCCTCATTGTGAGTATAATCAACCACAAACCCGGTATAGTGAGAATGAACGGTTACAGAACCCCTGTCCCGGAAAATATTTTTGCTACCGGATTATCGATTTAAACTATATATATCATAACATTATGCGTCATTTTAACAGAATCTACATGAAATTACGATTTATCTAATTTTAATTACAATAGTTTGCACGAAGCAGGAGTTGAGAAATTTGATTGTATTGAACATTATTTCTAGTAGTCTATAGATAGACTATAGACTATGGTTTTATTCCTCCTCTTAATTTACAATATAATATGTTATGTTTGTTCAAACAAGTGTGACAGTAGCATATCTCCAATTCAATCTATACATTCATCATAGTAGCAGTATGAAAATGGAGCGTAAATTAACATTTTAAGAATGTCCAAGCAGTGTAGTATACGAGTAGGATAACAAGTCAGATGACTTCACATACATTTCATCTCAATTTCATAGTAGGATAACATGTCAGATGTTACACATCATATGCGACTACTGTAAGGCTCGTATCTTTTTATTTATTTACGAGATATCGACCGAAAGAACCATCCATTTTCGTATGGCTGATGAGGCAAATTGAAATAATTATTTTTCGGGCGTAAAAGTCTCATTGCCGCGCATGGTACTAAAGAACATCATTGGCAAGTCCGTTATTTAGCGTTCAGAATACTTATATAATACCATATCGGCATTTTCCCCGAGTATAATCGAGAAACATCGTCAAGTCACTAGCCCATTGGTATGACTGAAGGTTGATAGAAACCAAACTCTTCTGAGTTGTCCCTTGCGAGTCAGAGAATTATGATACGTTGATGTCCTACTAGAGCTGGTATTCGAATCCAAGATCTTTGGGGTATTAGTCTCAATACGTACTATACCCATTCATAGAGAGCGCAGTTGGCGAATTAACGCAGGATTAATAACGCATGGACTCCAATGCCTTTGGATTGGAGTGGTGACGACAAGAAGCAACCCCTCATAAATTCAAGCTACGCGCGTGTAAAATCCGAGTAGGTTCTAGACATGAAGCTGGATAGCGATCGTGAGTGGCTGGTCAAGGGTCACAGGAAGCTTGGGAAGGTGACGTTTGAGCAGGACGATTACTTTGCCTCACGCTAGAAGGTAGTGCGGTTAGATTCAATTGGACTGTTGAAGATATACAGTAAGTTACGGTCCAAATGGGACAGTCGTGAAGTATTGAGTGGTGCAGTAGAAATAAGCCGTGAGTATAAGTTCAGGCGAATGAGATCAAAGTCCGTTATCGTGTTTATAAGAAAATGACCACGAATATTCCCTCACTAGAATGTAAGGAACAGATATTCGTGGGCGGAATTCAGATGTTTGCCGGATAAAAGATCAGTTTCAGTAAAGCACGGTTCGTAGTTATAGGTGAGTGAACCCAGTAACAGTCAGTCAGCGCGTGATCTAATGGTTACGGCGTGTACGTGTATAGTGATACACAATAATTGGAATCATACTAGCATACTATGTTACACTAAATTACGTCTGTGGCTATGAAATGTAGTAAGTTGCGGCATCCTCCGTAGAACGTGTTGTAATCAAAGTGGAGAACACTAGGACATTGGACCATCAGCAGGATATGGTTTCAGAAATGGGGAACTTAGCCATCTATGGGCTCACTGATAATGGAATTCGCTGAGATGTGGGAGCCCGGAGATACCGTGGAAGGGAGACGGTTTCGGCCATGTATGCCACAACCACTCAAGACTAAGGTACAGAACCGACATGAATTAAAAATTTTAGTAGGTGATATTTGTTTTAACAAAAGTAATTCCTAGGTAATGGGAATATTTTGTTAAGATTTTTAAAGCAAGTGTGCCATGGTTAATTTTTGTGACGGCATTCCCATGTCCATTAGAATATGCCGTCAAGATGGACGCAAATTACGCGTAGCAATGTGTAGCAGGATCATTTAGTGTTGGTATCTTGTATTCTTATATTTATTATGTCAAAGCTTGTGATGGTATTTAGCCCATATAATAATGATTAGCTCCTATGCGGAAACCAACTACTCTTATGTTATATCAGTCAGTGAACTATGCGTACGATGAACCTATTGATGTCACCTAGTTGGAAACTTACTGTACACAGTAATTTATAAACACGAAAATCTTACGAGAAGGGAGGAATGAGCTGGTGGGAGAGATAACCACTAACTTGTGTTAGAACCTGTCTGGCCAGCTTAGCGCAGGTCATGATTTTAGTACACACATCAAAAAAAGTTTTGCATCACCTCGGTTTCAAGAGTTCCGGAACCTTTAAATACAAAGGGAATAGAGATCAACACAAACAACATTTCAGCTCGTTTTATTGCTCATGAGACCCACACATTGCATGTTGTACCATCATACAGCTAGACTTTCAGCATTTGTGGTCCAGATTGCAGTACACACCAGTACCTCTAATACCCAGTAGCACGTCCTCTTGCATTGATGCATGCCTGTATTCGTCGTGGCATACTATCCACAAGTTCATCAAGACACTGTTGGTCCAAATTGTCCCACTCCTCAACGACAATTCGGCGTAAATCTCTCAGAGTGGTTGGTGGGTCAAGACGTCCATAAACAGCCCTTTTCAACATATCCCAGGCATGTTCGATAGGGTTCATGTCTGGCGAACATGCTGGCCACTGTAGTCGAGTGATGTCGTTATCTTGAAGGAACGCATTCACAAGATGTGCACGATGAGGTCGAGAATTGTCGTCCATGAAGACAAATGCCTCTCCAATATTCTGCCGATATGGTTGCACTATGGGTCGGAGGATGTCATTCAGGTATCGTAAAGCTGTTTCGGAGCCTTCCATGACCACCAGTGGCGTACGTCGGCCCCACATAATGCCACCCCAAAACATCAGGGAACCACCACCTTGCTGCACTCGCTGGACAGTGTGTCTAAGACGTTCAGCCTGACCAGGGTGCCTCCAAACACGTCTCCGACGTTTGTCTGGTTGAAGGCATATGCGACACTCATCGGTGAAGAGAACGTGATGCCAATTCCGTGGGGTCCATTCAGCATGTTGTTGGGCCCATCTGTACCGCGCTGCATGGTGTCGGGGTTGCAAAGCTGGACCTCGCCATGGACGTCGGGAGTGAAGTTGCGCATCATGCAGCGTATTGCGCACAGTTTGAGTTGAAACACGACGTCCTGTGGCTGAACGAAACGCATTATTCAACATGGTGGCATTGCTGTCAGGGTTCCTCCGAGCGGCAATCCGTAAGTAGCGGTCATCCACTACAGTAGTAGCCCTTGGGCGGCCTGAGCGAGGCCTGTCATCGACAGTTCCTGTATCTCTGTACCTCCTCCATGTCCGAACAACATCGCTTTGGTTCACTCTGAGACGCCTGGAAACTTCCCTTGTTGAGAGCCCTTCTTGACACAAAGTAACAATGCGGACGCGATCGAACTGCGGTATTGACCTTCTAGGCATGGTAGAACTACAGACAACATGAGCAGCGTACCTTCGTCCTGGTGGAATGACTGGAACTGATCGGCTGTCGTACCCCCTCCGTCTAATAGGCCCTGCTCATGCATGGTTGTTTACATCTTTGAGCAGTTTTAGTGACATCTATGAACAGTCAAAGGGACTGTATCTTGGATACAATATACACAGTCAACGTCTATATGCCGGAGATCTGGGAACCGAGGTGATGCAAAACTTTTTTTGATGTGTGTATATGCGGGGCTGCGGGAATAAAGGGGTGTTTTTTGTTTTCAAGCCATGTGTTGACGCACGAGAGACAGGAATAGCTTTCTGGATGAAAGATGGAATCATGGAGGCTAGATGGTTATAAATTGCAGAGACGGTTCAATATTGTACACATTTGATAGATGAATATCAATTATTGTATAGATAAAATGTGGGTTAGCCATATAATACAATTTAATATGGTGTAATACAGTATATTTGTTACTTGACCGACAGCAGTCGCTTACGCGCAGCGGCAGACGATGAGGACATGCTCTCTGCCAACTCGGTAGACGTGGGTTCGAGCCCCACCGTCGGCTGTCCTTGAAATGGTTTTCCGTGGTTTCCCATTTTCAAATCCAGGTACAGTACCTTCTGACAGGCCACAGCCACTTTCTTCCACATCCTTGGCCAGTTCCATTCATCTTCGTTCATTAACTCCTCTCATGAGGTTGGCGTCAGGAAGGGAATCCGGCCATAAAAACCATCCGCCACATACACGTTCATCACATCTCATACCCGACCACGTTGGAAACGGGCATGATAAGGGGTAGACATATATTGCCTACATATTTATGTCATCTGAGCCTCCGTGGCTCAGGCGGCAGCACGTCGGCCTCTCACCGCTGAGTCCGTGGTTCAAATCCCGGTCACTCCATGTGAGATCTGTGCTGGACAGAACGGAGGCAGACAGGTTTTTCTCCGGGTACTCCGGTTTTCCCTGTCAACATTTCATTCCAGCAACACTCTCCACTATCATTTCATTTCATCCGTCATTCATTTCATCATTGCCCCAGAGGAGTGCGTCAGGCCTCGGCAGCCGGCACAGTTCATATCCTCGCCGCTAGATAGGGGCTTCATTCATTCCATTCCTGACCCGGTCGGAGACTGGAAGCAGGCTGTGGATTTTCATTTTCATTTATGTCATCTGTGTCTACTGATGTTGTTGGTATGACTGACGAGAATAATGCCAGTAGATTTATGAAAGGTGAAGTCAGTATTTTATGACAAATGTAGCATGGATTTGCGACATCATGTAACCACACTTTGGCCAAGTGTTTTTTAATATACTTACAATAATAATAATATATATATATTTGTCGTGTGGTTTCCTCAGAGACCGAGTGCAGGTCTCTCTATTCGACGCCCGTGGGCGACCTGCGCGTCGGGATGAGAGATGGAATTGATGAAGGTGAATGAAATTGGAGAAGAATGTGGAAGGAAGCGGCCGTGGCCTGTCAGAAGGTACCGTCCCAGCATTTGCCTGGTGTTGAAAATGGGAAACCACGGAAAACCATTTCAAGGACGGCCGACGGTGGGGCTCGAACCCACGCGTCTACCGAGTCAGCAGAGAGCTTGGCCCCATGACCTAACGCTGCGCTTTAGCCAGCGTAGCCACTGTTGTCGGTAATAATAATAACAACAATAATAATAATGTTATTGGTTTTACGTAATTTTAACTACTGCGGCTTTCAGAGACGCCAGGGTGCTGGAATTTTGCCCCAAAGGGGATCTCTAACGTGCCAGTAAATCTACTGACACGGCGCCCTCGCATTTGCGCTCCCTCAAATGCCAACTGGCTGTGCCAGGATTCGATTCTGCCACCTAAGCGAGAACGTTGCCACTGAGCCACGCTGCTAGCCACGATGATGATAATTACATAAAGTAGAATTGAGGGGTAAAACTAATTAAAAAATTGACCTTAAACAAAAAATAGTTAGATTTGATATCTGAACTACTGTAATTACATAATTAATCATTGTGAAATAAACCGCCATTTGCAATAATAATAACAGGATTAGTAACAGTATGCGAGAGCGGATCGCGGTGGCCGCTACTATACTAGAGCCATCCTTATTTCCGATCTGAAGTTTCAGTGCTACGTCACAGCTACACTCTAACCCGCCAATCACAGGCAGCCATTCAAATTGATATATCGAGATAAATCGAGTTTCGCTGACGATGTTGCCAGCAAACATCTTGCGTTCACATATTGTTGTCAGCTATTTGCATTGTACTGCACTTGGTTAGTTTCATTGGCGGTCTTTGTGTATTCTCGTATTTCTTGTATATTTTTCTTTTTGATATTAATCTAGTCTGTTGTTATTTAATAGCTTAGTATTTGTTTGTCGTTTGGCATAGTGTAGTGTAGTTGTAGGTTACCTTTAGGTCAGTGAGTGTTTGTGTTATTTCTGCCGTGCGTATGTGTAATAGTGTCATGCTGGGGTCTAGCACGAGGAAGCCGCGCGCCAAGAGAGGAAAGGCCTTATGACAAGGACTCCACTAAGGAGTCAACCCCGGGAAATGATTAGTAATGTGCGAGCAGATTATTGTTATGGACAATGCCCCGTATCATAATGTCATTCACGACAAAGCTCCAACGATGGCAGCAAGAAAGAATGTGCTCATTGAGTGGGAGAAGAGGGCAATAGTGACTCCTAAATGAGTGGTTTGTCCCCTTTATAGGGTTTATAATACATTTTCTCGAACTCTGAACATCTTTGACGCCAAACGCGAGACGGTAATGGTGAGTAATTTATTTGTTAGATTTTTTTTCTGCTTCATTATCAGAAATATTCTGTTAACCGCAGTATATGTGTAATTTCTGCAACTATGTACTTATTCACGAGTATGATGTTGTGTGTAAATATGTCTGTTCACATTACGATTGTTTTGTTAACTTGACGGCTATAATCATGTACGTTAGCTGATTCGCGTTAGTGGCCTGGCAACGTTGTATCGCCAGCCGGTGAACTGTTAAGTCGGAAGTAACGATCGCGGTACTATAGGTTAGATGACTGACTGGACGAAGCCATTGGACCCTACTAGGTTATACGACAGTCTGGCCGAAACATGGGGCGTAAGCCCCATTTTAGGTAGATTTCATTACAAGCTAACTATTGCAATGGGTACCATGTTTCGACTTCCGGAAAATTTCGACATATCTTCGCGTTTCACATCCCCCAGACCCCAAAACCACCGTCACGTCAAAAATTTATATATAATTTATGTATATACAGTATATATGTATGTATATCAGTTTCTTGTGGACACGATAACTGCCGTAATTTTGCACCAATCACTTCGAATTTTTTACCGAATATGTATACCTCTAAAATCTCGGTCGAGTTCGTTACTGGGCTAAATCGGTTGAAGGGGGGTGAAAATAGGGGGCTTTTTTCGAAAAAGTGAAATATTGCTATAACTCTCTTAATATGTGAAATATCTAACCCGTTTGAAGTTCATACTATGTATCGGATAAAGCCCAAAAATGTATGTTTGAAGAGTTTTTTTATAGCACCAACCATTGACCAAAGGGGAGGGAAGAAGTGGGTTTTTTGGGAAACATTAATCATATCTCTCTTAATAGGCACAATATCAAAACCGTACAAAATGGACAATATTCCCCTAATAAATACCGAAAACTTGGTCTGAAAGAATTTTTGATATGACCCACCATTACGCCAAGGGATGAGAAAAATGATTTCGGAATTATAAGAAAATGCCAAGAGCTATTAATAGCTTACACTACTAAATTGATGAGGGATGAGCCATCAGACGTTGCCATGACAACGCACTTGCACGAGATCAGATTCAGATTTCCATCTGACTAAGTGTTGGTTGGTTCTTAAGTTTAGGGGCTGCGACAACGCCGTCATGTAGCCCCGTGTACATTGGGTGTGTGTAGAATCTGTCTGATAACCGGTGTTAATTGTGATGACTGTATTAGTGTGTGTTATCTGTTTTTTAATTTAAGTACTGCAAGTTAGAATTTTTCAAATAGTTCCTACTTTTGCCGCCAAGCGCTACCGTCAACGACTACTAGGCCAAGTTCAGAACTTAGCTTCTAGAGCCCACCGCAGTCGGCTCTTGTCAACGAACGTAGAAACCTAAGAGCGTTGTTTGCATTCCTAACCTATCCAAATTAGCTTCACACAGGTGCAATTAGTGGAAGGTTCTTTAACATGCCATAAATCTATGACATGGGACCGCCGGCTTTACTTCCCCTCTGAAGGAAGGCATACTGAGGGATTTTTAAAGCTCTTAAAAAATCCGACGGCTTCGGCCGGGTTTGAACCCGCTATCTTGGGCATAGAAGCTCAGCATGCTACCGACTACGCCACCGAAGCCGCTTTGACTAAGTGTGAAGCGGCTTCGGTGACGTAACTGGCAGCATGCTGAACTTCTATGTCCAAGGTCGCGGGTTCAAAGCCGGCCGAAGTCGTCGGATTTTCTAAGAGCGCTAAAATTCCCTCAGTACGCTTTCCTTTGGAGGGGAAGTTCCAACGTTCGTTGCGAGTTGCTGGTTGCGGTGGCATTTAGTAGCCAAGTTCACAGCTAGGTATCGTTGACGGTAGTATCTGGTAGTAATATTAGGAACTACTGCTTGAAATTGACCGTCTGCAGTCCTTACCTGAATTACAGACTAATACAGCCATCACAATTCACACAGTTTATCAGACAGATTCTATACTCACCCAAAGTACACGGGGTTACATGACCGCGTTGTCGCAGCCCCTAAACTGAGGAACCAACCAAAATCTCTGCGGGAGATATAATTTTGCCTGAAGAAGTAACAGACCGTCACAAAGTTACACATCAGTGTCGAAACCTTGCATAAGGACAGTGTGGCCACAAGTATAACAAGAAGTTCCGTGACGAAATAAAGAGCCTACTTTTCTTAAAATTTAAGATTCATGCCAATGATAAATCTTCTGTATATGGATCTATCTAGAATAATGACGAAATTAAGTTGGTAATATCGAAATTTCTAATAAGTTCGAAATACTGTATACCTGGCATAATGTAGCCTAATGGAGAACTATAGTTAGCAGACCTGGTGACTGAATATATTCTTAGTTCCATCTCTTAAGGTACAGAATACAAAATTTGGTTGAAGTCCAATGGATAGCATGGACGTTACATGCACTTAAACATTGCATATAACAGCGCGCGTAAAATCATGTTGGCAAAAATGACATACATGTATTGGTCAGAAATAATCTGAAATAATAAGATCTATTGTTGTGTCAATTTTGAATGAAATCCATTAGTTAGCATAGAAGTTACATGCATTTTAAAATTGGACCTAGCAGAAGGCTTAGAATCATGTTGGCAGCACTGACGTATATTAGTTACTCCAATTTAATATAGAATGTCAGGTACTGTACGTGTACATAGTTTAAGGTTGTCGGCTTGCATACTTTCTGATATATTGGTATTTGGATAAAATAAGTTGAGAGCATTTATTAACAGTTGGGAGCCCTGGTGGATCTTAAGAGTACGTTCAATCATATCTGTTTATATACACATAGCACATACGAAATTTGGTTGAAATCCAATTGATAGTATAGAAGTTATATGCATTTAAAATGTGGACCTATGAGCAGGCTTATAATCATTTTGGCAACACTGCGATGTATGGCCTCCTGGAAATTAAACTGCAATATTATTCTTTATACGTGTGCCAATTTTGAAATAGCTCCCATTTATATCTTCCATGATATCCAACATGGAGCTCAAATTTCAATTGCGATTTCTCAGCAGATGGTAGCACTGACATCATTTCCAAATATGGCCGTGAGATATTCAGGTGTCGATCTTTACTCCTACCAAATTTTGTTACGATTGCTGCAGCCGTTTAGGAGTTGATAGGGGGGGACACACACACAGCCAGACAGACAGACAGAAGGACAGACAGACAGACAGACAGACAGACAGACAGAAGGACAGACAGACAGACAGACAGACACACATTTGCCCGATCTCATAAGTCTACTTTTTCCTAATTTTTGCAAAATGTGAAAAGTAGGCTATAAATGGACCCCAAATGACCAGAAGGTTACTGTCCCCATAAGACAATTTTTTTTTTAAATATGCATAAAATGACGAAAAACAAAGTTAATTAAGCTCCCAATTATAAAATACTTTCTCGCAATAAATGAGGTCTGATCCTTCTACGAAAACCTGCATATTCTGCCTATTTTTGCCTATCCCCAAGTTTGTCCGGTAAAATCTACCTCCGCCTTTTGGCGTGCCGAGAGGACTTTTAGTTTCGTGTTTGTATGTAAAGCCTTATTAACACACATAATTTAACATGTATGCAACTTTTAACCCATGGCATCACGGATGCCGCCATATTGTGTCTAGAGGACTGTTGTAGTGTAATGCATCACGATCTATACTACTTCCTACAAATGTAACACTGAAAAAAATGATTTCGAATATTTCAATACATGGCTGAAGGAAGCTGTCTGCTTATAAGATGGTTAGCTCCAAGGTTGGTTAGATCTCAAATACACCACCGTAGGTTATGCGGATAGAAACGCACAAGGCACTACTATAATGAGGCTTACTAGGCAAGATGAGTAGTGAGGGAGCGTTTTATTCCTTTTTATTTTATCGCAGCACAATTGGACCAATGAGTAGCATCTTTGACAGTATCCACAAACACTACCTGTGCTCAGAAAGCCGTAAGTAGGCGCCACCCTTACTTTGGCGGCTTACATGTAATCACAGTCATAAAATGGTGCCAGCAGACAAAAGTAAAACACTACATTCATCAGAGTTGGCTTTGTGGTGTATTTATATACCGTACAGAGCGAGAGGAAGGATTTAATATCGAAAAAGTTTATCATCAAATATCGATGTTTTCAGTGGAATGTAAACAGTCCTATTTATGGACTAAATTGTTTTATGTACAAGAGGATTAATGAAAGAGTATGAAAAGCGTTCTCCAACATATTATCCAGTTATAATGAGGAAAGTTGTTGATTTCAAAATGGACCATAATATCGGATGATAAAACAACAACGTGCCGTTGTTAAAGCCGTTCACTGTTTAGCGTTTTTGTTGATATTCACATAATTTATATGTCAAGGTTCATTTTGAGTCCATCATCATTCCAACAGAAGCCCAATTTTACTGTGCAGTCAAAATTAGATAAAATAATCACTTTTGAATACACGGCTTCGGTGGCGTAATCGGTAGCATGCTGAACTGCTATTCCCAAGATCGCGAGTTCAAACACTGCCCAAGTCGTCGGATTTTTAAGAGCGTTAAAATGCTTCAGTATGGCTTCCTTCAGAGGGGAAGTAAACCCGGCGGGCCAATGTCATAGAATTATGGCATGTAAAAGAACGTACCACTACAATTGGTATCGTGTAGCCAAATTTGTTGGCTATATTTGGTTGGTTAGAATCAAGTTCCAACGTTCGTCACTAGGTGTCAGTGGCAATGGCTTGTGGTAGCCAAAGTTGAACTACTTGGCATTGAACTTGCTGAGTGCCCACGGCTGTTCAATAAAATACCCTGCTATGGCCATTGGCTGCAATGCATATATAATAACCATAATACATGAAAGAAATTGTTGTAGTTGTTAATTTCTTTTAGGTGCTTGGGACAACTTAATCATCAGCACAATCTATACTAATATATTAAAATGAGATGGTGTGTGTCTGTGTGTCTGTGTATTACTCAATCACGCAAGAACCACTGGTCCGATTTACATGAAATTTTCCATAGATGTAGCTGATTTACCTGGTTAACATTTAGGCTACTTTTGATTACGATACTTTGCACTATTTAAAGATGGCGACAATTTTTAATTACGTCACTACAACCGTTGGTTTCAAAATTTCATACTCTATTTCGATTTCATATAAAAAGAGAAAGCTAAGAAATAGTAAACATTTGATGGCATATACGAAGTTTAAAATATAATTTTCTATCCGAAAGGTCCCTGTCACTTTTCGTGTATCTCCAACGGTTAGCGAGTAAAACCTAAATTAGTGCTATAAAACACGGTCAACGCCGAGCGGTGTAGTAACTACACACATCAAAAAAAGTTTTGCATCACCTCGGTTCCAAGAGTTCCGGAACCTTTAAATACAAAGGGAATAGAGATCAACACAAACAACATTTCAGCTCGTTTTATTGCTCATGAGACCCACACATTGCATGTTGTACCATCATACAGCTAGACTTTCAGCATTTGTGGTCCAGATTGCAGTACACACCACTACCTCTAATACCCAGTAGCACGTCCTCTTGCATTGATGCATGCCTGTATTCGTCGTGGCATACTATCCACAAGTTCATCAAGACACTGTTGGTCCAAATTGTCCCACTCCTGAACGACAATTCGGCGTAAATCTCTCAGAGTGGTTGGTGGGTCAAGACGTCCATACACAGCCCTTTTCAACATATCCCAGGCATGTTGGATAGGGTTCATGTCTGGCGAACATGCTGGCCACTGTAGTCGAGCGATGTCGTTATCTTGAAGGAACGCATTCACAAGATGTGCACGATGAGGTCGAGAATTGTCGTCCATGAAGACAAATGCCTCTCCAATATTCTGCCGATATGGGTGCACTATGGATCGGAGGATGTCATTCAGGTATCGTAAAGCCGTTTCGGAGCCTTCCATGACCACCAGTGGCGTACGTCGGCCCCACATAATGCCACCCCAAAACATCAGGGAACCACCACCTTGCTGCACTCGCTGGACAGTGTGTCTAAGACGTTCAGCCTGACCAGGGTGCCTCCAAACACGTCTCCGACGATTGTCTGGTTGAAGGCATATGCGACACTCATCGGTGAAGAGAACGTGATGCCAATTCTGTGGGGTCCATTCAGCATGTTGTTGGGCCCATCTGTACCGCGCTGCATGGTGTCGGGGTTGCAAAGCTGGACCTCGCCATGGACGTCGGGAGTGAAGTTGCGCATCATGCAGCCTATTGCGCACAGTTTGAGTTGAAACACGACGTCCTGTGGCTGAACGAAACGCATTATTCAACATGGTGGCATTGCTGTCAGGGTTCCTCCGAGCGGCAATCCGTAAGTAGCGGTCATCCACTACAGTAGTAGCCCTTGGGCGGCCTGAGCGAGGCCTGTCATCGACAGTTCCTGTATCTCTGTACCTCCTCCATGTCCGAACAACATCGCTTTGGTTCACTCTGAGACGACTGGAAACTTCCCTTGTTGAGAGCCCTTCTTGACACAAAGTAACAATGCGGACGCGATCGAACTGCGGTATTGACCTTCTAGGCATGGTAGAACTACAGACAACATGAGCAGCGTACCTTCGTCCTGGTGGAATGACTGGAACTGATCGGCTGTCGTACCCCCTCCGTCTAATAGGCCCTGCTCATGCATGGTTGTTTACACCTTTGAGCAGTTTTAGTGACATCTATGAACAGTCAAAGGGACTGTATCTTTGATACAATATACACAGTCAACGTCTATATGCCGGAGATCTGGGAACCGAGGTGATGCAAAACTTTTTTTGATGTGTGTATATGAAGTTCAATGTTTGTCTGTTTGTATGTTATTTACACAAATATACACCGTTTCACCGATCTGAACCAAAATTTGTATACTTACCCTTTGAAACCCTGCGAGTAATACCGTCCACATGAAATTTCGGACAGACTAGTCCATTCCCTGCATATATGCCCTTTGCCACAAATCTACACTGTTTCACCGATCTGAACCAAATTTCCCCTCATTTCCAAACGTAAAGGACATACTAAACGTTTTACGAGGTGCCGACAAGATTACACGCCATAAACTGTTGTTTGTTCACCGGAAACACAACCATATCTGGTCAATTTGATTAGCAGTTTGCCTTTTCTACCACTACGAGTGCTAGTGTGAGTAAATTCAGAGTTTCACTTAATCCCTTATAAATACTTACGGTGTGAAGATTTTCGAAGAATCAAAAAATGACTGAGGGTATTGAGCCAAGGAACACGTTAAAGAATGAATTATGTAATTAAGTTTGGCTAGGATTTGAATGAAAAAGAAAACGTGTAAAGAAAAAAGTGATTTTAAACTGTCTTTCCGGAACTAAATTTAGACCAGAAGAGACTTTCAAATTTTGTTTTCTTAGTCTGATCGAGCTGCCCAAGACGCATAATTTGAAATCTTTCTGGGCCCTTTAGCCGTTCAACTTTTGGAACAATTAAGGGAATTGCTTAATTTAACTTTTTTTTGCTAAGAAATATTTTCAACATTGCAAACGGTAAATTTCATCTATTCTTTTAGTTTGGATCTGAATACTCAATATGTTGATGGTTTAAGAGCAAGAGGAAAAATCTGCCATTCAGCCACTGGCATTCTTTTAGTTACCTTGTTATTATTTAACTCAACATTTTCCACTCATCTCCCTTCTAAATGTTACATTATTAAAACGTGTTGATTAACAGGTAAGGTTTAACGTGTTGTGATAGTTTTATTCGCCGGCTTTAACTCGCTGTGTTTTATGAAATATTGAAGAAAGTACTATAACATTTGAAGTACTATAAAATTTTATCCTACTGGCTGCGGAACCTAACTGAACCGTAGATTCTTCATTTGGTATCTAGTAAACCTTTGAAATATACATTTATCTTGCCACGGTGGGTGAGTTGATAGCGTGTCTGTCTACTAACCCCAAGATTGTAGGTTCGCTCCTGGCCGTGGGAAGTTTTTTTTTGAAAGGCGGCAAAACTACGACACGCATGTCATACGACGTTGGCATGCCAAAGAACCCATTTGAATTCAGTAGGCCGTGTTCATAATGGCAAAATTAATCTCGGGGTTTTCCGCCAACACGAAGTTCCTCATTTCTCTACTAGAAAGCGCTATAGTGTTCAAGGAGCTTAGATTTCTAACCTCTTTGACGTTCATAGTGATTCAAGGAACAACAAAATTTGACATACAAGCTAACCTCTGGGTGTCAAATTACAAAGATTGCACCCGGCACCCGAGGCCATACGCTATTATTATTATTATTATTATTATTATTATTATCTTAAGTTAACGTCATTATCTTCTATGATGTCATGATACCCCGAGTTGATGTAACAACATTCCTTGTTCTTATCATAGATAATAATAACTATAATATCGTATGGCCTCGGTTGCCGGGTGCAAGCTTTGTTATTTGACACCCAAAGGGTAGCTTGCGTGTCGAATTTCGTTGTTCCTTGAAGCACTATGAAAGTCGAGGAGGTTAGATAGATGAATCACTATCTTGGACTGACCATGTTGCAACCATTTGTGGTAAGATAGTTCCAGCCATTGGTACTTCAAGTCAACTGAAATACAAATGTTCTCGAGGCCTAGTGAAGCGTATTTTTCAAGCACTCATTGAAGCCCATTTCACATACATGATCCATATCTGGGCATGCTGAATTAAAGATTGCTTTGAAAAGGTGAACATATTGCATAAAAGCGTACTAAAGATACTCTTCAATCTACCTATTTCTACACCAAGCAAACTAGTATACCGAAATAATGATGTACTTTTTCTAAATCATCTCCATATTAAATCTTCTGCAATCATGCTGTATAAAATTAGAAATAAGGTAACTCATTCCAGTACATTGTGTACAGTAAGTTGAAATCTGATTTGCATGTGCATCCAACAAGAGGAGCTAACAAACATTTTAGCCTATTTTCATTTGTGAAAAAAAAAAAAGGCTTTTGAGATCACCTTTTGTGTGTGCGTGTGTGATGGTGTGTGTCCCCCCATAATATCTTCTGAACGGCTAGAGCGATTTCAATGAAACTCGGTAAGTTCATAGCACTATTCCGGACGACCCCGACCGTTCCCTTCAAATTTTGTTACGTCTCACTAATCCAACATGGCGGCTGTGCGAAATATTTCACCAGCATTCAATATCTCCGAAACTATTATCGATATCACCCTGAAATATTTTGCGGTGATATAGGAAACTGCAAGAAGTTTATCTATGTGACATTTGATAGCCTGGTAACTACAATACCAACATGGCGGCCATGTGAAGATGCGACTTTTAAATAGACTTTTCTCGCGATTCAACAAACCAAATGCAATAAAACTTGGTACAGTATATGTTCATATACATTGTAATGCACCGGCATCTAACTTTGTTCAATTGTTTACATAACCTCAAGATGGCGGATGTGCTAAATATTTCACCGGCATTCTATATCTCTGAAACTATTAGCGGTATCATCCTGAAATTTTGTACCGAGATAAAGGGCACTACTCGAAGTTCATCTATATGACTTTCAAAAACGGGTTGCCAACAAAACTAATATGGCGGCCAAGCGAATTTGAACATTTTAAATAGACCTTTCTCGCGATTTAATGACCCAAATGAAACGAAACTTGGTTCAGGAAATGTTTATACACATTGTCGCTGGTATCTAATTTAGTTCAATTGTTTACATAACCTCAAGATGGCGGCTGTGCGAATTTTAAAATTAAGTTTTTATTTCTTGTGTCGTAATCATGCGATCGAAGTGAAAGTTTGAATAATGAACCTACGCAATAATTTTCCTTTAATGGTATATGACTCTGTGGCCTATACATATAACAATCCAACATGGCAACCGTCCGAAATATTTAGATGGATCTCAATATCTACGAATCTATTACAGCAATCAAACTGAATTTTAATGTTCATAGGGGCTATGAACTTAAGTTCACTTATCGGGCTTTCAATAACCTGGTGATCACAAATCCAACATGGCGGCGACGCGAAGTATAAATAATCACATAGTCGTTTCTCGCAATTTAACCATCCGAGTGCAGTGACACTTGGTACAGTAAATCCTTATACATATGTTAATCCACTGGCATCTATTTTTTCAATTGTTTCTATAACCACAATATGGCAGTTGTGCGAAATTTTAAAATCACGTTTTTAATTCTTGTGTCCTAATCTAGCGATTGAAGTTTGAATACTACAAGTACACAATAATCTTCATGTAACAGTACATAATTCTAAGATCTACATATATAGTAATCCAACATGACGACCATCCGAATATTTAGTCGGTTCTCAATATCTACGAATCTATTACAGCAATCAAACTGAAATTTTGTATGTAGATGGAGGCAATTAACATAAGTAGGATACATGAAAATAGGCTGAATAGTTCTTCACGGAACTACTTGTTTGCAACTACATTCACTCGTCCAAGTATGGTAACAACTCTTCGTGGCATTGCTGTGTTAATAACTTCAATAGTCTCCCTGAGTACATACGAGAGGCTCCTTCTCTACCAGAATGTGCATACACCAACAACAACAAAAACGTTTTTCATATACTTACGACATCGGGTGGCGGTGGTACAATACTTCATCCAGGAGTCCACCATTGCACGAATGGAATGGCCTGCGATGTCCTCGGACATGAACTATATGAAACATCTCTGGGATATGCTGAAGCGCGCAATTCCTCAGCGTCCACGCCCTCCCATAACCCGCCAAGGGATCATGGAGGCCGCCGTCAAAGAGTGGGACCTCCTACCTCAAGAGGACCTGGGCAACTTGATCTGTAGTACCGTATGCCACGGCGAGTAAGAGCCCTGCAGAACGCCCGTGGTGGCCATGTTCCTTATTGAAACGTCACAGGATGATGGCAAGACTACAACACATATCAATCAGTCCCTGTTTAACAGGCCAAAAGTCTTCCTGTATATATAGTTTGTAATTTTCTTCTTACACATGAATAAAGTCTGGAGGATTTTTTTCAGAATGCCGTCTCTTTTGTAATAACCTCGCCCACAATGCCACATACGCTCTGGGTCATGGCAAACATATGTTATGCAAAACTCTTCTTGATGTGTGTAAAGGAAATATTATTAATTACTTCAAATTATAAACGTCTATTCAGTTTTGTCTCTGTATATACTGTATAGGCCTATTATGTTACCTCTGTTCATGTACGTTATGACTTGTAAAAACATGTAATTCTCTTCTCTGTCACCAAATATAATTTCTAAGTACTGCACCATCACGAGCCACGGATCAGGTACCTATTTTAAAATAAATTAAAAAAATGTGTGGACGTGGATTGTTATTAAGTATTCGTAATGAAAGTAATCAGAGTTCACAAATCTGACAAGAGAAATTATGTTCTTATTCTGATGTCGAGCAAACAAACATTCTGTTATTTAGTTTATAATACTGATAATCTTGCATGTGCGCACCGTCACGGAGATGAATAAACCAGACATCTGTTCTGACATCATATCCAATATGTAACAACACGTAAAATTCACAGTTCAAAGAATATGGAGAATAACATGTATATAGACCGTAAAACAAACAAATTTTCTGTTTCGTAACAACGTAGACGTATTATCAGTACAATTTCAAATGCACAGTCAATGATAGAATGAAAGTTACCTAGAGACGAAGGGTTGAGTACACCCTCTGAATTATCGCAGTGTGCGACCACAAGGTAATAGGTGTGCGCCTAAACATTAAATTATTATTATTATTGATACCCTATTAGCTCACTAAGGAACGCTTATAACTAGTTCTTCTTCGATGCTCTCCACGTTCCCAATATCTCTTGATCCCGGCTGCTAGTTGTTCCTTTCTCCCTTGTGAGAGGGGTTTCATACACTAAAGCACTTTGTGTGGTGGGGACCAACAGTTAACTATATCAGCAAATTTGGAGCGATGTTGGACATTAAGGTCAGAAATCCTGGTCTTTTTGGACTTCATTGAGCCACACGCTTCAAGTCTTGTGGCTTTTAATCTGTCTGTCCGTCTGTCTGTCTGTTAGGTAGTCAGACCGAAGGCTGGTTGGATCCTCAAAAAGCGCCGCCGTTAGCTTATGTGGGTAGGTACCCACAAAAAAACAAGGCGGCGCTATATTGAGGCGTACTAGGCAAGAAAAGGAGTGAGGTAGTTTGCCATTGTTTTCCTCACTGGGTCAGTATAGCAGTACTAACCCTATGAGTAGAACCTTTCACAGCATCCACAGGCACTGACAATGCCCTGAATGGCATTACAAAGCACCACCCATACCTCAGTAGCTTCCATATAATCTCAGCCATGAGTGAGACTGAGACATCGGTGCAAAGCCTCATTTTACTCTAGCCTGTGCCAACAGACAAATGCTAATGTACTATATTCATCAAGAGATGGCAAACAGGCCAGGCTCTTAATCAAGGAGAAGATAAGTCTGTTGCTGTCCATTCGTAGAAAGAGCCCGTAGAATTTCAGCCACCTGCGTCGCAAGTTGGTATTGGCCGTTTCCATCTGTTGATACAGTTTGAAGTAATTTGTAATAACTCTCGAAATTGTTGGTAATGTTCAGCTTATTTTCAATTATGAAATGCTAGCAGACCCGTGCGAGAAATATCGCATGTTAATAAACCACACTTTCCCCACTAGGTTTTTAATCAGAGACTTAAGGAGAAAGGTTGTTATGCTTTTATGTCAACCAAATGATTATATAGCACTATCTACATTTCACTTATAATTCCAAGTTATACGTTCCCTAACTTAATAAGGCAATCACTGAAAGTTGGATCATAATAACACTCACCTGTTATTCGATATTTATGAAATTATACGATTTGAGTACCGGTACTCATTCCTTTGATTTACTTTTTCTGAAATCCGTGCAAATTGATAAAGGAAAGGCCTCAGAATGTAAAAATGACATGAAACAGGCGTCACAGCGGCCAACATGTGAAGTGGACAGCAGTTATAGAGCGTATCTTCCTACAGCAACAGTATCTGCAAATCGCACATTTCGTAAATTTTTTAAGTCTTTTTTTAAAGATATTATATATATTTATGAAATTTGAGTGCAATTCGTCAGTGGTAATGTCTATTCTGTCATTTGAATGCTCATTTGTCACGAATGGTCGCCTGTGAGAGCCGCAGGAGGGATTTTTTACTACTGAAATAATATATATGATGATGGGACTATGAGATCATCTTTCGTCCGTGTGTTTGTGTGTGCCCGTAATAAAATCACTTGGTGAGAACTAATCACTGCCTCGTCCGACCGTGACTACCCTTTCCAATTATAATACCTTTCATCAACCCAACCAATTTCTCCGCCATTCAATATCTCCGAAACTATTACCGCTATCAACAAAATGATTATGAAGAATACTGTGGTAAGTTCACCTGTGTCACAAATTAAAACCTCATACGTACAAAACTAACATGGCGGCGATGAAAAGTTGATATTAAAATCGAGGATATTTATCCCCACACATCAAACACCTTGGAAATAACATCAAATATCTACCTGCAGCTGGCCACGATGAGGACTGGTGTGTATCATGGAACTGATTAGGAGGATATGTTGGTAGGTGTAAAATCATCCTCAAACGATGGGGTTTATCATCACGAAACACCAAGTGAAACTTTAGTGATGAATAGACTGTAAGACATGTTTCATAACCTCCGGTGTCCATTATCATATTCCGAGCTGGAATGAATGCCCTAGAAGTGTCACGGGTTGAGGGAAAAGCAATCAAAATGGAACTCTTGTCGTTCGAATTCAAATTTACTGTATTGAATCTTATTTAATTTATTTTAAATTTAATTCAATGAGGAAAGAATTCATGATGAAAATCAATAAATAAAAAACTTAAATAATGGAATGCAGCCGTATGAAATCAGAAATCCCTGTTGACGTCAAATTTGCAGGTGAAAATCCAAAGGAAGTAGGAGGCTTCTGTTACTTAGGAAGCAAAATAACCAGTGATGGACGAAGCCTTTGGGTGGAGTGAAAATGGAACTGTTGTATGATGATCAGTTGTGTAGATAGGGTAACACATGAAGACGTAATAAGAGGAGGGAGTGAGGAGATGTGTTTCTGGCGACTGCTGGTAATAATAATCATAATATCAGGGGCGTGGTGGCGCAGCGGTTAAGCTGTATGCCTCTCACCAAGGTGGACCGGGTTCGATTCCCGGTCAATGCATGTGAGATTTTCGAAGTGAAATGCCATGTCCTGTGGTTCGGATTCCACGTAAAAAGGAGGTCCCGTGGCTCATGATCTCGCGATTAACGGTCACGTTAAACTACAAGCTTTTTAATAATCATAATATCGTATGGCCTTGGTGCCGAGTACAAGCTTTGTTATTTGGCACCCAGAGGGTAGCTTGCATGTCGAATTTCGTCGTTCTTTGGAACGCTATGAAAGTCAAGGGGGTAAGGTATCTAAGCTCCGTGACACTACAGCGCTTTCTAGTAGAGAATGGAGGAACTTTGTGTTGGCGGAAAATCACGAAATTAATTTTGACATTATGAACATGGTCTACTGAATTCAAATGGGTTCTTTAACATGCCAACAACGTATGACATGCATGTCGTGATTTTTGCGCCTTTCAAAAATCACCTACCTAGGCCAGGAGCGAACCTGCAAGCTTGCGGTTGGTAGTCCGACACGCTAACCACTCACCCACGGTGGCAAGCGCGACTGCTGGTGAAAAGAAGAAATGGGTTGGTAGTACACATACTAAGACACGCGGGAATAGCAAACTTAAGGATGAAGGGTGGAGGACAAGAACTCTAGGGGTAGACCAAGGTTAGAATATGTTGAACAGATGACGCGGATGTAAGGTGTGGTACTGTGGTAGCTGTGTAGAGATAAAACGATTAGCTCAGGACAGGGAGGCATTGAGTGCTGCATCAAACCAGTCAATAGATAGAAGACTAACTCTCAATTCAATTTAGATTAATATATTTCAAAATGTATTATTCGTATATTTAAGACACGGTTGACTGCGTGAAAGGAAGGTTTAACAGAAATTCATAAAAGATTTTTTTTTAGCCTGATCACTGAGCTGTTCAGCGTGGAGCAAACCAGCGTGCAGAATCTAGTTTAATTCAAGAGGTAGGCAGTGGAAAACCCTGGACAATGGCGAGGAATTATATTACCCATCTGCTTGACAACCCGTTAAAACCACACCAGGTTACATTACTGGAAACGGAATTAAACGAAACGTGAAAAGCGAGACATCGAGCAGTCCTTGTGGGGTATTGTATTCCATAATATTTGAATTTCATGATATCGAACGTAACGCATCGTGAAAGAAGAGAAATTAAATCCGAATAGGATTGGGCGCTTGAGCGGATGGATGAATATTCAATGAACAGACGAAGCCTGCGTTCCCCTGTCTTCACCTAATTATAATCTAGAACAGATTTATCAGATCGATTCTCAATCTTCGAACATGGGATAATACCACACCGACGAAAATCTGATATGGCTTAGTTTACGTTCAATTCTCAACCTAATCTAATAAATCTTCCCAGATGTTACTGGAAGCGGAATTGTGGAAAGATTGCACTGGTAGATACAAATATTTCACTAAAACTCCACGGCGTAGCTCTGTGCGTTAAATCGCCCACAGTGACTGTGACGGGGAGGTGCATAAAAGTGAAGAGATCAGAGGTTTGAATCCCAGTGCGGTCAGCGGCTATCCCCTACATTTTTCCATACTCCCTTTATGAACATTCCAGTGTAGTAACTTAATTGAAGTCCCGGGTCATCTACCATATCCTCAATCCAAATAATAATAATAATAATAATAATAATAATAACGCTGATTATTTGGGGTGGATCATTAATTAAAGATATGGAAAAGCAAGAAATGAAAATCCTAAGAATTTTTTTTGACCAGTCTGTATAGGGGGAATCTGGAAGAAAAGAAAATCCCAAGACTTATACCTGCACTCGTAGAAAATCTCAGACACATTTAGGAAGAGACGATTGACATTTTACGGGCATATCCTCAGGATGGGCAATCAGAGACTGACCAAAAGTATTCTTAACCTTGCCCTGTCAATGAAAGTTTAAAACACCTGGCTGCTTGAAGTTGGAAATGATCATCAGGAAATAGGCATGACAGATGACATTGTACTAGACAGAGCTAATTTCAGATAATTAATCGATAATCACCGCTTTGCAGACCATCCAAGCACTATCACCAACAAAACCTGGTCATAAAATCGCAAGAGAAGCCACAGCGAGAAGTTGAAGAGATTTTGGGAGAACAGAAAGGCAATGCCATCAGCTAAATAAGTTCAATCGCGCTCCTTTGTCAGGCATCACGAACAAAGAAGAAGAATATCGTATGGGTGCAGTGTGAAAGCTTTGTTATTTGACGCCGAAAGGGCTGCTTGCATGTCGAATTTTGTTGTTCCTTGGAACGCTATGAAAGTCAAGGAGGTTAGATATATAAGCTCTTTTAAACTACAGCGCTTTCTAGTAGAGAATGGAGGAACGTTTTCTGTTGGCCGAAAATCCGGAGATTAATTTTGCCGCTATGAACAAATGGGTTCTTTAACATGCCATCAACGTATGACATGCGTGTCGAGATTTTTGTCGCTTTTCAAGAATCAGTTACCATGGCCAGGAGCGAAGTTGCAAGCTTGGGGTTGGTAGTCCGACACGATAACCACTCACCCACCGTGGAAAGCTAATCCTAGTAATAACAGCAGTATATTCCACCTACTACAGTATGGCACATCATCGTTTTGGAAGCCATTTTTAGTGCTTCCTTGGAGAACAATTTTTTTGTTTTTCAGTCTGTCAACACTATTGTTTCCAATTGAATTGGGTTTTATGCCCTAACCCTGAAAAATATTACATGTAACTAATTAATTCACTTGGATGAGAAGTTTCGATCGTCAAGCAATCATCATCAGATCCCTTAGACCCAGGCTATTTTATCTATGCTTATATGCAAAGGATGATCAGAAACTAAGGTTACAAGGCCGATATTCTTGGAGTTTCGTATGTTATGGAGAAATTAGTGGAGTGGGGGTAATTCGAATACATACGGTTGGTAACTGTGCAGAGTATCAGCTATCCGCCACCTACAGGGCTGGTTGTAGGTAAACAACTAATGACGACTCGTTTGAAAATCTGGTCTCCCGAACAGATCCACTCATTTATTTGATTTATGTTGGCGAAGCATGTAACGCGGCCGGGACCTCTCACCGTGGAAGTCATCTTTCTTTATTATTATTTAGCGTATGATGCATGCAAGACAGTAATTAAAAGGATGATTGTAGTTTTACGTGACCGTTAATCGCGAGATCATAAGTCACGGGGAGACAGTAATTAATATACCTTATATATACATTTACAAAATAAACTTATTTTCAGCATTAGGAACCTTCATATTGTACCCGATACCTAGTTTAGGCTATCGGCTACGCCAGCAGACATTAAGCCGTAGTTGAGGTTTTGGGAAGAGTTAGGAAAAGATAGCGCACCGATCGAGTCAAGAAGAATGTCAAGATGACGTAGGAGGTCTAGGATCAAGGAGGCACTGACGTCTGTAAGAAGATGGAATTATGGATAGAGATGTGAAGCTTTATTGAGATCTGTATGGAATATGGTATTTAAACATCTTAGAAGAGAAGATATAACATGCATTATATGTGGAAATAATTTTAAGGAAGTTAGATAACCCTTAAGTTATTTTATAACGGAATAGCCGAGATGATGAGGGTTCGAGACTAATCGTGACGCGTGAGCATAGTGGTGGGGGTGAACACCACGTGTCTGCGCCAGGCAGATAGGAGAGAAGACAGTGCCAGCACATTCAGTGGAGCTCTGTCAGTCGAGCAAGAAGGATCGAGCTCTGTAGCGCAAGCCAGACGCACGGTGAAGGTCGCGTAGCATACCGAAACTGTCACGGCAGAGTGTAGGCGACAGTTTCAGCATCGCCGAGCAGCGAACGCCAAGCAGGTCGTTGATCCAGGCGGACTTGCCGAGCAAGCAATCACAGACGGCCGGGATATGTTAGGACAGCACTGCAAGCAGTTGGAGACTTTATTACAAGCTACATTTCAACGCAGTTTGAACACAGTTCTTCTGAATAATATTACGACTATGCTTTTCATAATGCATGTCAAAGTAACTTTAACAATTTCAAGCAAGCGGAATGTTGTTAGCATATGCACTGATGAACATTAGATCGTGCATTAATGAAATTTATTTCTTATGCAGTTTCATGAATTACCAAATACAGACAACTACAGGGTGTTTCATAAACTTGGACACTCTCATGTAAAATTTTATTTTACGAAAGTGAGACTTAGCAGTTATTGGAGATTGATCTTTCAATACTCAAACTGAACATTTAATGGAACAGTGGCGTAACTTAGAAGAGGAATAGGGGGTCCGCTGTTTCCATGAACTTTTTCGAGAGGAGTTGGACAATATCCGCTATGGGTAATCCGAAGTTCATCATGTCAGAGTAGACGCAGATAGAGACAAGATGGCACCGCAGAGCGATGGATTCGATTCCTGACGAGAGGAGGTCCACCAGCTGATTCACTTGGGATTTCGAAGGCAATCGCCATTTCATGGATGGAATGATATTCACGCCGATCTTTAGAGAAATTCATTATGTAGGGAAAATCGACGATCTTGGAAATTTAATAACAGCTGATTTTGAAAAGGTACTGTAAGAGTTATAACTACCTGATACGATTATTTTCATGAATACTGGGCACACATGTATATTTTTCTAATAGGAGTGATACGATTATTTAGACATGGTTTGACTTTATATGCTTCGAATTTGCTAGAATATGGCGTGACCATATGATATGGCAGGCATCATTATACGAAATTCTCACCATTGGTTGGCTTTATTAAGCAGATGTTTGGTCTTTTAGACATTTTTCCAGCTAGGATATTTTTCATGAATAGTTTTTTTTGTGTAACGGGTATTTCGAACTCGTGATCTGCAATTGATTATCTAAAATTACTTCGTCAGTTCATTGCATACTAGCGAGTGTGTATTATTCATCAGTAGGGATTTTTTCCATGGGATTGTTTGGAGATATTAAGAAGTTATTCACTTTAGTGAATGACCATCGCTTTTATATGACAACTAGAAACTTGTTGATTCCTATCTGGTACATTCACTCATATAGTCTACGAGATGGGGTCTTTCGTATTTATACGATTGTATGGTGGCTACTCATCTTACCCATCGTTCAGGGCACTATCATCTTAGACGACGGGGCGAGGTCTTTCGTATTTATACGACTGTACGGTGGTTACACATCTTACTTGCCATTGAGGGACTCATTTTTATCATCCGAGTGTACATGAGATTGTAAGTGAATAAAACAAGGAACTACTAGTCACATATCAGTCGAGATTTTGTTAAATAAAGTAACGATAAATGTCAGCAGGATTGCGTTTAGTAATTCTTGTTTGCCAATCCAATATTTTGTTGCTATACTCTTTTGAGAGTAATTTCAGTTTAACAGCTGTTACAGCTGATGCTTTGATGAGTTTTATAATTGTGTTTGATACCTTTGAGAAGGATTTAAAGTAATTGAATCTTGTAAGATGAATCATTAATGGTCAGATTTATTTTAAGGCAGATCAGTATTGCAGATTTTGATATGAGAGATTATAGCACATTGGTGTTTTTCTGCGATGTGAATTATGAAAATTGTAAGAGAATTTATGCTATTTGAAAGCAGATCTTAAATTACGGAGGTAATATTTTTCCAATTGTTTAAGAAGTTGTCTAGATGTGATCAGAGTAATTACAGTTATTGGAGATTGTGTGCGTTGATAATTTGAAGCCAGTTATATTTTTTGTAGATCATGCAACATGGTTAAGTGGAGTTTGTGATAGGCATTTTGTGGAAGTTGCCATGTGATAGTAGCAACGTTGCTAATGTATTTTGAAGCAGACATGAGGTCGTCGTACCCAGTCTAGCGTAATTGTTGAGATTCATGCTGTATGTGCTGAATATTTATGGAGTTTTGTGGAATAATTGTTGTATTCAAATGTGATATTTGAAGTATTGAGGAAATATAATGTCGTTGTGGATAGTTAGATCCAACGTGATGTCGTGGAGGCAATAATATTTTTCGGCATGATAAATTAAATACGAGATATAACTTGGAAGTGATAAAACTGTAAGACAACGTTCTATAAACCATATTAAACAATTTGTTAGGAAATTAAACAAATAAATAAAGTTGATAATACAAGATTTTCTGCGAATAATAATTAATGAAATAATAATCTGAGATTTAAGCATATTAATGATCTGACCTAATGAAATAAAAATCAGAATGACTAGATAAAATAATGAAAAACTAAATAACCAGATGAATGAAATTTAAATAAGTTGATAAATTGAATTTTGGAATAAATCGATGAATTAAATAGATGGATGAATTAAAGATTGGATAAATTAAACTGATTTAAATAAATTAATAGACGATTGAAATGATGATGAATAACTGAATTAGAAGGTGATAATTAATTAAAGAAGCTGATGATTAATGAATTTATATGGAATTAAATAAATTTAATTGAGATATAATTTGAGGAATTGCAACTTGAGTTGAGGATTTAAATGATGTAATGGTGATGAATTAAGGATTCTGACAGGAATATGTAGAATTTTGAAGTGAGGATTAATGTGAGAAATATTTAATTTTGATGATGACGATAACGATGACCAATGACCCGTGAATTTTCTGTAATTCACAGATAAGTAATTGTGAATGACAATGTAAATAGTGTAAATTAATTATTCGATGTTTAGGAGCATTTGACTAACATGTTCAACAGTTAAATTATGCCATGCAAGCCATAAAATACTTGATATTTAATATATGTGATTATAATATGTGTATGTTTAGACAGATTAATAACTTTTTCAAATCCACATTTATGATGTTAAATTAAAGAGAAATTAGGTCTCAGGTTTCACAAATGTCAGTGACGAAAGACATAGTGCTACAGTGATCCTGAGAACCCAAGAGAACTTTAGAGATTTTTCTGTTCTATGTGGATGAAATATTTTTTGATTAGAAAAGAGATGGTTCGATTTTTGGACAATGACAATTTAACGTTGGCATTCGACCATACTCTCAGGTAGGAGTTATTTAAAATGTCTGTCTGACTATCAAAGTGAAATAAATTTGTTTTTATCTTAGTTGTGATCTGATGATGGTGTGATGTTCCTTTTTCTTTCCTTGTTTTGAGTAAGGCTTAACTGGAAAGGAAGTGGTTTGCTAGGGATTCAGTTGATGGCGCCCATTTAAATTTGCATTATTTCTATTAAACTTAAGCCCGTAACGACCCTAGAGGTACTTTGTCTCGTGATACCCACTGCTTTTTCGAGAACTCAGCTGAATTTCCGACACATTCCTTATTTGACTAGAGGTTCATTTAACTCCGCTCTGTCCCGGAACTCCAGGAATGCGATGTTATAGCAGATGGGTCATCGCATCCCCAGGACGAACGGGTACAATATATAGGCTGTCAGGTCTTTAATCCATTCAAGTGCTTGTGGAGTGGCTGCATGGACCTCTTCTAAGGTCCCAGAGTACACATATAGAGGGCATTCCTGCACGACATGCTTGATGGTTTGCACTTCATATCCACGTTCACAACGAGGCGAGTCTATCCCACCCCACTGATGTAAGGCTGCTCTAGTTCGAGTCGTGCCACATCGAAATCTGTTGAGACGGGACCAGACATCTCGAGGGAGATAGAATCCAGGTAGTTTGATGGTAGGATCAAATACTTCAATTAGGCTACGAGGTGGAGTGGTAGACCATTCAACTTTCCATGTATTTTGGGGGTCAAACGGAACTGAATTAAGTTCCATAGCCGTCTGGTAGGCTGGTTTTCGTGATTTGAACCTGGATGTAGGAGGTTGATTGACGTCTTGGTGGATTGGGAGAAATCCATTAGGTCTATCCATAATTCTGACCACAGGCGGGAAAGAGCTTGCTGTCTCCTGATGTGAGGAGGAACAATATTACACAGTACAGGTAGCCACTGTGAGGGAGTGCAATGTAGAGTGCCAGAGAGAATCCGCATTGTCAGGCGGAGTTGAATATCAACCAGTTGGCAATTCATTCATTCATTCGTTTATTTGCAATTGGGGGTGTGTCCCCCGGTGGGAAATTAGATAAACATAACAAATAAATAATTGTACATAACAATTCACTAACAATTAAACTGGAGTATTTACACAAATAGTCACTCTTTTCTTAAACACACTTATATGTTTAGGAAAAGCTCTAAGACTGCGGCAGGTAGAGAGTCCCAATTATCAATGGCACGGTTTACGAAATAATATTTACCATAATTTGTTCGCTGTGGTCGGCCCTTAACTTTGAAAGGACGATCGCTCCTACCCATGTAAGTAGGCTTTTCCATACGTTTGTTAAGCTCACCCCATGCTGGTTGATTTGCATACGCGTTATACATAGCGCAGAGTCTAGATTTCATCCTCCTAGCCTCAAGTGATTCCCACCCAAGTTTCTTTAACATACGGCTCACACTGCTCCTGGGATTAAAGTCACTGAGCACAAATCTAGCGGCCTTTCTTTGTACCATTTCCAACTCATTTATGAGCCCTACTTGATATGGATCCCAAACAGCCGAGGCGTATTCCAGAATAGGTCTTACAAGTGACAAATATCCTAAATCTTTAGCAGAGGTTCTACTTTCTTTTAATACCCTCATTACAAAGTGCAGGGATTTGTAAGCTTTAGAAACTACACATCCTATATGACTACTCCATTTCATATCATTTCTTACGTGAACGCCCAAATATTTGCAAGAATCTTCTTCTACAAGTATTTCCGAGCCAATGTTACATTGAAAATCTTGCCTCCGCACTTTCCCTATTTTTATTAGACTACATTTTCTTGTGTTTATTTTCATTTTATTTTCAATCGCCCACTTTTAGACCAGGTTCAGGTCATCTTGAAGTACTGCATTGTCTTGTGAGTCATGTATCTTTCGATATATTACACAATCATCCGCAAACAATCGACAGTCACTGCGAATCCCATTTGGTAAGTCATTTTTAAACGCCAAAAATAACAAAGTTCCGATTACGCTGCCCTGAGGGATACCCGACGTTACGGTAATTTCATCCGAGAATCGGCCTTCAACTTTCACTATCTGGGAACGACCCGTCAAAAATTCTTGGATCCATAAAATTACTCTTCTATCTATCTTCGTCGAAGCTAATTTAAGGAGTAGCATGTCATGCGACACGACATCAAATGCCTTCGCAAAATCTATAACTACGGCGTCGACTGAAACTCCATCGTCTAACGATTCGCTAATATCTTGAAAAAGTGATAGCATCTGACTCTCGCATGAGTAACCTTTCCGAAATCCATGTTGCCTATCATTAAACCAAGATAATGTTTCCCACTGTTCCCTCAAGTAGTCGCAAATGAGATGCACCATCTGTTTACAAACGATGGACGTAAGACTAACCGGCCTGTAGTTGCCCAATTCAAGTCTGTTCCCTCCCTTAGATATTGGGACTACCGTAGCTCTTTTCCAGTCATCCGGGATTTGCGCATTGTTTATGGATACATTAAACATCACCACTAAGTATCGTGCCACGGCCCTACCTCCTAGTTTAAGTACTTCACTAACAATATTATCAGGACCCTTCGATATATTGTAACGTAATTTTTGTATTAGCTTTACAATTGCTGACTAGTTTATTTGGAGAAGTGGAGCCCCTGATTCACCGTTAAGGTCCAACACACAGCTATTGGGTTTATTGAACACACTACCATAAAATACATTTAATTCATTAGCAATGGCCTGCTTCTCAATAATTAATTTACCGTCACCGGACATTATCATCGACAAATTATTTGAATTTCCCTTTCTTCTCCTAACATAACTGTAAAAATTTTCCACCCATCGCCTCCCGAACCAAGTAAACCTTGCATATAATTGTCATGAGCAGCCCTCTTTTTTAAGATGAGCTCTCTTGATAAGGACTTCAATTTCAACATATACTTGTCACTATCATGTCTTTTATTGTATAATTTCCTAATTTTCCGTTTAAGACTCCTGATTTCCCGTGTGTAATACTCAGGATCTGGGTTTTGTTTCAGTAATTTAAATGGAACAAATTTATCAATAGCGCTATTTAAAATTTTCGAAAAGTTAGTCCACAGGATATTAATGTGATTTCCTTCCGATGCCCATCCTACAAATAGCTCATTTAAATACCCCTGAAAGTTGTCCTGATCCGCCCTGCGATACTGGAATATGATCTTTTTTCTACATCAGAGTCTAATTTTGTAATGTCACCGTATCTAATATTTAATTCAACCCCAGAATGGTCACTAATTCCTGGTACTTTCATACAGTTAATATACAGCTCCACAGGCCTTACGAGATAAGCCTCTTGTTGGGAAGTCAACTACTTGGGAAAATCCCCCCTCCCTTAAGAATTTGTTTGGAGCGCTCTGAGCTTGACCACAGCTAGCTGACTCACCAGACCAGTCTACTTTGGGGAGGTTTAAATCTCCGGCAATTATTAAGCTCTTTTTCATAGCATTACCCGTACAAGTTTTATCATACAGTGTGTCGAGAAGCGAAAAGTTATCTTTCGGTGCTCTATACGGCTGTATCACCTGAAGGGGGTATTTATTCCCTTTATCCGAAATTTGTACACATAACATTTCATGATCCGTATCAGCCCACTTTAAGAAACTAGCTATATTTTGGCGCACACAAATAAATAGCCCACCACCTCCCTTCCCCCGATCCCTTCTGTACATTTCATAGGTCCCTTGAATTATTTAATTACTATTTATATCCTCATATAACCAAGATTCAGTTGCAATGACAATGTCCGGAGAATACGTCTCTACAAGATTCCAAAATTCAATTAATTTATTTACTAAACTCCGACAATTAACCTGCAGTAATCTTAGAGTCTTACCTCCGCAGCAAATATCCCGAAGTAGCTCCTTCTGTTCCCGTCGGCTGGCAACCTCTGGACCTGCTCCTCCTCACAATGGCTGGCACGAACCGATGACTCTGTCATGTAGGCTCCCTAGGTTGAAAGCGCCCCGTTGATTTAAATGCAGCCCGTCTCGTGCGAAGTCACGGCCACCAATCCAGCAGTCAGCATCTACGTACACTAATCCCAGTTGTGCACAAACCCAGTCCATGCGGTCATTTACAGTCATAACTCGCCTTAACGGAACATCTCCCCGCTGAACAATGCCACTCATTATAATTTTTGCATTTCTAAACTTGCTTTTAGCTTTTCTGCCTAGTTCGTAGAGCTCCCCCATTATGTAATCAGCTGTAGCCCTCCTCTTCAAATCGTTCGTCCCAACATGGAGCAACAACACTTTAACTTTGTCACAGTCCTCTACATTTGCTTCTTCCACTTGTTGGGCAAGCAGGTCAATTTTAATCCCCGGATAACACCGCACTTTCGCACCTGATTTCCTCGAGATATTCGCACTCCATCGTATCATAGAATCACCCATTATGATAACGTCATCCTCAGTTTGCTCCTGCACGCCCTCTTCCACACTGATCCCAGTAGAAAGCCGTTCAGTCACATCCTTCACCGTTTCCTCTGATTCACGAAGCTTTGTTCTAAGTTCCTGTATTATTTGATACCTTGCTTTGATTTGCACCCTCAAACAGTCCGGCGTATCACATACTTTACAAAACCAATTCCCGACATCACAATCCTCCTTCTTGACCTTAATTCAGCCGAATTGAAACCATTTCTCACATAGTCCACACTGAACACCGTTCTTCAATGTTTTACTGCACGTCGAACACTTTAATGCTGCCACTGGATCATTTGCTTGATTCACATTTGGAGTAACAGGGCCTGGATTCACTTCCACTCCACCAATAACTAGCAATGCAGCTATCACTAGGGCTATGAACCACAAGTTGCTAGGTCCCGTACGCACACACAAACACCGGAAATCCCGACTACCCTTCGCATACCATAGTCTGATCCTCGCGCGATAACACTCCAGAGAACAACCCATTTCAGCACACCTGAGAGCTCGGGAAAAACACGACCTTTCCCTTTGACTGCCAACTGCCAATGGGAGCTGTTCAACCATGCACCTGCACTGTATTCAGCTGGAGAGTAAACGACAGCCAAAGCAGTAGTCTTGAGAGTGTTGGCATCAGCGCCTCATGATGATGATAACTTAGTAAGTTATTGCGGTTTTTTAATTTTGCTGCCGTTTTTGCAATATGCTGTCTGAAAGTTAATGCCCTGTCCAATATCACTCCTAAATACTCAGATATTGGTTCCCGAACTTCACTCTAGGTTGGTAGTTTGCCTGTAGGTTGTTAAGGTGAAATGTAGTTACCTCAGATTTAGAAGGACTTGGTTGAAGCCGCCACTTTCTGAAATAAACATTCATTTCTTAAGGTCTTCACTCAGCAAATCCTCTGCTTCATCAAAAGTGGCGCATTGGACTGTAAGATTTATTTTGTCCGCATAGATGAATTTACGGGATACCGTTTCATCTTCCTTCATGACAACGCACGAACTCATACAGCCACGAATACCACCACGCTGTTTTTGTGGTTTCACTGGGACATCATTGATCACTCTCCCCATAGTCCAGACCTCGCTCCAAGCTATATTCACCTAGGAGGTCGACAATTCGCTTTAGATGAGGAGGTGAAACACTTCGCAACAACGTGTCTGAACATGCAAAGACAGGATATTGAAACTCATATCACGAAGTGACAAAACCCTAAACCGATATAATGACTGTGCCGAAAAATAACCTGGAACTGTTGGCAGTATGGTTGTATGAAATAAAATGTGCACGTTTCACTGCAGGCTTTATAACCTTAGTTTCTGATCATCCCTCGTATATGTGGATCCATTGTTAGTGATAGCAGCTGCACAATAATAGACACCACATCGCTCCAACAACCAGATAAGTTGTTTAATCCATTGCAAGTTACAAAGACCAACTTGTCCGTGTACTAACCACTACTGATTATCACACTAAACAAGCAAATCTGCAGGTCCATAGCCACCAATAACATCATAAAATAGAATCACACAAAACTAAGACTCTTCATAAGTTGCGTATGTTTGCAATTAACTTCTGGACCTAAATAAGTGTACATATTAACCCACATACAAATGGACATTATATTCAATAGCCCGAGTTCGCCTCAATGCGTAGTGGCTAGCATTCTTGGCTGTCTTGGAGGAGTTTCGATTCATGGCTCTGCCAAGAAATCTAATTCTGGTCTGAGACCTGGAATGGGGTACACTAAGCCACGTGAGGCAAAAATGGGAAGAGGTGGGTTCGATTCTTAGCTCAGCCATCCTGGAAGTGATTCTCTGTGGTTCCACACTTCTAATCAAAGCAAATGCCAGGATGTTACCTAAGTTATGATAATGATGATGATGATGATGATGATAATTGTTGTTTTAAGGGGCCTAACATGTAGGTTATCGACCCTTAATGGTTTGGGTGATAGTGAAAGATGAGATGAGAATGAAAGCTTTAACTAATACTAACTACAAACTTACATACTAGAAGAAGAAATGGCAAACAAATAAAGGATAAGGCAAATAAAGGACAGGAAAAAAAGGAATGCCCTCATCCCTCGAAGAATTAGGATTTAGGGACTTGGAAGGGAGGAGAGCCATGAAAGGCAGATAGTAAAGGGAAAGAGGAGAGGGTCCACCCCAAGGTCAAAGGGAAAATGGGACAAAACGGACCCAGCTGAGGAATCGCTTGGGGTCGCCAACTCCCAAACTCACCAGCCGTGAGCCCTTGAGGATGTAACACTATCCAGGGTGCATCAGAAGGGGTGGGGCTACACACACCTTGCATCATTGAGGGCCTTGAGCAGAACGCAGGAGATGACATGAAATTAAAAAGAAGGCTGACCCCTCGCAGATGGAGGGTATCAGGAAAGATGAGTCAAGAGCCAATTAAGGCGGGAAACGAAGGGACTCCCTAGGTCTCGGATACCCTAATACCGTCGGGGTCGGAAGAGAACAAGACTTGACCAAGAGAGGTCGACAGGAAAGAAGACGGAGAGGAGCCCGGCACAAGTAAGTGGAAGCAATGCCGGGCTCAGCTGAGGTCCCGTGGTCGTCAACCCACGTCCTACTAGATGTGAGCCCCTGGGGGGTTACCTAAGTTAAGGGTTACGGCCACTTCCTATCCAATTTACAAATACACACACTAGTACAGGCATCACGGTGATGCAGGTTATCAGACAAATTCTACACCACACACAAGTCCACGGGGATATATGGCCCCGATGTAACAAAGCCCCTAAAAAACAAGAACATGAATTTAATTCACTCAAGTGTAGAGCTGGGTATAAGCGATTAATAATTAATTATTCGAAACTTTTGAAATTAATCGAATACGCTTAATCGATTCATCGACTGACCGTTCATTCGATTAATTGAATAACCGGCGAATAGATTAATCGGCTAACCAAAGAATCGATTATTGATTAACAGACACGAGATAAGAACAGAAGTTAAAATGAGAGGTCATCGCTCAAGTTGAGTTACGCTTATTCTCGGAGACATATATAGCCTATCTCTCTATATATAATAATGGAAATTTGTCTGTTTTTTCTGAATTTCCACGGAAATTTGGGATATCTGCGCGTTTCAGACTGTTTTATGGCGGATGCGCGCAAAAATAATGTTTCTGTCTGTCGGTGGACAATTTTTGTGTACTTATAACTCGAGATAGGCTGCGTGGATCAACGTAAAATTTGACAAGATATCCATCAGAGGCATGACACTAATCATTGATGTAACTCTTCTCCGTACCTCTCATAAAAGGGGGCCTACCCCTTAAAATACATGCTGAAATAGGCATAGAATGGTTAGACAAAGTCCATTTTCAGCCCCTCAATGTGAGAAACGAAACTCGGGGGCCCTAAAGAGACCCCGAAAAAAACATTTTAAGGCCCTAAAACCAACAGTTTTTGAGATATTCCCAGAAAACTATTTTCACTTATTAAACAAGTAGTTCCGTGAAGAACTATACAGCCTATTTTCATATATCCTGCTAATGTTAATTGCCTCTATCAACATACAAAATTTCAGTTTAATTGCTGTAACAGATTCGTAGATATTGAGAACCGTCTAAATATTTCAGATGGTTGCCAGGATGGATTTTTATTTTTGTACTATTACATTAAGATTATTGTGTACGTGTGGTATTCAAACTTCAATCGCATGATTAGAACACAAGAAGTAAAAACGAGATTTTAAAAGTACGCACAGCAGCCATCTTGTGATTATGCAAACAATTGAAATAAATTAGATGTCAGTGGATCAACATTTGTATAAGCATTTAACGTGCAACGTTTCACGGCACTCGGATAGTTAATTCGCGAAAAACGTCCATTTAAATATTTATACTTCGCGTCGCCGCCATGTTGGATTTGTGCTCACCAGGTTACTGAAAGCCCTTTAGGTGAACATACGTTCATAGTCTCTATGAACATAAACGAATTCAGTTTGCTTGCTGTAAAAGATTCATAGATATTGAGAACAGTCTAAATATTTCGGAAGCTCGCCATTTAGGATTGTTATATGTATAGGCCATAGAGTTATGTACCATTCAAGGACAATTATTGCCTAGGTTCATTATTCAAACTTTCACCTCGATTGCATGATTACGACACAAGAAATAAAAACTTAATTTTAAAATTTCGCACAGCCGCCATCTTGAGGTTATGTAAACAATTGAATTAAATTAGATGGCAGTGCATTACAATCTGCAAAATCATTTACTGTACCTCATTTCACTGCGCTCAGAGAGTTAAATCACGAGAAAAGTCTATTAAAACATTTCAAATTCGCTTGGTCGCCATGTTCGTTTTGTACTTTACAGGTTTATGAAATATACATAGGTAAACTTGTATCAGTACTGTCCCCGTTTACCTGGATAGTAGGCTGTCAGATATCCGCCCCCTCAATCGGATTGCCAATTATCAATTGCACCGGCACAGTTACATCAATGAAAATGGCACTGACAGATACTATCGAGATAAGAGCACAGAAATTCACAGGAAATCATTGTGGAACACACCAAAATAGACGGGGGTGCATACTTACCGTTGCTTACCTCTTAATTATCTCGGGGTTTGAGTTGACAACAGGATCACTAAAAGTCTGTTCACACAATAATCTCCGCCATGACATTTAAAAATGAACCAGAAACGAAGACGAGAACTTTGAACTATACAAAAGCTTTATTTCTAATAAAGGGTATGATTTTCCTAACACAACAAAATATACGTGGCTATCAGTAGCCCAAGTCAATCTGACTACGTCCTCCAGTAGGACTTGCAAATTATTATACAACATGATATATAAAACATTTTAGCTCCCAAGAGCTCCACATAACGTAATATTCATAACACTATTGGATTGGAAAAGGACGTCAGGGTGTGACATATATAGAGCATTTGTTTCCTTTTAATAAACAAGAGAATGGTATTTATAGTCGCAAGGCCGGAGTGTACGACCTCACTCTCTGAAAACCATATGTTGACACAGCTGCGGGCTAACTTCCAGCCTGATGCATACTGGTCAAATGCACTCCCTTCTCACACGCTATGTTACGTAAGAATCCAGCCTGCACTCTCAAGCTTTTAAATGTCTTACAAGACAACTCACATTATATTTACGCAAATCTTTCAAGTACTTTGATCACATCCTAATGGATCATTACATAAATTTCTTAAACTTGTTAATTTCAATCCAAATGTTTAATTAGCTCTTAAATGTTTATAACAAAATCACAAAAATTATTTATAACAATTAGAAATTGTTTATAATATTTGTCAAAGACAATAAAAATATTATAAGCACGCCTTTAACATCACTCTCGTTTCACATTATTTTCAAAAATATTTACAACAATTATTTACAATATTAACCTTTAAATTGTTTAAATTATTAATTTAATAAATACATTAGCCACATGTTCATTCGGTTGGTAATTTATAATCCTGTTTAATATAATCGACCAATGAAGGTTAGTTATACATTTAATGTCACAATCTGTTTTAATAAAGTTTTTAATAATGATTTGTGACGGCAACCTTCATTCAACATCTTGTCTCAAATTCTTTCAAAACTCGTGTTAATTATAACAGTAAATCACTTGATTAATTTTCAACGAACTATAACAATCTTACTCCAGCGGAAAATCCTTCGCTAACAAGATAATGCACAATCTGCATTAAAAATATGCCCAAAATCATCATATATTAATCTATATGGCATTTACAACTTTCACATCACTTACAAAACTTCCACAAATAATTCTTTAACATTAAATCTTGTGGGAACTTCCTTCATATTCAAGGGCATTATATTTCAGCGACTTTCAACACGCGCTGCACTAGCGATTATACATTCATAGTTCCACTTAAAAATTTTATAATCATAATTGTTTCAAAACTGTTTTTCTATTTAACCTTCGTAGATTTCATTCATGAACGGAAATGAAGTCAAAACTTGCCAATCACAAACAAATTTAATAGTGAATACGCTTATATACGCCTATCTGGTCTATCAAAATTTAAGACTAACATCTTAAAAGAAATTGTAGTATGAAAATACTATCTTCAAATAAAGTGCGACTAAACTGCAAAGTAGTCGAATAGAATCCAATTAGACTGGGGAATGCAAACATCGTTATATAATTCTCTAATTGAGAAAAACTCCTAACAAAAGTACTTGACTTTAATGCATTCAATAATTCATTATTAACATTACTCTTTCACAAAATTGTCTATGATGCAATGTTCATTCATAACTGACGATAAATGTCTGTGTTGCAATCAATACAAATAACGACTAGTATTTCCAAGATCGTCGATAACGTAAGAGATTTTTAACGCTCTAAAATCATTTAAATGTTCTTCATTCTTGATGATGACAGAAAATTGTTCAAAGTAATTAAACTGGGGTTGAATTACTTTAATAAAGTGACACGCTGTCTGAATTTAAATCTGCCATAAAAATCATTAACTTACAGTCAAATCGTGACTACAAAACAAAAATAAATATTAATTACTGAAATATCTAAATATCAGTCTCAACTGATTCAAAATCGTTAACTATGCCCATGACATAACAATGTCTTAATAAATCGTCGAAAAATGCAAAACTCAACAAGGTGTACTGAGAATAAGAATCTCAACAAGAAAATAAGGCAAAATACACGAGGATAAAAATATGGGAAAAATGGTTGCTCAAACATTACTAGGTTACTCAAATACAATAAACGTTCACGACTACCTTATCTGCCGATTGACGTTCCAGAGGAAAATTCCCCAAAGAAGACTGCTGATGGATCCATTTCACCACGTTAAAGCTGAGCTCCATCCTCGAAATAGGAAATAGCACCCTCGGAGAATCGAACTGCTTCCTTCTCCGTGAATCTCTCTGCTCCTCGAAAACGAATAGACATCCTTCCGGCAATAATCTTCTTTGTGAGTCGGGACTACCCTGACCTCTCTTGAAAAATTCCCTGAAGTTCCAGTAGACAATCATCATGACGTTTTGTAGAAATTTCCGAAGAAATTATTCATATTCAGAGTATGAAATTGTTTCTATGGCTGTTCGATGGTATTCAGCCTTTACTTACGAAACATGGGTGTAGATGGTATTCACCGCATGTTCGCTTGTGTGGAATAGCAATTAGCGAAGTTCCATGTCGCTATCTTACTCCATTGAAGTATGTCCCAATTGCAATAAGCCTTCTTAGCCTTCCATTTGCTCTTCAGTTGTAGTGTCAGAAGAACAAACTGCCGTATTCAAATGCTCCATTATACTGTATCGTTCTGTAAGCAAGCAATCTGAAGTCTTTCTACTCCACTCACAGCGTCAGCCTTGCGTTGCTTCCGGCTTAACAAAAAGTGTTTCTCTAGTGGTGAGATAATCACTTTTGCCAGTCGTATAAAACAGCTAATATCTTTTGAAGTACTCGGTCGAAATTGTTCAGCTTTTTTCTATAATTGCATGTAGTACTGCACAATACAATTATGTTATCGTAGACCGCTAACTGTTTGAAGTTAAACTTATATAAGCTTTCTAAGGTCCGTTTCAACTTCCCCTAGTTTGACCTGTATCTCGTTAACATAGTGGCCTCGCCACGCGTTATAAATACGATTCTTTTCACTTGCTGTTCACTTAGATGTCTCACTATATTGAATGTATAATAAACTGACTTTCACAAATACTTCGATGATCTGAGCATTAGATCTCAGAATGATCAGCGAACGAAAGAGAAGAGAAGAGAAGAGGCTCCTTTCTTCTGCGCAAGCCCTTTTATTACCTTCTCGAGGGGCGTTACCATCCCTTCCAAAGCGTGATACTACGTCATCGCTAGAACTTCCAACTTCGTTAATACATGACGGATTTTCAAAATTCAAAAACTGAAAATAAATTTCACCAAAATTCCAAATCAATGCTTTTACTGCAAATGTATTTCCACAATTCTGCATTCAAAAAGTCATAAAATTACCATAGTTTCAGCAATCTCCGTCTTCCTTTAAACTATCGTTCATTGGTTCATGCCTCTCCTCCAATAGCATAGTTTCTTCCTCAGCAGAATTCCTCGTTTCCTGCGACTGCGTCGTACATCTTGGAACATTCTGGACTAAAATGCTGACGTCACTGAGAATCTCAGCTCAAGTAGCTTGCTGGCATAACATTTACGTCATCCTTGCTTACGTCATGACTACCCACGTCATAACTATGACAGCCATAACTCTAATCATAATTTCAAATATAGCCACCGTGGTCTCTACATAATTCAATTACGGGGGCATTCTCCTCCCACCACGTTTTAAAAACAGTTGCAAATTGTTTTTAAACTCACTGTTACAAGTATCTCAACTCATTTGAACACGAAATTGAATTATTACTGGCTTACTCTAGGATAGTATCGTTTTAAATTTCCAGCATTGAACTTGCCGTAAACGACATTATTCTCATCATCGTAGAGTTCATAACAGTTGTTTCCATAAGCGTTCGTAATCCTAAACGGCCCCAGGAACACTAATCCAAATTTGGGGTAGATTTTCTTGGTCATATCAGCCTTGACAGGTCTGCGTAATAATACAAGATTTCCAACTTGAAAGGGTGTACCAAAACGTTTTCCAGCTACTCTCTTTAATCGTTTCTCTGCTGCTTTCTGGAGTTGTTCCTTTGCCTTGTCAATCCTCTGCTGTCTTCCTATGTCGGGATCTCTCGGTATGTGGTTGAAAAGATTATCCCACGGCCTTTCTGGGTTTCTTCCTAGATGAAGTCGCATTGGCACTTCTCCTGTGCTCTCCTGCACGGTAGAGTTCAGACATTCCTCAATAAGGGGTACAAATCTCACCCAACCAGAATGATCATTAGGACAGAAAATTCGACAGAATTTCGAAAATTCAGCCATATATCTTTCTGAGGAATTCGATTCAGGGTAACGCACGCTTGAAAATAAGTGCTTAATGCCAAGCCTTTCCATATCCGCTGCAAATTCCACGGACGTAAACTGCGTTCCATGATCCGACAGTAGATATTCCGGTATACCAGCTTTAGGAAATACAGCATTTTCCAGTCAGCTTACTACGTTCCTCGTGTTAGCTTTCTGCATGGGACTCATTCTAACAAATTTTGAGAAAACATCCACGGTCACCAACAGGTACTGGTTACCCTGGTATCCCTTCGGACAGGGGCCAAATATATCCGTCGCCATAAGTTCGTTTGGCTTAGAAGGAATCATCGCCTTCGGTTTTCCCTTTAATAAAGCAGAAGCATACTTTGCTCTTTGACATTTGTCACAGGATCTAATGACCTTGGCAATGCTGGAACGCATGTTAGTCCAGATAAATCTCTCTTTAAGTGTATTAAGAGTTTTATCTAAACCGGCATGTCCAGTTGCGTGATGAGCTACCCACACTAAATTGACAACAAGTTTAGGTGGCACGACTATTCGAAGTTTTGTATGCGCAGGATCAGCATACTTGCATACAATGTCTCCACTCAAGACAAAGTGTCGTGAATTTCTCCGTGTAGTCTCATAGTCAACATCCGTATTGTCCATGTAACCCTTGAGGAACCTGTACATTTTCCTTATTGGAGCGTGTCTCTTCTGTGACACACCGATTCGGGCTAACCTCCTAACGGTTTCTTCATCTTCTTGCTCCAATTGTACATGGTGTATCTGCACATTTTTAATAGGGTTACGTGATAGAGCATCAGCCAGTAAGTTATCTTTCCCAGGCTGGTGGACGATAGTAGCGTTAAACTGTTGGGTGAACAAAGCCCAACGTGTCAATCTATCACTCGACATGTCAGTTTGCAACATAAACTGTAGTGCTTTATGGTCAGTAATAATGATGACCTTATGTCCCAGCAGGATTTTCTTCCAGGCTTGTAAAGCTGTCACAAAAGCTAACGCTTCAAGCTCTGTCGTGAAGTAGTTTTCCTCGTGCTTTTTCAACATCCGACTAGTGAACGCAATGTAGTGCTTGTTGCCTGCCTCGTCTTTCTGGTATAAGACTGCACTAATGCCTATTCTTGATGCATCAGACTCAATATAGAACACCTTCTCAAAGTCTGGGTACTCCAGTTTCACATTATTTTTGAGCATCTCTTTTGCTTTCTCAAAAGCCTCGTCTGCAGCGGTACTCCATTTCCATCTGTTGTTTTTCTTGAGTAAGTCATACAGAGGAGCCATAATTTCCGAGTATCTTGGACAGTGGCTGCTAATAAATTGGCATGCACCTACAAATTCTCTGACTTGTTTTACCTTAGTTGGCTTTGGAAATCTCGTGATCGCATCTACTTTTTTCATGTTTGGATGATATCCATCTTTATCAATAGTATGCCCCAAGTAATTTATCTCCTTCTTCAAAAATTGACATTTTCCAAAGTTCACCTTTATGTTGGCCTCCCTTAAATTCTCGAACAACTTTCTCAAGTGCACTAAATGTTCTGCGGCGCTGGGTGAAGATACGATTAAATCGTCAATGTAGCAGATTACATTTTCTTTCACTTCGTCAGTGAGTTTACTATCAAGTGCTCGAATAAGTGCTGGTCCACTGTTAACCATTCCAAAAGGCATTCTGGCAAAGACCCATGACGTCTGGTCAAATAGGAATCCAGTGTACTGCATACTATCCTCTTCTAATTGAACTTGATAAAATGAAGACGTCAAGTCAAGAACGCTGAAACAAGCTCTTCCTTTGAATTTCCGAAGCAGATCTCTAATCTTGGGTGGTCTGTCATTTTCTGGAAGAATCTTCAAGTTGATGGTCCTGGCATCGAGACAAAGACGTATCTGACCATTACTTTTCTTCACTACTGTGATGGGGTTTATATAAGACGACGCCTGTTTTCTAATAATCCCGTCTACCTCCATTTTTCTGATTAACCCTCGTACTTCTTGATAGTATTTCTCAGGAATGGGGTATATTCTCTTCTGGTAAGGGGTTTCATCTGTCAGTCTTATCTTGTACTTATAATCCTTAATCAATCCAGGCTTTTCATCGAAAATATCTTGGAATTCCTTTATCAGATCCTCAAATTCCCCCTGAATTTCTTTAAATCCTTCAGTTTTTCTACTGGGTATTTCTTCTAAGTTTTCCACTTCATTAATTATTGTATTCAAAATTTCTTCCCTAAGGTCTATATCCAGACTGTTTTTCACGTCCTGTTCTTCTATCTCTTCTGTGATTATGTACCCATCATTAAAGCTAATACTTCTGTTCTTCATGTCAATAATAGCTCCAACCTTCGATATAAAATCGATTCCAAGCACCATATCAAAATTGATCTTGCTCACCACAATGAAGATCTGTTCATAATTCCTTCCATTGATCTCAAAGTTCAATAACACTTGAATCTTGCATTTCACTGCCTTATCTTGGAATATCCCTCTCACTTTGACGGTAGAAACAGGTAGAACTGTCATGTTCTCTCCTCTTAGCAGACTTTGATAACATTCCTCTGAAATGATGGAAATAATAGCACCAGTATCCAGCAGGGCTTTGTACTGCTGTCCATCTATCCGTACAGCAATAATCGGTAAGGCACATGGTCTTTCCTCTTTAACAATACCCCTCTCTTCTAGTAAATCTTCATCGGTAACTTCGTATATCTCATTAATCGTAATCAGGTGTGGTGTGGCAATGTATTTACAGGTTCTCACTGACGTTGAGAAATCGGCGTTTTTTTTTTGTGTTACCGACCTCAAAATTCTGTTGGCTCGTAGAAGGCCCAGGATCGATTACAACATCCTGCCTTTTCCTTTGATTGTCAGCTTCTTTATCCCTTAATTCTTTTAAGTATTGCTGGCTTTCCTTTTCTCTTTGCTGATATTGATCAGGTGTCATAACCTGACTTTGAGTATTCTGGTTTCTATTTTGGTTTTGGTTATTCTTATTATAGTTACGATTATACCCATTATTGTTATAATATCGGCCTCTTCCATTATAGTTTCCTCGGTTGTAGTTCCAACCTCTTCTCTGTTGATATGGTCGGTAACCTTGTGATCTGTAATTTCTAAACTGATTATTCCTGTGAGGACCTACATTGTCAGTTTTCTCCTCCTCTGGCTTGTCAGTTTGTTGGACTTGGTCCATGTATACCGTATTGATTTCCTTATACTCTTGCCTTTGACCTTTCTGGACTACGTTAGGCATTGGACTTGTGTAGTCTAACCTTCTTAGTAATTCATCCATGCTGGATAAATCCCTGATGTTGGACGAAATTATAAGTCTCCTCACCTCAATTGGCAGCATACGAGAAATCGCATCTATTAGTTGCTCCGTGGACAATGGTGGTTGCAAAAATCTCAAGCGGGACAACTGACTCGTAAAGAAATCAGCGTACCTCGTTGGAAGAGTACCTGAGTATTTTCTTGAATATACCTCCGCTCTTAACGAATTCTGCGCTTCTATGGACCAAAATCGTTTGATTAATGCCTCTGCAAACTCGTCAAAGTTACTGAATGTATATCTAAAAGCTCAAAACCATTCAAGGGGTCCTCCAATCAGATATCTCTCTACAATCTTCATCTCTCTCTCTCTCTGGGAATGTGAGCTTCGATGAAATAATCTTTGAGATTCCTTACATACTCTATAGGTGTCAAACTATCAGTGTTACTGAATTTTTGTGGTTTGTCCTCGAAATTCCTAATGACCGTCACGTTCCTTGGATATGAATCCGGATAGTTTTTCCCACTATCTCGATAATTCCACTCAGATTCCATATTCCTCTCGTCATCCTCCTCTCTGAATCTGGATACACGTTCTTCAGGAGTCACGTCTCTTTCTTCTAGATCTAGGTGACATCTTCTGGTATGCTTCCTGTTCAATTCGCAAGCTAAGCCTTCTGTATCCTTGTCGGTGATTTCTGTTAAGACTTTCTTGACTATCTCTTCCTTGTAGTTCTCCATTAAACTAGCCTCTCCTAACTTCAAATTTTTCAGTTTACTCGTCGTTTCATTTACATCCGAGACAACTTTATGCATCTGTTCCTCTAATGTAGATTTTAAAGTTTGCATATCCTGATCTAGTTGTGTTCTATCGTCAACTTGTTTTTCGGATAGCGAATTTATCCTGACGCTTAAATCTTTTCTAATCTGTACTACCTCATTGTTAATTTCTATCTGCGTACTGGCAAGTTTTCTTTCAATCCTTTCCTGAATTTGGGTTACATGTTCCCCACTTGACTTATTCCACTCGTCTTTCCATACCGCTACGTTTGCTGTTAACATCTCGGCTATGTCTACTTCGATATCCTCTTTTAATACTCTATTGTGGTCTAATACCTGTGTTCTCATGACCTCTACGTCATACTTCAACTCTGCTAAAGACGTTGTTGTTCTAACCGATTCATCGACTAACCTAGTCGTTAATGCAGTTATATTACGCGTACAAAGAGTTTTTGAGTTTTCGATTTCTTCCCTGACTTTATTTACATCAGTTTGGACTTTAGTGATATCTACGAAAACTGTGTTGACCTCTACCTGAATCTTAGTTACATCACTTTGCACCTCAGTTATATCCGCATGAATGTTGTTAATGTCTACCTGAACATTGGATACATCTGTTCTAGCTTTTTGAATTTCTTTCTGGACTTCCTCGACCTTGTCTTGGACAGTCGCTACATCGTTTTTGACAACAACAACTTCGGCTCTAGCACAAGAAATATCCCCTCGGACATTAGCTACATCTAGATTTAACATTGTAAGGTCCCTCTGTACCTTAGACACATCATTTTTAACATCATCAACACTTTTATGCACAATAGATACATCTTTATGGACATTAGACACGTCTGTACGCATGTCCGTTACAGTATTTTCAATTCCTAGGGTATTAACCTGTAAACGCGACATATTATCCTCCAAATTGGCAGCACTAGTATGAAGAACCTTCATATTCTCCTCCATTCGACTATTATTCCTTGCTTCCATCTCCTTCATACTACTATTCATGCTAGCAGACAAATTAGCAGACAAATTACTATTATTTTCCTCCATCATCTGCTTCATGTTAGCATTTTCCTCCATCATCTGCTTCATGTTAGCAGACATCTCCTCTAACATTTTCTTCAAACTTTCATCTGCCATTACAATATTATTCAAAATGGATTGCTGTAGGGACATACATCAAAAGAGCAAAATAACAACGTTTGAGCAACACTTTTCACCATATATATAATTTTTGATCAATTTTCTGTCTTAAATCTAACTTATAACTACCTTATAATTAATATTCGAAGATACTTCATGTTGAAACAAACTCAAGCACATGTTCAAATTTCCCTGGCTCATTTTAAAATATCCTAACACAAATAATTTACATTTACAATCCAAATAATTAATTTTATCTTTAATATGACTAAAGTGTCATAAGCCGGTCAAATAAAATAAGATTCCAGATTATAGGCGATTTTTCTAAGTTTCCTGCCCATTTAACCTTTCTCAAGTTGTATAAGATCTGATCTTTTCTGAGTGTAATTTTCCTAATACAATACAACATTTAATTCCTATATAATCACACTCTTAAATACTACAATTGGCCTAGACATCTAACAAAGAATCAACCTCTTTATTTGAGTCTAATCGAGCCCCACGTTGGGCGCCAATCTTTCTGTCCCCGTTTACCTGGATAGTAGGCTGTCAGATATCCGCCCCCTCAATCGGATTGCCAATTATCAATTGCACCGGCACAGTTACATCAATGAAAATGGCACTGACAGATACTATCGAGATAAGAGCACAGAAATTCACAGGAAATCATTGTGGAACACACCAAAATAGACGGGGGTGCATACTTACCGTTGCTTACCTCTTAATTATCTCGGGGTTTGAGTTGACAACAGGATCACTAAAAGTCTGTTCACACAATAATCTCCGCCATGACATTTAAAAATGAACCAGAAACGAAGACGAGAACTTTGAACTATACAAAAGCTTTATTTCTAATAAAGGGTATGATTTTCCTAACACAACAAAATATACGTGGCTATCAGTAGCCCAAGTCAATCTGACTACGTCCTCCAGTAGGACTTGCAAATTATTATACAACATGATATATAAAACATTTTAGCTCCCAAGAGCTCCACATAACGTAATATTCATAACACTATTGGATTGGAAAAGGACGTCAGGGTGTGACATATATAGAGCATTTGTTTCCTTTTAATAAACAAGAGAATGGTATTTATAGTCGCAAGGCCGGAGTGTACGACCTCACTCTCTGAAAACCATATGTTGACACAGCTGCGGGCTAACTTCCAGCCTGATGCATACTGGTCAAATGCACTCCCTTCTCACACGCTATGTTACGTAAGAATCCAGCCTGCACTCTCAAGCTTTTAAATGTCTTACAAGACAACTCACATTATATTTACGCAAATCTTTCAAGTACTTTGATCACATCCTAATGGATCATTACATAAATTTCTTAAACTTGTTAATTTCAATCCAAATGTTTAATTAGCTCTTAAATGTTTATAACAAAATCACAAAAATTATTTATAACAATTAGAAATTGTTTATAATATTTGTCAAAGACAATAAAAATATTATAAGCACGCCTTTAACATCACTCTCGTTTCACATTATTTTCAAAAATATTTACAACAATTATTTACAATATTAACCTTTAAATTGTTTAAATTATTAATTTAATAAATACATTAGCCACATGTTCATTCGGTTGGTAATTTATAATCCTGTTTAATATAATCGACCAATGAAGGTTAGTTATACATTTAATGTCACAATCTGTTTTAATAAAGTTTTTAATAATGATTTGTGACGGCAACCTTCATTCAACATCTTGTCTCAAATTCTTTCAAAACTCGTGTTAATTATAACAGTAAATCACTTGATTAATTTTCAACGAACTATAACAATCTTACTCCAGCGGAAAATCCTTCGCTAACAAGATAATGCACAATCTGCATTAAAAATATGCCCAAAATCATCATATATTAATCTATATGGCATTTACAACTTTCACATCACTTACAAAACTTCCACAAATAATTCTTTAACATTAAATCTTGTGGGAACTTCCTTCATATTCAAGGGCATTATATTTCAGCGACTTTCAACACGCGCTGCACTAGCGATTATACATTCATAGTTCCACTTAAAAATTTTATAATCATAATTGTTTCAAAACTGTTTTTCTATTTAACCTTCGTAGATTTCATTCATGAACGGAAATGAAGTCAAAACTTGCCAATCACAAACAAATTTAATAGTGAATACGCTTATATACGCCTATCTGGTCTATCAAAATTTAAGACTAACATCTTAAAAGAAATTGTAGTATGAAAATACTATCTTCAAATAAAGTGCGACTAAACTGCAAAGTAGTCGAATAGAATCCAATTAGACTGGGGAATGCAAACATCGTTATATAATTCTCTAATTGAGAAAAACTCCTAACAAAAGTACTTGACTTTAATGCATTCAATAATTCATTATTAACATTACTCTTTCACAAAATTGTCTATGATGCAATGTTCATTCATAACTGACGATAAATGTCTGTGTTGCAATCAATACAAATAACGACTAGTATTTCCAAGATCGTCGATAACGTAAGAGATTTTTAACGCTCTAAAATCATTTAAATGTTCTTCATTCTTGATGATGACAGAAAATTGTTCAAAGTAATTAAACTGGGGTTGAATTACTTTAATAAAGTGACACGCTGTCTGAATTTAAATCTGCCATAAAAATCATTAACTTACAGTCAAATCGTGACTACAAAACAAAAATAAATATTAATTACTGAAATATCTAAATATCAGTCTCAACTGATTCAAAATCGTTAACTATGCCCATGACATAACAATGTCTTAATAAATCGTCGAAAAATGCAAAACTCAACAAGGTGTACTGAGAATAAGAATCTCAACAAGAAAATAAGGCAAAATACACGAGGATAAAAATATGGGAAAAATGGTTGCTCAAACATTACTAGGTTACTCAAATACAATAAACGTTCACGACTACCTTATCTGCCGATTGACGTTCCAGAGGAAAATTCCCCAAAGAAGACTGCTGATGGATCCATTTCACCACGTTAAAGCTGAGCTCCATCCTCGAAATAGGAAATAGCACCCTCGGAGAATCGAACTGCTTCCTTCTCCGTGAATCTCTCTGCTCCTCGAAAACGAATAGACATCCTTCCGGCAATAATCTTCTTTGTGAGTCGGGACTACCCTGACCTCTCTTGAAAAATTCCCTGAAGTTCCAGTAGACAATCATCATGACGTTTTGTAGAAATTTCCGAAGAAATTATTCATATTCAGAGTATGAAATTGTTTCTATGGCTGTTCGATGGTATTCAGCCTTTACTTACGAAACATGGGTGTAGATGGTATTCACCGCATGTTCGCTTGTGTGGAATAGCAATTAGCGAAGTTCCATGTCGCTATCTTACTCCATTGAAGTATGTCCCAATTGCAATAAGCCTTCTTAGCCTTCCATTTGCTCTTCAGTTGTAGTGTCAGAAGAACAAACTGCCGTATTCAAATGCTCCATTATACTGTATCGTTCTGTAAGCAAGCAATCTGAAGTCTTTCTACTCCACTCACAGCGTCAGCCTTGCGTTGCTTCCGGCTTAACAAAAAGTGTTTCTCTAGTGGTGAGATAATCACTTTTGCCAGTCGTATAAAACAGCTAATATCTTTTGAAGTACTCGGTCGAAATTGTTCAGCTTTTTTCTATAATTGCATGTAGTACTGCACAATACAATTATGTTATCGTAGACCGCTAACTGTTTGAAGTTAAACTTATATAAGCTTTCTAAGGTCCGTTTCAACTTCCCCTAGTTTGACCTGTATCTCGTTAACATAGTGGCCTCGCCACGCGTTATAAATACGATTCTTTTCACTTGCTGTTCACTTAGATGTCTCACTATATTGAATGTATAATAAACTGACTTTCACAAATACTTCGATGATCTGAGCATTAGATCTCAGAATGATCAGCGAACGAAAGAGAAGAGAAGAGAAGAGGCTCCTTTCTTCTGCGCAAGCCCTTTTATTACCTTCTCGAGGGGCGTTACCATCCCTTCCAAAGCGTGATACTACGTCATCGCTAGAACTTCCAACTTCGTTAATACATGACGGATTTTCAAAATTCAAAAACTGAAAATAAATTTCACCAAAATTCCAAATCAATGCTTTTACTGCAAATGTATTTCCACAATTCTGCATTCAAAAAGTCATAAAATTACCATAGTTTCAGCAATCTCCGTCTTCCTTTAAACTATCGTTCATTGGTTCATGCCTCTCCTCCAATAGCATAGTTTCTTCCTCAGCAGAATTCCTCGTTTCCTGCGACTGCGTCGTACATCTTGGAACATTCTGGACTAAAATGCTGACGTCACTGAGAATCTCAGCTCAAGTAGCTTGCTGGCATAACATTTACGTCATCCTTGCTTACGTCATGACTACCCACGTCATAACTATGACAGCCATAACTCTAATCATAATTTCAAATATAGCCACCGTGGTCTCTACATAATTCAATTACGGGGGCAGTACCCTTTATCACCGTACAAAATTGCAGGGTGATATCTGCAATAGTTTCGGAGATATAGAATGTCAGTGAAATGTTTCGCACAGCCGCCATTTTGAGGTAATGTATACAATTGAACTAAATTAGACTCCAGTGCATTACAATGTGTATAAACATTTGCTGTACCATGTTTCATTACGTTTGTATAGTTAAATCGCGAGAAAAGTCTATTTAAAAGTCTCAACTTCGCTTGACCGCCATGTTGGTTTTATAGTCACCAGGTTTTTGAAAGTCTCATAGGTGAACTTCTAGTAGTGCCCTTTATCACCGTACACAATTTCAGGGCGATATCGGTAATAGCTTCAGAGATATTGAATGCTAGTGAAATAATTCGCACAGCCGCCATGTTGGATTGGTGAGACGTAACAAAATTTGAAGGGCACGGTCAAGGTCGCCGGGAATAGTGCTATGAACTTACCGAGTTTCATTGAAATCGCTCCAGCCGTTTAGATTTTATTTGGGGGACACACACACACACCTCTCTCTCTCTCTCACACACACACACACGCACACACACACGGACAAAAGGTGATCACATAAGCCTATTTTTTTTAAATTGAAAATAGGCTAATTACAGAAAGAATGCAAGCCGGTAACCATGGCAACAGAAACTCAGAGGTCCATCTATTTCTGTAAGACGCAATGCCATTCCATTTATTACATTACTGTGAAGCTTTGCAAACGGCTATAAGGTTATAACGGATCCAAATTAAGCTGAAATATTCATCAATATATATATAATGCGCTTAAGGGGCCAAGGGGTACTCTAGAATTTTTTCACGAGATTTACACGTGCGGGTATGGTACGGAAGGCGGCTTCAGTGGCGTAGTTGGTAGCATGCTGAGCTTCTATGCCCAAGATCGCGGGTTCAAATCCGGCCGAAGTCGTCGGATTTTTTAAGAGCGTTAAAAATCCCTCAGTATGCCTTCCTTCGGAAGGGAAGAAAAGCCGACGGTCCCACGTCATAGATTTATGGCATTTTAAAGAACCTTCCACTAATTATACCTGTGTGAATCTAAATTGTATAGGTTAAGAATTTAAACAACGCTCTTAGTATCCTACGTTTGTTGCCAAGAGCCGACTGTGGTGGCGTCTGGTAGCTAAGTTCTGAACTGTTAGTCGTTGACGGTGGCGTTTGGCAGCAAAAGTAGGAACTATTTGGAGAATTCAAAAGTCAGCAGTCCTTACTTGAATTTAAAAAAACAGATAACACAGACTAATACAGTCATCGCAATTAACACCGGTTATCAGACAGATTGTATACACACCCAAAGTACACGGGGCTACATGACCGCGTTGTTGCAGCCCCTAAACTTAAGAACCAACCAACCAACCATGGTATGGAAGGTCTATTATATCTCTATCCCTATATTGTTATATTATTATTATTATTATTATTATTATTATTATTATTATTATTATCATTATCATTACGTACAACGACGAGACAAGGGTCATTTTCAACCCCTTGGTGTCAGAAACAAAACTCGGAGCCCCTAAAGAGCCGTAAAGGGTCCCCGAAAACTACATTTGAAGGCTCTAGAACCAACAGTTCCTTAGATATTCCGAGAAAACTAATTTCATTTAATTAACTAATGAAGGAATGAAAGCCAGTAACCATGTCAACAGTACCTCAAGAGGTGATATCCAACTTTCCATTTATTACATTTTAGTGAAAGTTTGCAAATGGCTGTTATCACGGAACCAACTAACACTGTAAAATTCTTCAATGCACTTAAGGGGTTCAAGGAGTACCCTAGATTTTTTTCACACGACTTACACGTGCAATATGTCGTACAGAAGGTCTATTATATCTCCAAACAGCAACATTATTTTCCAAAATTCTTGATTTGAAATAGTAGACTATTTTTTGCTTCTTTTAGGAATTTGGAACATTGGGGGCTAAAAAACCCGAATTTGCATGCACCATGCACCGCCTTGTGCTTTTACGTTAAACAAAATAGCAGAGATATGAGGAATACAGTGGAAGCAAAAACAACAAAAACTAAACAGGATTACGTAGGGAACGAGGAAGGAATACTTCTTTCGATGCGTGCTGGGCCCAAGATTCCGAATCGAAAGAAAGATGACTTCCACAGAAAGTAAGCCAGAACAAAGGTTTAAAGTAAAATCAAAAGGAAAAATTAAACTTAAGTAATAGAGCAAGGGTCCCAGAGACCGTGTTAGTCGTAACTCCGCTACAGTGCGAAGCCAAGACTAAGTCGAATCGAAAGACAAACGATGAACTCAAATACGAGAAATCATAAGACAGAAGCAAATATTGTACTTACTGAATAAAAATATATTAATAATAAAATAAACACATGTGTACTGATTACAAATTAGAAATGAAAATAAAACACGAGCAACTTAAATATAAAATAAAAGGAATCTAGAAATAAATTCAAATCATAATAGCAACTAATTGGAAACGCGATTCAATAATAAAACTTAAAAAGGATGAAGCAAAATTGAAGAAATTAAAGAAATTTGTGGGATAGATTACAAAAAAGTCCTCTCGGCACGCCGGAAGGCGGAGGTAGATTTCACCGGACAAACTTGGAGATAGGCGAAAATAGGCAGAATATGCAGGTTTTCGTAGAAGGATCAGACCTCATTTATCGCGTGAAAGTATTTTATAATTGGAGATTAATTAACTTTGTTTTTGTTCATTATAAACATATTTTTAACATTTTATTGTCTTACGGGGACGGTAACCTTCTTGTCATTTGGAGTCCATTTTTAGCCTATTTTCAATTTTGAAAAAATAGGCTTATGAGATCACCTTTTGTCCATGTGTGTGTGTGTGTGTGTGTGTGTGTGTGTGTGTGTGTGTGTGAGAGGTGTGTGTGTCCCCCCCCCCCTAATAAAATCTAAACGGCTGGAGCGATTTCAGTGAAACTCGGTAAGTTCATAGCACTATTCCCGGCGACGTCGACCGTGCCCATCGAATTTTGTTACGTCTCACCAATCCAACGTGGCGGCTGTGCGAAATATTTCACTAGCATTCAGTATCTCCGAAACTATAACGGATATCGCCCTGAAATTGTGTACGGTGATAAAGGGTACTACTAGAAGTTCACCTATGAAACTTTCAAAAACCTGGTTACTACATAACCAACATGGCGGCCAAGCGAAGTGGAAACTTTTAAATGGACTTTTCTCGCGATTTAACTATCCAAACGTAATGAAACTTGGTACAGCAAATATCTATACACATTGCAATGCACTGGAGTCTGATTTAGTTCAATTGTTTACATAACCTCAAAATGGCGGCTGTGCGAAATATTTCACTGGCATTCTATATCCCCGAAACTATTACAGATATCACCCTGCAATTTTGTACAGTGATAAAGGGTACTGATACAAGTTTACCTATGTATAATTCATAAACCTGTAAAGTACAAAACGAACATGGTGACTAAGCGAATTTGAAAAATTTTAATAGACTTTTCTCGTGAGTTAACTCTCTGAGCGCAGTGAAATGTGGTACAGTAAATGATTTTGCAGATTGTAATGTACTGCCATCTAATTTAATTCAATTGTTTACATAGCCTCAAGATGGCGGCTGTGCGAAATTTTAAAATTAAGTTTTTATTTCTTGTGTCGTAATCATGCGATCGAAGTGAAAGTTTGAATAATGAACCTAGGCAATAAGTGACCTTGAATGGTACATAACTCTATGACCTATACATATAACAATCCTAAATAGCAAGCTTCCGTAATATTTAGACGGTCCTCAATATATATGAATCTTTTACAGCAACCAAACTGAAATTTTTATGTTCATAGAGACTATGAACATATGTTCACCTATAGGACATTCAGTAACCTGGTGAGCACGAATCCAACATGGCGGCGACGCGAAGTATAAATATTTAAATGGACGTTTCTCGCGAATTAACTATCCGAGTGCCGTGAAACGTTGCACGTTTTAAATGCTTACACAAATGTTGATCCACTGGCATCTAATTTATTTCAATTGTTTGCATAATCACAAGATGGCTGCTGTGCGTAATTTTAAAATCTCGTTTTTACTTCTTGTGTTCTAATCATGCGATTGAAGTTTGAATACCACACTTACACAATAATCTTAATATAATAGTACAAAAATAAAAATCCAACCTGGCGACCATCTGAAATATTTAGACGGTTCTCAATATCTACGAATCTGTTACAGCAATTAAACTGAAATTTTGTATGTTGATAGAGGCAATTAACATGAGCAGTATATATGAAAATAGGCTGTACAGTTCTTCACGGAACTACTTGTTATACTTGTGGTCACACTGTCCTTATGCAAGGTTTCGACACTGATGTGTAACTATGTAACGGTCTGTTACTTCTTCACGCAAAATTATATCTCCCGCAGAGATGTTGGTTGGTTCCTCAGTTTAGGGGCTGCGACAACGCGGTCATATAACCCCGTGTACTTTGGGTGAGTGTAGAATCTGTCTGATAAACGGTGTGAATTGTGATAGCTGTATTAGTCTGTAATTCAGGTAAGGAATGCAGACGCTAAATTTCAAGCAGTAGTTCCTAATGTTGCTACCAGATACTAACGTCAACGCCACCCAGCTGTGAACTTGGCTACTAGATGCCACCTCAATCAGCAACTCGCAACGAACGTTGAAACTTCCCCTCCAAAGGAAAGCTTACTGAGGGATTTTTAGCGCTCTTAGAAAATCCGACGACTTTGGCCGGCTTTGGCCATAGAAGTTCAGCATGCTACCAGTTACGTCACCGAAGCCGCTTCACACTTAGTCAGATGTCATGGCAACGTCTGATGGCTCATCCCTCATCAATTTAGTAGTGTTGCCATGTCAACCACTGATAGCTCTTGGCATTTTCTTATAATTCCGAAATCATTTTTCTCATCCCTTGGCGCAATGGTGGCTCATATCAAAAATTCTTTCAGACAAACGATTTAGGTAATTATTAGAGGAATATTGTCCATTTTGTACGGTTTTGATATTGTGCCTATTAACAGAGATATGATTAATGTTTCCCGAAAAAAACACTTTTTCCCACCCCTTTGGTCAATGGTTGGTGCTATCAAAAAACGTTTCAAAAATAAATTTCTGAGCTTTATCCGACACATAGTATGAACTTTGAACGGATTCGATATTTCACATATTAAGAGAGTTATAGCAATATTTCATTTTTCGAAAAAAAAAGTCCCCCATTTTCATCCCCTTCGACCGATTTAGCCCAGTAACGAACTCGTCCGAGATTTTATGGGTATACATATTCGGTAAAAAATTCAAAGTGATTGGTGCAAAATTACGGCAGTTATCGTGTCCACAAGAAACTGATATACATATATACATATATTACATAAATTATATATAAACTTTTGAACTGACGGTGGTTTTGGGGTCTGGGGGATGTGAAACGCGAAGATATGTCGAAATTTTCCGGAAATCGAAACATGGTACCCATTGCAATAGTTAGCTTTCTAATGAAATCTACCTAAAATACTGCCGTCAACGACACCTAGCTGTGAACTTGGCTACTATATGCCACCTCAATCAGCAACTCGCAACGAACGTTGGAACTTCCCCTCCGAAGGAAAGCAAACTCAGATTTTTTTAGCGCTCTTAGTAAATCCGACGACTTCAGCCGGGTTTGAACCCGCGACCTTGGGCATAGAAGTTCAGCATGCTACCAGTTCCGATACCGAAGTCGCTTCCCACTGACATATGAAAACTGAATGTGATCTCGTGCAGTGGCGTTGTCATAGCAACTGCTGATGGTCATCCTTATCAATTAAAAGTAAAGTTGTCATGACAACCTCTCTTGGCACTTGGCATTTTCTTATAATTTAAATCATTTTGTTCACCCCGTGGCGTAATGGTGGGTCATATCAAAAATTCTTTCAGACAAAAGTTTTAGGTAATTATTGGAAGAATATTGTCCATTTTGTGCGGTTTTGATATTGTGCCTATTAACAGAGATATGATTAATGTTTCCCGAAAAACCCACTTTTTCCCACCCCTTTGGTCAATGGTTGGTGCTATCAAAAAACTTATTTGACATAAATTTTTGGCACTTATCCGACACATATTATGAACTTTAAAGGGATTCGATATTTCATGTATTAAGAGAGTTATAGCGATATTTCACTTTTTCGAAAAAAGCCCCCCATTTTTACCCCCTTTGACCGATTTTGCCCATTAACGAACTCGACCGAGATTTTATAGGGATACATATTTTGTAAAAAAATCAAAGTGATTGGTGCAAAATTACGGCAGTTATCGTGTCCACAAGAAACTGATATATATATATATATATATATATATATATATATATATATATATATATAGATACATATATACATAAATTATATATAAACTTTTGAACTGACGGTGGTTTTGGGGTCTGGGGGATGTGAAACGCGAAGATATGTCGAAATTTTCCGGAAGTCGAAACATGGGACCCATTGCAATAGTTAGCTTTCTAAAGAAATCTACCTAAAACCACTACTCACCGAGATGACACGATCTGGACTAGAATGTCCAGCGCCAAAAACAGAACTCAGACGCTCATGATGTTGTGAAATCATGGGGTAGGAGGTGAAAGGGTGGGGGGTGGAGGAGTGCGTATGTAGGGTGACGGGGGGGGGGGGGGGGGGGGATGACTCAGAGTTACGTAATATAACGAAGTCGGAGGAAGTAACACAAAATTAACACATAAAAATAAACAAAATGAAAATTACATTAAATTACTTGACATTACCGGGACAGGAAATAAAAGAAAAAAGATCAATCAGCTAAGAAATATGCTTCGTAGGAAGATGTAGGCTTACGCAGAGGTAGAAATGCCGAATCACAACGACATACGATGAAACAAAGAAAGAAATGTGGCGCATGGACATTGATTAGCACGATGACCATCGCTCACATACATTTCAATAAAACAGAGGGGAGGATCTGGCTGACGACGTGAGACTCAGCTCCGTAACTTCGCCGATTCCATCCACAAAAACAAGGCTCTGATGCGACAATCCACCAGAGGTCGTCATAAAAGAACGCCGAACCAGGTGGTGACGCAATACAGAGCATAATTAAGCCTCGTAGAAAAATAGCAGATATTTCAGACCTGAGAGATTTACGTAAAAATAAAACCGATTACATGAAAGGGACGGATGACAAATAAACACAGAGACTACGCTAAACTAACGTAAACAAAGGCGAAGGGACTTGGGTTCATGGATCGAATTCACATCATCATAAGGAAGGGAAATTGTAAGTGAATCAAAGGGGACACCAAAAAATAATGGAGAAACAGAAATTTAGAATGACCTCAAGTTAGATAAAATCAATGACTGAATCGTACTTACATTTAGTAGCTTTCTGGGTGTGGGCAAAAGCCCGACACGTGCACACACGTCCGTCTACCTGACGGCTCAAATTGGAAGGAAGCAACTTTCTCTTAAGGAACGCAGTAACGCGCTCGAGAAAAATAAGTCGTAGAACACCCCCTCTCCAGAACATAAAGGGGGCCAATGGGAGAAGCAAAGCTTAGCAACAAGTTATGCTTCAACCAATGGTAAAACTGTGTCAGTAGGGGTGAAAAGTTTCACCATCTGGTGAAACGTTTACGCAGAAATACTAAGTTTGAACGCAGTAGGAGTGACAGAGAAACGTATGTCACAATAATGCAACATGAAGGAAATGATGAAAATAATAATAACAATAATAATATGACAAAAAATAATGAACCTGGTAAAAACGGTTCAAACACAAGCACTTATAATTTATAAAAGGGGTCTTCCTGTAGTTGGACACTTGACACAACAGTTTGTATGTGTCGTGTATTGCGATTCGTCTACGAGGTTTTCAATTTTATTTTCATGTCAGGAAGGACACGTTAGGTAAATTTAGTTTGAGAGCACATTTTTACTAATCAATTTTCTTGGTCGACAAGCAGGTTCCAAGCCCCTAACCTTTGCAACAGTAGTTCAATTGATAACGTCTGGTTATTAAAACCGAAGACTGATCGAAGAATGAGTACTTCTGCTAGTCTATATATTATAAAGCCTCATGGTTGATTCACTCATTCACTCAACCTCACTCACTCACTCTCACTCACTCACTGACATAAATGTTTACCCACTTCCATATGAGTTACAAACTTGTTATTTGGCAAAAAAAAACCACTCCTTTCACCTTGCAACCAACAGAAAAAAATCCGAAAGGTACATTTCTAAATTTTCAACCATACAAAAGACAAAAAAATAGGGGGAGCTACAAATCTCCGGTAATATCTCTGAGTGTGATATTGTACATGGCCTATGTTGTAGACAATAACACATTACATCTTTTTTGTCTCTTGCTATTTCATCATACGACGTTTGATTAGGGAGTTATTAATGATTTTGTACTTTTTGGCAGAAAGGTTCATCTGAGTGTGATATTGTACGTGGCCTATGTTGTAGAAATTAACACATTACATCTTTTTTGTTTCCTGCTATTTCATCATACGACGTTTAATTAGGGAGTAATTAATGATTTTGTACTTTTGGGCCGATATTTTTCTCTGAGTGTGATATTGTACATGGCCTATGTTGTAGACAATAGCACATTACATCTTTTATGTCTCTTGCTATTTCATCATACGACGCAGCCTATAATTAGGGAGTTATTAATGATTTTGTACTTTTTGGGCGAAATTTTTCTGTCCCACGAATAACTTTAAAATTGATTCGAATGAAATTTCAAAAAATAGTTTTTTAATACTTTTATTATATTTTTACGTCTTGTAGGATCAGAAACCGACATGATATTTTGATGTATTTTTTCGTCCCATGCATTTTTGGTTTCAGGTGATAGAATTATTTTCCACTAGGAACCATGCTCAACTATATACTTTTGTTTGTTGGTTTATTTCCAGTATGATTTGATAATTTATTGTAATATTTATAGAGGTTTTTTTTTGGGTCGGAAACAATCTGTGATTTTGAGTCTAATTTTATACTCCTCATGCAGTCTGTATAATGTGAGTTTCTGTCTCTCTAGGCTTTTTTAAGAAGATATAGTACTGTACGCAACTTAGATGAAGTAATAGTAATAAACATATACTTACGTACGCAGCAGACGTCAGTGGAAACGTAGCTGAAGCTCTTCCCCTATCCCCGAAGAAATATAAAATAAAATAAAAGAAAGAAAAACGGGGAGATCGCAGTCTTGTTTGGCTTTCGCTGGGCCCAAATTTTAAAAGGCAAACCAGAAAGCAATCCCAAAATGAAGGGGGTAAGCTAAATAAAACTAAACTACAGTAAAATTCAAAGATGAACAAATTTAAATCAGAGGTCGTGTAGGTCGTATTAACGTCACAGGTACGGTAATAAGACCGACAAACCAAAATATAGCAAAAACCAGACAAAACTCGAAGAAGGTTACTAAAATTAAAATAAGGCGTGACGCAAAAGCAGAGATACTTAGGCAAATATAAAATGTATTAAAATAACAACTACAATGCACAACGATCCCAGAGATATTAAAAGCAAGAAGAGAAATGACCAACAAATTAACCACAAAATTAATTTACCGCAAGAAAAATACAAATTAGGAATAAAATCGAAAATATACTAAATTAAATTATATTAAAATGAAATAAAATAAGATAAGTTAAGTTAACGTGTTCAAGGCAAGATGAAACGATGACTAAATGTAAGTATGTCGTAATTAGATTTAAAAAAAGACAAGACTCAGAAACGACTACACTCAACGAAGTCAAAATACGTTCTCCAATTTAGACAAAGCGTGTCAAAAGGGATGAACAAAATAGGAGGGGGTACAATGGTTCAGAACGGGGTGGAGAGGGGTGAGAGGGAGGGGAGGAATGAGGAAGAAAGACGCGGAGGCACATGCAAGATCTAGTGAGTTACGAGAAAAATAGGAATTTAGACAAAAGTAAAAATTACATTAAATTATCGGCAAAACCAAAAATATACTTTAAAAAATTGAAAGTATGCGTAGGAGATCAGGGCACACAATGACAACAACAAAAATGTGATGCGCAGACACAAGAATATCACAGGTTAGGTCACCAGCAAATAGCAATGGGGAGACCTCCTTTTGTGAACTCTTTAAGATAAAGAACAAAGCATTACGGGAAGCAAGAAAAATAATCTCCATCCCGTTATGTTGTTCTACGATAAGATACACTCTGGATGGCAGGCCAGACTCAATGGTGCCCCTTACAAGGTAGGCAAACCCACCGTCACGTTCACCAGAGTAAAACGAAGACAGCCCACATACATAACTTTCAACCCTTAAAGTACAAAAACTACGTTATCAAAATAAATGAAAATAACACTACCATACAAAACAAAAACTCACCAGCAATTACACGCACACAAAGGGCGGAGGGAAAATATCGGGAGGGGGCAAGTACACGCGACCAAAAGAAAATAACACAGAATAAGAGTTTTAAATTGCCGAAATATGAAACTGAACTACGGTAAAGCAATATTGACTACGACATACAGACACCTCGTCATGGTTTCACCTTGAACGCGGGCACTTCCCCAAGAATATGGGAATACGTCTAGCCTACTTGGCTGCAAGAAAGAAATGCCTTGAAACAAAGCAAATGACGACGCAACACAAAGGTAACTGCGTGGTAAAATTTGAATGGTCACGACACCTTCCAATATATAAATCACTGGCCAATAAGGGGACAAGATGTAGATATGTCCATATATGGTATTAATAGCTTCACAGACCAAGCTTTCACGCACCACAAAGGCGTAGATTCATCACATCAGATAAAAATGGCACAAAGAAGTAAATCATAGTTCTCATAAAAATGGCTCAAAATTCCCCCACTTCCTTGGAAAAAAAATGTTTACAAAATACAAACACAAAACATTTTTTTTGTATATATGGTATAAGACGCACTCTTGTTTCATTCGTAAAATGGCTCGCAAGGAGAGAGTCTCATATCACACAAACACACGGAGTAGCTCACATTAGAGTTCCAAACTCATTGCCTTTCACAGAGGCTTGGTATAGCACAAGTCCATCTCTTTGAAGTATACATCAAACGCACAAGCAGTTAAGTGAGTGAGGGGAATTTTGGCTAAGTAAACCTAGAAAATGAGATTTAGGTGCAAAAACACAACTTATACAAAATCCGCCGCCTAAAATGCCAGCGAAGCAGTGCCCCATGAGAGAAGGTGGCACCGACCTTATCACACAAAACACTCAACTCACTAAACACGTTAGCAGCAAATTTTGACTAGGGAGAAAAAATGAACATTTAAGTTACGAGTTATCTCCCAAAAAATAACATTTTTCTGTTTTTAGAAATTTCCGAAGAATAACGAGAAGTTGTAATCCAAAGGCCTGAAGAAGAACAAGGAGGAACTCAGGACCATTGCAGTTGACGTCAAGGCTGCAGAGATTTTCCTTCCTCCCAAATTCCTAATATAGAAAAAATAGAGTTACATTGCGGTATAAATGGTTAATAAAACTTAATCTGTGGAGCACGCTGTATTTCCAATGGAATGTTCTGTCGTCACAACCATTGATAAAATGATATTACACTACTTGGATGCGGTTTGGTGTAAGGGAGAGAGAAAGAAAACAGAGCGCGATAACACTCGCGGACGGTTAAGAGATACTGAAAACAATCATGGACACACTACACTAAATCAACAGGCAAGGATCCTGTAAGAACATCAACACTGGGATCGCCGCGTCAAAACACTGAAAGAAATACATACTCTAGATAAACAAATAATTACACGGACACCACATCATTCATGGTATTTCTTAAGATTTGCTACATGAGAGACAGAAATTAGTTGAGGATCGTCATCAGAAATCATTTCCACAGTCACGTTGTTCAGGAACCTGGTTATGGTCCTTGGTTCGGACCAGCGCAAACACAGTTTACTGGAGATGCCGGAAGCTGCATTACTAATAGGGTGTAGTCGCACCAAAACTCTATCTCCCATCTGAAAATGAACAGGTTTTCTACGCTGGTTGTACCGTGCTGAGACCTTCTGTCTAGCCCGCTTAAGGCTAGCGACGGCGGAATCCCATTTCTCTTGAGTAGAGATGGTTCGAGACGGGATAGACAAATACTCGATATTCCAACGGAGCATCAGGGGATCAACAAGTTTACGGCCTATAAACAATTCCGCTGGTGTGGTTTGAATAGACGAATGAAACGAGGTATTAAAACCTAAGGTAAAATAATGCAAGTTAACATCCCAATTGGATTGTTCCACATTATGGAAGGCGGTTAGAGAAGCTTCCAGATTACGATGAAATCTCTCTACCTGATTGCCTTGTGGTCTGAATGGCGCCAATAACACGTGATTAATGCCCCAACTGAAGGTCATAGATTTGAAAGTTTTGGACTTGAAGATGGTAGCATTATCGGTAACAAGGAACTTGGGCGGGCCAAATATAGCAACAAGATGTTCAGTAAAGAACATATAGCCTACTTTCTCCTAAATGCAAGGGTATCGTTATAACTCTTTGTCCTTTTCAAGGAGTATGATTGAATGTTGATTGTAGTAGCTTGTTGAAATACAACGTGCTATAGGGACATTAAACATGAATACAAGGTGCCCTTTGCTAGTGCTACCTCTGTACCAAATTTCGTTCAATTCGGTTTCACCGTGTTTGAATTGATAGGGGGAATCGATTTGCACACATACTTGGCCACCATCTGCAAACTATTGGGCTGATGTTCTTGCAGTTTGGTCAGAATATGTTTCCCTCATAAAGATATGGTGTTGCAAAATTTGGTACAGACTAGATTATTAGGTTGGTCGTAATTACAATTTAGCTTTTAACATTTGGGTGGCCGCGATTACGTTTCCGTCAAGATAGCGGTGATATAAAACATGACACTGAGGTGCCCTTTGCTAGTGCTACCTCTGTACCAAATTTCGTTCATTCGGTTCCACCGTGTTCGAACTAATAGGGGGAATCAATTTTGACATAAAGATGGCCGCCATCCGCAAACTATTAGGCTAATGACCTATTAGATTGGTCAAAGGATGCTCCCTCCATAAAGGTATGTTATTGCAAAGGTTGGTAGAGATCGGATGGTTATGTTAGTCGTAATTTGATTTAAGCTTTAAACATTTGTGTGGCCACCATTACGTTTCTTTCAATATGGCGGCGATATTAATCATGACACTGAGATGTCCTTTGAGAGTGCTATCTCTGTACCAAATTTCGTTCCATTCGGTTTCACCGTGTTTGAATTAATAGGGGGAATCGATTCTGACACAAAGATGGCCGCCATCTGCAAACTATTAGGCGAATGACCTATTAGATTGGTCAAAGGATGCTCCCTCCATAAAGGTATGTAGTTGCAAAATTTCGTAGAGATCGGATGATTAGGTTAATCGTAATTTGATTTAAGCTTTGAACATTCGTGTGGCCGCGATTACGTTTCAGTCAAGATGGCGGCGATATAAAACATGACACTGAGGTGCCCTTTGCTAGTGCTACCTCTGTACCAAATTTTGTTCCATTCAATTCCACCGTGTTCGAATTAATAGGGGGAATCAATTTTGACATAAAGATGGCCGCCATCCGCAAACTATTCGGCTAATAACCTATTAGATTGGTCAAAGGATGCTCCCTCCATAAAGGTGTGTCGTTGCAAAGTTTGGTAGAGATCGGATGGATATGTTAGTCGTAATTTAACTTAAGCTTTGAACATTTGTGTGGCCGCCATTACGTTTCTGTCAATATGGCGGCGATATAAAACATGACACTGAGATGCCCTTTGCTAGTGCTACCTTTGTACCAAATTTCGTTCCATTCGGTTTCACCGTGTTTGAATTAATAGGGGGAATTGATTTTCACACAAATATGGCCGCCATCCGCAAACTATTAGGCTAATGACCTATTCATTTGGTCAAAGGATGTTTCCTCTATAAGGGTATGTTGTTGCAAAATTTGGTAGAGATCGGATGATTAGGTTAATCGTAATTTGATTTAAGCGTTGAACATTTGTGTGACCGCCATTACGTTTCCGTCAAGATGGCGGCGATATATAACATGACACTGAGGTGCCTTTAGTTAGTACTACCTCTGTACCAAATTTCGTTCCATTCGGTTGCACCGTGTTCGAATTAATAGGGGGAATCGATTTTCACACAAAGATGGCCGCCATCCGCAAACTATTTAGCTGATGACCTATTAGTTTGGTCAAAGGATGCTCCCCCCATAATAGTATGTTGTTGCAAAATTTGGTAGAGATCGGATGATTAGGTTAGCCGTAATTTGATTCAAGCTTTGAACATTTGTGTGGCCGCCATTACGTTTCCGTCAAGATGGCGGCGATATAAAACATGACACTGAGGTGCCTTCTGTTAGTACTACCTCTGTACCAAATTTCGTACCATTCTGTTGCACCGTGTTAGAATTAATAGGGGGAATCGATTTTCACACAAAGATGGCCGCCATCCGCAAACTATTACGCTGATGACCTATTAGATTGGTCAAAGGATGCTCCCTTCATAAGGGTATATAGTTGCAAAATTTGGTAGAGATCGGATGATTAGGTTAATCGTAATTTGATTTAAGCTTTGAACATTCGTGTGGCCGCCATTACGTTTCAGTCAAGACGGCGGCGATATAAAACATGACACTGAGGTGCCCTTTGCTAGTGCTACCTCTGTACCAAATTTCGTTCAATTCGCATTGACCGTGTTCGAATTAATAGGGGGAATCAATTTTGACATAAAGATGGCCGCCATCCGCAAACTATTACTCTGATGACCTATTGGTTTGGTCAATGGATGCTCCCCCCATAAAGGTATGTTGTTGCAAAATTTGGTAGAGATCGGATGATTAGGTTAGTCGTAATTTGATTTAAGCTTTGAACATTTGTGTGGCCGCCATTACGTTTCCATCAAGATGGCGGCGATATAAAACATGACACTGAGGTGTCCTTTGCTTGTGCTACCTTTGTACCAAATTTCGTTCAATTCGCATTCACCGTGTTCGAATTGATAGGGGAGGACAGACATTCAGAGTACACACACTCACACACACACACACAGACTCACACACACACACAGACTCACACACACATACACACACACACAGACTCACACACACACATACACACACACAGACAGACACACTTTTTTTGCCCTGTGTTGATCTCATAAGTCTACTTTCATTTTTTGCAAAAATCGAAAGTAGGCTAAAAATATGCTTACATAATAAATGGACCGTCCCTTTTGCAGAAATGTCCTTAACAGGAAAGAGCCAGACAAACTTAGAAAAACCGTCGATCACTGTTAAAATCGCCTGATGACCAGACCTAGAACGTGTCATAGGACCGAATATGTCAATAAATAACCGTTCTCCAGGACGAGTAACAACATGAGCACTATGCAAACCTATCTGCGTATTTTGCGCTAGCTTAGAGCGTTGACAGGTGTGACATTTTTTTACAAAATCAAACACGTCTGGTTTGATTGTAGGCCAATAGAATTCAGAGTCAATTTTGCGTAAAGTACGGTACATTCCAACGTGTAAGCCTATAGCCGAAGAATGATAGTATGTTAAGAGCATATTACGAACATTCTCAGGGGCGAAAATTCTGAAGGAGTTTGAACCAGGGAGGAGACGGCCAATTACATCATTATGGACACAAAATTCACTCACAGTGGGGTCCTTGTTGGTAATTTTCTCACGGAGTTCACGACAATAAAGATCATCTGCCTGAAACTTACGTATATCTACGAAGGACCATGGACTAAACTGTAATAATGTTAAGGGTGTTTTGATTGGTGCCTTAACCACCATTTATTAAGGATGTTTTATTGGTACCCCGCACGCCCTCAGTAATTGTTAAGGATGTTTGATTGTTCTAACCCGCGGCTCCCAGTATTTGTTAAGGATGTTTTGATGGGTCTGAGGGCTGAGTTGATTACTGGGCATCCTTGCATCTTCGGGTATGTGCTAGGATGTCTTATGAAGAACTGCGGACATGTTTAGAGAGCAATTTACATACAGGGGAACTGGCGGGAGGAATACTCACCTAGCTTACCTCAATGTGGCTTAGTAGGCCGCACGCTTGCTGTGCATCGCCTCCTGCTGGGCAGCGTTCAATGGAGATCTTAAAACTAGGTACTAAACTAAAGGGAAGGGCTTCTTAATCTAAACGAAATAAAAAGGTAATCATTAGACTGTTCAAAAAGGGGGTTTATTACTTAATAGTGGCAGTGACAAGAGGGGAGGATGGAAATAATAATCTAGGGGGAAAAAGGAGTCTAACAGGCACGTTATCACTCACCCCACCGTTGATACCGGTCTTCTATGATGTTGGTGGCGTTGGGACTCGATATGGGGCGTAGCACAACTCCGATAGAGTGTAGGACTGTAACAGCGTCCAAGTAAGATGTAGAGCCCGTGCCTAAGAGAGCGCGGCGTGTGTTCGTACCTCTATTTATAGGTAAAATGTGCCTGGTCAGTCCAGTCAGCGGTATGTTGGGAGTGTAATGTCCGCTGTGTCCTGTATAAGTGCTTGCTGTTGGACCTCGGTCTATGACCTACGACTTACTCCGTAGTCGTGTTGCCATGTCGTCTTTTACGTAGTTACTTCTGATTATATTTTATGTATGTATAGGCACAGTCCTTTTATAAAGGGCTGGGGCTAGGACAAGTCGCCTCCCTGTTTTAATAATCGTCCTCGATTATTGGACTAGACGTGGGGGCGGAAACTTTTATTTTCTTCTTTCTTCTTCTTCTTCTTTTTCTTTCCTTTCGTCGTTGTGAATGTGTTTTCGATTCGTCGTATCGTCCTTCGTTGCTTCTGTTCTTCTTCGTAGGTGGCAGGGTGAGCAAAATTGTACCGTGCTAGGGGTTGGAAGGCGTGGCAAGAGTGTTGGGGTGGTTTGTTTAACAGTCATTTCATAGCAGATAGTTCTCTGTATCTGTCTACATCCCATATTGTATTAATGACATAATCTGTATTGCCTATTTGGCAGAGTTGAAATTTGCATAAAAGTATTGACATTGTTTTGTTAAAATTGAAGAAAAATAAATAAAAAATGGAATTTCAGCCGAGATATAAATTGAAAGAAATGAAGTTGAAAGATATATCTTGAATGGAATCGCATAGGAAATTCACATTATTAGCACCGTACTCGGACTAGTGCGTGATTTGCGTACGACGCCGTCAAGTCGAGCCCTGCCGCGAGGATGCATGCATAACTGTAATTTTCCTACGATGGAAAATGATGCTGTAAGGAGCTTAAGTAATGGCGATCCCTTGTGAGCTAGTACGCGACCTCTGTAGTGTGTGTAAAAAATGGAGAGAAAAAAATATAGTGTATTGTATGGGCTACTCTAGGCCAAGTGTAGCTATGAGGGTGCGCTACTATGATTAACCTCCTTACAATGTGGGGATGATAAAAGAAATGAAAATTGTAGAAATATCCTAGAAAACGTGAAATTCCGTCAACTTTACTTGATTATGTGCGTAAAAAAACATGTAGTTATGGTATTAAGATAAAAATTAACATTGAAGTGTTGAAAAGAAATAGCTGAAGGCTCCTGCCTAAATCGGCTGACATTCTAGTATGGTTTGCAGGTTTTGACTGTTGTTGCTGCCATGCGTGTTGGAACTTTGGTCTTGCGTCACGTTCGTCCAGGGGGCATCCTGCATGAATGTCCTACTGGGGGATTACAGGATTGTACAGCGTATAATTAGTCTGAAATCAGAGATCTCTCTTAACGTTTTGTACAGAGGGATTGGTTCACCCTGGTATCATTATTTTTTTTCACTGAAGTTCGTTACGTCGTACGAGTTAATCTCGTTACTTAATGTCTGCTTTATGACATACATACTAATATAAACTAACGTGCAATATGTATTCTTTGACATATTGGCCATTGTGGTCATACACTATACCACGTCCTATATGCGTCGTTGTAAAACTGCAACATGCTTCCATAAGCATTTAGCTGCGTAGATACTCTTATATTTCGTAGACCTGGAATCCTTTATATGTGTAAAAAAAAAACTTATACATTGACGTAGACCTTTGCTATAGCTGAGAATTAATTCTTAAGTATTATTTTTGCACTTTCTCAGCGTGAGTTAAGCGACGTGTTCGCTTCTTAATCCATAGATAGATATGCAGACGTTATGTAAGGATACTCGCACTACGTGTACACTGGATCGTTAAGTTTAAATGGATTATCGTTAAAATGGCGACTCTTTCGTCGGAAAGTTATTGAAATTGGAAATTATGTATTGCCTCTACGGGCTAACTTGGGAATTCTGTGCACTGTATAGAACTTCAGGAAATATAAATTAACACGATAATATTATCTGAAAAAAAAAAGACATTTATTATCGACATGTGGTAATTGCCTGAAAAAATAACACTGTTAATGACATGGTATTTAAGACCCTTTTGTAAAACTTGCCACGTTATATAGGGGGGGGGGGTGATTTACTATTTAACTTAATTCTTAATGCTAAACCTAATATTACTACCTTTTCTTAGCGAAATATACTATATACATGGGGTAAGGTGGAATAACGTGTCTGGACAGGGGTGAAATAAAAATCTCTTGAAGGGAGGGGGGGGGGGGCGATATATATTAAAGGTATTTCTTAAATAATTAAGCTCTCTAGTAGTGGTTTTGTGAGAGTTCTAATGCCACCGCCACCGCTCCACCGCTGGAATACTAAAATGACAATATCTCGCGAACCAATCAGGCTAGAGACTTGTACGAGGTGTCATTGAACTCGGGCTGACACCCCCTTTCCAATGGACAACGTATTTCAACCCCAAAATAAAACCTACCCCTACTAGGGGGTGAAATTTTAATTTTTTAGAGAATCTCTCTTTCCAACTGCAACATGTGAGAGTTTGAATGTCAATATGGAATAAAACGTTGTTCTACACAAGAGACATGTGTTCGGTGGAAAGCCACTATGAATTTACATGCTTGTTTTTCCGTTTTTTACACACATGTCCACTCATGGCTTTTGTAAGAGGGCGGGCTTTTTAAAGATGGTGGCTGTAGTGTAATCTAACCTAACCCAACCCACGAGGGGTGATCAAAACGTTTTCCAAGTGGTGCTTGTCGATAGGCAAACTGATAAACAAAGAGGGTCTTGTCAGGCCTTGAGGCGAGAGCCCCTGTTATTGTTGACGAGCCCCTGTGGTCGGGTCCCTGTGAACGGGTCATTGTTGACGGGTCATTGTTGACGGGTCCTTGTTGACGGGTCCTTGTTGGTGAGTCCCTGTGGACGGGTCATTGTTGACGGGTCATTACTGACGATTCCTTGTTGACAGGTCTTTGTGGACGGGTCCTTGTTGACGAGTCCCTGTGGACGGGTCATTGTTGACGAGTCCTTGTGGGCAGGTCCTTGTGGATGAGTCCCTTTGGACTGATCTCTATGGACTAGCCCATGAATTTATTTAAATTATGTCAAAGGGTCTAACTACATTTGCGTGTAAAGCAATTTGTTGAACTGACGTTGTTCACCAACCCCCACCAGTATAATGTGATAACTATATGAAAGTAAAGTGACGAAATACATGTGAACATACAAGGGATCTAACTTGGTGGATGGATGTGTTCCAACGAGTCATTTGTAGTTGAAAGAGAATAATACATGTTCTTAAGATGTTAAAACTGAGGAGATGGTATGTGCAGTAAGACGTCTTGTTATATTTCCTGTGTCATATTACCGAGATGGCAGAGAGCGCACAGATCTGTTGCTATTACTAACGCTGCAGTAATTTGAAACTGCAAGTGTTCATTAAGACAATGGGTGATGATCATGCAAAGTTAGCAGTTATTGGATATTACACAGGTGTTCCTTCCGGTGTCATGTTGCTGACATGGCAGAGAGCGCACATTGCTGTTGCTATGACTGACGCTGCAGTAATTTGAAACCTCAGGTGTTGATCAAGACAATGGGTGATGATTATGCAAAGTCAGCAGTCATTGGATACCACACAGGTGTTCCTAGTGTGCTTTGGACTCTCAGCTGTATTGGGAAAGGAATTGCAATGATCTGCAAAAAACTGCTGACACGAGCGATGAGAGTTTATATAAGAGGGTGTCATATATCTCCCTACTGTCAGTCTTTATTACTCGCTTTGAGTGAACAGTGCTCTATTACTGCTCAAGAGTTGTAAAAAAGCCGTTTTGGTAGAAAATCATTAAATTATTTGCAAGGTAAGTACTTATTATTAATGGATTGTAGTCTTTTATTACTAATTGATGTTGAAGTTATTGATTGGAATGTATTTATTTATTGATTGATTGATTAATTTGTTTACAGATAATTGGGTACCTGAAGGTTACCAGATTCCTACAATCTGTTCATTCAGTGGCAGCAGTTGATCAATTATAAAAAGGTATGTGCCCCTCTAATAACTTTTAAACAGCTAGAGTATTATTTTCCAACGTTCACCACTACATGTCAGTGAAAATGGTATATTTAGCAGTCAAAAGTTGGAACTACTTGACCATGATGTGTAAAGCTAAATTTGTAGGTTAGATTTTGATTACCACTCTATTAAGTTCGAATGTTCATTGCTAGGTGTCAGTGACAGAGGGAATATTTAAAGTCTTAACCTCAGTTCACTTAACTTTACCTAACTTAACCTTGTCATGTGACATGTTTTACAAGTTTAAACTTGTTTTAAGACTGACTATGACGTCACACTTAGGTCACTTAACTGGCGATCGCTGGTTTCCAATATGTGACATGTTCTACAAGTTTAGACTTGTTTTAAGACTGGCTATGACGTCACACTCAGCTCACTTAACTGACGATCACTAGTTTCTATCACGTGACATGTTCTACAAGTTAAGACTTGCTTTAAGACTAGCTATAACGTCACACTTAGCTCACTTAACTGGTGACCGCTGGTTTCTACCACTCTATCAAGTTCCAATGTTCACCGCTAGGTGTCAGTGACAGTTAGAACTACATGAAGTTAGACTTGCTAGGAGTTCACAGATGATCGATTTAAATACCCTGCTATAACCATTGACTGGAATGTAATTAAACTATTTATATGGTACTTTTGTTTATCATTTATTAACATTTATGATTTCTTTCTTTTATAGGTAATTTCGAAAGTGATCATTATGTTCAAGTGTGGTGACTGTAAGAAACAGTTCTCAAGACCCGACAGCCTTCAACGTCATGCAAGTACAAAACATAATCAGAAAATGTTTGTATGCAGTCATTGTGCTACAACATTTAACAGACAGGATAGTCATGGACGGCATGTAAATCTAAAGCATGTCAGTACTGCACCATTTTCGTGTTCAGTTTGTGAACTTGGTTTTTCTGCTGTAAAGCGATATCAATTCCACATGGTTGAAGTGCATGGAGAACAACAGGAATTGAAATCTGTAAAACCATCAACTAGCACGGAACCTTTAATTGATTGTGATGCTCAAAAGCGTAAACGTTCTCAAGATTGTGAAAATAGTCATGCAACAAAAAGAAATAAGAATGGTGAACCTTCGATAACCCATTGTGATGTATGTAATATTGATATACCTTTATCAATCATACATGGACATTTACGCAGTATTAATCATAAAAACAACGCTTGCCATGAAAGAAATTCTGGAAATATTCAACAAATTGATAGTGCATTTAAAAGTCGAATTGCTAGTTACAGACTTTATAGTGAAGAAAAAACTCAAAGTATTGAAACATTTTTACCGAATGTTCAACCTGCTGTGTTTGGCTTAGTAGAAAATGTTTTAGTAGAGCATAAAACAATTAAAATGAATTTTGAACTTTTTGGACTCTATGTAAAAACTGGGAGTAACGGTGAAATTATGGATATCAAATCCTTTAATCCAAAAAACATAATTGTTAGCGAATCGACTAATATTAGTGATATGTATCGAAATATTTCAAGTGCTACTATTGTAAAGAGTGAAGAGTTCCAGGAAAGGGAGTCAGGCTGGGCGTTGGTTGAAGTACTTTATTTAGAAACCAACATGAATAAATATAACCCCCTTCGAGCATCATCATACATTGATTTGCCAGGATGGATTAAACGAAAGAGAGCTGTTGTGAATGTTTTGAATAGTGATCAAGCATGTTTTGCGTGGGCTGTAACCTCAGCTCTCCATCCAGCAGTGAGGGACACGATGAGAACATCATCATATCCTCACTATTCTTCAGTGTTAGATTTAAATGAAATAGAATTTCCTATGGCGATAAAAGACATTCAACGTTTTGAAGAGCTGAACAATGTAAGTATTAATGTTTATGAAATTGAAAATAAGAGTATAGTTGGTCCTCTATATTATACTCAGGAAAAAAAGGATGCTCATGTAAATTTACTATACATAACCGAAGGTGAAAATGCTCACTATTGTTGGATAAAACACTTAAGTAGACTTGTCAGTAGTCAGGTTTCAAAACACAATGGTAAAAAGTGGTTGTGTGATGGCTGTTTGCTATATTTCCAGAAAGAGGATCAACTATCACAACATCAAGAATGGGGATGTAATCATGTTCGTACGGTATTACCGACTCCTAAAAATAACATTCTAAAATTTAAGGATTATGAGAAACAGCTTCGAGTACCATTTGTTATATATGCTGACTTCGAGGCTTTGCTAAAACCATTTAATACATGTTCATCGAATCCAGCCCAACCTTTTACCAACACTACTCACATTCATGAACCTTTTAGCTTTGCATATTATATTAAATGTAGTTATGATGACTCTTTAAATAAGTTTGAGCTCTATAGAGGACCTGATGCACCTAAAGTTTTTATGGAAAGGCTTGAGAAAGATGCCATCCGTATATCCTCTATTTTAAATACGATCATTCCAATGGAACCACTAACTTTATTAGAGCAAATGAATTTTGAAACTGAAACTAATTGTTTTATATGTGGTGAATGTTTATATACAGACAGGGTTCGCGATCATGACCATTTAACAGGACAATATCGTGGTGCTGCTCACCAAGAATGTAATTTAAATTATAGAGTAAGTAAATTCATTCCGGTCATTCTACATAACGGTAGCAAATACGATAACCACTTTATCGTTAAATAATTTGGAGCTTCAGATGTGAAAATTGATGTGATTGCAAATAATAAGGAACAATACATATCGTTCACAAAATACATCAAAACTGACAATAAGAAAACCATTAAACTGCGATTTTTAGATTCATTCCGCTTTATGCCGAGTAGTCTTGATAAGCTGGCTAGTAATTTAAAATCAGATCAGTTTAATGAAATTCAACGTGTCTTTCCTAAAGAAGATGATTTTAATTTGATTTGACAAAAGGGTATATTCCCTTACGAATATATTAACTGTGTGGAACGTCTTGAGGAGTGTTCTTTACCACCGATAGATGCATTTTACAGTTCCTTAAACACAAGTCATATCAGTGATCAGGAATATTTACATGCACAACGTGTATGGGCACAGTTTAACATTCAAACTTTAGGAGAATTTTCAGACATATATTTGAAGACAGATGTGTTGTTATTGGCAGATGTTTTTGAAAATTTTCGGAATGTTTGTATGAGAACTTATGACCTTGATCCTTGTCAGTATTTCACAGCTCCTGGGTTAAGTTTCAGTTCAATGTTGAAAAAAACGAAAGTAAATTTATAATTAATGACTGATATCGACGTGATCAATTTTATAAAATCATCAATTCGGGGTGGATTAAGTCAATATAGTAGACGGTACTCTAAAGCGAATAATAAATGCATGCCTAGCTACAACCCTTGTGAAGAGTCAAAGTATATTGTCTACCTCGATGCAAATAACCAATATGGTTGGGCTATGAGTCAATATCTACCACTGAAAGATTTTCGCTGGCTGACACAACCTGAAATTGATGTCTTACATGTTGACACTCTTAATGATAACGATGATAAAGGATATATTTTAGAGGTAAATCTTGAGTACCCTAAAGAGTTACATGATGATCATAATGATTTACCATTTTGTCCTGAGAATATGAAATCTCCATACATCACACCACGAACAAAAATGTTAATTGCTAATGTAAATAATAAATGTAAATATGTAATACATTATCGAAACTTGAAACAGTGTCTACAGCATGGATTGAAATTAACTAAAATTCATCGCGTATTGCAATTTCATCAGTCAGCATGGCTCAAACCGTATATTGATCTAAACAATAATTTAAGAACACAGTCAACAAACGCGTTTGAAAAAGATTTTTATAAACTCATGAATAATAGTGTTTTTGGAAAGACTATGGAGAATATTGATAAACGAGTTGATGTAAAGCTGATAACAAAGTGGGAGAATGATGGTAAAAGGTATGGTGCGAGCAACTTAATAAGCAAGCCTAACTTTCATAGCTGTTCAATTATTCATGAGGATTTAGTTGTAATACAAATGAATCGTCTTAAAGTAACTTACAACAAACCCATATATGTGGGTTACACCATTCTGGAATTATCAAAAACACTTATGTATGAATTTCTCTATGATTATGTAATGAAAAACTATCTTGATAATGCTAAATTACTCTACACAGACACAGATTCTTTTATTTATGAGTTTAAAACTGATGATTTTTATGAGGTTATCAAAACTGAGCTAAATAGGTTTGATACAAGTGACTATCCCGAGGATAATATGTACCATTTACATCTAGTAAACAAAAAGGTTCTTGGGAAATTTAAGGATGAATGTGCTGGTGTTATTATAGACACCTTTGTAGGCACAAAATCTAAATCATACAGCTATATTGTGCCCGTTTAGACCGGAGTCCGCACGACCACATATGCATTTTACCAATAATCAGTCAGCACGAGAATCAAAATATCCCGGAGCGCCAGATGGGTTAAAGCAAATCGCAAAAACGACATCAAATTTATAAAAATGCTTTGCTGATTTTTGGCTCAATGCAACAATAAGGATAGAAGGAGATTTAATTGGGTGAAACACATCTGGTAAAATTATCTCAGTTTATTTAAAGTTAAAATCTGACTGCAAGAATAATGCTCAAAGCAGCATCATCCACGTGTGGCGATCCACACTCTTATTTACACACAATATACAGAAATCTTCCAAACACATTTGACAATCTTTTTGAAAACACAAGTCCCATTGTTAGTCCTGTGGACTGTGTTCCTAAATTATTAAACTTTAACTCCAGTGCAAAATGAATTGTCCATACTGGAAATAACGTAGATCACTGTTTGACTATTTACATGATGTTAACACTCGTAGAATAAATGTTTATAGAATTTCTTAAACTTTCACTTGTTTTCCAGTTTTCCAAAATATATCGTTGAAACTATTATTATCATCGTAGCAACACAAATTATTTATACATATTAATAACATCTGAAAAGTATTTGACCATTGAGCATAGCATCGAAGAACTGTGCGAAGCACAACAACAATTAATTGTTCTTCTGACATTAAACATTCGAGAAGTGACTCGATTATGAACTTCAAGTTCCAAACAAAATATATGATTTCTGAATCATTAACTTGATCAATAAATGGTTGAACCATTCAACTATTAGATTTTCCACTTGGGAACAATATTATAAAAATATTTATATTTATGACCATTTCTAGCAACTTTCACAACTTGCAATTCTTCGACAGAATGCGGAAATCAGAATTGTAGTTTTATAATGAATTCATTTAGTTCATGGCACTAGGATTGAAAATATCCTTCAAATTATTCGTGGTTAAAGAATTATCTTTAATTGGCAGTGGCCCATTCTATTATTCGTGTAAGAACACAATATTACAAAAACAACGGCAAAGGTCTTCCTCTGTAGAAGAATAAACTATTATCATGACAAATCCGGGTTCTAGCAAAATCAAAGTCTAACTGGAATTCGTAAACAAGGTTGAAATAAGAACTGATGGTTTCAAAGAAATAACCTTCGGGTTATTCATACGACGAAATGTGTGGTTCCAATACTCCTACTATAAACCTGAGCCATCGAACCTGCTATTTGATTGATGCTCGAAAAAACCTTCATTCCTGCGACTTAAACCTGCGCACCTGGGAATGGCATTACAACTATTCCACACACATAAATTATCTTCCCAAAATTTATACAATAAATCAAGCCTCTGCTTGTTATCAACACTGGAAGATTAATAAACTTACAAGTTTATTTTATTTTACCATTCAGTTCAACCCGTGAATTTACCATAATTATGAAAAGCATTATTTCACTTTCGAAGTGTATTTACGTCATGATTTTATATAAATACAACAATATCCTATTTGATACAAATATCATTTGCTTCCCGTTTCATGCCTCTCCGTGTTATATGAAACATATACTTTGCTCATTGCAAATATCAACTGTTCAACCAGAACTGAAATGTAGGTTGAATGCGGGCTTGCGCTAACCACTCTCCTTCGGAAAATCTCCTGTTCCATACCAGAAATGTTTCAACTACTTCATAGGCTCTTTCTCTCAATACATATGATTATTATAAAATATAATATCCAAGAATTATTTAGAAAAATTATGAAAATTATTATTATTATTATTAGTGGATTATTATTATTATTATTATTTGGATCATTTTAAATATGTTTAATTATCATCTCATTATGTGAGAATCCACATGTTCGAACCTTCGAATATGGAAAAAAAATATCCATTCCTCAACAAAAATAAATTTAACTTTTACAGTTACATCGGCTGATTACCGTGATTTCCCAAAAATATGAAAAATTCAAATAAATGCTCAAAATGCTCGGTCATCGTTCCTAAACTGTTCTGAGTGCTGAAAATGCTCAGAATAAATCTAACAAGTCTTGCGTAAATCATTACAAGCTTTAAATATGACGAAAAAAAAATGTGTTGGTCATCTGCAGAAAAAATAGTTTGTTCCAATTAGCTAAGCATAATATAATTCAAATGTGGCTTACATTTCTTGATGTTCTTGAAGTGTCGTAAACCTGGTCTATACCAGATTTATCCGTAGACATGCCCTATCGGACAAGCACGTATAATCCTTGTATCGGCCGCCATTGTAGACCCACAAATCGTCTAGTCAGACATAGTGGTGGTATCCTTCGACGTTTTAAATGACTGTGGTTCCATTTTAATATGTGCTTCTATCAAAGCCATAACAGTTTGTTTGAAAAGGGTCAGATCTAAGCGATCTCTTCTTAAATGTGTCAGTTGTAACATAACTCACTGTAATCTCATCAGTACAAGAAAAACGTTGACAGTCTAAGCAGTTAACGGCTGTTCTGAAGATCGTTCCCTGGGCATGGTTTATTAAAATCACCATCTGCCATGCGCTAGACAACCTGCAGTTTCCCTTGCGTAGACTAATGAACTCCACCGTTATAGACTAGTCTTCACTGTACTGACGGATCGAAGTGGTTAAATAGTTACAAAATATGAAAACTGACTTCAAATGGATTTAAACATCCAAGTATTAATTTACTATTGGACTGTGACAATATACTATTTTCTAGACCAAGTCTAGCATATGTCCTTTAGGAAATATAAATATTTCCACCAATGTCTGTAGAAAAACAATCACCTCAGTGATTCTCCTCACCAGAAACTTACTAAGTTCCAACTCGTTTGCGCAGCACTTCTCGTGATTATCACGATTTGAAAAGTACTTCTTCGTAGAGGCGGCAACCATGTGCCTTGGCTCAGCGTAGACGCAACTTGCTTGCCAAGTGCTTGTGATGAATTGAGCTAACTATCCCTGCTCCAGCTTGCTTTGATACAAAAACGGTCAGGGTCACGCGTCATCGCCTGATATCTAGAAATCCTCATATCTCTTGAATCCCTGGTCCGATTTACTTGATATTAACACTCCCGTGGGCGCGCGGAGTACAGGTGTCCTCCAGTGGTTTTGTTTTGTGTGGCTACAAGGGATGGCAACACTTGTGACCTTGAGCGGCTATATACCTTCCTTGCCACTCATCCTCCGCCCGTCAGTGCATCGTCAGCTTTTATGCTCGCCTATTGTCGCCGTGACCTCGTGTTTATTTGCTCTGTGCAGAAGTGGAGGACACTTGTCCTCCGCGCGCCCACTGGCGTTACAGTTTTTTTCGGATATTGCTGTGGTATTTTCATTTCATTTCATAGTTTTGAAAGTCACAACGGTTTAATTGAAATAGTTTAAGTGTGAAAATAATAATGACCAGTGGAAGTGAAATCAATGGGTTGATGTTCCAGACGAATCTGAGGAAATAGAAGTGGTAAAGAAGCAGGCCCTCCTGTTTCTTTCGTCAAGCCAGAGTTCGCACATCAAGGTGGTACTTAGAACCTCAAGTTGCCCAGACATAACAATATACCAGGACCTCAATGGTCTGCGAAAAATACTGTCACTCCAGAAGCTGCGTCACAGTGTAATATTGATGATGAAATGGAGAAAAAGAATAGTTGATTGTACTAACGTTTACATAACTAAAATTCGCCCTCAGTTTGTCAGAGAAAGAGATACTAGGCCCACTGTTTCCCGAGAAATTCGTGCATTGATTGGTAGACCTATATTATATCTGCTGGGATTTTGAAGGCTGGAAGAAGAAACTTATTTGAAATGTGGGATAATTCACACGGCACGGGAGTAGAGGCTATTTATGTAACCATGAGCGCAAAGAGGTACTGATTTCTTTTACTTTGTCTGAGATTTGATAACGTACACAACAGAGATCAAAGGAAAATTGTTGACAAACTAACTGCTTTTCGAGAAATCTTTGAAATGTCCGTGCTCAATTGCAAGTATGCATAAAAACCAACCGACTACCTTACCATTGATGAACAGCTAGATTCATTTGGAGGAAACTGTCCCTTCCGTGTGTATTTGCCTAGTAAACCTGCAAAGTATGGGATAAATATCGTTTGCTATGGTTTCCAAAACAACCTTCTATGCTACAAACCTTGAAATGTATGTAGGGAAGCAACCAAGCGGCTATTTTAGAAGAAGCACAACACGTCAGACTTGGTTTGAGATCGATGCAGCCTATTTCAGGAACCAATAGGAATATTACCTGTGACAATTGGTTCGCATCTGTGCCCTTGGCAATAAAGCTACGCGAAGAAGAAGAAAAAAACTATGATTGATACTCTGAGAAAAAACAAAGCAGCAGTTCCCACAAATTTTCTACCTGATAAGTCAAGAAAGTCAAAAGCAGTTTGTTTGGGTTCCAAAAAAGCTGTTTCTATATGCTTCACTAAGATGGAAAATTAGGTATATACTTTGATTTTTTTATACTACGAAACCAATTTGCATTTTCAAACTAGAAATAATTAACAACACTTAATTTTTATAATATTTCATTGATAACATGAAACTTATACACATTTTAGTAATATTTATAACATAACTTACCAAACTTTTACACGTTTTTGATTGATTTACAATAATTATGTATTTCTTGCTTAATATTTTTTAGCATACACTCTTTTTTATGAAAAATGTGTTTAATATATTCCTACCTAACCCAAAACAAAAAATCATAATCGCTAAATATACATTTCATAGGGTAAAATGGCAAAACAAAGTGGAGGACACCTGTCCTCCACGCGCCCACTCGCGATACGGCAAACCGCGCGCCCACTGGAGTGTTAATAGCATTCTCTTTTATTTGGCCGTGCCAGTAATCTGATCCCAGTCTCAAGTCTCTGCTCCATAGTTAACTATTTAATCACTAAATAGTCTCCACCTCTGCTATGACTCGCTACGTCATTTACCATCCAACTATCGGTAATTTTCTTCGAGAGGCTTCGAGAAGCAATGTAGCGCGATATTCAAATATCTGAACTTTCAAAAGCTGCTACAGCCTTTCCCTTGATATCTAGGTGTCTGAAACTTGGAATACCCATTCCTAGAGTTGGGAACATCCACCCCACACCTAGCAAAAAATAAAAATTGAAAAAAAAATATTTTTCCTATCTACACATTAAATCATCTGGTTCTTGAATAATAGATCTTCAAATTCGATGCATTGTAAGTTCCCACGATGTTACCAGTTCGTGTATTGGCTACTTCATAGCTTCCATTATTGTTTACTTCCACAATACTCAAAATCCTTAATTTTACCATTCCCCCGGGATTGTTGTGTTCCCGATGTACCTGGATCATTGGGCCTCTGCTCCACAAATTGTAAGGTATCTTGGTGTCTTGCTTCCAAATTTTTCCTCGTTTCCTTGTTAAATTCTTCGTTGGACTGACGAGTATCTACATTCCCTCTGTTATTATAGTTATTACCATAGGATCTTCTTTCCTGGTACCTTCCTTGAGTATCACGTGGTCTTCTCCATCGAGTGTTGAATCGATTACCACCATCTGGTCTTGCATATGGTTTGTAACTGTATCTGTTACGGTATTGGTTCCATCCTCTCGTATTGGAATCTTCCCTCGGCGATTTCTCTTCTCGCTCCTTTCGAATCTCTCGAGGTGTCTGAGAATAACTGTCAGCCATAACAGCATACACAGCGTTATTACTCTTTGCTCCCTTCTGATGGAAGAATTGAGCGTTTGTATGATCCAGCTTTTGCAATACTTCATCAAACTGTTCCATATTGTAGATGTCAGCAGCGATCAAAGTCCTCTGGACGTCTGCTGGAAACTGACGTATCAATGCAGTAATCAACTCGTTATCTGGCATTGGCGGATCTAAATGTTGGAGTTTAGACAGCTGTCCAGAAAAGTATGTAGAGTATCGAGTAGGTTGTGACGTCGAGAATCTCTTCGAATACAACTCTGCTCTAACTTGCTGTTGGGTTTCCGGGGACCAAAACTTCTTCAATAACCCACGAGAAAACTCCTCAAAAGTATTTAGAGTGGATCTAAATGCTCTAAACCACAAAAGTGCGGGACCTTCCAAGAACTTCCCTATTACCCTGATCTGTCTTTCTTTAGGGATCTTAGAATCTTTCAGATAATCACCTGCTTCTCTCAAAAATTCCACGGGTGTTACAGAATCTCGCCCTGAAAATTTAGAAGGCTTATCTTCTATATTCTTAAATACAGTTATGGGGTTGGATTGAAATACTGTCCTGACCTCATCCTGTCTTTCAGTCTCTCTAGCTCCTCCTAGATTTATCTGTATCTGTTCCTTTCCCCTTACATTCGGCATTTTCAAAAGATGATCAGACTGTTTCTCATCCTTTATTTGAGTTTTCATAGCCTCAAGTTCCTTCTGGTTTTCTTCTGCCATCTTCTTGATTGCTTCAGTCTCTTTACAATTGTCTTTAACATCAATGGATATCTGGTTCATAACAGCCTCATGACTTTTCAATGACCCTGTCATATCTGATATGTCCTTCTGAGTTGCTTGAATATCCTTGGCAATTACTTCAATGTGGGATGACAAAGATTCCCTAATCTCCTTGATTCCCTCTTGATTCTCCAGCTTGAGTGTGTCTTTAATTTCATTGACAACTGTGGTTTTAATCTCAGTTTGCAATTCACTAATCACACCTTCTCTTATTTCTCCCATGACAAGTTCCTTGAATTGTTCCGTTAAACGTTGAACAACTAGAATTCCCATCTCGTTACTCTCCTTCTTCACTCTGACTTCCAGGTTGACCATGTCTTCACCAACTTTCCTAAGACCATGTTCTATCCTATCAGCTAAGCTTTGGGATCGATGATCGGCATCGCGAAATTTTTTGTCCATTAAACTAGCGTTAGTAGCTAATGAAGTTTCGAGCTCATGTGTTTTATCGCATAATTTATTCATTTTACTCTCAAGTGTCATTTTCAAAATTTCGGAATTCTCTTTAAATTTACTTTCCATTGAATTAAATTTACTGTTTAAATTTTCCTTCAAGTTACCTTTTAACCTGCTTTCTAAAGAATCAGAATTTTCTTTAAGTTTATTTTCCAAAGAATCAGAATTTTCTTTAAGTTTACTTTCCAAAGAATCAGAATTTTCTTTAAGTTTATCCTCCAAACTTTCTTTAAGTTTATTTTCTAAAGACTCAGAATTTTCTTTAAGTTTATCATTCAAATTTTCTTTAAGTTTATTCTCTAAAGAATCAGAATTTTCTTTAAGTTTCTTTTCTAAAGCCTCAGTATTTTCTTTCATAATGGCTGCTACACGCAGTCCAGCCTGTTTTGAACTCTCCTCCAAACTCCTCATCATTCTCATCATTTCTTCCATAATTTCAATTAATATTCAAAACTTAGGGGTATACAACAGTGGCAAACACAAGCTTATAACTAGAACAAGAAATATGAATAGCTAATTGGAACACTATAATAAAATGAGATTTGTCCTAATATCGACGTGATGGAAAAACAAAATTCTCTATTTTTACGAATTACATTTACCACAATATCACAAGAAAAATATGCAAGTTCTCAAATATCCTCCACCTGGATTCTAATAATGTGTATCTCCAGTCATCGAACGTTTACTACTGAATTTACTTGACGCCCTAATGGTTAAGCCATTATCAAAAATAATCAAACCCATTCTAATTATTAACCAGTTAAATTTTTAATTTTCCCACTAATTGGGTTTCCTACTAATTTATTCATCCAAACCAGACATCTCTCAACTCCCAAAATATTTCTATAAAAATTATCACAATTTCAAATCGGCATGCGATTGACCATGTCTAAATCGGGACCCACGTTCGAAGCCATTTCTCTCTCTATCTTATTTTATGTGCCCGTTTAGACCGGAGTCCGCACGACCACATATGCATTTTACCAATAATCAGTCAGCACGAGAATCAAAATATCCCGGAGCGCCAGATGGGTTAAAGCAAATCGCAAAAACGACATCAAATTTATAAAAATGCTTTGCTGATTTTTGGCTCAATGCAACAATAAGGATAGAAGGAGATTTAATTGGGTGAAACACATCTGGTAAAATTATCTCAGTTTATTTAAAGTTAAAATCTGACTGCAAGAATAATGCTCAAAGCAGCATCATCCACGTGTGGCGATCCACACTCTTATTTACACACAATATACAGAAATCTTCCAAACACATTTGACAATCTTTTTGAAAACACAAGTCCCATTGTTAGTCCTGTGGACTGTGTTCCAAAATTATTAAACTTTAACTCCAGTGAAAAATGAATTGTCCATACTGGAAATAACGTAGATCACTGTTTGACTATTTACATGATGTTAACACTCGTAGAATAAATGTTTATAGAATTTCTTAAACTTTCACTTGTTTTCCAGTTTTCCAAAATATATCGTTGAAACTATTATTATCATCGTAGCAACACAAATTATTTATACATATTAATAACATCTGAAAAGTATTTGACCATTGAGCATAGCATCGAAGAACTGTGCGAAGCACAACAACAATTAATTGTTCTTCTGACATTAAACATTCGAGAAGTGACTCGATTATGAACTTCAAGTTCCAAACAAAATATATGATTTCTGAATCATTAACTTGATCAATAAATGGTTGAACCATTCAACTATTAGATTTTCCACTTGGGAACAATATTATAAAAATATTTATATTTATGGCCATTTCTAGCAACTTTCACAACTTACAATTCTTCGACAGAATGCGGAAATCAGAATTGTAGTTTTATAATGAATTCATTTAGTTCATGGCACTAGGATTGAAAATATCCTTCAAATTATTCGTGGTTAAAGAATTATCTTTAATTGGCAGTGACCCATTCTATTATTCGTGTAAGAACACAATATTACAAAAACAACGGCAAAGGTCTTCCTCTGTAGAAGAATAAACTATTATCATGACAAATCCGGGTTCTAGCAAAATCAAAGTCTAACTGGAATTCGTAAACAAGGTTGAAATAAGAACTGATGGTTTCAAAGAAATAACCTTCGGGTTATTCATACGACGAAATGTGTGGTTCCAATACTCCTACTATAAACCTGAGCCATCGAACCTGCTATTTGATTGATGCTCGAAAAAACCTTCATTCCTGCGACTTAAACCTGCGCACCTGGGAATGGCATTACAACTATTCCACACACATAAATTATCTTCCCAAAATTTATACAATAAATCAAGCCTCTGCTTGTTATCAACACTGGAAGATTAATAAACTTACAAGTTTATTTTATTTTACCATTCAGTTCAACCCGTGAATTTACCATAATTATGAAAAGCATTATTTCACTTTCGAAGTGTATTTACGTCATGATTTTATATAAATACAACAATATCCTATTTGATACAAATATCATTTGCTTCCCGTTTCATGCCTCTCCGTGTTATATGAAACATATACTTTGCTCATTGCAAATATCAACTGTTCAACCAGAACTGAAATGTAGGTTGAATGCGGGCTTGCGCTAACCACTCTCCTTCGGAAAATCTCCTGTTCCATACTAGAAATGTTTCAACTACTTCATAGGCTCTTTCTCTCAATACATATGATTATTATAAAATATAATATCCAAGAATTATTTAGAAAAATTATGAAAATTATTATTATTATTATTAGTGGATTATTATTATTATTATTATTTGGATCATTTTAAATATGTTTAATTATCATCTCATTATGTGAGAATCCACATGTTCGAACCTTCGAATATGGAAAAAAAATATCCATTCCTCAACAAAAATAAATTTAACTTTTACAGTTACATCGGCTGATTACCGTGATTTCCCAAAAATATGAAAAATTCAAATAAATGCTCAAAATGCTCGGTCATCGTTCCTAAACTGTTCTGAGTGCTGAAAATGCTCAGAATAAATCTAACAAGTCTTGCGTAAATCATTACAAGCTTTAAATATGACGAAAAAAAAATGTGTTGGTCATCTGCAGAAAAAATAGTTTGTTCCAATTAGCTAAGCATAATATAATTCAAATGTGGCTTACATTTCTTGATGTTCTTGAAGTGTTGTAAACCTGGTCTATACCAGATTTATCCGTAGACATGCCCTATCGGACAAGCACGTATAATCCTTGTATCGGCCGCCATTGTAGACCCACAAATCGTCTAGTCAGACATAGTGGTGGTATCCTTCGACGTTTTAAATGACTGTGGTTCAATTTTAATATGTGCTTCTATCAAAGCCATAACAGTTTGTTTGAAAAGGGTCAGATCTAAGCGATCTCTTCTTAAATGTGTCAGTTGTAACATAACTCACTGTAATCTCATCAGTACAAGAAAAACGTTGACAGTCTAAGCAGTTAACGGCTGTTCTGAAGATCGTTCCCTGGGCATGGTTTATTAAAATCACCATCTGCCATGCGCTAGACAACCTGCAGTTTCCCTTGCGTAGACTAATGAACTCCACCGTTATAGACTAGTCTTCACTGTACTGACGGATCGAAGTGGTTAAATAGTTACAAAATATGAAAACTGACTTCAAATGGATTTAAACATCCAAGTATTAATTTACTATTGGACTGTGACAATATACTATTTTCTAGACCAAGTCTAGCATATGTCCTTTAGGAAATATAAATATTTCCACCAATGTCTGTAGAAAAACCTCACCAGAAACTTACTAAGTTCCAACTCGTTTGCGCAGCACTTCTCGTGATTATCACGATTTGAAAAGTACTTCTTCGTAGAGGCGGCAACCATGTGCCTTGGCTCAGCGTAGACGCAACTTGCTTGCCAAGTGCTTGTGATGAATTGAGCTAACTATCCCTGCTCCAGCTTGCTTTTATACAAAAACGGTCAGGGTCACGCGTCATCGCCTGATATCTAGAAATCCTCATATCTCTTGAATCCCTGGTCCGATTTACTTGATATTAATTGCATTCTCTTTTATTTGGCCGTGCCAGTAATCTGATCCCAGTCTCAAGTCTCTGCTCCATAGTTAACTATTTAATCACTAAATAGTCTCCACCTCTGCTATGACTCGCTACGTCATTTACCATCCAACTATCGGTAATTTTCTTCGAGAGGCTTCGAGAAGCAATGTAGCGCGATATTCAAATATCTGAACTTTCAAAAGCTGCTACAGCCTTTCCCTTGATATCTAGGTGTCTGAAACTTGGAATACCCATTCCTAGAGTTGGGCACAATATAACAATTGATGATGTAGTAGTAAAAAAATTAAAAGGAGTGAAAAAGAATGTTGTTAGTAAAGAGTTAGATATAAGTGATTATAAAAACTGTATAGTTAGTAACCCACCTGTATTATATAAGAAAATGAGTGTATTTAGAAGTAAAAATCATCAGCTACATACCAATTTGCTGAACAAAGTTGCTTTAAGTAATGAAGACAACAAACGATTCATTATACCCAACACATTTGATACTTTTGCTTGGGGAAACAGTCGCATTGACCACTATTACTTTACTTAAGTCTAATGATCACTATATTGTAATATTTGTAGTGTGTTTTATATTGTAATATTTTTTTGTAAAAAACTGTAAGTAGAATGTATAATGTTAGGCTACTGTAGTTTAGTAAAAATAAGATAAGTAATACATTTTAGTGTAAAATGTTTGCTTTTGTATATTACGAAAAAGATTTAAAAAAAAATGTACAGAATGTGTGAACTAAACAAGGGAAATGTAAAAATGTAAAGTGGAAAATTGTAAATATCCATGTGTGAAAAAGTGAAATAGTTATCACCATTTTAAAATTAAAAGACATTGTGATCTGGTAAACCTTGTTTTTATTTCACAACAACAAAAATGTACAGAATGTGTAAACTAAACAAGAAGAATGTAAAAAAATGAAAAGTGGAAATTGTAAATATTCATGTGTGAAAAAATGAAAATAAAGACATGGCTATCACCATTTTAAAATTAAAAGACATTGTGATCTTGTAAACCTTGTTTTTATTTCACAACATATATGGCTTTACAAAATAGAATACAAAGAAATACCATTTCCTCAATCCTTTTCAATGTTCATGTCCACTCATCATTAACTTCCCTTTTATAGCAGTAATCACAATGAGGGCTGCCAACCTCTCCCCCACTGAGCCATTATAGGATGTCAAACGTTGCTTAGCTTTTCAACGATACTTTATCCACCACACGTATTAAAGCATAATGACTATGACGATAAGAAAGGTCGTGTTCTTTACATGCTTATTCCAAAGAAATAATAGGTATTTACTTAACACAGGGTCTTGAGTCCATGAGTTTGGTACATGTTGCAAGATTTCTTTCACGGCATTGACTGTCACAAAATAAATGAAAACTTGGAGAGCACCAATAATTCATCTTTGGTAAGACTATCCAGGATCTTGAGTCCATGATTTTGGTATAAGTTGCCAGATTTCTTTCACGGCATTGACTGTCACATAATAAATGAACAACTTGGAGAGCACCAATAATTCTTCTTTGGTAAAACTATCTGCATATCGATGACAGATAACCTTTTAGTTCCACCCTTAAAACAACAACACTACCTCTTGCATAATCTGCGATGTTGATGGCTCTTGAGACGTGAAAGATGGATTAAACATAACTTTTACATCAACAGGAGTTAGACTTTGCTCAGTAAACAATGCACTGTCATGAGCCACAGTATTTTTTTTCTTGGACTTGCTTTTTTATTCTCTTTATAAGTGTTTGAAACGGTGTATTAAAAGAGAATGATAAACATCCAAAGGGTAAATAGAGTAACAAATAAAGAGAAATGAAAATGATACTTCCATATCAATTGTCAAGCATGAACTAATCTCTAGAAAAGTTCACTCAATACTATAAATAATAGTTTAAAGTGGGTGCAAAAGTGGGTGCAAAAGTGGGTGCATAAGTGGGTGAAAAAGTGGGTGCATAAGTGAATGCAATAGTGGGTGCAAAGGTAGGTACAAAAGTGGGTGCATAAGTGGGTGCAAATGTGGCTGCATAAGTGGGTGAAAAAGTTGGTGCATAAGTGAATGCAATTGTGGGTGCAAAGGTAGGTACAAAAGTGGGTGAAAAAATGCCCCCCTTTTTGAATCTCGCTAACACCCCCTTTTTAATCTATTTTTTGAAATTTTGACAAAGGGTCTAATTGGACGGGTCCTTTTTGAAGGGAGTCATTTTTTTGCGGGTCCCGGAGGACGGGTCCTTGTTGACGGGTCCCTGTGGGCGGGTCCTTTGGACTGATCCCTATGGACTGGCCCTTGCATTTTATCCAAATTATGTCAAAGGGGACCCGTCAAGGGACCCGTCAACAAGGACCCGTCCTTCGGGACCCGTAAAAAAATGACTCCCTTCAAAAAGGACCCGTCCAATTAGACCCTTTGTCAAAATTTCAAAAAATAGATTAAAAAGGGGGCGTTAGCGAGATTCAAAAAGGGGGGGCATTTTTTCACCCACTTTTGTACCTACCTTTGCACCCACTATTGCATTCACTTATGCACCCACTTATGCACCCACATTTGCACCCACTTATGCACCCACTTTTGTACCTACCTTTGCACCCACTATTGCATTCACTTATGCACCCACTTTTTCACCCACTTATGCACCCACATTTGCACCCACTTATGCTCCCACTTTTGCACCCACTTTTGCACCCACTTTAAACTATTATTTATAGTATTGAGTGAACTTTTCTAGAGATTAGTTCATGCTTGACAATTGATATGGAAGTATCATTTTCATTTCTCTTTATTTGTTACTCTATTTACCCTTTGGATGTTTATCATTCTCTTTTAATACACCGTTTCAAACACTTATAAAGAAAAGAAAAAAGCAAGTCCAAGAAAAAAAATACTGTGGCTCATGACAGTGCATTGTTTACTGAGCATAGTCTAACTCCTGTTGATGTAAAAGTTATGTTTAATCCATCTTTCACGTCTCAAGAGCCATCAACATCACAGATTATGCAAGAGGTAGTGTTGTTGTTTTAAGGGTGGAACTAAAAGGTTATCTGTCATCGATATGCGGATAGTTTTACCAAAGAAGAATTATTGGTGCTCTCCAAGTTGTTCATTTATTATGTGACAGTCAATGCCGTGAAAGAAATCTGGCAACTTATAACAAAATCATGGACTCAAGATCCTGGATAGTCTTACCAAAGATGAATTATTGGTGCTCTCCAAGTTTTCATTTATTTTGTGACAGTCAATGCCGTGAAAGAAATCTTGCAACATGTACCAAACTCATGGACTCAAGACCCTGTGTTAAGTAAATACCTATTATTTCTTTGGAATAAGCATGTAAAGAACACGACCTTTCTTATCGTCATAGTCATTATGCTTTAATACGTGTGGTGGATAAAGTATCGTTGAAAAGCTAAGCAACGTTTGACATCCTATAATGGCTCAGTGGGGGAGAGGTTGGCAGCCCTCATTGTGATTACTGCTATAAAAGGGAAGTTAATGATGAGTGGACATGAACATTGAAAAGGATTGAGGAAATGGTATTTCTTTGTATTCTATTTTGTAAAGCCATGTATGTTGTGAAATAAAAACAAGGTTTACAAGATCACAATGTCTTTTAATTTTAAAATGGTGATAGCCATTTCTTTATTTTCATTTTTTCACACATGAATATTTACAATTTCCACTTTTCATTTTTTTACATTCTTCTTGTTTAGTTTACACATTCTGTACATTTTTGTTGTTGTGAAATAAAAACAAGGTTTACCAGATCACAATGTCTTTTAATTTTAAAATGGTGATAACTATTTCACTTTTTCACACATGGATATTTACAATTTTCCACTTTACATTTTTACATTTCCCTTGTTTAGTTCACACATTCTGTACATTTTTTAAAAATCTTTTTCGTAATATACAAAAGCAAATATTTTACACTAAAATGTATTATTTATCTTATTTTTACTAAACTACAGTAGCCTAACATTATACATTCTACTTACAGTTTTTTACAAAAAAATATTACAATATAAAACACACTACAAATATTACAATATAGTGATCATTAGACTTAAGTAAAGTAATAGTGGTCAATGCGACTGTTTCCCCAAGCAAAAGTATCAAATGTGTTGGGTATAATGAATCGTTTGTTGTCTTCATTACTTAAAGCAACTTTGTTCAGCAAATTGGTATGTAGCTGATGATTTTTACTTCTAAATACACTCATTTTCTTATATAATACAGGTGGGTTACTAACTATACAGTTTTTATAATCACTTATATCTAACTCTTTACTAACAACATTCTTTTTCACTCCTTTTAATTTTTTTACTACTACATCATCAATTGTTATATAGCTGTATGATTTAGATTTTGTGCCTACAAAGGTGTCTATAATAACACCAGCACATTCATCCTTAAATTTCCCAAGAACCTTTTTGTTTACTAGAGGTAAATGGTAAATATTATCTTCGGGATAGTCACTTGTATCAAACCTATTTAGCTCAGTTTTGATATCCTCATAAAAATCATCAGTTTTAAACTCATAAATAAAAGAATCCGTGTCTGTGTAGAGTAATTTAGCATTATCAAGATAGTTTTTCTTTACATAATCATAGTGAAATTCATACATAAGTGTTTTTGATAATTCCAGAATGGTGTAACCCACATATATGGGTTTGTTGTAAGTTACTTTAAGACGATTCATTTGTATTACAACTAAATCCTCATGAATAATTGAACAGCTATGAAAGTTAGGCTTGCTTATTAAGTTGCTCGCACCATACCTTTTACCATCATTCTCCCACTTTGTTATCAGCTTTACATCAACTCGTTTATCAACATTCTCCATAGTCTTTCCAAAAACACTATTATTCATGAGTTTATAAAAATCTTTTTCAAACGCGTTTGTTGACTGTGTTCTTAAATTATTGTTTAGATCAATATACGGTTTGAGCCGTGCTGACTGATGAAATTGCAATACGCGATGAATTTTAGTTAATTTCAATCCATGCTGTAGACACTGTTTCAAGTTTCGATAATGTATTACATATTTACATTTATATTTACATTAGCAATTAACATTTTTGTTCGTGATGTGATGTATGGAGATTTCATATTCTCAGGACAAAATGGTAAATCATTATGATCATCATGTAACTCTTTAGGGTACTCAAGATTTACCTCTAAAATATATCCTTTATCTTCGTTATCATTAAGAGTGTCAACATGTAAGACATCAATTTCAGGTTGTGTCAGCCAGCGAAAATCTTTCAGTGGTAGATATTGACTCATAGCCCAACCATATTGGTTATTTGCATCGAGGTAGACAATATACATTGACTCTTCACAAGGGTAGTAGCTAGGCATGTATTTATTATTCGCTATAGAGTACCGTCCACTACATTGACTTAATCCACCTCGAATTGATGATTTTATAAAATTGATCATGTCTATATCAGTCATTAATTCTAAATTTACTTTCGTTTTTTTCAACATTGAACTGAAACTTAACCCAGGAGCTGTGAAATACTGACAAGGATCAAGGTCATAAGTTTTCATACAAACATTCCGAAAATTTTCAAAAACATCTGCTAATAACAACACATCTGTCTTCAAATATATGTCTGAAAATTCTCCTAAAGTTTGAATGTTAAACTGTGCCCATACACGTTGTGCATGTAAATATTCCTGATCACTGATATGACTTGTGTTTAAGGAACTGTAAAATGCATCTTTCGGTGGTAAAGGACACTCCTCAAGACGTTCCACACAGTTAATATATTCGTAAGGGAATATACCCTTTTGACAAATCAAATTAAAATCATCTTCTTTAGGAAAGACACGTTGAATTTCATGAAACTGATCTGATTTTAAATTACTAGCCAGCTTATCAAGACTACTCGGCATAAAGCGGAATGAATCTAAAAATCGCAGTTTAATGGTTTTCTTATTGTCAGTTTTGATGTATTTTGTGAACGATATGTATTGTTCCTTATTATTTGCAATCACATCAATTTTCACATCTGAAGCTCCAAATTCTTTAACGATAAAGTGGTTATCGTATTTGCTACCGTTATGTAGAATGACCGGAATGAATTTACTTACTATATAATTTAAATTGCATTCTTGGTGAGCAGCACCACGATATTGTCCTCTTAAATGGTCATGATCGCGAACCCTGTCTGTATATAAACATTCACCACATATAAAACAATTAGTTTCAGTTTCAAAATTCATTTGCTCTAATAAAGTTAGTGGTTCCATTGGAATGATCGTATTTAAAATAGAGGATATACGGATGGCATCTTTCTCAAGCCTTTCCATAAAAACTTTAGGTGCATCAGGTCCTCTATAGAGCTCAAACTTATTTAAAGAGTCATCATAACTACATTTAATATAATATGCAAAGCTAAAAGGTTCATGAATGTGAGTAGTGTTGGTAAAAGGTTGGGCTGGATTCGATGAACATGTATTAAATGGTTTTCGCAAAGCCTCGAAGTCAGCATATATAACAAATTGTACTCGAAGCTGTTTCTCATAATCCTTAAATTTTAGAATGTTATTTTTAGGAGTCGGTAATACCGTACGAACATGATTACATCCCCATTCTTGATGTTGTGATAGTTGATCCTCTTTCTGGAAATATAGCAAACAGCCATCACACAACCACTTTTTACCATTGTGTTTTGAAACCTGACTACTGACAAGTCTACTTAAATGTTTTATCCAACAATAGTGAGCATTTTCACCTTCGGTTATGTATCGTAAATTTACATGAGCATTCTTTTTTCCTGAGTATAATATAGAGGACCAACTATACTCTTATTTTCAATTTCATAAACATTAATACTTACATTGTTCAGCTCTTCAAAACGTTGAATGTCTTTTATCGCCATAGGAAATTCTATTTCTTTTAAATCTAACACTGAAGAATAGTGAGGATATGATGATGTTCTCATCGTGTCCCTCACTGCTGGATGGAGAGCTGAGGTTACAGCCCACGCAAAACATGCTTGATCACTATTCAAAACATTCACAACAGCTCTCTTTCGTTTAATCCATCCTGGCAAATCAATGTATGATGATGCTCGAAGGGGATTATATTTATTCATGTTGGTTTCTAAATAAAGTACTTCATCCAACGCCCAGCCTGACTCCCTTTCCTGGAACTCTTCACTCTTTACAATAGTAGCACTTGAAATATTTCGATACATATCACTAATATTAGTTGATTCGCTAACAATTATGTTTTTTGTATTAAAGGATTTGATATCCATAATTTCACCGTCTCTCCCAGTTTTTACATAGAGTCCAAAAAGTTCAAAATTCATTTTAATTGTTTTATGCTCTACTAAAACATTTTCTACTAAGCCAAACACAGTAGGTTGAACATTCTGTAAAAATGTTTCAATACTTTGAGTTTTTTCTTCACTATAAAGTCTGTAACTAGCAATTCGACTTTTAAATGCACTACCAATTTGTTGAATATTTCAAGAATTTCTTTCATGGCAAGCGTTGTTTTTATGATTAATACTGCGTAAATGTCCATGTATGATTGATAAAGGTATATCAATATTACATACATCACAATGGGTTATCGAAGGTTCACCATTCTTATTTCTTTTTGTTGCATGACTATTTTCACAATCTTGAGAACGTTTACGCTTTTGAGCATCACAATCATTTAAAGGTTCCGTGCTAGTTGATGGTTTTACAGATTTCAATTCCTGTTGTTCTCCATGCACTTCAACCATGAGGAATTGATATCGCTTTACAGCAGAAAAACCAAGTTCACAAACTGAACACGAAAATGGTGCAGTACTGACATGCTTTAGATTTACATGCCGTCCAAGACTATCCTGTCTGTTAAATGTTGTAGCACAATGACTGCATACAAACATTTTCTGATTATGTTTTGTACTTGCATGACGTTGAAGGCTGTCGGGTCTTGAGAACTGTTTCTTACAGTCACCACACTTAAACATAATGATTACTTTCGAAATTACCTATAAAAGAAAGAAATCATAAATGTTAATAAATGATAAACAAAAGTACCATATAAATAGTTTAATTACATTCCAGTCAATGGTTATAGCAGGGTATTTAAATCGATCATCTGTGAACTCCTAGCAAGTCTAACTTCATGTAGTTCTAACTGTCACTGACACCTAGCGGTGAACATTGGAACTTGATAGAGTGGTAGAAACCAGCGGTCACCAGTTAAGTGAGCTAAGTGTGACGTTATAGCTAGTCTTAAAGCAAGTCTTAACTTGTAGAACATGTCACGTGATAGAAACTAGTGATCGTCAGTTAAGTGAGCTGAGTGTGACGTCATAGCCAGTCTTAAAACAAGTCTAAACTTGTAGAACATGTCACATATTGGAAACCAGCGATCGCAAGTTAAGTGACCTAAGTGTGACGTCATAGTCAGTCTTAAAACAAGTTTAAACTTGTAAAACATGTCACATGACAAGGTTAAGTTAGGTAAAGTTAAGTGAACTGAGGTTAAGACTTTAAATATTCCCTCTGTCACTGACACCTAGCAATGAACATTCGAACTTAATAGAGTGGTAATCAAAATCTAACCTACAAATTTAGCTTTACACATCATGGTCAAGTAGTTCCAACTTTTGACTGCTAAATATACCATTTTCACTGACATGTAGTGGTGAACGTTGGAAAATAATACTCTAGCTGTTTAAAAGTTATTAGAGGGGCACATACTTTTTTATAATTGATCAACTGCTGCCACTGAATGAACAGATTGTAGGAATCTGGTAACCTTCAGGTACCCAATTATCTGTAAACAAATTAATCAATCAATCAATAAATAAATACATTCCAATCAATAACTTCAACATCAATTAGTAATAAAAGACTACAATCCATTAATAATAAGTACTTACCTTGCACATAATTTAATGATTTTCTACCAAAACGGCTTTTTTTTACAACTGTTGAGCAGTAATAGAGCACTGTTCACTCAAAGCGAGTAATAAAGACTGACAGTAGGGAGATATATGACACCCTCTTATATAAACTCTCATGGCTCGTGTCAGCAGTTTTTTGCAGATCATTGCAATTCCTTTCCCAATACAGCTGAGAGTCCAAAGCACACTAGGAACACCTGTGTGGTATCCAATGACTGCTGACTTTGCATAATCATCACCCATTGTCTTGATCAACACCTGAGGTTTCAAATTACTGCAGCGTCAGTCATAGCAACAGCAGTGTGCGCTCTCTGCCATGTCAGCAACATGACACCGGAAGGAACACCTGTGTAATATCCAATAACTGCTAACTTTGCATGATCATCACCCATTGTCTTAATGAACACTTGCAGTTTCAAATTACTGCAGCGTTAGTAATAGCAACAGATCTGTGCGCTCTCTGCCATCTCTGTAATATGACACAGAAAATATAACAAGACGTCTTACTGCACATACCATCTCCTCAGTTTTAACATCTTAAGAACATGTATTATTCTCTTTCAACTACAAATGACTCGTTGGAACACATCCATCCACCAAGTTAGATCCCTTGTATGTTCACATGTATTTCGTCACTTTACTTTCATATAGTTACCACATTATACTAGTGGGGGTTGGTGAACAACGTCAGTTCAACAAATTGCTTTACACGCAAATGTAGTTAGGCCCTTTGACATAATTTAAATAAATTCATGGGCTAGTCCATAGGGATCAGTCCAAAGGGGCTCATCCACAAGGACCTGCCCACAAGGACTCGTCAACAATGACCCGTCCACAGGGACTCGTCAACAAGGACCCGTCCACAAAGACCTGTCAACAAGGAATCGTCAGTAATGACCCGTCAACAATGACCCGTCCACAGGGACTCATCAACAAGGACCCGTCAACAAGGACCCGTCAACAATGACCCGTCAACAATGACCCGTTCACAGGGACCCGACCACAGGGGCTCGTCAACAATAACAGGGGCTCTCGCCTCAAGGCCTGACAAGACCCTCTTTGTTTATCAGTTTGCCTATCGACAAGCACCACTTGGAAAACGTTTTGATCACCCCTCGTGGGTTGGGTTAGGTTAGGTTACACTACAGCCACCATCTTTAAAAAGCCCGCCCTCTTACAAAAGCCATGAGTGGACATGTGTGTAAAAAACGGAAAAACAAGCATGTAAATTCATAGTGGCTTTCCACCGAACACATGTCTCTTGTGTAGAACAACGTTTCATTTCATATTGACATTCAAACTCTCACATGTTGCAGTTGGAAAGAGAGATTCTCTAAAAAATTACAATTTCACCCCCTAGTAGGGGTAGGTTTTATTTTGGGGTTGAAATATGTTGTCCATTGGAAAGGGGGTGTCAGCCCGAGTTCAATGACACCTCGTACAAGTCTCTAGCCTGATTGGTTCGCGAGATATTGTCATTTTTGTATTCCAGCGGTGGAGCGGTGGCGGTGGCATTAGAACTCTCACAAAACCACTACTCTCTCTCTATAGTGTATCCGCAGCCATGATAATTTTCTAAAGTGTGCCTTCAATGAGGTGGCTACTTTTGCTCCTTAATATAATTAACGGGGTTATATCTTCAATTAAATGCCTACCTTTGCTCCGTAAAAAAATAATGGGGCTGTATCTTCACTGACATGATAATTTTTGCTCCGTAAGCAAAATAATGGAGCTGTAACTTCACTGAAATGGCTACCTTTGCTCCTTAATAAAACTAATGGGTGCTGTATCTTCAATTAAATGCCTATCTTTTCTCCGTAAGAAAAATAATGCGGTTGCTCTATATGGACTTACTAATATTATGCCTGAGTTGCATAGTTTTATTTCTTTTACATATTCTGTTGCCTTCTTGTCGTAATCCATTGAAAATTAAGAATTTATCTCAAATAAGCATTATACATTGGAAAAAAATTATTAATTCAATTTTACTTATTAGCTTCCGCGTATGTGTAGTTTCCTTTTCAATATTGGTCACTCTTTATATAGAAAATCAGCAAATGTGTCCAGCGGTGTAGGTTTCAGATTACCTACTATGCTACAATATCATAAAACATTGTCACTATCTCCTCATGTTAAACATAATACCAAAGAGATATAGCCTATTGGCAGACTGTCCGTACTTCGATACAGGACGCGTTCCATCGGACGTTAAATCCGTGATGTATTGGGTTTATTTTAATATAACTATCTCCTAACATCTTATCAGAATACTCTAAAGATATCGGCTGTTGGCAGGCTGTCCGTACTTCGATACAGAACGCATCCCAGCGGCCGTTAAATTCATGATGTATTAAGCTTATTTTAATATAAATATCTTCTAATATCTTATCAGAATACTATAAAGATATCGGCTGTTGGCAGGCTGTCCGTACTTCTATACAGAACGCATCCCAGCGGCCGTTAAATTCATTAAGTATTAAGCTTGAATTGACCGCCACAAGATGTATAACGTGGAGGGATTACTTCCCCGAAGGTATTAAAACGAACGTCATCTATGTGAAAGGGTTGGCTATTTCCTTTCAAAGTTCAGTAGCGTTCTAATATCTGGACTACTTCTTACGTGTTCAGCGGGTTGGCTAGGTCCCTGAATCTGAAATGATAGTCATCGGTCTCCGGTTGTCATTATTATACTGACCAATATACCTGTAACTAATTACTTCCCTCTGGGTGTGACGTTTCTACTTTTAAGCATTTGGCTTGCGTAAATTTCGGGCTTTGGGCCACGGTGTGGACACTAATCTTATTTATTAATGGCATTTGTTATCAACGTAGGTGTGTTAATATCTCCTTTCTCTCTTCCATGCTACCCTTATCTCAAAGCGAGGTGCACCCTTGGACCTGCTGCAAGATATCAATAACGTCGTGTTCTTGAGGCTGTGCTAACGATGATACTCTTGATAACAATTGTCGTACGTTGCGACGTTGCCCTGCTGTGCCCAAGTCCGTGCTTACGCATGTATGCTATACTGATATCGCCGTGCATTTGTCGGCGTTTTCCATAAATTCCTACTGGATTACTTTCTCATCTATGTTACTTCGTGAGGGAACGGTGTTTTCTTTGCTCACTGAATGTCCTGTTTGAAATATACTACTGGAAACAGAATTCTACCTTAAGAGTGTATTCTACGCTTACATCTTTAAAATCATTAGTGCGTTTTTCTACTATCGCACGCTTCGCAATACGTGAATGAATGTATGGATAACAAAAAGAATAAAGACAAATTTATGCAAAGTCATCTGGCGTGTGAGTGAATAGTGCCAGGAATTGAACTCAAGGTGTCTGGCTTCCGCTCGAGTGCGTCTGCACGCTGAGCTAGCGAGACAGTGTCGGGTTTAATGTCCTCGCGGCGGACGGTGTGCTCAGCACGTGTCTGTCATATGGCATAGTGGATTGTGTTACAATGGATAAATAAGCATTTCCTCTGGGGTCGGCTTTCATAACAAAACAGAAACTGTAGTACGTCTTGACTGAATGCGTTTACAAACTAATTAATGCGGCACCTTGCAGAAATGTGATTGCAAGGTCTCCTAACTCTATGTAAGCATGTAGCCAATACTACCTTTCGCTAAGTTATACTAAAATGGATTCAGAAGAAAATATTATAGCCTACAATCATATACAATGTATAGTTGCACTGCTGTAAAAAATACAAAGTTATTTACTCATTCCAACTTATCCTATGGGATATCACAATCTTATTCCTAATAGAGCTTCATTGTGGGGGGTTTAATCTGAAATAAGGAGCAATTTTCTGAATATAGTAGGGTAGTTATCAATACGTCTTCCTACTAGGCTTCCGTTAATATTCCTAGTGACTTATTAGATAGGGGTTGATAATACTTAAATTGCTTGGCGTAAGAGGTGTCCATCGCGAAATCTTAATAGGGTGGGGGTGGGGGGATTATAATTATTGTGTAAAAAAATAACCTCTAACTTAATCTACTAAAAAAAATTCTGCTCGGGGGGGATTGAAATTGTCTCACTCGCTTCGCTAATGTAATGAGTATAGGGGGCGTTTAAAATGTATTAGTTACTGGGGCGGGTGTGGGTGGGTACCAAAAATAATATCTGAACCGTACTTCAAAATTTTTTCTTAATTTTGGGTAACTTTTGCTTGGCTAAATAAGAGGGTTTTTAGGGACCTGTACCGTAGAAATTCGTTGTCTGAACTCCTTTAGGCGTTGTCTTACGACAACGTCACGGTACCCCGGGCCTCTACCATTTGTTAAGGATGTTTTGATTGGTGCCTTAACCACCATTTATTAAGGATGTTTGATTGGTACCCCGCACGCCCTCAGTAATTGTTAAGGATGTTTGATTGTTCTAACACGCGGCTCCCAGTATTTGTTAAGGATGTTTTGATGGGTCTGAGGGCTGAGTTGATTACTGGGCATCCTTCCATCTACGGGGATGTGCTAGGATGTCTTATGAAGAACTGCGGACATGTTTAGAGAGCAATTTACATACAGGGGAACTGGTGGGAGGAATACTCACCTAGCATACCTCAATGTGGCTTAGTAGGCCGCACGCTTGCTGTTCATCGCCTCCTGCTGGGCAGCGTTCAATGGAGATCTTAAAACTAGGTATTAAACTAAAGGGAAGGGCTTCTTAATCTAAACGAAATAAAAAGGTAATCATTAGACTGTTCAAAAAGGGGGTTTATTACTTAATAGTGGCAGTGACAAGAGGGGAGGATGGAAATAATAATCTAGGGGGAAAAAGGAGTCTAACAGGCACGTTATCACTCACCCCACCGTTGATACCGGTCTTCTATGATGATGGTGGCGTTGGGACTCGATATGGGGCCTCGCCCCATATCGGTCCGGCGTAGCACAACTCCGATAGAGTGTAGGACTGTAAAAGCGTCCAAGTAAGATGTAGAGCCCGTGCTTAAGAGAGCGCGGCGCTTGTTAGTACCTCTATTTATAGGTAAAATGTGCCTGGTCAGTCCAGTCAGCGGTATGTTGGGAGTGTAATGTCCGCTGTGTCCTGTCTAAGTGCTTGCTGTTGGACCTAGGTCTATGACCTACGACTTACTCCGTAGTCGTGTTGCCATGTCGTCTTTTACGTAGTTACTTCTGATTATATTTTATGTATGTATAGGCACACTCCTTTTATAAAGGGCTGGGGCTAGGACAATAAAAACACATTTTCAGGCATTTCCTGAGGTGAAGTTTCGACAGAAAAAAGAAAAAAAATTTACTAGGAGCGGAAATAGTGGAATCCTCGAACATGCGCGAGAGACAATCAGCCACAGAGTTTTCGCTGCCTTCCACGTGTACAATGTCGAACTTGAACGACGATAGTCTCAAAATCCACCGATTGATACGACCAAGTTTCTTTACATGCGACATGCTCCATTTCAGGGCTTCATTATCGGTGTAGACAGTGAAATGGCGATGTTCTAGGAAACTCCTGAATTTCTCGCAGCCAATGACAACAGCTAGGGACTCCTTTTCAAAGATGGAATAGCGACGTTCATGATCATTAAGCATGCGACTAGCAAAAGCTAAAGGCGCAAACTTCCCGTCCACGCGTTGACTTAAAACGCTTGACACAGCTAGATCACTAGCGTCGCAATGGAGGAAGATCCTAGACTCGAAATCTGGAGCTTGCAACACAGGAGCAGATATTAGACTCTCTTTTAAAGTGTTAAAAGCTTTATCTTGCTCTGGACCCCATATAAATTTAGCGTTCTTCTTTTTGAGGGCATTCAATGGAGCCGAAATATCTGAGAAATGTCTGATAAACCTGGAATAAAATCCAAACATGCCCATGGCACGGCGTAGAGCTTTCACAGAGGTAGGCACCGGTAGATTCTTAATACATTCAACTCTATCAGGCATGACGCTAATACCGTTAGTCGTCAGAACATGTCCTAAAAACTTGATCTGCGTGCGGGCCAAAGAGGTCTTTTCGGGATTGATAGTGAGTCCCGCTTTTCTGAGGCGAGATAAAACTTCACGGAGATGAGTTACGTGCTCCTCGAAAGATTTGATATAAACAACAAGGTCATCTAAATAATTGAAGACAAACTTAAATTTCAAGTCACCTAATAGATCATCTAACAAACGACTAAGAATGTGTGCTCCGACAGCGATACCCATAGGTAATCTATTGAAGTTGAATAACCCAAAAGTTGTGGAAAAGGCGGTAAAATCACGGCTCTCGGCGTCCAACGGAATTTGATAATATGAGGATTTGAGATCAATAATACAATAATAGTTAGCTCCATGAAAATGCTGAAAAGCGCTGTCGAGTGTAGGTAACGGAAAATTGTCAAAAACAACCTTCTTATTCAGCTTCCTGTAGTCGACAACTAATCTATATTCGCCGTCATTCTTGGGAATCAGAAAAGCTGGAGAACCATACGCAGACTTGGAAGGAACGACTACTCCTTTATCTTGTAGCTCTTTGACATATTTTCTCATAGCCAACAGCTTTGGAGGTGAACATGCAAATGGTGGGGATCGAACCGGGACATTGTCTGTGAGATCGATATGACATGCATGACCTATCGCTGAACCTAATTTATCTGTGAGGACATCCGAGAATTCGTTCACCAAATCACTCAGCACATCACGCTCTTCCGAAAATAACGACAGAGGCAGCTGGACAGAATGCACAGTGGAAACTTCACTAACACGAGAGGTGCATTCTTCGAACGGGAATTGTTTGTTGGAATGAAACAGAAAGCTAATGGAATTACTCACAAAATGTAATTGTAAACCTGTTTTGCGCATGAAATCTGTCCCTAAAAGGACTTGGGTGGATAAATTATCAACTACGTGGAACTGGTGATCCCATGAAAAACCATGGATCTTGAGATGACATAAAACAGTACCGGTAACGTTGATAGTAGACGAACCAGCTGACACGAACTTACGTTCACGTCCATCCTCGTGAGGACAGATGCGCAGCGCTGGAATTTGTTCCGCCACAGAGCGAAGGATAAAGCTCTCCGTGGCTCCAGAATCCAAAATGGCTTGAGTTGTGACATGATGAAAAGATAATGTGACCCAAGGTTGCGATACAGAAGCAAAACAAAGATAAGGATCGCGATACCTGCTTTGAGGGCTGCCCGACGGGTCGAACTCAGGACAGCACTTCAACAGTTTTCCTGGTTGAAATTACAATATGGACAGGTCAATTTAGTCACATCTGACATCCCACAACCGTAACAGAACTTACGGGATCTAGCGGCACATTCACGGAAGTTATGACCGTGATTGTTGCAATTCCAACATAAGATATTTGCGGAGACTCGTTTGGTATCTGGAGGATTATTGTGGACACGGGAGGTAGAATGCGTTTGGCTGGCAGCGTGGCTATCACTTTGGACGTGATTTATGGCAGGACGAGAGTGGAGATTAAAAGAGACAGTCTTGTTTGAGATAACGGGATGGGCCACAGAAGTATACGCATGTTGTGTGCTAGTCGCACAAGCTAGTTCAGGAAACATGACTTCGTGAGAAATAGGGGGTGGAACATAACTCAAACTCGACCGAGAATTGTTCTCATATTCTCGTCCATGTAGAATTATGTCCTCAATACAGCGTACCGAAATGCGACGTATGAAGTACTTAAATATAGGATTTAAATTCCTATAAATAATTTCGAAAAGTTCCTGTGGGTGGAATGGCTGAGGCAAATTGGCTGTGAGGAGGCGTACAGCCGTGAACTAATCGTCAATCTTCTCGGAGGGGCCTTGAGTTCGAGCGTAGATTTCCTGTTTCAAAGCATACGCGAAATCTTGGGGAGTGAAACGGGCTTTATGTTGCACACAAATTCGTTCTATGAAGTGTAATGGAATGGTGACACCCTGTACCACTGCAACGCTTTACCAGAAAGTAAAATCGGTACGCAACGAACTATCTTAACGGGACTTATATCATGGCACTGACACAGTTCCTCAATCCTCTGAATGAACCAAAAAACTGAAGATGTGTTATCTTCCCCGGAAAAAGTAAGATTCCACTTGCTCACAATGGATGCAACGTTGTCAGAATGACCACCACTGGTAGGATTAGAAACGTAGCCACTAGACAACGGGTCAAACATAAGTAAGTCTTTCGGTACACAAAAAAATTGGGGTTCTGGAATAGCCTCACTTGAAGAAATAGGTGCAGTCAACGATTCAAAATTAAAGGGCGGTAAACGAACTTCCTGCTTAATAGATTTATCCATGACGAAAAATATTAAAAACACAGCACGGTACACACCAACGAGATAAGAAAAAGGACTACAAAGACTAATAATTTCAAACTACTTAAACAATATAAAAGGTATCTAAACAGTATTATGAGAAGAAATAAATAAGTGCACATCACATTACCGTAAGATGTTGCTTTCCCACGTGGTAATTTACTCACGGGCACCAAGTCGTCATCCTCACACGAAACATACTGTTTGCGGCTGTGTGTTTTTCAAATGTTGATAGACCATTCCAGACCTTTCTCCTCTTTCATGAAATTCTTAGCTCCTTAAACCTCAGAAAGACAACATTATAATATAGGTACAAAAAGGATGGAAACGTTTCACAATGCAATTCAGCTCGAAGTCTCAGGAACGAACAGCTGAAAAAAAATTGTTAAATTAGAAAGGTGGTTTTGTCTCAAAACCATGCTCTGAAATCCATTTGTACGCAACTTAGATGAAGTAATAGTAAAAAACATATACTTACGTACGCAGCAGACGTCAGTGGAAACGTAGCTGAAGCTCTTCCCCTATCCCCGAAGAAATATAAAATAAAATAAAAGAAAGAAAAACGGGGAGATCGCAGTCTTGTTTGGCTTTCGCTGGGCCCAAATTTTAAAAGGCAAACCAGAAAGCAATCCCAAAAGGAAGGGGGAAAGCTAAATAAAACTAAACTACAGTAAAATCCAAGATGAACAAATTTAAATCAGAGGCCGTGTATGTCGTATTAACGTCACAAGTACGCTAGTAGGGAGGCTGTGGGGGTTTTGAACCAAATACCGTTATTTATGCAAATTAGGGGGCGTGGCAAGGTCAATGACCTTGAGGTAGGTCATGCTCAATGACCTTGAGGTAGGTCATTGACCCCCCCCCCCAAGGTCGCCGGGACCCCGGAAGGTAAACAAACCTTGGAGGGTCCAGGAACCGGTTCGAGGGGGTGTGGGTGGAGGGGGAGGAGTGGGGGTGGTGGAGGAGGGAGTGGAGGTGGGGAGGGGGGGGAGGGGGAGGGGGGTGGTGGCGAGGTTGGGGGATGAGGGGGGGAAGGATGGAAGAGGGTCTGCACGAGACCCTCCTCGACCCAGTCTCTCTCTTGGACTGAGCGCCTTCTCTGATATTATCCTGGGCTATATAGCTTTGCTTTGATCCCGACGAGATCCGAGTGTTGCCGAAGGTTTCCGAATCCTTGGTTGTGAATGAATCGGCAGAGAATTGAACGGTCAACTGGTGTGTGTGTGTGTGTGTGACGTCACAGCAGATTACGGGATGTGAGGTAGGTCATGAACGGGAGTGTTTTGAATGGAAAACATTAGTGTAACTGCTGTGTGTGACGTCACAGCAGATTACGGGATGTGAGGTAGGTCATGAACGGGAGTGTTTTGAATGGAAAACATTAGTGTAACTGCTGTGTGTGACGTCACAGCAGATTACGGGATGTGGGGTAGGTCATGAACGGGTGTGTTTTGAATGGAAAACATGAATGGCAGTGGATGACGGTGGTTGTTTGGACCCTGACGTGGTAGGTTGGTTAGGTGTGAATGGGTCTTAGAGACAAACAAGATGGGGTTGAAAGCGCTCAATGGTAAACAATCATCAATGGTATCCGGAGTAGTGAATGGAATTGAGAGAGAGAGAGGGGGAATGAACTGGTTGTTGAATGTGCTCAATGGTAAACAAACGTCAATGAATCTGGAGTAGTATTTCCTGTAAATGGTAGGGTGGGGGTAGGATACAAATCGCATAGCATGTTGAGTCGGTCAGCTCGACATGAAATAAAAACAAGAAGGTGTACACCAGATCTGATTTATTAATCCATGAATTATATGTGGCATTAAAACCTAACCACTTAACAAAAAGTTTATTGCCACGTTTTTGTACAATTTTTTCAACAAGATAATGCTTGGGATATTGCGTCCTTTGCAGTCCCTCCATGTAGAATCCTCCTTGGATTGGCTGCTTGTTGAGGTCATCAAGTAAATAAACAACTGGATTAGAAAGTTTTACCTTGCGAATACGAAATATTTCCGTGCTCCAGTTTGGTGTGTATCCTTTGGCGAAGATTGATTTATGTTTACTGATGCGCACATAATCACCAATACGTAATTGATGACGTCGTGGATCTACTGTTTTGATTTTGTGATGAATGCGATCCAATTGCGCAATGTTCTTGGTTACAAGGCGTGGTTTCATTTTGATGGTTCTATGTTTAGTGTTGTTGTAACGTGTCACCAGGTCGCCTACAAGTTCAAGCCAGCGATAGGATCCTCTTGCTGTAAATTGTTCCCACATGCGCGTCTTGAGTGTGCGGTTGAAACGTTCTACAACACTTGCCTTTAGATTGCTAAAAGTGGAATAGTGATGGATGTCAAGCGATTCGAGATAAGCGGAAAAAGTCTTGTTGAAAAATTCTTTGCCTTGATCTGTTTGAAGCAAACAAGGTTGTCGTCTTGACCGCTGAACGATGGTCTTGAATGCAGCGGTGACCAGTTGTGCAGATTTATTCCGAACAGGTTCAACAAAGGCCATTTTAGAATAAACGTCGATGACGGTGAGCAGATAGTTGACCCCGTTGTTAGCTTTGGCATAGGGAATCATTTCAACCAGATCAGCTTGCCAAAGATCGTCAACGCCCCGTGTGATGACACGACGACGATGGTAGAGACGACGAGCTGGTCTATGCAACTCGCGAGCAATGGCAGCCTTAACAGGCGAGGGTGTGTGAACACGTTGACTCATTAGACAATAATGCCAGCATGACGAAGCTCCTCTTCTATTTCTAAAACTTCCGCCTCGTGTCCGGTATGACCGGCCTGTTCCGATGCACGCAACAGTTGCAGACGTTTAACCAACTTATTTGGATTGTTCCAATAGGCGAAATCGATGAATGGTTTCAAAGTATTAAACGTGATACCGGACGCTGAATTTGCACGGCGAACACTTGCATAGGTGGGAAACAATTTTGATATGATGGTTTTATATTTGAAACCCTTATTAGCATTTATTGCTTCAGAACGTTTATAATTACGTCTAAAACCATTTGTAGCCATCAAGATGTCTTTATACTTTTCAAGATCTTCTTTATCATAGTCCTCGGTAGAAGGTGTACGTGAAAATAAAAGTTCTAAAAGCCCTGGCGTCAATTTGTAACGAACTGTTTTAACAATCAAAACATTGTCACTTATCTTGATTGGTGAATCGCCAATTCGAAATCTATTGTTTTCATAGCGAACACCATAGGTAGTATCAGTTTTCTTAGTAAAAAGATCTTCAAGGAAGGGGGTAACCAACGCACCATAATTTTGTAGTAAAATGGATTTTAACCGCACATATTGTTCGGGCGTATTCAATATTTCTTTAAGAGTAGGCTGCTTTTCTTTGAGTCTAGTAGGTGTTTCAGCAATTATTGATGTTTTCAAAAACTGGGGCAGCGGTGATTCTTTGGAGCCGGAAGACGGAAGCAATGGAGAAAAAACATCCTCAGGTTCTCCATCATCTTCTTCCTCCTCCTCTTCAATTGTTTGTGTTTCTTTTGAGCGTGTACTAGGCTTTGTTGTTCCTTTCAACACAGCTTCCAGAGGCGATTTCAAATGTTTTTCGACAAACAATTCACTGTTGGCATGTGCACGTTTTAGATAGCGAAACCTTTGTCGAATGCTATTTCGCGCACGGATTATGTGCTTTTTTAATTGACTCCCTGTTGTCGCCATGACATCCGAACTAATGATGTTTAGAAAAGCGATGCAGCTACTTAAATACGAATGAAATGATCAAATCCCATGCGGTAGCGTCCATTGTTGATGTTGCTCTGCTTATCAATAACAAGACAACTGTGGTGATGAGCGTTCCAACACATGGCACACAACTGTGTAAAGGCTTGAAAGGTCATGTCTGGGTTCACGTGATCATCGTAGACGTGATGCATGTTGCGCTCATCCTGACGGAAGAGAACAATCACGTTGGCATTGTCACGAATCAACTGTTTTGGTATTCGCGAATAGGTTTGAGCGAGATAAAAACAATCAATATATTTATGACGTCCCATGCTAAAGTAAGCCTGAATAATGCCCTGTCGTTCTGTGGCCACATCGTCAAAAATCATAAGCGAATGGGGGCGAACATTGTCTGGAGAAATGACATCTTCGTGTGCTGCGAATGTGAAGTAGCCCATGTTGCGCAGACCTGACATGACCTGTTCCAAGAACACATACAGCGATTGATACAGCGATTTGGCAAAAATATAGATATTTTGAAAGCGCACTCCGTTTAAGGAGGTGATGAGGGTAAGCAGAAGATTGGTTTTTCCACATCCCGACGGGCCGGCGATGAGACAGCGAATGGAGGATGGGAAGAGTGATCCATGACGTTGTTCGGACGATGATGAGAAGAGGTGTGAAACCAAGTCTCCCACCGGAAGTGAATGTTGTTGCTTAATAATCTGCATATCAACTAAATGTGAAAGGGGAAGAGCTGGTCTCTATATACATGAGGCAAACGGGTGTTTCAGTTCCAGTGTAACCATGGACGCCTTTGGAAGAACTCTCAAAACAAATGAACGATTTGCTTTGACAAACGATCCAAAACATGATACAGATCCGGCTACTAAACGATATGTCGATGCTAATGTATTGTCACGCACTACAGATGGCAATTACGACTTTAATGGAAAGCGATTGACCAATATAACAGAACCCGTATTACCCTCGGACGCATGTTCAAAAAAGTATGTAGATTATTACCGATTACGACGTATCAAAGGAGATTATGAGGCTCAGAATAAACGTATTACGGGCGTTGCAGATCCTGTGAACGATCAAGATGTGTGCACCAAAGCCTATGTGTTAACCAATGCTGTGGTGTTAACAGAAGCAAAGGACTATGACGTACACCAACGTCGAATCACTCGGCTGGCTCTTCCAACAAACAACACGGACGCTGCTCGAAAGGACTATGTAGATAACAAGGTGAAACAGGTGCTCAGTATTGTGCCCACCCTAACTGCAAAGGGCTATACAGCAAATAATGCACGCCTTGTGCATGTGGCCGATCCTGAAGATGATCAAGATGTTTGTACAAAACGGTTTTTAAACTCTGAAATGGAAAAGGTGTGGGAAATTAAGGAGAACGCTCTACAGATGAAGCGAAGACGAATAGCCGAAGTTGCTGATCCTGTGCAACCTCACGACGTGACGACCAAACGATTTTTGGAACAACGGTTATCGCTTTTTATTAAATCAATACCCTCTATATTTCTGCTTCACATTGTAAACCAACAACCGGTAAAAGATCCCAATAACCTTGCCTACATACTACGTTCGGGATATGACAATTACCGTTTAATGTATGATGGTGCCATTCGTGTAATTGAGTATGCACCAGATTTGAAACATTTAGAGGTACGATTAAACGGTAGTGTTCAACCACTTATTGATCAACCGGTGAAAGCCGGAGACAAATTATTCTTTCACTTGAAACTCTCGTCTGAAGAAAAAGAGGCGGGGAAAACGATGAACGATTTTCCTCTGTATATAGAACTTGAATATACAGCCACCATTGAATAAATAACTACAGGTTCCCTTCCTGAGGAGTGTTAGTTGCGTTCTATACTTTGCGGTGTGAGGTTGTCTTGTTCTTTGGTCGCGATGGTGAAACAGAGATATGTGGTGAAGAAGAGGAAGAAGTTGTCAAGAAAGGGAGGCTTTAAAGCTATTCTTCATGCGGCACGTCAAGCTTCGCGCGGAGAAACAAATAGTGAGTTGGCTATTAAGAAAGCACTCCGAGCAGCACGATTGCATGCGAATCCCAAAAGTAAACTACGTTTTAGAAAACGTGCCCGAGTTATTCCTGTGCCGAAACGTGGTGGATTTTTACCTGCACTGTTTGCTGGACTAGCAGCCCTGGGTTCACTTCTTGGAGGAGCAAGTGCGGTAGCACGAACGGTGAAAGCTGTTGAGGAGGCGAAGCAACAGTTGAAGGAAAGTGAAAGGCATAATAAAACTATGGAGGCCATAGCACTGCGCGGTAAAGGTGTGAACATGAAGCTAGCACCCTACAAGAAAGGACTCGGCATTTACATGTCGCCAAAAAACGGTTAATCGATGCACTGCCACGACGAGCCATGACGCATGAGGAAGTTATAAGATATGCAAAACAGCTTAAGATCTCCCACTTTCGAGGCGTGTTTATGCGCAACAACTACCGTCTCGACCACGGAGCCATGAAAGTGCAGTTGTCAATTTGGATGACAGTCATGGACCGGGAACGCATTATGTGGCCTACATAAAGCATGGTCGAACCGTGTGGTACTTTGACAGTTTTGGAAATCTTCCTCCTCCGACAGAGCTTGTTCGCTATTTTGGAAGCAGTGCAACAATACACTATAATGTGAAACGAGTGCAAAATTTTAACACGCAACAGTGCGGTCGTCTATGTTTGACTTTTCTATATAAGACCGAGCACGGCGGGTGACGTGGTCATTATGACAACAGAAAGTAGAACGTTTACAGTGCACGGACAAGGTGCGGAAGTAACTGTTGACTTTTATCCTCCTATTGAATTGGGACGACGACCCCACGTGCTGGGACTTGTTTCGTTTGAAGGCTATAATAGAATCTGCAACATAATTGAAGACGTCAATGATAAGTTCTACTACGATGACTATGTGTTAACTCTACCGTCTGGCAGCTACACCGTAGATGATATTCACGATCACATCTACACAACTCTCACCAAAGAATTTAGTCTAAAAGCATTTCTGGACGGGACACGCAAGTTTGAACTCATAGCCAACAACGTGACACATCGCTGCAGTATTCTTTCTTCTTTTAGGATTGATTTTAAATCTCAACCAGATTCGATTGGGTCATTGTTGGGCTATTCACCGCAAGTGTTAGTACCGAACGTGATACACAAGTCTGACCAACCGGTGAAAATAATTGAAGATCATCACGTATCTGTCACGTGTAATATTATTACAGACGTCTACACCAATCAAGATCCCTCGCATTCGCTTTATGATTTTATTGTTACTTCACCTGGTGGTTATATCATCCGCGAAAACCCGTCGGTGGTGCTCTATCATCCTGTGAGTGTGAGCAACGTCAGGAATATTACCTTAAGACTGGTGAATAGAAACCAACGTCTCATCCGATTAGACCCTCATACACCTGTGACCTACAAACTGTATTTGAAACCAGCATGAAACAAGTGTATAAAGCGGCAACGCTGTCAAGAGCAGGTGTTAGTTGTGGTCAACGCGTGTACAGGTTAACACGTGTCAACAAGCAGATCCTACAACAACTTGGTTACATCTTACGTCATGAATTCGATTCTAGACGTGACAAACCCTGTCGAAGATCAGGAGGGTATTGTAAGAATTGAACACCATTCCTACCAACCGTATACTCAGGGACTAAATAATAATGATGAGATTCGAATTACTATTAACCAACAAGATATCTACACGCTTCCACATGAAAGTTACATCCAGATTGAAGGGCAACTCACCAAATTGGATGGTACCATTCCAACAACGTCAAAGTTGGCCAACAATGCTTTGGCCTTTTTGTTTTCTGAGGTTCGCTACGTGATCAACGGTATTGAAGTGGATACTACTCGAAATGTTGGCATAACAAGTGTCATGAAACTTTATCCCTCGTACGGAAGCGAAGAGAGTAAAGCTTTTTGTATGGCTGGTTGGTGTCCCAACTCAACCAACGACTGGATGATTAACGATGATGGTACATTTACTGGACATTTACCTCTAAAATTAATACTAGGCTTTGCAGAGGATCATAAGCGCATTGTTGTGAACGCAAGACAGGATTTGATTCTTGTACGAGACAGGAGTGATTATAATGCGCTAAAGGGAGCTGATACAGCGCCAATAGATACAAAAATTCTACTGCAACGAATTCTATGGAAAGTACCGCACGTTACTCTATCAGATCAGAAAAAATTGGGTCTGCTCAAGATTGTGGAGAAGGATACAGCTTTACCCATTCAATTTAGAAGCTGGGAGCTGCATGAATACCCGGTATTACCACTCTCCGATACACATACTTGGTCTATAAAAACCTCACGGTATACAGAGCGGCCACTCTACGTCCTGGTTGGATTTCAAACAGATCGCAAATATCAACAGAATAAAGATGCATCAAAATTTGACCACATCCAATTACGAAATATACGACTCTTTTTGAACGGAGTTACCTTTCCCTATGAGGGAATGGATTTAAACTTTAACAAGAACAAATATGGTAAGCTCTATGACATGTTTGTAAACTTTCAGTCTTCCTATTATCAGAAAGAGGCATGTCCGCTATTATCACCACAAGACTTCAAGTCCAAGGCGCCTCTGGTGGTGATGGACTGTTCGTATTTGGAGGAGTCGATGAAGGAAACAACAATTGATATCAGACTAGAATTTGAAACATCTACAGTTATTCCAGAAAAAACAACAGCCTATTGCCTTATTGTTCACGAGGCGCAAGTGTTTTATCAACCGCTGTCCAATATGGTGACCAGAGTATAAATAGCATGTCTTCCTCCATTGCCCTTCACAGTCATGGAAAGCTACGATGAAGTCACAACCCCCTCTGCGAGGTGGGTCTGCAAATGTGAAAGTGATTCACCAGGCTCAGATGAAGATTCAAGGTTTACCATTTATCGCGCCCTAGTGAGTGAAGCTATAACTGCCTATCACAAGAATCATACTGTGCTTAGAATGCCGCCGCATCTGGTTCACTATTTACCAGATGGATTCATGTCTACGTTTGGTATTCATGACAGGGGTTACAACAACAAGCCCATCGCTAATCAAACAAATAATGTGGACGATGGCGTTGCCAAAGCTTCATCTTGTCATGTTGGAGAGCGGGTAGATTGTATGGACTGCAAATGCGATCGTTGCTCAACAAGTCGAGACGCTGATGCAGCATTTGAGATTTATCGCACCCTGGTGAGCTTAGCAATACGCGCCTACCATAAAGCACAATTTCTTCGTAAAATGCCGCAGCATCTGATTGCCTATTTACCAGCTGGATTTCTGACCGCGTACGGTGCACACGACATTGACCTTAATTGGGATAAGCTACCATTACACCTCCGTATGTCGGCGGATGTTGCAGCCTGTCGTCCTTGTCGTAGACACTTTATGCATCGAGGAGATTCTCACTGTGATTGGGATGGTCCAAATCCTATGACAAAAAATTGTAAGCGATGTACTGATAACTTTATGAATAAAATTGTGTAATTGATTCTTTGTGTGTATATTATTTTCCCGCTCCTATCCAATCAGTTAGTTGTTAAGAAGCAGCGGTGGTGGAAGGTCTGATATCCGTCGCCATGCCGAAAACATTGATTGTCGACGTGCAGGGTTTCAAGGTGAACGGAAACAAGTTTGTATTTAAAGAAGTAGGAATTATTGACTGCACAACCATGTGGGCACCAAGAGTAACCAGTTTTGTCTTTGAACCACCGTTTCCATTGCATTTGCAGTCAGACGAGGACAGAAGACAAACAGAGTGGTTGCAACGCAATTTGGGACTAGTCTGGAAAGAAGGCGACATTCCTTACCAGCATCTATCACTTGTTCTGAAAGCTCACTTGTTTGGTGCTGACCTTGTATTTGTAAAGGGAAGTGAAAAAAAAGGAATGGTTGCGTCAGTATGTTAATTCAACATGTCAACTTGTTGACCTTCATGATCTGGGATGTCCTGCACTGTACAACCTGTCCGTGTCTGATGAACCTCTACAAAATAAAACACTTCAAAATGTTTGGAAGCTTTTTGATTGGTTAGCTCGCAGAGCATGTCAAAACTTGCATGTTGAGTGCAAAGCGTCGTAACGTCAGCTTCAGTGTGAGACATACCAGTGATCAGTGTGGACGTGTAGTAATATGGCAGCAATTGAAGGTTTGGACTCAAACCCCACAGAGCGAGCTATTGTCAAGTTTTTTGCCTGTAAAAAAAAGCTTGACAGTTTCACAGATGAGGAATTGAACGCTTTGCCCAAGGCGTTCCTTTTTTATGTTGCTTCAAACGCGGTGAAAAATATTTGGCACAGTGTACCTAGTGAATGGAGCAGAGATCCTGGCCTGCGTGAACTACAACCATGCACTGACTTTAGTCATCACCAGCAAGTGTCTATTACTAACATGCCATCCATTAGACAGTGTGGAACGTGTCAGCTCATCAAATTGTACCACGGCCATACAAATATACCGTCCTGTAAAGACTTTGCTTCATCATTCCATGGTTGCGATGAAGAAGAGGAAGAAGAGACAGCAGCGGCAGTATCGTCAGCACCAAAAAGTAAGACAACGATTGAAAAAGATATGCCGGACCTTTGCTGGTCATGGTCTAGTTAACAAGGCCATTGATGTACTTCCCATTGAACTGCATATTCCCGGCTATCAATTTTGTGGACCTGGGACAAACTAAACCAACGTCTAGCACAAGGTAATTCTGGAATCAACAAATTGGATGCTGTGTGTAGAGATCATGACATTGCTTACAGCGACAAGAATGCAGAAGTACGTCGAGTTGCAGACCACATTCTTCTAAGAAAGGCTGTGCAGCGCGTGACATCATCTACTGCTTCCATTGGTGAAAAGATTGCAGCCTTGATCGTGGCAGGAGCTATGAAGTCAAAGCTAATGATTGGTGGTGGTTGTGGATTAGCGAGGAAAAGGACAAAGAAATAACCATGAATCAAATATTGTTAAGTATTTATTTGAGAGTCAGTCCACCAGATTACAGCATTCACAAAAGATGTTTTGGTTTCTTCTTGTAAAAACATACAATTGTAATAAAAAAGAATTGAAAAATTAAAGTGTGTTCTTATTTACTAGGTGTGGAAATGTCCAAAAGGCAAGCTATTTACACCATCCCACAACCGTTTATTGTCATATGTAGACAGCGATGTTTTATTTTGATTTACTGTAAATATATTATGGTTCTTTGAAAGAATGCGTGTTTGCTGGTACAAGCGAGAGGTGTTTGTGTAGAGTACACATCGATATTCCTCAACATTGAGGAATTGTGTGACGCTACGAAGAACACCCTTCGCTTTGCATTGACCTTTATTCTTTTGTGTTGAAAATGCGTACATTTTCGGCGCCAAAGCCACAAATTCCGTCATAACATCACCAGCACACTCATCCTTAAATAGACCAATGTGTTTTTTATTCATGGGAATTATGTCAAACATATTGTTAACCTCATAGTTTGAGGTATCAAAGTAACTTGGATGTTCTCTCATCACAGAGTAAATATCCGTCTTATTGGTTTGATAAATAAGACTGTCTGTATCCATATACAGTAATTTTACATCTCCAAACTTTTGTTTGGCAAACTCATAATGAAATTGATACATTACAAATTTTGAATAGTCAAGTATTACCATTCCTAAGTAAATTGGTTTGTTATACATGATTTCTGTCTTTGACAATTCAATGGTTACTAAATCAGTTTCAATAACTCGTACTGAATGGAAATTGGGCATAGCAATATATTTTCGTGCACCATATCGACCATCCCAGTGGTTTACCAAATGAATAGTTCTTTGCTTTCTAATATTTTCCATAGATTTACCGTAGCATGCATTGTTCATTAATTTATAAAAATTTGACTCGAATGTAGTCTTGGCGTGCTGCCGATAATGAGTATTTAATTGCATGTACGGTTGTAACCATGGTTTCTGGTCAAAACAAATAATGCGGTGAATGGTTTGTAGCTTCAAACCGTGTTTCAAACATTGCATTAAATTTTCGATGTGTATGACGTAGCGATTTTTCGGATTTAACGTTGCCAGCAACTTTTTATTGTTGGAACGTGAACTGGGAGGTTGTAGTTTTTCAACACAAAATGGTAGATCAGAATGATCATTGTGTATCTCGCGGGGATATAATATGTCAACTTCTAGAACATAGCCACGTGTGTTATTGCTCAACGCGTCCTGTAAATTAAAATTTGAAACTTCATCTGAAGTCATCCATCGAAAATTTTGATACGGAAGCGGTTTTTCCATAGCATATCCGTATAAATTGTTACAATCCAGGTAGGTGAGGTATGTTGTAGGTTGCTTTGGTTTGTATGTATCCATATATGGATTATTTGCTTTGGCATGCTTTTGCACAAGCGATACAAGCCCGCCACGTATCCCGCGTTCAAAAAAGAGCAACATGTCGATGTCAGTTAATAGTTCCAGTTCTATTTCAGTCACCTTCAACATACAGTCCCAACTGTATCCGGCAAGGGTGTAGTAATGGGCTGGATCTAGATTGTAGATTTCAAGACACAGTTTGCGAAAGTGTTCAAACACGTCTGTCAAAAGTAGTGTATCAATTTTGAGGTATAAATCAGCATACTCGCCCAAAGTTGATATCTTGAACACGTTCCATACTTTTTGGGCGTGTAAATAGTCTTCTTCAGAAATATGACTTTTTGTTAAGTCATTGTAAAATTTATCCTTTGAAGGGAGTGCAGTTTCCTGCAAACATGCCCAATTGTTTACATGATTATAGGGAAACACCCCTTTTCGAATGCATAATTCAAATTGTTCGTCACCAGTAAAGTTTTGACGTACAGAATTCAAATTGTTTGGGTGAAGCCCTTGAACCAGCGCATCCAATGATGATGCGAGGAATCTATACGAATCTAAAAATCGTATACTAATTCCATTTCGCCATTTTGTAAACGAAATAAAATTTTCATGATTTTGTGGAATTAAAGAAAACTTTTGGTTTTCAAGGTTAACAAATTCCTTAATAATTAGATGACTGTCATACCGAGACATGTTGTGCAAGAAACAAGAAATATAGCGTGCTCTTTTATAGGCCAAATTACATGCACTATGAGCCGCTCCTCTAAATTTGCCAGTGTACCGATTATGGTCCCTCACCGGCGTGTCACAAGTTGCTATTGGTTTTTGACAAATGTGGCAAGTGGTTGCTGTTGTAAAAGCCACCTCGTCTGCATCCAACATTTGAAGCGGAATTGGGTTTTCCAGGATATTGTACACCCGATCTGCCAAGGCGTCCAATTCATTTAAAAACCAAGCAGCAGCATTTGCATCGCGATAAGATTTGAAGTAAGAAAGCGAAGGGTCATATGAGCAAATCACGTTTAGTGCACAACTGAATGGCACATGTTGCTGTACTTGTTGAGTGTACGGGCGTGCTGGATCCGGGTTACATGTGTCAATGGGTGTGGTTAAACATTCAAAATCTGCATATACTGTAAATGGAAGCGGTTCTTGACGAGACACATTTTGAAATTTCATACTGGCTTTATCCTTTTCTGGGAATGTAATTTTTACAGCTGGTTGTGTAATGCAATCAATAGTATGGGCTGTCAACTTTTGATTGCTAGTAAAATATTGCAAACAGCGATCACATATATATACCCTATTTTTACTCTTTGTAACTTGTGAACGAACTAGTCTGGAAAGATCTTTGATATAACAATAATGGTTGCACAATTCCCCTTCAATGTACAATAAATTAAAATGCTTTTCTTTTTTTTCCTTTGTCACATAGAGTGGCCCAATAACTTTGTCCCCTTCAACTCCGTATACATTAATGGAGTAAAGCAGATTTTTAGATTCAAAACGAGAAATGGCGTTGAGGTCCATTGGGAATTCTATGTCTGCTAAATTTAGACTGATCATTAATTCCATAAATTTCTGGTGATATTTGCCCATTCTGTGAACATGTTTACTTGCAGAACATAGCCCAGCAGCCAGGCACCACACAAAGCAGAAAACGTCATTATTATCCACATTGATAACTGCGTGACGGTTTTCCAACTGTTTAGGCAAATTAACATGAGATGACCCACTATTTATGGGATCAAAGGTGCATACATTAATTTTAAGATGATTGATAGCTTCCAGCGATTTGCCGCTTTCTAATTCTTGAAACTCAGCAAAGCGTGTTGTGAGTTTATCAACAATGTTTTTACTATACCAACTGTGTATATTATCAGTGCGGTATAATTTAGTCATGTGTGTATGTAAATAAATCGGCTGAATAATTTCGACACCTTGTTTCAAAATAGCAAAGTCACATAATAATTCAGCGTTAACCTTTAACGCTACATGTTCTCTTAAACAGTCTTGTATTTTGTTTTGAAAAATGTTGTAACTAGTGTTTAAATATTCATTGAGATTTAAAATGTTTGTATCATTATTGACTTTAGTGCAACAGATATTGTTATTGAAACAACTATCCACATCTTGCCAACTTTGTATCGGTGACGACATGATGTCCCTTAGTACTTAACAATTACAAAAACTAAACGGTTTGCAGAGAGAGTGAACCAAAGTTTATTTTCCCTGCAAATTCCGTTTTTACATAAACTAATTTTAAATTTTATTTTTTTCTTCTATGAATTCAACAAGACATCTTTTGTTTTCCAGTCCCATGTATTTTAAATAGATGGTTCCTTTGTTGAGATCGGCTACATCTTCCTCGCTGAGTTCCTTGAATCTCGACGGTAGAAATACTACAAAGTCCTCCAGTTCACAAAGAATACGTTCCCCAAATTTCGTCTTGACTCGACGAACAGCAGTTACCAAATAAGACTCGTTTACCTGCAGATCCTGTAGTCGTTTAGTCTCTGCTCCAGCATCTTTCCCTATGGAATTCGCATTTTTTATTGCCGACATTCTGAAATCGAATTTGATATCTATAATAGTGTTTTAGTATACCTAAGCCATTAGCAAATATGTATATACACACAAAAGTTATCAAAACCCTTCTACACACCCATTATCGCTAGCCACTAATTTAATTGTCAGCAGCTTGCGTTCACCATTTTCCTACTTCTCCTCATTCCATTACAAGAACACAGGTTATCAATGTATAATTTATCTGTTCCCGGGTGAAGCCGGGGCAGATTGCATGTATAATTTCACTGTTCTCGAGCGAAGTCGGTGCATGCTTTTGGTATAATATAACTGTTCGCGGGCGAAGCCGGGTTGGGTTTCTGGTATAACATAACTGTTCACGGGCGAAGCCGGGTCGGGTTGTTTGTATATTATATCTGTTCCCGGGTGAAGCCGTCGCAGGTTCCTTAAATAATTTATCTGTTCAATACACCCTAGTGCGTGGGGGCCTACATTAGTTGGGAGGTGATGATTTAAATGTCCTTAACTAAATAGGTTACTTGACCAGGAGCGGATGTATAAAAGTGAATGCCTGTCTCGGTGCTAATGTTACATAAGTCCTTCACCTTTGCAATACATAAGAGATCATTATCTATTCCGTGACTGTGTGTCGAGCACTGTAATTATCTCGCGGGGCATTGCAGTGAAATCGGCAACATTTAATTGGATAATAACAGTAATTATATATAATTGAGCTGCATTCATTTTATATATCCCCGGCAGCTAGTGGTTTAAGATGCAAGTCACGTTAAAACCAATCTTATTACATGCTATGAATTCTGCTCGTTTCATACTTGAAGTAATTATTGCTTGTCTGATTCATACCGTCTGACTTTTAAACCAGCTTTGTCAATAGACCATTATACTATTAAAATTCTAAACATCTTCATGTGGATTTAAACATACCATCTCATCATTTAAAAGTACTGTAATGTACAGTTGTTGTTTGAGTCTTCAGTCTTTTGACTGGTTTGATTCAGCTCTCCATGCCTCCCTGTCCTGAGCTAATAGTTTCATCTCTACATAGCTCCGACAACCTTACACCCGACACAATCTGTTTAACATATTCTAACCTTGGTCTACCCCTACAGTTTTTGTCCTCGAACCTTCCTTCCATAACTTAGCTTGCTATTCCTGGTGTCTTAATATGTGTCCTACCAATCTATCTCTTCTCTTCATTAGCAGACGCCAGAAACATCTCTCCTCTCCCACTCGTCTTAATACCTCTTTATTTGTTACTCTCTCTACCCATCTGATCTTCATCATTCTCCTGTAACACCACATTTCAAATGCTTCAATTCTCCTCTTTTCTGTACAGTACAATCACTTATTTTGTAAACCATCTGAATGAGTTAGTCTCTCAGTAGCACATAGTCAAATATATACACTAGGATATACTTTAAAGTTATATACTTAAGTATGTTGAATATTACCTGATAGACAAGGATCCAATTACAATCTGGTGTGAATGCTGTAAGCTCCTAGCCAACTCTACCTTCATTTCAATTCTGCTCGAGTATTTATACCCCTCCGAATACAGGAAACGTCTCTGGATTACCGTTCCTTTCACACAAACATGACCTCCATACGGCATTACCCTGCGTTAATACAGGAATCGTACTGACCTTCCTTTCACCAGAAATAGCTCCACACTGTATAACCCTGTACAACTAGTTTAAACACTTCTAATTAATCCGCCTTTCACCAGAAACCACACACAGTATATAAGGAGAATGTTCCTTTTCACAACATATCATTCGCTACAATGTCTGGGGACAAGATAAATGAAGTCATGGAGATGGCAGAAGAAGAAAACAACGAGGAGTTGACGCTGGATCTGTTAATGTAAGTATTATTTATTTACTAAAGCCTTATGTAGCAGCACGCCAGTCTCTCACGGCTGGGTGCGTGGTTCAATTCCAGTCGCTTTATGTTAGATCTGTGCTGGGCAAACCAAAAGCAGACAGGTTTTTCTCTGGGAACACCAGTTTTCCCTGTCAAAATTTTCTTCCGGCAACACCCTCCACTATCATTTCTTTTTATCTGTCATTCATTTAAACATTGACTCTAAAAAGTGAGACAGGCTTTGGCAGCCAACACAGATCTTTCTCGCCGCTAGATGGAGTTTAATTCATTCCATTCCTGATCTGATCAAATGCTGGAAGCAAGCGGTGTTTTTTTTCTTCTTCAAAATGATTAGAAATACTGAGCGTAGTTACCGCCTTTGTAGCCCATGTTTACTTGGGTGTGAGTAGAATTTGTCTGATAACCCGTGTTATTGCGATGAATAAAAAAAAGGATTGGGAAGGAAGTCAGATTTTTTAGGTGTGTTAAAATCCTTTAGTATGCCCTTCCTTTGGAGGGGGAGTAAAGCCAGTGGTTACATGTTCTCACTTTATGACATGTCAAAGATCCGTCCACAGACTAAACTTGTATGAAGCTAAATTGACAGGTTAGATTTTGTCAAAACAAGTTCCAACATTTACCACTAGATGGCATTATTATCTGGTAGCAAAAAACTTGGAACTTGTAGCTCACTCTAATGGCGTTCGCTGGAAGCACCTACATGCTCAAGTGAGTCACACATGTTCATGAACACTGCCAGCACTGAAACCCATACTCAAGTTCGAACATTCACCACTAGGTATCATTAATATCTAGTAGCAAAATTTTGAAACTACTTAAAAATGAACAGAACTTGTAGCTCACCCTAAGGGCGTCCGCTGGAAGCTGCTGGAGACTTAGGTGAACTGTACTTGCTCTCACACACTCCCAGCAATTCACAGCACCTACATACTCAAGTGAGTCACACATGTTCGTGATCACTGCCAGCACTGAAACCCATACTCAAGTTCCAACATTCACCACTAGGTATCATTAATATCTAGTAGCAAAATTTTGAAACTACTTAAAAATGAACAGAACTTGTAGCTCACCCTAAGGGCGTCCGCTGGAAGCTGCTGCAGACTTAGGTGAACTGTACTTGCTCTCACACACTCCCAGCAATTCACAGCACCTACATACTCAAGTGAGTCACACATGTTCGTGTACACTGCCAGCACTGAAACCCATACTCAAGTTCCAACATTCACCACTAGGTATCATTAATATCTAGTAGCAAAATTTTGAAACTACTTAAAAATGAACAGAACTTGTAGCTCACCCTAAGGGCGTCTGCTGGAAGCTGCTGCAGACTTAGGTGAACTGTACTTGCTCTCACACACTCCAAGCAATTAACAATACAATATTTAGATAAACAAGCGTTATAAAACAATTTTGTTGTACTCTTTATTGTATACATTTTTTTTATAGCTTTGGAAATGATCCAGTTTTGGTGAGGTTTTTTGCCGATTTGATGTCGGCGATGGAAGGGTGTGAGAGAGTTGAGGAAGATGGAGAAGAAGAAGATGATGATGATGAAGAGGAAGATGAAGAGGAAGAAGAATAAGCTGGTGAATAATTACCAAAATAAAAACATAATTTTACTTTTTTTTGCTTCTGGTTTTATTTGTTTTACATTCAACCTACCAAGCAAGCCAGAGTTCAACACCCACCATCCATCTCCATTCATGATTCATAAACGTTTACCTCATCATTTGTCCCGCACCCTCTCAATCACCGTAAGGTCATTCCCAGACATGACCTACCATACAACCCGTTGTCAATCTCAGGATTAGTCATCCCATGTGACGTCACACACAGGTTAACCGTTCAAATCTGTTTATTCATTCACACACCAACCTATGGTCATTAAACATCCACCCACGCATCGATGTTTGTTTACCATTGAGCGCTTTCAACCCCATCTTGTTTGTCTCTAAGACCCATTCACACCTAACCAACCTACCACGTCAGGGTCCAAACAACCACCGTCATCCACTGCCATTCATGTTTTCCATTCAAAACACTCCCGTTCATGACCTACCCCACATCCCGTAATCTGCTGTGACGTCACACACAGCAGTTACACTAATGTTTTCCATTCAAAACACTCCCGTTCATGACCTACCTCACATCCCGTAATCTGCTGTGACGTCACACACACACACACACACACCAGTTGACCGTTCAATTCTCTGCCGATTCATTCACAACCAAGGATTCGGAAACCTTCGGCAACACTCGGATCTCGTCGGGATCAAAGCAAAGCTATATAGCCCAGGATAATATCAGAGAAGGCGCTCAGTCCAAGAGAGAGACTGGGTCGAGGAGGGTCTCGTGCAGACCCTCTTCCATCCTTCCCCCCTCAACCCCCAACCTCGCCACCACCCCCTCCCCCTCCCCCCCTCCCCACCCCCACTCCCTCCTCCTCCACCCCCACTCCTCCCCCTCCACCCACACCCCCTCGAACCGGTTCCTGGACCCTCCAAGGTTTGTTTACCTTCCGGGGTCCCGGCGACCTTGGGGGGGGGGTCAATGACCTACCTCAAGGTCATTGAGCATGACCTACCTCAAGGTCATTGACCTTGCCACGCCCCCTAATTTGCATAAATAACGGTATTTGGTTCAAAACCCCCACAGCCTCCCTACTTACGCTAATAAGACCGACAAACCAAAATATAGCAAAAACCAGACAAAACTCGAAGAAGGTTACTAAAATTAAAATAAGGCGTGACGCAAAAGCAGAGATACTTAGGCAAAGATAAAATGTATTAAAATAACAACTACAATGTTCAACGATCCCAGAGATATTAAAAGCAAGAAGAGAAATGACCAACAAATTAACCACAAAATTAGTTTACCGCAAGAAAAACACAAATTAGGAATAAAATCGAAAATATACTAAATTAAATTATATTAAAATGAAATAAAATAAGATAAGTTAAGGTAACGTGTTCAAGGCAAGATGAAACGATGACTAAATGTAAGTATGTCGTAATTAGATTTAAAAAAAGACAAGACTCAGAAACGACAACACTCAACGAAGTCAAAATACGTTCTCCAATTTAGACAAAGCTTGTCAAAAGGGATGAACAAAATAGGAGGGGGTACAATAGTTCAGAACGGGGTGGAGAGGGATGAGAGGGAGGGGAGGAATGAAGAAGAAAGACGCGGAGGCACATGCAAGATCTAGTGAGTTACGAGAAAAATAGGAATTTAGACAAAAGTAAAAATTACATTAAATTATCGGCAAAACCAAAAATATACTTTAAAAATTGAAAGTATGCGTAGGAGATAAGGGCACACAATGACAACAACAAAAATATGATGCGCAGACACAAGAATATCACAGGTTTTGTGAACTCTTTAAGATAAAGAACAAAGCATTACGGGAAGCAAGAAAAATAATCTCCAATCCCGTTATGTTGTTCTACGATAAGATACACTCTGGATGGCAGGCCAGACTCAATGGTGCCCCTTACAAGGTAGGCAAACCCACCGTCACGTTCACCAGAGTAAAACGAAGACAGCCCACATACATAACTTTCAACCCTTAAAGTACAAAAACTACGTTATCAAAATAAATGAAAATAACACTACCATACAAAACAAAAACTCACCAGCAATTACACGCACACAAAGGGCGGAGGGAAAATATCGGGAGGGGGCAAGTACACGCGACCAAATGAAAATAACACAGAATAAGAGTTTTAAATTGCCGAAATATGAAACTGAACTACGGTAAAGCAATATTGATTACGACATACAGACACCTCGTCATGGTTTCACCTTGAACGCGGGCACTTCCCCAAGAATATGGGAATACGTCTAGCCTACTTGGCCGCAAGAAAGAAATGCCTCGAAACAAAGCAAATGACGACGCAACACAAAGGTAACTGCGTGGTAAAATTTGAATGGTCACGACCACTTCCAATTTATAAATCACTGGCCAATAAGGGGACAAGATGTAGATATGTCCATATATGGTATTAATAGCTTCACAGACCAAGCTTTCACGCACCACAAAGGCGTAGATTCATCACATCAGATAAAAATGGCACAAAGAAGTAAATCATAGTTCTCATAAAATGGCTCAGTACCTAATATTTTCCGCTATGTGCTTTCAGTATGATGAAGGTTTTTATTTTTCGTCAATTGAATATTTCCGTTTGCCAGTACTTGATTCTTCTTATCCGTTTTTTGAATGGAACCAGCAACTTGAATTCAGAGATGAATGTGGCGAATCCTACCGACTTCCAGGGTACTTTTTTTATTTTTCTGCCTTAACTTAACGGTTGTATTGCAAAAATGTATTTAATATAACTGGTTTTAATCATACTGCTGTATTTTCTTTTCTTAAAGTAGTATATTAGGACGTTAATCGAGGTGCATATTTAGAGGTGCTCAATATTGTAGAAAATTAATTTACATTCTACCACATAGAAACTGATATTCAATCTATGTACTGTACCCGATACCTAGTTGAGGCTATCGGCTACGCCAGCTGACATTAAGCCGTAGTTGAGATTTATGGGAAAAATTGTAAAGATAGCGCCCAAATCGAGTAGAGAGGAATGTTAGAAAATGACGTAGAAGGCCAAGGATCAAGAAGGCACTGCCAGTCAAACAGATGGAATTATGGGAGGAATATTAAAGTTTTATTAAGATCTTTATGGAACAGTATATTTAATAATCTCAAAAGAGAAGAAATCTCAAGCATTATATATTGTAATAACTTGAAGAAAGACAGATAATCCCTTAAGTTATTGTATGACTTAATAGCCGAGATGAAGGTGGTCGAGATTATATTCGGCGGGCTCTTGGTGTCCCCGCCCGGACCCCCACAGGAGTATCGAACTGCGCGATACCTCCCTTTATATAGAGTGCAACTGCACTCCTTGACTGCGAGAACCAAAAGCTCAAGCAGCCTTAACCTCCCTATGAAGGCTTCCAAAAAGATGGTATATTGGCTTTCACGGCCGGTGAATTAAAACTCAGCAATTCTTCTAGGTTTGTGCCGTGTCTTGTGTGGGGTTTCGCCTAGGACACCAAGCTGGCTCATCGGCGGGCTCTTGGTGTCCCCGCCCGGACCCCCACAGGAGTATCGAACTGCGCGATACCTCCCTTTATATAGAGTGCAACTGCACTCCTTGACTGCGAGAACCAAAAGCCTTCATAGGGAGGTTAAGGCTGCTTGAGCTTTTGGTTCTCGCAGTCAAGGAGTGCAGTTGCACTCTATATAAAGGGAGGTATCGCGCAGTTCGATACTCCTGTGGGGGTCCAGGCGGGGACACCAAGAGCCCGCCGATGAGCCAGCTTGGTGTCCTAGGCGAAACCCCACACAAGACACGGCACAAACCTAGAAGAATTGCTGAGTTTTAACAGCTACAGGATGTTTCAAAAACTTATACACTCTCATAAATAAAATTTATTTTCTACAAGTGAGACTTAACCACTGTGGAGATTGAACTTTTAACAAGCGAACCGAACATTATATGGGACAGTGGCGTAACATAGAAGGAGAATATGGGGTACGCTGCTTTTATGAACTTTTACGTAAGGATTTGGACAGTGTCCATTATGGATAACATGCAGTTCATCATGTCGGAGTAAACGAAGACAGAGACGCGATGGCACCACGGAGCGATGGATTCGATTCCTGAAGAAGAAGAGGTCTAACAGCTGATTCACTTGGGATATGAAGGCGATCGTTTTTGCGTGGGTGAAACGATATTCACGTCGATCTTTCGAGAAATTTATTACATATGAGAATAATCGACGATCTTGGAAATATAATTACAGCTGATATGAGAAGGTACTATAAGAGTTATGACTTTCTGATATGATATTTTCATGAACACTGGGCATACATGTATATATTTTTCTAGTAGGAGTTCTACGTTTATTGAGACATGGCTTAAACATTATTTGTTCCAAGATTTGCTAGAATATGGCGTTACCATATGATATGGTAGGCACCATTATACGAAATTCTCGCCATTGGTTGGCTTTATTAAGCAGATGTTTGGTCTTTTAGACATTTTCCAGTAAGGATAGTTTTCTTGGATAGTTATTTTTGTGACGAGTATTTCGAACTCGTGATCTGCAATTGGATTATTTAAATTACTTCGTCAGTTCATTGCATACTAGCGAGTGTGTATTATTCATCAGTAGGGATTTTTTCCATTGGATTGTTGGAGATATTAAGATGTTATTCACTCAAGTGAATGAATATCGCTTTTATATGACAACTAGAGACTTGTTGATTCCAATCTGGTACATTCACTCATGAGACGGCGAGATGGGGCCTTTCGTATTTATACGATTGCGTGGTGGTACACATCTTTACCCATCGTTCAGGGCATTATCATGTTAGACGACGGGGCGAGGCCTTTCGTATTTATACGATCGTGTGGTGGTTACTCATCTTACTCGCCATTGAGGGACTCATTTTTATCATCCGAGTGTACTTGAGATTGTAAGAGGATCAAACAAGAAACTATTAGTCACATATCAGTCGAATTTTGTTAAATAAATTAAAAATAAATGCCAGCAGGGTTACATTTTGTAATTCTTGTTTGCCAATCCAATATTTTGTTGCTATACTCTTTTGAGAGTACTTTCAGTTAACAGCTGATACAGTTGATGCTTTTGATAATTTTTATGATTGAATTTGATACCTTTGAGAAGGATTTAAAGTAATTGAATCTTGTAAGATGAATCATTAATGGTCAGATTTATTTTAAGGCAGATCAGTATTGCATATTTCGATGTGAGAGATTACAGCACATTGGTGTTTTTCTGTGAAGTGAATTATGAGAATTTTAAGAGAATTTATGCTATTTGAAAGCAGATTTTGAATTTGATTTCGATTAAGAAGGTAATATTTTTCCTAATTGTTTAAGAAGTTGTCTAGATGTGATCAGATTAATTACAGTTATTGGAGATTGTGTGCGTTGATAATTTGAAGCCAGTTATGTATTTTTGTAGATCATGCAACGTGATTAAGTGAAGTTTGTGATAGGCATTTTGTGGAAGTTGCCAAGTGGAAGTTGCAATATTGCTAATGTATTTTGAAGCAGATATGAGGTTGTCGAACCCAGTCTAGCATATTTTTGAGATTCATGCTGTGCGCTGAATATTTATGGAGATTTGTGGAATAATTGTGGTATTCAAAAATGTGATATTTGATAAATTGAAAATATATAATGTAGTTGTGGATAGTGAGATCCAACGTGAATTTGTGAAGGCAATAATATTTTTTGGCATGATAATTTAATACGAGATATGACTTGGAAGTGATAAAACTGTAAGACAACGTTCTATAAACCATATTAAACAATTTGTTAGGAAATTAAACAAATAAATAAAGTTGATAATACAAGATTTTCTGATAATAATTAATAAAATAATAAACTGAAATTTAAGCATATTAATGATCTGACCTAATGAAATAAAAATCAGAATGACTAGATGAAATAATAACAAGTAGTTCCGTGAAGAACTATACAGCCTATTTTCATATATCCTACTTATGTTAATTGCCACTATCAACAAGGGGGGCGTGGTGGCTCAGCGGTCTAGCTGTATGCCTCTCACCAAGGCGGTCTGGGTTCGATACCCGGTCAATGCATGTGAGATTTTCGAAGTGAAATGCCATGTCCTGTGGTTCGGATTCCACGTAAAAAGGAGGTCCCGTGGCTCATAATCACAAGATTCACGGTCACGTAAAACTACAATCTTCCTTCCTTCCTTCCACTATCAACATACACAATTTCAGTTTGATTGCTGTAATAGATTCGTAGATATTGAGAACCGACTAAATATTTCGGATGGTCGCCATGTTGGATTTTATATATGTAGGTCCTAGAGTTATGTACTGTTACATGCAGATTATTGTGAACGTGTAGTATTCAAACTTCAATCGCATAATTAGGACACAAGAAAAAACAAGGAGATTTTAAAATTTTTCACAGCTGCCATCTTGAGGTTATGGAAACAATTGAAATAAATTAGATGCCAGTGGATTAACATTCGTATAAGGATTTACTGTACCAAGTTTCACTGCACGCGGATGGTTAAATTGCGAGAAACGTCCATGTGAATATTTATAATTCGCGTCACCGCCATGTTGTATTTGTGATCACCAGGTTATTTAAAGTCCTATAGGTGAACTTAAGTTCATAGCCCCTATGAACATTAAAAAAATGCAGTTTGATTGCTAAAATAGATTCGTAGATATTCAGTATCGTCTAAATATTTCGGATGGTCGCCATGTTGGATTGTTAAAGGTATAGGCCATAGAGTCATGTACCATTAAAGGAAAATTATTGCGTAGGTTCATTATTCATACTTTCACTTCGATCGCATGACTACATCACAATAAATAAAAACTTAATTTTAAAATTCGCACTGCCGCCATCTTGAGGTTATGTAAACAATTGAACTAAATTAGATACCAGTGGATTACAATGTGTATAAATATTTCCTGTGCCAGGTTTCAGTGCGCTTGGAACATTAAATAGCGAGAAAGGTCTATTTAAAATTTTCAAATTCGCTTGGCCGCCATGTTCGTTTTGTAGTTAACCGGTTTTTGAAAGTCTTATAGATGGACTTCCAGTAGTGCCCTTTATCTCCGTAAAAATTTCAGGGTTTTACCGCTAATAGTTTCAGAGATATAGAATGCCGGTGAAATATTTCGCACATCCGCCATCTTGTGATTATGTAAACAATTGAACGAAGTTAGATGTCGGTGCATTACAATGTATATAAACATATACTGTACCAAGTTTCATTGCGTTTGGTTGGTCAAATCGCGAGAAACGTCTATTTAAAAGTCGCAAATTCGCTTGGCCGCCATGTTGGTTTTGTAGTTACCAGATTTTCAAAGGTCACATAAGTGAACTTATAGTAGTTCCCTCTATCACCATAGAAAATGTCAGGGTAATATCGGTAATAGTTTCGGAGATATAGAATGCTGGTGAAATATTTCACACAGCTGCCATGTTGTATTGGTGAGTCGTAACAAAATTTGAAGGGCACGGTCGAGGTCGCCGGGAATAGTGCTATGATCTTTCCGAGTTTAATTGAAATCGCTCCAGCCGTTTAGATTTTATTAGGGGGGGACACACACACGAATCACACACACACACACGCACACACACACGGACAAAAGGTGATCTCATAAGCCTATTTTTTCAAAATTGAAAATAGGCTAACAAGTAGTTCCGTGAAGAACTATACAGCCTATTTTCATATAGGCCTATCCTACTTATGTTAACTGCCACAATCAACATACAAAATTTCAGTTTAATTGCTGTAACAGATTCGTAGATATTGAGAACCGTCTAAATATTTCAGATGGTCGCCAGGTTGGATTTTTATTTTTGTACTATTACATTAAGATTATTGTGTACGTGTGGTATTCAAACTTCAATCGCATGATTAGACAACAAGAAGTAAAAACGAGATTTTAAAATTACGCACAGCAGCCATCTTGTGATAATGCAAACCATTGAAATAAATTAGATGCCAGTGGATCAACATTTGTATAAGCATTTAACGTGCAACGTTTCACGGCACTCGGATAGTTAATTCGCGAGAAACGTCCATTTAAATATTTATACTTCGCGTCGCCGCCTTGTTGGATTTGTGCTCACCAAGTTCCTGAAAGTCCTATAGGAGAACATATGTTCATAGTCTCTATGAACATTAAAAAAATCAGTTTGGTTGCTGTAAAAGATTCATAGATATTGAGAACCGTCTAAATATTTCGGGAGCTCACCATTTAGGAGTGTTATGAGTATAGGCCATAGAGTTATGTACCATTCAAGGACAATTATTGCCTAGGTTCATTATTCAAACTTTCACTTCGATCGCATGATTACGACACAAGAAATTAAAACTTAATTTTAAAATTTCGCACAGCCGCCATCTTGAGGTTATGTAAGCAATTGCATTAAATTAGATGGCAGTGCATTACAATCTTCGAAATCAATTACTGTACCACATTTCACTGCGCTCAGAGAGTTAAATCACGAGAAAAGTCTATAAAAATATTTTAAATTCGCTTGGTCGCCATGTTCGTTTCGTTCTTTACAGGTTTATGAAATATACATAGGTATACCTGTATCAGTACCCCTTATCACCATACAAAATTGCAGGGTGATATCTGTAATAGTTTCGGAGATATAGAATGTCGGTGAAATATTTCGCACAGCCGCCATTTTGAGGTTATGTAAACAATTGAACTAAATTAGACTCCAGTGCATTACAATGTGTATAAACATTTGCTGTACCAAGTTTCATTACATTTAGATAGTTAAATCGCGAGAAAAGTCTATTTAAATGTCTCAACTTCGCTTGGCCGCCATGTTGGTTTTGTAGTCACCAGGTTTTTGAAAGTCTCATAGGTGAACTTCTAGTAGTGCCCTTTATCACCGTACACAATTTCAGGGCGATATCGATAATAGTTTCGGAGATATTGAATGCTAGTGAAATATTTCGCACAGCCGCCATGTTGGATTGGAGAGATGTAACAAAATTTGAAGGGCACGGTCGAGGTCGCCGGGAATAGTGCTATGAACTTACCGAGTTTCATTGAAATCGCTCCAGCCGTTTCGATTTTATTAGGGGGACACACACACACGAATCACACACACACGCACACACACACACACACACACACACACGCACACACACTCGGACAAAAGGTGATCTCATAAGCCTATTTTTTCAAAATTGAAAATAGGCTAAAAATTGAAAATAGGCTAAAAATCTAAATAACCAGATGAATAAAATTTAAATAAGTTGATAAATTAAATTTTGGAATAAATCAATGAATTAAATAAATGGATGAATTAGAGATTGAATAAATAAGCTGATTTAAAGAAATTAATAGATGATGAATAACTGAATTAGAAGGTGATAATTAACTAAAGAAGCTGATGATTAATAAATTTAAATGGATTTAAATAAATTTAATTGAGAGATATAATTTGAATGATTTGAAGAATTGCATTTTGAGATGAGAACTAATGTGAGAAATATTTAATTTTGATGATGATGATGATTACAACCAATGAATAGTGGATTTTCTGTGATTCACAAACCAGCAATGATTAATGACAGTGTAAATAGTGTAAATTAGTTATTCGATGTTTAGGAGCATTTTACTAACATATTCAGCATTTGAATAATGCCACGCAAGCCATAAATTATGTGATATTTAAATATGTGATTATAATATGTGAGTTTAGACAGATTAATAATATTTTTTTACATCCACATTCATGATGTTAATTTAAAGAGAAGTTAGGTCTCAGTTATCACGAATGTGAGTGACGCAAAGACATAGTGCTACGGTGATCCTGAGAACCCAAGAGAACTTTAGAAATTTTTCCTATTTTATGTGGATTAAATACACTTTGAGTAGAATGGAGATGGTTCGATTTTCTGGACAATGACAATTTAACGTTGGCATTCGACCATGCTCTCAGGTAGGATGAGTGTTTAATATGTCTGTCTGACTATCAAAGTTGAATAAATTTGTTTTTAACTTAGTTGTGATCTGATGATGATGTGATTTTCCTTTTTCTTTCCTTGTCTTAATTAAGGCTTAACCTGGGAAGGATGTGGTTTGCTAGGGATTCAGTTGATGGCGCCCATTGATATTTGTATTTTTTTAAATTAAATTTAAACCCGTAACGACCCTAGAGATACTTTATCTTGTGTTACCCTCTGCTTTTGAGATATTTCAACTGAATTTCCGACACATTCCTTATTTGACTAGAGGTTCATTTAACTCCGCTCTGTCCTGGAAATCCAGGAATGCGATGTAATAGCAGATGGGTCATCGCATCCCCAGGACGAACGGGTACAGTACGTATTTTTAGCCTACTTTTCACATTTTGCAAAAAATAGGAAAAAGTAGACTTATGAGATCGATCCCGGCATACGTGTGTCTGTCTGTCCATCTGTATGTCTGTCCTTCTGTCTGTCTGTCTGTCTGTCAGGCTGGCTGTGTGTGTGTCCACCCCTATCAACTCCTAAACGGCTGCAGCAATCGAAACAAAATTTCGTAGGAGTAAAGATCTATACCTGAATACCTCAATGCCGTATTTGAAAATTATGTCAGTGCTACCAACTGCTGAAAATCGCAATTGAAATTTGAGCTCCATGTTGGATACCTTGAAAGGCATGAATGGGAGCTATTTTAAAATTGGCACACGTATAGATAATAATATTTCAGTTTAATTTCTAGGAGGACATATATGGCAGTGTTGCCAAAATGATCATAAGCCTGCTGATAGGTCCAATTGTTAAATGCATATATCTTCTACACTATCAATTGGAATTCAACAAAATTTCGTATGTGCTATGTGTACATAAACATATATGACTGAGCGTATTCTTAAGAGCCACCAGGGCTGCCAACTGTTAATAAATGCTCACAATTTATTTTATCCAAATACCAATATATCAGAAAGTATGCAAGCCGGTGGCTTTAAACTATGCACATGTATAGTACCTGACATTCTATATTAATTTTGAGTAACTTATATACGTCACTGCTACCAACATGATTCTAAGCCTACTGAGAGGTCCAACAATAAATACATGTAAGTTCTATACTATCAATTGGATTTCAATCAAATTTCGTATGTGTTATATACCATAACACATATGACTATGCGTATTCTTAAGAGCAACCAAGGCTGCCAACTGTTAATAAATGGAGTTTCTATTTTTGTTACCCTAATATCAATAAATCAGAAAGTATGCAAGCCAATAGCTCTAAACATTCCACACGTATAGTACCTGGCATTATAGATTAATTTGGAGTATCTAATATACTTCAGTGCTGCCAAATTGATTCTAAGCCTGCTGATAGGTCCAATTTTAAAATGTATGTATCTTCTAAACTAACTAATGGATTTAATTCAAAATTGGCACAACAATAGATCATATTATTTCAGATTATTTCTGAACAATACATGCATGACATTGTTGCCAACATGATTTTACGCACGCTGTTAGATCCAATGTTTAACTGCATGTAACGTCCATGCTATCCATTGGTCTAGAACCAAATTTTGTCTTCTGTACCTTAAAGATGGAACTAAGAATATAGTCAGTCACCAGGGCTGCCAACTGTAGTGCACTATTAGGCTACATTATGCCATGTATACAGTATTTCCAACTAATTAGAAATTTCGATATTTCCAACTTAATTTCGTCTTTTTCTAGATTAATGCATATAGGTTAATCATTGGCATGAATCTTAAATATTAAGAAAAGTAGGCACTTTTAATTCGTCACGGAACTTCTTGTTCTTCCTGTGATTAATAATCGGGTGATTAAATACCCATATAGTCTACACATCATATTAGTGAAAATGGGAGGAAGTTTGTAATTTGGCATGACCGTTAATCTCTTGAACATGAGGCACGGGACCTCCTCTTTTTGTGTGGATTCCCAACCACAGCACTTGATATTTCAGATAGTAAATCTCACATGCATTCGATGAGAATTGAACCTAGTCAGCCTTGGTAAGAGGCAAGAGACATGACTTCAGGATCACCACGTCAGTGTCATAATAATAATAATAATAATAATAATAATAATAATAATAATAATAATGATGATAATATTAATCGGAATAGAAATTCGAATGTTATTGCCAAACACATATAGAACTGAATGGGGAAAAGAATCTATATTTGCAAATATGCGTAATATTGTAAACTAATTACTGGAGGTTATGCGTTCGTGTACGTTTCTTAGTTCCAAGAAATGTACAGTTTCTGTGATATGTTAATTGGTTAATATATTACATGTTCTGAACAGCAGCGTATCGGCATTTGGGAACCCTTTAGCCACACCACACAATCTAAAACAGAGTGTTTTGCTAGGGGACCTGCTTTATTAAATCTTCCCGCCATGAAGATGCCTGCTGCCTACTGGCAGTAGGCTAAATGACGTTTCATAATAAAACTCCTGAAACCGGTATTAGAGGTAGGCTAGGGGATCTGCGTTAACGAAATTTCCTGTCATGATATAACTGGCAGTAGGCTAGGAGACATGCCTTGAAAACTCCTCCCCCCCCCATTTTGTTATAACTAGAAGTATACTAGAGGACAAGCCATGTCCTAACAGATTAAAGCATATCAGTGCGCCCATTCCATCCTCAATTGGAAATACATTTTAAAAGTGGGGAAAGAGATGTCAAAAGAGGCAATAACACTATAGAGAATTAAAATTTGGACTCGTAACAAAACATTATCATATATTATGTAGTGCATTTTATGGACTTGAGGGTAAGTGCAAAAAAAACGGAAAATTTGACACGCAACAAATGTGCGGGACATCGTACACTGAATACACTATAAACTTATAGAAAAATTATAACAAAGCAAAACTAAGATTTTATTCAGACCATTAGCACAATTTATTTTGGTAGGTGACACCAACGAATCAACTAAAAAATTTACATTAATGGAAAATCTGCATGCAACATATTCGTCTTTATTTTTATTACAAAGTCACAGCAAACATAAAAACCTTAAATTCAGAACGATATGTTTTAAACACTTCAACCCATTACTTTACCTAAAAATACACGGTTCGTCAAACGCACCGAGTCTTCTTATATATAAAAGTGAAAGTCTGTAATGAGGCCGTGGAAGCTCATTGCTCGGTGATATTAGTTGGAACTTATGAGGAACAAGTCATGTTTGTGAAACAGAACGCGCCCTGTTGCATCGCGAGACGTACAGGAAGATATGGGAGTTGTCTTGACTCTGGACACTCACCTGAATATTTTATTCTGAGTACAAGTATTACCTATTTTGCATTTAAAAGTCTCAGATCATACCATTATGTAATACGGCTTCGAGGAAACATTTCGATGTTTACCGCATTTTTGATATAAGGTAAAAGGTATTAGCGCCGTAGATTGGCGGGAGGAAGTAGACCGTCAACGACTCACCTTTTGACTCTGCACGAGGCAGAGGGATCGACACTCATGGCTCTTACTGTTTGACAGCCGTCGTCTATAGACGCGCTGTGTTAGTCGGTCCTGTGTGACGAAGACTTATCTAAAGTCAACCGTGTAGGTGATGAACAAAGTGTATCCGACTACGTCGTAGAACAAGTATTATTTTGCACGAATGTGTGCTGTGCTACGTTGCGAAAAGTATTTATTTAATTGTGAGTGGAAAAGTGCAATTCACGTCCAAGCGACGATCACCACATACTACGTCCATGAGGTGGAGATAAAATCCGTAATCATCTACGAGAGATTACGTGTGAAATTCATTTGATGGTTATAATTGTTACCAGTGATATTCTGTTAAAACGCACATGTCAAGTTCGGAATTTTAGTAACAATTGTGTCGGATATTTTCGTGTAACACCACATTTTCATTGTGAACGCCATGCTGCATGTTACACGAGCGTGATAAAATATGGTCAATCAGACATGATCACTAAACCATCCGTCCAAGGAAAAGTGCTTTATTCTACGTCATATTACGCCGCACTTTATGTATGCATTTTTCGCCAGATCGGAGCGATATTTGTGGATGTGTAAACTATTTTCGAAACAGTGTTTGCTGACAACGCATGTCTATTAAATGCAGTGAAGCAGACAGTGAAAGGCCATTTGTTGAAAGTCTGCACCTTAAAGCCAGTGATTTGCTATACTGTTATATTGTGCTTAACTTCAAATCAGTGGAAAACACGTGTGATAATTTCACGATGTACTTGAACGTCAACCACGTGAACGCTACTATTACAACGACCATGATGACCAGTATCATGGAGTAGACACCATGATGTGAGGAGTATTTCGACAAGGAAGAGGACAAATCTACAACCATGGCAGGAAAATTAACGAACGCCGACCTGGATGTGGAGATCCAAGGTACATTCAACCCTACCGTTGACCATGAGGAGGAGATCTTTACTCGAGAGACGAGAAGCCGATGGAGAGGATTGGAGTGGTATAAGCTCGATGTCCGATTAGGTTCATGGAAGATTGCCAACCATCCTGAATCTCTGTTACACCATACTGTTGGAACCTTCGATTATGGTGGCTTCTGAGTGAGTCAAATCTTTTCTCTTGTACGGGTTGATCTGTGGTAGTAGATAATATATTGTAGAATTTGGACATTAACCGAACTTGTGACACCAGTCAGGCAGGGATTTTCTTGCAATTAGTTTAATTATGTTTTATTTCAGTGGATGAGTTAGTCACCAGAATGTTTGGTGCAAGTAAAAGTGTTCGCAGGATTTTTGTTCTAATTTTAGTTAGGGAGACTTCAAATCACTTTGATTTGCTTTGGTTAGTCCTTCAGATGGACTAGATTACGAATTTGGAATAATGGACAACCATTATTCGGTTATTTTTCCTGACACCCTGTTTGCGAACCTCTCTTTTACGCTACTGTTATTTATTTTGAGGTATTTAAGCCTCGTATCATTTTTATGATCGACAGAAGTCATGACCTTTTGAATGGATTTATTTAAGCTTTAATGTGAGCTTTGATGCCACAACAGTTCTAGAAAGAACTATATTTGGGAGCATAATTGTAGATGCCAACCCACCATCGATCCCGATGCCATTGTATCATTTAAGACGACCTATCAGTTAGTAGGATTGTCAACTGTTATTATTTTTGGTTCAGTGTCAAGTTGTGAGACACGAGAAAGTTTTGATAAGGCATATTTTACAGAATATTAGGAGTGGAATATCTTTATCCATTTCCAAAGTCATTTTTGGAGTGGAATATCTCCACTATTAAGTCTTTGTAACATTTTGATGTTACCTATCAGTGTTAATGAAATTTTAGTGTGGTAGTGAAACCACGGAAAACTGTTTTATAATTGTGTTAGATTTTGAGCCAGCGTTATATCAGAAAGACTTCTATTTGAGAGATATTATACGCCTGTGTAGTGTGTTACATCGAAGACGCGATGATATGAGTGTAAGTGCTTTGACAAGCTGCTGAATGTTAATGAACTGTATGGGAATCAGCAGCGCTCAGGTGAGACGACTTGTAGTTTTTTTGTTTAGTCTCGACGCGCATGCGCATACCCCAATTTTACGTGACGGAATGTATTGATTATTTTGAGTCAAGGTTATATGAGTGTTTATTGCTGTCACATGTTTATTACGTCATTGGACGTCATTTACTAGAGTTACCGCTTTAGGAGGCGAGATGTTTGAACACCAGGAGTGTGTATTATGATGAGTAGAAGCTTTTGTCTGTTTTATGAGATGTTTTGACACCGATTTTGTAGGCTTGTGTTATTGTTGTGACGCCTTGTGTTGCGTCGTCGTACAGATTGTTAGATCTGCGACCATTTATTCCGGCAAGGTGAGAGCCGATGATGTCCAGGTCAGTACCTGAAGACTGCTACGGTGAGCTTTGAGCCCCGACATTGTTATTGTGAATTCCGGCCTGGTGTGAAGCGATGATCTTTAGTGTTGTTCTTAGAGAGACTTCACGTGTTTAAGCCTAGGTGTCCTTTGAGGAATGAGCCAGTACTCTAAACCGACAACAGATAATAATCACGCTTCTAATAATAATTATAACTAATTCTTATAACTAAAATAACCAAAAATGACAGTAATGCTTTGACTTGCGATTGGATGCGAACTGGCCAACTCATAGGATCAGTCACATTTCCGAGCGGGGAATGACTTGTAATTTCTTGTAACACTACTTTTTGACGACAGAGTTGTCGCGGACCATTAGTTCTCAGCTAGTGGCGCACGACACCTCGGTAATATAAGACGTGTTTTGGGATCACGAATTTACCAACATAACACTAGATGACCCAAGGATGCAAAGAGTATTCTTGCGTGTACGCAGGGCAATAATATGAAGGTTTCTGAAAGTTGTGTCTTATTCATTTATTTATTTGTGTATTAATGTATGCTTACCCCTTGTACCTGATAGACTGTAAGTACTGTAAGCTTTTATACTGGTCTGTCACATAGCTTTGTTATTAAATGTTTGTTTTTTACGGTAGTCAGTCACCGTACACTTTGTTGTAATTGTCAGGATTTAGCTAGATTTAACTTATTTAAAGATAAATAAGGGAGTGGTACCATCATAAATTCGTTTGATATTTGTTGTTGTTAATTTAAATTCATAAGTAACACGTTTCATTTGTGTAGGGTGTACTTTACGTGCCACTGCCCTAGCTTGTTGCTTTTGCATTTTTTGTAACTAGATCTTTCGCGAGGGTTATTTCAATTTACAATCAGTTTAGGATCAACAACTTGAACAATTTTTTTAAATTTAGCTTGCGGGATTAACCCGAGATTAACCCTCCGAACTAGGATAGGTGTTTGCACATTTTTTTAATAAATTCTATTCGAATTTACATAAGCCTGGATGATATCATTTTACGCTAAGTGTGTCTAGAGTGTGCTTCTTGGGTCCATTCACCTTTTTAGCCGTGTCTGCCCGATCGCCCCGGGATGATGCGTCCTCGTGCGCAATGACCTATAGGAAGTACACTCAAGCCTTCTCGGCTTATGCGTCCAGACGGTGAGTTGTCTGGGATGCCATTACGGTTAGTGGCAACCCAAACAACTTGTCTGACGGGCTCAGTATGTGGGTATGTATGTATGTATGTGGGTATGTGGGTATATTAGTTCCGTGTATAAATCTACACCGTTCCACCAATCTCAACCAAATTTTGCATACGCATAGTTCAGGACCCAGAATAAACGGCTGGCTACATAAATTTTTGATAGTCTTTCTCATTCTTCTGATTTCGGCATTTTTGCACTCGAGCAAAGGCTAATAAAGTAAGAAAATAAACTGATAAAGCAATGGCAAGGCCAGCCATCTTCATAGCATTAGTAGCTCAAGACGGATCCACTAAGTTTCCATCTATCTCGGTAAGAGGCCATGCTACAGCCACTGCCAGCTAGACTGCATCCCTCCAAGCTGTTTTAAACTGACTGTCCATTTAACACAAGATAGGTTGCATAACCAACCGACTGTGATCGCCGCGGCATTTTCACAGCCAGCTGGATCGCATCCCTCTTGGCTGCTTTAAACTGCCTGTCCATTCAACACCCAGACGCGTACAGGATATAGTGTATATTAATTCACCGTAAGGTTGCAGCGCCAACCTACTTCGGCTTTTAATAACAATAAGCAAATGAAAGTCAGTGACAGTGGATGGACAAACATCAATAAAATTGGGATGGGTTTCGAAAAATGACAACGAAGAAAGTTCAATGATGATTTTGAATGCCTTTTCAATGTTAACAATTTAGGAGAGGAATAGTTTTGTTTTACTTTGTTTTAGCCCAGTTTTCACAAAGAAAGTACAATATTTAAATAAAAAAGTATGATAATACATATTTTAGTTAATTTAATGTATGTTTTGCTTCTGTGAGAGCTTAGTGAAAGGAGCGAAGTACATCGATTTAATGACAAAACAATATTAATCAATCATTCGACCAATCGATTCAACGACGAATCGATTAATCTATAAACGCACAATCGATTGATCTTCATTTGTAGCAATTAATCGATTCTTCGAGAACTTAAATAAATTGATTAAAAGTACCAGCCCTATTATAATAATAATAACTAGCGGACCCGTGCGAGAAATCTCGCATGTTCATAAACCACATTTTCCTCTATAGGTTTTGCAAATCGAACACTTCTTACAAAAATCAATATTTAAGAAATTATAATGCAATTTGTCACTGATAATGTCATTTGTGTGCTGAGTGTGCTGTAACACCGGTTATTCGATATTCATGAAATTATACGATTTGAGTACTCATCCCTTTGATTTACTGTTTCTGAAATCCATGCAAAACGATAAAGGAAAAATCTCATAATATTAAAATGACATGAAACGGGCGTCACAGCGAAAAATGTGAAGTGGACTGATATTATGGAGCAAATTTTCATTATTCAACAATATCTGTAAATCGCACACTTCGTACATTTTTTAAAAGTCATTTTTTAAATAACTTATTGATATTTATGGAATTTGAGAGCAATTCGTCACTGCTAATGTCTATTCTCTTTCATTTGAATACTCATTTTCACGATCGGTGGCTTGTTAGTGCAGCAGGAGGGATTTATACTACTGAAATAATATATATGATGATAATATCGTATGGCCTCGGATGCCAGGTGCAAGCTTTGTTATTTGACACCCAGAGGGTAGCTTGCATGTCAAATTTCGTTGTTCCTTGAAGCACTATGAAAGTAAAGGAGGTTAGATATCTAAGCTCCTTGAACACTATAGCGCTTTCTAGTAGAGAAATGAGGAACTTTGTGTTGGCGGTAACTACCGAGATTAATTTTTCCATTATGAACACGGCCTACTGAATTCAAATGGGTTCTTTGACATGCCAACATCGTATAACATTCGTGCCGTAATTTTTGCCGCCTTTAAAAAATCACTTACCACGACCAGGAGCGAACCTGTAAGCTTGGAGTTAGTAGACCGACACGTTAACCACTCACCCACCGTGGCACGCTACCAGCCCTATTCAAGTGGTGTCAATTGCAAGGACTTGCACCAGGCGAGTGGCCTACACCATTTTTACTTTTTCACATTCTGTGAATATTTTGAGTTGATTGTTATCGGGAGAGCTTACTGCACCCTCGTTAGCCTGGAACAAGTTAGATGACAAACTCGTTCTTCATTTGTTGCTAATATTTACTCTGCCCAAACCTCTATGCCACACGTCCTCGACGAACCAGTATTGATCTCGACGCATGTGAAGGACGAGGTTATATGCATGTCCTAGCAGGTGATTAAAGAGTGAATTTAGGGGCTCATCTGTTATTTAGTGCCCACAGGCAGATAGTCTAAAATATGGCTTCCCACAAATGGCAGGTTCATGGCAAAGGCACATTACTCAGCGGACACAACCGGTAATCAGTTTCAACCGAGGTAAGAACACATACATTTCTCACTTGCTACACTAGCATTTGTCGTATTAGTCTAATATAAATTTTTGCATAAAAGTTATATTTTTGATTAATAATAATAAAAACTATAGATATTATTCATGACAGACCACTTTTCAGAAATGATCAAAAATTACAAGGGTTTCCAGGAGAAGGAAAAGAAGAAGCGGGTTAACATCTGGACGGAAGAGAGAAGCTTGGTTGGTTGGATCCTCAGTTTAGGGGCAGGGACTAGGAGGTCACGTAGTCCCGTGTACTTTGGGTGTGTGTAGAATCTGTGTGATAACCGGTGTTAATTGTGATGACTGTTTTAGTGTGTGTTATCTGTTTTCAATTCAAGTAAGAACTGCAGACATAATTCTTTCAACTAGTCCCTACTTTTGCCGCTAAACGCCACCGTCAACGACTACTAGTTATGAACTTGGTTACCAGATAACATCGCAGTCGGCTGCTGGTGACGAACGTCGGAACCTAATTGAGTTTGTCGAATGTTTAACCTATAATTTAACTTCACACAGGTGTAATTGGTGGAAGTTTCTTTAACATGCCGTAAATCTATGACATGGGTCCGCCAGCTTGACTTCCCCTCCGAACGAAGGCATACGCTCTGAAAAAATCCGACGACTTCGGCCGGGTTTGAACCCGCGATCTTGGGCATATAAGCTCAGCATGCTATCAACTACACCACCGAGGCCGCTAAAAGAGAGAAGAAGGAGACAATGGGAAGTAATGAAGAACTACTGGAAGGCAAGAAAGGATAAAGGAAATAAGAGACAGTGAATGCAATGGGATATTTTACGCGGTCCAAAGATGGCCAAGATCGAGGAAAGAATAATTATACTCGTAATAATAATAATAATAATAATGTGGGAGCCGGATGAGGATCAAGACGGCTGAGTATGGGATCTAGGGGGCGCAGGAGTAATCTCAGCGCCATTGTCTGAGAATAAAAAGAAGAAAAGCAATATTCCGAGTTCCGATGAGCCGCGAAACACATTCCCTTAATTCTATATATTGTATTCTAATAAGTTTCTTTGTTTAAATAAATAATTCAGTCCTATATTCGATGCTTGTGAGTGTCATGATCTGGAAACCGTTTCTCACAAATGGGGACTCGTCCGGGATGAACTGAAACAACGAGTTACGATGCAATCCACGACACGAAGAACGACGCAAAATACGACGCTATTTTCGACGAAGTGGACGGCTAATCATATTTGTTGCTGTTGCCTACGACGCTGACGACGAGACAACGTGCAGGTTTGTGAGCCCACAACGTGCGAATCTACGACGAGGATTCATAGGCTAGCAAAATTTGTTCTTAAGTTTCAGTGACAATTAGTGGTGCCGTGATGACGACAATGAGGGTCGGAATCTAAACGACGACAGAGGATTGTGGATGTGGTAAGAGGATAGCGACTCGTCAGAGAGAAACGACGGGAAGCGGTATTCAACGATTATCACCTACAAATATCACCGGTTTGGTGAAGGATGTTAAACAGGTTTGATTGTGCGGTTAAGGGTAAGCGATATTGACGGAAAACTACTTGATAGACGTGAGTAAACAAATGAGATGATTACACTCGGTGCAATAGAGAAAATAAATAAGAATATAAGTGATGCTCCGGTCAAAGCAACCAAAGTTTTACATAACCTCATTTTCGAGCATGTACCAGACCACAGGAAGAATCGAAAGTGACTGCGAGAGTTTCCTGGACTCTATTTTGACGAAAATTCTATTGAAGAGGAAGCTAAGAAGAAATTTATCGAAGAAACATTTTCCAAGGCTGATCTGTTGCGTGTTTCTGAGATTCTTAGTACCGAGATCGGGACAAAGGAGGTAATGATTAACACCATTTGTTATTACTTGAGAAAATTGGACGAAATCGCAACTAATATAGTCGATGATGACGAAGACGAAGAGAGCGAAGAGGAAGACCAGCACAGAAGGTATAGAGAACAACATAAGTAGAGGGCGCTATGAAAACATTTAACGGTAAGGATGGTTACCCAGTGAGGAAATGGATCGCAGATTTTGAGGAGACGTCAATCTTGATGGGATGGAGTGAGCTGCAAAAGTTTATTTTCGTTAAGAAATCACTCGATGGTTTAGCTAAGCTTTTTATTCAAGGTGAGAAAGGACTGACGTCCTGGACTGCACTGAAGAAGGCCTTGATAGAGGAGTTTGACGTGGCGGCAAGCAGTGCAGAAATCCACAAGTTGTTCACCCAGCGACGAAAAAAGCGCGACGAATCTCTACAGGAGTAGTTTCTTGTGAAGGAAATCGCCAGTAGAGGTGATGTTGAGCAAGTTTCTCTGTGTCAGTACGTGATTGATGGGATCGAGGACGATTCAGGATCAAAACTTCTTCTCTATGGAGCAAAAAATTCCAAGGATTTCAAGGAGAAAATGAGAAGTTATGAGATGGCGGTGAAGTCTTTGCCAAAGAAAAACACAAAGTATAATAACAGTAATTTTCAAGGAAGTGCCAAGAGTGCCAACGAGAAGGACGGAAAGTGCTGGGACAGTACAAAGAAGAAAGAGGCGAGTAGTGGGTGTAGATGTTATAATTGCGGTGGATCTGGTCATAGTTCAAAGGAATGTGAGCACAAGGATAAAGGCAAGAGATGTTTCAACTGCAACGAGTTTGGCCATATTTCATCCGAATGCAAAAAAGAGAGGAAGAATGATAAGAGGAATAATCAAGGTATCAATCTTATTGATGAAAAGAAACGCTGCCTCAAGTTCAACGAGGTTAGTTTGGGTCAGCAGAAACGTCAGGCACTTATCGACTGTGGCAGTCCTTATAACCTACTGCGACAAAACATCCATAAGACCATGGGTTCCCCAGGATTGAAGAGCATGGATCTTGTTTTGAAACGATTCGGTAATGGTTTTGTTGCTCCTCAAGGTTACTTCACAACAGTCGTTGAGGTAGACGAGCTGGATACCGGACTTCCGGACCAAATTTCGCTTTGGTAACAGACAGATTCATATTCAGCGGGGTCGAAATACCATAAAAACATTGTTTCCCTAATTGTTACACGAAATGCTTCTTCACTTTATATAGATGGATTTCCTAAATATGGGCCTGATCTATTAAATGGTCAGGTTAGAGTGTATTGTATACATAGCTGCTTGAGTGGTTTTAAGGTCCGGATGCGAGCAGCTACTCTCGTCACCCATTACAAATGGCTACAATCGTGTTGACCAACTGAAACACATTCAATTTCGATCACCTCATTTTCGCAATAAATTCAATTCAGTGGTTCAATTGTAGTCGAAGAACAAAACAGTCATTTTACCAAAAGTATTATTCTCACCCTTTCATTTAATTTCTCCATCCCCCCAGGGGTTCACGATTAATGGGAGCTAGGTTGGCGACCACGGGACCCCAGCTGCGTCTGGCATTGCTTCCACTTGCTTGTGCCGGTCTTCTCTTTTGTCATCATTCCTGTCGACCTCCCTCGGTGAACACTTGTTTTCCTCCGACCGGGTATTAGGGTATCCGAGGCCTAGGATGCTTTTAAATTTCCCTCCTTAATTGCCCCTTGTCTCATCTTTCCTGATCTCTCATTCTTCAAGGGGTCAACTCTTCTTTTCTCTTCTTGATGTATCCTGCCTTCTGCTCAAAACCCTTAAGGAGGCAGGGTGTATGTGGCCCCACCACTTGTGGTTCATCCTGCATAGTTTTACACCCTCGGGAGATAGCGACCCTGAGGGATTCCTGAGCTGGGTTCGTGTTTCTCCCCTTTTTCCATTGCCTCCGGGGCGGAATCTTTCCTATTTCCCTTTCCTATCTGCCTTTCATAGCTCTCCTTCCTTCCAAGTCTTTCATTCCTCGAGGGTTGAGGACATTTCTGTTTTTGCTGTCGTTTATTTACCTAATTCTCGTTTTGATTGCCATTTTTCTTCTAGTATGTAGGTCCGTACTTAGTTTTAGTCATAGTTTACATTACATTTTCACGATCACCCAAACAATTAGGGGCCGATAACCTAGATGTCAGGCCCCTTAAAACAACAACTATCATCATCATCATCATCATCATCATCATATTTCTCCAAGAAAATGTTTGTGACAAGATTATATGTATTGTAAATAACTGTTCTCCACATACACACTTGATGACCAATAAGAAATAATACTTTTGGAGAGACTGTACTTTGCAACACTGAGGAATTTAGTAAAGCCATATAGGAGGGTTTCAGTCTTTGTCACACGTACTGCCCTTCGCCAGAGCTGTTCCTGAATGACGGCAACTATAATCCTCTCAATCTGCTCCCATCGGTAAATAAATTAAAGAATGATCAAGGAGGAAATTACGTGTGCCAAATATATCAAAGTGTTCGTTATCAAAGAGGGCTTTCCCATTTTGTTTTAATTTTCAGTCCTAGCTTTTGAGAGTGTCAATATAACATGTTTACATCCCATTTATAGCGCCTTTATAGCGCCTTTATTGAAGTTAATGCGGGTACAAAGGATCATACTCTAATATCAATAACAGGTGTATTGACACTGGCTGTTAATATTAGCAGCGATGGAGGATATTAGCGGGATAAATATGGACACAACGCGGCTTTTAGAGGGGCGCTTATCACTAACACCTCTCGTCACGAACTGGGTTTATATTAACCTCCAAAAATAGCCTGCCTAATGCAAAAAGAGATTAATTTACAAAACATGTATGTGAAATGATTTAACGTGGAAAACCTGACTTATAAACGATTTTGGTGGCTCAGTTAGCAACTCATGTTGCTGAATATCAATCCAACTTAGGAATTACAGAACTCACCAAGCGTGAGCCCATAATGGACTAAAGTTGTTGGTAGATTTCATCCCATATCCACAGTGGGCAGAAAGGAAAACGATGGTATGTAAATCCTGAAAAACTTAGGGTATGAGGTAAGAAAAGACGAAAGCCAAATACGGTTGGAAAAATGTATACCCTAGGTCTCAAATACTACAATATCAACGAGGGGGGAAAACAAAGCGAAATCGACAAGAATGATGAAAGTAGTGAGTCCTGGACAAGTACAGCAAGTGAAAGCAAGGCCAGTCCTGTTGTGATCCTGTCGGGTCTAATCAACATCGATGACCCAATTGCAAAACCTCCTGGGTTCAACCTCCCACGCACCATCTGGACCAGACTAAACAGGATACGCTGCGGCGTTGGAAGAACTGCTTCTGCACTACGACAATGGGGGTGATTGGAGTCTCCTTCCTGCAACTATGGTGCTGAAGTGCAAACCATCAGCCACATCGTGAAAGAATGTCCTCTACGAGCATTCACTGGGCCTATGGAGGAGAAACATCACCCCTGCGGCACTCACTCGGTTGGAAGGACTAGACATCAGCTTGTGATGAAATCTCAGAATCTGCAGCTGTGTGTGTGTATGCGTGCCTCCTAGTTAGTCTCAAATACTTTATATCCATGTATATAAATATGTATATTTTTTTTCTAATAGCAATTATATGTAAATACATTTCAAGCGATTGTCAAATGAAGCATCATACGCCAAATTAATAAATAATTGGTCTCTAATTAGGGTTAGGTACGACTGAAACCTGTAATCGAGAGATCGACTCCTTCGACTTCGAACACCGAGCACGGTTCGCGTGAAGCCTCGCGACTCCAAGCTAACGTGACTCACGTTGCGGGGCTGCTAGCATGCCGAGCGTGGACAGTTCATTAAGATCATGCACGGCCACGGCCGACTTCCTTCCCCCTTCCTTTCTCCGTCCCTTACTTAAGGAAAGAAAGAAAATGAATTTTTATTTTGGCGTTGTAGGTTACTTACAATGTAGAGAACGGGAATTTGCCACAAAAAAAAAGTCGAACAAAACATGAAAAATGGTCATTTTATAAGATATACAGTGGAACCTGTCTAAAAGACCACCCCTATTAAAAGACCCCCCTCTTAAAGACCAATTTCTCTTGGAACCGATTTAAAACCTCATAAGGTCAGTGCATTTGTTACCTCTATTTAAGGACCACCCCTCTCCCCGACCATAGACCACGCATTTTCTCAGTCTGACCTCTTTCAATAGACCACTTCTCGTCTGCCATCCCATTGGAGATGGTGATGATGTAAACAATGGTTCTGTTGGTACAGATCTGCATCAGCATACAATGTCATTAGGAAAAGTGTTATATAATGAAAATCCACAGCCTGCTTCCAGTCTCCGACCGGGTCAGGAATGGAATGAATGAAGCCCCCAACTAGCGGCGAGGATATGAACTGTGCCGGCTGCCGAGGCCTGACGCACTCCTCTGGGGCAATGATTAAATGAATGACAGATGAAATGAAATGATAGTGGAGAGTGTTGCTGGAATGAAATTTTGACAGGGAAAACCGGAGTACCCGGAGAAAAACCTGTCTGCCTCCGTTTTGTCCAGCACAGATCTCACATGGAGTGACCGGGATTTGAACCACGGATCCAGCGGTGAGAGGCCGGCGTGCTGCCGCCTAAGCCACGGAGGCTTCTTGTTATATAATGTATAACAAATATAAAAAAGCTCTCCTAGAAGATTGTTCGAACCCAGAACAAATTACTGGACTTTCGAACTCACTCAGAGATATTCTAGAAAGTGAAATTGTTTAAGAAATGATGTGCTAATCTGAAACAGAGATCAATTCGTGACTTTTTAAATGACAGAGCTCAGAAAATAACTAATTGTATTTAATTTGTATTTAATGTGAACCAATGCAGATAAATTGTAATCAAGTATGTGTTCCAACTGTACTTTATTAATAATGCGGTTTAAAATTATTTTTAATGCCTACCCCTATTAAGAGACCAGCCCTCTAAAAGACCAGTTTTCCATGGAACCGTCACTGGTCTCTTAATAGAGGTTTCACTATACTAGGTAAATGACTATGCTGCACCATGAATGAAAACGCTCAATTTTACAGAAATATATGTTTGTGCGTATAACTTCTGAACTACATAAGTTAGATAGATTTATGAACCCACTTCTTGTCTGCTCTGATGAGCACAGACTTTGTGTTGGTAACAATGAAAACTTCCTGCATTGTTTACGTTACTAGTGTTTACTGAACTTCGTCATAATACAGTATTATAATCACTGTGATTTTGCACTGACCTATTGAAGAAATATTGTTTAAGGGGAGGAACAGTGAGGTCATCTGCCTCAATTATTGATAATTGAATCGTTGATTTGAAGAGGGAAACAATTCTTCTTATTTGCAAACATATACGTTGAAATACGCATTTATTTATTATATACCGGTATATTGTTTTTATATACTTACTAGGAGACCCCTGCTGCTCTGCAGCATTCATTTAAACAGTCCTGCACCGCTTTTTTTTTGTCATATGACATATTTGCTGTTCGCATGTCTTCATGTACGGACCTGAGCAGACAATTACGGTACCGTTGCTTTTGGGAAAATGATGAAGTAGACTCATGAGATTTTTCTCAGTTTAACATTTTTCTTTACTTTGGTACCATTTGTAAGAAAACTAATAAAGATAGGTCCATATTTTTTAATGTATCAACATCACCCTAATGAACAGTAATAAGAAGAGATATCCCCTTAAACAATATACAAAATGAAATATAAATATTTTTCGACATAATTTTGGATTAAAACATCGTACCTTAGGAATAACTTCATATTGGCAAAATTATTTAGTTATTGGCAATAATCCTTCTTATTATTGCAGATAACGATCCAAACAGTAATCACTGGAAATTTCAATTGGCTAACCCAAACAAATTTGGAGTAAAGTGTACCAAAATTTGAAGATTTAACATGGGTGAGATAGTCAGGCCTTTCTTACCTTAACAAGACCCAAGCTTGTGGTCGTCTGGGCGATCAACTTGTCACCATCCCCAGTTGTATCTGACTCTATCAGGCTGATCCAAGTCCACAAGTTTGAGTATGCGTACACGCGAGTACTCAGCAGTGCTGCTCGGAGCACGGTTGGAGAGGGACTGGGGGTCATAGCCAATACGTCACTGGCTGAAAGTCATAACACAAGTCCATGGGCTTTCTGCCAGTCTTGATGTATCCACCGCGCAGTGACGGCAGCCCCCACAGTAGAGCTCTATTGCATGTTGCAGGTTTACTCACACAAGGCGGCGACTACTCTTCTGCTCCCTGGCGAGCAGCTTGGCTGGAACAGCCTGGACTATATGAATTCAGCTCCCAGACACCGTCCTTGCGATGGTAGAGGTCGGATCCCTCACACAGTAGAGGGGTGAAGCCGAGCTGGGAGGACAAACGATAAAAGAAAAGCATGTTCCGTATGGAATAGTAAGGCACGTCAAGTCTATGAACGATACCACTAGCGTCATTTACCATTTTTCTCACATCCTGATAGGGTCATGGGTGCAGACTGTGTCGCATAATGGACTTGGTCATGTTTTACGGCCGGATGTTCTTCCTGACACCAACGCTATATGGAGGGATGTATTCACTATTTCAGAGTATTCAGTCTGTCAGAATATATTATTAGTATTTCCAATTAATTGGTTGTAATCTTACACTTTTTATTTGCAGATGATCTCGTAGTTTCGCCTCTTAAAACAAGAATAACTTTAACTAACAAACGAATCTTATGGTCTATGCCCGTGTTTTGTTCTATGTAATTTTATTTTATTTAAGTCCAAATTATTGATTATAAATAAATATGGGCGCAGTACTGCACCAACACCATCTCACTTACACAGAGGCATGATATTTTCATGATAACTGTTTGAAGGGGCCTAAGATATCTTTTTGCAGTAATTACTCCCCGTGACTGCAATTTATAAGCAGCGCAAGATGTAACCATTTTCGCAATTCTGCACCAGAACACGAGTAGGGGTGGCGCGGCTTGTTGCAGCCCGCATTGCCAGCCAACAATAGACTTATTAAAATATTCTTACAGTTACACTACTACGGACATAAATGGTTCTAGGTCCTTAGAACGTGGTTTTCAAGTTCCTTTTGTCTGTTTTCTAAATGTAGGGAATGGAGATGATTGTCCAAAATATCATGTGAACAGTGTTACCAGCACGGTTTCAAAGGGTAAGTATACAACATTTCGTTCAGATCGGTGAAACGGTGTACATTTGTGATAAATGGCCTAAAAGCAGGGAATGGAGTGGTCTGTACGAAATTTTATGTGCACAGTGTTACCCGCAGGATTCCAAAGGGTAAGTATACAAATGTTGGTTCAGATCGGTGATAAGTTGTTTGTTTGTTTGTTTTTTTTTGTTTTTTTTTAGCGTATGGCTTTTAGTGCCGGGAGTGTCCGAGGACATGTTTGGCTCGCCAGTTTTGTAGCTGCTTCGAGACGGACACCCGATGGGTGAGCTACAAGTACCGTTGGGGAGGGAAGTTGGAATGTAAGGACGAGGAGTTGGAAGGTAGCGGCTGTGGCCTATAGTTAGGGACCAACCCCGGCATTTGCCTGGAAGGAAGATGGGAAACCACAGAAGACCATCTTCAAGGTTGCCAGCGGGGGGATTCGAACCTCCTCGCCTCCCGGATGTTAGCTACTGCCAGCAGTCATGCCTTAACGACCACGGCTAACTCACCCGGTGATAAGGTGTAGATTTGTGCCAAAGGGCCTAAATGCAGGAAATGGAGTTGTCTGTCCGAAATTTTATGTGGACACTGTTACCTGCAGTGTTCCGAATGGTAAGTATACAACATTTGGTTCAGATCAGTGAAACGGTGTAATTTGTATAATAAGAGACAAACAGACAAACCAACATTGAGCTTAGACGATTTGAGAGTTATGTCGTCATATTATATTATTATTGCTATTGCTTGCCACGGTGAGAAACAAATAAACCCAACCTCTTCGCGTACCGCCAAATGAACCGTGTTTTAATCTTACGGTAATTATATAACCTTTGCTCTAACCAACAAACTGGTGGATGTCGTGCTAAAAACTCACAACTCCTAGATAGGTGTTACACTCTGTGTTTTAGACCGGCTGGGTGTCTTAGCGGTAACATTATCGCCTGTTGTTGCCAAGCTTGCAGGATCGAATCTTGGCGCAGTCAGTTGGCATTTGAGGGTGCGTAAATGCGAGAGAACCGTGTCAGTAGTCTAGACTTACTGGCACTTTAAAGTTCCCCTTCGGCGCCAAGTTCTGGCACCTTGGCATCTCTAAAAGGCTCAGTAGTTAAAAGGAGCGAAAAGCCAACAGTATTATTCTTATTATTGTGTACTTTAAAAGGAAAAACCGGAACAATTTCGCGCGAGTGGAAAAAATGGCTGCTGATGGGATCCTATTGGTCTGAGTTGAGTCCAACAATGGTTCCACAGTCAGCCGGCTGAATTCTACCACAGAGGCATCTCAAATTTAGTGCTGCGATGGGACAAATGTCTGAACAAATATGGAGACTATGTGGAAAAATAGTGTAAGATACCTAGAACAGTAGGTATATTACCGGGTGAGCTACTCGTGGTCGTTACGGCGTGGATGCTGGCAATCGCTCACATCCAGGAGGCGAGGAGGTTCGAATCCCCCCGCCGGCAACCTTGAAGATGGTCTTCTGCGGTTTCCCATCTTCCTTCCTTCATGCCGGGGTTGGTCTCTAACTATAGGTCCCAGCCGCTACCTTCCAATTCATCGTCCTTACATACACACTTTCTTCCCCCAGACAACACTCCACACGCGACGGTACTTGTAGCTCACCCAATGGGTGTCCGCAAATAAGCAGCTACAATCTCTGGCGAGCCAAACACGGCCTCAGACACTCCCGGCACCAAAAGCCATACGCTAAAAGTAAGTAGGCCTACGTATATTTGTAATTACATGTATGTACATTTTTGGCAAAAAAAAGCAGGAAAGAATTTTCGGTCCACCCTCGTACTTAAATATATGAGTAGAAGGAGCCTACTTATCCTGGTATACCGCAGAACCAACAAGGACTAAATTTACCCCTGTATAGTTACCGTTGGTATTTAATTTGCCAGACATCTTTAAGAAACACCCATGTACCCCGAACTGATAAACAAGAGGTCCTAATTGAAAATTGATTTAACAACAACAACAACAACAAGGGAAGAGTTGTAAAGGAAGAACTGGAAGAAAGAAATGGGAATCGGATGATATTCACCTGATTTTAAAAGACCATGGATACAACTATAGTCTTATAAGAAGTTTATGTTCGGAGCTCCACGTCGTCCCATATTTGTTCAACGATCTGAGGGTCGTTCTAGGAACTATTCCGCTTATGCAGCACACAAACCAGCTTTGTTCGCGGTAACATTTTAAGATATGGCTTCGTTCAATCGAGCTCATATCAACAAATGGAACACAAGGGAAACAAAAGCTTTTCACGAAACGGGAGATTTCTGAGCAGTGTTCGCTTTACAACACCAACTGATATTATTTCATCGTTCTTTAATATAATTGAATCTTTTCTCGTGAAACTGGCATATTTTTAGCCTACTTTTCACATTTTGCAAAAATGAGGAAAAAGTAGACTTATGAGATCGGGAAAATGTCTGTCTGTCTGTCTGTCTGTCTGTCTGTCTGTCCTTCTGTCCGTCTGTCCTTCTGTCTGGCTGTGTGTGTGTGTCCCCCTATCAACTCCTAAACGGCTGCAGCAATCGAAACAAAATTTGGTAGGAGTAAAGATCTACACCTGAATATCTCACGGCCATATTTGAAAATGATGTCAGTGCTACCAACTGCTAAAAAATCGCAATTGAAATTTGAGCTCCATGTTGGATATCTTGGAAAGTATGATTGGGAGCTATTTCAAAATTGGCACACGTACAGATCATAATATTTCAGTTTAATTTCCAGGAGGCCAAACATGGCAGTGTTGCCAAAATGATTATAAGCCTCCTGATAGGTCCAATTTTTAAATGCATATAACTTCTACACTATCAATTGGAATTCAACCAAATTTCGTATGTTGTATGTGTACATAACCAGATATGACTGAGCGTATTCTTAAGACCTACCAGGGCTGCCAACTGTTAATAAATGCTCCGAATTCATTTGATCCAAATACCAATATATCAGAAAGTATGCAAGCCGACAGCTTTAAACTATGCACACGTATAGTACCTGACATTCTATATTAATTTGGAGTAACTTATATACGTCAGTGCTACCAACATGATTCTGAACCTGCTGACAGGTCCAACTTTAAATACATGCAACTTCCATACTATCATTTGGATTTCAACCAAATTTCGTATGTGTTATGTGTACCATAACAGATATGACTATGCGTATTCTAAGGAGCAACCAGGGCTGCCAACTGTTAATATGTGCTGTCCCTATTTTTGTTACCCTAATATCAATATATCAGAAAGTATGCAAGCCAATAGCTCTAAAATTTGCACACATATAGTACCTGGCATTCTAGACGAATTTTGAGTAACTAATATACGTCAGTGCTGCCAACATGATTCTAAGCCTGCTGATAGGTCCAATTTTAAAATGCATGTAACTTCTATACTAACTAATGGATTTCATTCAAAATTGGCACAACAATAGATCATATTATTTCAGATTATTCCTGACCAATACATGCATGACATTGTTGCCAACATGATTTTACGCGCCCTGTTAGATCCAATGTTTAACTGCACGTAACGTCCATGCGATTCATTACACTTCAACCAAATTTTGTATTTTGTACCTTAAGAGATGGAACTAAGAATATATTCAGTCATCAGGGCTGCCAACTGTAGTGCTCTATTAGGATACATTGTGCCAGGTATACAGTATTTCGAACTAATTGGAAATTTCGATATTAGCAACTTAATTTCGTCATTATTCTAGATAGGTTCATATTCTGTAGAATAATCATTGGCATGAAAAGTAGGCTGTATAGTTCTTAACGGAACTTCTTGTTTATTCTGAAATACAGTATATTCAGAAAGGGGAGGGCGGTGAAGCTATTTCTGTACTTAGATGAGATAAGATAAGCCCGCTGATCCCTGATGGGCAAGGGCCTCCTACCGGAGTGGTAGGGAGTGGTTCAAGTAGTCTCCCAAGAGGAGCCAGTTCTTGAGAGATGTCTTTCCTATATACTTATTGACACACATTAATACAAAATAAATTAACACTCATCCTTACTACGGTATTTACATTGTTACTCTATAACACTGTTCTGTATTTCCTTCCATAGCTTTCTATCCCTGGCATTTCTGGACCACGTAACACCTGCCTCGAACCTAAATTCGTCCGACCATCTGCGATGGGGGCGTCCTCTGCTTCTCTTGCCATCTTTTGGATCCCACATAGTCGTGGAGTAGGCCCATCTATCCTGGTGCATTCTGGATATGTGTCCACCCCAGCGCCATTTCAGTTGCCGAGCTCTTGTTGCTGTGTCTTCCAACCCACTTCTTTTTCTCAGATCCGATTTACTGCATTTAATAATGCTGTTCTTATTATTCTATGGCCATTGACTGCAATAAATCAGATAAAAATATCTCAGAATCAGGATAGGTTTGTTGGTGCACCATCAAGCTGCCTGCTTCCCACTAAGCTTCCGAATCTAGGTGGCGTTGGTTCAATACCCGAATAGAGCATTTGCGAGTTTGGAGGTGTGATTTCATGTACGGTGAATCGGATTCCACGTAAAGAAGGTCATGCGACATAATCATACGATTAACGGTCACATTATACTACAAGCGTCCTTCCTTCTTTCATTCCTTCATTCCTTGCTTCCTGTGAGTCTTCGTTCTCCCATTTCTTTCTTTCTATCTTTCTTCCTTCCTTTCTTTCTTTCTTTCTTTCTTTCTTCCTGCCTTCCTTTCTTCCTGCTTTCATTGCTTCCATCTTTCCTTCCTTCCTGCCTTCCTTCCTTGCTTCCTTCCTGCCTTCCTTCATTCGTTTCTCCGTTCCCGCCTTGCTTCATTATTTCATTGCGCCCTTATTTTTAGCCTACTTTTCACATTTTGCAAAAATGAGGAAAAAGTAGACTTTTGAGATCGATCCGGGAAAAAGTGTGTCTGTCTGTCTGACTGTCTGTCTGTCCTTCTGTCTGTCTGTCTGGCTGTGTGTGTGTCCCCCCCTATCAACTCCTAAACGGCTGCAGCAATCAAAACCAAATTTAGTATGAGTAAAGATGTGCACCGGAATAGCTCACGTCCATATTTGAAAATGATGTCAGTGCTACCAACTGCTGAAAAAACGCACTAGAAATTTGAGCTCCATGTTGGATATCTTGCAAGGTATGCATGGGAGCTATTCCAAAATTGGCACACATGTAGATAATACTATTTCAGTTTAATTTCCAGGAGGCCAACCATGACAGTGTTGCCAAAATAATTTTAAGCCTTCTGATAAGTCCAATGTTTAAATGCATATAACTTCTACACTATCGAATGGATTTCAACCAAAGTTTGTATGTAATATCTGTACATAAACAGATTTGACTGGGCGTATTCTTAAGAGCCACCAGGGCTACCAACTGTTAATAATTGCTCTCTCATTTTTTTTTATCCAAATACCAATATATCAGAAAGTATGCAAGCCAACAACTTTAAACTATGCACACGTATATTCTGATATTTTAGATTAATTTGGAGTAACTTCTATACGTCAGTTCTACCAACATGATTATAAGCCTGATGATAGTACCAATTTTTAAATACATGTAACTTCTATACTATCAGTTGGATTTCAACCAAATTTCGTATGTGCTATGTGTACCATAACAGATATGACTATAAGTATTGTTAAGAGCAATCAGGGCTGCCAACTGTTAATAAATTCTGTCTATATTCTTTTTACCCTAATATCAATATATCAGAAAGTATGCAAGCCAACAGTTCTATACTTTGCACACGTATAGCACCTGACATTCTAGATTAATTTGGAGTAATTAATACAAGGCAGTGCTGCCAACATGATTCTATGCCTGCTGATATGTCTAGTTTTAAAATACATGTAACTTCTATACTAACAAATGGATTTCATCCAAAATTGGCACAACAAGATATCATAATAATTCAGATTATTTCTGACCAGCAAACGCATGGTATTGTTGGCAACATGCTTTTACGCGTGCTGATAGATCCAGTGTCTAACTGCATGTAACGTCCCTTGGACTTCAACGAAATTTTGTATTCTGTACCTTAAGAGGTGGAACTAAGAATATATTCAGTCACCAGGGCTGCCAACTGTAGTGCTCTATTAGGCTACATTATACCAGGTATATTTTGAACTAATTAGATATTTCGATATTACAAACTTAATTTCGTCATTATTCTAGATAGGTTCATATACTGTAGAATAATCATTGGCATGAAAAGTAGGCTGTATAGTTCTTCACGGAACTTCTTGTTTCCTTTCTGCCTTCTTTCTTTGCTTCCTTCCAGCCTTCCTTCCAGCCTTCCTTCTGGCCTTCTTTCTTTCATTTCTTCCTGCCTTTCTTCCTTTCCTTTCTTTCCTTCTTTCCTTCCTTCCGTCCAGCATTCCATCCTTGCTTCCTTCCTTCCAGCTTTCCTTCCTATTTCCTTCCTGCCTTCTTTCTTTCCTTTCTTCCTTTCTATCTTTCTTTCTTTATTTCTTTCTTTCTTTCTTTCTTTCTTTATTTCCTTCCGTCCAGCTTTCCATCATTGCCTCCTTCCTTCCAGCTTTCCTTCCTATTTCCTTCCTGCCTTCTTTCTTTCCTTCCTTCCAGCTTTCCTTCCTATTTCCTTCCTGCCTTCTCTCTTTCCTTCCTTCCTGCCTTTCTTCCTTTCTATCTTTCTTTCTTTCTTTCTTTCTTTCTTTCTTTCTTTATTTCTTCATTTCCTTCCGTCCAGCTTTCCTTTCTTCCTACTTCCCTTCCTTCTTGCCTTCCTCCCATATAGTATGCTAATAGTTGGCAATCGAACCTAAGCTGCCTAGAAGGGAACCTACGCATGGTAGCATCAATTGAGTTGTCGCTAGCATTCATAGCTGTCACCCCTAGAGGTCTGGTTTGATTCTTGGTTCTGGCTTACTATTTAATTCTGGTCTGAGGGCTGAAACACTGTAGACTCAGCCCCGTAGAGCAGAACTGGGAAGAGATTCCCACCTCACCCATCATAGAAATGGTATTCCGTGGCTTTTCCACTTTTACTTCAGCAATTACCAGGATGGCTCCTAACTTAAGACACCACCGCCTCCTTCCAAATCCTAGCCTCAATTAAAATTGCACGCAATACTACAGCTAGCACAATCACACAGGTCACCAGACAGATTCCACACATACACCCAAGTACAAGGGGCTACATAACGACGATGTCGTAAAGCTCCTAAATGAATCAACTAGAACAGTGTCTTCTGCGGAGATTCTATTCACATCATTGTATCTTGCCTTGCATTCCTTCCTCTCTTTGCACGCTATTTATTTTACTTGAGGCACTGAACCTCACAGGCTTTTATCTTCTTTCAGTGCGTGTTATACTTTTTTTATTACCAAGAGTTGCGGAACCTCATACAATACCCCAACCAAACGCTCCTGCTTTTTTACGCGCCTTCCTGAACTTGCCTAACTCCTCTCGTAAATCGCCTCACGGCCCATATTAGCTCTCCTCTCCTGAAAATAAAACCACTGTGAATTTCTTTCTCTGTCGCTGTTTGTGGGAGCTCCATTTTTATCCACCCAGTGTTGCTTTAGCTTCCTAATAAAATGGGAGGAAGGTGTCAGAGTGAAATTATTATTATTCCTGCTAACATTGCGTTTATAAATAGAGGACTAATTTAATTATTATTATTGGACGAGAAGGAAATGTGCGTGTGCAGAGAAACGTATTTGTGCTCTAATAATTGCAACTGTTGCAGAAATTCTGTAACAGTGTCTTTCTTAAGTTATTGATCATCCGATTTAGCCAGCTCTAATAATCGTTTGGATAAAATTGATAGAACGTCAGGAAAGTTTAAAAGACATAGAATTAACGTATTCAATCGTTGCGGCATGACTGTTGGCAGTCGCTCACATCCGGGAGGCGAGGAGGTTCGAATCCCCCCGCCGGCAACCTTGAAGATGGTCTTCTGTGGTTTCCCATCTTCCTTCCAGGCAAATGCCAGGGTTGGTCCTTAACTATAGGCCACAGCCGCTATCTTCCAACTCCTCGACCCTCCCTTCCAACTTTCCTCCCCAACGGTACTTGTAGCTCACCCATCGGGTGTCCGTCTCGAAGCAGCTACAAAACTGGCGAGCCGAACATGTCCTCGGACACTCCCGGCACTAAAAGCCATACGCTAAAAAAATAAAAAAAATAAAAAAACGTATTCAAATGTAAGACGTAACCAAACTTAAATAATAATAGTAATAATAATAACAAAATAATATCCACGAGCGTGGCCGGCTTAGGGAAACTTCAAAAACATCGGAGTTTTCAACTTAAGCCGAAACTAAAAACCGGGAAGGCATGGACGACTGAGAGAAAGGTGCAACATTGATTGCGAATGAAAGAGTACTGGGTCAACATTAAAATGCAGAGGAAACAGATGACATGACGTGGTCCTTAGTTGGCCGTAACGAAGGAAGAAGAAAGAAGATTAATAAAAATAATAAAATTAATAATAAAAATTATAAAATTGAAAATAAAAATAATTAATAAAACAGTACATAAAGCGTACGCGACGAAAGCCAACATATTCAGTGTTATTCTGTAATCCGAGATGTCTTTCCAAGGTAATCTTTAAATCCATTTTAAAACCAAGCTCCCCTAGACGAGGAACTCTCCTCGGCTAGGGGAGTGAGCATTGCGTTTCTAAACATAGATGCCGGCGGTTTGGGAACAATTTGAACCGCCGATGCCGGAAATGTGGTGACGCTGATGAGACGACGGCGCATGTTATCAACCACTGCCGTCCTCACCTTGCAACCATGCAGAGGCGCCACGATGCAGTTCTCCAACGGCTGGTCAATGCTATCCCGGCCAAAACTGGTTTGGTTAGGCGCAACCAACAAATTCCATTCCGTGAGCTGATTGGCAATAACGTAATAATTCCGGACGATGTTGCTGCACTGCGTCCAGACCTGGTCGTCTGGGATGGAAACACCAAGACCGCTGCTATCATTGATGTGACCATCCCATTTGAAGATGGTCGCCAGTCACTCCTGCAGGCGTGAGCTGCCAAGACTCTGAAGTATGAGAGGTCTGCCATCATTCTACGTGACGCCGGCTTCCAGGTCTTCCTTGACGCCTTCATCGTTGGATCCTTGGGGACTTGGGATACGGCCAACCAGAAGTCCATCCAATCTCTGGGCATCTCACCTCGCTATGCTCGTGTCATGGCCAACCTGTGTGTCTCGGACACCATCCGGTGGTCACGGGACATCTACGTGGAGCACGTCACTGGTCACCGGCAGTACATTTGAGTATGTGTGATTGATTTGTAAGTGTGTGATTACTCAAGAAATGCCAATATTTAAATCATAGAATTATCTAACAATGTTATATTATATTTAGTACTAATTTCCTATTTTTAAGGTGACCTGCGTGTCACCCAATTATTATGTGATTGAATTATTCATTTGTGATGTATTCTCCGCACAAGCGTGGAGAATGATTATTTTGTTGAAACTTGCGTCCTTGTTTGTAATATTTTTTTGAATAAATGGTTTTTACATTGCCGAGAAGGAAATGTGCGTGTACAGAGAAACATAGAACTGCACTATTAATTGAAATGGAGAAATTCTCTGTCAGTGTCTTTCACAAGTTATTGATCATTTGATGTAGCCTACCTATCTATAATAATTGTTTTGCTAATACTGATAGCGCGTCAGCAACGTTTCAACACTTTAGAACAGTGGTTCTCAAACCCTTTAGTTCAGGGCACACAATCCAATGTAGAAAGTTCCCGCAGCACAGTGACGTACTAATTGGCAACACTGGGAGGAGGGTCTGAGCCTGCCGGCTGCCTTCACCAGTTAGTTGTTTGTAGGCACGCAGTCCTCAAGCAGTCTGTGTTCTGGCATATTTTGAAGCTAACTTAAACTGTATTTAGAACTGTCATCTTGACCATTGATGACATGGCTTCAAACAAGGACATTCTACCGATTCTTGATCTGGACTTGTTTTGTTAGGAGATTTGTTTAAGTTATATTTTATCTTTACCTCTGTTATTTGCCTGTTATTTGTACAGGTGTGAAGGGCTCAAATAACGGTGTCGTGCCAGATGCGACCCGTGCCGCAAGCGACCCATCAATTTGCCATCGTGCCACTAGCGACCCAAGCACTGATGTATCGGTGGAATCTGGGAATTTCTAACACATCTGTCTGTGCTAAAATTCTGCTTAGGTTAGGTGCCGTAGAAATTGAAGAGTTTATTTTCAAAGTGACGTAAATCCAAAATTGACGGGTTTTCGGTTTTTTCTTTCATAAGCAAGTTTATAGGTTCTCTCAACGTATAGCAAAGGTTTTAAGGCGCAATACGTCGTATATCCCATATTAACAGAGATCTAAGAACTAAGTTTATTTGCAAAGTGATGTAACTCCAACGTGTATTTATTTCCAATGTGTCTTATATCCATGTTGACCAATCCGATGGCTCTCAGGACATCACGAGATATCACTTGAAAAATCAAGGCCATGGCTAACTTTGAAGAATATGTAGAGCATCAGTTTGTGCTTGTTGTGTTTAAACCATTTAAATATTCATAAATGCCACTCAAAGCGTATGTCAATATATGATTTATTTCCAAAACGTCCTAACTCCAACTTACAGGAGACGATTACCACAAATCCCATTGATAGGAGATTTATAAAGCACAATATCATTATGTGCATAAAAGTAATGAATGAAATTACATTGTATTCATAATCATATCTGAATTTAATTATACGAAGAAACAAAAACGCGATTTCTGAAGTTTTGCATTTCATTGATTTACGTCACTTGGGAAATAAGATCTTCAATTCTTCCCTCGAACAATGGGTCGCATGGGGCGCTGTAAGCTACTAGCAGGGTCGCTACAGCCACGATTTTTACTGGGTCGCATCCGGCACGGTCGCACTCGGCACCTAATCCAAATAACTGTAGTTGGTGCTTTGATTAATAAATTAAAAAAAAAGATTTCTCGTTTCACACGAGTATGTATTGTCCGGTTAATGTGTTAATTTTCCTTAAGTTCATGCTGTCTCCAGTATTCACCACCAACCTTCCTCTGGAAAAAAATGAGCAGCTCGCAGAAATTCAGACACATCAAAAATTTCAACAGAAATTTGGTAAACTACCCCTTATAAACTTTTGATTGTTAGCGAAGAAAGGGTACTCAGTAATAGCAGTGGAAGCAGTTACCCTATTGAATTTTTCCACAACCAGCTTGTGTGAGCTGGGATGTTCGGCACTAACCAACATAAAGAACAAGAAACGTGAGAAACTTCTCTCAGTTGACCAGGAAATGCGTGTGTTTTTTCTTTAATTCCACCACGAATTGAACTTCTTTGTAAGAAGCGACAGATTCAAGTTCCTGATTGATAACTCAAACTTGTTGTAAGGTGGAAAACCAATAAATAACCTGCAAATACGTTTCAATTCTGGAACATTACCATATATTCTGTTGTTCCTTTTTAAAAATAAATATTCAGTGTAATTACTTTTATTAGCAAGATCATAAACTTCCAGAAGTATCCCGGCACACCTAGCTAACCGGTTGAGAACCACTGCTTTTGAACTAAATTGTTCAAATGTAATACTCAACTACACTTAAATAAATAATCTATCTCTCTCTATATATAAATGAATTGCTGTTCGTTAGTCTCGCTAAAACTCGAGAACGGCAGGACCGATTTGGCTAATTTTGGACTTGAATTATTTGTGGAAGTCCAGAGAAGGTTTAAAAGGTGAATAAATATGAAAGTTGTAGCGCACGAGTAGATTCAACGAATAAGTGACGGCACGCGAATCGCTAAAACAAAGTCCCGTATGCGTTCATATTCCATTCATCCGATTGCTATGAAACTTTGGTTGTATTGTTGTGCACACTTCAAGAAAGGTTCCTGACTTAGTAAATCCTTTTTACAATAGGTAGCGCACGAGTAGATTCAACAAATGAGCGACGACGGCCGAAGCGTTTCAACTAAGTCCTGTATGCGTTCACATACCATTCGTCCGATAGCGATGAAACTTGGGTGAGAGGTTGTGTACACTACAGGCAAGGTTTCTGGCTTAGTAAATCCATGTTATAATAGGTAGCGCACGAGTATATTCAACAAATGAGCGACGACGAGCGAAGCGTTTCAACTAAGTCCTGTATGCGTTCGTATACTATTCGTCTTGTAACCTTACACTTGTAACGGTTTTACTAGCCCTGCCTTGCACTTTAAAATACATATATAAGAAGCTCCACAATTGGGCGGAGAGTGTAACGTTTTATTAGTGTCCCCGCTGATGGTTGACACGTGTACCGGTTTCACTAGTGAGAGTGTGGAAAAACCACAACAAGTCCCACGTTTGAGGTGATAAATGTAATGTTTACTCTGACAAAGATACGTTGTATTAATGGGCGCCAAGACCTCAACGCTATGTTGAAATCTAATTTTATATTTAACTACACCTAGCTCTGGCAGTACACCTTTAAGAATCTTCACACTCAGATCGTAGTATGATTTGATCATTAACCCAACTAACAATTGTATCAGGAGAAGGAATTTGGTCTATATCTAATGCTACCTACTGAAAGCAAAGATTGCATAGTATAAAAAATGAATTTATTATATAACAAGAAGTTCCGTTAAGAACTATACAGCCTACTTTTCATGCCAATGATTATTCTACAGAATATGAACCTATCTAGAATAATGACGAAATTAAGTTGCTAATATCGAAATTTCCAATTAGTTCGAAATACTGTATACCTGGCATAATGTATCCTAATAGAGCACTACAGTTGGCAGCCCTGATGACTGAATATATTCTTAGTTCCATCTCTTAAGGTACAAAATACAAAATTTGGTTGAAGTCCAATGAATCGCATGGACGTTACAAGCAGTTAAACATTGGATTTAACAGCGCGCGTAAAATCATGTTGGCAACAATGTCATGCATGTATTGGTCAGAAATAATCTGAAATAATATGATCTATTATTGTGCCAATTTTGAATGAAATCCATTAGTTAGTATAGAAGTTACATGCATTTTAAAATTGGACCTATCAGCAGGCTTAGAATCATGTTGGCAGCACTGACGTTTATTAGTTACTCCAAATTCGTCTAGAATGCCAGGTACTATACGTGTGCAAATTTTAGAGCTATTGGCTTGCGTACTTTCTGATATATTGATATTAGGGTAACAAAAATAGGGACAGCACATATTAACAGTTGGCAGCCCTGGTTGCTCCTTAGAATACGCATAGTCATATCTGTTATGGTACACATAACACATACGAAATTTGGTTGAAATCCAAATGATAGCATGGAAGTTGCATGTATTTAAAGTTGGACCTGTCAGCAGGTTCAGAATCATGTTGGTAGCACTGACGTATATAAGTTACTCCAAATTAATATAGAATGTCAGGTACTATACGTGTGCATAGTTTAAAGCTGTCGGCTTGCATACTTTCTGATATATTGGTATTTGGATCAAATGAATTCGGAGCATTTATTAACAGTTGGCAGCCCTGGTAGGTCTTAAGAATACGCTCAGTCATATCTGGTTATGTACACATACAACATACGAAATTTGGTTGAATTCCAATTGATAGTGTAGAAGTTATATGCATTTAAAAATTGGACCTATCAGGAGGCTTATAATCATTTTGGCAACACTGCCATGTTTGGCCTCCTGGAAATTAAACTGAAATATTATGATCTGTACGTGTGCCAATTTTGAAATAGCTCCCATTCATACTTTCCAAGATATCCAACATGGAGCTCAAATTTCAATTGCGATTTTTTAGCAGTTGGTAGCACTGACATCATTTTCAAATATGGCCGTGAGATATTCAGGTGTAGATCTTTACTCCTACCAAATTTTGTTTCGATTGCTGCAGCCGTTTAGGAGTTGATAGGGGGGGGGGGACACACACACAGCCAGACAGACAGAAGGACAGACAGACAGACAGACAGACAGACAGACACACATTTGCCCGATCTCATAAGTCTACTTTTTCCTCATTTTTTCAAAATGTGAAAAGTAGGCTCAAAACAAGTAGTGGCAATTTTAATAATAATAATAATAATAATAACACAAGCCCGGGGCCTCATCTCGTAAGTGATGAGGAAGGAGGAGGGGGAGGAGTAACACCTCGTTAAAAAAACCTGGGTCCATCTGGCTCCGGATGGTAGCACCCTGTAAGGGCCCCTGCCTAGGGTTACTAGGTGAAAATTGGTCAACGGTCCTGATGGCGGAAGAGGAATCTAAGATTCCCAACGATGGATGGAGCGGAAGAGCCAGGTGGTTTCCCCACCAATAAAGAACTCTAAATCCAAAAGCGTTTGTTCCCAAATTGGGCGGCTTATGGTCAGCGTCTGTTCACCATGTGGTGCGGCTGTAAACATGCTCCAGGAACTAACAATCCCTGGTTCTAAGAAACCTAGTGGATAACCACTAGACCCCTTTTCTTACAAGTAACCATGGCGCGTGCAAATAATAACAGTATTACCCCAGGTGGTAACCAATCCACCCGTCAACTGACGGCACCCGGGCGTTCGGACTCTGGGGGACCCGGGCAACCACGGCCACAGAGAAAATCGGAGTTCTCTGGCAAACTTCCACATAAGACACCAACATACGTAGGCACTCTAAACATCAACACTCTCATACAGCCTGGAAAGTTGCACAATCTAGTGACAGAACTCGATAGACAGAAGCTTCTAATCCTCGCGCTGCAGGAGACACGTATCACAGATGAAGACACCATGGACTACGGCAATTATCGCTTGTTCAAGAGCAAGACTGACAGGCGCGTTGCCAAAGGCGCTCCACTTCTGGGGATGGCCTTCATGGTCCACAAGACCATAGTAGAATCCTTAGAAGAAGTTACTCCAGTAAACAACAGATTGATGAGCATGCGCTTCCGGTGCGCCAACAAAAAATACACACTGATCAACGCACACGCCCCCACTAACCAAAGTAACAAGAGCGATCCACAGTCCGCAGAAAAATTCTGGTCGACCCTTGACACAGTGATGTCCAAAGTCCCCAGGAATGACGTCAAACTCCTCATGGGCGACTTCAATGCACAGATCGGTAGAGAAAAGATGTACAGGAAAACAGTCGGAAACTATCCTGCACATAAATTCACAAATAAAAATGGCACACGACTCATAGAACTCTGCCAGCAGAATAACCTCAAGCTCATGTCAACATCTCTTAGAAAACACCCTAGAAAACAGAAAACCTGGCGTTCTCCAGTCCAGCAGTTAGGTGAGTTCCAAATCGACCATGTGGCAATCTCATATCCAGTACAGAAGGAGATTCATGATGTACAGGTACGTAGAGGAGCCAACATTGACTCTGACCATTACCTAACCCGCGTCAAGGTCAAGTTCACCCCAAAGAGAACTTTCTGTAAGAAAACCCCCCTACCAAAATTTGACACAAAAAAGATCGCAGACTCTGGAGTGAAGGAAGCCTGGGAAAAAGAACATGCCAATGACTGGCAACATTTCCACCGAAAAATCATAGAAACAGCACAAGCTCTCATTCCCTTGAAGAAGAATTCCAAACATCCTTGGTGGGATGTTGATTGTGAGAATGCACTCATTACCAGGAAATTGGCATATCAGAAATACAACAGTAAAAAATCCCCAGAAAATTTACAGAATTTCCATGAAACACGAAAAGCAACCGCAAAAATTATCAGACAATCCAAGAGGAGATACCTGAAGGAACAGTTAGACTCCATTGAGGACAACTTCCGTAACTACAACGTAAGGGACTTCTACAGAACGTTTGCAGGACACATCAGAGGGTACACACCACCAAACCTTTGCTTCAGAAAAGGTGATGGAAAATTAGCACTAACGAATAAGGAGAATTGCAAGGTGATGGCACAATACTTCTCTGATCTTCTCAACTGTCCAGAACCAATAGAGAGATTCTCAGAGGAAGAACCTACAGTCAAGAACGCAGACTCATTACCTCCGACACAAGAGGAATTTCACAGGCACATCATCAAACTTAAGAACAACAGGACATCTGGTGAAGACGGCATAGTGGCCGAACTACTGAAAAACCTAGGGCCACACTCACTCAGGGAACTCACACAGATTATCACTGACATCTGGACATCAGAAAAGCTACCAGATGAGTGGAAATGTGCATTGATCCACCCGTTACACAAAAAAGGCGACCGCTCTGACGTAAACAATTACAGGGGCATTTCACTATTACAAGTTACGTACAAGATCCTCTCAGCGTGCCTACTCCAAAGGGCTCGGGACCAGCTGGAACACAAGATTGGCGAGTACCAGGCGGGATTTCGTCCTGGTCGCTCCTGCGCGGAACAAATCTTCAACCTAAAAAGTATATTGAAAATCAAAGCCCTCAGGAATACTCCAGTTATATGTACGTTCGTTGACTTCAAGAAGGCATATGACTCCATTGACCGTCAGTCATTGTTCAACATCTTGCACGAGCAAGGTTTGGATAGCAAGACCTTGCGATTGATCAAACAGACACTGACAGACACGACATCAAAAGTGAAATTCATGGGGGAAATCTCAGAACCATTTCAGATCAATACAGGTGTTCGCCAAGGTGACGGGCTCTCTCCGCTTCTCTTCAACCTAGTGCTGAACAAAGTTATCAAGGAATGGGAGAAAGAACTGAGACTTCAAGGTTACTGGAGGCCAGTGCGACTAGGACGACCAAAGGACGAACTGGAGGTTGGATGTCTAGCCTTCGCGGATGATCTGGCTCTACTCTCAGATAACGAAACCACATCAATCAGACAGATAGAAGTACTCCAAGAGTGCGCCGAAAAAGTAGGACTACAGATCTCGTTCCAAAAGACAGAGTTTTTCTGTACGAAATTCGACATACAGAATTTAAACACGAAATATGGCAAGATCAATAGAGTCGCCCACTTTAAATACCTAGGTGAAGTGCTTGAACCGACGGGAAAAGAGAAAATCGCGCAGAACACTAGGTTAATGAAAATGAAGAGAGCCTTATACAAGACACAGAGTGTCTACAACAAAAAATGTCTGTCCACATTCACTAAACTTCGTCATTACAACACGGTTATTAAACCTGAGGTGCTTTATGCTAGTGAGACATTGACGTTACACACTAAGGGCGACTTGGAAAAAATCCTCACAGAGGAAAGAAAAATAATAAGGAAAATAATTGGACCAAAGCACACAGATGAAGGATACAGGCTTCACTCCAGAGACACCACAGAGAAATTGTCCAACCTCGCAGCAGACATCAGAAAGAGGCGACTAAAATTTTATGGCCACATCAGCAGACTCCCACAAACTAGACTCACCAACAAAATTCTTAGATACATACAGCGGCTCAAGATTACTACACCCTGGATGATGCAAGTCAAAATTGATCTAGTAAAAGCACAAGTCAACCCAGAAGACGTCATAGACAAAAGCGTATTTAGACACAAAGTATACAAGTGGGAAGTGTTGTCAGAGAGAGCTGCACCTACAGCCCAAAGACCAAAGTGGACCGAAGAAAGGAAGAGTGCCTTTAGTGCACGAATGAAAGAGTACTGGAAAGACAGGAAGAACAAAAAGTCATGATTGCTTCGCGTGGTCTAATAGGCCTGAAACGTGTAAAATAAATAATAATAATAAATTTAATTTGGAGCGTAACGATTTGAATTTACCACTAGAGAATTACGTGAAAACGGAGTCGGATGAATTACTGATTTTACTATTATTCCCAAGCTAAGAAGTTACTGAAATACTGTATATGAAACATTGAAGCGAGAGATTATGTAGTACTGAGTCATTCGCTCTTACCATTGGAAATTGCCATGGCATTTCCCTCGTACTCGATGTTCTTTAAGAGAGCTTCCAACAGCCTTCTGGACGTCGCCATCTTCTTCGTCAGTTGTGGAGATTGTTGTAGAAATGATAAAGTTATGGTCCGAACACACCGGAACCAACCAAACGAGCCACCACATCGGTCAAGTTTTACAATGATAATCGTCGTCCCTTCTCGGCGCGCAAACAATATATGCACTCGTCGAATCCCCTCTCCGGAGCCGTCTCCTAGTCGCCCGGTCTCCTCTGATTGGCTGACTCCCCACGCGATACTCCCGACATAAGGGTCAATACACTCGGCGCGACGATGTCGATTTCCGGACCAGGCCATTTCGCCTTTTCTTGATGCAGCCAGCTGGAAGTGCCCCACGGCTTTCGTCACACTTCTAGACAAGAATATACCTGTAGCTGAATTCCCAGTGACTCATCTCTCTCACAATAAACCCGAAGTGACTAAAATCCGTTAAATTCCGTAATCATATAATTTTCCGCGATAATATTGTTCGTAATAATCTCACTTGATAGTGTTTTCTATAACACCGAAAACCTATCGGTATACTTATAATCTTATAAAAAATGCTCCAAAAATACCTTAATAATAATAATAAGTTACATGAAACATATCTTGGCTTAACAAGTTGCCGCGTAAATAAACATTGAATGGCTTCCTACTGACTTATGTCAGTGGCGTAAAATACCCTCGAAAAACACGTTACACACTCTTTTGTTCGGAGGGGGGGGGGGGGGTAATTATACCATAAGGGAGTTTTACTATTAAGATTTAATATCTTCACTTCACATGCATATCACCAAATTCATTAAAATCTCAACAGATACTTCTCTTATCTTCTTAAAAACCTTATCTGAATCAAAGACAGAACGCAATAATCTCCAAAGATACTCTCATAAAAATCTTCCAGTATGGACTCCTCACAAGAATAGTCATAGAGTACTAATAAAAACCAAAGATATATAAAAACAAAAGAACAACGTAAATAGGAATAAAAATATAGATGTGTCACTGAGTTTAGCATGGCCCTCTTCTCCTTTACTGTTTCACCATTGCCAGGAATCTCTAAGCTTTGCTCTGAGGCCTGCAATAGCTCACCAGCGAAGAGTAGCCATGATCAAAACAAAAAAACATAGAGATTGTACTGTGACAGTCTGATAGTGATGAAACTTGGGTGAGATCTTGTGTACACTTCATGGAAAGTTTCTGGCTTAGTAAATCCACTTATCAATAGGTAGAGCTCGAGTAGATTCAACAAATGTGCGACGACGGGCGAAGCGTTTCAACAGAGCCCCGTATGCGTTCACATACTATTCGTCCGATAGCGATGGAATTTGGGTGCGAGGTTGTGCACTACAGGCAAGGTGTCTGGCTTAGTACATCCATGTTATTATAGGTAGCGCACGAGTACATTCAACAAATGAGCGACGACAAGCGAAGCGTTTCAACAAAGTCCCGTATGCCTTCATATAATATTCGTCTGATAGTGATGAAACTTGGGTGAGATGTTGTGTACACCTCAGGGAATGTTTCTGGTTAGTAAATCGACTTAACAATAGGTAGCGCACGATTAGATTCAACAAATCAGCGACGACGGGCGAAGCGTTTCAACAAAGCCCTGTATGCGTTCACATGCCATTCGTCCGATAGCGATGAAACTAGGGTGAGAGGTTGTGTACACTACAGGCAAGGTTTCTGGCTTAGTAAATCCATGTTATAATAGGTAGCGCACGAGTAAATTCAACAAATGGGCGACGACGAGCGAAGCGTTTCAACTAAGTCCCGTATGCGTTCATATACTATTCGTCTGGAAGTGATGAAACTTGGGTGAGATGTTGTGTACACTTCATGGAAAGTTTCTGGCTTAGTAAATCCACTTAACAATAGGTAGCGCACGAGTAGATTCAACAAATGTGCGACGACGAGCGAAGCGTTTCAACAAAGTCTTGTATGGGTTCACATACCATTCGTCCGATAGCGGTGGAACTTGGGTGAGAGGTTGTGTACACTACAGGCAAGGTGTCTGGCTTAGTAAATCCATGTTATAATAGGTAGCGCACGAGTAGATTCAACAAATGTGCGATGACGAGCGAAGCGTTTCAACAAAGTCCCGTATGCCTTCATATACTATTCGTCTGATAGTGATGAAACTTGGGTGAGATGTTGTGTACAACTCAGGGAAGGTTTCTGGTTAGTAAATCGACTTAACAATTGATAGCGCACGATTAGATTCAACAAATCAGCGACGACGGGCGAAGCGTTTCAACAAAGTCCTGTATGCGTTCACATGCCATTCGTCCGATAGCGATGAAACTTGGGTGAGAGGTTGTGTACACTACGGGCAAGGTTTCTCTCTTAGTAAATCCATATTATAATAGGTAGCGCACGAGTAGATTCAACAAATGAGCGACGATGCGCGAAGCGTTTCAACGAAGTCCCGTATGCGTTCATATACTATTCGTCTGATAGCGATGAAACATGGATGAGATGTTGTTTACACTTCAGGGAAGGTTTATGGGTTAGGAAATTCACTTTACAATAGGCATCGCTCAAGTAGATTAAACAAACGAGCGACGACGTGCGAAATGTTTCAACTTAGTCCCGTATACGTTGATATACCATTCGTCTGATAGCGACTAAACTTGGGTGAGTTGTTGTGTACACTCCAGGAAAAGTTTCAGGCTTAGTTAATCCATTTTACAATAGGTGTTGCTCAAGTAGATTCAACATATGAGCGAAGGCGCGCGAAGCGTTTAAACAAAGTCCCGTATGCGTTCATATACCATTTGTTCGAAAGCGATGAAACTTGGGTGAGATGTTGTGTATACTTCAGGGAAGGTTTCTGGCTTAGTACGTCCACTTTACAATAGGTATCGCACAAGTAGATTCAACAAATGAGTAACGGCGTGCGTATCGTTTAAAAAAATCCGTATGCGTTCATATACCATTCATGCGATTGCAATGAAATTTGGAGAAATGTTGTTTCCACTCCCGCAAAGATTTCTGATTGAGTAAATCCATTTTACAATTTGTAGCGCACGATTAGATTCAATTAATGGGCGACAGCGCGTGAATCGTTTCAACCAAGTCCGTATGCGTTCATATAACATTCATCCGATTATCATAAAACTTTGGGGAGTTAAGTACAGTCCTGCGAAGGTGTATGAATTAGTAAATCCGTTTTTCAATGGGTGGCGCACAAGTAGATTCAACAAATGAGTGTCGTCGCGCAAATCGTTTAAGCAAAACCCCGTATGCGTTCATATGCCATTCGTCCGATTGCGATGAAACTTTCATGAGTTGTTGTGTACACGCCAGGGAAGGTTTTCACTTAGCAAATCCATTTTACAATAGGTAGCGTACGAGTATATTCAACAGATGGGTGACGGCGCTCGAATCGTTTCAACAAAGTCCCGTATGCGTTCATATACCATTCATTTCATTGCGATGAAAATTTGGTGAGTTGTTGAGCACGCTCCCATGATTATTTTTGAGATAGTAAAGCAATTTTACAATAGTTTAGAGGTGGTTAACGGAAAAAGAAAAACAATATTGGGAATCCAAAAGCACTTCAACACACAAAGTTACAATGCCAACACTTTCTTTGATTGGCATTGCAACGCATGCCGGGTATAGCTAGTAATGATAATAATAATAATAAATGTAATGGGCAGAGAATTGCATTTTATGTCCACGTGTTAAGATGTAATCCCACACGATTGACAAACCGGATCTTTACCAATTTTAAAATCATGAAAACCAAGCCAGCCTGGTTCGAAGAGGTAGAAAGTGACCTGCAGGCGATGGAGATTACCTGTGAAGATATTCAAGAACACAACCTATTCAGGAAGAAACTAAACGACCACCGGGGATTTCAAGAAAAGAAAAAGAGTTCAAGACGGAAAATATATCGACGGAAGAAAGAAAAGAGTAACACTGGCAACGTATGAAGGAGCACTGGGCAAAGATCAAAGCCCAGAGATGGCAGTTGAAAAGGCTTGGCCCTCAGTAGGCCGATACGATTAAAGAAGAAGAAGAATTATAACGGTCATATCACAAGTCAAACACATTGAACATCAAGAAAGAAAAATCCTCAAAACATCTTAAGACCAAATTAGGTAAACGGGGTTTGCATGAAAAAGAAGCCATAGGCAATTTTTCAAAGTATTAAAATGAATCACTGATTCCATCAGAAAAAGAAGACTGACATTTTACGGTCATATACACAGAACGGAAATTTCAACCCCAGCACTATCTCTAAAATATCACAAAGATTACCTGGTAGAAATAAAGAAGACCTACAAGAAATTCGTTTACGAATAAATCATTCACATTATACCAAAATTTAGAACCGTATTAAAGTTGTTGCTTATTTTAGAGGCTCTATATCGTAGTTGTTTGCTCTCAGGGGGAATATAAGTGTTTTATTTCCACAGTTGGCAAAGGACATTTATTTATGTTTAGGTTGGCAGCAGTGACCGGACAGAGAGTGAAGTTGCCATCATGGCTGAATGTGTTTGTGTTTCGGAGCAACAGCTCCTTCGCATATCAAGTGTTGTGTCTTTTGTAACATGTACATTTTTGTAAATACAGTCCACTAGAGTTAATTCGACATTTTCATTTATCCCCTGATGTTTCATCTGGGGCACGTATGTCGCAGACAGACATATGTTTTGGTCCAACACGGGCAGGATTCCCGCTATATCAACTGAGGCCATGTGGTCCCGACAAACGCTAAAACTGCTGTATTTAAGTGAACCAGTGCGAAATACGTATGTTGAGACAATACTAGCACATTATTGTGAACAATGCAGACTCAATTGTAATGTATTTATCAATGTTTGTCTGTTCGATCTAACTTATTTGAAAATCGAGCACAATGGCTGCCAAATAATGCCAACACCGAACCCATGTGCTATGCCTTCGTGTCGCCTCGGCTTGTGTCGTTCAGCTTCGGTACATACATGTGCTTGATCGCAGCGCTCGCCAGTCTGCTTGATTCATGTTTACAACGCAGCTGTTGTAATACAAGTTTAATATTTGAATAAGTTAATTCATGCAGCGGGACTTGCAAAATTAATCATGATGAATTGTATATTCGTAAAAGCATATCCAGTATTGTGAAAGTTTCGGTGTGCAGCCTTCGATTCCTGACGGACACAGTTCCATTCAGCAGTGCAGCCTTCGATTCCAGACGGACGCAGTTCCATTCAGTAGTGCAGCCTTCGATTCCTGACGGACGCAGTTCCATTCAGCAGTGCAGCCTTCGATTCCTGACGGACGCAGTTCTATTCAGCAGTGCAGCCTTCGATTACTGACGGACGCAGTTCCATTCAGCGGTGCAGCCTTCGATTCCTGACGGACGCAGTTCCATTCAGCGGTGCAGTCTTCGATTCCTGACAGACGCAGTTCCATTCAGACGTCCTGACTTCGATATCCGACCGTTGGGTGACGACGCAGACTGAAAGAACCTCTACACCAGATAAGTTAACAAAGGCATTTCATAGCAATTCCTTCCCATACTCAGCAATCCTTCCTGTGCATGAACCATTTTAAGCATGTCTACTGAACGTGAGATAAAGTCACTGACCAAGCGCAGAGGTGTTCTCCGAGCATCCCTCATGAGACTCCATACCCAAATTAATGAATTTAATAATGAGACTCCTGCTGAAGTATTAAATGTGAAGAATGAACGTTTATTAGCTCTATTACCAGAATTTAATGAAATTCAAAGCAAATTGGAGGATTTGGATGACAAAAATCCTCATGAGCAGGTCCGGTGTGAATTCGAAGATGATTATGATGAACTTAGGGCTAAGCTACAACAGTTACTAAATACCCATTGCACACATGCCTCATCTGTCTCTAGCAACGGTAGAGAATCTACAAGTAGTAATACAGGTTCGTACAGTTTGCCCAAGATACGGTTACCAGAATTTTCAGGTGATGTTACACAATTCATGCATTTCCATGACCTGTTTGATTCATTAATACTGAAGAATCAGTCTTTGGGTAATGTTGAAAGGTTCCATTACTAAATGTCAGCACTGCGTGGCAATGCTCATCAACTCATTCAAAACATTCCTCTTACTGCAGATAACTTTGAGCTAGCTTGGGAAACGGTCTGCAAGCGATACCGCAATTCAAAGGTAATAGTAAATGCACATATCAAATTACTGTTATCTCCAGATATCGTCCAAAGGGAATCATCTTCTAGTCTACGCACACTTTTGAATCAAGTTCAGTCCAATTTAAAGGCTGTTGAGTCTTTGAATTTGAATATTCCCCTACATGAAATCATAATAGGTCAAATCATACTTGACAAGTTACCTGAAGCCACACGTAAGCAATGGGAAATGAGCAACAAATCCAAGGAACTATCTACACTTACGGAGTTGTTAGAATACCTTGAAAGGCGGGCTCAAACCCTTGAATTAATTGATTTTTCACCTACTAAGGGTCACAGTGATAAGATCAGCAGATTGTCTCAAGATAAAACTTCTAAGCATGGTTTCAAGCATGAGAAACAACCATTTACAAGTAGTTCATACATTGCAATTAACAATAATTGTGAAGCCTGTAAGGGTCAACATCCAATCTTCAGATGTGATAAATTTTTAGGTTATGATGTTAATCGTAGATACAACCTAGTTAAGCAGCATAAGCTTTGCTACAACTGTTTGCATGAATCACACGCTATAAGTTCTTGTCCTTCGAAGTCAACATGCAAAACTTGCAACGGTCGTCACAACTCACTGTTGCATTTTGATTCTGGGAATCAGCAATTCAATGCCAACTCGTCTAAACAGTCTCAGCAAGGAGCTATCAGCAGATGCTCAAACCCCGAGTCAAACCAGGCTCACAATGCTCAAGTTCGTGGTAACTCCTCCAGTTATTGCACTATGAAACTCAAACCACAAACTCAAGTTCTACTTTCTACAGCAATAGTAAAGGTAAAGGATAGTGCTGGTAGGCTACACTTAGCTCGTTGCTTATTGGACAGTGGCAGTCAAAGCAATTTTGTAACCGAGAGTTTGGTTCAAAATTTGGGCTTAAGAAAGGCCAAGAATCTCACACCCATCGAAGGTATTTCTCAGTCCATGTCTGAAGCCAAGTATAGTGTGAGCGTTGAAGTGCATTCTTCCATAAGCAACACACGTCACAATGTTGAATGTCTGATCCTATCCAAAATTACAAGCGACATGCCTAGTCAGCAGGTACCCTATGAAGAGTGGGAGCTCCCTGATGATATTCAGTTAGCAGATCCAAGGTTTTATGCCCCAGCCAAGATAGACATGCTTCTCGGTGCTGATGTATTCTTTAGAATTCTACAGAGGGGACACAGGACGAGACCAGGGAAGTTTCCAGTCCTACAAAACACAGATTTTGGATGGATTGTGTCAGGTTCATATGAATCCACCTCGAGAAATAGAAACAGTGCAGCAGGAACGTTTTTCCTTCGTAATGATGTTCACCTTCATAACCAAGTACAACGATTTTGGGAGATCGAAGAACTTCACGAGCCAGTCAAGTCGCAAGAAGAGATTGAATGTGAACAGCATTTTTCTGACCATGTGACACGAGATGCATCTGGGAAATACATAGTCAGACTACCATTTAAGCAGGATCCAAGTATATTAGGCAATTCTTTACAAATAGCAACTAGCAGATTTCAATACCTTGAGCGTAGGCTTAACAATGATACGCAACTGAAGGTAGATTATGACCAGTTTCTCACTGAATACCAGGAACTAGGTCACATGGATATTGTTAATTCTAGTATGGCAACATCGGTAGCATACTACATGCCGCACCATCCGGTATTCAAGAAATCCAGCACTACTACAAAAACTAGAGTTGTCTTCGACGCTTCTTGTAAATCGAGGTCAGGAAAGTCACTTAATGATATTTTAATGACGGGTCCTACTATTCAACAAGACTTATGTTCGATTGTCGCTAGATTTAGAACTCACGCCATAGGCTTTACAGCTGACATCGAGAAGATGTACAGACAAGTTAAGGTTGATTCCAGAGACAGCAGCCTTCAACGCATCCTTTGGAGAGCTTCTCCTAATGAGCCTATCAAGCAGTACCAACTTCAGACGGTCACATATGGCACATCATCAGCTCCATTTCTAGCAATAAGATGTTTAAGGCAATTGGCATATGTTGAGGGACAACAGTATCCGCAGGCAGCATCTGTCCTTCTTCGTGATTTTTATGTAGACGACTGCATTTCAGGAACAAGTAAAGTTGACAATGCATTACTCCTACAACGTGAACTGATCCAATTGTTATCCAAGGGAGGCTTCAAGCTCCGCAAGTGGTGCTCTAACCATCCAGCATTGTTAGAGGCGGTTCCAAAGGACTGCAGAGAGACGCAACTTCCCCTTCACATTGATTCTGGAGAAAATATAAAGACCTTAGGTCTACTTTGGCATCCAGCGACAGACAAACTACAGATATCCAGTGGTGTGCAGAAAGAACAAGGAAGTGGATCTTCAGTTACCAAACGCAAGGTGTTACCGATTGTGTCGTCAATTTATGACCCTATTGGGCTAATCAGTCCTATTGTCATCGCATTCAAGATGTTTCTGCAGCAACTATGGCAAGAGAAGATAGGATGGGATGATGAACTTCCAACGGAACTTCTTACAAGATGGCGTACTCTGCATTCTCAAATACACCTGATTGACAATATATATATATTAACAGATTTGTGCTTCAAGAAAATTGTACTCAGGTGCAGTTGCATGGCTTCGCTGATGCATCCTTGAAGGGCTACGGTGCATGTTTATTCCTACGCTCGTCAACAGATCAAGGTCACGTAATAACACATTTCCTGTGCTCCAAGTCCAGAGTGGCTCCACTGAAACAGATCACGCTACCCAGACTAGAGTTGTGTGCAGCAGTACTATTGTCACAAGTGGTTAAAAAGATGTGTCATGTTCTCAATATTGAATTCCATAGCATTCACCTGTGGACAGACTCAAAGATTGTTCTCGCATGGTAAGCAGGTGAACCGTCAAAATGGAAAACTTTTGTTGCGCACCGTGTGGCTGAAGTGCAAGGAAACACTTCGGTCAAGGATTGGAAGCACGTAGCATCAGCAGACAATCCTGCAGATCTAATTTCTCGAGGAACTGATCCTACAAACCTTTTAAATAATCATCTTTGGTGGCATGGCCCTGAATGGCTACAGTGTTCGGAACGGAACTGGCCCACTTCCAGTCAACAACCTAAATCAGAGATTCCTGAGCAACTCAAGATAGTGCTTAGTTGTTCAGTCCACTCTAATCCTGCAGACGTGCTCACAAGATTTTCTTCCCATCTCAAGCTACAAAGAGCGTTAGCATACTGTTTAAGATTCGTGCACAACACTAAACACAAACCTTCAGAACGGAAACATGGTCCATTAACAATGGAAGAGTTGCAGCAAACTAACATGACATGTGTTAGACTAGTACAGTCAATAGCATTCCGCGAGGAAATAGCTGATCTTTTGAAACACAATGCAGTGTCAAGACGTAGCAAACTTCAAAGTTTAGTACCATTTTTAGACAAGGATCAAATCTTGAGAGTTGGAGGAAGACTAGAGAACTCCAATCAAGACTACGATTTCAAACATCAGATGATTTTTCCCGCTAAACATCAGTTTACTGATTTAATAATCAAGAGGGAACATGAAAGACTCCTACATTCAGGAAACCAGTTGACTTTAGCATCCATCAGACAGTGCTACTGGATCATCAATGGAAAGTCGGTGGTTCGAAGAGTTATTAACACTTGTACAAAATGCTTCAGGTTCAAAGCCCAAACTACACAGCAAGTAATGGGACAGTTGCCCTCAGTTCGTGTGTCTCAAGCAAGACCATTCCGCAACACCGGCACAGACTTCACGGGCCCTTTCTACTTGAAGATCGGCAATCCACGTAGCAAGACCATTGTCAAGGGTTACATATGCATTTTCATATGCATGTGCACCAAGGCCATTCATTTAGAAATAGTTTCCGACCTAACCACTCAAGCTTTCCTCGCAGCACTCAGGAGATTCATCGCAAGAAGAGGATTATGCAGCAACATGTACTCCGACAATGGTACAAATTTCCAAGGTGCTAGTAAAGAGCTCAAGGAGCTCAAGAAATTGTTCACTCAGGAACGGACTAGAGAGGAGATCAGTAACTTCGCCAGTAGTTGTGGAGTTAAGTGGCATTTCATACCTCCTCATGCCCATAATTTTGGAGGGCTTTGGGAGGCCGGAGTAAAATCCCTCAAACATCATCTAAGAAGAGTTCTCGGAACACTTCATTTCACATATGAAGAATTGGCTACATTAACTGCGCAAATTGAGGCTTGCTTAAACTCACGTCCCCTTCTAACCCTGTCAAATGATCCTTCAGACCTTGACACCAGGTCACTTCCTTATAGGCGAACCCCTCACGACTCATCCCGAACCCGATTTAACATTATGTAAACGGCCTTTGTTAACTAGATATAAGGTTCTACAACAAAGACTCCAATCCTTTTGGAAGAGATGGTCATTAGATTACCTCACCCATCTGCAACAGCGCAGCAAATGGACGACCTCCTCCAGCAACGTATCTCCAGGTACTGTGGTGCTGATACGGGAAGACAATGTTCCCCCACTCCAGTGGCCCCTTGGTGTTATCACAGAAGTGCATGGTGGTAAAGACAATGTGGTAAGAGTGGTTTCAGTGAAGTGCAACAGTGGTATTTTTAAACGACCAGTTTCCAAGGTAGCTCCGCTACCAATTGAGCAGACATATAATTTCGACTGTTGATATGTCAGTGTTTTAAGTTAGTGAACATTTTAGTGTTTCATGTCTTTGTCATTGGAACATTTCAGTGTTTCCATTTCAGATTATTGAAATCCATGTATTTCAAGGTGGGGAGTATGTTTTCTCTCAGGGGGAATATAAGTGTTTTATTTCCACAGTTGGCAAAGGACATTTATTTATGTTTAGGTTGGCAGCAGTGACCTAGGACAGAGAGTGAAGTAGCCAACATGGCTGAATGTGTTTGTGTTTCGGAGCAGCAGCTCCTTCGCATATCAAGCGTTGTGTCTTTTGTAACATGTACATTTTTGTAAATACAGTCCACTAGAGTTAATTCGACATTTTCATTTATCCCCTGATGTTTCATCTGGGGCACGTATGTCGCAGACCGACAGTAGTTATACTGTATTGACCCGTGCATTTTTAGGTGAGTGTGAAATTTGTGTAATAACTGTACTAGTGTGTGTATTTGCAAATTGTGGATAGGATTGGGAAGGAGGTGGCCGTGGTCTTAAGTTAGGAAACATCCTAGCATTTTCCTATAGTAGAAGTGGAAGGAAGAAGGAAGATTGTAGTTTTACGTGACCGTGAATCTTGTGATTATGAGCCACGGGAGTAGAAGTGGGGAAACCACGGAATAACCACCTATATTATTCTTATTATTATTGTATCTTCCGTTGAGAGTTTATAGGGACGATGTGCCAATTTCAATGTCTCGTCCTTTGTTGTTTTCTCAGCCTTTATTTCCAGTATTGCTTCAAACTTCACTGTTAATTCTGGTCTGAGGGCTGGAGCGGGTTATGCTCAGCCCTGTGAGGCAAAACTGAGAATAGGTGGGTTCAATTCCTACCTCAGCAATACAAGAAGTGGTTTTTAGTGGCTTCCTATATCTACACCAGACGAATGCCAGGATGATTCCTAACTTAAGGCCACGGCCGTCTCATTCCCTATCATCACCTGATTTACAAATAGATTACTACTACAGACATAGCAAAAACACAGGTTATCGTACTGTATAAACATACCTACACACACCCAAGTACACGAGGCTAAAATACCACTATGTGCAAGCCACTCAAATGATCAATATCAACCACTCATTTCACTGTGATTCTTTCATATTTCCTCGGACCATTTTGGACCACATTTCCTTCCCCTTCTGCTTTGGAATTCTTTCATATTTAGCACCGTCCTTCCCAAAATGTCCCCTTACAGAGTTAATTTTCTGTTGTTGATTTCCTCTCCCAAAAGTATCAGTATTTGAATTTGTTTTCTTCTTACCTCCTCGTGGTATAGCGGCAAATATTTTTGCCTGTCTTCCCAGAGGTCCGGCATTGATTACCGACTCTACCAAGAAATTTAATTCAGGTGCGGGGGCTGAAGTGGGGTACACTCAACCCCGCGAGTCGTAACTGAGATGAGATTGATTCCATTCCCACGTCAGCCATCCAGGAAGTGGTCTTCCGTGGTTACCCAGTTCTAGACTATTCCAGGCAAATACCGGAATGTTTCCAGCCTTGAGTCCACCGCCGACTCCTTTCCAATTCTCGCCTGAATAGAAATACACATACTAATACAGCCATTACAATAATACAAAATAAATATCAGGCAAAATCTGCCCGCCCCACTGACTCACACCCAAGTGCATGGGGCTAAATTTACTAATATATCCACGTCGCTCAATGGAAAAACACCGGGTGAGTTAGCCGTGGTCGTTACGGCGTGACTTCTGGCAGTCGTTCACATCCGGGAGGCGAGGAGGTTTGAATCCCCCCGCCGGCAACCTTGAAGATGGTCTTCTGTGGTTTCCCATCTTCCTCCCAGGCAAATGCCGGGGTTGGTTCCTAACTATAGGCCTCAGCCGCTACCTTCCAATCACACTTTCCTCCCCAGACAACACTCCACATGCGACGGTACATGAAGCTCACCCCAAGGGTGTCCGCATAGAAGCAGCTACAAATTCTGGCGAGCCGAGCACGTCCTCGGACACTCCCGGCACTAAAAGTCATACGCTAAAAAAAAGGAAAAACAAAAACAACTCGGATTTTTGTTGAGGTGCTGGCATTCATTCTTTAGGTATGCCCAAAGAGTATCAGTCTCTTTTTAATTTCCATAGTTATCCAGTTCTCTTTGAATCCAAGGTTTGCTTATGACCTTTCTTCCTATTCTTTTGTTAACTACAATTCAATACCAGATATTCACTCTCATATAGACATTCCGGATTCACCACTCTATTGCCTTATTTTGAGATTTCAGGATAAACATTTTTGTTGTTAACATTTTCAGAATCGCCATGGTTCTTCCCAACTTGAGTATCCTGTCTTCTGCACGCGGATGTTTCTAAATCATTATATTGAGTCTCTCCCAATTTGAATTTCTTCATCTCCTTTGTTAGCACAACATGTGTTTTGAAATATTTTGGAGCACTTCTAATGTACGGGTACGTGATAAATTTTATATATATTTCTACAGAGATTATCGAGCGAGTTTTGTTGGCTATACCATTCTAGAGATGTACAGTAGTTTCTTTTCCTTATCTTTCCGAAAATATTGTAAAATCGTCTGGGATTGTCAGGCCGTTTATTTCGAAAATGTAATATCTTCCCAAAATTATAAACAAAAGGTTGTGTTCTTTTAATTTTGAGTTCCGAATTCTGACAATTTTCTGCAGAATGCAGTAAAAGAGGGTGACGATAATGATGATGATTTTTCTTTTGAGAGGCAAAGCAGTTGGATCATCTGACCTTGAATAGGGAGGGTGACGAGCCATCACCTTTACAAGACCTTTACAAGATTTTGATATTTCATCCATACATTTTTCTTTTGACATTGTGTCTGTAAAGTTTCAATTATCAGATTTGCTAGCTTATATATTTCATCGTTATTCTTATTCTTTTTTATGCCTCATTCAAAGAGCGCGTTTGAACCCGTTAGTTAGCCTGATGGTTTTTGCCTCCTAATCCTCCCAAAATCTTTTCATGAATGCATTGTGTTGCTTCCTGCGTTCTGTGGACCACTTCATACCAGTTTTATTTTTAGGTTTCTCCACGAATTTGTACTTGCGTACTGTTGTACTTAATGCTCCACGAGTTTCTATGTTGTTGTTTGTGATATCTATTTCTTAGAGGTCCGCCTTAGTTTCTTCTATTTTGGTCAAGGCACTTACAAACACAGTCTCATTATAGAATTAACTCTTATATACATACGCTCTAATAACATACAAATTCCCTCTCGTGTTAATCCGCTATGTACATTATTTTAATTATAATTGAATCGATGATTTAAAAACTACATGAGTCACTAAAATCTAATTTTACAGGAGGGACAAAAACATATCGTAGAATGAAGTAATACTGTAACAAATTCGATTTTCGCCACAAATATTTTCAGCTGTAAGTACATGAGTGTGACAGTTTTCTAGGTCAATATTGCACGAATAAAATATTGAAATAAAATATTTAAATATTGTGACTCATGTATTTTTTGCACTAATCGGTGCGAGGAAGTGTGAATTTTTTATTCATTTCAATATTAGCCATGTTTCTGATTAAATATACTGCATTTCTTCACAGCAAATAAACAGTACAGTGCACGGTGCAAAATAAAATTAGGCAACACATAGGAAAAACATAAAAGTTCAAGATATAATAACTTAGTAAAATGTCTTGAGTCAACTCATTCATAATGGAAAACAAAATCGTCATATAATAAGATAATAATAATAATAATAATAATAATAATAATAGGCCAGTAGGAAACGGAGACAGGACAACAACTTATTTGTCAAAGGCGAGAAGAAATTCTACAGAGCACTGAGTGAAAACGATGTATCCTTAAATGCTCCTTATCCAACAAGAGAAGGAATTGAAGAGTTTTGGAGCAATCAACTATCCAAAGCCACCAATTTTAACTCAGACTCTCATTGGGTTCAGGAAGTAACAAACATCTCTAAAGAATTTAATCCTATGCAATATGATCCAATAACATCCACTGAAATTTCTTCCATCATTAAAGGTCTTCCGAACTGGAAAGCACCTGGTTTAGATCAGATACAGAATTACTGGTATAAGAAATTCTGGTGCGTATACGATCTTCTGTCTACTCTGGTGAATGAAGTTGTAGCTCATCCACAGAAGATGCCAAATTTCCTTACACAAGGTGTAACACATCTACTTCCGAAAGACCCACAAAATATGCAAGATCCTGGAAAATACCGTCCAATTACATGCCTTCCCACGATGTATAAGATCATCACGTCCTGTCTTAGTAGGAGGATATATGCTCACTGTGAAAAAAATAACATCATAGCAACACAACAAAAAGGATGCACGAAAGGATCCAAAGGGTGTAAAGAAATACTTATCATTGACTCAGTGGTTTCCAACCAGGCCTTTACCAAAAACAGAAATCTATTCACGGCATATATTGACTACAAGAAGGCCTATGATTCCGTGCCCCATGATTGGTTGATCCATATTTTGTCAGTGTATAAGATTGATCCTCAGATTATATATTTCTTGGAACACGCCATGACAACGTGGCGTACAGTGATGTGCCTTAGTACTACAAATGGCAGTATTGCAACAAGTATGATCCCAATCCACAAGGGAATATTCCAAGGAGACTCCTTGAGCCCATTATGGTTCTGTCTTGCGATGAACCCACTATCAAACCAACTTAATTCAACAAAATATGGATTCAATATCAAGAAGAACTCCAGGGAGCTTGCAAAGCTCAACCATCTCCTGTATATGGATGACCTAAAGCTATATGCTGCCACCAGAGCACAACTAGAGTTTCTGTTGAAGATAGTGGAAACCTTTTCACAGGATGTGAAAATGGAATTCGGGCTGGAAAAATGTAAGACGCTGAACATTATGAAAGGCAAGCTGTTTGAACCCGCTATCTTGGGCACAGCAGTTCAGCATGCTACCGACTACGCCACCGACGCCGCTAAAGAATAAGTACAACACATTTATTGTATCTGGTACAACACTCTCTATGTATTTCAAGAGCATTGAACAGACTTCAGTACTCCTTTATTTCAGTCATCTTCGTGGTATAAGAACATTTGTGATTCTTTAGATTTAGGATTGTACACTCCAAATCAATGAACCCAAAGTTGCCGTCAATAAAATACGTCCTCAGCGGGACGATGAAGAAGGGGTAAATTCTGCATATACGGTAATAAAAACTTATGGTCATGATGTCATCTCGCTCCTTACACATGTGAATGATTTCCTTCAACTTGGAATAACATTTTTGGCACGTCTTTATGTATCATTAATTCAGCAACTGCAGTACTCTTTGCTGATTCTGATAATGATGGTGATTTTATTTTCACAGACATTTCTTCACATACAATACATGTGTCAACTTGCATCCTTCCGAAACATAATTTAAAATTTTCCTTAAAATTGCGGAGATAAAACTGATATTTTACAGGAACCCTTGGGTTTGCATCGGTGAACATGGCATACATTTTATTCACGTCTAATCTGGCATCTACTGTAGATACAGAATTCGCTTTCCAGCATAATGTGTACACCTCGTGGGAAATGATTCAATATGTTGATGTATTTTCTGGCATACATCTCCAGGAACTACGTTTGGTTTTGGATGAAGGCTCCGTCTTTCCTTTGGAGAATGTCCTTCCAACAATAACGTGCTTAAACGACGGACCCGTCCGTCTGTAATTCCGTGAAATGGCATGAATGCTTTCTTACAAACAAGCACCTTAATGGATCCATTCATGACAAAATAATGAAACTAAGGTATTCTACTTTTGGGATCATCCTTCCTAGGTCTATGTTTCCTTACGTCCGTCTTGTCAATTAACTGCTGTATGTATATGTCCTGTTCCTTTTTAGTTGTAAATTCACTGAGGCGGTGAAGGGTGTATGTTTGCTCTTCGGGTGTTAACTTATAAAAGCACTTCATACCACAGTTGCAGTTTGGGCCAGTAGTTGTCATTTTGTCAACCTTCCCCCGCCAATTAACATGTTCCTCAACTTTTACCTTCGCTGTGCGGATGGCATTCCGTTTGTATGTTACAGGATTTCTTCTCCTTTTCTTCACTTGGTTCCCGTTATTGCTGTCTGTTTCACTGCTACTTGACATGTCCACCTAGCAAACTGAAGCACGTTACTTTTCGAACTCACAACTCGCTAAACTTACGATTTAAAGGAAGACGGGGGCGATCCCGTCGAGCGCAGCTCGTGTGCTTCAGATATTCCTGCTTTACAGCCCTTAGAACTCGCACTGCATTGAGTGCAGGAACTACAGTAAATGAGTCACTGACTATTGTTGTTTCTGCTCTCAGCCTGGAATCGTGTAGCCTGTATTGCATACAAGGAGCAACGTGACAGATGTACTATTTGCACACAACGTGTAACTAACCTCACAGAATGCCACAATAATCTTAACTCAATTTCAAAAAAAAACAAGATGTTCAGTAAAGAACATATAGCCTACTTTCTCCTAAATGTATGAGTATAGTTATAACTCGTTGTTATTATCAAAGAGTATAATAGAACTATTCTTTGTTGAAGACCTTAGAAACGATTTACCTCTACCAAACGCCACAACCTAGATAAAAACTGCTACCATCATTGAAGAAAGAAAGAAAGATAAGAAGTATATCAAGAATGTTATGGATCTGGAGACATAATCGACCGGACTGGCTGCGTGGCTCAGCGGTAACGTTCTCGCTTGCTGGGCCCTAGGTTGCAGGTTCGTATCCTGGCGCAGTCAGCTGGCATTTGAGGGTGCACAAATGCGAGGGAGCCATGTCAGTACATTTACTGGCACGTTAAAGATCCCCTTCGGGCCAAAATTCCGGCACCCCGGTGTCTCTAAAAGCAGCAGTAGTTAAAAGGGATGTAAAACCAATAACATTATTATTATTATTATTATTATTATTATTATTATAACATATACGACCTGCCGTGGGCAACATCCAACTTTGAGTTGAGGCATGTCTTTACACGTCTGGTTGTGCATGGCTTTCACAACCCTAATTGAATTAACAAATCTTTCCATGACCCTACAGAGACGTGTGTATACAAACTATGTGGATATTTTCGATTGCTATTTGCCTGAAATAAAAGTAGTAATTAATAACCTGAACTAACACCAACGGCTTGAATTCAGTGACTATGTGAAATCGTTTTGTTCTTTACTTCAAATAACATTTTCAAGTAACGCAAAATAGACTGTTACAAACCCTTTAAAATAAAAAGTAAATATGTATCGTAGTATCATCTTGTCATTCTTCAAATTCGATGCGCATAGAATGCCAATGATATAGTAATCAATGGAGCCCCACGTAGACTAGTCGTGACATCTAGTGGTGAAATATCGAACAATATAATCCTAACAGAGCGAGTTCATTCTAGCGGCCAGAAGAAGAAACTTTTCAATAAAATCTGGAAGTTAATAAGTAGGTCGGCGTGCAGTTACCTTTTTGGCAGCTAGATGTCTCGAGTAAATCTGCTGGCGAATTATGTTTTAATTAAATATATATTTTACACCGTAATATGCACAATATAACGCTTAATTTTAAAACATCTGAGTCATTACAAAACAATAAACATATAACATTTCAAGCAAAAAACCTAGCTCTGATCGGGTTTCAACCATAGGCATTTGAGAGATAGGCTAAAGCTCTACCACTGAGCTAATTGTGTCAACGAATATCGTTCTATATAAAATGACTTACATAGAAGTTGTTAGCAAATAATGATTTATACTAAACGATTTCATCACTGGAGTATATTATTTATATATAAAGCATTTCATACAAAGTTTATTTATTTTGTATCAGTACGCTATATTGCATGCAATACTCAAATTAGTGAAATATAAGTCAGGCACAAGATATCCGCTGCCATCTTGTCTTATTACTGAATCTGCTCAGCTTTTTAAAATCACGTCTGCACTATTGTATTACAAAATAAACTTTTAATTTCTAACGTGCCTCTTCCTTTAGAACAGTTAAAACGATTCTCGGCTCGATAATCGGAACTGGTGGGTCCCATGATATGGATTATAAAGTTTGCATAATTCGCCCGGCCACCATCCTGAAATGGTATGGCAGACGACCATGTAGTTTGGTCACAAGACGCATCCTATACGAAGGTATGTTGTTACCAAATTTGGTAGAGATCGGATGATTTGGTTAGTCGTTATTTGATTTTACGTTTTGAACGTTTGAGTGGCCGCCATTCAGTTTTAGTAAAGATGGCGGCGATATAAAACATGACACTGAGGTGTCCTTTGCTAGTGCTACCTTTGTACCAAATTTCGTTCAATTCGCATTCACCGTGTTCGAATTGATAGGGGGAGGACAGACATTTAGATTACACACACTCACACACACACACAGACACACACACACACAGACTCACACACACACATACACACACACAGACTCACACACACACATACACACACACAGACAGACACACTTTTTTCGCCCTGTGTTGATCTCATAAGTCTACTTTCATTTTTTGCAAAAATCGAAAGTAGGCTAAAAAGGTGACTCTTGTAGTTTTTGCAATCAGCAATTCAATTGTAATTTTTTAAATATTCGTTTTGGTCTTGTATGGGCCACGTTATTTCAACTTCCCCCAGGGGCTCACGTCTAGTGGGACGTTAGTTGACGAGTCCGGCATTACTACCACTTACTTGTGACGGGCTCCTCTCCATTTACTTTCCTGTCGACCTCCTTTGGTCAACTCTTGTTTTTTCCGACCCCGACGATACTAGGGTATCCGAGGCCTAGGGAGTCTTTCACTTTCCCGCCTTAATTGGCCTTTGTCTCATCTTTCCTGATCCTTCCTTCTTCGAGGGGTCAGACCTCTTGTTTTCTTTTGATTATATTTCCTTTTCTCTTTAAGATTTCCGCACTGCATTTGTTAATTGGCTCCCCGTGTATCTAAATTACCTTTAGCCATATTTTTTTAAAACCACTCTCCATTTTGTATGTACGTTCAATCTACGTTTCATATTGTAGGTTTTTTCGATCTAAATTTCATTTTGTGAGTGTTTTCAACCTCAATTGCATTTTGTATAGATTGACAATCTAAATTGCTTTTAGTAAGTCTTACAATGTAGGAGCAGGACATTTTATTGAGTATTTTGAATTTTAATTTCATTTTGTAAGTATTTGCAACCTAAACCGCATTTCCCAAGCATTTTAATTATAAATTGCATTTTGTATGGTGGGCATTTTGCAAGTATTTCGATTCTCACTTGCATTTTGTGGGCATTTTGAATCTAAATTACATTTTGTGGGTATTTTCAATCGAAATTGCATTTTGTAAATATTGTCAATATAAATGAGTAGTTTGAATCTACCGAACATTTTGTAAGCATTTTCAAATTCAAATGCATTTTGTAAGCATTTTGAAATTCAATTACACTTTGTGAGTATCTTAAATCCGAATTAGGAGTTTTTCAATCTGAATTGCATTGTGTATTTTCAATTTCAATTGCATTTTGTAAGTATTTTGAATTTCAATTGCATTTTGTAAGTAGTTTGACTCGACTTTGCATTTTGTACGTATTTTGAACATAGCCTACATTTTGTGCGTATTTTTCAATCTATTCCTTTTGTGAGTATTTTCGTTCTAAATTCCATTTGATAAGTATTACCACTCTCCATTTTTAAGAAGTTTCAATCTGAGTTCCTTTCTGTAAGTATTTTCCGTCTCACTTAATTTTTGTTCTGGTTGCCATTTCATTGTCATTTTCGCTATCACCCAGACAATTAGGGGACGATAACCTAGATGTTAGGCCCCTTAAAACAACAATTATCATCATCATCACCATGTTATTTCAACTACCTTCTCGCTCGTTCTTTCACATTGGCCCAGTGTTCACGCATCCTTCCTCGGTGAGCTTCTTTTCGTTCTTCGGTCCACTTCTTGCCGGTTTTCAATATGGGCTTTGACTGAAAACTCTGTATTTCTCGAAGATTCTTCTTCAAACAGTCACGTTCCAAGATATCCTCATATTATATCCCTAGTTCTTGTAGGGTTTTTCGACCTCTGTAAACCAGATTCCTTCCGTTTTCTTTCCCACTATGTAGGCACAGATTCGATTGGACAATTTTCCGGAGGTCATTCATGTTAAATTATTATTCTTATTAGTATTATTAGAGGAGTGCGTCAGGCCTCGGCAGCCGGCACAGTCCATATTCTCGCCACTAGATGGGGGCTTCATTCATTCCATTCCTGACCCGGTCGGAGACTGGAAACAGGCTGTGGATTTTTCATTTTAAAAAGCCTCCGTGGCTTAGGCGGCAGCGCGCCGGCCTCTCACCGCTGGGTCCGTGGTTCAAATCCCGGTCACTCCATGTTAGATCTGTGCTGGACAAAACGGAGGCAGACAGGTTTTTCTCCGGGAACTCCGGTTTTACCTGTCAAAATTTCATTCCAGCAACACTCTCCACTATCATTTCATTTCATCTGTCATTCATTTAATCATTGCCCCAGAGGAGTGCGTCAGGCCTCGGCAGCCGGCACAGTCCATATTCTCGCCGCTAGATGGGGGCTTCATTCATTCCATTCCTGACCCGGTCGGAGACTGGAAGCAGGCTGTGGATTTTCATTTTCATTAGTATTATTATTAATAAGAATAATAATATCATTATTGTATAATGCGTTGGCCTCTAGGGACCACGTAGTGCCATTAATTAGTATTGCTCGCCTTGTTCTTTTTGTCTTCCCAAAACGTCAACCTTTCGTTTTGTGCCTGAATTCTTTCTTTGTGCGTCTTTGAGTTTCAAATTCCTTGGCGTCGGGTGGGACCTTATATGAGTTTATTTTCCGTCTGAATGCAGTCCTTGTCGTTGTTAGCGGGTCAATATTGATTTCTGTGAATTCCTTTTGGATGTCTGCTAGCCAGTGTACTTTGGTTTGTCGGGGTTCGTTGGTTTTGAGGAACATTTTCTTGGTCAATCAAGAGTTGTCCATTGTTGCTGTAAGTCCGTATGATTTCATGCACCATTTCCGTGCAAGTGAGGTGAAGCGTTCAGTCAGTGATATCAGTTCATCTGAGCGTTCGCTTATCCAGATACTTTGGGCCAGATATTTCCTTTGGTATCTATCGCTCTAAACTATCTTCGGCTTATCCCAATTGATTGGGGTCGCCAGAGCCAACCTGGCTCATTTTGGTTCTGGCTGGCATTTAAGACCGGATGCCCTCCCTGACGCCATGTGATTTTTCAAGTGAAAATTCCACCCAGTTGTCACCCCGGGATTCGATATCCAGCCGTCCGGATGAAAGACGAGTAGCTAAGCCACTGCGCCATCACGCTCCCTGGTACCTACCGCTCTATTTTCTCAATATTTTTGAGGTTGATAATTTACGATGGTTGGTTGGTTCCTCAGTTAAGGGGCTGTGAACGTGGTCATGTAGCCCCTTGTACTTGGTGTGTGTGTAGAAACTGTCTGATAACCGGTGTTAATTTCGATGGCTGTATTAGTGTGTGTTATCTGTAATTCAAGTAAAGACTGCAGACGATCAATTTCAAGTAGTTCCTACCATTTCTACCATATTCTACCGTCAAAGACACCTAGCTGTGAGCTTGGCTACTAAATACGACCGCAAGCGACACCTGGTGACGAACGTTGGAACTTAATAGAGCGTTAATCAAATTGCATCTACAAATTGAGCTTCACACAATTGTAGTTAGTGGGAGGTTCTTTTACATGTCATAAATCGATGACTTCGGCCCACCGGCTTTACTTCCCCTCGGAAGGAAGGCATACTGAGGAACGGTTAACACTCTTAAAAAATATCCGGCGACTTCAGCCGGGAGTGAAGCGGCGATCTTGGGCATAGAAGCTCAGCATGCTAGCAACTACGCCACCGAAGCCGCCATAATTTACGATGACGTCTCAGTCGCATAGAGTATCTCTGGGAGAGGCGTGATTATTATTATTATTATTATTATTATTCCGAAGGGGCGTAATAGCACGAGAAAGGCAAGTAGTTGTACAAATGGCACTCATAAACACAGCTTATTTATATAATTAACTCACATATACAAACGCTGTAACAACATGAAAATTTACTCTCGCGTTAATCCGCTACGTAGATCATCTTGGCAGTTGCCCTGGTTTATTCAACAAAGTGTGTTATTTGAAAGTGCTTCAAAGAGCATACACTTACACGCTATACCTTCTGTTCTGAGCACTACGAACGGTTAGCTTAATGCAATACACACATTATAATTATATTTTAACCCTTCGTCATGAAAATTACCTTTTTAAAGATGCTGTTTTCAATTTCATCTTTCTTCTTTCATTTATTTATACTCTTGTTTTACATTCGTTCTATTTACAGAGAAGCCTTATTAACATACTTTAATTACATGTACTGAAACTTGTTTGATAAAAACTTACCCTAATGGAAGCATCGTTGTCTTTGATAACTTCTTACAAACGGCCAACAGCAGGGTGGACTTCAGCAGCATATTGTAGGGAGTTGATATTCATATAAGTGCTTAGGCATCGTGGCCATTTCAAAACGATGAATTTGGGTGTGTGAAAATAAATAATTCTTCTGGTAACCTGAGTTATTATAGTGTCTACAGCAGCGTGTGTATTTGTAATGGAGGTGGTGATTTGGAATGAGGCAGATGTGGCCTTGAGTTAGGAACTATCCCTACACCTGACAGGAATAAAAGTGGAAAACAACAGAAAACTACCTTCAGAAAGGCGAATGTGGGACTCTTAACGCCTATCTTCTCAGTTCTGCCTCACGAGACTTAGCGCCCACCGTTCCAGCCCTGGGACCAGAATTAAATTTCATGTTATTTCAAGGCGAGACTCTTAAATGGTTTGATACGAAGTACAGATTTATTCCAAATAGTTTATTATAATTTTCACATACTCTATTACTGTCACAGTTTTGATATGAATTTATTTATTAGTTTCTAGATATTGAACTTGGTTGAAACTTTCACGTGACTGCCATGTTGAATTGGCATGGACTATGAAAATATAAAATGTTTTGTTGTGGTTCTGCCTAACGATTAAACCAATTAAATGTTATTTGGAACTCAAAGATGGATGGACGAACGAATGGATGATTACATATAAATAAATAATAATAACCCCTGGCACTACAGCCCGTGGAGAGCCTAGGCCTACCAAGCGACGGCTGCCCAGCCATTTGGCCAGCAGATATTGGGGTGACGCGTGATCAGTGCATCGGGTCCCCTCGGCCGTTAATCTTGGTTTTCAGGATCTGGGCGCTGCCTCACTGTCAGACATCTACTCAATTGTCCTCACAAGGCTGAGTGCACCCCGTTTCAGCCCTCACGTCAGTTTCTAAAATCCAGGAATCGAACCCGGGGCCTTCGTGTCAGAGGCAGGCGCTACCCCTACACCACGGGGCCGGCGGACGGATGATTACACCGACAAAAAAATCTCATAAGCCTTATTAAAATCATTATTAAAATAGGCTAAAACTATTATATATTTTTCAAATAGGGTTTCATTTAATGATTAATGGTCAACAAAATATTTTTTTTAAATTCTGAAATGCACATTTCTAAACCAGAATCTTAGATGGAATGGCTTACTGCATGTCGGTTTTCACCCAGCCAGGTACGTGGGTAATGTACGGATCTAACGATTCATTTATCCTTAGTCACATAAACCAATACAGCTACCTCCATCAACTCCACCATCATCTTGACTTTCTCTCTCTTATTTGCAAAATTTCTTTATCCAGATATCATATTCATCCTGGCTAACGTTTAATCCAGTCAAAAACTGTTTGGCGCACATATATAGATGGACTGACAGCCACTTGGACAAAAATTGATCTCATAATCCTACATATGATTACATTTCAAATATGATTTCTTCCTCTGATCAATATAAAACATTCAAAAGACCACGAACGAAGTCACAAGTGTAAAGAATTCTCAGCTGTTGTTGGTTCTAAAATTAGCTAAAATTGGAGTCAAAAGCTTCGGTAAACAGTTAGAAAAAATTGAATCCAACGGATTAACACAAAAGGTTTGCTTTGTGAATATATTAATTCAAAGGTTCCAATTCTATTAACAACAAGAGCATATTATGAGTTGTCGTATCCCCCATTTAACTGCTAAAAGCACTCAAATTTGTACTGTAACAATATAATGAAACATGTTTCTTGCCCAGCCAGAGAAAGCTTCCATGCTAAAATAAGTTATATACGCAATTCTGCACTGAGGCCTTTAAGATCCATTTAGGACATAATAAAGTATTGAACGGAATAGGCTCTTCAAGGGCCGTTACGTACATTGTGTAGACATGCTATGATGTTAGTTTTCACCTAGATTAGCATATCAGGCTGATTAAGCCAGACCAATCAGTCCTTGTGGACCATGCTCTTACTAATGGCCATGCAATCTGTTTCTCAGGGACTGAAGTAATCGCACGCATGCAACCCGCACAAGTTCAAGAGGATTATCAGAGAGACACTTGTATTACAGAAGCAGCCGGACTACTTTAATGTATGGATCTAGAATTTCTGTTGAGTAAAGCTTGAACGCCTTTACTGTCACATTTTAATACAAATGGAGGACGAACTCGACGCTCCAAAATTGTGCGATCAGTTAAACAAGGGTGACCGGATGACCTCACCGTTCCGCCCCTTAAAATAACAAGAAGTTCCGTAACGAACTAAAGAGCCTACTTTTCTTAAAATGTAAGATTCATGCCAATTATTAATCTATATGGATCTATCTAGAATAATGATAAAATTAAGTTGGTATAATAGACATTTTCAATTAGTTCAAAATACTGTATACCTGGCTCAATGTAGCCTAAAAGATCACTACAGTTGTCAGTCCTGGTGACTGAATATATTCTTAGTTCCATCTCTTAAGGTACAGATTACAAAATATGGTTGAAGTCCAATGGATAACATGGACGTTACATGCAGTTAAACATTGGATCTAACAGCGCACGTAAAATCATGTTGGCAAACATGTCATGCATGTATTGGTCAGAAATAATCTGAAATAATCTGATCTATTGTAGTGCCAATTTTGAATGAAATCTATTAGATAGCATAGAAGTTACATGCATTTTAAAATTGGACCTATCCGCAGGCTTAGAATCATGATGGCAGCACTGACGTATATTAGTTAATCCAAATTAATCTAGAATATTGGGTACTATACGTGTGCAAAGCTTAGAGCTATTGGCTTGCAAACTTTCTCATATATTGATATTAGGATAAAAAAAAAGAGACAGCATTTATTAACAGTTGGCAGCCCTGGTTGTTCTTAAGAATACGCGTAGTCATATCTGTTATGTTACACATAGCACATACGAAAATTGGTTGAAATCCAAATGATAGTTAGAAGCTACATGTATTTAAAGTTGGACTTCTCAGCATGCTTAGAATCATGTTGGTAGCACTGACGTTTATATGTTACTCCACATTAATATAGAATGTCAGGTATTATACGTGTGCATAGTTTAAAGCTGTCGGCTTGCATACTTTCTTATATATTGGTATTTGGATAAAAGCAATTGAGAGCATTTATTAACAGTTGGCAGCCCTGGTAGCTCTTAAGAATACGCTCAGTAATATCTGTTTATGTACACACAGCACATACGAAATTTGGTTGAATTCCAATTGATAGTGTAGAAGTTATATGCATTAAAAATTGGACTTATCAGCAGGTTTATAATCATTTTGGCAACGCTGCCATGTATGATCTCCTAGAAATTAAACTGAAATATTATTATCTATACGTGTGCCAATTTTGAAATAGCTCCCATTCATACCTTCCTAGATATCCAACATGAAGCTCAAATTTCAATTGCGATTTTTCAGCAGTTGGTAGGACTAACATTATTTTCAAATACGGCATTGAGATATTCAGGTATAGGTATTTACTCCTACCAAATTTTGTTTCGATTGCTGCAGCCGTTAGGAGTTGGGGAAACACACCCAGAGAGACGGACACACATTTGCCCGGATCGATCTCATAAGTCTACTTTTTTCTCAAATTTGCAAAATGTGAAAAGTAGGCTAAAAATTAGTCAATCTTTCAAGTGTGACAGGCACGTTTCTAACTCCATCTCCTCGTCGGTGGTGGGGATTATTGCTAGCTCCCAATGGAAATGTCAATCCATTTACTAGCTGCGTGGCTCAGCGGTAACGTTCTCGCTGGCTGGGCCCAAGGTTGCAGGTTCGTATACTGGCACAGTCAGCTGGCATTTGAGGTTGCTCAAATGCGAGGGAGCCGTGTCAGTAGATTTACTGCCATGTTAAAGAACCCCTCCTGGGACAAAATTCTGGCACCCCGGCGTCTCTAAAAGCCAGAGTAGTTAAAATGGACGTAAAACCAATACGGTATAGTACATTATGCAACGAGCCTATAATGGCTATAATTAAGACACGAGTATTTTTTATAAAACGAGCGTATGCGAGTTTTATAATTTCCATACGAGTGTCTTAATTACCATTAGAGGCGAGTTGCATACGACTGTTTATTTTCGACAATAATTACAACTTTATTATATGTTTTAACATAAATATTCATAAATATCTGTTGAGATTGTCACTAGAATTTTGTGATCGGGTGCTGCGCAGGGTAGGATATCTCTGATGTCCAAGCTCACTGACCGACCGACGCATGCGCTCTGTGAGGTTCAATGCCGTATGTTCAGATTGAGCATCAGTATTCAGTAAAAATATCACCGAAATCGTTTGAAAACAACCCGCTGTGTAGAAATTGGATTTACGGATATTAAGGTACAGTGTCTCATATTCACCAGTTTATTTACGAGAACATTATGGACGGTGCACTTTCGGTAATTTATATAGACATGTTGTATTTTGAGCGCACGCGTGAAGGTATCGTTACCTAATTGGTCAATGAACGGGCTCTGATTGGCTGGAGAAACTGTATCATAATGAAGAAGAGTGTTATAATGACAATCATTATGATACAGTTTCCAGACACATAATAGTGGGGGTCGAACATAAACATTATTATATTATCAATTTGTTTGCGAACACTCTACTTCATGTGAACATGTGACACATTTTCGAATGAAACGTTGTTTTTAAAACGATATGCTTCACGCCATAACCCGTAAGGTGTTTCATTACCCTATCTTCGCGTCGCTTGTTAAAGTACTTGTTATCAATTCTAACATTGGCGGCCCGAGCAGCTTATCAATGATCAGCGAGGCGCAGTTGTGTGCGTTACATCTCTAACCTGACCGCCACGGGGAGCTGCAGCGAATCCAAAGATCGGAGGTCCAAATGCCGGTGCTGTCAGAGGATTTTCTATTTAGCCTACTTTTCTCATTTTGTAACAAGTAGTTCCGTGAAGAACTATACAGCCTATCTTCATATATACTACTTATGTTAACTGCCAGTTTGAACATACAAAATTTCAGTTTGATTGCTGTAATAGATTCGTAGATATTGAGAACCGACTAAATATTTCGGATGGTCGCCATGTTGGATTTTATATATGTAGGTCATAGTGTTATGTACTGTTACATGAACATTATTGTGTACGTGTAGCATTCAAATTTCAATCGCATGATTAGGACACAAGAAGTAACAAGGAGATTTTAAAATTTTTTCATGGCTGCCATTTTGTGGTTATGGAAACAATTGAAATAAATTAGATGCCAGTGGATAAACATCCGAATAAGGATTTACTGTACCAAGTTTCACTGCACTCGGATGGTTAAATTGCGAAAAACGTCCATGTGAATATTTATACTTCGCCTCGCCGCCATGTTGGATTTGTGATCACCAGGTTATTTAAAGTCCTATAGGTGAACTTATGTTCATAGCCCCCATAATGAAATTCAGTTTGATTGCTATAAAAGATTCGTAGATATTCAGAGCCGTCTAAATATTTCGGATGGTCGCCATGTAGGATTGTTAAATGTATAGGCCATAGAGTCATGTACCATTAAAGGAAAATTATTGCGTAGGTTCATTATTCAAACTTTCACTTCGATCGCATGATTACGACACAGGAAATAAAAACGTAATTTTAAAATTCGCACAGCCACCATTTTGAGGTTATGTAAACAATTCAACTAAATTGGATACCAGTGCATTGCAATGTGTATAAACATTTCCTGTACCAGATTTCATTGCGTTTGGAACATTAAATCGCGAGAAAGGTCTATTAAAATTTTTAATTCACTTGGCCGCCATGTTCGTTTTGTAGTTAACTGGTTTTTGAAAGTCTTATAGATGAACTTCCAGTAGTGCCCTTTATCTCCGTAAAAAATTTCAGGGTGATACCGCTAATAGTTTCAGAGATATAGAATGCCGGTGAAATATTTCGCACATCCGCCATCTTGTGGTTATGTAAACAATTGAACGAAGTTTGATGTTGGTGCATTACAATGTGTATAAACATACATTGTACCAAGGTTTATGGCGTTTGGTTGGTTAAATCGCGAGAAACGTCTATTTAAAAGTCGCAAATTCGCATGGCCGCCATGTTGGTTTTGTAGTTACCAGATTTTAATAGTCCCATAGGTGAACTTCTAGTAGTTCCCTTTATCACCGTAAAAGATTCCAGTATGATATCGGGAATAGTTTCGGAGATATTGAATGCTGGTGAAATATTTCGCACAGCCGCCATGTTGGATTGGTGAGACGTAACAAAATTTATAGGGCACGGTCGAGGTCGCCCGGAGTAGTACTATAAACGTACCGAGTTTAATTGAAATCGCTCCAGCCGTATGGAAGTTATTAGGGACACACACACACACACACCTAACTCACACACACACACACGCACACACAGACACACGGACAAAAGGTGATCTCATAAGCCTATTTTTTTCAAAATTGAAAATAGGCTAAAAATGATGAAAAAGTAGACTAATGAGATCGATCTGGGAAAATGTGTGTCTGCCTGTTTGTCGGTCCTTCTGATCTGTCTGTCTGTCTGTGTGTCTGTCCCCCCCCCCCCCTATCAACTCCTAAACGGCTTTAGCTTTCGAAACCAAATTTGGTATGAGTAAAGAGCTATGTCTGAATATCGCAAGGCCATATTTGAAAATGACGTCAGTGCTACCAACAATTATGCGCAAACAATCGAAAGTCACTGCGAATCCCATTTGGTAAGTCTTTTTTTTTTCTTCCTTATTTGGCCGCCTGTGGACCGCACGGAACCTAAGGCTTTCTGGTTAATCTCCCCTTCTCTTCACAAAATCTCTTCATTCGTTCGCTCCTCCTCGGATATTACCAGTTTGGCTCTAATTTTAGGTGTTTTCTCCTCGAACATCCTGATGTTATCAATTCGGTTTCTAAACTCTTTTCTGTTGTGGATCACATCCTCTGTGAGTCCACTTTCCTTGGTGTCACTTTTAACCTCATCTACCCACTTAGTTGTAGCCTTCAGCTCTGTAATATACTTGAATATCCTCTTAGTCAGTCGGTTCTCGTCCATTCTCGCCAAATGTCCGTAGAATTTCAACCTTCGCTTCCGCATTGTGACAGTAATTAGCCAACTTTTCACATTTTGCAAAAATGAGGATAAAGTAGACTTACGAGATCGATCCGGGAAAATGTGTGTCTGTCTGTCTGTCTGTCCTTCTGTCTGTCCGTCTGTCTGGCTGTGTGTGTGTCCCCCTATCAACTCCTAATCGGCTGCAGCAATCAAAACCATATTTAGTATGACTAAAGATGTGCACCGGAATATCTCACGTCCATATTTGAAAATGATGTCAGTGCTACCAACTGCTGAAAAAACGCACTAGAAATTTGAGCTCCGTGTTGGATATCATGCAAGGTATGCATTGGAGCTATTCCAAAATTGGCACACATGTATATAAGACTATTTCACTTTAATTTCCAGGAGGCCAACCATGACAGTGTTGCCAAAATAATTTTAAGCCTTCTGATAGGTCCAATGTTTAAATGCATATAACTTCTACACTATCAATTGGATTTCAACCAAAGTTTGTATGTAATATCTGTACATAAACAGATATGACGGAGCGTATTCTTAAGAGCCACCAGGGCTGCTAACTGTTAATAATTGCTCTCTCTATTTTTTATCCAAATACCAATATATCAGAAAGTATGCAAACCAACAGCTTTAAACGATCCACACGTATATTCTGACATTTTAGATTAATTTGGAGTACTTTATATACGTCAGTTCTACCAACATGATTATAAGCCTGCTGATAGGACCAATTGTTAAATACATGTAACTTCTTTACTATCAGTTGGATTTCAACCAAATTTCGTATGTGCTATGTGTACCATAACAGATATGACTATAAGTATTGTTAAGAGCAATCAGGGCTGCCAACTGTTAATAAATGCTGTCTGTATTTTTTTTACCCTAATATCAATATACCAGAAAGTATGCAAGCCAACAGCTCTATACTTTGCACACGTATAGCACCTGACATTCTAGATTAATTTGGAGTAATTAATACAAGGCAGTGCTGCCAACATGATTCTATGCCTGCTGATATGTCCAATTTTAAAATACATGTAACTTCTATACTAACAAATGGAGTTCATCCAAAATTGGCACAACAAAATATCATAATATTTCAGATTATTTCTGACCAGTACACGCATGACAATGTTGGCAACATGCTTTTACGCGTGCTGATAGATCCAGTCTCTAACTGGATGTAACGTCCATTGGACTTCAACCAAATGTTGTACCTTAAGAGATGGAACTAAGGGCTGCCAACTGTAGTGCTCTATTAGGCTACATTATACCAGGTATATTTTGAACTAATTAGATATTTCGATATTACCAACTTAATTTCGTCATTATTCTAGATAGGTTCATATTCTGTAGAATAATCATTGGCATGAAAAGTAGGCTGTATAGTTCTTCACGGAACTTCTTGTTATTCAGTGTCAAGCACTCCGAGGCGTACAGACCCTCTGGCTTTACTACTGTGCTATAGTGTCTGAGTTTTGCCTTGTAGGATATTGCTCGTTTCTTGTATCTGTTCTGGGTTAACCTATAAGCCAAATCCAATTTTCTAGCTCTTGCCCTATTTGCTTCTTTTTCCAGCCCATTGGGTTCTATCCATTCACCGAGATATTTAAACTTCTCAGTTCTTTTGACAGTCCCATGTTTCACTTTTATGTGTCTCTCTCCAAGGTGTCTGTATTCCATGTATTCTGTCTTTTCATAGGAGACTTCAAGACCCGTTTTCTCAGCGATTTCGTGCTGAGTATCCAGCATTTATTGGGGGGGGGGCATCATCTTGGCTTTGGGCTAAGAGGGCAAGATCATCAGCAAAAGCCAAACATTTAATTTCCAGGTTCTGTCCTTTCCTTCCCAGACGTATCCCCCTTACTCCTTTCATGTCCAAAGCTTCCTCCCAGGTTCTCATGATTTTCTCGAGAACAATGTTGAAGAGGATAGGTGATAAGCCATCTCCTTGTCTGACCCATGTTTTTATTTCATTTATAAACGCCAAAATTAACGAAGTTCCGATTACGCTGCCCTGAGGGTGGTTTTCCCCGTGCCTTATCACACTCCCTCCAGGCAAATGCCGGGATCAACGACTCTCCACTGATCTCTATCTTGAGCTTTTCTCTTTAAAGTTGTGTTGGATCAGCAGCCTGGTTTCCTTCATTATCTGGTCAATGTACTGCAATCTTTGTCTGCCTCTTGCATTCCTTTCCTCTACAACTCCTTCAAAAAGTGTCTTAAGCATTCCTTCCTTTCTAGAGCATGCTCAATCAACATATCCCATTCCTTTTATTTACATGTGAGTGACCGGCATCTATGTATCAGTTCACAGATTATGTTATTGTTGTGTCTGTTATGATAGATGATGGGATTGTCGAGTACACCCACATCATTAGAGGTATTTATTCCGGCGATGGAGATTGGTTTCGTCCCGTCGACCGATGTGTATGCAGGCCTACGAGCTGCAGTATTTATTCGCTACTCTAAGTGCGTGTTATTGTGCCACCCAGTAGGGGGTTTTACTTATTTTTATGGTACAGGCTACGGCACGGCAGTGTTTTAGCTGTCGTCGCTCCAAGTCCAGATGGTCATTAGGTGAATTTAAATACACTTTGAGGGAATAGTAATGATAACTAAAATAGAATATAAATAGAGAAGCGAAATTAATTTAAACCAACGAGATAAATCAAAACAAATAAATAAGTGATGAACTATCTTACATTTGATTATATTTTATTATGACCGACATTAGAAGCACACTACTGACGTACCAACTTCTAGATTGAGCTGATACGAACTTCTAGACGACAGGTTTCGATGCCACAAAATCGCTGTAGATGTGGACATCCGACAACAATGTGGGGGCTAGCCGCTTTTACAAACCATGCTACCACCATTCCTTACAAGCACCTAGATGACAATTCGTCGCAAGCAGCGTTTGCATTTGTGCAGGGGGGAGTGTTATTTTTTAATAAATAATTTCAGTGTGTGTTTGATTGATTATGACTTTCTTCATGTCTGTAATTAGATTAGCGTTGTTTTTTATGTCAACTAGGTTGGTTGCTTTACTTAGCTTTGATTTTTCTTTACACCGATACTTATCATCTAGTGCTAATTTCAGACAATATTTAGCTAGTTGATTAACGTAAATATAAATGTTGGAAGTGACACCATCGTAACTTAGCTTATATTTATTGGTGCTTTAAATGTAAATAACTTTAGCCATGTAAACAAGTTAAATGTTTTGCTTTGCCGTAGAATTACCACCTGTCACTATTCGTATTTCTGATAATTCTTTGTAATTGCTTAGGGACCATCACATTCCTAGCTTTGATTTAACTTACTTTACTCATCTGTATTCAGGATCTTCGTGAGGGATATTTTAAAATCAGTTTAGGGAAGACTATTCATTTATTCATATTTATTTTATTAACTATGCCGACTAGCCGATAATTTGAACCCTCTAAACTAGGCTAGGGTTTTGTTCTATTGAATAATTGTTTTACGAATTTTACTAAAGCCTGTACTATTCATTTCTAGATTTGTGTTTTGGGGGTGTGCTTCCTTGGCCTGTCTATGACTATTCCACACCACACCCAGATACCCCGAGGTTATCGGTCCTGTGCAGGAACTGGTCTGAGGACTCTTCTCATCCTCTCAACCTGTGGGTCCGTGGGGTAAAGAAGTCGGGAAGGCTATCAGCGACAGATGGTCCCCCGATGACCTTATCAAACTGGCACAATACACACGTACTACTTCCACTCACCACGCCAATCACACCGCGACAGGGGCTGTGACGGGTCGTGGCGCGTTCGCCGTTCTCTGCAGGATTATTTAAATGAATATAACACCTCGGCCACCGCCTAATCGCTGCATGTTTCAATAAAATGTTCATTTTCCGGACGATAAGGGCGAGCTCGCCAGTATGGGGCACCCTTGCACTATAGAGCATAAAGGCAGCTACCTATTAGGCAAATATAAAAAAAGACTAACGGCGGGCTCGCCCTTCTCCTATCAAACGCCTCATATCCTCACTGCTACTGTACTTCATTCATGTAGAGATGTATTACTGCTATTGGTATAAAAAGAAGGGAGAAGAGGACATGACCATAGATAATTTTACATTTAAATGAGATTTGAATGTTCGATCCTGAAGTTTCACAGAAATGAATCATCATCCATGAGTGATACAATCAAGTCACATCGTGTGAGAGTGGACTACCATGTACACTGTCAGTTGGGTGTCCAACTTTGACTTGGCCATTGTATATGAATGTACAATCCACTTAGCTTAATTCATTTCATTGGTATGAGCATTACTGTAAGTGTATTTCCCTTCACCGGTATCTGGCACTTAGCCGTTGCAAATAACAGTTAGGTAGTAAGTGCAGTAACGCGTCATGGTTTCCTCTTAGCGAGACAAAAACACTCTGCTGAATACATAGTAGAGTTCATTAGAGTTGGCGTTATACTGCAATAATGTCAAGCATCTCGATGGTAATTCAGAGATCGTAATATAGGCTACGTTATTCTTCATTGTTATTCTTATTGATGTCTAACATCTTTCCACTCGGTATCTGGATATTTTTGTGGCGCTCGGTAGCTGAACAAGTTTGTGGGAGTGATTTTGGAAAAGAGACGGGAATGGATGGGACGGAAGTGCATGGGACGGAAACAATAAGCGCGTGTGGTGGCGGAGATCGGTACAACGACGTACTGGAGGTCGTGTGGCTATGGGGAATGTATATCGCATACAATTTAGTTCAAGGTTTGGAGACCCCATTTAAGATATTCCCAAAATAAATCATCTTCAAGTTGTCGTTCTTTGGTGTGAAAATATTCATTTTATCACATTTGCTGAAAACAAATACGATTTGTTAAATCTTCATATTTTTGCTGTATTCTTATTTAATGTAAGCACTCGATAAACTGTCGGCCATGTGGCTATATGGAAACTATATCGCATCAACAAACACTCCAAACAACGTAGGAATTCAGTATATTAACGCCGACTACTAACAATAATTGAAACTTCGTTGGTCTAAACATATCACTGGGAGAAACACATTTAATATACTTTCCGCACACCTAATTTTTAATCGTGCCTATACTTGGCCATTTTCAATAACATCACTGGCATGGGTTCACTAACTGGCCGGTATAGAGCGCAGCTCGCATCAAGTAGGCAGGGATTGCTTCCACCACGCATATAACAATTATGATTCATTGCGGTCAGAATTTGGCACTGGAGTTATACAAGTAGTTATTTCAATGACCAACAGAGTTCACTGTCAACAAGGGATTTTTGCTCCCGGGACACACATAGTAGGATAACATGTCACATGATACACATCATATGCGACTACTGTAAGGCTCGTATAATTTTCTTATTCTAATTCTTCTTCTTATTATTACTATTATCATTATTTATTATTATATCGATTAGTTCCCTTTAGGAGAGCGATTGAACTTGAATTCACGATTTCATCTTCGGGCGTTTTCCCTTTTTTCTTCACAGAATCTCTTCATCCTATTGGAATGCTCCTTCTTCCGCTCAGCTGTCCATTTTTTGCAGGTTGTCGTGATGTTCTTTGCTCAAACTTTACACTTGTGATTTTATTCCGGCACGCGGTGCGGTCCTCGAGATTTTCTATGTTGATATATTGTAGGTTCCTCTGGACCTCTTTCAGCCATTCCGTGCCTCATTTACTCTTTGTTATGATCATTAGTGGTAACTTTGTCGCTCAGGAGTTTTCCAACCTGTAGATGTGTGTGTAAAACTTTTCTCGGCGTTTTCTGATTTCTTCCGTTATTGTGTTGGTCTTTTGAAAGGGTTCGTTCTGAGTTCTCTTCATCCAAATGCTGTTTTTAGTTACTGCCCCGTAAATCTCCCTGAGAATTTCTTGTTCCTGATTTTCTGTCCTTAATTTTTAATGGCCGTTGATCACCTTTGTTTTGGCTGCGTAGGTTGCTTCTGGGAAAATCATTGTTTTATAGTGCTTTAATTTTGCGTCTAACGAAATGCACTTCTTATTGTAGTGAGCCCACGTTAGCTTGCGTGTCCTCTGTAGCTTGGTGATTCTTTGTTCATTGGTGATTGGCTTTAGTCCCGAGGAATGTATGGTTTCACCAAGGTATTTTAACAGGTGGACTTGTGCGATATTACTGTTTTTGTGATTAAAGGGGATTTTTTTCTGGGCGTCTTTCCATAAATTGGGTTTTTTATAAGCTATTTGTAGTCTGGTATTTAGCGCGATTTCATTTAATATTTCCACTGCGTGCAGCGCTTCATTTATGTTGTCGGTGATAATTGCAATATCATCGGCAAAAGCGAGACACTTGACTTTATTACGGCTCTATTTTTTTAGCCTATTTTCAATTTTGAAAAAATAGGCTTATGAGATCACCTTTTGTCCGTGTGTGTGTGTGTGTGTGTGTGTGTGTGATTCGTGTGTGTGTCCCTCCTAATAAAATCTAAACGGCTGGAGCGATTTCAATGAAACTCGGAAAGTTCATAGCACTATTCCCGGCGACCTCGACCGTGCCCTTCAAATTTTGTTTGGACTCACCAATCCAACATGGCGGCTGTGCGAAATATTTCACCAGCATTCAATATCTCCGAAACGATTACCGATATTACCCTGACATTTTCTATGGTGATAGAGGGAACTACTATAAGTTCACTTATGTGACTTTTGAAAACCTGGTAACTACAAAACCAACATGGCGGCCAAGCGAATTTTCGACTTTTAAATAGACGTTTCTCGCGATTTGACCAACCAAACGCAATGAAAATTGGTACAGTATATGTTTATATACATTGTAATGCACCGACATCTAACTTCGTTCAATTGTTTACATAATCACAAGATGGCGGATGTGCGAAATATTTCACCGGCGTTCTATATCTCTGAAACTATTAGCGGTAAAACCCTGAAATTTTGTACGAAGATAAAAGGCACTACTGGAAGTCCATCTATAAGACTTTCAAAAACCGGTTAACTACAAAACGAACATGGCGGCCAAGCGAATTTGAAAATTTTAAATAGACCTTTCTCGCGATTTAATGTTCCAAGCGCACTGAAACCTGGCACAGGAAATATTTATACACATTGTAATCCACTGGTATCTAATTTAGTTCAATTGTTTACATAACCTCAAGATGGCGGCAGTGCGAATTTTAAAATTAAGATTTTATTTATTGTGATATAGTCATGCGATCGAAGTGAAAGTTTGAATAATGAACCTACGCAATAATTTTCCTTTAATGGTACAAGACTCTATGGCCTATGCATTTAACAATCCAACATGACGACCATCCGAAATATTTAGACGATACTGAATATCTACGAATCTATTTTAGTAATCAAACTGCATTTTTTAATGTTCATAGGGGCGATTAACTTAAGTTCACCTATAGGACTTTAAATAACCTGGTGATCACAAATCCAAAATGGCGGTGACGGGAATTATAAATATTCACATGGACGTTTCTCGCAATTTAACCATCCGCGTGCAGTGAAACTTGGTACAGTAAATCCTTATACGAATGTTAATCCACTGGCATCTAATTTATTTCAATTGTTTCCATAACCTCAAGATGGCAGCTGTGAAAAATTTTAAAATCTCCTTGTTTTTTCTTGTGTCCTAATTATGCGATTGAAGTTTGAATACTACACGTTCACAATATTCTGCATGTAACAGTACATAACTCTAGGACCTACATAATAATTTTCCTTTAATGGTACAAGACTCTATGGCCTATGCATTTAACAATCCATCATGGTGACCATCCGAAATATTTAGTCGGTTCTCAATATCTACGAATCTATTACGGCAATCAAACTGAAATTGTTTATGTTGATAGTGGCAATTAACATAAGTAGGATATATGAAAATAGGCTGTATAGTTCTTCACGGAACTACTTGTTTGATACCAATTTGGATGCCATTTACATGAGGTTACCATTCCCGAATGATCTTTTCTAAAACAATATTAAAGAGGATTGAGAATAGTCCGACCCCCTGTCGGACTCCTGTTCTGATTTCGAGGGTCTCTGATATTTCACCCATGAATTTCACTTAGGACATTGTTCCTGTAAGCGTCTGTTCAGTGATTTTTTGGGTCTTTCTGTCTATCCGGAATTCTTCAATGATTTTAGAAAGGATATCGCTGTCTACTGAATCATATGCTTTTCTGACGTTTATGAATGTAATTACTGTATTTCTGCAGTTCCTCATTTGTAATATTGTCTTTAAGCTGCCGACTTGTTCAGCACATGATCGCCCTCTTCTGAGTCCAGCTTGGTATTCACCAATTAGTGGATTCTGTTGGGGTTCTATCCTGTTTAAAGTGCTTTGGAGAGGATTTTGTAAGCAACCGGGAGCAGGGATATTTCTCTGTAATTGTTGATGTCCGTCTTATCATCCATTTTGTGAAACGGGCGAATTAGAGCACATTTACAGTTTTCTGGTATTTGCTCCGTCATCCAAATGGCTGAAATTAAGTGATTAAGTTTCTGCGTTAGTGTAGGAACGTTACGTTTCCAGAATTCAGCGATAATCCCATCTCCTCCTGGCGCTTTGTTGTTTTTGAGCTGCTTGATGATCTCCTGAATTTCTTCCATTCAACTTCAATTTCAGAATTTTGTTGAGACGTTGATTGCACATCGCTACTGTTTGATCCATAATGATCTTGTGATCAATACTGTCTTTGACTGTTGGAGACCAATTTACAGTTGTAGCTTTGTTTCTTCCATGGGCACAATGCGACATCGATATTCAATTAAAAATCCTCGGGCTTCTAACTTTGCCTGCTGGGAGTAAGAATACAACATTTATCCACCTCAAAGGCCGTACCTAGGTCTGTAGAAAAGGAAATTGTGCTAACAATCGGCTTATCTACGATGTATGCTTTTCAGAAGGTGTGTATAGTTTTGTCATCCATGTACTCAAATGAGAGAGATGATGGATTACTGTGCCAGAGTTCCTAATTGGAAAGCCACTTCGTGTCGCATTCAACATCGATGAAAACTGGCTCAATGCAAGGCAGATCGTAATTTTGTAGCTTCATAGTAATATCCTACCGACAGACATTTCTTCAATTTATCTGTGCTAGTCTATAGAGACAACATAAACTTGGTGCATTGAAACAAAATGAACTGTTGTTCGTATAATAATATTGTTACAATTTAACTCATCAAGTAAATTACCAATCGAACAGAAATAATTAATTCATGGGGCAAATGAAACCCGCAATAAATTTTGAGTAAACATTACAAAATCAATCGTTGTTATAAATGTATGAGCATTAATTTCAATTTTATTAACTGGAATTTGTTATTCTGACTATCATATTAATTTGTTATTGATGGCATTTGCGGTTGCAACTCATTTCCTGGTCAATTGACAGAGAATGAACATGACTCTCTAAAGAGCAGTTGAATCATGGCGCGAAGAGAAGCAAATGAAGGAGAAAGTTTTAAAGTGGCATAACCAACTCGAACAAGGGTGGTGTCGGAACTGGAAGAGCTTTATTTTGCTCAAGAAACTAAACCATGTCACTAAAATCATTAGTGATGATAAATAATTGTTATAATGGGCAAAATAGTAAAGTCACATGCCGTCATTACTCAGTTAATTTCAAATACCGCTTATTAAACATTTATGAGAAGGATGCACATAAAATAGGAAACAGTTTAATATCCATAAAACAAATAATACCAATAATAATAATAATGTATACCTACCCCTTATTACTGACATTTTTCAACGGGGTAGAGGTTGAGATATGATGAAATCCCACGTGGCGTGGGTTTTTTGCGGCCGGATGCCCTTCTTCACACCAACCTCATGAGTAATGAAATGAAAGAAAATGAAGGGAACTGGGCAAGGATTTGTAAGGAAGTGACAGTTGCCTGGAGTTGAAAATGGGAAATCATGGAAGACCATTTCAAAAACAACCGATACAATAGTTTGTCCCCATGGACTAGCGCTTCGCGTTTTCGAGCGTAGATACCGCTGTCAGTTATCTTCTTCTTCTTCTCTTTCGATTCGGCCATCTAAGGACCACGTCATTTCAACTGCTTCTTGCTGCATCGAGCTTTAACATCCTCCCAGTACTTTCGCGTTAGTTCTCGATGCTGTTGTTTACTTTCTGCAGTCCACTTCTTGCCAGTTGGAAGCTTTGGCTTTTCTTGGAAACATCGGTGTGCTGTTAGTTTTTGTTTAAGTGTGGCACGTTCCCAAATATCGTTGCCTGTAATTCCCACTTATTGTAAATCTTTGTCCACCTAAATGATCCAAGCTCCCTTGGTTTTCTTTTTGAGGAAGTAGGTGAAAATTATATTTGTCAATCGTGCTGGGTTCATTCTTGTTATATGACAGTAAAAGGCAATTCTCCGTTTCCTCATGGCATCAGTTATTTTTTCCACGTGGGTGTAAAGTTCGTGGTTGTGCCTTCTCCTATATTCCCCATTTTCTTTTACCGGACCCTAGATTTTTCTTAGAATTTTTCTTTCTTTCACTTCCAGCTTCTCTGTTAGTCCCTTGCGATGCATTGCAAGGCACTCTGCAGCATATAAAGCCTCTGAACGGATGACTGTTTGGTAGTGTCTTAACTTGGCATTTGTTAGCCTACTTTCGATTTTTGCAAAAAATGAAAGTAGACTTATGAGATCAACACAGGGCGAAAAAAGTGTGTCTGTCTGTGTGTGTGTATGTGTGTGTGTGAGTCTGTGTGTGTGTGTGTATGTGTGTGTGTGAGTCTGTGTGTGTGTGTGTGTGTCTGTGTGTGAGTGTGTGTACTCTGAATGTCTGTCCCCCCCTATCAATTCGAACACGGTGAAACCGAATTGAACGAAATTTGGTACAGAGGCAGCACTAGTAATGGATACCTCAGTGTCATACTTTATATCGCCGCCATCTTGACCAAAACAGAATGGCGGCCACTCAAATGTTCAAAACGTAAAATCAAATTACGGCTAAACTAACCATCCGATCTCTACCAAATTTGGTGACAACATACCTTTATATAGGACGCGTCTTTCACCCAAAATTCAAGGTCATCGGCCATGCCATTTCAGGATGGCGGCCGTGTGAATTATGCAACCATTTTAATAAATAGCTTAAGACCCACCAATTCCGATTATAGAGCCTAGGGGGGTTTAAGCTATCCTGAAGGTCGTGATCCGTTATTTATTATAATTTAATATTATAATATTATACAGTACGAGTGGCTTAAAAGAGCTGAGCTGTTTGTGTCACACGACAAGATGGCAGCTGTCCTCATGTGCCTGTCTTATATTTCAGTAGTTTTAGTATGTTGTATGTGATATACCGTACTGATACAATAATATAAACTTTGTATGAAATGATCTTTAATGAAGATGTACTGCAGTGAAGAAATCGTTTATTTAAAGTCATTATTTGCCAACAGTTTGTATCTAATATGTCAGTTAAGAACAACTGACGTCATGGATACGGTTAGCTCTGGGCTAGCATGTTAGTCTGACACGCAGTTGACTGGGGATCGAGTACTGCTACAGTTAGGTTTTTTTTTTTTCTTGAATTCTTTTACAAATGATGTGCACGAGCTTTTCCCACAGATACTGAATAAAATGTCATTTAGCTCAAAGGAGAGGATAAAGTATACACTCGTATATTAATAAAATCACAGTCCCAGCATCGCACATAAACAGAAGACATTAGAAAAAGGAGAATAGAAGAACTAGATACACGTTGTCATTAACCACAGCCTTCTTAATGCCTCTGTACGGTGCTGTCCTCTTGTGGGTTATGTGGGTAATATTGTTCCAAACATAACGCTGTGTAAATGCCTGAGCTGGCCTCCTGAAGTATGGCAATTTTGTAATACTGGTAGTTCAACTATTAGCCACGATCGCGCTCCGAATACCTTTAAACACTGCCAGCTGGATCGCCTCCCTCTTGGCTACTTTAAACTGCCTACTCATTCAACACCCATAGAACACTGCCATCGTAGTACATTACGATGGCAGTGCATAGGCGTACAAGATAAAGATTAATTCACTGATAGGTCGCAGCACCACCTACTGTGATTGGGGCGGAAGATTCTTAATTTTGCAGGCTGGCTTAATATAGAGATTAACGGACGTGAATGCATTACAATAAGTTAGTAGTTTTGTTATTCAATCATGATAAAGTATATAATATTGATCTTGACACTTACTGGCTTATTATCAATATAAAAGGAAACAAACAATACATTGTGGTTGGGGTGATTGTTTTAGGGATGAGGACAAAGAGTCATAAAGATACCCATACATTTAGGAGAAAGTAGGCTATATGTTCTTTGCTGAACATCTTGTTGATATGGATTTCTTGTTGTAAATGGCCTTTGTTAGATTGTATGCCATTTCCATTTTCCTGATTCGTGACTCGAAATCTGCCTTCTCGGAGAGATTGGGGTCCATCCACTCACCCTAATATTTGAACGCTTTCGTTTGCTTGATTTTCCCCTGTCCTACATCCAGCTCTTTTGGCGCTAGCTTGATATTAGTGATGAATTCTGTTTTTTCAAAGGAGATCTTAAGGCCCGTTTTTGCTGCTTGAATCTGGAGTTCATTAATTTGCGCTGCGGCTGCATCGAGGGAATCTGAAAAAATTGCGAGGTCATCTGCGAATGCTAGGTAGTCAACTATCAGGTTCTGATTTTTGTAGCCCAATCTGACTCCATTTTCAGACTTGTTAATGTTCATTACTTTTCGCCACTGCCGGATGACTTTTTCGAGCACACAGTTGAAGAGCAAAGGAGATAGTCCATCTCCTTGTCTTACACCAATCTTGATTTCGAAGGGCTCTGAAATTTCTCCCCTGAATTTCACTTTGGACGCAGTGTTGTTTAAGGTTTTCTGAATGATTGCTCTTGTTTTGTTGTCCAGTCCCAGTTCTTTCAGTATTTCAAATAGGGTGGGTCAATCGATAGAGTCATAAGCCTTTTTGAAGTCAATGAAGGTCACTACAAGCTGTTTGTTTCTAAGCTTCAGATATGAAAGGATAGATTTAAGGTTCAAAATCTGTTCGGCACATGATCGTCCCTTCCGAAATCCCCCTTGATATTCCCCTAATTGTCGATCCACTGTTCCTCTGCTCTAGTTTGAAGGGCTTTTGAAAGGATTTTGTATGTTATTGCAAGGAGGGAGATGCCACGGTAATTGTTCACATTCGTTATATCACCTTTTTTGTGAAGAGGGTGAAGCAGAGCTGATGTCCAATCAATAGGTAGTTCCTCCTTTTCCCATACCTCACTAATTATTTCTGTTAGTTTATCGATAGCTACGTCGCCAGCATGCTTCCATAATTCGGCGATTATTGAATCCTCGCCTGGTGCCTTATTGTTTTTAAGTGACTGAATGATCTGCATTATTTCTTCTTTGGTTGGTGGTGTAGAGTCAGGGTTTGTATTTGGATTGTCTTCAAATGAGAATGAAAATCCTGGGCTTTCACAGTTAAGGAGAGACTCAAATTAATTTGCCAGGATAGTGCAGTTATCCTTGTCATTATAGGCCGTTTTTCCCTCAGGATCTTTGAAATGTAGGCTAGGTGGAGTGTATTTAGTGAGATTCTGTCTGAAGGTTCTGTAGAAATCTCGAGTGTTGTTCTCCTTGAAGTCTTGTTGAATCCTATCCAATTGACTTTTGTCGTATGCACGTTTTACCCCCACGTATGGTTTTTGCAGCATGTTTCCTCACTAACAGAAAACTCTCCCAGTTATCTGAATTCTTCTAAGAGTTCCATCTCTGTCATGCTAGTTGTCTCTGCCTTACTGCTGCTTCACATTCACTGGCCCACCAGAGATGTTTCCTTCTTTTTGTTAGCAGGACTATCTCTTTAGCTGTTCTCACCATGCCATCTCGTAGTTGTTCCCAATTCTGTGGATCCAAAGTTTGAAGCTTCTCAGTAAACTCGTGATTCCGGTGTAGGTTCTCTGTGTCAAACCTGTTGATCCCTCTTCGGCAGACCCTCCTGGTATTTCTTGAAAGATTTTTAACCTTGATTTTGGAAAAGTAATGATCAGAATCAAGATTTACACTTCTCAGGACTTTTACATTCTGGATCTCTCGGTATGCCTTGCGTGAAATAGCGACATGATCGATTTGGAATTCACCAAGTTTTGGATTTGGAGAAGTCCACGTTTTCTGCTTTCTTGGCAGATGTTTGAAAGCAGTAGATTTCATAACAAGGTTGAACGCCTTACAGAGCACCAGAAGTCTCTCTCCATTGCGGTTGGTTCTGTAATGAGCTGGGTAACTTCCTACAATGTTTCGGAATTTTCTTTCACGGCCAAGTTGAGCATCGAAATCACCAAGCAAGATAATCATATGTTTGTCCGTAATTTTAGCCATTATATCCTCCAGTTCTTCCCAAAATTCATCTGTTCCTTCTCTGTCTTTTCTGTTTGCCCCATTAATTGGCGCATGCACATTAACCATAGTATACATTTTGTTCGTGCATCGGAAAGTGAGGATTGCTACTCGGCTGTTAGGAGAACTGAAATCTACAACCGAGTCCAAAATTCTTCTATTTACAATGAATCCCGTGCCAAGGTGAGGGATGTTCTTTGCAACACGTTTACCAACTTTGCCTTTAAATATTCGGTACCCCTGAGACTCAAAAGGATGTTCATCTGTAAATCTTGTTTCTTGTACTGCCGTAATAAGAATTTGATGTTGGGAGAGAGTATCAGTGAGATGCTTAAGTTTACCAGTTTTCAAAAGGGAGTTCATATTAACGGTAGCAAAGAAGTTCCGATGTTTGTGTTTGATCTTTAGTGGAGTCTCCGACACCTCCAAGCATTTTGGTGCTGGCTCCCCAGAATCCGAAGGCCTGCATGCATCGCTGAAAGCGATGGTGGATTGGTTACCACCTGGGGTAGTAGCTTTTGCTGAATTTTCCTCCATGCTTTCTTGAGACAGTTGAAAAACTGTAATTGGGGTCGGTGATATTTCACACCGGCCAAAGTACTACCAAGTTTGTAAGCCTTGGAGCCACCAGCACTGATCGGCTCGCCGACCCAGCTTCCCGCTGGGAGTGGTTACCCAAACTTCCACTGGGTTGCTCGGCTTAACAGGGGACACCTCGGGTAGGTTACGTGCTGGAGTTGGAGTGAAAGAGGCTGAGTTGGATTCTCTTGCTGAATCCAATATGTTTGAGTTGAAGGTGACATGCATCGACGCATTTCACTCCCATTTGCCCAGAGCCACACGGACTCCTCCCAGGTTGATTCCTGAGACCCCGCTGTCAGTTATAGTATTATTATTATTATTATTATTATTATTATTATTATTAATATTATTATTATTAATGAAATTTTGCCTTTCATGGCCAAGTAATTGAAACTCAGCATATCTCCTAGGTTTTTGCTGTGTTTTGGCGGGGTTTCACCTAGGCTCATCAGCGGGCTAGTAGTTTAATCCCATAGTCTTTGGAAGATGTCTATAATAATCTGTACAATCAAAACTCGAAGATAGTAATACCACTGAACATGATACAAATTAACCCTACATATAATGTCATGGAGACAATAGTAGGCTACCACAAAAGCCAGATGATGGCCAGAAAGCAACACTACCAAGTGCATGAGTGATAAGGTTAGACCAAGACACTTATAAAGGCAATGAATCAAAGCATTGTCTATATAACCTACTCCACAACAAAACTCAACAGAAAATTCAATAGCATTGACCTGTCTCCAATAAATACCATACACGTTCATTAAGAGCGCAGATGGCGATGTCACGCATGATTCACTTTCGGGCTCCAATACCGGCGGATGGCAGCGGTGGCGACAAGAAGCAACCCCTCAGAAATTCAAGTTACGCGCGTGTATATTCCTAGTAGGTCCTAGACGTGAAGCCGGATGGTGTTTATGAATGGCTGGCCAAGGGTCACAGGAAGCTTGGTAAGTTGATGAACATTGAGGACGACCACTCTACTTTACGCTGGAAGGTGGTGCGGTTGGATAGTGTTTAGCAGTTGAAGAAGTAAGTTACGGTCGAAGTGGGACAGTCGTCAAATATTGAGTTGTGCAGTGAAAATAAGCCTAGTGTATTAGTTCGGACTAGGCTAATGAGATCAAAATCCATGATCATGTTGCATATTAACTTAGCCATGGTATGCTCCTCACCAGATTATAAGGAATAATTCTTTCGTGCTCTGTATTCAGAGTTGGCTAGATCGAAAATCCGTTTCTCTAAAGTAAAGTTTGTGGTTGGAGGTGAGTAAAGCCAGTAACAGCCCGTCAGCGCGTGTAAGTTTATAGTGATACCTGAAATACTGATACATCACAATTGGATTCAATACCAGCGAACTGTGTCACACTAAATTACCTGAAATACTGATACATCACAATTGGATTCAATACCAGCGAACTGTGTCACACAAATTACGTCTGTGACTATGAGATTTAGTAAGTTTCAGCAACTACCGTACTACGTGTGATAATCCCAATGGAGAACATTACGACATTGGACTGTCCGGGGGACTTGCATAAATTGGACATGGGAACTAAGCCACAATGGAGGATCTATGGACGCACCGTGAATTTAATTCCATGAGATGTAGGACCCTGGAAATACCGTGGAAGGGAATCCGTTTCTGCTACGTATGCCACAACCGACGAAAACCGAGGTAGAGAATTTAAATGAATTAAAATTGTGATAGTTGGTGGTATTTGATTTAATAATAGTACTTCTTAGGAGAATGCAGTATTATATGTCGTTGAATTTTTAAAGGAAGTTTGCTATGGTTATTTTTTTGGATGGCATTTCCATGTCCATTAGTTGAATATGCAGTCAGGATGGCCACAAATTACGTCTGTGAACGTTTCAGTAAGTAATATTGTCATTGAGTTAATATGTTAGTATCTCGTAATTTTGAATGTTTTATGTAAAAGCTTGGTCCATATAATAATGATTTGCATTGTTATCATTACCAAATGAAATTACTGTCCATGATCAATACTGACTGGAAATATGTGCTAAATTACATAAATATATTTTTATTTCTTGCTCATTCAATGACGGCAGCTTTGTTTGTCATGAGTATGTGGTCTTTTCAACTGTTACTGAGGCGCACACATTGACGTCACGTTGCTGTTACAAACATAAGGGATACAACATACATCTTAAAATTATGTGCAAAAGCGAAATTTGGCACAACGATTGGTGTGGATAATGATTAGCCTACTTATGCCTGAGCACTCCCACTGTGCGTGACAAAAACCAGGGCTGTAAAAATTACGTGGCCGCAGGGTAATTATTGGTCTAGCCATTTCCATTGGTCTGGATATAGATTATCGATAAGTAGTAGCATAAGCGCATGTTGGCAATATTCTATTTGACTCATAAATTGCGTGTTTAATGGCAGACACAACTGTAATCTCTCTCTATAATACTGTATAATCCATAGTTCACGTACTTACTCATCATCGCAGCTCTGAAAACACTGGGCCAAGAAAGCTTAAATTTGGAATGTTGGTAGCTCTTAGGCTGTACGGTAGGTGCTCACTTAGAAACGGTTTTAGAAAAGTCAATATCTAAGAGAGACTGTTCTGTCCTTTGGCACTGAGCTTATAAAAATGGTACAAAACCCCGAAACACACATTTTAAAGCCCTAAAATCTACACTTTTCTAGATATTTCAGAAATACTGCACTCTCTCTGGCAAACAGATGAACGTTACCATGATAACCGCTTCTCAAGCTTACATTTCTCTCAGTACGTCAGTGTGCCACTTCATTTATTACTTAAAATACGATACCAACGACGAGAAGTACAGTCTTCAACCCTCATGAAAGTGATATTCATGTCAACCACTAAAGGATATTAACAAAAAATAACAAATGGTGAGCCAGAAAGATTTATATCCACATGTGGAGAAAATTACTGGTGCGAAGCGGAAAATACGCTTGACGATTTATGGGCACGGGACCTGAATGACGTCAACACGATTAACTTATCTCATTTTCAATTTTCTCGAAGAGAAAAAGACAAAGGAATCCTGCTTCAGAGAGATACAAAATGAACTGCACGAGATTGGGATCTCACCTGAAGATATCCGGGAGCGTAACCAGCTTAAGAAAAATCTCTTTGAACATACGGTTTTCCAACCAAAGCTGACGCTGAAAACTGAAAGGGCGTGGACAAACGAGAGAAAGAAACAACACTGACTTTGAATAAAGGAATACTGGGCTAATTTTAAAGCTAAAACATAACAATTGAAATGGCGTGATACTTAGTTGGTCGGATCGAAATAAGAATATGTATGGCCTGAGGGACCGTGGCGTAGATCTTTTGAGATGGAGCCATTAAGGTGATTTGCCCTCCAATTTGGACGTTCTGTTAAGGGGGGATGTAACCGAAAATACATAGCTGGCTTTAAAATTACACTGAGTTCACATTATAAAACATAGAACATTGAAACTTTGTACATTTGTCTAATGGTGTTTGATCTATTACGTGGCAGGCAACAGCTATCTTGGGTGGCAAAATGTCATCAGTACAGTCACTGCGAATAGTTTGTTACATCCTCTTATTTAGGTACACATTACAACATAACTATAAATGATCCTAGCCTGAGGTTTTAACTAGTTTAAATATATGTCACTCCCTCTAACTTTATCTGGAATTATCCACATACCGTGAAAAATATATTTATGGTCATTTAAAGTTTGGATTCTATAAACCTCAGGGAAAATATGAATGTAAATGCATGCAAATTCAACAAATGGTTAAATGGAAGCATATTTCTACATACATATGTGTATAATCACTCAATAAATAATGCCTGAATTTTTCAGTTATGTAGCATTTAGGGTTTCCGAGAAACATGTTCGTACGTGGTGGAAAACTTGATATTGTGAAAGCGACTTTTGAAAGTTGGACATGTTCTTTTACTCACATTTAAGTAACTATGTCTACAGGCATGCTGCATCAGATATACATTTCTTTTAAACACTTCCAGCTGAGTAATTAGCTTGCAATGTTTACACAAAGTATAAAAGAGGCCATAATTTTGATAACTGGACCCCTCATCGGTTACATCCCCCCTTAAGCACTGCCATTTGGAGTGAATACCAGAAATCTACATTACGTCCTGTGGCTGTTTTTAGCCTACTTTTCACATTTTGCAAAAATGAGGAAAAAGTAGACTTATGAGATCGATCCGGGCAAATGTGTGTCTGTCTGTCCATCCTTCTGTCTGTCTGTCTGTCTGTCTGTCCTTCTGTCTGTCTGGCTGTGTGTGTGTGTGTCCCCCTATCAACTCTTAAACGGCTGCAGTAATCAAAACTAAATTTGGTAGGAGTAAAGACCTATACCTGAATATCTCAATGCCGTATTTGAAAATGATGTCAGAGCTACCATCTGCTGAAAAATAGAAGTTGAAATTTGAGCTCCATATTGATATCTTAGAAGGTATGAATGGGAGCTATTTCAAAATTGGCACACGTATAGATAATAATATTTCAGTTTAATTTACAGGTGGCAATACATGGCAGTGTTGCCAAAATGCTGATAGGTCCAATTTTAAAATGCATGTAACTTCTATGCTAATTAATGGATTTCATTCAAATTTCTCACAACAATAGATCATATTATTTCAGATTATTTCTGACCAATGCATGCATGACATTGTGGCCAACAGGATTTTACGTGCGCTGTTAGATCCAATGTTTAACTGCATGTAACGTCCATGCTGTCCATTGGACTTCAACCAAATTTTGTATTCTGTCCCTTAAGAGACGGAACTAAGAATATATTCAGTCACCAGGACTGGCAACTGTAGTGCTCTATTAGGCTACATTATGCCAGGTATACAGTATTTCGACTAATTTGAAATTTATGTATTACCAACTTAATTTCGTCATTATTCTAGACAGATCCGTATAGATTAATCATTGGCATGCATCATAAATTTTAAGAAAAGTAGGCTCTTTAGTTCGTCACCGAACTTCTTGTTTTTTTATAATCATCGAATATGAGAGGAGTGATATTTTTCCAGCCAACATCGTACGATTCTGAAAGCCATGAATTTTCATCGCCCTTCAAAATTCCGAAATCCTCAACCGGGAATACAACCTTGATATTATGAGACCGACACTACCACTGACCCATCGGGAAATGGCAGCAATATAAACCACAAGGTTGGTTAAAATTACTGCTTGTACTACAAGCATGGGGCATAAGTCCTGGGTTAGGTTAGGTTTTTGTTTGTATGTTAAACCTTCTTAGCACACAGAATTGAACATGTATGCATCGTTTAAACCTTTAGTGTCTTCCATGACGTCAGGGATACCATATCCATGGGTAATTTTGTAGTTTAACGTACCGCAAACTATACTACTCCCTCAGAATATTGTCCACAGTAGGTAGGTTATATCTTTGCAATGTATACAATCACCATCACTTCCACTCCGCAATATTATTTCATAATGTATATGTAGTTTGACACAGGTCTTCCAATTACGGTACGAGACAATACAGATGTAAACAGTTTTGTTCCTGTTAAGCTCACTCAATTATTAATTGATATCCCGTTAATCCTACCAACATATACAATTATTCTATTTAAGATTATGTCACAATTATATAGTTAACATCACATGCATCAATGGAGTGGAATACAGCAGTTTTCTAGGTCTTCCCGACACGTGATAAACTACGAGTCATTGAACGCGTGATTAATATAATTGACGTCCTCAGTAATTTATGGATTCAATAAACCTGGGAAATGGGCCTTTAAATGACTTTGAACTAGCCCTTCAAACAAAATCTATTTCAATTTCAATACATTGGTGACGACACAGGAAAACTATTTGTATTTACTCACATACCGCTGTTGAACAAAGCACGATTGTTGAGTTCATTCCGGATGCGGTTTCAACCAGCTATTAACCTCTTTAAGTGTTGAATTATCTGTTACCAACATTAGTGATGAATGTTTTCATTCAAATGTAATATTGTGGTCGCCATAATTTTTAACTCATCCGGGGGTCTTAAAATATCTATAAATTTTGGATCTCAATTAATCAAAATGAAATTCAAAACCTATGTTTATGTTAATTCTTATTTTGAGAAAAGAGGAAAATAATACCTTAAGTAAATACATTGTAATTCTTGAGTAGGCTTCAGTGTACCGGTTTCGGTTACAATATAACCTTCTCCAGCAAACAGAAGTTGATACAATGAAGTTGCAAGATTGATACATTTTTTTAAATGGAAGCTGGGCATGCACTGATGATTTCTCTCGGTCAGACACGTGCAGACAGATGGAATAGCTTGGTTTGTAATATCGATATGAAACAGAATAGTAGACAAGCATGGCGTCTTCTTAAGTATCTCAGTGGAGATCCAACTAGCCCGCCTTTTAACTTTACTCAAGTAACTGCTAATCAGATAGCACACCAACTGATCTTAAATGGAAAGACTTCAAAATCTAAGTCGAATACAGAGAAACTTGAACGGTGTATTGAAGAAGAGACTGATTTCCTTAAGGACCTGTTTACGATGGAAAAACTTATGAAAGCAATCGACGGTCTGAAATCGAACAAGACAGCTGGGTTGGATGATCTCAGAGCGGAGCAATAAAAGAATTTGGACCAGCAACACTGCAATGGTTACTTTCATTGATGAACAACTTCCAGGCTGAAGATTCCTAAGGTATGGAGAAAGCTCGCATAGTTGCGATCCTAAAACCTGGGAAGACTCCTGATAGCCCAAAGAACATTCGGCCATTTTCACTTCTGTGTCACACCTATAAGCTGCTGGAGAGAATGATTCTTAATAGAATATCTGATTCTATAGATAGCAAACTGATTTCTGAACAGGCAGGCTTTAGACCAGGCAGGTCATGCTGTGGACAAATTCTGAACCTTACTCAGCACTTAGAGAATGGATTTGAAGATAAGTGCATTACTGGTGTAGCCTTCATAGATTTAACTGCTGCTTACGACACTGTTAATCATAACACACTACTTCGTAAGATTTATGAACAGACAAAGGACTACAGGCTGACCCTACTGCTAAGAACTTTCCTTGAGAACAGAAGATTTTACGTGTCTCTCCTTGGGAAAAATAGTCGTTGGCGCCTCCAGAAGAATGGACTACCTCAAGGTAGCGTCTTAGCACCACTGCTTTACAATGTTTACACCAATGACCAGCCCAGAACAGAAGGCACCAGGCAATTTATCTACACTGATGACACTGCAGTAGCCGTGCAAGGTCGTAGCTTTGAAGAAGTAGAACATTCTTTGTCCTGTGATTTGGAAGAACATGGTCGATACTATCACAGAAATAATTTGAAGCCAAATCCAGCCAAAACGCAAGTTTGTCCTTTCCACTTGCGAAATAAAGAAGCAAACATTGAACATTAAGTGGCAAGGTGAAACAATCCTTCATTGTTTTACACCAAAATATCTTGGTGTCACCCTTGATCGAACTCTGTCTTTCAAGCAACATTGCTTGAACACCAAAAGTAAAGTATATGCACGAAATAACATACTAAGATGCCTAACAGGAAGGACATGGGGTGCTCACCCCACCACTCTCAGAACTTCAGCCCTTGGACTGAGCTTCTCAGCTGCTGAATATGCAGCGCCAGTTTGGCTTTCTTCTCCACATTCCAAAGAGGTGGATATAGCTCTGACTGAGACTTCCAGGATTGTATCTGGGTGTCTTAGACCAACACCACTTCAGATGATCTACCCTCTTATAGGAATTTCTCCACCTCATGTCCGAAGAATGGTAGCAGCAGCATCTGAGAAGAAACGGCAAGAAACAGATTCAAGGCATCCACTTTTCGGCCAACAACCAGCCCGTCAGAGACTTACGTCCAGAAACATCTTTTTGAGGGGAGTAACAGCCCACGAAGGCTCACAAGAAGTTGCCCGTGTGAAGATATGGAAGACAGAGATCACAGACCCAACTATTCCTCTATAGGAAAAAATGGCACCTGATCACAACTTGCCATATGGAATTTGGAAATCATTGAACAGGCTGAGGACGGGGGTTCCACGCTGCAAGAACAATCTCAAGAAATGGAACATGCTCGTCAACAATGATGAGTTCTGTGTCTGCAGCATGTTACAAGATCCAGAACACCTGCTGATTTGCCCCTTGATGGAGGACATATGTTCAAAAGACGATCTTTTGGCTGAAAATGCTAATGCTATAACTGTTGCTACTTACTGGCTAAATCTAATTTGATTTGAACACGGAAAATAAATAAATGGCTCATTGGAAAATTATTTCCAAAATATTAACTATCTAAAATAATTACAAAACCCAACAATCGGGGGATCAATCCAGCTCAACTCGATGCCAGTCCCAAGCCCGAAAAATTTGGAGGGTAAATGGATGGTTAATGAGTCTAAGAGGGAGCAATAATGCAGTGGGATATTATAACGTGAAGTTAGGAAGAACGATACCGTGACATTCACTATTTTATTCCATTAGCTACTACAAATACAACACTCTCTAGCGGCAAGTTACATCAATACATTATCCTTGTTTCATTCCCCAACATCCTCCCCACCCTGGTCAACCTCTAGGGGGATGACCAGCTGGACAGGTCGGACAATCTGGGTCCCCTCTGACGTGGAAAGGATCACCGTCCGGAAAAGTCCATCTCTGCCTGGTTTCAGCACCTGAATCCGGGCCTTCCTCCACAGATGTCGAGGCCGCACCTCGTCCTGGAGTAGAACGATGTCTCCAAGCCTCAGTCGTGGTGACGTCCCTTTCGGTTGCTGCACTTGGTGGAAACACTGAAGATGAAGCAGGTATACCTTGCTCCATCGTTTCCAGAAATGGTCCGCCAGTTGTTGCTGAAGTCTGTATTCTTTAATGGGGGAACCGGGCTGAGTTTCAGGTCCAGTGGGCAGTGCATTGAGTTGTCCACCGACAAGGAAGTGAGCTGGGGTGAGCACGTTGGCGTCGTCGTCTTTGGTGAGTGGTCTGGAGTTCAGCGCGGCTTCGATAGATGTCAGTATCGTCTGCAAACCATCTTCATCTACAGAGGAGCGCCCAAGTGTCTTTCGCAAGCATCGCTTGGTGGAGCCAACCATTCTTTCCCACCATCCTCCCCACCATCCTCCCCACCAAGCCGCGCGTGTTGCGATGATCTTGCACGTGATGTTGTGTCGTGATGAGCACTGACAAGTTTCTGCAAGCACTGCAGCGGTTTGTTGCGCGACGTGGAATTCCACGCACTATCTATTCTGACAATGCCCAGACATTCCACTCTGCAAATCGAGAATTGGCGGGACTATGGGCTACCGTTTCCGATACGAAGACTTGTCAGTACCTATCCAAGTGTGGGATATTATAGCGTGAAGTTAGGAAGAACGATACCGTGACATTCACTATTTTATTCCATTAGCTACTACAAATACAACACTCTCTAGCGGCAAGTAACATCAATACATTGTCCTTGCTTCATTCCCCAACATCCTCCCCACCCTGGTCAACCTCTAGGGGGATGACCAGCTGGACAGGTCGGACAATCTGGGTCCCCTCTGGCGTGGAAAGGATCACCGTCCGGAAAAGTCCATCTCTGCCTGGTTTCAGCACCTGAATCCGGGCCTTCCTCCACAGATGTCGAGGCCGCACCTCGTCCTGGAGTAGAACGATGTCTCCAAGCCTCAGTCGTGGTGACGTCCCTTTCGGTTGCTGCACCTGGTGGAAACACTGAAGATGAAGCAGGTATACCTTGCTCCATCGTTTCCAGAAATTGTCCGCCAGTTGTTGCTGCAGTCTGTATTCTTTAATGGGGGAACCGGGCTGAGTTTCAGGTCCAGAGGGCAGTGCATTGAGTTGTCCACCGACAAGGAAGTGAGCTGGGGTGAGCACGTTGGCGTCGTCGTCTTTGGTGAGTGGACTGGAGTTCAGCGCGACTTCGATAGATGTCAGTATCGTCTGCAAACCATCTTCATCTACAGAGGAGCGCCCAAGTGTCTTTCGCAAGCATCGTTTGGTGGAGCCAACCATTCTTTCCCACCATCCTTCTTCCACGTGTTGATTGTGAATGTAGCTGAACATCTGGCTACAGTACATCTGGTTGAAGTCATCATTGCTTTGAAGTCTTTTCTGAAGGTTTCTCAGACGCGCCTCGGCATTGTGTAGATTATGGGGTAGTTCCAGAATGCCTTGCTTCTTTGGCAACGAGACTACGCGTCGCTGTTTTTCGATTCGGAAAGATGATTTGAAGTCCTCAAGGATTCTGGAATCCTTCGGCGTATGTGGGCGTTCTTGATCAGCAGTTATACCAATAGTCTCGAGGTCCCAAAATCTTCTGAAGTCATCATCTGAGTGGAAAGAAGCCTGCTCGAGGTTAATGAAATTGACTGAGGCTGAGTTAACGTTCATACCGGATCGATCCCCACTGAGTATCCAGCCGATGGTAAAAGGAACCAACACGAGTGACCTGGAGATACGTAAGGGAGGACTGTCTCTGATAATTTTCCAGTAGTGGTCACTACCGATAAGCAGTTCAACCGGTAGATCTTCATGGGAATCCGTCCTAGGATCAGCCAACTGTAACTTACGATCATGTGCTAATGCCGTAATGTTTTGTGGAACCGACGGTTGTGGTGAAAGAACGTGAAGACTTTCGAAACCATAGAGAGAGAGGTTTGTGTCAGTCGAAAACCCTTTCATATTGAAGCGTACGAGTCGTCTAGTGTTGGAGCTCGTAGGGTTTGACTCAAAGGCACAAACAGTCAGTTCTTGTCGTCTAATTACTTTCAGCTGAAGATCGTCTACTAGTGACTTGGAGATGAAGGTCGACTGACTTCCTGCGTCGAAAACACAGCGAGTAAGTTTGCTTAAACCTGTGGGTCCTGTAATCCATACCTGAGCGGTCTGTAAGTAAGTAAATCCGGAGGTTGCTACGATTATTTTCCCTACTGCCATTTGAGATGACGGAGTAGAAGGATTTCTCTGTTCTCCATCACAAATAGATGTATGGTGTAACTTCTTACATGTTGCACACTGCGTTTGACCTTTCTTGCTGCAGTTCGAAAGAATGTGTCCTTGATTTAAACAAAGAGAGCAGCGCTTGTTCGATTTTAGCTTCTGAATGCGATCATACACGGTTGTTGTGGTTTTACATTCTTGACCCCAATGACCTCGTCGGTCACAAAATACACAGAATGGAAGTATCGTCTTCTTCGCTTTTGGTGACGATTTGCTTGATTTGGCGTGAATTTGGAGTGCAGCTGTAGTGGGGATAAAGGTTGCTGAAGCTATAGGATTTCCTCTGATTTTCTGTGTGGTTAGAGCACCGTCAACCTCTTCGTTTAAGAATCGCATCAATTTAGTAATGTGGCTTTCCATGATATTCTCCCTCTTGGCGTGAATAATCCAACGGCGTACAATGTCCTCCGGTAACGCGCGCAGAATTTTCGGAGCTAGCATACGGCCATATTCGTCAACATTTTCTCCCAAGGCTCTGAGGGCCTGTGTCCGCCGGTTACATTCGATGAATGTCATGTTTAAGGCGTTGGGCATGACGTGTGATATAGCCTGTAGAGTCTCCAGGTAATCCAGATGGGCTTGGATTATTCTGTTTTTGTCACCGTACCGTGAAATGAGAATCTGTTTTGTCTCCTCATATGCGTCAGCGGTGATTGGAATTCCGTCTACCAAGTTCTTGGGCTCGCCCTCCAAGTATCCGCGAAGAAAAACGTGTTTATCGATACTGGAAATGGAAGGGTTGCCCTCAATAGATGATTGGAATTGTTCCCAGAAACGGGACCACTTCTCTACGTCTCCAGAGAATGGTTTCAACCTGATTACAGGAAGTTTAACTGTGTGCATTAAGGGTGGATGGGGCAGATGCGTCCTTGGCAGACGCGAGACTTACATTATCGACAGGTGTTTTTTCTCCAATGGCGCGTTAGTCCAGTCAATAAACGAATTTCACCCTACATCAAATGCGGGGTCGTTTTTATTTTTTGATGTTGTTTAGGACCCTGAGGTAGTTATTAATCCAAGTTTCCGTCATCCTCCCCCCCCCCTTGCTTCGTCCACCATCTTGAAAAAACTGTCAGAAATCGGCACTTTTTTCAGTTTTTGGCCTCTAGCTCATTCCCAGTTCATTTGTTTGAACATATGTTCAAATAAGAAAATGTAGATTACTACATCTCCAACAACTTTGATTCAGAAGGTCATTTTGTAGGACCAAGCGTATTCGAGCTACGAGAAGGTGAAAAAGGGCGAAAATTGGCGATTCGGCAAATTTGTCACTTTTGCTCCATTTTCCATCGCAAAAACAGGGAGAATAATTGATCTCAGCAAAACGTTTATTGAATGAAAGTTGTAGATACTTTAATTTCCTTTGAAAATCGTGTATCAAAAAATGAATTACGAGCAATGGGTAGGAGTGGGTGGTAAATTTAAGAAACCTAGAGGAAATGCGTTTTTGTGATTCAGCCCTGGAGCGCCGTGTTGGTAAATATTTGAACCATTTTTGTATAAATATGAATAGATGGGAGAGAACAAATTCGTTACACATTCAATTAAGGAAGTTAGAGTGTTTTTTACAAAATATAGATTACAATACAATGCTTTTTATATATTATTTACATATTAATTATTAGGGAATAATGAACACACTAAAATAAAAACTTAAAAAAATTGGGGGGTGGGGGTTTGCTACACTAACCGGAGACGTTTCGCAAGGTGGGTCGGGAGGGTTGACTCTTCGGCAGGGTCTTCGTCGAATGGTATGGACGGGTCGTCGATGTTTTCCTCTTCCTCGTCAGCGACTATCAAAGGACGGTTGTCGCGGGACTTTCCGCCGCAGCAGAATTTGCAGAAAGAGGAGCAATGCATACCAGCTTTTCTGCATCCACATGCTGCGGAACAGTCGGTGATACACCTGCATGATACCGTCTTCTGAAGGGTACGAGGAGCAGCATATCTGGTGGTGGTTGTTGTCGAAATAAAGCCCCTGCTTCCTCTTGTCCAGCCAAAGATGATCGGTCTTTCATCCTGCTCATCCAGGACGTCACTTGGTGGTATACCCCCAAGGAGTGGTATCGCGCTGCATCTGAGATTGGAGGCAGCTTTACCAGTTTCAAGTTTATCGTGGTGGCAAAAAATTTTGTGTGTCGGAGGTCAGAAAGTGTTTGGTCGATTTCCCCACCATGGAGGACGACCAATATTTAATATCTTACTTTGGAGATGTCCTCTAATGTGGCTTCTGGGTCCATGAAGACATCACTTATCTTCAACAATAATGGATTCCTCCGGAACAGGGAACAACATTTGTTTTTTCCGAATCCATAAATGTTTGACGTTGTGTCAAACCTGCTGATGGCGTGGATGAGCAGCTGGTTATCGGCGAAGTCGTACATAAATGATGAGGGGGAGTACATGACGTCAGGTGAATTGCCTCTTCCTGTTTCTTAAAGGTATACGTTGTTCATCGTATTTTCTGTCCCAGTGAGAATGACTAATAAATCGATGTCTTCCCCCACAATAATTACAGCGTCGTACGAAGAAGCCATCGGTGTTCCAGTGGTCACAATGAGCACGTCAGCATCCTCTTCAGCTTGCTTGTTCATGACGTTGGACGCTTCAAGTGTTGTTCTGAGGAGGGCAACAAATCTTTTTTATTGCTCTCATTGGACAGAAATTTGTCTTGAGGAGTTTTGTTGCCTGTGGCTTCATCAAATATCACATCTGCTGAGGCGTTCAGCTTGCGCCTTCTTGCTCTTTCAGCAATCTTGGTACTCATCAGAAAATTGTCTGGGTACTCGTCGAAGATGACCATCACCACGGTCCCATAATGCTGGTGGATGTACTTGATATAATCGGCACAAATTTTTCCTAGAGTCAAATTTCGATTCCACACAACTTTGTGGAGCAGATGCCCACCATCGATGACAGTGAGGTGATTTGAGAGAAGCTCGATATCTATGGGTGTGAACGCTGCATATCAATCAGACTGTGTGCCCTTGCGCATGACATCCTCGTTGAACAACGACATAGGGTACGGTGCAAGCTCATAAGAGAGGTATTCCTCAAGGACATCCTGGGTTGTTTTTGCTATGCACATCCTGTGATAGAGTATGGGTAGGTCCACAGCAATCTTCTTCTCCCCAACCTTCAAGATGTTCTTGTCAGCTGCTAAAGATATCACTTTACACTTCACCGAAGGTTGTTCCCACTATTCTTGAGAGTCCAGCCATACCGACTTGCTGAGCCTTGTGGCAGTTCACCTGCTCACTTCCAACTACACCAGAGCTGATGCTCTCCTCCCTTCTTACGGGATCCAAACGACCGAGGGCGAACAGCAGCAATGATTGCATGGGAAATGGCAATACTGATCCTCTTCCATTTACCTTAACTTCCTTGTTTGTTTTTATCACAATCGTTTGGACCACTGCCAATAACGTTGGTGGGATGTCTGACTCGATACTGTTCAAAAATGAATCGGGGGGGGGGGGGGGGTGGATAGTCAATGGTATTGTACACACGGGAGCGAATATCTTCTGTAATTATATCTGCAGCTGCTTTCACCACTCTCATTCTTTCTTCCTAAGGATTCGATTTTATATTGGCATACCAAGTGTCATTCAATATTTTATAACCAGTATTTTTGAAACAGACCGTCGATTTATTGCCTGTTTCAACGAACATGATGTCATCCTCGTACTTTTTCAGCAAACGGGATTTTACTGTTCTCCAATCAAGTTCACATCCTTCCTTCCAATTGATCAAATGAGAATTGGCATTCTTCTTTATTTCTTTCCAGAAAAGAAGAGTTTAGTGCTTTTCAGTCGGTAAACACGAACGTACCCAAAAGAGATGGGTTATGCCCTAATCCTGAAATAAATTACATGAGATTAATAAAACACTAGGATGACCAGTTTCGATCGTCAAGCGATCATCATCAGATCCAACACACTTAGGCTATAAAATCTATGTTTGAAATACAGGTGAAAATATTTACAACATGTACAATTATTTAGCTGCAGTATTGGTACTGCAACTGTCAGTGTATGCTAAATGCAGTATATATGTTAGGTGAAATGCTAAATGGTGATGGCTATCCGGAGATTGTACTTTAGAGAGATTATATGGCTGTAAACTATGGTTAAACTATAAAAATTTTAGGCTAACTACTTATCTGATTGTCTTCCGTACTACAGCTATTCGCAGTTTCCGTGCTCACTTGAACTCGCTGTGCGGTCGACTGCGGTGGTTATCTTAACGACTGGTTTTTCCCTGCCTTCCCCCCCTGTCCCTACGTGCTGTGGGGAGTGATCGCGATGTGTTTATGTGAGGTGTTGCCAACCTAGATAAGATGTATGTTATTGAATGAGGTGGATCTACAACTATTAAAGACCGTGGATTAGTTCTCGCCACGCGTGGAGCATAACCCATTCGAACTAAGCGTTGACGGTCTTATGAGGACGTCCCGGCACCTTTAATACTGCCTCTAATATGGGCCTTGGTTTATTGCAGAAGAAAAGTACATCGTACACCTGATCCAGATAACATTTACCTATTAAAAAACCCCTAATTTCCCCCCTTTTTTATCTAGCTTGGCTGTGTCGCTAAATTGTGTTTTGTTTCCGACAGGGTGTGTTTTTTAGTAGCGTGAAGAGGGGTGAGCTCTCCATGAACGTGTGTTCATTTAGATTGTTGGGATTGTTTCGTTTGGCTAGGTGTATCTCGATTGCTTCCTTTATGTCAAGAGCTCTGCCTTTCGATTCGTGATGGATTATTTTAAGGTCCGACTCTATGTTGGTAAAGCTATGCCCTGCGTCACACATATGTTCGCACACGGCTGAATGTGTTCCGTATCTTATCGCATTTCTATGTTCATTATAACGTGTGTCTACTCGCCTTCCACTCTGCCCGATGTAATTAGCTTGACAATCGGTGTCTTGGCACGTTATAGAATATACCCCTGACCTTGAATACGGGTCACGTTTATTTAGATTACTATTTAGGAGGTGCCTAGCGGTTGTGTTTTTCGTCGTGAAAGCTATCTTTATGCCTTGCTTTTTGAATAGGTTAGTGATTTTATATGTATTCGCATTCACATAGTTGAAACGCGCAAATTTTTTCTCATTACTGTCCGGTTTGGGAATCGTTTTATCTTTATTTTTATGTTTGGCTATAATTTGATTTATTTTGCTTGGCGAGAAGTTGTTTTCCTTTGCTATTTGCATAATAGTTCTTATTTCCTTATTATAGTTGTCTTTTGACATGGGTATGTTTAAAGCTCTGTGCACCATTGAATTGAAACCCGCTAGTTTGTGCGTACTGGGGTGATTAGACTGATTGTCGATTGCATGCGAGGTTTGTGTTGCTTTCCGGAATATGGAATATGAAAGGTCGTTGTCTTTACGTTCAATAGTTATATCGAGATAATTTATTTTCCGGTCTATTTCGGATTCCTTAGTGAATTTGATAGAATGGTGAAGGCTATTAATGGATTGGAGAATTGTTTCTTCGCTTGTTAGTTCAGTATCGTAGATGCAAATTACATCATCTACGTATCTTTTCCATATTACTATTCCCTTTGTTGAAGTCTTTTCTAAGAACGCATTTTCTAGTGCATTGATGAAGATGTCAGCGATTAACCCACTTAGTGGCGATCCCATTGCTAGGCCTTCTCTCTGTGTGTATATTTTATTGTCGAATTGAAACACGTTTTGGGTGAGAACGACCCTCAGTAATCTCACAATCTCTTCAATTTCTTTTACCGAATTGTTGGATTTTAAGTTGTTTTCGATAGTGTTGATTGCTTCAATAATCGGAATATTGGTGTACATGTTAGTTACGTCGAAGGATACTAGTCTGAAGCTAGGTTTCATTTGTAGGGTGTTCAATGCTGTTACTAGTTCTGTTGTGTTCTTTACAGAGTTGTTTTTGTCGTTGGAAAGACGGCATTTTAAGATTTTTAGTAACTCTTTGCTGATTTTGTAATTAGGGGCATTCCTACAATTGACTATTGGTCTCATTGGGCATTCCTTTTTGTGTATTTTTGGTTGTCCCCTCAATGACGGTATTTTCGGGTTCATGTTTATTAGTTTTGATTTTTCAGCTTTCGTCAGTATGTATTCTGTTTCTTTTAGCGCACTTTTTATTTGTTTTTGGAATTTGTTGGTGGGGTCTTTTGTTAATTCCTTGATTTCGTTGTTGTTTAGGAATTCGACTGTTTTTTCAATGTATTCTGTTTTGTTCAAAATTACTGTAGTGTTTCCCTTATCTGCTTTTGTGATGATTAAGTCATGTTCTTTTATTTTTTGTTTCAACGACTTTATTTCTTTGATTTGTTTGTTGTTTTGAATGTTATTGCTATCGCCCTCTCGTTTGAGGATTTTTTTGGCTTCGTTGGTGGCGAGATTTTTGGTTAATTCCCTGTCTTCTGCTGGGAGCTTGTGACTGGCTATCTCAATATCTGTGATTAACTGTTTTATATTGTGGTTCGTGTGTGCGTCTGTGCAGTTGTATTTCAAACCTTTGTCTAACATATTCATTTCACCTTGAGAAAAGGTTACGTTCGTTCTGTTGTTTACTCTGCTGTGGAAATTGAATTCATTGTTATTCGTGTGTTGTTCGTTAGATTGATGGTTCTGTGTTTCTCCTAGTTTTCTTAATTTATTTTCTAGCGTTTCATGCTTCCTCGTCGCTCTGATTTTGATGGTGTCATGTAGGTGTTCGGTGAAGCTGTCCCATTGGGCTGCGTGCCAGAAATTACTTAGTTACAATTGAATGTCGTATAATTGTTGGTTAATTTTTTGCTTTCTTATGTATGCAAATCTTAATTCGTTTTTTATCCAAAGCGCTTTGGCTTGTTTAGTTGAAATGATCGAGGCTGGTGTGTTCGGTACGGTTTTAATTGGTACGTATTTAGGGGTGAGGTTTAGTTCTATACATTTTTTGTTGAACCAAATTGACTTGTCTAAATTCATGAGTTTAAGCCTGAGTGATTTGAATTTCTTGGCTTCACGATTTGCCTGACTAGCCGTGAACATTGTGGTGTTTGAAGCCATATTTTCAGTGTTGCCTAGTAAACAAGAGTTTAGTGCTTTTCAGTCGGTCAACACGAATGTACCCAAAAGAGATGGGTTATGCCCTAATCCTGAAATAAATTACATGAGATTAATAAAACACTAGGATGACCAGTTTCGAACGTCAAGCGATCATCATCAGATCCAACACACTTAGGCTATAAAATCTATGTTTGAAATACAGGTGAAAATATTTACAACATGTACAATTATTTAGCTGGTCATCCTAGTGTTTTATTAATCTCATGTAATTTATTTCAGGATTAGGGCATAACCCATCTCTTTTGGGTACATTCGTGTTGACCGACTGAAAAGCACTAAACTCTTGTTTACTAGGCAACACTGAAAATATGGCTTCAAACACCACAAATTTCCAGAAAAGCATAAACACATTCCATTGCTTCATCAACTCTGGGGTGTGTTCTGTATCCTCTTGCCCCTCTCTCAGCTCTCGCTGGTCGGTGCAGCTTTTTCATACAAGCATCGTCGTACTGACCGTCAGCAGCAATAAGATCTAAGTCTGAGTGAATACGATTAATTATTTGTTGAGCCCCCTCATCTCCACGTCCCCGAGCTGCTAGGTGCAAGTTGTCCCTTACCTCCATCTTCTCCAACAAGCGAACAGGATTTCGAGAAATCCAGGGGAGCTTTTTCTATTTTTTCATATAATCCTCTTCAATATTTTCCGCACATAGAAAGCAATGGCCCTTGAAAATAAACGCCTCACTTACTGACCTTAGATTTGAAGATGGTCCAGGTGTAGGGGATTCTGAGCGTAGAGCTACGTCTATCCGTCTTGGATCGGTGTAATTCTTTGAGCAGGCATTGTAAACTTTAATTTCATCTTTTTTCTTCAAAATTTGGCAGTGATCGTTTCGCCCCTTTCGAACGCTTGCGCTTAATAGAGTCTGAACTCCTTTCTTCTTCACAGTAATAACAACTCCTTCGTCCTAACTCTTCCCGCATATGAAGCACTCACAGTAGGGGTGAGCGAGGGGTTCTAACCAGTGTCATGGCCGCCGCGTGAGTCCAAGCCAATATCTCGTGAACCCAAGGTCGAATGTTGACAAATGAGGTGTCGTTGACTCTAGCTGACGTCCTCTTTCCTATGGACCACGTATTATATTTTTCAAAAAATATTGAAAATTTTTGTTTTTGAAAGCAGGCGATAGTTTGAAAACCAAACATGATAGAACGTTGTGCCATGGTTCAAACGAATAGTCTTTATGTCCTTTATTTTTTATAATATTTTATTTTTATTTTTTATGTTTTTTGAAAACAGTCCAATTTTGAAATTCCTATATTTTAGAAACTAGGAACTTGACAAAAAAATTGTTTGACATAAATGAATGGCCCAGACCACCTATACCCACAAAATAAATGTCAAGTCTCTAGGACTAAAACTGTGCAGTAGTGCTAGGTTGTAGATTCTACTTCACCCCCTACTTTCATATAAACTTTGCCGATATCTCTCGAACGCGTGGTCGGATTTTAACGAACGAGGTATTGTTGGCGTTGGGAGGTCGTTCTATTGGCTAAGCATGAGAGTTGGTATTTTTTTAATTGAAAATTCTTGTTTTTTGGATTGGCACTATTTTGGAAACGGTGAATTGGAAAAAAGTTTGTTTGACGTTAATGAAAGGTGGTTATGCCCTCTAGGTGGACAGCAAGTTTCAAGGGAGTAGGAGGAAAAACAAAATGATAGCCTACATTCTCGCGAACATTGGTGATCATTGGCGAACGGATGGTTGGATTTTAACAAATGAGGTGTCGTTGGACTCGAGCTGACGTCCTCTTTCCTATAGACTACTCTTTATATTTTGGAAAAAAATTGAAACATTTTGTTTTCGAAAGTAGGCGATAGTTTGAAAACCAAACATGATAGAATGTTATGCCATAGTTGAAACGAATGGTCTCTATGACCTTTCTTTTTTTATAACAATATCTTTTTATATTTTGAGATTTTTGAAAACCCTTAAATTTTGAATTTTTACTATTTTGGAAACTAACAAGTTGACAAATAAGTTTGTTTGACATAAATGAAAGGTCCCTACCCCGTCTACCAGGTAAATAAATGTCAAGTCTCTAGGAAAAAAACTACGCATTTTTTTTTATAAAAGCGTGTTTGTAGACAGAGAGCCGGTAGCGATTGACGTATGTTACAAGGAGGCTATGATTGGCCATGGTGGATATGGGAAATGGCTATTTCGACGGGTGCGATGTATGGCAAAACGAGGGTTCGCTTTTCGATATTTTTTCCTATGACGAATGAATGAAGGAGAATATTTTGAAATGTGACAAGCATGCTAAGATTTTTTACCCCTGAGGGGGATCTTGACCGTTTTAGTTAACGGTGATGAGCGAGATCGCTCTCTGACACAACAGACGGTTGTAGGATATGACCAATTGATTCTTAGACGTTGGCGATTTCGGTGACCGTGCCCGGAAGAAATGAATAGCTATTTTGGTGGGATGGCGGGGGCAACTTATGACGGTTGGATTTGTGACATTTCCTACGACGGATAGAGGCGAATATTTGAAAATGTGTTAAGTGTGCTAGGAATTTTTTTACCCCTGAAGGGGATCTTAACATGCTAGTAAACGGTGATAAGCGAGACTGCTGTCTGGCACAGTAAATGGTTTTAGAATATGGAAACCTATAACATTTGCTCGACCAAGTCATCTGCATTTACGCAAAGAGCCAAAACGGTAAGGTCATTGGCCTGAAATGTTATAAACTAAATATTGAACTGGGTAAAGTCATGTGTTTTAGGATGAAAGTCTGAGGTAAACATGATCATGTATTGAGGATGGCCGCTTGCTAGTAAATATTATTACAGTAAAATGTTTAATAATAATAATAATAATAAGAATAATGAGACACACACACATGTTTTGAATGCTAACACGCACACAGTCCAGCTCACTGGTGACTGAATATTGTACCTAGCCAGAGGACTCGTGAGAGCTGTTGCTGGTGCTGACGAGGAAGGAATGTCTACGTCAGCAGGAAGTGTGATATCAGCTTACTTGCCTCGTGGTGGCTAGCAGGTGCGCTGTTTAAGCAGAGACCGTCATTTTGGTTCTGAGACAGTAGGACTACCGATGTTCCTTATTAAAAACATGAAACTAGTATAAGGTACATGAATATTATTCAGATTGAGGAATGTGAAGAGGCGTGGGAACACGTGCGAGAGAGAGACAGAGAACCATTTAAGGTCAAAACGCTGAGAAAATACAACTTTTTCTGTTGCTAGGCTAACTGATAACGATTGCGTTAGTCATGCACTTGTCATTTTACTACACGGACGTATACAGCAGAGCTGTGGAAGAAAAATCTTTTTATTTTTTGATAAGTACCTATGAATGATTATTTTAATAATGTCAAGCTAATGAACCTTAAATTTTTAGTTATTGATTAGGAAATTAGTGATTTTTTAATTTATTTGTTTGCAAATAACCGGTATACCTTACATGTCTGAGATACAAGAAACCAGTTTACTTTTGAACCCACTAGAATGAAACATCAACAAGCCCCTGCAAGTGAAGGTGGGATAATTTTTTAAACTAACTTGTTTCATTTTTTGTTTTATATTTTATTTTATGAAATGCATGTACTAACCTGAATTTAGGCATTTATAACGGTTTATTTTATTTATTTTAGAAACTTGGAAAGAAAAGCCTTACCGCCGTAGCAGTGGCTGAAAACCCGAGACGCAGTAATGTGCAATCATTGTTTCCAGGCAGTGAACTATTTAAAACTCAGGTAAGCCTAACATAAAATGCTATTCCATTTTACCACTACTGAAAACTCGTAGTCAAAAAATTCATTACCTGTACATGACTAGGACGATGAATGCTTTCTTGATTAATGACTATGTATTGGCAACCGGTACAAGACCATATTGGATGTTTACCTGGAAAGTACAAGGCCATATTGGATTTTGTAAAAAACAAAATTTTTAATTTAACTGACATGCCGTTCCCTATAATAATAATAATAATAATAATAATATATTAATAATAATATTAATATCGTATGGCCTCGGGTGCCGGGTACAAGCTTTGTTATTTGACACACAAAGGGTAGCTTGCATGTCGAATTTAGCTGTTCCTTGACTATGAAAGTCAAGGAGGTCAGATGTTAGATATCTAATCTCCTTAAACTCTATAGCGCTTTCTAGTAGAAAAATGAGGAACTTTGTACCGTATGAACTCAACGAATATTCACAGGTTTGAACACGATAATCTGAACAAAATGACATGACCTTATTATTTTTTGTTTATGTTTTGGTTCAAGGGGAATGTAAAGGACTGCAGTTTTGTAAAAAGAAAATGAGTACATGGGTTACTGTTAGTGCCGACATACAGTTTATTATAATTTTTATGGTGTTTTGATAAATTAATGCCAATTAACGTCAAAGATTTATTTACAAGTATTGATTGATTGATTGATTGAGTGAGTGAGTGAGTGATTGGTTATTTTGTTTGCTTTTTGGTGTCGTCATGCGCCATTAACGTAATGACCAGACAGTGGACAAGCATACAGTGTGCTTTAAAGTACTCTGTGCAACATTAATAACTTACAATAAGAAAAAGTTTTATTATAACACATGGCGTTAGTACCAAATACAACAAGTGAGCAAGTTGGTTTACCACGTGGGTTAAATTTAAAATCAGAACATGATCGTTAGTTAACATTTTAATCCTGGCCTGTAGGCTTTTTGTCGACACATAAACTTGCAAAAGCCGGTTTTTTACTTGAACCGAGAAGATGTGGGGCGCTGTGTGTTTGTCGTATTGAACTTTCACACTGGGAAGAAGGGGATGATCCCTTTAGAGACCATTTGCGATGGTCTCCTTGTTGTCCTTACATGCTTGGAAAACAAGTGGGTAACATACCCGTGTATTCATTTTACCGAACCACAAGACCATTGGCCGCTACTTACGTTGCTGAATCAAAATAAATAATAATAATTATTATGTATTACCAGCCAACAACGGTAGTGTCGATATATGTGGTCCATATGCCATAGACAGTGTTGAATTGGCATGTGCTTTTGAAAAATTGTGAGTTTGCAAGTCTAAAGCACTAGCACACCCCGAGTACAGCTCTGTTGAAAAACGTTTAGAATCTTATAAAAATGTTTGGCCATTAATATTAAAACACCTTACCAAACAGCTAAGTGAAGCTGGATTTTTTATACTGGTGAAGGGGATAAAACAATATGTTTTTATTGTGGATTTGCTTTAAAGGATTGGCAAATGATTGATGACCCTTTTGTGCAACACGCTCGTTGGTTACCTAACTGTAAATACATGGTGTTGCTTAAATGTCAGGAATTTGTGAACACTATTCGTAAAGAAAACGTGATTGCAGCACAAGACATAAAAGTGCCGTTAGAGTTAGAACATGCGGAGCAAATACATGAGGCTGAAAAAAAAATCTTGTCTCACGAATACATACAAAAGTGTGACCAACAATTATGTAAAATTTGTTATCAAGATGAACTAGGTGTTGTATTTTTGCCTTCTGGACACATGATAACCTGTGTCAAGTGTGCATTAGAACTCAACACTTGTGCAATATGCAGAAAAGCAGTATCTGCTACAGTTAGGGTATTTCTTGCATAAATAGTAAAATTTATCAGCCATGCATAGTGCAAAATCCCTAATTGCACAATATTCTTAAAGGTGTTTTAGAGTGTAATAGATATGCTTTTCTTTTGTTTATAGACTACTACTACGCTACCCCCATCCCCTAAATAAAATCTCCAACAAATCCAAATTCCAAACAATTACTTTAAAAACCTACAAATTACAATTACAAAATTATAAGACTAATAAGTTAGCACCTACATGAGCTCAGGTAGCCTCGTGTCCTCAGGCAACGACCCTAGAAAGGACTATGACTTGGGAAGAATGTAAGGATTCCGCAGACGTAGCACAAGAAACCTATAAGGACCCCGTAGATCATGCACACGGGATCACTCAGTCTGTCTTAGTGCTACCGACGTGACGAACCGCTGCTGTTAGCTGAAAGGGTAAGTGACTCAAGCGATCACTACACTCATCATCACACTACACTCACATCCCCCTGTGCTTGGACTGTAAAAATTCTTTATCTTTAACATTTGAACTGCTATTTGCAAGCGTACCTCAAAATCGAAGTACACATTAAATTTAAAAGTAATAGAAGCCACTGGTCTTATCCTTTATTTATTTAGCTGATAAAATCCTACCCTCTTAGCTTCCCCTTTAGGTAGGATCTAGAATTAGCTTTACTGTTTATTGTTTAATTGCTTCGTGACGTTAGCCGAGCGCTACCGCCTAGCGCTGACACCAGAAGGTTCCCCGTTAGCTCACCTGACCACGACTTGCAGCAGACCGCGTGGCGCAGCTGTCGCGCACAGAGTAATAATTTAATTACCTTTCCAAACTCCCCCTCACCTGTAACTACCCCGTCAAGCAGTACATTGGGGAGTTATCCTTGCTGATCGCACTGACGATCGCTATTCACTACATACTCCATACCTCTTACAGCAATTGCCAAGCTCGCCCCCTAATTAGACTAATTTCATCCCTTAGGTTAATTCTTTGTACAGGCCACCCTCACAGGTACCTTACAAATGGTGGAGGCAAGGGGTACCGCGACGTTGTATTAAAACAACGCCTAAGGGGGTGCAGACAACGCACCGCTGCGGAAAAGATCCCTAAAACCTCTTTCTAAGCCAAGCAAACGCCACCCAAAATTAGGAATTTTTTTTGAAATAAGGGTCCAATAAGATTTTTATACCCGCCCTGACCCGCCCTAACAGAGATGCGTTCATTAACGCCACCCTTACAAAATAATCAGCCACTTAAAACCCAAATTTGCTACGCCCACACTATATAGTTAATAAGGGGTCACATCAATTAATTGCCCACCCACTTCGGTCCCCGGTATCTTATATAGGACTGCAGTGCTAATATTTTATTTTCCAACCCCGTGGAATAGGGAATATACCAGATAACCGAAGAAAATAAATCCCACAGATTCACTTGCCCAGACACCTCCTTCAATAGTTCCCTACTCACGAGATACATACATTGCGATAGGAAACACACATATACGACCAAAAGCCTATTATAGTTCTATATTCAGCATGGCATCCCTCAACCGCATACATACAATGCAGCGTATAGACCCCTTGCAAAGCTTAATTGCGTGGCACAAATCCTTAGGCGACAAACAGGATTACCTGAACCGCCTGCAAAAAATACTGCGTGCCCAATATAAGAGGATTCTGGGAGCCCTTTCCCACAAAACAGGACATAAATATGTCATTAGGGGCCCCATCCCAGCCATCAGGCAACAATTTAACCGAACACAGGATAAGCTTCACTTACTCCACGAGGCCCTTCACAGACAACATTTTCAACTTAAGATAGAACACCTTAGGGTAAATACAGTAAACACGAGACTGGCTGAACAGGCCAGGGTGATTACCCTGCAATACGCCGAGATATGGCAACGTTTCCGTCATTTCCAGGCACACTTTATTACATTTGAGCTGTTAACACATCCACCTACCCCAATGGAAGCGGCCAGTGCAGGCAATGCACCCAAAATAGCTAATACATCCATTCCCCTAATGCCCACTCCTATTAGGAAGGAGACTGCCGTGGCCATGCCACATCCGCAGCTCGCCATGGGAAACGAGACACACGCAAACACAGTCCCACTGCCGCGTAGTAACATTTCCATCCCCACGCTTCCATTAGGCCCTAGGACCTTAGCGCCTATTTCGGCCAGCAACAGTCCTAAGGTACGCCGAAAAGCCATATTAATTCACCGCACCATTCCGATCACAATCCCCAAAATAGAAGGTAGGCTACACAAACCTAAGATCACCCTTTTCCAAACGCCATGCACGGAGAATGCATCCCTTGAGTGGATACCAGGTGCAAAAGCCGCTTTGGCAATCCGAGGGAGACGATGCCATTATTTGAGATAGATAGAAATCGAAATTGCCAATTTAGAACACATTATTTGTATATAATTGGAGGTACACTGAATTATAATACCAGTAAACCAGACCACGTAACAGCCTTACGCATAATATAACTCGCATCCCCAGTCAATTTTCCTTTCACACACAACATTTAGGTGTAAGTAGAGGATAAGAAATGTCGAGGCAGGCTCCGCTTGCAGCAGTCCCACATAGAATATCTCCACGTTTCCTCAGTCCCCAGAACCATAGGAAACGAAAGCATTAAATTATCAGTATCAGGAAGTAAACTGTATTTTTCCCACACACAACTCAAACCCAGAACCATGTGAAAAAAACAAGCGCCCTATGCGCTATGGCATATAGTAGCCATGCTCACAACTAGCAGTCACCAACAGTTCCCCAAAATGCATGACACGAAGCTTAATTATAAGTTGCATGTTTAGTTATAAATGATATAATAATGTGTACCAGGTTATATTTATTTTGTTTTATGTATGTCTAGGATAATGAAATTTGTTCACACACACTAGTTTCAGATAGAACACGGCTAGATATATATTTAGTAGTACATATGCCTCACACTCCCCTTAGGTCCCCATAGACAAGGTACGCCAAATAAGCATTGGCAATAGCGCCAATTGTACTATGGCATCTAGTAACCACAGTCTGAAATAGTGGTCAACACCAATCCCGATTTGGCCCCACAACATAACTAGTCTTCAATTGTAAAATTCCACATAGGAGATACCGACTTAACAATATTAATAATAGTTCCATATTTATAATATGTAAAGTGCATAAATGTTTTTGCAGATAGTATATTGTAGACAGGATCTTGCACATGTCATACACAGTGCACGGCAAGCGAGGTCAATCCTCTATCCCAACATACGGAAGTAACGAGAGACGTAATGATCAGTCAGCCATACACGATACATGCATAGCAACAGCCTTTTCAGCCCAGTCACGTAGACTACCATGTCTTGTGCTGCAATCACGTTTTCTTTACGAATAGTGTTCACAAATTCCTGACCATTAAGAAACACCATGTATTTACAGTTAGGTAACCAACGAGCGTGTTGCACAAAAGGGTCATCAATCATTTGCCGATCCTTTAAAGCAAATCCACAATAAAAACATATTGTTTTATCCCCTTCACCAGTATAAAAAAATTCAGCTTCACTTAGCTGTTTGGTAAGGTGTTTTAATATTAAATGGCCAAACATTTTTATAAGATTCTAAACGTTTCTCAACCGAGCTGTACTCTGGGTGTGCTAGTGGTTTAGTCTTGCAAACTCCCAATTTTTCAAAAGCATATGCCAATTCAACACTGTCTATGGCATATGGACCACATATATCGACACTACCGTTGTTGGCTGGTAATACATCATTATTATTATTATTTATTTGTAATTCAGCAGCGTAAGTAGCGGCCAATGGTCTTGTGGTTCGGTAAAATGAATACACGGGTATGTTACCCACTTGTTTTCCAAGCATGTAAGGACAACAAGGAGACCATCGCAAATGGTCTCCAAAGAGATCATCCCCTTCTTCCCAGTGTGAAAGTTCAATACGACAAACACACAGCGCCCCACATCTTCTCGGTTCAAGTAAAAAACCGGCTTTTGCAAGTTTATGTGTCGACAAAAAGCCTACAGGCCAGGATTAAAATGTTAACCAACGATCATGTTCTGATTTTAAATTTAACCCACGTGGTAAACCAACTTGCTCACTTGTTGTATTTGGTACTAACGCCATGTGTTATAATAAAACTTTTTCTTATTGTAAGTTATTAACGTTGCACAGAGAACTTTAAAGCACAATGTGTGCTTGTTCACTGTCTGGTCATTACGTTAATGGCGCATGACGACACCTAAACGGAAACAAAATAACCAATCACTCAATCAATCAATCAATCAATCAATCAATCAATACTTGTAAATAAAACTTTAACGTTAATTGGCATTAATATATCAAAACACCATAAAAATTATAATAAACTGTATGTCGGCACTAACAGTAACCCTTGTACTTATTATCTTTTTACAAAGCTGCAGTCATTTACATTCCCCTTTAACCAATACATAAACAAAAAATAATAATATCATGTCATTTTGTTCAGATTATCATGTTCAACCCTGTGAATATTCGTTGAGTTCATACGGTACAAAGTTCCTCATTTTTCTACTAGAAAGCGCTATAGAGTTTAAGGAGATAAATATCTAACATCTAACCTCCTTGAATTTCAACTAAAATAGACATGCAAGCTACCCTCTGTGTGTCAAGTAACAAAGCTTGCACCCGGCACTCGAGGCCATACGATATTAATATTATTATTATTATTATTATTATTATTATTATTATTATTATTATTATTATAGGGAACGACATGTCAGTTAATTTTTTTTTACAAAATCCAATATGGCCTTGTACATTCCCGGTAAACAACCAATATGGTCTTGTTCCGGTTGCCAATACATAGTCATTAATCAAGAAAGCAATCATCGTCCTAGTCATGTACAGGTAATGAATTTTTTGTCTACGAGATTTCAGTAGGGGTAAAATGGAATAGCATTTTATGTTAGGCTTACCTGAGTTTTAAAGAGTTCACTGCCTGGAAACAATGATTGCACTTTACTGCGTCTCAGGTTTTCAGCCACTGCTACGGCGGCAACGCTTTTCTTTCCAAGTTTCTAAAAATAAATAAAATAAACCGTTATAAATACCTAAATTCAGGTTAGTACATGCATTTCATAAAATAAAATATAAAACAAAAAATGAAACAAGTTAGTTTAAAACAATTATCCCACCTTCACTTGCAGTGGCTTGTTGCTGTTTCCTTCTATTGGGCTCAAAAGTAAACTGGTTTCTTGTTTCTCAGACATGTAAGGTATACCGGTTATCTGCAAACAAATACATTAAAAAATCAATAATTACCTAATCAATAACTACAAATATAAGGTTCATTAGCATGACATTATTAAAATAATCATTCATAGGTACTTACCAAAAAATAAAATGATTTTTCTTCCACAGCTCTACTGTATACGTCCGTGTAGTAAAATGACAAGTGCATGACTAACGCAATCGTTATCAGTTAGCCTAGCAACAGAAAAAGTTGTATTTTCTCAGCGTTTTGACCTTAAATGGTTCTCTGTCTCTCTCTCGCACGTGTTCCCACGCCTCTTCACATTCCTCAATCTGAATAATATTCATGTACCTTATACTAGTTTCATGTTTTTAATAAGGAACATCGGTAGTCCTACTGTCTCAGAACCAAAATGGCGGTCTCTGCTTAAACAGCACACCTGCTAGCCACCACGAGGCAAGTAAGCTGATATCACACTTCCTGCTGACGTAGACATTCCTTCCTCGTCAGCACCAGCAACAGCTCTCACGAGCCCTCTGGCTAGGTACAATATTCAGTCACCAGTGAGCTGGACTGTGTGCGTGTTAGCATTCAAAACATGTGTGTGTGTCTTATTATTCTTATTATTATTATTATTATTATTATTATTATTATTAAACATTTTACTGTAATAATAAATACTAGCAAGCGGCCATCCTCAATACATGATCATGTTTACCTCAGACTTTCATCCTAAAACACATGACTTTACCCAGTTCAATATTTAGTTTATAACATTTCAGGCCAATGACCTTACCGTTTTGGCTCTTTGCGTAAATGCAGATGACTTGGTCGAGCAAATGTAATAGGTTTCCATATTCTAAAACCATTTACTGTGCCAGACAGCAGTCTCGCTTATCACCGTTTACTAGCATGTTAAAGATCCCCTTCAGGGGTAAAAAAAGTCCTCTCGGCACGCCGGAAGGCGGAGGTAGATTTCACCGGACAAATTTGGGGATAGGCGAAAATAGGCAGAATATGCAGGTTTTCGTAGAACGATCAGACCTCATTAATTGCGAGAAGGTATTTTATAATTGGGGCTTAATTAACTTTGTTTTTCGTCATTTTATGCTTATTTTAAACATTTTATTGTCTTATGGGAACGGTTACCTTCTTGTCATTTGGGGTCCATTTTTATACTTGTGGTCACACTGTCCTTATGCAAGGTTTCGACACTGATGTGGAACTATGTAACGGTCTGTTACTTCTTCACGCAAAATTATATCTCCCGCAGAGATTTTGGTTGGTTCCTCAGTTTAGGGGCTGCGACAACGCGGTCATGTAACCCCGTGTACTTAGGGATGGCTGTATTAGTCTGTAATTCAGGTAAGGACTGCAGACGGTCAATTTCAAGCAGTAGTTCCTAATGTTGCTACCAGGTACTACCGTCAACGACACCTACCTGTAAACTTGGCTACTAGATGCCACCGCAGCCAGCAACTCTCAAAGAACGTTGGAATTTCCCCTCCAAAGGAAAGCATACAGAGGGATTTTTAGCGCTCTTAGAAAATCCGGCGACTTCGGCCGGCTTTGAACTCGCGACCTAGGGCATAGACATTCAGCATGCTTGCTACCAGTTACGTCACCGAAGCCGTTTCACACTTAGTCAGATGGAATTCTGAATATGATCTCGTGCAAGTGCGTTATCTTGGCAACGTCTGATGGCTCATCCCTCATCAATTTAGTAGAGTTGCCATGGCAAGCACTGATAGCTCTTGGCATTTTCTAATAATTCCGAAATATTTTTTCTCATCCCTTGGCATAATGGTGGGTCATATCAAAAATTCTTTAAGACAAAATTTTAGGTAATTATTAGGGGAATATTGTCCATTTTGTACGGTTTTGAGATTGTGCCTATTAAGAGAGATATGATTAATGTTTCCCGAAAAACCCACTTTTTCCCACCCCTTTGGTCAATGGTTGGTGCTATAAAAAAAACTCTTCAAACATGAATTTTTGGGCTTTATCCGACACATAGTATGAACGTTGAACGGATTCGATATTTCACATATTAAGAGAGTTATAGCAATATTTCTCTTTTTCGAAAAAAGCCCCCCATTTTCACCCCCTTCGACCGATTTAGCCCATTAACGAACTCGACCGAGATTTTATAGGTATACATATTCGGTAAAATATTCAAAGTGATTGGTGCAAAATTACGGCAGTTATCGTGTCCACAAGAAACTGATATGCATATATATATATATATATATATAGGCCTATATATATATATATATATACATATACATGCATAAATTATACATAAACTTTTGAACTGACGGTGGTTTTGGGGTCTGGGGGATGTGAAACGCGAAGATATGTCGATATTTTCCGGAAGTCCAAACATGGTACCCATTGCAATAGTTAGCTTTCTAATGAAATCTACCTCTGGTTGGTTCCTCAGTTTAGGGGCTGCTACAACGCGGTCATCTAACACCGTGTACTTTTGGTGAGTGTAGAATCTGTCTGATAAACGGTGTGAATTGTAATGGCTGTAGTTGTCTTAATTCAGGTAAGGACTGCAGACGGTCAATTTCAAGCAGTAGTTCCTAATGTTGCTACCAGGTACTACCGTCAACGACACCTAGCTGTGAACTTGGCTACTAGATGCCACCCTAACCAGCAACTCGCAACGAACGTTGGAACTTCCCCTCCAAAGGAAAGCATACTGAGGGATTTTAGCTCTCTTAGAAAATCCGACGACTTCGGCCGGCTTTGAAACCGCGACCTTGGGCATAGACATTCTGCATGCTACTAGTTACGGCACCGAAGCCGCTTCCCACTTAGATGAAAATACTGAATCTGATCTCGTGCAAGTGCGTTATCTTGGCAACGTCTGATGGCTCATCCCTCATCAATTTAGTAGTGTTGCCATGGCAACCTCTGATAGCTCTTGGCATTTTCTTATAATTCCGAAATAATTTTTCTCATCCCTTGGCATAATGGTGGGTCATATCAAAAATTCTTTCAGACAAAAGTTTTAGGTAATTATTAGGGGAATATTGTCCATTTTGTACGGTTTTGATATTGTGCCTATTAAGAGAGATATGATTAATGTTTCCCGAAAATCCCAGTTTTTCCCACCCCTTTGGTCAATGGTTGGTGATATAAAAAAACTCTTCAAACATAAATTTTTGGGCTTTATCCGACACATAGTATGAACGTTGAACGGATTCGATATTTCATATATTAAGAGAGTTATAGCAATATTTCACTTTTTCGAAAAAAGCCCCCCATTTTCACCCCCTTCTACCGGTTTAGTCGAGTAACGAACTCGACCGAGATTTTATAGGTATACATATTCGGTAAAAAGTGATTGGTGAAAAATTACGGCAGTTATCATGTCCACAAGAAACTGATATATATATATATATATATATATATATATATATATATACTTTTGAACTGACGGTGGTTTTGGGGTCTGGGGGATGTGAAACGCGAAGATATGTCGAAATTTTCCGGAAGTCGAAACATGGTAGCCTACCCATTGCAATAGTTAGCTTTCTAATGAAATCTACCTCTGGTTGGTTCCTCAGTTTAGGGGCTGCGACAACGTGGTCATCTAACCCCGTGTACTTTGTGTGAGTGTAGAATCTGTCTGATAAACGGTGTGAATTTTAATGGATGTATTAGTCTGTAATTCAGGTAAGGACTGCAGACGGTCAATTTCAAGCAGTAGTTCCTAATGTTGCTACCAGGTACTACTGTCAATGACACCTAGCTGTGAACTTGGCTACTAGATGCCACCCCAACCAGCAATTCGTAACGAACGTTGGAACTTCCCCTCCAAAGGAAAGCATACTGAGGGATTTTAGCGCTCTTAGAAAATCCGACGACTTCGGCCGGCTTTGAAACAGCGACCTTGGGCATAGACATTCTGAATGCTACCAGTTACGTCACCGAAGCCGCTTCCCACTTAGTCAGATGTCAAAGTCAACCCCTGGCACCATCCAGCCCATGACGGGCTAAGGCCGACCAAGCGACCGCTACCCAGCCATTTGGCCTGTAGATATTGGGGTGACGCGTGATCAGCGCGTCGGGTCCCCTCGGCCGTTAATATTGGTATTCGTGATCGGGGTGCTGTCTCACTGTCAGACAGCTACTCAATTGTCCTCACGAGGCTGAGTTCACCCCGTTTCAACCCTCACGTCAGTTTTAAAATCCCTGACGGAGCTGGGGATCGAACCCGGGGACTCCGGGTGAGAGGCAGGCGCGCTACCCCAACACCACGGGGCCGGCTTAGTCAGATGGAAATACTGAACCTGATCTCGTGCAAGTGCGTTGTCATGGCAACGGCTCATCCCTCATCAATTTAGTAGTGTTGCCATGGCAACCTCTGATAGCTCTTGGCATTTTCTTATAATTCCGAAATCATTTTTCTCATCCCTTGGCGTAATGGTGGGTCATATCAAAAATTCTTTCAGACCAAAGTTTTAGGTAATTATTAGGGGAATATTGTCCATTTTGTACGGTTTTGATATTGTGTCTATTAAGAGAGATATGATTAATGTTTCCCGAATAACCCACTTTTTTCCACCCCTTTGGTCAATGGTTGGTGCTATCAAAAAACTTATTTGACATAAATTGTTGGCACTTATCCGGCACATATTATGAACTTTGAATGGATTCGATATTTCACGTATTAAGAGAGTTATAGCGAAATTTCAATTTTTCGAAAAAGCCCCCTATTTTCACCCCCTTCAACCGATTTTGCCCATTAACGAACTCGACCGAGATTTTATAGGGATACATATTATGTAAAAAATTCAAAGTGATTGGTGCAAAATTACGGCAGTTATCGTGTCCACAAGAAACTGATATACATATATATACATAAATATATATACATAAATTATATATAAACTTTTGAACTGACGGTGGTTTTGGGGTCTGGGGGATGTGAAACGCGAAGATATGTCGAAATTTTTCGGAAGTCGAAACATGGGACCCATTGCAATAGTTAGCTTTCTAATGAAATCTACCTAAAAATCCTAGCACACTTAACACATTTTCAAATATTCGCCTCTATCCGTCATAGGAAATGTCACAAATCCAACCGTCAAAAGTTGCCCCCGCCATCCCACCAAAATAGCTATTCATTTCTTCCTGGCACGGTCACTGAAATCGCCAACGTCTAAGAATCAATTGGACATATCCTACAACCGTCTGTTGTGTCAGAGAGCGATCTCGCTCATCACCGTTAACTAAAACGGTCAAGATCCCCCTCAGGGGTAAAAATCTTAGCATGCTTGTCACATTTCAAAATATTCTCCGTCATTCATTCGTCATAGGAAAAAATATCGAAAAGCGACCCCTCGTTTTTCCATACATCGCACCCGTTGAAATAGCCATTTCCCATATCCACCATGGCCAATCATAGCCTCCTTGTAACATACGTCAATCGCTACCGGCTCTCTGTCTACAAACACGCTTTTATTTTAAAAAAATGCCTAGTTTTTTTTGTCCTAGAGACTTGACATTTATTTAACTGGTAGACGGGGTAGGGACCTATCATTTATGTCAAACAAACTTATTTGTCAACGTGTTAGTTTCCATGATAGTAAAAATTCAAAATTTAAGGGTTTTCAAAAATCTCAAAATATAAAAAGATATTGTTATAAAAAAATAAAGGTCATAGAGACCATTCGTTTCAACTATGGCATAACATTCTATCATGTTTGGTTTTCAAACTATCGCCTACTTTCGAAAACAAAATTTTTCAAAAAAAAAAAACCAAAACATAAAGAGTGGTCTATAGGAAAGAGGACGTCAGCTCGAGTCCAACGACACCTCATTTCTTAAAATCCAACCATCCGTTCGCCAATGATCACCAATGTTCGCGAGAAAGTAAGCTTTCATTTTGTTTTTCCTCCTACACCCTTGAAACTTGCTGTCCACCTAGAGGGCATACCCACCTTTCATTAACGTCAAACAAACTTTTTCCAATTCACCGTTTCCAAAATAGTGTCAACCCAAAAAACAAGAATTTTCACCAAAAAAAAAAAATATCATCACACATGCTTTGCCAAGAGAACGTCATCCCAACGCCTACAATACCTCGTTCGTTAAAATCCGACCACGCGTTCGAGAGATATCGGCAAAGTTTAAATGAAAGTAGGGGATGAAGTAGAACCTTCAACCTAGCACTACTGCACAGTTTTAGTCCTAGAGAATTGAAATTTATTCTGGCGGTAGTGTGGGTCAGGGCCATTCATTTATGTCGAACATTTTTTTTGTATAGTTCGCAGTTTCCAAAATATAGGAATTTCAAAATTGGACTGTTTTCAAAACTACATAAAAAATAAAAAAGTATTATTATAAAAAATAAAGGACATAAAGATCATTCGTTTGAATCATGGCACAACGTTCTATCATGTTTGGTTTTCAAACTATCGCCTACTTTCAAAAACAAAAATTTTCAAAAAAAATTTGAAAAAAATAATACGTGGTTCATAGGAAAGAGGACGTCAGCCAGAGTCCAACGACATCTCATTTGTCAACATTCGACCCTGGGTTCACGAGATATTGGCTTGGACTCGCGCAGCGGCCATGACACTGGTTAGAACCCATCCCTCTCCCCTACTACTCACTGTCCGGTGTTTGGGATGAAGAAGCCATCCTTCACCACTACAACTCACTCCTCAGGTAAACTCTTTCCAAGCACGTTGACTAAACCCGATGTGAACACTGGAGGTACGAACATGAACTGAATAAAACAAAAACAATATGCGTATGTATGAGAGTGTGAGTGTGTGTGTGGTTACATTTATACAACAAGATGTTCAGTAAGGAACATATAGCCTACTTTCTCCTAAATGCATGGGTATGGTTATAACTCTTTGTCCTTTTCAAGGAGTATAATTGAATGTTGGTTGTAGTAGCTTGTTGAAATACAACGTGCTATAGGGATATTAAACATGAATATGAGGTGCCCTTTGCTAGTGCTACCTCTGTAAAAAAATTCATTCAATTCGGTTTCACCGTGTTTGAATTGATCCGGGGAATGGATTTGCACACATACATGGCCGCTATTTGCAAACTATTGGGCTGATGATCTAGCAGTTTGGTCAGAATATGCTTCCCACATAAAGATATGTTGTTGCAACATTTGGTAGAGACTAGATTATTAGGTTGGTCGTAATTACATTTTAGCCTTTAACAATTGGGTGGCCGCGATTACGTTTCCGTCAAGATGGCGGTGATATAAAACATGACACTGAGGTGGCCTTTTCTAGTGCTACCTCTGTACCAAATTTCATTCCATTCGGTTTCACCGTGTTAGAATTAATAGGGGTAATCAATTTTGACACAAAGATGGCCGCCATCCGCAAACTATTAGGCTACTGACCTATTAGATTTGTCAAAGGATGCTTCATCCATAAAGGTATGTTGTGGCAAAATTTGGTAGAGATCGGATGATTAGGTTAGTCGTAATTTGATTTAAGCTTTGAACATTTGTGTGGCCGCCATTACGTTTCCGTCAAATGGCGGTGACATAAAACATGACACTGAGGTGCCCTTTGCTAGTGCTACCTCTGTACCAAATTTCATTCCATTCGGTTTCACCGTGTTCGAATTAATAGGGGGAATCGATTTTCACACAAAGATGGCCGTCATCCGCAAAATATTTGGCTAATGACCTATTAGTTTGGTCAAAGGATGCTCCCTCCATAATGTTATGTTGATGCAAAATTTGGTAGAGATCGGATGATTAGGTTAATCGTAATTTGATTTAAGCTTTGAATATTTGTGTGGCCGCCATTGCGTTTCCGTCAAGATGGCGGCGATATAAAACATGACACTGAGGTGCCCTTTGCTAGTGCTACCTCTGTACCAAATTTCATTCCATTCGGTTTCACCGTGTTCGAATTAATAGGGGTAATCCATTTTGACACAAAGATGGCCGCCATCCGCAAACTATTAGGTTAATGACCTATTAGATTTGTCAAAGGATGCTCCCTTCATAAAGGTATGTTGTTGCAAAATTTGGTAGAGATCGGATGATTTAGGTTAGTCGTAATTTGATTTAAGCTTTGAATATTTGTGTGGCCGCCATTGCGTTTCCGTCAAGATGGCGGCGATATAAAACATGACACTGAGGTGCCTTTTGCTAGTGCTACCTCTGTACCAAATTTCATTCCATTCGGTTTCACCGTGTTCGAATTAATAGGGGTAATCCATTTTGACACAAAGATGGCCGCCATCCGCAAACTATTAGGTTAATGACCTATTAGATTTGTCAAAGGATGCTCCCTTCATAAAGGTATGTTGTTGCAAAATTTGGTAGAGATCGGATGATTTAGGTTAGTCGTAATTTGATGTAAGGTTTGAACATTTGTGTGGCCGCCATTACGTTTCCGTCAATATGGCGGCGATATAAAACATGACACTGGGGTGCCCTTTGCTAGTACTACCTCTGTACCAAATTTCGTTCCATTCGGTTTCACCGTGTTCGAATTAATAGGGGCAATCGATTTTCACACAAAGATGGCCGCTATCCGCAAACTATTTGGCTGATAACCTATTAGTTTGGTCAAAGGATGCTGCCCCCATAAAGTTATGTTGTTGCAAAATTTGGTAGAGATCTGATGATTAGGTTAGTCGTAATTTGATTGAAGCTTTGAACATTTGTGTGGCCGCCATTACGTTTCCGCCAAGATGGCGGTGATATAAAACATGACACTGAGGTGTCCTTTGCTAGTGCTACCTTTGTACCAAATTTCGTTCAATTTGCGCTCACCGTGTTCGAATTGATAGGGGGGGGGGGGGCAGACATTCAGAGTACACACTCACACACACACAGACACACTTTTTTCGCCCTGTAGTGATCTCATAAGTCTACTTCCATTTTTTGCACAAATCGAAAGTAGGCTAAAAATGGTTCAAATAATATTTAGATGCACTGCTGTGTTCAAAAAATGGTTGTAATATAATGAAAACGAAAAACTTTCACCAACACGGCGCTCCAGGGCTGAATCACAAAAAACGTATTTCCTATAGTTTTCTTAAATTTACCCCCTCTCCTACCCATTGCTCGTAATTCCTTTTTGAACCGAAGGATATTAAATTCTCTACAACTTTCATTCAAAACCTTATTGCTTAAATCAAGTTTCCCCCCTGTTTTTGTGATGGAAAATGGATCAAAAGTGAAAAATATGCCGAGTCGCCAATTTTCGCCCTTTTTGCCTTCTCGTAGCTCGAATACGCTTGGTCCTACAAAAACCTTCCACGTCAACGTTGTTTCAAATTTAATAATCTACATTTTCTTATTTAGACATATCTTCAAACGAATGAACTGGGAATGAGCTGGAGGCCAAAAACTTATAAAAGTGCTGATTTCTGACAGTTTTTTCAAGATGGCGGACGATGCAAGGGGGGGGGGGAGGAAGGGTGACGGAAACTTGGATTAATAACTACCTAATGGTCCTAAACAACATCAAAAAATAAAAAACGATCCACCATCTGATGTAAGGTGAACCCCCTTTTTGAGCCTCTATTGACTGGACTACGTGTCGCCTTGAGAATAGCTTTCTTGGCAAGATCGGTATATTCTTCGCACGTGATGACGTCAAAGTTGTACTCAGTGTCAGGAAGGAAGTCGTAGATTTGTAGATAGAGAGTGGTTGGACGGTCTAATGATTCTTGACGTCTAATCTGATTGTATTCGTAGTCGATCTCTGAGCTAGGTTGTGCGTCGTTTATTACCGTAGTGAATTTGGTAATAAGTGTTCTTACCGTCTTTCTGAGACGTTTCAGTTTATGTAATTGTGAAGTCTGGTCCGGGTTAGACATATTGGGTAGGGTATTGTAATACTAGTACCTAGTCAACAAGTGAAGACACAGTTCCAAATGTTGTTCCTAGAGTGCATGCGTGAGTTCGTGTTGACAATTTTTGGCTATAGCGATCTCTGTAGGGAATTCAGTATTAGTATCAAATTGTGTTCATACACACATCAAAAATGTTTTGCATCTCCTCGGTTCCAAGAGTTCCGGAACCTTTAAATACAAAGGGAATAGAGATCAACACAAACAACATTTCAGCTCGTTTTATTGCTCATGAGACCCACACATTGCATGTTGTACCATCATACAGCTAGACTTTCAGCATTTGTGGTCCAGATTGCAGTACACACCACTACCTCTAATACCCAGTAGCACGTCCTCTTGCATTGATGCATGCCTGTATTCGTCGTGGCATACTATCCACAAGTTCATCAAGACACTGTTGGTCCAAATTGTCCCACTCCTCAACGACAATTCGGCGTAAATCTCTCAGAGTGGTTGGTGGGTCAAGACGTCCATAAACAGCCCTTTTCAACATATCCCAGGCATGTTCGATAGGGTTCATGTCTGGCGAACATGCTGGCCACTGTAGTCGAGTGATGTCGTTATCTTGAAGGAACGCATTCACAAGATGTGCACGATGAGGTCGAGAATTGTCGTCCATGAAGACAAATGCCTCTCCAATATTCTGCCGATATGGTTGCACTATGGGTCGGAGGATGTCATTCAGGTATCGTAAAGCCGTTTCGGAGCCTTCCATGACCACCAGTGGCGTACGTCGGCCCCACATAATGCCACCCCAAAACATCAGGGAACCACCACCTTGCTGCACTCGCTGGACAGTGTGTCTAAGACGTTCAGCCTGACCAGGGTGCCTCCAAACACGTCTCCGACGATTGTCTGGTTGAAGGCATATGCGACACTCATCGGTGAAGAGAACGTGATGCCAATTCCGTGGGGTCCATTCAGCATGTTGTTGGGCCCATCTGTACCGCGCTGCATGGTGTCGGGGTTGCAAAGCTGGACCTCGCCATGGACGTCGGGAGTGAAGTTGCGCATCATGCAGCCTATTGCGCACAGTTTGAGTTGAAACACGACGTCCTGTGGCTGAACGAAACGCATTATTCAACATGGTGGCATTGCTGTCAGGGTTCCTCCGAGCGGCAATCCGTAAGTAGCGGTCATCCACTACAGTAGTAGCCCTTGGGCGGCCTGAGCGAGGCCTGTCATCGACAGTTCCTGTATCTCTGTACCTCCTCCATGTCCGAACAACATCGCTTTGGTTCACTCTGAGACGACTGGAAACTTCCCTTGTTGAGAGCCCTTCTTGACACAAAGTAACAATGCGGACGCGATCGAACTGCGGTATTGACCTTCTAGGCATGGTAGAACTACAGACAACATGAGCAGCGTACCTTCGTCCTGGTGGAATGACTGGAACTGATCGGCTGTCGTACCCCCTCCGTCTAATAAGCCCTGCTCATGCATGGTTGTTTACATCTTTGAGCAGTTTTAGTGACATCTATGAACAGTCAAAGGGACTGTATCTTGGATACAATATACACAGTCAACGTCTATATGCCGGAGATCTGGGAACCGAGGTGATGCAAAACTTTTTTTGATGTGTGTAGATGGATGCGTGAGTTCGTGATGACAATTTTAGGCTACTAGCGACCTCTATAGGAGATTCAGTATTAGTATCAAACTGACAGATGTCACTGTCGTCTCGTTGAGTTGAAGGCCTGCGTCCGTAACTTAATCCAATAAATATTATTGCTTTCCTTTGTCATCATCCTGCGAATTTCTGATGTCATACATTAGTTTGCGAAAGTGATGACCAATAGCTTCTGAATCTCGCAGACAAACGAAGGTTAGTACCCAGGATTGCGTGTTTTGCCTTTATAAGCATGCAACGTGTGCTAGATATCACAAAGTAATATCATCAATCAATATATTTAAAACAGTAAGGTGATTTTTAGCCTATTTTCAATTTTGAAAAAATAGGCTTATGAGATCACCTTTTGTCCGTGTGTGTGTGCGCGTGTGTGTGTGTGTGATTCGTGTGTGTGTCCCCCCCTAATAAAATCTAAACGGCTGGTACGATTTCAATGAAACTCAGTAAGTTCATAGCACTATTCCGGGCGACCTTGACCGTGCCCTTCAAATTTTGTTGCGGCTCACCAATCCAACATGGCGGCTGTGCGAAATATTTCACCAGCATTCAATATCTCCGAAATGATTACCGATATTACCCTGACATCATGTATGGTGATAAAGGGAACTACTATAAGTTCACTTATGTGATCTTTGAAAACCTGGTAACTACAAAACCAACATGGCGGCCAAGCTAATTTGCGACTTTTAAATAGACGTTTCTGGCGATTTATCCAACCAAACGCAATGAAACTTGGTACAGTATATGCTTATATACATTGTAATGCACCGACAACTAACTTTGGTCATATGTTTACATAACCACAAGATGGCGGATGTGCGAAGTATTTCACCGGCATTCTGTATCCCTGAAACTATTAGCGGTATCTCCCTGCAGTTTTGTACGGAGATAAAGGGCACTACTGGAAGTCTATTTACATGGCTTTAAAAAACCGGTTATATACAAAACAAACATGGCGGCCAAGCGAATTAGAAAATTTGAAATAGACCTTTCTCGCGATTTAATGCTCCAAACGCACTGAAATCTGGTACAGGAAATATTTATACACATTGTAATGCACTGGTATCTAATTTAGTTCAATTGTTTTCATAACCTCAAGATGGCGGCTGTGCGAATTTTAAAATTAAGTTTTTATTTCTTGTGATGTAGTCATGCGATCTAAGTGAAAGTTTGAATAATGAACCTACCCAATAATTTTCCTATAATGGTACATGACTCTATGGCCTATACATTTAACAATCCAACATGGCGACCATCCGAAATATTTAGACGGCTCTCAATATCTACGAATCTATTGTAGCAATCAAACTGAATTTTTTATTGTTCATAGGGGCTATGAACTCAAGTTCACTTATAGGACTTTAATTAACCTGGTGATCACAAATCCAACATGGCGGCGACGCGAATTATAAATATTCTCATGGACGTTTATCGCAATTTAACCATCCGAGAGCAGTGAAACTTGGTACAGTAAATCCTTATACGAATGGTAATCCACTAGCATCTAATTTATTTCAATTGTTTCCATAACCTAAAGATGGCAGCTGTGCGAAATTTTAAAATCTCCTTGTAACTTCTAGTGTCCTAATTATGCGATTGAAGTTTGAATACTACACGTACACAATAATCTGCATGTAACAGTACATAACTCTAGGACCTACATATATAAAATCCAACATGGCGACCATCCGAATTATTTAGTCGGTTCTCAATATCTACGAATCTATTACGGCAATCAAACTGAAATTGTGTATGTTGATAGTCGCAATAAGTGGGCTATATGAAAATAGGCTGTATAGTTCTTCACGGAACTACTTGTTGTTACCATGAGATTGAGAGAACGATAGAACCGATTTACTCCGTAGAGCACTCTAACGAAAGCTCTTGGCCTCTAGATTTGCAGAGTGTCTCTAAAATAAACAAATATATTACGGTATATTTTTAAATTAATATACAAAATAGCAGAATTCTTGCCCCTCACGCATGCGCACAATCCGCCTGGGCTCAAGACAAAATGGCGATGAGAAGTCCATTAAAATGTAAGTTATTTAATAAGCTTCCATGTAATTGAAAACATACATTTACCAAGTTCTGACAATAAAATATAATAACAGTATGAACGTATACGAATGTGCAACATTGATTTATTTGGATGATGAAATGGATTATTTCCTTCAGACAGCGGCTTTTGAATATACTGAATGGTTGCGTCTGCTACTGAGCAGAAGTCCGCAAGTAGCTATGTGGTTAAGGCGACTGACTGTGGTTCCAAGGAGTACCGGTTCGATACCAGCCCTAGCCAGTATTTTTTTTTACCACTGAAATATTGTTTAATCAAGGAGTATTAGTAAGGTTTTATGTCTGTTAAAGATACATATTTCTACATTCCCTCCCAATACGTTTTACTTCCGTTTGACCATTGCATTACAGCATGTGATCAAAAGAGCAAACTGTTGTCCTCAGTACGCCGTTTGAATATTTGCAATCAGTTCCAGTAACTGAAAATAGATGGCAATACCTCGACCATATAGTTTCAATAACTGACAACAGATGGCAGCACCATTGCGTCGATATATTTAAAACACAAGACATGGCGCGTTTTCACGTGATGGATAATTATGAAGGAGGGGAATATCTAAGAAGGGAAATGTTGAGGAACATTAACCGACAGTTGATTGTGTAGGCTATGTTGTTTATGTACCTTAATATTGCAATTTCTTCCCATTGCTTCGCTGGTCAACTTATTAGCGTCCTAGACTAAAACTTATGATTATGCATCGTCGATATACTCTTAAATTATTAAAAGAAAAAGTAGTTTTCCAGACACTCGCGCGTGTCCACAATTGCTTTCGCCATGAGAGACACTTGGCAAATATAATTCGTTTGAAGGGCTCCGACATCGTGGTCACTCAGCCCCGTGTACTTTGGTGTGTATGTGTAAAATTTTCTCTGAGAACCTGTGTTATTGTGATGGCTGCATTACTGTGTGTATTTGTAATTAAGGTGGGAAATGGCAAGGAGACGGCCAAGGCCTTAAGTTAGGAACCATCCCGGTATTTGCTTTGAGTGGAAGTGGGAAACCACGGAAAACCACATCCAAGATTGTCGAGGTGGGAATTAAACCTTCCTCTTCTTAGTTATACCTCAAGAGACTGAATGTGCCCCGTTTTTGCCCTCAGACCAGAATTAAATTTCTTGGCAGAGCAGGAAATATAACCCGTGTATCCGAGGCGATAGCCAAGAATGGGTGGGCCTCCATGAGTTAATACGATTTTTGACATGCATGGGACATGGAATTCAAAAACTGCCTCCATTAGGGTGACTGCCGAAGTGAGTATTGAGTATAGGCCTATGGTTATTCCAGTAGTTGGCGAAGTGATTCTATGTTCCCCTGCAAAATGTGCTGCCATAACCTATAACAGGTGATGGAAATTGCTTATTTAGAGCAGTTTCGTACTGTTTATAACAAAATGAAGAACGTCATTCTGAGTTGCGTTTTCAAGCTTTTGCAAAAAATTTCGCTGGCAGGAACAATTATAAGGAATTTATTTTAAGCGATCAGTCTCATCGCATTCTCCTCACCAACCAACTTGAGTATGAAAGTCTCTGGACGGTGAATACACTGGTCATGTTGAACTACATTGTATAAGACAATTAATGATTATTTGTTTAGAGTACTGAGTCTAACTACGTAGTTGATTTCGGCAATGGAAGTATTATTTGCCATTTAATATTTAGCAGCTCCGTTATTGTAGGACAATATAGTGTTATCGAATAATACGAAGCCACATTTAAAATCCAATATAAATTGGCCATTTCAGAAACAATTCCAGATATCATGCAGTACAGTGTACTGTAAGGTATTTGACGATCAAATATAAACATTGTTCTACATTGTATTTCTCTTGCGTAAAAATTACGCGTGGTTACTTTGGTCTTTACTGTTGTGAGGGTAAAATTGATCTGCTGGAATATAAAATATTTGCCAAGCTGCAACAATGTAATGATATTAATTTAAAAGTCATTGAACTTATATCCAGTAGTTCAAACACATACATCAGCGTTAACAGATTGGATACTGAAGATGAAAGGCAGCTACTTCTTTTCCCTATTATTGAATTTTTCAATTCCTTGGATTCGCCTCCACATACTCCGAACGTTTGAGCCATAGTTATGCTCCTTAGAAATCTGAACGTTTCCCAATGACGCATACATGGTAATATATTAATTGTAAGAAATATGTAAGAAATTGCTTGGATTCGGATATAATAGGTGCAGTAATATTAGGCAGAGAGCTCAAATACTACGACTTGATTTAACACCTTCCGATAAAACACTTGCAGGTACAGTACATTTTTTTAAATAGGCAACAATGTCCTATTCGCTCGGCCTACTTTATCACAATCAATCAAGCTCAAGGAGAAGCTCTTGAACGTATTGGGCTATTTACCTCATCACGTTTACAGTCACGACCAGCAACATGTTGCAATGCTGAGAGTGCTATCTTTTGACGCCCTTAAAGTTGCAATAGTGCTAAAAAGTAATCGTACAAAGAATGTAACTTATATAAGAAGCTTCTTCAGTAATTTTGTTTTCCATTGTCCGTCATGTTTTGACGGGTTTCATCTAGTTAGTATATAATTTTCAATAGCTCATCTGTATGATGGTGCAAGGTAATGGCGTCTTCAAATGTAGCTGGTTGGTAGCTGGTCCAATACTGTTGGTCGTTCTTCCTCGTGTGTGAAGCTAGTCCGTAGTGTAGACTGCTGGCTTAAACTATTCACCACTATAACGTAATTCTTACTAGCACTTAAAATCGGAGTTTTCGGCACCAAGTATGGGATATTATAGCGTGAAGTTAGGAAGAACGATGCCGTGACTTTCACTATTTTATTCCTTTAGCTACTACAAATACAACACTCTCTAGCGGCAAGTTACATCAATACATTGTCCTTGTTTCATTCCCCAACAAATGCTGAGTAGGTGCCTCTATTAAGTACTGAGAAATGCTCTAGTTGGCAGGCTAGCCTACTTATGAAACCATCAAATCCTTCCCATATGGGGACGGATGAGGGCGAGTGTCTGGCGCCTTAAAACGAGACTATCTCAGTTAAGATATGGTAACCCTGACAGAAGGATCCCTGGTCTTCCAGGTTGGGTGTTGGGCGTAGGGCTAACAACCCTACCCTGAGAAGAAAACATTGTTACGAAACCAATACAATACATGCCTTGGACAAGTGAACCTGAAGACAAACATGGCAGTGAATTACGGAATAATGATAAACGGGATTCGATATTAAATTTAGCAACATGAGAGGATGGATCAAGGACATAGAAGGGGACCTTAAGGAGACGAAGAAGAGAAAAGTTTGGACGTGTATTGTGAAGGAGGACAAGGCTCACCCAGGGCTGTAGCACCAAGGAAGGAGAAGAAAAAGAAACTAATTACAAATACTCTAAATGAATACACATCAGATCTGTTACAATTTTTAAATTAACGATGAAAGATAAATCTCGTGAAAAGACAGCTCAAAGAGAAAATGCCAATGAGCTAAAGAGAAAGAGTAATATTGCAATGAGAAGTAGGTTTATAGTGAATCAGAAAGAAGATAGAAAATAGTAAACCTTAAAACACCTACGTTGAACGATGTAAGGGTTCATTGAAAACGTGTTGAGGTTGGGATGATTTGTAATTGTGATCTATTATGTTACAATGTAATCAAAACCGGGTCACTGTACTCAAGAATTACAATTTATTGTCTTATTGTATTACTTTCCTATTGCTTGTCACGGTGGGTGAGTGGTTATAGTGTCGGACTACCAACCCCAAGATTGCAGGTTCGCCCTTGGTCGTGGTAAGTGATTTTTGAAGGCGACAAAAATCACGACACTCATGTCATACGTTGTTGGCATGTTAAAGAACCCATTTGAATTCAGTAGGCCGTGTTCAATGGCAAAATTAATCTCGGGATTTTCCGCCAACACAAAGTTCCTCCATTCTCTACTTGAAAGCGCTGTAGTGTCAATGAGTTTAGATATCTAACCTCCTTGACATTCATAGCGTTCAAAGGAGCGACGAAATTCGACATGCAAGCTACCCTCTGGGTGTCAATTAACAAAGCTTGCACCAGGCACCCGAGGCCATACGATATTATTATTACTTTCCTATTTCATTAATTTTTGTCAATAAGGATTTTGGGCAGACATGGTCCGTTACATGTCTCTTCGTCTTATTTTGAGACAAATATATTAGCCTACTTTCGATTTTTGCAAAAAATGAAAGTAGACATGAGATCAACACAGGGCGAACAAGTAGTTCCGTGAAGAACTATACAGCCTATTTTCATATATCCTACACATGTTAATTGCCTCTATCAACATACACAATTTTTAGTTTGAAGGTTGTGATAGATTCGTAGATATTGAGAACCATCTAAATATTTCAGATGGTCGCCAGGTTGGATTTTTATTTATGTACTATTACATGTACGTGTGGTATTCATACCTCAATCGCATGATTAGGACACAAGAAGTAAAAACGAGATTTTAAAATTTCGCACAGCTGCCATCTTGTGGTTACGAAAACAATTGAAATAAATTAGATGCCAGTGAATTAACATTTGTATAAGCATTTAACGTGCAAAGTTTCACTGCACTCAGATGGTTAAATCGCGAGAAACGTCCATTTAACTATTTATATTTCGCGTCACCGCCATGATGGATTTGTGTTAACCAGGTTACTGAAAGTCATATAGGTGAACTTATGTTCATAGCCTCTATGAACATTTAAAAAAATCAGTTTGATTGATGTAAAAGATTCGTAGATATTGAGAACCGTCCAAATATGTCGGATGCTTGCCATTTTGGATTGTTATATGTATAGGCCATTGAGTTATGTACTGTCCCCGTTTACCCGGATAGTAGGCTGTCAGATATCCGCCCCCTCAATCGGATTGCCAACAATCAATCGCACCGGCTCAGCTACATCAATGAAAATGGCACTGACAGATACTATCGAGATATGAGCACAGAAGTGGGGACTTATGAGTGAGTTTCCAAAATCCGAAACTACTGGACAGATCAATTTAAAATTTTAACCACATATAGATATGCCTCTAATTAGAGGATATTCGGAATTTCAAATTGATTACTCAAACCGTTTCTGAAATAATAATAAAAATATTTTCAAAACATAGGGTCATAAAAAAAGTTCCTTGCGATGGAGTTTTCACTTATTTTCATCCATACTTGGTAAACAGTAGCACAATAAATGTACAAATGGAAATTGCTCTGGAATTTTATGTACCTTTTATATGAGAGTCAGAAATGATAGTCAAAGTGATAATATTCATGTTTTGCCCTAAAAATAAAAATTATTTATTTTTGAAAGCAAAAAAAAAAATACAGATAATTTTCACTGACATAAAAATCCAGAGCAAATTCTAATGTTCATACATATTTTAATATGCAAACCAACTTTGAACCAAATATCTTCAAAACTGCAATACAAGGAGCATTTTTTATGATATTACATGTAACAAAAATAACTTCATGAGAAAACAGCAATTGAAGTTGGAGGTTAGTTACTTACATCAGAACTGCCCTGCACCATATGTACAGCCCTCAGACTTCTTCATCCTGTCTTCTAGGGACAAGTTCAGCAGTTTTCTCTTTTTTCTTGCAGTTTTCTTTCCTGGGGTGGTCCTTTTTCTGCGCTGTCGAAGACGTATGTGGTCACGTTGCTCACTGATCTTCACTGAAGGTCTTGTCTTAATAATGATGCGCATCCATCTTTAAATCACCGCCTGGGCTTTAAAAATAGCGCCACGGGAAAAAATCCAACACTCCTTGATTCTGAAAAGGTGTGGGCACCAATTTTCGGTAAAATCCAAATTTCCGTATTTTGGTCCATATTCCATGAAAAATCACTCATAAGTCCCCTTAACAGGAAATCATTGTGGAACACACCAAAATAGACGGGGGTACATGCTTACCTTCACTTACCTCTTAAAATTATCTCGGGGATTGAGTTGACAACAGGATCACTAAAGTCTGTTCACACAATAACCTCCACCATGACATTTAAAAATGAACCAGAACGAAGACGAGAACTTTGAACTGTACAAAAGCTTTATTTCAAATAAAGGGTATGATTTTAATAACACAACAAAATCAACGTGGCTATCAGTAGCCCATGTCAATCTGACTACGTCCTCCTATAGGACTTGCAAAGTTATCATACAACATGATATAGAACATATTAGCTCCCACGAGCTCCAAATAACGTAATATTCATAACACAATTGGATTGGAAAAGGACGTGAGGACGAGACATATATAAAGCATTTGGTTTCCTTTTAATAAACATGACAATTGTATTTATAGGCGCAAGGCCAGAGTAGACGACCTCACCCGCTGATAACCAGATGTTGGGACAGCTGCGAGCTACCCTTCAACCTGTCGCATACTTGTCAAATGGGCTCCCTTCACATGCTACATTACGTAAGAATACAGCTCTCTCTCAAGCTTTAAATGTCCGCAAGACAACTCATACATATATTTACGCAATTCTTTCAAATACTTTACTCACATCCTACTGGATTATTATGACAATCCTTAAACTTGTTAAGTTCTCATCCAAATGTTTAATAAGCTCTTAAATGTTTATAACAAAATCACATAAATTATTTATAACAATTAGAAATTGTTTATAATATTTGTCAAAGACAATAAAAATACTTTTAAACACGCCTTTAACATCACTTTCGTTCCACATTATTGTCAAAAATATTTACAGCATTTATTTACAATATTAACTTTTAAATTATTTAAATTATTAATTTTAAGAAATACATTAACCACATGTTCATCCGGTTGGTAATTTCATAATCGTGTGAATATAATCGACCAATGAAGGTTAGTTATACATGTTAATGTCACAATCTGGTTTAATAAAGGTTGTAATAATTATTTGTGACGGTAATCTTCATTCAAAATCTTATCTCAAATTCTTTCAAAACTCTTGTTAATTATAACAGTAAATTCACTTGATTAATTTTCAACGAACTATGACAATTCACTCCAGCGGAAAATACTTCGCTAACAAAATAATGCACAAACTGCATTAAAATTAAGCCCAAAATTCATCATATATTAATCTATATGGCATCAAAATCTTCCACAGAACTTACAAAAACCTCCACTAATAAATTCTTTATCATTAATTCCTGTGGGAACCTCCTTCATATTCAAGGGCATTATACATCAGCGACTTTCAACACGTGCGCTGCACTAGCGATTATACATTCATAGTTCCACTTAAAAATTCTTATAATCATTAATTGTTTCAAAACTGTTTTCATTTAACCTTCGTGGATTTCATTCATGAATCGAAATGAAGTCAAAATTTGCCAATCACAAACAAATTTAATAGTGAATACGCTTATATTCGCCTGTCTGGTCTATCAAAATTTAAGATTAACATCTTCAAAGAATTGTAGTATAAAAATACTATCATCAAATAAAGTGCGACTAAACTGTAAAATAGTCGAATAGAATCCAATTAGACTGGGGAATGCAAACATCGTTATATAAATCTCTAATTGAGAAAAACTCCTAACAAAAGTTCTTGACTTTAATGCATTCAATAATTCATTATTAAAGTTCATCTTTCACAAAAATGTCTATGATGCAATGATCGTTCATAACTGACGATAAATGTCTGTGTTGCAATCAATTCAAGTAACGACTAGTATTTCCAAGATCGTCGACAACGTAATGGATTTTAACGCTCTAAAATCATTTAAATGTTCTTCCTTCTTGATGATGACAGAAAATTGGTCAAAGAAATTAAACTGGGGTAGAATTACTTTAATAAAGTGACACGCTGTCTGAATTTAAACCTGCCAAAAAAATCATTAACTTACAGTCAAACCGTGACTACAAAAATAATTAAGCAAATTACTGAAAAATCTAAATATCAGTCTCAACTGATTCAAAATCATTTAACTATGCCCATGACATAACAATGTCTTAATAAATCGTCGAAAAAGGCATAACTCATCAAGATGTACTGAGAATAGGAATCTCAAACAAGAAAATAGGGCAAAATATATGAGGACAAAAATATGGGAAAAATGGTTGCTCAAATATCATTAAGAACTCAAATACAATAAACGTTCACGACTACCTTATCTGCCGATTGACGTTCCAGAGGAAAATTCCCCAACGAAGACTGCTGATGGATCCATATCACCAACTTAAAGCTGAGCTCCATCCTCGAAACAGGAAATAGCACCCTCGGAGAATCGAACTGCTTCCTTCTCCGGAAATCGCACTGCTCCGTGAAGACGAATAGACATCCTTCCGGCAATAATCTTCTTTGTGAGTCGGGATAACCCTGACCTCTCTTGAAAAAATCCCTGAAGTTCCAGTAGACAATCGCCATGAAGTCTTTGTAGAAATTTCCGAAGAAATATTCATATTCAATGAGTATGTAATAGATTCCATTGCTGTTGGATAGTATTCAGCCTTTAATCACGAAACATGGGTGTAGATGGTTATTCGCCACATGTTCGCTTGTGTGGAATAGCAATTAGCGAAGTTCCATGTTGCTATCTTACTCCGTTGAAATATGTCCCAATCGCATTAAGTCCTTTAGCCTTCCATTTTCTCTTCGGTTGTCGTAATAGAAGAACAAACTGCCATATTAAATTGCTACATTATACTGTAGTGTCGTGTAACAAAAGCAATCTGAAGTCTCCCTATTTCACTAGCCGTGTCAGCCGTGGCGTAGATTCTGGCGATACAATAGTGCTTCTCAGTGGCGAGATAATCACTTTTGTCAGTCGTGTAAAACTGCCAATATCTTTCAAAATAATTGCTCGAAATTGTTCAGCTTTTCTATATTACTTCATGTAGCACTGCACAATAGAATTAGCTTATCGACGACCGCTAACTGTTCACAGCTAATCTTGTAGATGCGTTCTAAGTTGCGTTTTAACTTCACCTAGTTTGACTTGAATCTCGTTAATGCAGTGGCTTCACCACGCGTTATAAAGACGACTCTTTTCACTACTTTCACTCGACGTCTCACCAAAATGACTGTATAAGAAAAGAACTTTCACAATTAGACTTCGATGATCTGAGAATGATATTCTGAGAATGATCGGAGAATGAGGCTCCTCTCTTCTGCGCAAGGCCTTTTATGAACTTCCTAAGGGGCGTATCCATCCCTTCAATAGCGTGATACTGCGTCATCGCTCGAAGTTCCAACTTCGTTAATACATGACGGATTTTCAAAATTCAAAAACTGAAAATAAATTTCACCAAAATTCCAAATCAATGCCTCTACTGCAAATGGATTTCCACAATTCTGCATTCCAAAAGTAATAAAAAATACCATAGTTTCAGCAATCTCCGTCTTCCTTTAAACTATCGTTCATTGGTTCAAGCCTCCCCTCCAATAGCATAATTTCTTCCTCAGCGGAATTCCACGTCTCCTGCGACTGCGTCGTACATCTCGGATCCTTCTCGAATAAATGCTGACGTCACTGAGAATCTCAGCTCAAGTAACCTGCTGGCATAACGTTTGCGTCATCCGTGCTTACGTCATGACTATCCACGTCATAACCATGACAGCCATAACTTTCATTATAATTTCAATATAACCACCGTGGTCTCTATATAATTCAATTACGGGGGCAGTACCATTGAAGGAAAATTATTGCGAAGCTTCATTATTCAAACTTTCACTTCGATCGCATGATTACGACACAAGAAATGAAAACTTAATTTTAAAATTTCGCACAGCCGCCATCTTGAGTTTACGTAAACAATTGAACTAAATTGGATGCCAATGCATTACAATATGTAAAATAATTTACTGTACCACATTTCACTGCGCTCAGATGGTTAAATCACGAGAAGAGTCTATTAAAATGTTTCAAATTCGCTTGTCCGCCATGTTCTTTTTGTACTTGACAGGTTTTACGTAATTACGTAAGTACACTTGTAGCAGTGCCCTTTATCACCGTACAAAATTTCACGGTGATATCTGTAATAGTTTCGGAGATATAGAATGCCAGTGAAATATTTCGAACAGCCACCATTTTGAGGTTATGTAAACAATGGAACTAAATTTGACGCCAGTACATTACAATGTGTATAAACATTTTCTGTACCATGTTCATTTTGTTTGGATGGTTAAATCGCGAGAAAAGTCTATTTAAAAGTCTCAACTTCGCTTGGACGCCATGTTGGTTTTGTAGTTACCAAGTTTTCGAAAGTCTCATGGTGAACTTCTAGTAGTTCCCTTTATCAACGTACAAAATTTCAGGGTGATATCGGTAATAGTTTCGAGGATACTGAATGCTGGTGAAATATTTCGCACAGCCGCCATGCTGGATTGGTGGGACACAATAAAATTTGAAGGGCACGGTTGGGGTCGGCCATAATGGTGCTATGATCTTACCGAGTTTCATTGAATTCGCTCCGGCCGTTTAGAATTTATTAGGGACACACACACACACACCTCACACACACACCTCACACACACACCTCACACACACACACACACACGGACAAAAGGTGATCTCATAAGCCTATTTATTTTAGCCTACTTTCGATTTTTGCAAAAAATGAAAGTAGACTTATGAGATCACTACAGGGCCAAACATTTTGTGTCTGTCTGTGTGTGAGTATGTGTGTGTGTGTGTGTGTGTGTGTGTGCGAGTGTGTGTACTCTGAATGTTTGTCCCCCCTACCAATTCAAACACCGTGAAACCGAATTGAACGAAATTTGGTACAAAGGTAGAACAAGCAAAGGGCACCTCATTGCCATGTTTCATATCGCCACCATCTTTACCAAAACTGAATGGCGGCCACTCAAACGTTCAAAACGTAATATCAAATAGCGACTAACCAAATTATCCGATCTCTAACAAATTTAGTAATAACATACCTTCATATAGGACGCGTCTTGTGACCAAACTACAAGGTCATCCGCAGGACCATTTCAGGATGGCGGCCGTGCGAATTATGCAAACTTTATAATCCATATCATGGGACCCACCAGTTCCGATTATCGAGCCGAGAATCAATTTAACTGTTCTAAAGGAAGAGGCACGTTCGAATTTAAAAGTTTAGTTTGTAATACTATAGTGCAGAAGTGATTTAAAAAAGCTGAGCCGTCTCGGTAAGAAGACAAGATGGCAGCGGATATCTTGTGCCTGACTTATATTTCACTAATTTGAGTATTGCATGCAATATAGCGTGCTGATACAAAATAAATAAACTTTGTATGAAATGCTTTATATATAAATAATATACTCCACTGATGAAATCGTTAGATCTAAACCATTATTTGCTCACAAGTTCTATGTAAGTCATTTTATATAGAACAATGTTCGTTGGCACAAATGGCTCCGTGGTAGAGCGTTTGTCTATCATTCATATGCATATGGTTCAAACCCCATAAGTGTTAGGTTTTCTGCTTGAAATTTTACATATTTATTGCTTTGTAATGACTCAGACGTTTTAAAATTAAGCGTTATATTGTGCATATTACGGTGGGAAACATATATTTAATTAAAACATAATTCGCCAGCAGATTTGCTCGAGACATCTAGCAGCCAAAAAGGTAACTGCACGCCGGCCTACTTATTAACTTCCAGATTTTATAGAAAAGTTTCTTCTTATTGCCGCTAGAATGCACTCGCCCTGTTAGGATTATATTGTTCGATACTTCTCCACTAGATTTCACGACTGGTCTACATGGGACTCCATTGATAGTATACCATTGGCATTCAATGCGCATCGAATTTGAAGATTGACAAGATGATACTATGATACATTTTTACTTCTTATTTTAAAGGGTTTGTAACAGCCTATTGTGCGAAATTTGAAAATGTTATTTGAAGTAAAGAACAAAACGATTTCACATAGTAACTGAATTCTAGCCGTTGGTGCTAGTTCAGGTTATTAATACTTTTATTTCAGGCAAATAGCAATCGAAAATATTCACATAGTTTGTATACACACGTCTCTGTAGGGTCATGGAAAGATTTGTTAATTAAATTAGGGTTGTGAAAGCCATGCACAACCAGACGTGTAAAGACATGCCTCAACTCAAAGTTGGATGTTGTCCACGGCAGGTCGATTATGTAATAATAACAGTAATAATAATGTTATTTGTTTTACGTCCCTTTTAACTACTGCTGCTTTTAGATACGCCGGGGTGCCGGAATTTTGGCCCGAAGGGGATCTTTAAGGTGCCTGTGAATCTACTGACACGGCTCCCTCGCCTTTGTGCACCCTTAAATGCCAGCTGACTGAGCCAGGATACGAACCTGCAACCTAGGGCCCGGCAAGCGAGAACGTTACCGCTGAGCCACCCAGCCAGACCGGCCGATTGTGTCTCCAGATCCATAACATTCTTGAGATACTTCTTATCTATCTTTCTTCAATGATGGTAGCAGTTTTTTTCTAGGTTGTGGCGTTTGGTAGAGGTAAATAGTTTCTAAGGTTTTCAACCAAGAAATGATTCTATTATACTCTTTGATAATAACAACGAGTTATAACTATACTCATACATTTAGGAGAAAGTAGGCTATATGTTCTTTACTGATCATCATGTTTCAAAATCGAAAATAAGCTAAAAATTGTGTGTCTGTCTGTGTGTGAGTCTGTGTGTGTGTGTGTGTGTGTGTGTGTGTGTGTGTGTGAGTGTGTGTAGTCTGAATGTATATCCACCCCTATCAATTCGAACACGGTGAAACCGAATTGAACGAAATTTGGTACAGAGGTAGCACTAGCAAAGGGCACCTCACTGTCATGTTTTATATCGCCGACATAGTGACGGTAACGTAATGGCATCCACCCAAATGTTAAAAGCTTAAATCAAATTACGACCAACCTAATCATCTGATCTCAACTAAATTTTGCAACAACATATCTTTATGTGAGGAGCGTTCTTTGCCCAAGCTACAAGGTCATCAGTCCAATAGTTTGCCGATGGCAGCCATGTATGTGTTCAAATGGATTCCCCCTATCAATTCAAACACGGTAAAACCGAATTGAATGAAATTTTGTACAGAGGTAGCACAAGCAAAGGGCACCTCATATTCATGTTTAATATCCGTATAACACGTTGTATTTCAACAAGCTACAACAACCAACATTCAATTATAACCTACTCCATGAAAAGGACAAAGAGTTATAACAATACTCATTTAGGAGAAAGTAGGCTCTATGTTCTTTTCTGAACTTCTTGTTTTTGATGTGTAACATCTTTCCACTCGGTATCTGTATATTTTTTGTGGGGTTCATTTTGAAAAATGTAACGGAAATCGATGGGACGGAAACAATGAGCGCGCGCGGTGGTGGAGAATCATACCACGACCTACTGTCGTCCATGTGGCTATGTGGAATGTATATCGCACTCGGTTTACTTCAAGGTTTGGAGGCCCCATTAAAGACATCCCTACAATAAATCATCTTCAAATTGTCGTCCTTTGGTGTGAAAATACTCATTATATCATATTTGCGGAAAACAATTATGATTTGTTAAATCTTCATATTTTGCTGTATTCTTATTTAATGTAAGCACTCGAGGTACTGTCGGCCATGTGGCTATGTGGAATCTATATCGCATACAAAATTACTTCAAGGTTTGGAGGCCCCATTAAAGATATTCTTCCAACAATAAATCATCTTCAAGTTGTCGTTGTTATGTGTGAAAATATTCATTATATCATATTTGCTGAAAACCGGTCAGGATTTGGCACTGCAGTTTTGCAAGTAGTTATTCCAATGACCAACAGAGCTCACTGTTAACAAGGGATAACATGCCACATATTACACATCATATGCGACTACTGTAAGGTTCGTAATATTATTATTTTTATGTCCACACTTGCATCATCTTCATTTCAGGTAGAGTCCAAAATAATATTATTTCCTAAAATCAGTAGGCAACTAATAAGTTACATATTGCTCCTGACTAGTGTAATTATATTATATACGGCCGTTGCTCTTTCTCTAAAAATACATATATATATATATATATATATATATATATATATATATAATATACAGTGTGGTCCACCAGCCCCTTATTTTTTTTTGGAGGAAGGCAACCCAACTAACGCGTATATGACAGTCATCCTAAAAACATTCGTACCTGCTCCTTTACGTCCATTGTACAAATTTACCGTTGAGTACATCCTCGCGAATATAGTAGAAATTAATAGTGGCAGTGTTCTTTCAATGACCTCAAATATAATGCATGATTGAAACGATCAGAGCTCCAAATGACACCTTCTTACATTTGGACATGAAGCGTCTACGAATAGACTCAATACGTGCCAGCAATAAACCATTGTTCTCGGTAGCTAAGGTGGCTAAATCAAGAAATGCTGGAGTAGCGTCAACGAAGTCGCATTGTAGTAGGTTCGAACCTTGAACTAGTGATTTTTTTTTCTTAATGTCGTTTATTGTGGATGTATTATGAACGCATATTTATCTGTTCCAACGAGTGATTTTTTTATTAGGTCCTGAAAATGACGGTACTTATCCGATGGTACGCAGCCAGATTGGACGACGACATAATTATCTGTAGAACGAAAGCAAGGTAGCCTATCCTGTATATTCAAGGTAGCAAGTGTTCGAAATTTTGACCACCTCTGTTTAAAGGAAAACTCCGACTCACTCAGACGACCCACATAACAAATAGATTTGTTATATGGGTAGGCTCACGAATAAATACATCAGACCGAAACTACAATTTCTTTCAACGGCGTCTGTGCAAAAAGCGCTTGCTATACACTTACAGTAATAGTTATTTAGTGAGGTTTTAAAGGGCGGAACTACGAGGTCATCTGCCCCCAAACATACAGTAAATACAGATAATTATAACATTATTGGTTTTACGTCCCTTTTAACTGCTCTGGCATTTAGATACGCCGGGGTGCCGGATTTTGCTCCGAAGGGGATCTTCAACGTGCCAGTAAATCTACTGACACGGCTCCCTCGCTTTTGCGCACCCTCAAATGCCAGCTGACTGCGCCAGGATAGGAACCTGCAACTTTCGGCACAGCAAGCTTTGCTGAGTTTTAATTCACCGGCCGTGAAAGCCAATACACCATCTTTTTGGAAGCCTTCATAGGGAGGTTATGACTGCTTGAGCTTTTGGTTCTCGCAGTCAAGGAGTGTAGTTGCACTCTATATAAAGGGAGGTATCGCGCAGTTCGATACTCCTGTGGGGGTCCGGGCAGGGACACCAAGAGCCCGCCGATGAGCCTAGCTTGGTGTCCTAGGCGAAACCCCACACAAGACACGGCACAAACCTAGAAGAATTGCTGAGTTTTAATTCACCGGCCGTGAAAGCCAATACACCAAGCGAGAACGTTACCGCTGAGCCTCGTATCAAGGCAGTAATTACAGAACGTGTCATATTAAGATTCTGGGATAAATATTGAACTATTAACATTCTAATTATCACGAATAGAGTCGCCTCCGTTGCGTAGTAGTCAGCGTGATTAGCTGCCACCCAGGACGACCTGGGTTCGATTCCCGGCTCTGCTACGAAATTTGAAACGAGGTATGAGGACTGGGACGGGGTCTACTCAGCCTCGGGAGGTCCAAATGAGTAGAGGTGGTTCGATTCCCACCTCAGCCATCCTCAAAGTGGTTTTCCGTGGTTTCCCACTTCGCCTTCGGGCAAATACCGGGATGTTATCTACCGTACGGCCACGGCCGCCTCCTTCCCTCTTCCTTGCCTATCCCTCCCGATCGTCCCCTCCCTTCCCATCCCTCAAGAGGACCCTGTTCGCTATGCAGGTCAGGCCACCTGGGCGAGGTGCTGATTCCACCTCCCCAGTTGAATCCCGCAGACAAAATGTTTCAAGCTCCAGGGCACTGCCCATAGAGGCGGCAATGATGGGATCCCTCGCTGAGTCCATGGGAAAACCTAACCTGGTGGGTAAAATCGACTAAAAAATAATAATTATAACGAATAGTATCTATCCATGGTTTTGAACAGTATTTAGCGAAAATAACCATTTAAATGAGACAAGAAAATTGCTCTTCCTATCGTCTTCGCAGATAATGTGAACAAAACCAAGTTGAAATCTTGCTGTACGAGGTAGGGAGGGTATAATAAAATAGTTAAAAAGAATTTTAAAATTCTGCCGTTGGATATTCTTGAACCCGGGATCTTCGAAAGAACGAGCGGGCGCAATAACACTTGCACACATTTCCAACACACTCCGGAGGTTTTTGTTGCGCTTCTTATTAACGCGTATGGTAAACTATTCAATTATTACAGTTAGATCTTAAATATTGATTGGAATGCATTCGTTCAGTACCTGGCAGGTTTTCTAATTTACTTAAAGCAAGTTTCGCGATCGCTTTGCGTTAATAAGGCGAAGGAACAGCAAATAATGCCCTCTAATGACAGCCCTTCGGTTTTATTTCATACAACTTAGCGCACAAAATGCCAGCGTGTGATACACTTCGGTCATACGAGCAGGTGTACTGTCGAAGAGAACAGAAACATACAGGATTTTGTACCAGCGATCACAGCAGCTTCCTTGCCAGCGAGTGTCATGTGATACGGGCCTAAAGATATGGTAAGACTTTTTTTTGTTAAAATTTAATAACAAAACAAGATGTTCGGTAAAGAACGTATAGCCTACTTTCTCCTAAATGCATGGGTATTATTATAACTCTTTGTTCTTTTCAAGGATTATAATTGATTGTTGGTTGTAGTAGCTTCTTACATACAACGTGCTATACGGATAATATACATGAATATGATGCGCCCTTTGCTAGTGCTATCTCTGTAAAAATTACATTCAATTCATTTTCACCGTGTTTGAATTGATATGGGGAATCGATTTGCACACATACATGGCCGTTATCTGTAAACTATTGGGCTGATGACCTTGTGGTTCAGTCAAAAGATGATTCCCACAAAAAGGTATGTTGTTGAAAAATTTGATAGAGATCAAATTATTAGGTTGGTCGTAATTTGATTTAAGCTTTTAACATTTGGGTGGCCGCCATTCCGTTTCCGTCAAGATGGCGGCGATATAAAACATGACACTGAGGTGGCCTTTGCTAGTGCTATCTCTGTACCAAACTTCGTTCCATTCGGTTTCACCATGTTTTAAAAGATAGGGGGAATCGATTTGCACACATACATGGCCGCTATCCGTACATTATTGGCCTGATGACCTTGTAGTGTGGTCAAAAGAATCTCTACACATAAAGGTATTTTGTTGCAAAATTGGGTAGGGATCAGATTATTAGGTTGGTCGTAATTTGATTCAAGCTTTTAACATAAGGATGGCCGCCATTATGTTTTGATCAAGATGGCGGCGATATAAAACATGACACTGGAGTGCCCTTTGCTAGTGCTACCTCTGTACCAAATTTCGTTCAATTCGGTTTCACCGTGTTTGAATTGATAGGGGGAATCAATTTGCACACATACATGGCCGCCATCTGCAAACTAATGGGTTGATGACCTTGTAGTTCAGATAAACGACGCTCGCCATACAAGTATATGTTGTTACAAAATTTGGTAGAGATCAAATGATTAAGTTGGTCGTAATTTGATTTAAGCTTGGAACATTTGGGTGGCCACCATTACGTTTCCGTCAAAATGGTGGCGATATAAAACATGACACTGACGTGTTCTACGCTAGTGCTACCTCTGTACCAAATTTCGTTCAATTCGGTTTCACCGTGTTAGAATAGATAGGGGGAATCGATTTGCACACATACATGGCCGCGATATGCAAACTGCTGGGCTGATGATCTTGTAGTTTGGTCAAAATATGCTTCCCAAATAAAGGTATGTTGTTGCAAAATTTGGTAGAGATCAGATTATAGGTTGGTCGTAATTTATTTAAGCTTTTAACATTTGGGAGGCCGCCATTACGTTTTCATCAAAATGGCGGCAATATAAAACATGACTCTGAGGTGTCCTTTGCTAGTGCCACCTCTGTACCAAATATCGTTCAATTCGGTTTCACCGTGTTTGAAATGATAGGGGGAATCGATTTGCACACATACATGGCCGCCATCTGCGAACTCTTGGGCTGATTACCTTGTAGTTTAGTCAAAAGACGCTTGCCATATAAATATATGTTTTTGCAAAATTTGGTAGAGATCCGATGATTAGGTTATTCGTAATTAGATTTAAGCTTTGAACATTTGGGTGGCCACCATTACGTTTCCGTCAAGATGGCGGCAATATAAAACATAACACTGAGGTGCCCTTTGCTAGTTCTACCTCTGTACCAAATATCGTTCAATTCGGTTTCACCGTGTTCGAATTGATATGGGGGGGTCAGACATTCAGAGTACACACACTCCACACACATACACGCAGTCACACACACACACACAGACAGACACACATTTTTTGGCCCTGTGTAGATCTCATAAGTCTACTTTCATTTTTTTACAAAAATCGAAAGTATGTTAATAATACCATGGTTCGATGCAAGCACTGGTGATCAGAATATCCTTCGATATGTTGTTGTTTTGTTTCATTTGAGGGGCTAGAATATCGCGGTTATTTAGCCCCGTTTACTTGGATGTGTGTGTATAATTTGTCTGATAACCCGAGTTATTGCGGGCTTGTAATGATGTGTTTATTTGCAATTAAGGATTGGGAAGGAGGTGGCCTTAAGATAGACTCCGTCCCGGAATTTGGCCGGATTAGAAGTGGGAAACCACGGAAAACCATTTCCGGGGTGGCTGAGGTGGGAATCGAACCCACTTCTTCTCATATTTGCTTCACGAGGCTACGTGTACCCAATTTAAGCCCTTAGACACGTATTACATTCCTTGGCAGAGCTGTGAATCGAACCCGGACCTCCGGAGCAACACTTCGATATGTTATGTTAATATTCATGCCAGTTTTTTAATTTTCTGTCATTACAGGTCACGTGGCATAACGTACCAATTCGATCGTATTCTCTTTATAAATCAAAAAAATTCAACGTACTCTTCACAAAAATACATCGTAAGGCAATAAATGTGGCAATGGAGTTACATCCCGACAAAAATGGAATGCGGGCTTTCGTTCAATAAAGAATACCTACTACTGGATTCGAAGCTGCATTCTACCAGCTCGCGCCCATCACGTACGGCCGGGATTTAAACCTCTCAGCCACCAATACATGGTAGGTAAAGCACGCTAAACGTGCCGTAGTTACTGTAGCCGTCCCACCTCAAACGTTTAAGTCCATCTCAAAGTCTTCAATCATGGTTTATGGTGTCGATTTAACTATCTACTATTACAGATCACGTGGCGTAAGCTCTTAATTCGATCGTATTAGGTGGATGTGTGTTATTTCAAGGAGCAGTAAGTTATATGTTAGTAGAATGGGCCATAGTATTTGGCGGGGAAAAGTTTAAGGTCGGTGCTGAGTCAATCCCTGACATATTCTGCCAACTGTTGGCCATTATGTGGTACTATTAGAGTTTGGCATTATCTTCCAGAAGTAATTAACAGGTAATTTCGCATAAGTCTCAAGTCTGTCCTCTACAGCTGGTGTTCATATGCGATGTGAACTAACTTGTCGGAATAACAAGCAAGTTATTTTCACCTGTTGTGTATTTGGAACAGTATCAATTTTTGTACTAGTGTGATATATTCAGAAATTGTGACCGGAACTATTTAAATGTGAACTTGTTCAATTATGATGAGTTGTTGGAAGGAGACGTAATGGTAGCATTCCAGAGAAGATCCATAGATGTATCTGTATTGGTATCTTATTCTCTGCACCCTGATTTGCTAGCATAATGTAAAGCAACTATTATAATGGATGTGAAACAGACTTTATATAAATAACGAGCAAGGTGACTGCTATGACTGAGGGATCTGATGTAGTGGTGAAATACCAAACTAAAGAGATTTTATTTACGTAACGTGCAAGATGGCTGCTGCGGCTTTGTATTTTTTGTAGTGGTGATATTGTGAACTATAAGAACTAGATCGTCACGAAAAGAAGAGCCTACTCGAATTGTTTATTCAGGGAGAAGAGATATAACATAGGAAAAAGAAAGCATATCCGTGAAGGAATTCAGTTTTGGACTGTTGCGACAGTCGGAGAAAACTAATGTGTATGGAGAGATCGGAATTGAGTTACCAAAAACTATGCAAGGAGCAGGATCAAAAGAGGCTGCTAAACGCAGAAGCAATAAGAAACAAGAAAATAATGTGCATTGTGAGGAAACAACCAGAAAGGAAGTTTGCCCAAACCAGAGCAATTTCCCAGGGGTAAATGTTTGCTGCTATCAGTTGAAAGTGTTTTCGCATTTATGTTAGAGCCAGAGTGAGCTCTTTTCTTAAGGATCCCACTACCACCACTAGTTGTATGTTTTTACCACATGTGTAAGTAGTTAGTAAATTATATTGCAGTATATAATATCCTACCTCACGTCTAATGATTCCGTTTAGTGATTATGTCACACCATGGCTCGAGAAGGGAGGGATCTGCCGTGCTCTACCAATTGTTATTTGTTTAATTGTTTACAAGCTCTAAACATGTAAGCTGGCGCCCATATACAGTGTGGTCCACCCGCCCCTTATTATTTAGTTTTATGAAACCCAACTAACATCGCATTTCTCCCGATGGTCGTTATTGCTCTGCGCTGTGACTGTGTGACAGCAATGTAATTGGGTCATGGGTCTAGCAAATAAAAACCGACCTTAAACTTTTCCCCTCCAAATACTATGGCCCATTCTACTAACATATGACTTACTGCTCCTTGAAATAACACACATACACGTAATACGATCGAATTAATAGCTTACGCCACGTGATCTGTAATAGTAGAAAGTTAAATCAACACCATAATCAGTGATTGAAGACTTTGAGATGGACTTAAACGTTTGAGGTGGGACGGCTACAGTAACTAAAGCACGTTTAGCGTTCGGTATCTACCATGTGTTTGTGGCTGCGAGGGTTAAAGCCTGACCGTACGTGCTGGGCCCGAACGGGTAGAATGCTGCATCGAATCCAGTAGCAGGCATACTATCTTGAACGAAAGCCCACATTCCATTTTAGTCGGGATGTAACTACATTGCCACATTTATTACCTTTTGTGAAGAGTAAGTTGAATTTTGATGATTTATAAAGAGAATACGATCTAATTGGTACGTTATGCCACGTGACCTTCAATGGCATAAAATTAAGAAACTGGCATGAATATTAACATAACATCTCGAAGTTTTTCTCCGGAGGTCCGGGTTCGATTCCCAGCTCTGCCAAGAAATGTAATACTTGTCTGAGGGCTGAAATTGGGTACACGTAGCCTCGTGAAGCAAATATGAGAAGAAGTGGGTTTGATTCCCACCTCAGCCACCCTGTAAATGGATTTCCGTGGTTTCCCACTCCTACTCCGGCTAAATTCCGGGACGGATTCTGTCTTAAGGCCACGGCCACCTCCTTCCCAATTCTTAATTGCAAATACACGCTTCATTACAAGCCCGCAATAACTCAGGTTATCAGACACATTCTGCACACACACCCAAGTAAACGGGGCTAAATGACCGCGATGTTCTAGCCCCTCAAATGAAACAAAACAACAACATATCGAAGGATATTCTGATCGCCAGTGCTTGCATCGAAGTATACGTATTCCTTAGAAATTCCCATGGTATTATTATAATACTTTCGATTTTTGCAAAAAAAATAAAGTAGACTTATGAGATCTACTCAGGGCCAAAAATTGTGTGTCTGTCTGTGTGTGTGTGACTGTGTGTGTGTGAGTGAGTGTGTGTACTCTGAATGTTTGCCCCCCCCCTCAATCAATTCTAACACGGTGAAACCGAATTGAACGAAATTTGGTACAGAGGTAGAACTAGCAAACGGCACCTCAGCGGCATGTTTTATATCGCCGCCATCTTGACGGAAACGTAATGGCGGCCACCCAAATGTTCAAAGCTTAACTCAAATTACGAATAACCTAATCATCCGATCTCTACCAAATTTTGCAACAACATATATTTATATGACGAGCGTCTTTTGACTAAACTACAAGGTAATCAGCCCAATAGTTTGCAGATGGCGGCCATGTATGTGTGCAAATCGATTCCCCATATCAATTCAAATACGGTGAAACCAAATTGAACGATATTTGGTACAGAGGTAGCACTAGCAAAGGACACCTCAGTGTCATGTTTTATATCGCCGCCATCTTGACGAAATTGTAATGGCGTCCTCCCAAATGTTAAAAGCTTAAATTAATTACGACCAACCTAATAATCTGATCTCTACCAAATTTTGCAACAACATACCTTTATGTGGGAAGCATATTTTGACCAAACTACAAGATCATGAGCTCAACAGTTTGCATATGGCGGCCATGTATGTTTGCAAATAGATTCCCCCTATCAATTCGAACACGGTGAAACCGAACTGAACGAAATTTGGTGCAGAGGTAGAACTAGCAAAGGGCACCTCAGTGTCATGTTTTATATCGCCGCTATCTTGACGGAAACGTAATAGCGGGCACCCAAATGTTCAAAGCTTAAATCAAATTACGACTAACTTAATCATCCGATCTCTACCAAATTTTGCAACAACATATACTTGTATGGCGAGCGTCGTTTGATTGAACTACAAGGTTATCAGCCCATTAGTTTGCAGATAGCGGTCATGTATGTGTGCAAATTGATTCCCACTATCAATTCAAACACGGTGAAACCGAATTGAACGAAATTTGGTACAGAGGTAGCACAAGCAAAGGGCACTCCAGTGTCATGTTTCATATCGTCGCCATCTTGACGAAAACGTAATGGCGGCCATCCTAATGTTAAAAGCGTGAATCAAATTACGACCAACCTAATAATCTGATCTCTACCAAATTTTGCAACAACATACCTTTATGTATAGAGAATCTTTTGACCACACTACAAGGTCATCAGGCTAATAATGTGCGGAAAGCGGCCATGTATGTGTGCAAATCGATTCCCCCTATCTTTTCAAACATGGTGAAACCGAATGGAACGAAGTTTGGTACAGAGGTAGCACTAGCAACGGCCACATCAGTATCATGTTTTATATCGCCGCCATCTTGACGGAAACGGAATGGCGGCCACCCAAATGTTAAAAGCTTAAATCAAATTACGACCAACCTAATCATTTGATCTCTACCAAATTTTTCAACAACATACCTTTGTGTGGGAAGCATCTTTTGAGTGAACTAGAAGGTCATCAGCCCAATAGTTTGCAGATAGCGGCCATGTATGTGTGCAAATCGATTCCTCATATCAATTCAAACACGGTGAAACCGAATTGAATGTTTTTTTTACAGAAGTAGCACTAGCAAAGGACACATCTTATTCATGTATAATATCCGTATACCACGTTGTATTTCAAGAAGCTACTACAACCAACATTCAATTATACTCCTTGAAAAGGACAAAGAGTTATAACAATACCCATGCATTTAGGGAAAGTAGGCTATACGTTCTTTACCGAACAACTTGTTTCGTTATTAAATTTTATCAAAAAGTCTTAGCATATCTTTAGGCCCGTATTACACGACACTCGCTGACAAGGAAGCTGCTGTGATCGCTGGTACAAAATCCTGTATGTTTCTGTTCTCTTCGTCGGTACACCTGCTTGTATGACCGAAGTGTATCACACGCTAGCACTTTGTACGCTAAGTTGTATGAAATAAAACCGAGGGGCTGTCCTTTGAGGGCATTATTTGCAGTTCTTTCGCCTTATTAACGCAAAGTGGTCGCGAAACTTGCTTTAAGTAAATTATAAAACAAGATGTTCAGTAAAGAACATATAGCCTACTTTCTCCTAAATGTATGAGTATAGTTATAACTCGTTGTTATTATCAAAGAGTATAATAGAACTATTCTTTGTTGAAGGCCATAGAAACGATTTTCCTCTACCAAACGCCACAATCTAGATAAAAACTGCTACCATCATTGAAGAAAGAAAGATAAGAAGTATCTCAAGAATGTTATGGATCTGGAGACATAATCGACCGGACTGGCTGCGTGGCTCGGCGGTAACGTTCTCGCTTGCTGGGCCCTAGGTTGCAGGTTCGTATCCTGGCGCAGTCAGCTGGCATTTGAGGGTGCACAAATGCGAGGGAGCCGTGTCAGTACATTTACTGGCACGTTTAAGATCCCCTTCGGGCCAAAATTCCGGCACCCCGGTGTCTCTAAAATCAGCAGTAGTTAAAAGGGATGTAAAACCAATAACATTATTATTATTATTACGACCTGCCGTGGGCAACATCCAACTTTGAGTTGAGGCATGTCTTTACACGTCTGGTTGTGCATGGCTTTCACAACCCTAATTGAATTAACAAATCTTTCCATGACCCTACAGAGACGTGTGTATACAAACTATGTGGATATTTTCGATAATATAATCCTAACAGAGCGAGTGCATTCTAGCGGCCAGAAGAAGAAACTTTTCAATAAAATCTGGAAGTTACCTTTTCGGCAGCTAGATGTCTCGAGTAAATCTGCTGGCGAATTTTGTTTTAATTAAATATATATTTACACTATAATGTGCACAATATAACGCTTAATAACATTTTCAAGTAACGCAAAATAGGCTGTTACATACCCTTTAAAATAAAAAGTTAAAATGTATCGTAGTATCATCTTGTCATTCTTCAAATTCGATGCGCATAGAATGATAATGGTATAGTAATCAATGGATCCCCACGTAGACTAGTCGTGACATCTATTGGTGAAATATCGAACAATATAATCCTAACAGAGCGAGTGCATTCTAGCGGCCAAAAGAAGAAACTTTTCAATAAAATCTGGAAGTTACCTTTTTGGCAGCTAGATGTCCCGAGTAAATCTGCTGGCGAATTATGTTTTAATTAAATATATATTTTACACCATAATGTGCACAATATAACGCTTAATTTTAAAACATCTGAGTCATTACAAAACAATAAACATATAACATTTCAAGCAAAAAACCTAGCTCTGATCGGGTTTGAACCATAGGCATTTGAGCGATAGTCTAACGCTCTACCACTGAGCTAATTGTGTCAACGAATATCGTTCTATTTAAAATGACTTACATAGAACTTGTTAGCAAATAATGATTTTTACTAAACGATTTCATCACTGGAGTATATTATTTATATATAAAGCATTTCATACAAAGTTTATTTATTTTTTATCAGTACGCTATATTGCATGCAATACTCAAATTAGTGAAATATAAGTCCGGCACAAGATATCCGCTGCCATCTTGTCTTATTACTGAATCAGTTCAGCTTTTTAAAATCACGTCTGCACTATAGTATTACAAAATAAACTTTTAATTTCGAACGTGCCTCTTCCTTCAGAACAGTTAAAACGATTCTCGGCTCGATAATCGGAACTGGTGGGTCCCATGATATGGATTATAAAGTTTGCATAATTCGCACGGCCGCCATCCTGAAATGGTATGGCGGACGACCTTGTAATTTGGTCACAAGACGCATCCTATACGAAGGTATGTTGTTACCAAATTTGGTAGAGATCGGATGATTTGGTTAGTCGTTATTTGATTTTACGTTTTGAACGTTTGAGTGGCCGCCATTCAGTTTTAGTAAAGATGGCGGCGATATAAAACATGACACTGAGGTGTCCTTTGCTAGTGCTACCTTTGTACCAAATTTCGTTCAATTTGCATTCACCGTGTTCGAATTGATAGGGGGGGACAGACATTCAGAGTACACACACTCACACACACACAGACACACACACACACAGACTCACACACACACATACACACACACACAGACTCACACACACACATACACACACACAGACAGACACACTTTTTTCGCCCTGTGTTGATCTCATTAGTCTACTTTCATTTTTTGCAAAAATCGAAAGTAGGCTAAAAATGCCAGGTACTGAATGAATGCATTCCAATCAATATTTAAGATCTAACTGTAATAATTGAATATTTTACCATACGCGTTAATAAGAAGCGCAACAAAAACCTCCGGAGTGTGTTTGAAATATGTGCAAGTGTTATTGCGCCCGCTCGCCTCTTTCGAAGATCCCGGGTTCAAGACTATCCAACGGCAGATTTTTTAAATTCTTTTAAACTATTTTATTATACCCTCCCTACCTCGTACAGCAAGATTTCAACTTGGTTTTGTTCACATTATCTACGAAGACAATAGGGAAAGTTATTTTCTTGTCTCATTTAAATGGTTATTTTCCCTAAATACTGCTCAAAACCATGGATGGATATTATTCGTTATAATTATTATATTTTTAGTCGATTTTACCCTCCAGGATAGGTTTTCCCACGGACTCAGCGAGGGATCCCATCATTACCGCCTCTACGGGCAGTGTCCTGGAGCTTGAAACATCTCGTCTGGGGGATACAACTGGGGAGGTGGGATCAGCACCTCGCCCAGGCGGCCTCACCTGCAAAGCGAACAGGGTCCTCTTGAGGGATGGGAAGGGAGGGGTAGATCGGGAGGGATAGGCAAGGAAGAGGGAAGGAGGTGGCCGTGGCCGTACGTTAGGTAAAAGTGGGAAACCACGGAAAACCACTTTGAGGATGGCTGAGGTGGGAATCGAACCCCCTCTACTCATTTGGACCACCCGAGGCTGAGTAGACCCCGTCCCAGTCCTCATACCACTTATCAAATTTCGTGGCAGAGCCGGGAATCGAACCCAGGACGTCCGGGGTGGCAGCTAATCTCGCTGACTACTACGCAACGGAGGCGATTCTATTCGTGATAATTAGAATTTTAATTGTTCAATATTTATAATAATATGATACTTTCTGTAATTACTGCCTTGCTGCGAGGCTCAGCGGTAGCGATCTCGCTTGCTTTGCCCAAGGTTGCAGGTTCGTATCCTGGCGCAGTCAGCATGCATTTGAGGGTGCGCAAATGTGAGGGAGCCGTGTCAGTGGATTTACTGGCTCGTTGAAGATCCCCTCGGAGAAAATTCCGGCACCCCGGCGTATCTAATAGCCAGAGCAGTTAAAAGGGACGTTAAACCAATAATGTTATACTTATCTGTATTTACTGTATGTTTGGGGCAGATGACCTCGTAGTTCCGCCCCTTAAAACCTCACTAACTAACTATTACTGTAAGTGTATAGCAAGCGCTTTTCGCACAGACGCCGTTGAAAGAAATTATAGTTTCGGTCTGATGTATTTATTCGTGAGCCTACCGACATAACAAATCTATTTGTTATGTGGGTCGTCTGAGTGAGTCGGAGTTTTCCTTTAAACAAAGGTGGTCAAAATTTCGAACACTTGCTATCTTGAATATACAGGATACATTGCTTTCGTTCTACAGATCATTATGTCGTCGTCCAATCTGGCTGCGTACCATTGGATAAGGACGGTCCATTTGAGGACCAAATAAAAATCACTCGTTGGAACAGATAGATATGCGTCCATAATACATCCACTATAAACGACATTAAGCAAAAAAAGAATGAACTTGTTCAAGGTTCGAACCTACTACAATGCGACTTCGTTGACGCTACTCTAGCAATTCTTGATTTAGCCCCCATTGCTACCGAGAACCATGGTGTATAGCTGGCACGTATTCAATCTATTCGTAAACACTTCCTGTCCAAACGTAAGAAGGTGTTATTCGGAGCTCTGATCGTTGCAATCATGCATTATATTTGAGGCCATTGAGGGAACACTGCCACTACTTATTTCTACTATATTCACGAGGATGTACTCAACGGTAAAGTTGTACAATGGACGAAAAGGAGCAGGTACTAATGTTTTTACGATGACTGTGATATACGCGTTAGTTGGGTTGCCTTCCTCCCAAAAAAATAAGGGGCTGGTGGACCACACTGTATATATGTATATATGTATATCAGTTTCTTGGGGTCACGATAACTGCCGTAATTTTGCACCAATCACTTTGAATTTTTTACCGAATATGTACACCTATAAAATCTCGGTCGAGTTCGTTACTGGGCTAAATCGGTCGAAGGGGGTGAAAATGGGGGACTTTTTTCGAAAAAGTGAAATATTGCTATAACTCTCTTAATATCTGAAATATCGAATCCGTTCCAAGTTCATACTATGTGTTTATGTTTGAAGAGTTTTTTATAGCACCAACCACTGCCAAAGGAGTGGGAAAAAGTGTTTTTTTCGGGAAACATTTATCATATCTCTCTTAATCGGCACAATATCAAAACCGTACAAAATGGACAATATTCCCCTAATAATTACCTAAAACTTTTGTCTGAAAGAATTTTTGATATGACCCACCTTTACGCCAAGGGATGAGAAAAATGATTTCGGAATTATAAGAAAATGCCAAGAGCTATCAGTGGTTGCCATGGCAACACTACTAAATTGATGAGGGATGAGCCATCAGACGTTGCCATGACAACGCACTTGCACTAGATCAGATTCAAATTTCCATCTGACTAAGTGTGAAGCGGCTTTGGTGACGTAACTGGTAGAATGCTGAACTTCTACGCCCAAGGTCGCGAGTTCAAAGCCGGGCAAAGTCGTCGGATTTTCTAAGAGCGCTAAAAATCCCTCACTATGCTTTCCTTTGGAGGGAAAGTTCCAACGTTCGTTGTGAGTTGCTGGTTGCGGTGGCATCTAGTAGCCAAGTTCACAGCTAGGTGTCGTTGACTGTAGTATCTGGTAGCAACATTAGGAACTACTGCTTGAAATTGACCGTCTGCAGTCCTTACCTGAATTACAGACTAATACAGCCATCACAATTCACACCGTTTATCAGACAGATTCTACACTCACCCAAAGTACGCGGGGTTACATGACCGCGTTGTCGCAGCCCCTAAACTGAGGAACCAACCAAAATCTCTGCGGGAGATATAATTTTGCGTGAAGAAGTAACAGACTGTTACATAGTTACACATCAGTGTCGAAACCTTGCATAAGGACAGTGTGACCACACGTATAAGAATGGACTCCAAATGACAAGAAGGTTACCGTCATCATAAGACAATAAAATGTTTAAAATATGCATAAAATGACGAAAAACAAAGTTAATTAATCTCCAATTATAAAATACTTTCTCGCAATAAATGAGGTCTGATCCTTCTACGAAAACCTGCATATTCTGCCTATTTTCGCCTATCCCCAAGTTTGTCTGGCGAAATCTACCTCCGCCTTCCGGCGTGCCGAGAGGACTTTTTTTTAAATTCAAGTATGGACTGCAACTTTGAATTTTTCAAATAGTTCCTACTTTTACCGCCAAACGCCACCGTCAACGACTACTAGGCCTAGTTCAGAACTAGCTACTAGACGCCACCGCAGTCGGCTCTTGGCAACGAACGTAGAAACCTAAGAGCGTTGTTTACTTTCTTAACCTATCCAATTTAGTTTCACACAGGTGTAATTGGTGGAAGATTCTTTAACATGCCATAAATCTATGACATGGGACCGCCGGCTTTACTTCCCCTCCGAAGGAAGACATACTGAGGGATTTTTAACGCTCTTAAAAATCCGACGGCTTCGGCTCAGCATGCCATCAACTAAGCCACCGAAGTCGCTCAAAAAACAGAAGAGTATTCTATGAATGTTTATGTAATTTATTGGAGCAAAATATACAGAAAAGTTAATTTAGAATTTAGATTATCAAAAATATTTCTCCATCATTTTTAGCCTACTTTCGATTTTTGCAAAAAATGAAAGTAGACTTATGAGATCAACACAGGGCGAAAAAAGTGTGTCTGTCTGTGTGTGTGTATGTGTGTGTGTGAGTCTGTGTGTGTGTGTGTGTGTGTCTGTGTGTGTGTGAGTGTGTGTACTCTGAATGTCTGTCCCCCCCTATCAATTCGAACACGGTGAATGCGAATTGAACGAAATTTGGTACAAAGGTAGCACTAGCAAAGGACACCTCAGTGTCATGTTTTATATCGCCGCCATCTTGACGGAAACGTAATGGCGGCCACACAAATGTTCAAAGCTTAAATCAAATTACGACTATCCTAAAAATCCGATCTCTACCAAATTTTGTATCAACATACCTTTATGGGGGGAGCATCCTTTGACCAAACCAATAGGCCATCAGCGTAATAGTTTGCGGATGGCGGCCATCTTTGTGTGAAAATCGATTCCCCCTATTAATTCGAACACGGTGCAACCGAATGGAACGAAATTTGGTACAGAGGTAGTACTATCAAAAGGCACCTCAGTGTCATGTTTTATATCGCCGCCATCTTGACGGAAACGTAATGGCGGCCACACAAATGTTCAAAGCTTAAATCAAATTACGACTAACCTAATCATCCGATCTATACCAAATTTTGCAACAACATACCTTTGTAGAGGAAGCATCCTTTGACCAAATGACTAGGTCATTAGCCTAATAGTTTGCGGATGGCGGCCATCTTTGTGTGAAAATCGATTCCCCCTATTAATTCGAACACGGTGCGACCGAATGGAACGAAATTTGGTACAGAGGTAGTACTAACAAAAGGCACCTCAGTGTCATGTTTTAAATCGCCGCCATCTTGACGGAAACGTAATGGCGGCCACACAAATGTTCAAAGCTTAAATCAAATTACGATTACCATAATCATCCGATCTCTACCAAATTTTGCAACAACATACCTTTGTAGAGGAAGCATCCTTTGACCAAATGACTAGGTCATTAGCCTAATAGTTTGCGGATGGCGGCCATCTTTGTGTGAAAATCAATTCCCCCTATTCATTCAAACACGGTGAAACTGAATGGAACGAAATTTGGTACAGAGGTAGCACTAGCAAAGTGCACCTCAGTGTCATGTTTTATATCGCCGCCATCATGACAGAAACGTAATGGCGGCCACACAAATGTTCAAATCTTGAGTTCAATTACGACTAACATAACCATCCGATCTCTACCTAACTTTGCAACAACATACCTTTATGGAGGGAGCATCCTTTGACCAATCGAATCGGCCATTAGCCTAATAGTTTGCGGATGGCGGCCATCTTTATGTCAAAATTGATTCCCCCTATTAATTCGAACGCGGTGGAACCGAATGAACGAAATTTGGTACAGAGGTAGCACTAGCAAAGGGCACCTCAGTGTCATGTTTTATATCGCCGCCATCTTGACGGAAACGTAATGGCGGCCACACTAATGTTCAAAGCTTAAATCAAATTACGATTAGCCTAATCATCCGATGTCTAGCAAATTTAGCAACAACATACCTTTATGGAGGGAGCATCCTTTGAACAATCTAATAGGTCATCAGCCTAATATTTTGCGGTTGGCGGCCATCTTTGTGTGAAAATCGATTCTCCTTATTAATTCGAACACGGTGAAACCGAATGGAACGAAATTTGGTACAGAGGTAGCACTAGCAAAGGGCACCTCAGTGTCATGTTTTATATCACCGCTATCTTGACGGAAACGTAATCGCGGCCACCCAAATGTTAAAAGCTAAAATGTAATTACGACCAACCTAATAATCTAGTCTCTACCAAATTTTGCAACACCATATCTTTATGTGGGAAACATATTCAGACCAAACTGCAAGAACATCAGCCCAATAGTTTGCAGATGGTGGCCAAGCATGTGTGCAAATCGATTCCCCCTATCAATTCAAACACGGTGAAACCGAATTGAACGAAATTTGGTACAGAGGTAGCACTAGCAAAGGGCACCTCATATTCATGTTTAATATCCCTATAGCACGTTGTATTTCAACAAGCTACTACAACCAACATTCAATCATACTCCTTGAAAAGGACAAAGAGTTATAACAATACCCATGCATTTAGGAGAAAGTAGGCTATATGTTCTTTACTGAACATCTTGTTTCTATCTTATTCCTGTATATTTAGTACGTTATAGCAAATTTTATATTGTTGTAACCAGTATATTTAATTGATACTGCCCCTCTAGCATCCTACGCGATCGAAATAATATGGCCACACTTCAAGTACTAAAATGTCAATGCCCTGGACAGAGTCAAAGCCAGATAATTAAAGACGATGCTTAGGGTATCGAAGTACGTTCCAACCCGACTAGTAGACTATATCAACTGGCAGGAACAACAACATTCATAGAAGACCTGATATTAACATACAACCTGACCCCAACCCAAGCATGCAAGAAATTCCTGGAAGAACGGGCTCCGAGAGCAGCAGAAACCGACCCCTCCTTCTACCACACACCAGCCATGAAAGAGGAGGAATGGAAAACAGCCGGTTACGAATTCTTCCACCTGTACACCAGAGGGCTTTGGTTGCGTAGTTGGTAGCATGCAGAACTGCTGTGCCCAAGATAGTGGGTTCAAACCCGGCCGAAGTCGTCAGATTTTTTAAGAGCGTAACAATCCTTTAGTATGCCTTCCTTTGGAGGAGAAGTAAAGCCGACGGTCCCATGTCATATATTTATGGCATGTAAAAGATCCTTCCACGGACTAAACTTGTGTGAAGCTAAATTTCTAGGCTAGATTTCGCTGGAACGCTCTATCAAAGTTCCAACGTTCACCACTAGGTATCATTGACATCTGGTAGCGAAATTTGGAACAAATTGAAATTGAATGGAACTTGTAGCTCACCCTATGGGTGTCCGCTTGAATCAGCTACAGCCTCTCGCGAGCCGAACATGTCCTCGGACATTCCGGGCACTAAAAGGCATACGATAAATAAATAAACCAGAGGGGCATTACATGGAGGACACCACCGAATCTGCAGCACGAAAAGTTTCCACAACGCTGATAGTGAATGTGTTTGTGAACTGCAACCGAGCCAGCGCACCGGTTCGAATGTAAGCAAGGAACTCTCGCAATCACACATTATGCAAAGGATGAATGAAACAGACTTACCGTCTAGATTATTTTGTATACATTGTGTTTAATTTAATAAATATTAATGGAAACTACAAGACACCTGGATACGGCTGTATAATATTATCGAATCATGGCTTAAAACGTGTGCACATAGATCGTTAGCTATCCAGGATTATAGTAAGATACGTTTAAGAGAGTAAGACAAACTCAGGGAGGGATCAGGTAATTCTCAAAGGAGAGAAGTCACCATGGAAAATGGCTTAAAAGAGTATTACGCTGCCTCGACTTGAGCTGAACAACTGCTAGACTGACACGAGGAGGGATCACGCCACCATTAGCTGTAGACATGTCACTGTCAGCGCGCAAGAAAGCTAGATACTTATCACCAACAAATAACTCTGGAGATTAGGAAGAAGTCATGTAACATTTTACAGGGATCCAAAGAGAAGTTACATTCTTTTAGTACATGAATTCCTTCATTAATTGAGGATAAGGTTGCCTCTTCTATGACGTTGACGTGTTACATGAGAAGAGTGAATGCGCTTTCAGTCGACTGCTTTTTGTTTGACGCATTAGGTCACACCTTTATAATGTCAGCCTTAGTTAGTTAGTTATTGTTGTTTTAAGGGGCGGAACTACGAGGTCATCTGCCCCTCTTAACACAGATTATAGAATACAAATTTGGAATTGAATTTAAAATTTTGAGGTGGACGCCTAAATATAAAAAGACCAAAAATTAATAAAACAAATCAAAAAATTAAATAAAAATTAAAAATTATAAAAATAAACAAAAATTACGGAAAAACAAAACATTATCATTCAAAAACGAACAAGTCGTTGAGCCAATGTACACTGGAAATTTTAGATTGCTGGTCCTAACCCAGTCTCACTTATAAAGCGGATAACGCGATCAGCATCCACCGCGTCATCGGCTAATATAAGTTTGAGTGTCGTCTGCAAACCAAGGTTTCTTCGTAAGTCAGCAAGATCCACACACTCGGTGAAAATGTGGGCCACGGTGAAAACGGCTTCACAGGTACAAAGTGGGGAGTCTTCCCTTCTCATCAGATACGAGTGGGTGGATCTTGTATGACCTATCCTTAGCCAACACAAAATGACGGAATCTCTCCGTGACCGGAAAGAGCTCCGCCACACGCGAGTAGTTCCCTTGATGGCTCTCAGTTTACTGGGCAGTGGGTCAGCTAGCCACTGACTCTCCCAAAAAGCCAGAACTTGTAGGCGTAACTGAGAGCGAATATATCTAGCAGGTACCTCCATTGGTCGAGGTGGTAGTGATACCGCCTCTTTTGCAGCTTGATCAGCTAACTTATTTCCCGCAATTCCCATGTGGCTTGGAAGCCACAGAAAGGTGATTCGAGTGTCAGCGTGGCACAGCCCAGCTAGTAGGTCGTGGATTCGCTGCACTAGGGGGTGTTGCGGGAAACATGTAGCAATTGACTGCAACGAACTCAAAGAGTCGGTACACACGAGAAAGTGGATTCGTGCATCCTGTAGTGCAAGGCAAAGATATCTTGGTATTTGCACCATCAATAACGTAAGCACAACCCACTTTCTCGTCTACCTTCGAACCATCCGTGTAGAGAATGCCAGCGTCCGGAAATTGGTGAACTATGCTGTGGAACTGCCTCCGGTAAACGGAGGCATCCGTGTTCACCTTAGGACCTCGGTGAAGATCTAAGCGAATTTCCGGACGCGGGACGTGCCACGGAGGCACCTCGCTAGATGTCCGGAACATACAGGGACTTACAGCCACTCCTATTTCAGTACACGAGCTATCAAGTCTAACACCAACCGGCCTCGTGCCACTCGGCGTACCCCTGGTGGTTTTGGGTACGAAGAGAGCTTGATAGGTCGGGTGTTGCGGCATTTGACGCACATTGGCTGCATATGCTAAACGCATATGTTGACGTCTATAATTTAAAGGTGGAACACCCGATTCGGCGAGTAGGCTGGGTATCGGGCTGGTCCGGAAGGCTCCGGTAGCCAGCCTAACGCCACTATGGTGGATACTGTCCAGCATTTTCAAGGTTGCCGGCCTTGCTGAACCGTATGCCGCAGAACCATAGTCTAGCCGGGACAGGACGAGGGCTTGGTAGAACCGTAGCAGCACTGCACGGTCAGCCCCCCACGTAGTGCCACTAAGAAACTTGAGCATGTTCAGTTTCCTGAGACACGTCATTTTAATTGCCGTATATGGGGCTGTCACGTTAATTTGCTATCAAAATGGAGCCCCAGGAAGCGATAAGTGTCAGTCAACGGCAACGCAGCATCCCTGAGATGTAGTTCAATGTGTAAATGTAGCCTCCGGAGCCGACAAAAATGGACGACGGAGGTTTTCGCTGCTGAAAAACGAAAACCCCGGTCGTGAGCCCACCTGTCGACCCGGTTGATAGCTAGCTGCAATTGCCGTTCCTCGACTGCCATACTTCCAGAGCTGTAATGCAGAGCTAACTCGTCCACATACAGCGATGGAATTACCGCGGACCCGGCGGCGGCAACAATGCCATTTATGACAATCGCGAACAAGGTGACACTCAGCACAGAACCCTGAGGAACTCCATTTTCCTGAGTATAGTATTGCGATAATGTCCTACCGACCCTTACACGGAAGAGTCGGACGGACATGAAATTCGCAATGAAAGTCGGTAGATTACCACGGAGTCCCCACTTGTGAAGGGTGGAAAGGATTCCGTAGCGCCATGTGGTGTCGTAGGCTTTCTCGAGGTCAAAGAAAATCGTGACTAGGTGCTGCTCTCGGAGAAATGCCCCCTGTATGGCGCTCTCAAGTCGCACCAGATGATCAGTGGTGGACCTATGAGAGCGAAATCCACACAGGTACTCAGACAGGAGACCTCTTTTCTCCAAGAACCACACCAGTCGACGGTTCACCATCTTTTCGTGGAGCTTACATAGGCCATTTTTCAGACAAATGGGCCTATAGCAGCTTACAAACTTGGGATCCTTTCCAGCCTTGGGTATCGGTATCACGATCGCCTCTCGCCATTGAGATGGAAACTCCCCTTCAATCCATATACGATTGAAGAGGATCAACAGTTGTTTTATACTGGCTTCGCACAGATGTTTTAACATTTGATTATGTATGTTATCCGGTCCAGTTTTGGTGAACTCACCCTTATCGCATAAAAAGCAATTAACAATTTGAAGGCTGCAGCAATCGTATCATCTGTGTTATTCATGATTGGATTCAAAAGAGAGGCGACAAATCTTATTTTCCCCTCACCCCTAAACGATATCAAAATCAACTCTTCAGTCTTATTTCAGATTTATCGATCAAAGTGCATCGTATTCACGCACATTGTGTATACCAGGTGAATCAGCTGTCCCAATGCAGCCCAATTAGCGTTGTTATCAGGAAGGTCGATATTTATCTGCTTTCATCCCAAATGTTTCTAATGGACTGCAAGCATATCCGGAAAACGATACTGAACAGTATTTTGTTTCCCTCGATGTGACTACAGACTAATACGAGGGAAAATAATAGGGTTCAGCATCGCTTGCGGGATATGCTGGCAGTGCATTAGTAGCGTACGGGATGCAAGCAGACAACACGTGTTAGTTGGGCTGCATAAAACAATATTATTGGGAGCAGCTGATTCACCCGGTAAAAATGTTCATTCTTGTCAGCACTGTAAATTAAAAAGAAAAATATATTTATTCCCTGCATCTTACAGTACGGTAAGTATTCAATCAGTCTGTGTGGTATTTATCGTTAAAAGATATCGTTTGAAACAAAAAGTTATCACTTACCCTCTTAGATCCAAGCTACGATTCAACGCAATTTTATTTGTCATCCTCGCGTCAGAAGATAGTGATTCCTTAAAGCACACGGTATCCATTAAACCACATCAACTAAAATTTTTATTAATATTCAAAAGAACTTTTTCGTGTATTCTACTATTTATGAATTATTTTGTATTTACTTATTTTTTATCTTTTATTTAATTGTTCAATAATGTAATTAATTGTTAAACTACTTATTTATTTTTCACTTATTAGGCTACTTAATTACTTTTATTTATGTAATAAATTATTTAATTCATTATTTATTTTCATATGTAAATTTTCTTATTTTGTTTGCTATTGGCTCTTAATTTTAGTTTTTTATTTCTATAGTTTAATTTAACTTTAATGTAAATTTTTATTTCAATTCATATTTAATTTTTAATTTTTTAATTTTGAATTTTAATTATTTTTTAATTTGGAATTTTTAATTTCAATGTTTTAAATTTAATTTTTAATTGTATTTTTGCATTTTATTTTAACAAGTTTTATAGCCTGTTTATAATGATTGTTTATAATTTTTAAGACAAGTTTTTAAAATTCTAATTTCAGTTTTTAGGTTTCAGGTATAGTTTAACCTCAGGAATGTATGATGCCTATCCTGATAATTTGCTAAATTTCAGATCTCTTTTACACCTCCCATCAGGAAAAAAAAAATGTTGCTATAATTGATCATTCTATTTATTCAATTTCGTTATCAGGTCCATGTACTTGAGCGTGCATTGATCCTGTGTTCCTGTAATGGCTGTATTAGAAATAGGAATGAGGTAGGTAGGTTCTCCAGGACTTAAAATAAGATACTGTCCCAGCATTCGCCTGGAGTAAATGTGTACAACCCTGTGCATACCACACACAAGATAGCCACTGTCAACTCCGTGATTCAATCATTCAATCCCCGGTTTGCTTCAGCTCCTCTTTGGTATCATGGTACGCCATTTAGCGCACTCAACTACAGAGATATATTCAGTTCAATGTGTTATATACATTATTGTAATATCATTAAACATCAATCTAATTACCGTAGAAGCTCTCCGTATATTATAATTACGCCACGATCATGTATTGTATATTTAATCACGGTCTCATTCATCACACCAGTGTCCACTTAACAGGCGTAGACATGAAGTATACTCATATCAAGGGATGGCTGCGTAAATTGTGGTTAGGTACATCATGATCTAATATGTTAATGGCATAAAAGAGAGGACGAGGAGATTGTTAATCTGATAACTTCATCTCGTTAGTTAAATAACAGTGGCTAAATTAAATTAGTACTTTGTGTGGTTGGATGACAAAAATGTTATAGTTGTGTACGTCATCTTTAAATAATACGGCTTTTGTGGACACTGTGTTACCATAATTTCGCCCTACAGGGAATCTTTAACGTGCCAGTGAATCTACTGATACGGTTACATCGCATTTAAACACCATCAAATGGCAATTGAATGGGCCAGGATTCGATCCCGCAACCTTAGACACAGCAGGCAAGAACGTTACCACTACGCCATACAACCACTCAATTGAATCGCACATTTGAGTAAATAAATCTAAGACGAAATTCATTTTGTTTTCATTTTTTAGTCTACTTTTTGAAAAGTATGTTTATGGAATAAATGAAGGGGTGCGTGCATTCGTCTGTGGCCTGATATGTTACCCTATGATAACTTTAGACCGGATCAGCCATTACTTCTTACGGACCAAATTCTCTCGCAAACTGGAAGAGACAAGGGCAAGTGACCTGTGGATAGTAAGGAAGTTTGCCCCATCAAGTATATTTTATCTGCAAATTTGAAAACTCACAACCTTTGGTCTAGTACTGTTCATTGCGTGCAAATCCAACGAGCTTAGGTGGGATTCTGGTTATAAGATTGGTGGTTTTCCAGCATTTCACCATGACTTGTGTTTTTTTTGTTTGTTTTTGATTTTTGTTTTTCTATTAATTTAGTCAATTTTACCCTCCAGGTTGGTGGTGCCCACGGACTCATGGAGGGATCTCACCACTACCGCCTTTCCTGGCAGTGTCCTAGAGCTGGGAACACTTGGTCGGATTGGATACAACTGGGGAAGTGTGATCAGCACTTCGCCCTGGCGGCCTCACCTGAAAACCGAACAGGGGCCTCATGAGGGACGGGAAGGGAATGGAAGATAGGGATGGATAGGAAAGAAAGAGGGAAGGAGCCGGTCGTGGCCTGACAGTAGGGACCATCCCGGCATTTGCCCGAACACGAAGTGGGAAACCACGGAAAACCACTTTGAGGATGGCTGAGGAGGGAATTGAACCCCCTCTACTCATCTGGACCACCCGAGGCTGAGTAGACCCCGTTCCAGTCCTCATACCACTTTTCACATTTTATGGCAGAGCTGGGAATCAAACCCAGGACCTCCGGGGCGGCAGCTAACCACGCTGACCTCTACACTGCGTAGGCGACTTACCATGACTTGATACGCAATTTAATTAACTGAATTGAAGCCACGTTGGTGATTCGGTGTATTGAGAGATGTATACCAGTTGAATCAGCTGCCCCTAACAATATTGTTTTATGTAGCCCTACTTGCGTTATTATCAGCAAGGTCGATATTCTCTTCTTGCATCCCGTAATGCTACGAATGCACTGCAAGCATATCTTGCAAAAGTTACTGAACCCTGTTGCTTTTCCATCGATGTGACTTCAGACAAATACGAGGGGGAAAATATCACGAGCCTTACAGTAGTCGCATATGATGTGTAACATGTGACATGTTATCCTACTGTGTATCTGCAGGGATCGCAATTCCCTTGTTAACAGTGAACTCTGTTGGTCATTGAAATAACTACTTGTAAAACTCATGTGCCAAATCCTTTCAGCAAATATGATATAGTGATTATTTTTACACCAAAGAACGACAACTTGAAGATGATTTATTGTAGGAATTTCTTTAATAGGGCCTCCAAACCTTGAAGTAAATCGTATGCTATAACTTATACATTATACATAGTGCTGTATTTTGGCCGACAGTACCTCGAGTGCTTACATTAAATAAGATTGCAGCAAAAGTATGAAGATTAAATAAATCATTACTGTTTTCAGCAAATACGTTGTAATGAATATTTTCACACCAAGGAACGACAATTTGAAGATGATTTATTGTAGGAACACTTTTAATGGGGCCTCAAAACCTTGAAGTAAACCGTATGCGATATACATTCCACATAGGGCTCTGCCGGGAGCTCAACTCCCTTGTTAACAGTGAACTATGTTGGTCATTGAAATAACTAGTTGTAAAACTCCAGTGCCAAATCCTTTCAGCAAATATGATATATTGAATATTTTCACACCAATGAACGACAACTTGAAGATGATTTATTGTAGGAATATCTTAAATGGGGCCACCAAACCTCGAAGTAAACCATATGCGATATACATTCCACATAGCCACATGGCCGACAGTACGTCGTGGTACCAATCTCCGCCACCGCGCGTGCTCATTGTTTCCGTTGCATTTCCGTCCTATTCCGTTTCATTTCTTCAAAATCACCCCCACCAAAAATATACAGCAGTACCAATCTCCGCCACTGCGCGCGCTCATGTTTTCCGTTTCATTTCCGTCCCACTTTCTTTTAATTTCTTCAAAATCACCCCCAAAAAATATACAGCAACCGAGTGGAAAGATGTTAGACATCAATAATAGTGTTCTGTATCATTCGAGGATATGCTTGCAGTGTATTAATACCATACGGGAAGCAAGTAGAGAAATATCGACCTTCCTAACAACACGCGTTAGTTGGGCAGCATAAAGCAATATTATTGCCGGAAGCTCGTTCACCTGAAATAACAATCAATCACAAACAAACAAGCAAACAAAAAACAAACAAAACGTATTTCCGGACATCCAGTAAAACATACTTTGATCGGTTGCAAAACTGCAAAAAATTATTAAATTAAAATAAGAGTATAGAGTGTTGTTGTTGTTTGATTTAGGACCTTGCACATCTCGGTCATTTCAGCCCCATCTACATGAGTGTATAGAATTAGTCTAATATCCTGTGTTATTGTGTTATATGTAGAAATGTACTCGCATCTATAGTTGAGACAAGGATTGCAAGGCAGACAGCCGGCAGAGCGCAACACTTAGCTTGGGCGGGGAGCACTAAATTCACGACAAACTGGCTGAGTGAGACCCGTCGGCCATTCCAAAAATCACCTGGTATTATACAGTGAAACCCCTCAAATCCGAACTAATTGGGGCTGTAGCTTGTTCGGATTTCAATTTGTTCGGGTTATCCGAAAAATTTCCATAACCTAACATAATAACCAGCCCTCGTTACGGTATCGGACTGTACATTAAGCGAGATAGGCTAGTGACAGTGATGATGAAGAAACTTCGACAGACAATTTGACTTATACTGAAGCTGCATCTGCTCTTGACGTCGCATTGTGCTTCGTAGAACAACACGCTGCAGCCACTCCAAACGATGGCGCTCAATTGTCACCGCGGGGAGATTTTCATCACTTCGACAATTGAAGATAACTGATTTCTAGGGAAAGATTACGTGATATTTTGTGTGTTTCTATTGCCATTTCATTGTTTTTGCAAAGTGATTAACGTAAGGAATTACAATAACCTACTATTCCGTTTTTCAATCCTGGATGAGATAAGTTTGTAGCGTGTTTGTTAGGTATGCTAACTGTACTTCTTTGTTAATTTCTCAAATAATTATGTAAATTAAGGTTATAATGTCGAATATATAATTGTTTTATGACTAAATAATTTTCTCTTTTTTGTGTGTGTTTTTCTAACTTAAAATTGTCGGAAAGAAATCGTTCGGATTTCCGGGGTTCGGATTTGAGGGGTTTCACTGTAGAATGTAAGTGGAAAAAGTAGCACTCAATGTCATTCTCATCAGGAGAAGATATACTTGTCTATCCCAATTAAACACCGTATTGAGGAAAGTGCATCAACGTGTAAAATTAGTCTATGTAGGGTAAAGTTAGATATTATCTTGGCATGTGGAATTATCGTGATACTTTATTTGACTTCTATCACGTTAAGTTAGGGGTAATAACGTTATAAATTTTATGTTCGACCCTGACTATTGTGTGTCTGAAAACTGTATCATAATGATGGTCATTATAACACTATTATTTATTATGAAACAGTTTCTCCCACCAATCACAGCTCAAGATAAGGATACCTTCGCTCATGCGCTCAAAATCCAACATGTCTATATAAATTACCGAAAGTGCACCGTCCATATGTTCGCGTAAATAAACTGGTGAATATGAGACAAGAAATAGCACTGTACCTTAATATACCTAAATCCAATTTCTACTTAGCGCGTTGATTTCAAACGACTACGGTGACAGTTTTGCTGAATACTGGTTCACGATCTGCACATCTGGCATTGAAGCACACAGAGCGCATGCGTCGGTCGGCCAGAGAGCTTGGAACACGGAGATATGCTACCTCGCGCACCACCCGATCACAAAATTCTAGTTACTGAACAGATATTTATGAATATTTATGTTAAAACATGTAATAAAGTTATAATTATCGTCGAACATAAACAGTCGTATGCAACTCGCCTATAATGGTAATTATAGCCATTATAGGCTCGTTGCATAATGTACTATTAATAATCCATAATTTATTCTGGAACGAAATGTAGCAATAACTCCATATTAACACAAAATATTCTCTGAATGTTTGCACTTTGGAACCACAATGAGAAGTGTCAGGACAATACCACATACCACGATAATACCTAACTTTACCCTAGTTGATGTTGATTCAATTAGGGGCTTGTGACATCATGTTCTTATAGCCCCGTATACTTCTGTGTCTGTGAAATTTGTGTGATAGCTTGTGTTATTGTGACGACTGTATTAGCGTGTGTAGTTGAAATTGAGATGAGGATTGGGAGGAGGTGGCCGTGGCCTTAATATAGGAACTATCCCGGCATCGTCCGGAGTAGAATTGGGAAACCACGGAAAAAACACTTACAGGATGGTTGAGGTAGGAAGCGAACCTGCCTCTTTTCAGTCTTTTCAGTCAGAGGTTGAGTGTACCCCATTCCAGCCCTCAGACCAGAATGAAATATCTTGGCTCAGCCGGGAATCAAACCCGGGCCTCCCCGGTGACAGCCAAAACTGCTAGCCACTACGCAACGAGGCGGACAATTAGTCTATGTTATTATATCCAATAATAATAATAATAATAATAATAACGTATGGCCTCGGGTGCCGGGTGCAAGCTTTGTTATTTGACACCCAAAGGGTAGCTTGCATGTCGAATTTCGAATTTCCTTGAAGAACTATGAAAGTCAAGGAGGTTAGATATCTAAGCTCCTTGAACACTACAGCGCTTTTTAGTAGAGAAATGAGAAACTTTGTGTTGGCAAAAACATCCGAGATTAATTTTGCCATTATGAACACGGCCTACTGAATTCAAATGGGTTCTTTAACATGCCAACAATGTATGACATGCATGTCGTGATTTTCGCGCCTTTCAAAACCACTTACCATGACCATGAGTGAACCTGCAAGCTTGGGGTTGGTAGTCCGACACGTTAACCACTCACCCACCGTGGCAAGCTACTGCAGGGTAATGTAAGGTAGATTGTTTTTGTTGTGTTATAATTAGTAAGTGTGATAAATAAATACTTATAATGTTATTTAACATAGCCAATGGCCATTTATTTTACCTTTAGGACGTGTGAGGGAAGGAATTTTGGAAGGAATTTGACCGTGGACCTGTTAAAAGGAACCGTCCCGGCATTTGCCTGGTGGTGGAAATGGGAAACCACGAACACCATTTTCAGGATGGCCAAGGTGGGGGTTCGAACCCACGCTCCCACGATGCCAACGAGGCAGCGAGTGTTAGCGCTGTAGGGCACCGCAGCCAGTAGATAAATACACTCACCGGCATAAAAAGTGAAACACTATGAATCTCAGACAAAACGCAATGTTTGTCCGTTTCATACCTGGTATAAGTTGAATGTTACCACATGCAACTCATTCAGGGTCCATATATAAGAAAGAGCTGCTGCCGCCATCAGAGGAATGTTTGAAATCAAAAACATCACCAAACTCTCTCTACAAACAGCCATTGCGCTATTTCATGCCAAAATATCTCCAGTTATAACATACGGCATTGAACTAATATGGGAAAGACTAACCCTAACGGACCTTACCAACCTTGAGAAAATCAAATCGAGATATTTGAAGAGAGCACTTGGAGTAGCGAGAACGACCAAGTCCAGACTGGTATATGAACTGGCAAGGGAACCGTTCTACATAGAGGACCTGAAACTCAAGCTGCTCCTACTTCACACCAAGCAAGTATCTCAATTAATAGAGCTAAGGAAACAAAAAACAAAAGTAATACCCGAAGACTTTTACGCTACAGACGCCATGATTGACAGGAGATGGGCAAAAGCGAACCAAGAACTGCGATCGGTGCTAACTAGACTTTTAGTGCACGGCTATCACCACAAGATAAGTAGAAATGACAAATTTCACGAACCAAACAATGCATGTGTATGCGTACTATGCAACGAACATTGTGAAAAATACCACCTAACTAAATGTCGTAAGAGGACAAAGTCAATCATTGACTATAGCAAAGACTAGAGCTGAATATATCAAACATTGTACATAGGATATAAGTCTTTAAGTATGCACATTTGTGCGCATTGTATGTAATAATAATATAAGTTGAATGTTGTAATTTTGCAGCGACATGACAATGTGAAGTGAGTTAATTATGAGTTAATTAATTCATTTGAGAAGTTCAGCGCAATAATATTGATAAACATTGTTGACCGTGACAATCACAACACTAATGTTGCCGTTTCCCGCCTTTGGACAAGAATAACCACGAACGGCTGTCTTGAGGTTTATTTCTGTGAATTCTCGCGCCACGTATTTTTGTGGACATTACGGTTTGGCTACAACATTCGTTATCATACAGTGGTACAGTACGATGGATTCCGGTTTCGACATTTCCAAATTCCTGTTTGCGCACTGTTGTGATAATCTTGATCAATAATGTTTTTCAATTATTGAACTAATTGAGGTAATTAACTTATTATACATTGCCATATTGTTGCAATGTCATAGTATTTGATTAATATAAGGTTTGGAACGGTCAAGCATTCAGTTTAGTCTGAAATTCGTCGAGTTTCGCATTTATTGCCGGTGAGTGTACTTATTACACTACTTATATTATACTCATACTGTACTAATTTACTATACTATACCATTAAATACTAATAAATACTTGTTACTGCTCAAACAATTTAATTGGGCACATTGATGTATAAACCCACTATAAATTGATTATTCAATATATATTACGTAACCCTTATTGGTAGTGAATTGCTCGAGATTATTATTGTTTACTATGTTCTTACAATTGTTACTTCTATTCCTTGTAATATTTACTATACTCTACACTGCCATACTTGTCCGACTTCACCGTTTACTCAATTGTGCTTGAAGATTGATGTGGAGCCCACTTTAGTTATCTTGGTCTCCATCGGACGTGGACAGATAAACATCCATCCATCACGTAACTGAGGATCGATCGACAGAGTCTCCTCCGGGGTAAACAGTAATCTCAGCCATGATATGCCTGTATCTAGCTCTGACCATCTTGATGAATTATACTGTAGCTTATGTCAGCCATGATTCAGAGTACTCACCTGCTGAGAAGTGTAGTACGAGGCATTTCTTGAGGGATACGGGACATTCAATATTGTAGTAATAATAATAATGATAATCATAATAATAATAATAATAAATATTTTTCGCCATCGTTTTACCCTCCATGGTTGGCTTTTCCCACGTACTAAGCGAGGGATCCCACCTCTACCGCCATTGAGGGCAGTGTCCTGGAGCTTGAAACTGAGTCAGGGATACAACTGGGGGGTGTGACCAGCACTACACCCAGGCGGCCTCACCTGCAAAGCGAACAGGGGGCATGATAAAGGGATGGGAAGAGTGGGACGGTTAGGCAAGGAAGTGGGAAGGAGGCGGCCGTGGCCTTACAGTAGGAACCATCCTGGCTTTTGCCCGAAGACGAAGTGGGAAACCACGAAAAACCACTTCGGGGATGGCTGAGGTGGGAATTGAACCCCCTCTACTCATTTGGGCCACCCGAGGCTGAGTAGACCCCGTTCCAGTTCTCATACCACTTTTTAAATTTCATGGCAGAGCCGGGAATCGAATCAAGGACCTCCGGGGCGGCAGCTAACCATGCTGACCGCTACGTTACGGAGGCGACATAATGATAATAAAAATAATATAGGTATTTAACGTCTATTTAACAGATTTAGCTATAGAGACGCTGGGTTGCTTTAATATGTCACCATAAGGAGACCTTAAACGTACCTATAAGTCTACCAACACGTGATTTCCACATATAATCACTCTACTGACTGCGCCAGGATTCGACCCCGTAACCTTGATACCAGCAGGAAAGAACCTTACCGCAGGACCACGTGGACATTCCCACTTATTTATTTATCGTATGGCTTTTAGTGCCGGGAGTGTCCGAGGACATGTTCGGCTCGCCAGAGGCTGTAGCTGCTTCAAGCGGACACCCATGTGGGGAGCTACAAGTTCCGTTCAATTTCAAGTAGTTCCAACTTTCGCTTCCAGATGTCAATGATACCTAGTGGTGAACGTTGGAACTTTGATAGAGCGTTACAACGAAATCTAACCAAGAAATTTAGCTTTACACAAGTGTATTTAGTGGAAGGATCTTTTACATGCCATAAATCTATGACATGGGACACCCAGATTTACTTCCTCTCCGAAGGAAGTCCTACTGAAGGGTTTAATGCTCTTAAAATGTCCGACGGCTTCGGTCGGGTTTGAACCCGCTATCTTGGCCACAGCAGCTCAGCATGCTACCAAATACGCCACCGGTGCACAATGATAAGACAATGGCAATAATATCCCAAACTTTCGTAACCTCTGACCACGGCCGCCTCCTTCCAAATCCTTGCGAAAATTACAATTAATTACGCCTTGTTCCGTGATGAACTAAAACACCTAGTAACATTCAATCCTTATTGATCTAAATACACCTATTTTGAATATTAACGTTAACTACAGAATTAAGCTGGCAGCTTGGGCATTATATGGTTTGCTCAAAACACGTTTAACTGAAATATTGTGACCTAATCAGTCCGGCTCCGTGGCTAATTGGTTAACGTGCTAGGCCTTGGCCCGAAGGGTCCAGGTTTGATTCTCGGCCCGACCAGGTGGAATTTAATCTCCTGTCATTAATTCCTCTGGCTCTGGGACTGGGTATTTGTGACATCTTCATGTGCAAACAAACCAAACAATTTATAACAAATAGAATAAACAGGAAAAAGTTCAAAAATTGAGCAATGTAGTATGTTAAGAATTGTTCACCGGCATGGATTCTGAAATATTGTGGATTTAATGCCCAGTGAGAGTCATTAGGTAGTCGGTAGGACTAATAATGTCCAATAGTATATTTTATTGCGTATACTGGGTATTAAAAATTTGGTAGAAATCCACTGAATATTATGGAAGTTATATTCAATTAAACATGGAACTTATAAACATACTTAGAATTATTTTGGTAACACTGATATTGTGTTGCTTTAAATCCATCCGTATTAATCGTTGCCACGCTATATACAAGGCCGGGAAATGCAAGCTGTTTTGCGCTAAAAACGAATCACCATGAAGTTCCGCCAATGACCGCTAGGATCGCTTTGTACCACCCTAGTTCAAGCCTTCGCGCAAGTTTAACTCAATAGTGACACTGCAAATAGTGGTTGTTTACATGAGTATTTTTTAAATGGTTTATTGCTGTGTTCCGTTTTGTACGTCCCGGCAGGGAATGGACAAATCAGTTTCATTTCAATCGTTTCCTATCAATCAGGAATTAATAAATAAGTGGATTATAGCTGTTTCTCGGCGAGGTGATAAGCCAGGAAGTGTGTGGACTCCTTCAAAAAGGTCGGCAGTTTGTAGTAGGCATTTCAGAGAAGACAATTACTGTGTGAGCACAACTAGAAGATTTCTTCTGCTTAAATCCGTACCTTCAGTATTTACAGCCTTCCCTCAGCACAAACAAGTGACAACTACAGCTAGGAAACCTCCAAAACGACGACAGTGTCAAACTGACGACGCTCCTTCATCCAAAAGAAAATGTGGCTCTCCAGGAACTGTGAGTAATTTTGTCCCTATTTGTGAAGACGAGATAATTTGTAGAAGTATAGGGACACAGTTTTCACCCATTTCAAGGCCAGTTGTTAGGAAGTCTCTTCGAAAACAAAATGCGGAGTACTACGAAAAAAAAACCTGCTAAGCGAGACGCTGTAATTCACAAGCTACGAAGAAAACTTCATGATCTTCGGGCCGAATTGAAGAAATATAAAACTAAGAAATATGACATGAACAAGCAGCTGTCTGCAATTGAAAATGAAGCCAAACAAGGTAGCCTCAAAGCCATTTTCTTGCTCAAACAGCTGCAAGCATTTGGAAAGAAGAAATATAAGTACCAAGAAACTACAATTAAAATTTGTGTTCTTCTATCTACTACGTCACCGACAGGCTATCGATTGTTACGTGAACTAAGTATATTGCACCTACCACATCCCAAACCTTTGAAGACATACGTAGGGTACTCGAAAGGAGAGACTAGCATCACCTCATTGATCAGAGCAAGATTGATGGCAGAGGAAAAGTCACTGGAACACGAGAATGCAAAAGTGGGCTCCCTTATCATTGACAAAATGGCTATAAAGCCTAGGCTTGTGTACGATAGGAATTCAGACATGTTTCTCGGCATGAGTGACGCAGACGTAGACGCTCTTGGTATTGAAGACAAACTAGCCAACAAGTTACTTTGCATTCCTTTCAAAGGACTATCTTCTTCTTACAGAATTCCTGTATCAATTTAGTTTACTTGCTCTATTACTGGAGCACACTTGGCAAAATTGGTATTAGGTGCTATTGCTATGAAGGTAGTCGAAGAAAGTGGTTTCAGAGTGTTAAGCATTGTAACTGACATCAGTCAAGCGAATTTTTCGATGTTTGAAACGCTATGCGGGGGTCGTATAACGCATTACATTAAACATCCTCTTGATGAAAATCGACAACTCTTTATAAGTTTTGATCCCAGTCATGGTTGGTTAGTTCTTAAGTTTAAGGGCTGCGACAACGCGGTCATGTAGCCCCATGTACTTTGGGTGTGTGTAGAATCTGTCTGATAACCGGTGTTAATTGTGATGACTGTATTAGTGTGTGTTATCTGTTTTTTAATTTAAGTACAGACTGCAACTTAGAATGTTTCAACTAGTTCCTAATTTTGCCGCCAAGCGCCACCGTCAACGACTACTAGGCCAAGTTCAGAACTTAGCTACTAGATGCCACCGCAGTCGGCTCTTAGCAACGAACGTAGAAACCTAAGAGCGTTGTTTACATTCTTAACCTATCCAATTTACAGTAGCTTCACACAGGTGTAATTAGTGGAAGGTTCTTTATCATGCCATAAATCTATGACATGGGACCGCCAGCTTTACTTCCCCTCTGAAGGAAGGCATACTGAGGGATTTTTGACGCTCTTAAAAAATCCGATGGCTTCGGCCGGGTTTGAATCCGCTATCTTGGGCATAGAAGCTCAGCATGCTACCGACTACGCCACCGAAGCCACCGATCCCAGTCACATTATCAAGAATGTACGATCGCAGTACTTGTCTAGGGGGTTCTTTGTAAATGGCAACAATGTGACAAGTGATCATTTGAGGATCCTTTATAATCTTCAGAAAACTCTGGTGATAAAACCTGTCAGGAAACTCTCCAGGAAGGTGGTTTATCCTAGTAATTTGGAAAAGATGAATGTTTCCAGGGCCAAAATTGTGTTTTCACCTGAAGTTTTCGCAGGCTTAAAAAGTATGGAAGTCGTATGCTCTGAGAAAATTAATGACAAAGGCAGTTTACTTGAGACTATTAATTTTATGGAACATTTTCAGAAAAGGTTTGACATCCATGATGTCTGTAACACATCCTATGGCACGCACTCCAGAAATGACAATAAGATGATTTTTTGTGAGATGGACGATGAAAGACTGCACTGGTTAACGGACGTATTTCTGCCATACATTGAGGACATTCAGCAACATTCCGAAAAGTTCAGGAAATTTACTAAAGAGACTTACCACGCTCTGGAGTTGACATGCAGTGGCATGCATACGATATTTAATAAGCATCAATTTCCACTATGTCCTAACGAGGAATTTATCGAGTGACGATGCCGAGCTCTTTTTCAGTCACCTCAGACGAAAAGGGGTGGGGGGGTTCAATGATATGATGGATGTGAGATCTTGTATCCATGCTATTGAATCTACCCTCCACACTGGAATTATCGCAGCTTCGAGCCATGGAAACGTCGAACTAAGGAATTAAGACTTAGTATCCAGCGTAAGGTCCAGGTTCTTTTCTGGGAACCAACTTCAAGAGCCAGGTAAAGAAGGACATGTCACGGATTATGCCTTCGTACCGGAGCTTCCCGAACACGTCCTTGGTATAGTTGGAAACCCCGTTGAAGGTACGTTTTTTACCTGCCAATTTATTTTCATTGGATTGTGTTTTTATCTAAACACGATTACGGTATTTAACAATTTGGTTTTATTTTTAGGAACTCCATCTACTGCATCCAACTTAGCAGTAGCAATGGTGGCTGGCTACCTAGTGCGCGTAGCAGAAGAAAATACAAGCTTTGAAGGTTGTTTGCAACATATTTCTCTTCCTGCGAGTGAAAGCCCGGTCCTCAGCCTCATACGATTTGAAGATCGTGGAGGACTGAAGTACCCTAAAACATAATTTGTGGTGTTACTAGAGCAAATTATGCAATGCGTATCACGTGCTGTCCAGTATCTGCCACGGAAGAACTTAGTGACAAACTGCACACTTTTATTAAAAGACAAGTTCTGTCAAACAATTAAGTGTGACCAATGCAACGATTCTGAACTTCCGATTCTCCTTTTGAAGAAGTTTCTGAAGACGCTCCTGTACAACTTAACCTTCAATCGCACGAGTAGGAATGAACGATTTTTACAGCTTCACAATAAGCCTCTGAACAGGAAAGTACTGAAGCTCTAAGAAAATACTGCTTGTTTATGATATTCCGGTGAATTATAGATATGAATGATAAACCACACTTTTGTAAATTTGCATGAAATAGACCGGGTATTCTCTCATCTCAATCCTAATTCATATAGTGCGCTCATATCGAGGGTGTTACAATGCGACCCTAGCGGCAGAATGCTGAACTCAGTTGCCCCCCAGTCGCGGTGCGGCATCTCCCGGCCGTTTCAAACTGTTTATGTGGACAGATGATCGTAACAAAATTACCAGATTCCGAGTCGCGGTGTGTTATTTGGTCAAACGTTTTATGAATATCTGAAAATCAACTAAAGAGAGGGAGATTCATTATTGGTTTTCAATTAATCACTACCCTACCTTACGTTAGACAAATTTTCGTACGTTTATAAAGCTCCTGGAAACAAATCCTCTTCAGGAATAGACCTCACAATCCTTGTCTCACTTTCTTGGATTGGAACCACGTCCGTTAAACTTGAACCTTTGAAGAAGCTCTTCAGGTGGTAAAATATAACAATTTTCACAGTCACTACATGAGGAGAGTATGGTGGTTATCGAGGATGAAGTTCACCCTGAATGGATTCCTCCCATCGCGAAAGATTTTAAACCAGTCGTAACCCGATTTTACACTCAAGGCTTTCATCCGTACACTTGCACCTACATTTCAATAGTTGTTTTTCCCAATATGTAACAGAACTGTCTGCTCACTCGTTATTCTAATGTACTGTCTTACTAATTGTCACAATGACAACGGACATTAAATCTTCTCCACGCTAGGTGGCGCTTCTCCACATGTCTGTGTAGCCGAGAGCATGCACTCACACTTGATCTATGTTTTCAAAAAGAGATTTTTCACCACATTTTTAAGATACACCACCTACTTGACATGATTTTGAGCGCTCTTGTTTTAAATGAAAAACAATGAACTGCACAACCACTCGGCACGCAACCAATTTTACTAAACACTGCTTTCAATAATGAGTTCAATATCATTATTGGAAACTGCCGTAAAAGGTAATTTGATTTCTACAGCAAGCGAGCAGAGATAATTTGAAAGCGAAATACGAGCTTTGGACATGTATATAGTGAACACGGGTTTGCACTCCCAATTCCAGAACAATATGTTTATAGCTCGTCCTGAGAGAATGGACAGTATCGATGGTGTTTATGGCATGCAGAACAGGCCAGCACTGAACAATATGGAGTAGCAGTTACCATTAGCACTCATCTGTTCAAAGGACCGCGATATACAGACAGATTGTTATTGTGAAGCGGTATTTGAGACGAGCTGTCAACACCTTTGCTTTTGTTGCCCTCTTTGTTGTTGTTGGAATCATCACTAGAAGTCGTACTTCAGATAAAGTTACGGTATATAGGTTGGCCGTGTGGTTCAATTATAACGATTTCGCCTGCTGTGACCAAAGTTGCCGGAACGAATTCGGACGCAGTTCTCTGGCCTATGAGGGCGCACAAATGTAAGGGAGCCGTGTCAGTAGATTTAGTGACACGTTAAAGATCCCCTTCGGGGCGAAATTCTGGCACATCGGCGTCTCTAAAAGTCACAGTTGTTAAGAGGGACGAAAAACCAATAACATTGGTTATTAATTATATAATTATAGCACTCAAATAATTGTGACATCGGCTTGAACACCCTCCAGGTGTGCCAACACCCCTAAAGTAATGAACCCACAACCAGGGCCGTGAAGACTTCGGAAGATAAGAGGTGTTGTCGAGTCGGAAAAGATACCACAGAAACTGATCACAAATACCAATCATTTACATTTTTTAAAGAAGATATACACATACTAGCAACCTGTCCCAGCTTTGCCTGGTTTACCTAGCGTGAGCTTAAAAGTCGCACGGTCAGCAGATCACAGACGCAATTCAGAAAAGCCGAAGAGAACAGCAAAACTCCAAATATATACTGTATACATATAGCCTACTCTTCTCTGAACTCGACACGACTCGACAGTTTTATGGTGAGCGAAGCTGGGGTGATAGGCTCGCTTGCTAGCTCGTAAACTCGTTCCAAAGCTCGTAATTTAAATTTCCACTGAATGGAGAGTGTTGGAAGAAATGAAAACCTAAACACACTTATAGTGGGCGATGTATTAAAGATAGAGATATTCTGTCACGGACTTTTTGTAGAACGTTTCATGCCAAACAATTCTTACACTCAGAGTATACATATATTTTCATAGTTTACCCAGCGTAAGCTTAAAGGGCGCACGGACTGCAGGTTTTTCTTCAACTCGATTCACTGAAATCGTAACTGTTCGTCTTACTTTTCGGTCATGAATGAATGATTTTCTACAGAAACCTTCCTCGAGAAATCCTTTACAGAAAGGTGAAAACCGCATTAAAATCCATCCAGTGGTTCTAGTGATTAACCGTTGCATCCTATAATCAGGGCCTTGGTAGAGATTCTGATAATTTCACCGGGGTCCGGGCGGGGACACCCAGAGCCCGCTGATGAGCCAGCTTGGTGTCCTAGGCGAAACCCCAAACAAGACACGGCACAAACCTAGAAAAATTGCCGAGTTTGAATTCACTTTCTATGGAAGCCAATATACCAATTTCACCTTTGATAAAAAAAACCGATTAAGCAATATTGTTATTCATCTAAATATTCTAAAAAAAAAAAAGTCCTCCCGGCACGCCGGAAGGCGGAGTTAGATTTCACCGGGCAAACTTGGGGATAGGCGAAAATAGGCAGAATATGCAGGTTTTCGTAGAAAGATCAGACCTCATTTATTGCGAGAAAGTTTTTTTATAATTGGAGATTAATTAACTTTGTTTTTCGTCATTTTATGCGTATTATAAACATTTTATTGTCTTATGGGACGGTAACCTTCTTGTCATTTGGGGGTCCATTTTTAGCCTACTTTCGATTTTTGCAAAAAATGAAAGTAGACTTATGAGATCAACACAGGGCGAAAAAAGTGTGTCTGTCTGTGTGTGTGTATGTGTGTGTGTGAGTCTGTGTGTGTGTCTGTGTGTCTGTGTGTGTGTGAGTGTGTGTACTCTGAATGTCTGTCCCCCCCTATCAATTCGGACACGGTGAATGCGAATTGAACGAAATTTGGTACAAAGGTAGCACTAGCAAAGGACACCTCAGTGTCATGTTTTATATCGCCGCCATCTTGACGGAAACGTAATGGCGACCACACAAATGTTCAAAGCTTAAATCAAATTACGACTAACCTAATCATCCGATCTCTACCAAATTTTGCAACAACATACCTTTATGGGGGGAACATCTTTTGACCACACTAATAAGTCATCAGCTTAATAGTTTGCGGATGGCGGCCATCTTTGTGTGAAAATCGATTCCCCCTGTTAATTCGAACACGGTGCAACCGAATGGAACGAAATTTGGTACAGAGGTAGTACTAACAAAAGGCACCTCATTGTCATGTTTTATATCGCCGCCATCTTGACGGAAACGTAATGGCGGCCACACAAATGTTCAAAGCTTAAATCAAATTACGACTAACCTAATCATCCGATCTCTACCAAATTTTGCAACAACATACCTTTATGGGGGGAACATCTTTTGACCACACTAATAAGTCATCAGCTTAATAGTTTGCGGATGGCGGCCATCTTTGTGTGAAAATCGATTCCCCCTGTTAATTCGAACACGGTGCAACCGAATGGAACGAAATTTGGTACAGAGGTAGTACTAACAAAAGGCACCTCATTGTCATGTTTTATATCGCCGCCATCTTGACGGAAACGTAATGGCGGCCACACAAATGTTCAAAGCTTAAATCAAATTACGATTAACCTAATCATCCGATCTCTACCAAATTTTGCAACAACATACCTTTATAGAGGAAGCATCCTTTGACCAAATAACTAGGTCATTAGCCTAATAGTTTGCGGATGGCGGCCATCTTTGTGTGAAAATCAATTCCCCCTATTAATTCAAACACGGTGAAACCAAATGGAACGAAATTTGGTACAGAGGTAGCACTAGCAAAGGGCACCTCAGTGTCATGTTTTATATCGCCGCCATCTTGACAGAAACGTAATGGCGGCCACACGAATGTTCAAAGCTTAAATCAAATTACGATTAACCTAATCATCCGATCTCTACCAAATTTTGCAACTACATACCTTTATGGAGGGAGCATCCTTTGACCAATCTAATAGGTTATTAGCCTAATAGTTTGCGGGTGGCGGCCATCTTTATGTCAAAATTGATTCCGCCTATTAATTCGAACACGGTGGAACCGAATGGAACGAAATTTGGTACAGAGGTAGCACTAGCAAAGGGCACCTCAGTGTCATGTTTTATATCGCCACCATCTTGACTGAAACGTAATGGCGGCCACACGAATGTTCAAAGCTTAAATCAAATTACGATTAACCTAATCATCCGATCTCTACCAAATTTTTCAACTACATACCTTTATGGAGGGAGCATCCTTTGACCAATCTAATAGGTCATTCACCTAATAGTTTGCGGATGGCGGCCATCTTTGTGTCAAAATCGATTCTCCCTATTAATTCAAACACGGTGAAACCGAATGGAACGAAATTTGGTACAGAGATAGCACTAGCAAAGGGCATCTCAGTGTCATGATTTATATCGCCGCCATATTGACAGAAACGTAATGGCGGCCACACAAATGTTCAAAGCTTAAATCAAATTACGATTAGCCTAATCATCCGATCTCTAGCAAATTTAGCAACAACATACCTTTATGGAGGGAGCATCCTTTGACCAAACTAATAGGTCATCAGCTTAATATTTTGCGGATGGCGGCCATCATTGTGTGAAAATCGATTCCCCTTATCAATTCGAACACGGTGAAACTGAATGGAACGAAATTTGGTACAGAGGTAGCACTAGCAAAGGGCACCTCATATTCATGTTTAATATCCATATAGCACGTTGTATTTCAACAAGCTACTACAACCAACATTCAATCATACTCCTTGAAAAGGACAAAGAGTTATAACAATACCCATGCATTTAGGAGAAAGTAGGCTATATGTTCTTTACTGAACATCTTGTTATACTTGTGGTCACACTGTCCTTATGCAAGGTTTCGACACAGATGTGTAACAATGTAACGGTCTGTTACTTCTTCACGCAAAATGTTATCTCCCGCAGAGATTTTGGTTGGTTCCTCAGTTTCGGGGCTGCGACAACGCGGTCATGTAAGCCCGTGTACTTTGGGTGAGTGTAGAATCTGTCTGATAAACGGTGTGAATTGTGATGGCTGTATTTGTCTGTAATTCAGGTTTTTTTTTTTTTTTTTTTTTTTTTAAGCGTATGGCTTTTAGTGCCGGGAGTGTCCGAGGACATGTTCGGCTCGCCAGTTTTGTAGCTGCTTCGAGACGGACACCCAATGGGTGAGCTACAAGTACCGTTGGGAAGGAATGTTGGATGGGAGGGTCGAGGAGTTGGAAGGTAGCGGCTGTGGCCTATAGTTAGGGACCAACCCCGGCATTTGCCTGGAAGGAAGATGGGAAACCACAGAAGACCATCTTCAAGGTTGCCGGCTGGGGGATTCGAACCTCCTCGCCTCCCGGATGTGAGCGACTGCCAACAGTCATGCCGCAACGACCTCGGCTAACTCACCCGGTGTAATTCAGGTAAGGACTGCAGACGGTCAATTTCAAGCAGTAGTTCCTAATGTTGCTACCAAATACTACCGTCAACGACACCTAGCTGTGAACTTGGCTACTAGATGCCACTGCAACCAGCAACTCGCAACGAACGTTGGAACTTACCCTCCAAAGGAAAGCATACTGAGGGATTTGTAGCGCTCTTAGAAAATCCGACGACTTCGGCCGGCTTTGAACCCGCGACCTTGGGCATAGAAATCCAGCATGCTACCAGTTAAGTCACCGAAGGCGCTTCACACGTAGTCAGGTGGAAAACTGAACGTGATCCCGTGCGAGTGCGTTGTCATGGCAACGTCTGATTGCTCATCCCTCATCAATTTAGTAGTGATGTCATGGCAACCTCTGATGGCTCTTGGCATTTTCTTATAATTCCGAAATTATTTTTCTCATCCCTTGGCGTAATGGTGGGTAATATCAAAAAGTCTTTCAGACAAAAGTTTAAGGTAATTATTAGGAGAATATTGTCCATTATGTATGGTTTTGATATTGTGCCTATTAAGAGAGATATGATTAATGTTTCCCGAAAAGCCCACTTATTCTCACCCCTTTGGTCAATGGTTGGTGCTTTCAAAAAAACATTTCAAACATAAATTTTGGGCCTTATCCGACACGTAGTATGAACTTTGAATGGATTCGATATTTCAAATATTAAGAGAGTTATAGCGATATTTCACTTTTTGGAAAAAAAAAAGCCCCCAATTTGCACCCCTGTCGATCGATTGTGCCCATTTACTAACTCGGCCGAGAGTTTACAGAGATACATATAATGTATAAATTTCAAAAGTGATTGGTGCAAAATTGCGGTAGTTATCGTGTCCAGAAAAAAGTGATATATATATCTATATATAAATATATATAGATACATATATACATATATACATAAATTATATATAAACTTTTGAACTGACTGTGGTTTCGGGGTCTAGGGGATGTGAAACGCGAAGATATGTCGATTTTTTTTGAAAGTCGAAACATGGTATCCATTGCAATAGTTAGCTTTCTAATGAAGTCTATCTAAAATGCACTATTGATTTACTACTTCCCCTGAAGCATTGTTTATAAAATCTCCGACCCTAGGATCACACACTGATATACCTGCATGAGCTGTACAAGCCTGTAGAAGCATGAATAAAGGTAACCAGGAAGTGCAGAATCACCGCCAAATGTAACCATTCATACTTTTTCTTGTATCACTAAATGATTTGAAGGTACTTTCTTTATATTTTCAGGAGACTTTTATACATCCTTAATGTAGGATTCCTTTTAATTGCATTGCCACAAGCTGAACAGAAAAATATTAAATGAAATAATCAGGGGATAATTAGGAAAAATATTTCTGAAAACATTGACATAATGTTTGCACCTTTTCGTCAATACCTACTGAAGGAATTAAACTGATGTTTGTATTAATTATTCATCAGATATTGCCTATTGATGGGAACTCCAAAAAATTGCCGTTTTATTCTGAAACATGATATGATTTTTAAAACTTTTTTATTAATTGTTTTTTCAGTGCTTATTTTCATACAAGTCTGAAAGCTGCTTAAATGTTTCCAGGAATTATCTTAGACTATTATTATTTATTTATTCGTTTAATTTCCCATAAGGGGAACGTTACAACCTAATCAATTTTCATGTTGTATTCTGGCTCTTTCTTCTTTTTTTTTCCAAAAAACCTCTCATATACACACTCTGCTTCCCCTTTCTCTCTACTGTCCACTTCTTTCCTATTTGTTTGCTTGGGAGTTTGCTCAAATTTCTGTTGTCGAAGTTTTTCTCTGTATGTGCTCATATATGCCATGTATTCTGTAGAGATGTTTAGTTTCTTAAGGTCTTCCACGGTTTCCTTTACCCAATTGGTTTTAGTGTACTATTCGTAACTATATTAAAATTTTTCTTGTTTAGTCTGTCTTTGGTCATCCTATGTTTATGTCCATACAATTTTGCCCTTCTTTTACTTATGTTGTTTGTAATCATCTCTGTCTGTGTGTAGAGTTCTATTGTCGGTCTCTTTATCCTTATCCCTCTTTTTTAACTGACCCATAGATCCCTCTCAGAAATTTTCTCTCTTGTTTTTCTAATTCCTTGATGTTTGTTCGTCCGTTGATTGATGTCGTTTCTGAAGAGTATAAGGCCTCTGGTAAGACTACTGTGCGGTAGTGTCGTAATTCAACATTGATCTGAATACTTTCCTTATTGTAGTGGTTCCATGTAAGTCGGTATGCTTTCTGTAATTCAGTGATCCTAGCTTCATTGGATGCCAAGTTCAGTTCTGTTTTCTGTATAATCTCTCCTAGGTATGAGCCATGTTTAACATCTCTCATTTCTTTATTTTCTTTGGCGGCCGTCCCGGTAAACTCAGACGCCATGTGAGATACTTTCTGTCCGGACGTGCCTTGAGGCTCTCCGCCTTATTATTTAAAATATAATGTTTTCCTTTTTATTTAACATTGTTATTATGCCGAAGCCTTCCATTTACTCATGTAAGTAATACATCTAACCTTGTGTCCACTATGCTCATTTCCTAAATTTAACCTTTCTTTTTGATCTTCGTCGTGTGCTTGGATTTGCTGTGGAACCAATCGTAATGGCGGTCTCCTGTTTTATTTTGTTTGAGTCTTCGTTTAACCTTTTATTTGTGCCGTGAAATATATCTGCGAGTGATTTTGTGAGTGTATGTTTTTCTTGCTGCCAGGTGCATTGCTGCTGTTTTGATTGGGCATATCTTCGAATGGGTCTCCCGTGGTTTGTGGACGTTGGCGTTTCGACCATTCTCCCAACACGAGGCATGACACCATATATTTTAGCCCTTATGTTTTCCCTTCATTCCATGCTTCGGGCAACTGGATCACGGCGGTAACTTTAAGTAGGCCTTACCGTATTCAGCTCGAACTCGGAACGTAAGTTGGGGACCATATAGGTTTAGCATGTTTTGCTAGACTACCTACAAGCACGAGTTGCTTTGTGTTTTATTACTGCATCGTCGGCTAGCATTTTGTGTGTTTGATTGCGTGTATGTATCATGATATATTTCACGGACACTTGACGTCATTTGTTTCTCCTTGTAGTATCTTTGGTTTTGCTTTTCTTTTCTCTGGGGACTGCCAGCTCGATCGCATCCCCATTGCTCGCCACAGCCTCTGCGACACGCACACAGCCTCTTGTTTTATCTTTGCTATGCTTGTTATTTGTTGTCGTCATGACAACCATCCATCTCTAGGCTGAGAAGTGATTGTTGTTGACCAGCGACCGGCTCGATTGCCTCTTGATCATTTACTTCCTCCCTTTTTACATCGTTTTCACCGAAGTGAGCACAGGTATGAATTTAATTTGTTAACGTTATTTACTATCGTAAGTTATTTATTGTTATTTATATTTATCTTCCCCGTTTGAAAGTGACTTTATTTGACCCCTAGGTGAAGGGTATTCTTTTTTGTGTGTGTTATTCTGGCCGGGTTTCTTTGTGTGTTCGGTTTCAATTCATTAAATTTCCATTTCTTTACCCATGTGTCTCATTTAGTAGTGTTGGGCGATCGGGCTGCTCGCTCTCTCTCTCTCTCTCTCTCTCTCTTCAAACCTAGGCCTAACTTATTCTAGCTTTCTAGCACCAGGAGGGTATTCCTACCACTCGTCGTGGGACCACCTTCACGGAGTCTGGAGTCGCTCGGCACATCTGGCCTGCAAGTACGGGCCCAGCACAGGTCAGAAATTAACATCCATTTCCACTGCGTACTCCTTTCTTTTCTAGTTGGTTCCAGTGATGCAGCTAGGAGGCACGCCAAGAATATGTTTATTTTAATACGGCGGTGCAGATGGTAGCAGAGCGTGGTTAAGTCTCCTGGTCGCTTAGCCATATCCATTGGATTTTAATATTTCGCTGCATATTTTTCAATGTTGTTTTTATTCTGTTTCATGTTCCCTATTGCATACTATGCAAACAAATATTGAGAGTCAATGTGAACTTCCAAGGAGTATGGACCATAAAAATAACAAACTGTAAGGAGAGTGCAATGAGTTGGACCCTATCAACGAACCCCAGCATTGGTAATGTACTAACCAACCCTACTTCTTGTTTCGTACTCATTTCAGGCGCAGGACGGAGGCAAGACATTTGTAGTTATTGTTTTGAATTGTAGCTAGCAGTACTTCTGTAGTTTAGCCATGTATTCTCTCCCAGGTTGTAACGTGAAGAAGGAGCTCATCCAGTCTGACGATGATCTGCTATCGTTTGAAAGTGTCTGTGGGAAAGACACTAATCCATTGACTGAGGTGAAAGACCATCGCAAGGGAGGCGTAGCCAATATAGTGTCCAAGTGGGGAATTTCATTTTCTGGTGAACTGGGAGTTTCGTCTGTATTTGAGTTCTTAGACAGGGTCAGTGAACTCTGCCATTGTTATGACCTCGAACCAGACGACATTGTTGTCTGCCTACCGTTATTGTTGAGTGGCTTAGCTTTAAAATGGTATCGACTTACCAACAGATCTTTCATCTCGTGGGTTGATTTCTGTAAGTCAATAAAGGAGCGGTTTACGACTTATGATTTTGAACATGACTTGAAGGCTGAAATTCATCGCCGTACCCAGGGTTTGGAAGAGCCTGTAGACGATTTTGTTACTGGGCTAATGACTTTAATAAGTAGGTTGTCGCAGCCCCTTCCCCATATTGAAACTGTTGATATTGTGTATAGAAATCTAGCACCTGAGTACAAGTCTTTCATACGCCGGTCCAGTGTGTATAGTGTGGCTGACATTGTTGATCAAGGACGTGAATGCGAGTTCAATCGGCGCCTGCGCAAGTCATATGTACCCCCACCCCTCCCCTCTGTCAGTTTGTTTCCAGAGACTGCATGCGCGCAATCCCAGATTCAGAGGACTGCGCACCCATCTTCAATATCTCGTCAGGAGGACCGGGCAGTTAACCGTCCCCGCTCGCATATTGTCGGGAGTATTCCCAATGCTACTTCTTCTGCGAATCCCGCTCCTCAGGATCAACAGTTACCTCGAAACCCGAACATGTATAACCGTATAAAATGTTGGAATTGTGATCGTTTGGGGCATCATTTTAATTCCTGCCGTGCGCCCTCTCGTGTGTTTTGTCACACATGTGGTCTTCGTGACGTGACGCACATAGCCTGTCCTAGATGTGCTTCGCGTCAGGGAAACGAGCATGGGTCCCCGGTTTAGACCCGCCGGAGTGGCCATGCAATGAAGTTCGCCGGGAAATGAACATTTCCACGACTGGAAACTTCTGTCCTTGGGTCCCTGTAAGTGTTAAGAAATTGTCGATACCCGCTTTACTGGATTCTGGTGCTTCACGTTCATTTATTCAGCGCTCCATCGCGGAACAGCTTCCTGTTACTCAGATCTGTCCACAAGATGGGGGTTTAAAATTTTATTCTGCGGTGAAGTCATCTATTTCTGTTTCTAGCGTTGTAACGTGTCATATTAAGATATGTGGTTATTCTTGGGATTGGAACTTCCATGTGGTGGATGACTTATCTACGCCTATGATCTTAGGTTCTGATTTTATGCACAAAGCAGGGTTGAGGCTTGATTTTTCGGATCATTCCTTCAGTTTTTTGTTTAAATCCAAGGAGCGGTTTCATTTTAATACTTGTGAAGCGAGTGTTCCTTGTAATTTTTCTGGTATCTCTGCTGTTCTAATCCCTCCTACTTTATTCACGAGTCAACGTGACGCTTTATCTGATTTGGTGAATGAATTTCCAGATGTTCTCACGTCGGAACTGGGTTCCGCTATCGGCTACGAGTGTCATATTGATTTGATTGATGAGGTTCCAGTTAGGTCGGCGCCATTTTCTTGCTCTCCACCCAAACTCATTGCCATGAGAGAATATATTCATGATCTTAAGGCACGCGGTGTTGTGAGCCCTTCTAAGTCTTCTTATGGTAGTCCAGCATTCCTGGTGCCTAAGAAAGAGGGTACTTTTCGTTTAGTAGTTGATTATCGTCGACTCAATTCTAAGGTGGTGTTCGACAACTTTCCCCTTCCAACTCTGGAGAGCGCTTTTCAGCATTTTCACGGGGCGAAGTACTATTCCGTCCTAGATTTGAATTGTGCATATTATCAAATTCCTCTCGATCCCGAGAGCCGTAAGGTAACTGCGTTCTCCACTCCGTTCGGCCTTTTTGAGTTCAATAAGTTACCCATGGGCATTTCTATCGGCGGACAAGTATTGAGTAGGGTTTTGGACGAGTTATTTGGAGATTTAAAGTATTCATCTGTGTTTAACTATCTAGATGACCTCGTGATTTACAGTCAGTCTTTTGAGGATCACCTGATCCATTTACGTGAAGTCCTATGTCGTCTTCGCAGAGCCGGACTCACTGTTAACCCGGACAAAATCTCTTTGGCTTCGAAGCAAATCAAATTTTTAGGTCACATTCTTTCGGATGGGGGCATAGAAGTGAACCCTGAGCGTGTGCAATGTATCCAAGAGTTCCCTACTCCCACGAATGTGAAAGCAGTCCGACGTTTTTTGGGAATGGCAGGCTTTTACAGTAGGTTCATTAAGGGCTTTTCGGACATTTCAGCGCCCCTGAATTATTTGAAGAAGAAGAATGTACGATTCGTGTGGGGCCCCGACCAGTGTCTCGCCTTTGAGAAATTGAAAGAATGTCTTTCTTCTGCTCCCGTCCTTCGAACTCCGGATTTTGGGAAAGATTTTATGTTACATTGTGATGCGAGTGATGTCGCAGTTTCTTGTGTGCTTAGTCAGCAGGTGCATGGTAATTTGGCACCCATCGCTTTTGCCAGTCGGATGCTTAATGATTGCGAACGCCGGTATTCCACTTTCGAGAAAGAAAGTCTGGCTGTCGTATTCGGCTGTGAACGTTTCAGATCTTTTCTAGAACATCGGCATTTCATAGTGTATACCGACAATGAAGCTCTGTCCTGGATGCGCTCGCATGTCAAAAAATTGGGACGTATAAATCGTTGGATTCTTCGTCTATCCTCTTTCAGCTTTGACATCATTCACGTCAGAGGCAGTGAAAATGTTGTAGCGGATTGTTTGTCACGCATGTTTGAGGAACCTCCTCCCATTGTTGAGATCCCCGAGCCAGTGAATCTTCTCCAACACATTCCATGGTCTTTTACTGACATCCGTACGTACCAAGCAGATGACCCATTTTGTGTCACATTGCGTGAAAAAATTCTCGGGAAAGATCCTGGTGTATCTGAGTTTTCATTGCGCAATGATGTTATAGTGCATACCGCTCCTCGATCTTCGAAATGTAGGATTTTCGTGCCAGAGAATATACGAAGTATGCTCTTGGCGTATTTCCATGAATCCTGTTTTGGATTACATTTAGGTATGACGAAGACTTTACATAAAATCTCTCAGGAATTCTTCTGGCCTCATTTGAAAGCGGATGCTTTTGCTTTCGTCCGAAAATGTGTTACGTGTCAACGTTCTAAGCCAGCAAAGAATTCTCGCATTGGACTTCACCACGCTGACACGATGTCATATCCTAATGAGCGCCTGTTTATAGATTACTTTGGTCCCCTAGTTAGGTCATCTTCTGGTCATCAAGCTATACTTACTGTCGTTGATGGATTTTCAAAATTTGTATGGTTATTTCCTGTCAGGGAAATCACGACACGTACCACTGTTAGGCTTTTGACCAATCATATTTTTGGTGTTTTTGGTCCTCCAAAGTTTTTAGTGTCCGATAACGCGAGCGTTTTCCGGTCCAAGTCTTTTAGATCAATGTGTTTTTCTTGGGGAATTGATCATGTCTTTTTGGCACCCTACCACCCTCAGCCAAATCACGTTGAAAGGTTTCATCGTAACTTGAAGGCTTGCTTGAGTGCGTTCCACAACGCAGATCAGTCACGTTGGGACGCAAATCTTCAGTTTTTCTCCTTAGGATTTAACACTGCTCTTCATGAATCGACGAATTCTACCCCTTCGGAATTGTTTTTAGGGAGGCGTATTGTTGATCCACTTCAGCTTCAGTGGAAAATAGATTATCTGGCTGCGCCATCCCGCCGTACCTCAGTCAAAGAAAAATGGGAAGTTGCTGTACGGCATCTGAAAAGGGCACGAGATCGCGTGGCGTCTCGCTATAACAAGGGTAGGCAACCTGTTTGTTTTCAGGTGAATGACGACGTGCTAGTCCGCCTGCACCCACAGAGTTCGGCCAAGAATAAGGAGTCAGCTAAGCTAATGCTTCGCTGGAGCACGCCCAAAACTATCACTAGATTTTTAACACCTGTCACTGTTGAATTGATCTCCAAGGAGAATCCCACCGACGTATCCAGAGCTCACATATCTCAATTGAAACCATTTATTGTGTAACCTTCTTATTTGCTGTGATTAATGTTGTCCTTTTTCTGCGTAGGTTAGCCAATCATAATTTGCTTATGTTATCCAAGGAAGCTAGTATTCATATGGCGTCTCCTTGACCTGCCTATTATTGAACCAATTTTGACCGAGGCAGAGTCAAGTACAAATTTACGAGCTCAAGAAAGAAAATAATACAAGAAGAAATAGGCCTACATACTCTGTGTAACTTAATATTTATTGTAAAAATATGTATTTTTGCGAATTCGGCCAGTAGAGAATTTATATTCTATAAATAATGGACACATTATATCGCTTCTTTGTTATTTTAATACGTCACTTTCATGATGGGTATAAGGAGAATGGCAGACTTCGGCGTCAAAGGGCGAAAGTCTTTTGTTTATGATTTTCGTCCGTGTCTCTATCTACTTTTCTTGTCATTGTAACGCTCAGGCGAACCGTAATACCATTATGACAAGCCCAGGGATCGTCAAAGGAACGCGCGCCTTTGGGGACCCCGAATGAGTTCTGTCCTGATATTGCGATCGCCGAAGCGATCTGATTATTTTTATATATTACTTCATTTTATAACTGTATTCTTTCTGATATGGCTCAATTGCTTAAGTGATTGTTATATCGATCACCCTCCCCCCTCATATTTTGTGTACTGTTATAGTTGTTGACAAACCACCTGTGTAATAAGGATGTTGTGTATTTTGGAACACTTGGGACATGATTGATTTCAAAGCTGTGGTGCTTAGTGATGTAAAAAGAAAAATCTTTTATTATTATAAATAATTTTTCTTTTGGGGGGTGGTGTGGATCCTGAGCCATGTTTAACATCTCTCATTTCTTTATTTTCTTTGGCGGCCGTCCCGGTAGACTCAGACGCCATGTGAGATACTTTCTGTCCGGACGTGCCTTGAGGCTCTCCGCCTTATTATTTAAAATGTAATGTTTTCCTTTTTATTTAACATTGTTATTATGCCGAAGCCTTCCATTTACTCTTGTAAGTAATACATCTAACCTTGTGTCCACTATGCTCATTTCCTAAATTTAACCTTTCTTTTTGATCTTCGTCGTGTGCTTGGATTTGCTGTGGAACCAATCGTAATGGCGGTCTCCTGTTTTATTTTGTTTGAGTCTTCGATTAACCTTTTATTTGTGCCGTGAAATATATCTGCGAGTGATTTTGTGAGTGTATGTTTTTCTTGCTGCCAGGTGCATTGCTGCTGTTTTGATTGGGCATATCTTCGAATGGGTCTCCCGTGGTTTGTGGACGTTGGCGTTTCGACCATTCTCCCAACACGAGGCATGACACCACATATTTTAGCCCTTATGTTTTCCCTTCATTCCATGCTTCGGGCAACTGGATCACGGCGGTAACTTTAAGTAGGCCTTACCGTATTCAGCTCGAACTCGGAACGTAAGTTGGGGACCATATAGGTTTAGCATGTTTTGCTAGACTACCTACAAGCACGAGTTGCTTTGTGTTTTATTACTGCATCGTCGGCTAGCATTTTGTGTGTTTGATTGCGTGTATGTATCATGATATATTTCACGGACACTTGACGTCATTTGTTTCTCCTTGTAGTATCTTTGGTTTTGCTTTTCTTTTCTCTGGGGACTGCCAGCTCGATCGCATCCCCATTGCTCGCCACAGCCTCTGCGACACGCACACAGCCTCTTGTTTTATCTTTGCTATGCTTGTTATTTGTGGTCGTCATGACAACCATCCATCTCTAGGCTGAGAAGTGATTGTTGTTGACCAGCGACCGGCTCGATTGCCTCTTGATCATTTACTTCCTCCCTTTTTACATCGTTTTCACCGAAGTGAGCACAGGTATGAATTTAATTTGTTAACGTTATTTACTATCGTAAGTTATTTATTGTTATTTATATTTATCTTCCCCGTTTGAAAGTGACTTTATTTGACCCCTAGGTGAAGGGTATTCTTTTTTGTGTGTGTTATTCTGGCCGGGTTTCTTTGTGTGTTCGGTTTCAATTCATTAAATTTCCATTTCTTTACCCATGTGTCTCATTTAGTAGTGTTGGGCGATCGGGCTGCTCGCTCTCTCTCTCTCTCTCTCTTCAAACCTAGGCCTAACTTATTCTAGCTTTCTAGCACCAGGAGGGTATTCCTACCACTCGTCGTGGGACCACCTTCACGGAGTCTGGAGTCGCTCGGCACATCTGGCCTGCAAGTACGGGCCCAGCACAGGTCAGAAATTAACATCCATTTCCACTGCGTACTCCTTTCTTTTCTAGTTGGTTCCAGTGATGCAGCTAGGAGGCACGCCAAGAATATGTTTATTTTAATACGGCGGTGCAGGTATTTGAAACTTTCCCCTTGTGTTATATTTCCATACTTGGTTTGGAGTGGGCGCCTGTCTGTAGATTTTGTGTCCATGAACTGTGTTTTTTCGTAAGAGATTTGTAGCCCTGTTTTGGCAAAATGTGATTGACATTGGTGCGAGAAGTACATTGCTTTCAAGGAAATTGTTTTCAAATATGTTCCCTCTATTTCTTACATTAAACTTTGTCTGTTGAACGTGTGGTAATGGAAGTTATAGGAATTTTATATATAGAATCTTTAAAAGTTACGTAAAAATATCAAGAAGAATCTTCAAAACCTTTAGAAAAGTATGAATGGTTATATTTTGCGATGGTCCTACACTTTCTCGTTACCTTAACTGTACTTAATACACTCTCCAAATGATATAAGGAAACCTATCAAACCTTTTTTTAAATAAACTTAATTAAAAATAAATTAATGCGAACATCGTAACATAGACACCACAATAACACACGTTATCAGAAAAGATCTACATACACATCCAAGTACATGGAAGCTTAGTGACCGCAATGTCCTAGCCCGTTAAATTAGGTACAGTTAATTACAAATGTGACATAAGACCTCATTTATCGTAGATTCGGTTTGTCGTTGTTTCCCCACTTCTACTGCATGAAAATGCCTGGAACGTTCCTAACTTAAAGCCACAGTCTCCTCCTAGTCTCTATTAGAAGCTCATACTCTACTACAACTATCACAATGACACAAGTCATTGGAAATATTCCACACACGCCCAAGTACACGGAGCTACATGACCGCGAAGTTTCAAAAACTCCACAATGAATCAACAACGACAGCTTTCTTTACTTTAGATGAAACATAAAATAATAAAACAACTTATAGATGGCGGCACTAAAGTAGTGCCATCAGTAATACCAATACGTGCATACGATGTTGCTCAATGACAGTCGAGCACTGAAATTTCAGTCCATAGCAGGCTTTATACATTCTTTCCGAAATATGTTTGATCTAACAGCTCCATTCAGTATAAATAGACGCATCCCCTGGATGCGTAATTGCTAAGAACATACAGTACATATTTGATCGAATAGAAACATTACAATAATATCATATCCTAACAAACAGTTCTGCAGATGCTGCGCCCATTTTGCCGAGCAAACAAAGCATTATTAAAGTGATGAGTTGTTTATATTTAACGGAATAGCTTCGTGACAAGAAAGAATAAATTCAATAATTTCGATTTATTTCCGCCAAAACGATCAAAATGTCGATTTTTAACTCAAGAGTGTCGCCTTAATAACGCCGATAAGCCAGTAACTTTACTGTTGCTATTAATGATGTTGGTTGAAACGATCAAATCCCCAACCTTGTCTATTTATACAACTACCACTGGCTCCTTGTTAAGTTGAGCGTTGGACATGAATTTAACATGTATGGTTACAATATACTCCAGACTATTTGGACATTAAGGGGAGACTCCACCGCACAATTTTTTTCAAAGAATTTGTATTGGCTATTTCAGACCCATGGAGTGTTTTCTCTTAGATCCCAGAAAGATTTGGTCCTATTCGAATTATAAATAATTCTATGTAATATTTGATATATGGACTGCATGAGGGGGGGCGTGGCACACCGAGAGCTGTCAAAGAGAGTATTTTTTGATGTTATCACCATCAAATACGACCATCTTCTCACCAATCGGATAATCATTGTTCCAAAGTTGGCTCTTTGCTTTTTCTTCAAATGTAGCGATTCCTGGTGATCAAAAGCTGAACTAGTGATTTCAACAAACATTTTGTTGGAAAGTGAATGTTTATAAGTTAGATTTCTTACTTCGATACCAACTTTTTTATCCGAAATATTAACCGATCTCAGTGAAATATTTTCTGGACGTAGTCATAAGGTATTTGTAGACTTCTGAGCATTAATTTTAAATGAAATGCAGTTTCAATGATTTTTCTGACATTTATGTTCAAATTATTTAAAAAAAAATGAAATTTGCAAAATTAAAAGGGTAAATTAACAAACATTCTCATAAAAAAAATGCACTGAACTATTAAAATATGTCCTGTTACGGTGTCTGAAGAAATTGAAATATAAGAATTGATATATCAGTACCAAAAGTTTTTAGGTAGATTTCATTAGAAAGCTAACTATTGCAATGGGTCCCATGTTTCGACTTCCGGAAAATTTCAACATTTCTTCGCGTTTCACATCCCCCAGACCCCAAAACCACCGTCAGTTCAAAAGTTTATATATAATTTATGTAATATATATATATATATATATATCTTTATATATATAATTCTTCGACACGTGTGTATGTGACTGAACTCCTCCTAAACGCCTGGGCCGATTTTGATGAAATTTTGTATGAATGTTAGGGTGGGCCCATGTATGGTTTAGATCAGGGGTCTCCAAACTACGGCCCGAGGGCCACATCCGACCCGCGGACAGATTTTGTCCGGCCCGCGGAGAGCTAGCATACTTAAAAACTCATTTTAGAGAACATATTTTTTATAGCAAATTAAATTTAGTTTACTGAAGTATTCTAATTTTGTGTTGAATAATTATTAATATGACATCTACATTGATATGGGCATGGGCTAACTACTCATAACATTGTTGTAGGCTTATTGTTATTGTTTGTGTGATAAGTTGGATAAAGAAACACAGAATTGTAATGAGTAAAGACATGTATAACATGCAGACATATGAAATACTAATGAGATTTATGTAATTGAGATTTTCCACTGACAATAGTTTGTAGTTGTGGACTAATTTTACTTGTACCAATTATTAAAAGAGATTTAAGATGCTCATCAGTTAATTTAGATCTGTAAACATTTTTGTGTACTTCATTTTGGAGAAGGTCTTCTCACACAAATAAGTAGTACCATAAACAGAAAACAGCCCACGAGCAAATTTATGCAAATTATCAAATTGTGTCAGTGGAAGACTCTTATAAAATTCCAACAAAGATGAGTTTTGATATTTGTTCTTAATTATATCACTGCACTGTAGTTCAATCATTTCCATTTGAAGTTCCGGGGCTAGGGTTTCAATGTCAGTATCAAAAGGACCCTGAAAAATCTTAATTTGATTCGCAAAGGCATCGAAGTCCGAGAAACGAGTATCAAAATTTATTTTCAAAGCACTCAAAGTTTCGATTGCAAAATCGATAGGAAACTCAGTCTCAGTGGTGTGGCTGAATATTTCACATGTTTTAAAATGTGAAAAACATTTACTTCGAAGTTGTGATTGAAACAGTATCAATTTCTTCCGGTATGATTTGATATTAGTGTATAAATCAGGAAGATGCTGGTTTTCTCCTTGCAATCTCAAATTCAGTTCGTTCACATGATTTGTCAAATCAACATAGAATGCTAACTTCCACAGCCATGCGTTGTTTTGTAATTCAGTAAGAGGGCGATGCTTTTCATTCAAAAAAAATTCGATCACTGCTCGAAGTTCAAAAAAGCGCTGAAGGACTTTCCCACAACTAAGCCAACGTACGGCAGTATGATAAGGTAAGTCATTTTCTCCAATCTCTTCAATAAATTGTCGGAATTGTCGGTGATTCAGCCCAAAAGATCTCATAAAATTAACAGTTGATATGACTGGTTTCAGAACTTCAGACATATCCAAACATTTTCCGCACAAAGACTGTTGATGAATGATACAATGTAAGACTAATGGTTTTGAACCACCGTCATTTTCTACAGCCTTTGACACAAGAGCGACCACTCCTTTATCTTTCCCACTCATGTTTTTGCCTCCATCAGTTGTAATACATTTCAAGTTTTTCCATCGAAGGTTCTTTTGATTAATGGCCATTTCAACTCCTTTAAAAATATCTGTACCAGTTGTTGTGCCATGAATACTATACATATCAAGAAGTTCTTCATGCACTTCATAGCTTTTATCTACTCCTCGAATATAAATCAACACCTGAGCAGTATCTGACACATCCGTTGACTCATCCAATGCCAAAGAAAACCACACAACATCTCCATTTTTGTCGAACAGTTGAGAGGATATATTTTCAGCGATGTTTTCTACCCTTCGAGCCACAGTGTTTGCTGACATACTGACAGTTTTTAATAAATTTACCTTTTCAGGGCACATTTCTTCGGCTGCTGCAATTACAGTATGCATTCTTTGATCATTTCTCCATCGGTGAATGGTTTTCCACGTTTTGCAATTTCAAGAGCCACACGAAAGCTGGCACGAGTTGCAGCCTCTTGTTCGGTTTTGAGTTTTGTAAATGAAGATTGCTGCGATTTCAATCCGCGCTTCATAGCTTCGAATTTTTCTGTCCGCAAACTTCCTGTATATTTTGAGTAATTTTGAAAATGTTTTGTTTCATAATGACGTTTAATGTTATATTCCTTGAGAACGGCTATGCTTTCATTGCAAATCAAACATAGCGCCTTGTTACTGGACTCAATTACGAAATACTGAATGTTCCACTCATCTTTGAATTTTCTGCATTCACTATCAATTTTTCGCTTCTTTTCCATACTACTAAATCACACACAAAAGCAACAATTCAAATCAAAATACTGTTACAAAGATGTCTTAAACTTAAACACGCACAAACACGTTTTAAGGAGGTACGCACTATTTTATTTCACAACAGTGTCATAGGAACTGACTTGTGGTTGCGCAACTAGCCTTCTTATATATTCCAATTACTGCCATCTAGAAGTGAGTGGAAGACACCAGAACTCTCTCGAACCAACGAGTTTACTCTGTACGTGCTATTAGCGCCATCTGTTAGCGATAGAAGGTACTACCTATTTCCGCTTGTGTCCACCAGATGTCGTGTCACGTTACTCCTCGTGGCTCGTACTCTACGACTAATCTAGAAATTACAGATAATGACAGGAAAATTAATAATATGCAGTGTTGCCGTTTTGCGGACTTTAGTCCGATTTGCAGCCTTTTTTCAACGTTGCGTACTTTTTCGGACTTTTTTTTCATCAGTGGACTATTTCACTTTTTACCACCGGCAACAATGATAATATGGTTTTGGCCCTCGGAACTTACTGGAGTAATCAGTATGGCCCTAAGGCTGGAAAGTTTGGAGACCCCTGGTTTAGATTCACAATTTGACCAGATAGGTGGAATTTTAGAATTTTAGAACCACAATTTACACACAATTTTAGAACCACAATATACGGTCATAATCAGTCGTCATGGAAACCGCAAGCCTTAGTGAAAAGTGATCATTTTGGACTGTGAGTCTCTGCACGTAGAGCCACCTGGTCGCAACCTGTGCAACTACCGCCATAACATACACTCTGCCCATGGCGGAAAGTTGCGTTATATACCAAAGGTGGCAGTGATGTCGAATTCTGTTTGTCTCTGCATATTAGAGCGTTTCAAAGTTCCGTATGCGTTCATATACCATTCATCCAATAGGGATGTAGCTGGAGAAAGTTCGCACCAGATAGCGCTCGTGTAGTACTGGGTAAGCGCAAGGCGATCGTCTTATGATTCTCCCAGTCAGCTGCGAGGAAAGTATAAATTGTGACTGAGTTTTCTAAGCTAAAGTAAATTATATCTTCTCTAATTTTACTCCAAGCCTATATTAATTAATTCTATGGGTACATCTCCTAATCTATTATGGAAGTTTTTCAGCGTTTAAGCGTTAAACAGCTGCAAAATGAGCTACGGACCAGAGGCGCTAAAAAAAACTAACGGGAGCAAGGAAGAATTAATACAGCGGTAATGACAACATTCTAACACGCTTTATTATTCAAATAATGAATATGAGTCAGCATGCTTTCTCCTAAAGATTAAAATTACTTGAGTATTGTAGGCCTATATTGATAAATATATCTCTATAAGACTTAAATCACAAATAGAGATTTAAATATTTACTTGCTCCCCTTGCTTATAGACTTCGATTCATGTTCTTTTTTTGGAGGTTGATAGCTTACATGAAACTGTCATGTTTTAAGGTAAACATAATCAAAGAAAGTTGATACCCTACCGGTATTGTACCGGTAGGCCTATACCTCGAAAATGCATCGCAACGTTTGGTTCTTATGTAATTTTGTCAATTTCTCAACGAGAATCGTTCCCGTACCCCTGGGAAACGACTTGGGGGTACAATTTTTTAAGAGTTTGAGAATCCCTGCTTTAGCGCCACGAACTGTTTCCATTCATCTGAATATATCTCAAGAATGTAGAAGTCAGTCGCTACCGGTACCACATTCTCCGTCGGGTAGATGGAAGTTGACGATTAATTCTGATTTCAATGAACCAATCATAATACGTTTGTGACTGTTAATGTTGCGACATTTATTCGTGAAGTAGGCTATTTGTCCGAGTATTGATGTCTTTCAAAATGGGAGTCAGAAATGTTACAATCCCTTCTTCCTCTAGGCCTATATTGACGATTTCTTCCCGTACTTCAATGGAGATGATTTCTGCCGATTCCGATATTGTAGGCTTATCGTGATAATCCGGCAATTTTCTTGTGTATGACCTATTCCTTATTTATGTCGTGTTCGTGGACCACGGAAAAAGCTACGTATGGAACAGCGCCCGGTTTTAATCTTGCTCTCTCACCTTCAAATACAAACGCATAAATTCAGTGGTTGTTATCGAAATGTCTATTCAGTTTATAGGAATAAAATAGACATTATTTTCCTTTGTAAATCATACTTATTCAACTCAGTTTTCGTGAAGTCATCGGGTTGTAAATGATGGGAACACACTTTAATATATTCGGTCAGATTTTTCCCACCGAAATTTTTCCTTCTAATAGCACGTAACCATTTCTTCCTTATTTCTTTATTTTGTGGAAATTGGTGAAACGAAAACGGGATTCCCTGATTTTTGCAAAGAGGAACACTGCAATAGCTCGGCATAGTCACGAAAATAACAGTTCAAACAACTTAAATTCGTACATATTAGCGGCATGAGAACACAGGAGACAAAAGAAGAGCGCCTTGCGCTTACCCAGTACAACAGCAGTGCGCTCTATCGGTGCTAGTTCTATACATCCCTATTGCGATAAAACTTGGGTGAGATGTTGAGTGCACTCCAGGGAAGGTGTTTGGCTTAGTTAATCCATTTTACAATAGATAGCGCACGACTAGATTCAACAAATGAGCGACGACGCGCGAAGCGTTTCAAAAAGGTCCCGTATGCGTTCAAATACCATTCGTCCGATAGCGATGAAACTTGGGTGAGATGTTGTGTACACTCCAGGGAAGGCTTCTGGCTTAGTAAATCAATTTTACATTAGGTAGCGCACGACTAGATCCAACAAATGATTGACGACGCGCGAAGAGTTTCAACAAAATCCCGTATAAGTTTATATTCCATTCATAGATTGAGATGAAACTTTGATGAGTTGTTGTGTACACTTAAGTGAAGGCTTCTAACTTAGTAATCCATTTCACAGGAAGTTGCGCACGAGTAGATTCAACAAATGAGCGGCGACGTGCGAAGCGTTTCAACAAAGTCCCGTATGCGTTCAAATACCATTCCTCCGATAGGGATGAAACTTGGGTGAGATGTTGCGTACACTTACGTGAGGGGTTCTAACTTAGTAAATCCATTTTACAATTGGTAGCTCACGAGTGGATGCAACAAATGAGCAACGACGCGCGAACTTTTAATCAAAGTCCCGTATGCGTTCATATACCATTCATCCGATTGCAATGAAACTTGGGTGAGATGTTGTGTACACTTACGTGAGGGTTTCTAACTTAGTAAATCCATTTCACAGGAGGTTTCGCACGAGTAGATTCAACAAATAAGCGACGACGCGCGTAGCGTTTCAATAAGGTCCCGTATGCGTTCAAATACCATTCGTCCGATTACGATAAAACTTGGGTGAGTTGTTGTGTACACCTTACGGACGGTTTCTGGCTTAATAAATCCATTTTACAATTGGTAGCCCACGAGTAGATTCAACGAATGTGTGACGACACGCGAATCATTTCAACAAAGTACCGTATGCGTCCATATACCATTTATCCGATTGCGATGAAACTTTGGTGAATTGTTGTGTACACTCCAGGAAATGTTTCTGTCTTAGTAAATCCAGTTTTTAACAAGTAGCGCACGAGTTGATTCAACAAATGAGCGACGGCGCGCGAATGGTTTCCACAATGTCCCGTATGCGGTCATATATCATTCATCCGATTGCGTTCAAACCTTGGTGACTCATTGAGTACACGCCTGAGAAGGTTTCAGGCTTAGTAAATCTATTTTACAATAGATAGCGCATGAGTAGATTCAACAAATGAGTGACGCACGCGAATCATTTGAAGAAAATCACTTATGCGTTCATATGTCATTCAACCGATTCCGATGAAACTTTGATGAGTTGTTGTGTACACGCCAGGGAAGGTGTTCGACTTGGTAAATCCATTTTACAATATTGGTAGCGCACGAGTAGATGTAAAGCTGCGTTCCCACGGCCTGTGACTCGGCGAGCTTGGTCTGTAGTTTGGCAGACCTCGCGCCGTGGGAACGCAAAGACTCGTTATTCCTCGGGTTGGCGCGTGGTGGCTCGGCCTTTCCCGCGTATTGTCGGTACCTCAAAGGCTTGAGGTTCGACGGATGACGGGCCGCAGTACAGCTCGAGCACCCGTTTCCCGATCTGTTGTGGTGTGTTGCTGTTTGTGCTGGCTTGTTCTTTGTTTTCAGTGCTAGATTAGGCTGATGGTTCGCAGAAGACAAGCACGATCAATATTTTACAGGTGCCTAGTTACTTTCTTATATTTAACTAGTCAATTATAATTACCTTTGACGACTTTTATTCAGTGTTCCCATCCAACAACGCCTTTTGCGAGCCGTTCTTTTTCTTCTTCCTCAAACAATCGCCACTAGGGCACACGCAACTTCCTCGTCATCACTGTCCAAATCCAATTTTCAACATCTATAATAGCACTAAACACTGCACCCACTAGCTGTGGTGACTCTTATCCTAGACTTGTGGCCGCTCGAGATTCGGCGAGCCACGAGCCTATCCGCTCCATGGGAATGACTTGAGGTCGGGATACGACAGACCACCACAGGTCATAACAGACTACCCGTCTGTGAGTAGGCTAACCAAGTCACAGGCCGTGGGAACAAGGCTTAACAAATGAGTGACGACGCGCGAAGCGTTCCAACAAAATCCTGTATGCGTTCATATACTATTCATCGATTGCGATGAAACATTGATGAGTTGTTGTGTACACTTACGTGAAGCTTTCTAACTTAGTAAATCCATTTCACAGTTGGAAGAGCGCTAGTAGATTCAACAAATAAGTGACAGCGTACGAATCATTTAAACCAAATCGAGTATGCGTTAAATGCCATTTATCCGTTTGCGATGAAACTTAGGAGAGTTGTTGTGCACGCTCCAACGAATGTTTCTAAATTACAGTAATTAATTCAATTCACGATAGTTTAGAGGCAGTTAACAGAAATTGAAAAAAAATATTGTGTATCCAAAAGCACTTCAAGAAACAAAGTTACAACACTTTCATTGATTGGCAGGACAAAGTCTGCCGGGTCAGCTTGTATGTATATATATATATATATATATATATATATATATATGTATATCAGTTTCTTGTGGACACGATAACTGCCGTAATTTTGCACCAATCACTTTGAATTTTTTACCGAATATGTATACTTATAAAATCTCGGTCGAGTTCGTTACCGGGCTTAATCGGTCGCAGGGGGTGAAAATGGGGGGCTTTTTTCGAAAAAGTGAAATATTGCTATAACTCTCTTAATATGTGAAATATCGAATCCGTTCAACGTTCATACTATGTGTCGGATAAAACCCAAAAATTTATGTTTGAAGAGTTTTTTATAGCACCAACCATTGACCAAAGGGGTGGGAAAAAGTGGGATTTTCGGGAAACATTAATCATATCTCTCTTAATAGGCACAATGACAAAACCGTACAAAATGGACAATATTCCCCTAATAATTACCTAAAACTTTTGTCTGAAAGAATTTTTGATATGACCCACCATTACGCCAAGGGATGAGAAAAATGATTTCAGAATTATAAGAAAATGCGAAGACCCATCACAGGTAGCCATGGTAACACTACTAAATTGATGAGGGATGAGCCATCAGACGTTGCAATGACAACGCACTTGCACGAGATCACATTCAGTTTTCCATAGGACTAAGTGTGAAGCGGCTTCGGTGACTTAACTGGTAGCATGCTGAACTTCTATGACCAAGGTCGCGGGTTCAAAGCCGGCCGAAGTCGTCGGATTTTCTAAGAGCGCTAAAATCCCTCAGTACGCTTTTATTTGGAGGGGAAGTTCCAACCTTCGTTGCGAGTTGCTGGTTGGGGTGGCATCTAGTAGCCAAGTTCACAGCTAGGTGTCGTTGACGGTAGTACCTGGTAGCAACAATAGGAACTACTGCTTGAAATTGACCGTCTGCAGTCCTTACCTGAATTAAGACTAATACAGCCATTACAATTCACACCGTTTATCAGACAGTTTCTACACTCACCCAAAGAACACGGGGTTAGATGCCCGCGTTGTCGCAGCCCCTAAACTGAGGAACCAACCAGAGGTAGATTTCATTAGAAAGCTAACTATTGCAATGGGTACCATGTTTCGACTTCCGGAAAATTTCGACATATCTTCGCGTTTCACATCACCCAGACCCCAAAACCACAGTCAGTTCAAAAGTTTATATATAATTTATGCATGTATATGTATATATATATATATATATCATTTTCATATGGACGCGATAACTGCCGTAATTTTGCACCAATCACTTTGAATTTTTTACCGAATATGTATACCTATAAAATCACGGTCGAGTTCGTTACTGCGCTAAATCAGTCGAAGGGGGTGAAAATGGGGGGGGGGGGGGTTCAAAAAGGTAAAATATTGCTATAACTGTCTTAATATGTGAAATATCGAATCCGTTCAACGTTCATACTATGTGTCGGATAAAGCCCAAACATTTATGTTTGAAGAGTTTTTTTATAGCACCAACCAGTGACCAAAGGGGTGGGAATAAGTGGGTTTTTCGGGAAACATTAATCATATCTCTCTTAATAGGCACAATATCAAAACCGTACACAAAGGACAATATTCCCCTAATTATTACCTAAAACTTTTGTCTGAAAGAATTTTTGATATGACCCACCATTATGCCAAGGGATGAGAAAAATGATTTCGGAATTATAAGAAAATGCCAAGAGCTATCAGTGGTTGCCATGGCAACACTACTAAAATGATGAGGGATGAGCCATCAGACGTTGCCAAGATTACGCCCTTGCACGAGATCAGATTCAGATTTCCATCTGACTAAGTGTGAAGCGGCTTCGGTGACGTAACTGGTAGCATGCTGAATGTCTAAGCCCAAGGTCGCGAGTTCAAAGCCGTCCGAAGTCGTCGGATTTTATATGAGCGCTAAAAATCTCTCAGTATGCTTTCCTTTGGAGGGGAAGTTCCTACGTTCGTTGCGAGTTGCTGGTTGCGGTGGCACCTAGTAGCCAAGTTCACAGCTAGGTGTCGTTGACGGTAGTACCTGGTAGCAACATTAGGAACTACTGCTTGAAATTGACCGTCTGCAGTCCTTACCTGAATTACATACTAATACAGCCATCCCTAAGTACAGGGGGTTACATGACCGCGTTGTCGCAGCCCCTAAACTGAGGAACCAACCAAAATCTCTGCGGGAGATATAATTTTGCGTGAAGATGTAACAGACCGTTACATAGTTACACATCAGTGTCGAAACCTTGCATAAGGACAGTGTGACCACAAGTATAACAAGTAGTTCCGTGAAGAATTATACGGCCTATTTTCATATATCCTGCTCATGTTAATTGCCTCTATCAACACACAAAATTTCAGTTTAATTGCTGTAACAGATTCGTAGATATTGAGAACCGTCTAAATATTTCAGATGGTCGCCAGGTTGGATTTTTATTTTTGTACTATTACATTAAGATTATTGTGTACGTGTGGTATTCAAACTTCAATCGCATGATTAGAACACAAGAAGTAAAAACGAGATTTTAAAATTACGCACAGCTGCTATCTTGTGATTATGCAAACAATTGAAATAAATTAGATGCCAGTGGATCAATATTTGTATAGGCATTTAACGTGCAACGTTTCACGGCACTCGGATAGTTAATTCGCGAGCAACTTCCATTCAAATATGTATACTTCGCGTCGCCGCCATGTTGGATTTGTGCTCACCAGGTTACTGAAAGTCTTATAGGTGAACGTATGTTCATAGTCTCTATGAACATAAAAAATTTCAGTTTGGTTGCTGTGAAAGATTCATAGATATTGAGAACCGTCTAAATATTTCGGATGGTCACCATTTTGGATTGTTTTATGTATAGGCCATAGTTATATACCATTCAAGGACAATCATTGCCTAGGTTCATTATTCAAACTTTCACTTCGATCGCATGATTACGACACAAGAAATAAAAACTTAATTTTAAAATTTCGCACAGCCGCCATCTTGAGGTTATGTAAACAATTGAATTAAATTTGATGGCAGTGCATTACAATCTGCAAAATCATTTACTGTACCACATTTCACTGCGCTCAGAGAGTTAAATCACGAGAAAAGTCTATTAAAATATTTCAAATTCGCTTGGTCGCCATGTTCGTTTTGTACTTTACAGGTTTATGAAATATACATAGGTAAACTTGTATCAGTACCCTTTATGACCGTACAAAATTGCAGGGTGATATCTGTAATAGTTTCGGAGATATAGAATGTCAGTGAAATATTTTGCACAGCCGCCATTTTGAGGTTATGTAAACAATTGGACTAAATTAGACTCCAGTGCATTACAATGTGTATAAACAATTGCTGTACCAAGTTTCATTATGTTTGGATAGTTAAATCGCGAGAAAGGTCTATTTAAAAGTCTCAACTTCGCTTGGCCGCCATGTTGGTTTTGTAGTCACCAGGTTTTTGAACGTCTCATAGGTGAATTTCTACTAGTGCCCTTTATCACCGTGCACAATTTCAGGGCGATATCGGTAATAGTTTCGGAGATATTGAATGCTAGTGAAATATTTCGCACAGCCGCCATGTTGGATTGGTGAGACGTAACAAAATTTGAAGGGTACGGTCGAGGTCACCGGGAATAGCGCTATGAACTCACTGAGTTTCATTGAAATCGCTCCAGCCGTTTATATTTTATTAGGGGGACACACACACACACACCACACACACACACACACACACACGCACACACACACGGACAAAAGGTGATCTCATAAGCCTATTTTTTTCAAAATTGAAAATAGGCTAAAAATGGACCCCAAATGACAAGAAGGTTACCGTTCCCATAAGACAATAAAATGTTTAAAATAAGCATAGAATGACAAAAAAAACAAAGTTAATTAAGCTCCAATTATAAAATACCTTCTCGCAATAAATGAGGTCTGATCCTTCTACGAAAACCTGCATATTCTGCCTATTTTCGCCTATCCCCAAGTTTGTCCGGTGAAATCTACCTCCGCCTTCCGGCGTGCCGAGAGGACTTTTTTAAAATGCCATTAAAAACCACATTAGCAGTTAATAATTCAAAAACCATTCAAGTTATGGCCTTCAAACCTTAGACACTGCTACATCTTTACGCAATATATATGATCACAAAATTAATTTGAAATCGATGTGGTAGGAGAGAAGTTAATTTTTTCAGTGGAGTCTCACCCTAAAGGATTTGGTACATATGCTCTATTGCTCTGTGCTCTCCCATGTTAATAGAAGGTAAGCTCGCATTGAGCTGAGTATTACCAGGTTATCAGCGATCTGGTCACCCTTTGTGTGCGACCCTAGGGAAACGGTCAGCTTGATATCGGGAACTCCTGTTAAGTGGGACCCAAGAGAGAAGCACAATACAATGTGATAGGATACACTTGCTCGGGATTTCTCTAAATGCGACATTCTTCCGAGTTTTAAGCCCACAAACTGCACTGCACTTCCCTTAGTTTCAAAACAAATTGCGTACAGCATGAAATGGAGAAGTATCCGCAGTCAGCCAAGTTGAAATATATGCAAATGATGATGATGATAATTGTTGTTTTAAGGGGCTAACATCTTGGTTATCGGCACCTAATGGTTTGGGTGATCGTAAAGATGAAAATGAAATGTAAACTACTGTATAACTAAAACTAACTACTAACGTATATACGAGAAGAAGAAATGGAAAACAAAAGGAGAATAAGGCAAATAAAGGACAGGAGGAAAAGAAATGCCCTCAACCCTCGAATAATGCGGATTGGGGGACTTGGAAGGAAGGAGAGCCATGGAAGGAAGATAGGAAAGTGAACGAGGAGAGGGTCCGCCCCAGAGGTAATGGATAAAAGGGGGAAAACTGGACCCAACTCAGGAATCCCTCAGGGTCGCCAACTCCCGAACTCACCAGCCGTGAGCCCTTGAGGGCGTAGTAATATCCAGGGTGCACCCGAAGTGGTGGGGCTACAGACACTCTACCTCCTTTAGGGCCTTGGGCAGAAGGCAGGAGATATGCAAATGAGAAGTGGGTTTCGTTGATAATTTAGCAAAAGTTCGTAACCTACAGTTCAATAATTTTACAGGAGAGCCAAAATAAGATTTATTTCTCAGTGGCAAAAACTAAGTTCTTTTCAGTAGTAGAAAGATCACCTCGTGGTGTAGAGGCTAGCATTCATGGTACCACACCTGAGGTTTGGGTTCGATTTTCGATTCTAGCAAGAAATTAGATTCTGGTCTGAGGGCTGGAACGGGCTACACTTAGTCTCGTGAGGTAAAACTGAGAATAGAAGGAGCCGATTCCCACCTCAGCCATCCTGGAAGTGGTTTCCCGTGGTTTACCACTTATACTCCAGGAACATGGATGGTTCGTAACTTAAGGTCATGGCCCCCTCCTTCCCAACCCTGACTTTCATTACAGTCATTATAAGAAACACAGGTTATCATACAAAATCCCAACCGCACCCAATTGCATTGAGGCCAAATGACCTCGATGTCCAAGCTCCTCAAAAGAAACAACAACCAATAGTAGAAATCAATATGAAATTTTAAAGTGGGCGGCTTCGTTGGCGTAGTTGGTAGCATGCTGAACGTCTATGCCCAAGATCACGGGGTCAAACCCGGCCGAAGTCGTCAGAATTTTAAGAGCGTTAAAAATCCCTTAGTATGCCTTCCTTCGGAGGATAAGTAAACCCGGTGGGTCCAAGTCATTGATATATGGCATGTAAAAGAACCTTCCAATACACTTGTGTGAAGCTAAAATGTGTAGGTTAGATTTGATAACGCTAGGCTATATTAGTTCCAACGTTCGTTGCCAGGTGCTGGTTGCGATGTCATATAGTGGCCAATTTCACAGCTAGATGTCGTGGACGGTAGCATTTGATAGCAAAAGTAGGAACTTCAGTACTTGAAAATTGATCATCTGCAGTCCTTACCTGAATCACAGATCACACACACTAACTACAGCCAGCACAATTAACACCAGTTATCAGTCAAATTCTACACACACTCAGAGTACACGGGGCTACATGGCCGCGTTATCGCAGCCCCTAAACTATGGAACCAACCAACCAAAATATTAAAGTAGTAGCCTATAACAGACAGATGAAAAAAGATGATTAGATGATGATTATTGTGTACGTTCATTATGCAAATGATGATTTCGATCGCATGATTAGAACACAAGAAATAAAAACTTAATTTTCGAGATTCGCACAGCCGCCATCTTGAGGTTATATAAACAATTGAACTAAATTAGATACCAGTACATTACAATGGGAATATAAATTTGCTGTACCAAGTTTCATTGCGTTTGGATCATTAAATCGCGAGAAAAGTCTATTTAGAACCTTCAACTTCGCTTGGCCGCCATGTTCGTTTGGTAGTTAACCGGTTTTTGAAAGTATCATAGGTGAACTTCCTGTAGTACCCTTTATCTCCGTACAAAATTTCATGGTGATACCGGTAATAGTTTCAGAGATATAGAATGCCGGTGAAATATTTCACACAGCCGCCATGTTGGAATGGTGAGATGTAACAAAATTCGAAGGGCACAGTCGGGGTCGCCCGGAATAGTGCTATGAACTTACTGAGTTTCATTGAAATCGCTCCAGCCGTTTAGAAGGTATTAGGGGGGACACACAAAATACATCACACACACCATCACACACGCGCACACAGACAGACACACGGGCAAAAGGTGATCTCATAAGCCTATTTTTTCATAAATGAAAATAGGCTAAAAAGAGTAGATTAGTGTTTTATGACCATCTATGGAGCAAAGTTGAGCATTACATTAGTTATGCCCAACATTATTTTGTGTGTATTAACCATTAGACCTCAGTATACGTATTGACATATTTCATTACGTTGCCATTGGAACATACGACATCCACAAAGCTCCGCCACCTCACTCAGTTGGCGGTAATCTCACTCCATGTCTTTCCCTGTTTTCAACTTTCATTCTCTATTGTACGCCTCCATGACTGTTTAGGTCTTCCACTTCTCCTAGTACCATGTGGATTCCAATGAAGGGCTTGCTTTCTTGTCTTTATCCGATGTCCAATCCACTTAAATTTTTAGCCTATTTTCAATTTTGAAAAAATAGGCTTATGAGATCACCTTTTGTCCGTGTGTGTGTGCGTGTGTGTGTGTGATTCGTGTGTGTGTCCCCCCTAATAAAATCTAAACGGCTGGAGCGATTTCAATGAAACTCGGAAAGTTCATAGCACTATTCCCGGCGACCCCGACCGTGCCCTTCAAATTTTGTTACGACTCACCAATCCAACATGGCGGCTGTGCGAAATATTTCACCAGCATTCAATATCTCCGAAACTATTACCGATATTACCCTGACATTTTCTATGGTGATAGAGGGAACTACTATAAGTTCACTTATGTGACTTTTGAAAATCTGGTAACTACAAAACCAACATGGCGGCCAAGCGAATTTGCGACGTTTCTCGCGATTTGACCAGCCAAACGCAATGAAACTTGGTACAGTATATGTTTATATACATTGTAATGCACCGACATCTAACTTCGTTCAATTGTTTACAAAATCATAAGATGGCGGATGTGCGAAATATTTCACCGGCATTCTATATCTCTGAAACTATTAGCGGTAAAACCCTGAAATTTTGTACGGAGATAAAGGGCACTACTGGAAGTCCATCTATAAGACATTCAAAAACCGGTTAACTACAAACCGAACATGGCGGCCAAGCGAATTTGAAAATTTTAAATAGACCTTTCTCGCGATTTAATGTTCCAAGCGTACTGAAACCTGGCACAGGAAATATTTATACACATTGTAATCCACTGGTATCTAATTTAGTTCAATTGTTTACATAACCTCAAGATGGCGGCAGTGCGAATTTTAAAATTATGATTTTATTTATTGTGATGTAGTCATGCAATCGAAGTGAAAGTTTGAATAATGAACCTACGCAATAATTTTCCTTTAATGGTATATAACTCTATGGCCTATACATTTAACAATCCAACATGGCGACCATCCGAAATATTTAGACGATACTGAATATCTACGAATCTATTTTAGCAATCAAACTGCATTTCTTAATGTTCATAGGGGCTATGAACTTAAATTCACCTATAGGACTTTAAATAACCTGGTGATCACAAATCCAACATGGCGGTGACGCGAATTATAAATATTCACATGGACGTTTCTCGCAATTGAACCATCCGCGTGCAGTGAAACTTGGTACAGTAAATCTTTATCCGAATGTTAATCCACTGTCATCTAATTTATTTCAATTGTTTCCATAACCTCAAGATGGCAGCTGTGAAAAATTTTAAAATCTCCTTGTTTTTTCTTGTGTCCTAATTATGCGATTGAAATTTGAATACTACACGTTCACAATAATCTGCATGTAACAGTACATAACTCTAGGACCTACATATATAAAATCCAACATGGCGACCATCCGAAATATTTAGTCGGTTCTCAATATCTACGAATCTATTACAGCAATCAAACTGAAATTGTGTATGTTGATAGTGGCAATTAACATAAGTAGGATATATGAAAATAGGCTGTATAGTTCTTCACGGAACTACTTGTTACCTCTTTCTTCGGATTTGGATCTGGTCCTCCGAGGCTCGTACCCACAGATCTTCATTCACGATTACTTCAGGCCAATCAACGTACGTTCATTATTCTTCACAGACAACTGTTTATGAAAATCTGTAACCAATGTGTCATTCCATTGAGAACTTTCCATGATGGAAGTCCATAGAAAAGTACTCACTTACCATTAATTTCAAAGATCTTAGTTCTTGCATTCCAAATTGGATAAATGCTAAGAAAGCACCATTTAAGTCTGATACGCTGAATGTACGCCAACTGAAGTGGGAGACACTCGAGCAGCCACCGTATATTCCTGATCTCTCCCCATGGTATTATCATGCCTTTGGTCCCTTAAATAAGGTCTTGAACGGTCGACGACTCCTGACAGACAAGGATGTGCAGCAGGTGGTAATGGTCTTCTTGACGCAGCAGGACACAGTGTTTTACCACTCGACGATCTTTGTGCAGCAGGCGGTTATGGACTTCTTGACGCAGCAGGACACAGTGTTTTACCACTCGACAATCTTTGTGCAGCAGGTGGTTATGGACTTCCTGACGCAGCAGGACACAGTGTTTTACCACTCGACGATCTTTGTGCAGCAGGCGGTTATGGACTTCTTGACGCAGCAGGACACTGTGTTTTACCACTCGACGATCTTTGTGCAGCAGGCGGTTATGGACTTCTTGACGCAGCAGGACACAGTGTTTTACCACTCGACGATCTTTGTGCAGCAGGCGGTTATGGACTTCTTGACGCAGCAGGACACAGTGTTTTTCCACTCGACGATCTTTGTGCAGCAGGCGGTTATGGACTTCTTGCCGCAGCAGGACACAGTGTTTTACCACTCGACGATCTTTGTGCAGCAGGCGGTTATGGACTTCTTGCCGCAGCAGGACACAGTGTTTTACCACTCGACGATCTTTGTGCAGCAGGCGGTTATGGACTTCTTGCCGCAGCAGGACACAGTGTTTTACCACTCGACGAACTTTGTGCAGCAGGCGGTTATGGACTTCTTGCCGCAGCAGGACACAGTGTTTTACCACTCGACGATCTTTGTGCAGCAGGTGGTTAAGGACTTCTTGACGCAGCAGGACACAGTGTTTTACCACTCGACGATCTTTGTGCAGCAGGCGGTTATGGACTTCTTGCCGCAGCACGACACAGTGTTTTACCACTCGACGATCTTTGTGCAGCAGGCGGTTATGGACTTCTTGACGCAGCACGACACAGTGTTTTACCACTCGACGATCTTTGTGCAGCAGGCGGTTATGGACTTCTTAACGCAGCAGGACACAGTGTTTTACCACTCGACGATCTTTGTGCAGCAGGCGGTTATGGACTTCTTGACGCAGCAGGACACAGTGTTTTACCACTCGACGATCTTTGTGCAGAAGGTGGTTATGGACTTCTTCACGCAGCAGGACACAGTGTTTTACCACTCGACGATCTTTGTGCAGCAGGTGGTTATGGACTTCTTGCCGCAGCACGACACAGTGTTTTACCACTCGACGATCATTGTGCAGCAGGCGGTTATGGACTTCTTGCCGCAGCACGACACAGTGTTTTACCACTCGACGATCTTTGTGCAGCAGGCGGTTATGGACTTCTTGCCGCAGCAGGACACAGTGTTTTACCACTCGACGATCTTTGTGCAGCAGGTGGTTATGGACTTCTTGCCGCAGCACGACACAGTGTTTTTCCACTCGACGATCTTTGTGCAGCAGGCGGTTATGGACTTCTTGCCGCAGCACGACACAGTGTTTTACCACTCGACAATCTTTGTGCAGCAGGCGGTTATGGACTTCTTGACGCAGCAGGACACAGTGTTTTACCACTCGACGATCTTTGTGCAGCAGGCGGTTATGGACTTCTTAACGCAGCAGGACACAGTGTTTTACCACTCGACGATCTTTGTGCAGCAGGCGGTTATGGACTTCTTAACGCAGCAGGACAAAGTGTTTTACCACTCGACGATCTTTGTGCAGCAGGCGGTTATGGACTTCTTGACGCAGCAGGACACAGTGTTTTACCACTCGACGATCTTTGTGCAGCAGGCGGTTATGGACTTCTTAACGCAGCAGGACACAGTGTTTTACCACTCGACGATCTTTGTGCAGCAGGCGGTTATGGACTTCTTGACGCAGCAGGACACAGTGTTTTACCACTCGACGATCTTTGTGCAGCAGGTGGTTATGGACTTCTTGACGCAGCAGGGCACAGTGTTTTACCACTCGACGATCTTTGTGCAGCAGGCAGTTATGGACTTCTTGCCGCAGCAGGACACAGTGTTTTACCACTCGACGATCTTTGTGCAGCAGGCGGTTATGGACTTCTTAACGCAGCAGGACACAGTGTTTTACCACTCGACGATCTTTGTGCAGCAGGCGGTTCTGGACTTCTTGACGCAACAGGACACAGTGTTTTACCACTCGACGATCTTTGTGCAGCAGGTGGTTATGGACTTCTTGACGCAGCAGGACACAGTGTTTTACCACTCGACGATCTTTGTGCAGCAGGCGGTTATGGACTTCTTGCCGCAGCAGGACACAGTGTTTTACCACTCGACGATCTTTGTGCAGCAGGCGGTTATGGACTTCTTGCCGCAGCACGACACAGTGTTTTACCACTCGACGATCTTTGTGCAGCAGGCGGTTATGGACTTCTTGCCGCAGCACGACACAGTGTTTTACCACTCGACGATCTTTGTGCAGCAGGCGGTTATGGACTTCTTGACGCAGCAGGACACAGTGTTTTACCACTCGACGATCTTTGTGCAGCAGGCGGTTATGGACTTCTTGCCGCAGCAGGACACAGTGTTTTACCACTCGACGATCTTTGTGCAGCAGGTGGTTATGGACTTCTTGCCGCAGCAGGACACAGTGTTTTACCACTCGACGATCTTTGTGCAGCAGGCGGTTATGGACTTCTTGCCGCAGCAGGACACAGTGTTTTACCACTCGACGATCTTTGTGCAGCAGGCGGTTATGGACTTCTTGACGCAGCACGACACAGTGTTTTACCACTCGACGATCTTTGTGCAGCAGGCGGTTATGGACTTCTTGCCGCAGCAGGACACAGAGTTTTACCACTCGACGATCTTTGTGCAGCAGGTGGTTAAGGACTTCTTGCCGCAGCAGGACACAGTGTTTTACCACTCGACGATCTTTGTGCAGCAGGCGGTTATGGACTTCTTGCCGCAGCAGGACACAGTGTTTTACCACTCGACGATCTTTGTGCAGCAGGTGGTTATGGACTTCTTGACGCAGCAGGACACAGTGTTTTACCACTCGACGATCTTTGTGCAGCAGGTGGTTATGGACTTCTTGCCGCAGCAGGACACAGTGTTTTACCACTCGACGATCTTTGTGCAGCAGGTGGTTATGGACTTCTTAACGCAGCAGGACACAGTGTTTTACCACTCGACGATCTTTGTGCAGCAGGCGGTTATGGACTTCTTGACGCAGCACGACACAGTGTTTTACCACTCGACGATCTTTGTGCAGCAGGTGGTTATGGACTTCTTAACGCAGCAGGACACAGTGTTTTACCACTCGACGATCTTTGTGCAGCAGGCGGTTATGGACTTCTTGCCGCAGCACGACACAATGTTTTACCACTCGACGATCGTTGTGCAGCAGGCGGTTATGGACTTCTTGACGCAGCAGGACACAGTGTTTTACCACTCGACGATCTTTGTGCAGCAGGCGGTTATGGACTTCTTGACGCAGCAGGACACAGTGTTTTACCACTCGATGATCTTTGTGCAGCAGGCGGTTATGGACTTCTTGACGCAGCAGGACACAGTGTTTTACCACTCGACGATCTTTGTGCAGCAGGCGGTTATGGACTTCTTGCCGCAGCACGACACAGTGTTTTACCACTCGACGATCGTTGTGCAGCAGGCGGTTATGGACTTCTTGACGAAGCAGGACACAGTGTTTTACCACTCGACGATCTTTGTGCAGCAGGCGGTTATGGACTTCTTGACGCAGCAGGACACGGTGTTTTACCACTCGACGATCTTTGTGCAGCAGGCGGTTATGGACTTCTTGACGCAGCAGGACACAGTGTTTTACCACTCGACGATCTTTGTGCAGCAGGCGGTTATGGACTTCGTGACGCAGCAGGACACAGTGTTTTACCACTCGACAATCTTTGTGCAGCAGGTGGTTATGGACTTCTTGACGCAGCAGGACACAGTGTTTTACCACTCGACGATCTTTGTGCAGCAGGCGGTGATGGACTTCTTGACGCAGCAGGACACAGTGTTTTACCACTCGACGATCTTTGTGCAGCAGGCGGTTATGGACTTCTTGACGCAGCAGGACACAGTGTTTTACCACTCGACGATCTTTGTGCAGCAGGCGGTTATGGACTTCTTGACGCAGCAGGACACAGTGTTTTTCCACACGACGATCTTTGTGCAGCAGGCGGTTATGGACTTCTTGCCGCAGCAGGACACAGTGTTTTACCACTCGACGATCTTTGTGCAGCAGGCGGTTATGGACTTCTTGCCGCAGCAGGACACAGTGTTTTACCACTCGACGAACTTTGTGCAGCAGGCGGTTATGGACTTCTTGCCGCAGCAGGACACAGTGTTTTACCACTCGACGATCTTTGTGCAGCAGGTGGTTAAGGACTTCTTGACGCAGCAGGACACAGTGTTTTACCACTCGACGATCTTTGTGCAGCAGGCGGTTATGGACTTCTTGCCGCAGCACGACACAGTGTTTTACCACTCGACGATCTTTGTGCAGCAGGCGGTTATGGACTTCTTGACGCAGCACGACACAGTGTTTTACCACTCGGCGATCTTTGTGCAGCAGGCGGTTATGGACTTCTTAACGCAGCAGGACACAGTGTTTTACCACTCGACGATCTTTGTGCAGCAGGCGGTTATGGACTTCTTGACGCAGCAGGACACAGTGTTTTACCACTCGACGATCTTTGTGCAGCAGGTGGTTATGGACTTCTTGACGCAGCAGAACACAGTGTTTTACCACTCGACGATCTTTGTGCAGCAGGTGGTTATGGACTTCTTGACGCAGCAGGACACAGTGTTTTACCACTCGACGATCTTTGTGCAGCAGGTGGTTATGAACTTCTTGCCGCAGCACGACACAGTGTTTTACCACTCGACGATCTTTGTGCAGCAGGCGGTTATGGATTTCTTGCCGCAGCACGACACAGTGTTTTACCACTCGACGATCTTTGTGCAGCAGGCGGTTATGGACTTCTTGCCGCAGCAGGACACAGTGTTTTACCACTCGACGATCTTTGTGCAGCAGGTGGTTATGGACTTCATGCCGCAGCACGACACAGTGTTTTTCCACTCGACGATCTTTGTGCAGCAGGCGGTTATGGACTTCTTGCCGCAGCACGACACAGTGTTTTACCACTCGACGATCTTTGTGCAGCAGGCGGTTATGGACTTCTTGACGCAGCAGGACACAGTGTTTTACCACTCGACGATCTTTGTGCAGCAGGCGGTTATGGACTTCTTAACGCAGCAGGACACAGTGTTTTACCACTCGACGATCTTTGTGCAGCAGGCGGTTATGGACTTCTTAACGCAGCAGGACACAGTGTTTTACAACTCGACGATCTTTGTGCAGCAGGCGGTTATGGACTTCTTGACGCAGCAGGACACAGTGTTTTACCACTCGACGATCTTTGTGCAGCAGGCGGTTATGGACTTCTTAACGCAGCAGGACACAGTGTTTTACCACTCGACGATCTTTGTGCAGCAGGCGGTTATGGACTTCTTGACGCAGCAGGACACAGTGTTTTACCACTCGACGATCTTTGTGCAGCAGGTGGTTATGGACTTCTTGACGCAGCAGGGCACAGTGTTTTACCACTCGACGATCTTTGTGCAGCAGGCAGTTATGGACTTCTTCCCGCAGCAGGACACAGTGTTTTACCACTCGACGATCTTTGTGCAGCAGGCGGTTATGGACTTCTTAACGCAGCAGGACACAGTGTTTTACCACTCGACGATCTTTGTGCAGCAGGCGGTTCTGGACTTCTTGACGCAACAGGACACAGTGTTTTACCACTCGACGATCTTTGTGCAGCAGGTGGTTATGGACTTCTTGACGCAGCAGGACACAGTGTTTTACCACTCGACGATCTTTGTGCAGCAGGCGGTTATGGACTTCTTGCCGCAGCAGGACACAGTGTTTTACCACTCGACGATCTTTGTGCAGCAGGCGGTTATGGACTTCTTGACGCAGCAGGACACAGTGTTTTAACACTCGACGATCTTTGTGCAGCAGGCGGTTATGGACTTCTTGCCGCAGCAGGACACAGTGTTTTACCACTCGACGATCTTTGTGCAGCAGGCGGTTATGGACTTCTTGCCGCAGCACGACACAGTGTTTTACCACTCGACGATCTTTGTGCAGCAGGCGGTTATGGACTTCTTGCCGCAGCACGACACAGTGTTTTACCACTCGACGATCTTTGTGCAGCAGGCGGTTATGGACTTCTTGACACAGCAGGACACAGTGTTTTACCACTCGACGATCTTTGTGCAGCAGGCGGTTATGGACTTCTTGCCGCAGCAGGACACAGTGTTTTACCACTCGACGATCTTTGTGCAGCAGGTGGTTATGGACTTCTTGCCGCAGCAGGACACAGTGTTTTACCACTCGACGATCTTTGTGCAGCAGGCGGTTATGGACTTCTTGCCGCAGCAGGACACAGTGTTTTACCACTCGACGATCTTTGTGCAGCAGGCGGTTATGGACTTCTTGACGCAGCACGACACAGTGTTTTACCACTCGACGATCTTTGTGCAGCAGGCGGTTATGGACTTCTTGCCGCAGCAGGACACAGAGTTTTACCACTCGACGATCTTTGTGCAGCAGGTGGTTATGGACTTCTTGCCGCAGCAGGACACAGTGTTTTACCACTCGACGATCTTTGTGCAGCAGGCGGTTATGGACTTCTTGCCGCAGCAGGACACAGTGTTTTACCACTCGACGATCTTTGTGCAGCAGTTGGTTATGGACTTCTTGACGCAGCAGGACACAGTGTTTTACCACTCGACGATCTTTGTGCAGCAGGTGGTTATGGACTTCTTGCCGCAGCAGGACACAGTGTTTTACCACTCGACGATCTTTGTGCAGCAGGCGGTTATGGACTTCTTGACGCAGCAGTACACAGTGTTTTACCACTCGACGATCTTTGTGCAGCAGGCGGTTATGGACTTCGTGACGCAGCAGGACACAGTGTTTTACCACTCGACAATCTTTGTGCAGCAGGTGGTTATGGACTTCTTGACGCAGCAGGACACATTGTTTTACCACTCGACGATCTTTGTGCAGCAGGTGGTTATGGACTTCTTGCCGCAGCAGGACACAGTGTTTTACCACTCGACGATCTTTGTGCAGCAGGCGGTTATGGACTTCTTGACGCAGCAGGACACAGTGTTTTACCACTCGACGATCTTTGTGCAGCAGGCGGTTATGGACTTCGTGACGCAGCAGGACACAGTGTTTTACCACTCGACAATCTTTGTGCAGCAGGTGGTTATGGACTTCTTGACGCAGCAGGACACAGTGTTTTACCACTCGACGATCTTTGTGCAGCAGGCGGTTATGGACTTCTTGACGCAGCAGGACACAGTGTTTTACCACTCGACGATCTTTGTGCAGCAGGCGGTTATGGACTTCTTGACGCAGCAGGACACAGTGTTTTACCACTCGACGATCTTTGTGCAGCAGGCGGTTATGGACTTCTTGACGCAGCAGGAAACAGTGTTTTTCCACTCGACGATCTTTGTGCAGCAGGCGGTTATGGACTTCTTGCCGCAGCAGGACACAGTGTTTTACCACTCGACGATCTTTGTGCAGCAGGCGGTTATGGACTTCTTGCCGCAGCAGGACACAGTGTTTTACCACTCGACGATCTTTGTGCAGCAGGCGGTTATGGACTTCTTGCCGCAGCAGGACACAGTGTTTTACCACTCGACGAACTTTGTGCAGCAGGCGGTTATGGACTTCTTGCCGCAGCAGGAAACAGTGTTTTACCACTCGACGATCTTTGTGCAGCAGGTGGTTAAGGACTTCTTGACGCAGCAGGACACAGTGTTTTACCACTCGACGATCTTTGTGCAGCAGGCGGTTATGGACTTCTTGCCGCAGCACGACACAGTGTTTTACCACTCGACGATCTTTGTGCAGCAGGCGGTTATGGACTTCTTGACGCAGCACGACACAGTGTTTTACCACTCGACGATCTTTGTGCAGCAGGCGGTTATGGACTTCTTAACGCAGCAGGACACAGTGTTTTACCACTCGACGATCTTTGTGCAGCAGGCGGTTATGGACTTCTTGACGCAGCAGGACACAGTGTTTTACCACTCGACGATCTTTGTGCAGCAGGCGGTTATGGACTTCTTGACGCAGCAGGACACAGTGTTTTACCACTCGACGATCTTTGTGCAGCAGGTGGTTATGGACTTCTTGACGCAGCAGGACACAGTGTTTTACCACTCGACGATCTTTGTGCAGCAGGTGGTTATGGACTTCTTGCCGCAGCACGACACAGTGTTTTACCACTCGACGATCTTTGTGCAGCAGGCGGTTATGGACTTCTTGCCGCAGCACGACACAGTGTTTTACCACTCGACGATCTTTGTGCAGCAGGCGGTTATGGACTTCTTGCCGCAGCAGGACACAGTGTTTTACCACTCGACGATCTTTGTGCAGCAGGTGGTTATGGACTTCTTGCCGCAGCACGACACAGTGTTTTTCCACTCGACGATCTTTGTGCAGCAGGCGGTTATGGACTTCTTGCCGCAGCACGACACAGTGTTTTACCACTCGACGATCTTTGTGCAGCAGGCGGTTATGGACTTCTTGACGCAGCAGGACACAGTGTTTTACCACTCGACGATCTTTGTGCAGCAGGCGGTTATGGACTTCTTAACGCAGCAGGACACAGTGTTTTACCACTCGACGATCTTTGTGCAGCAGGCGGTTATGGACTTCTTAACGCAGCAGGACACAGTGTTTTACCACTCGACGATCTTTGTGCAGCAGGCGGTTATGGACTTCTTGACGCAGCAGGACACAGTGTTTTACCACTCGACGATCTTTGTGCAGCAGGCGGTTATGGACTTCTTAACGCAGCAGGACACAGTGTTTTACCACTCGACGATCTTTGTGCAGCAGGCGGTTATGGACTTCTTGACGCAGCAGGACACAGTGTTTTACCACTCGACGATCTTTGTGCAGCAGGTGGTTATGGACTTCTTGACGCAGCAGGGCACAGTGTTTTACCACTCGAACATCTTTGTGCAGCAGGCAGTTATGGACTTCTTGCCGCAGCAGGACACAGTGTTTTACCACTCGACGATCTTTGTGCAGCAGGCGGTTATGGACTTCTTAACGCAGCAGGACACAGTGTTTTACCACTCGACGATCTTTGTGCAGCAGGCGGTTCTGGACTTCTTGACGCAACAGGACACAGTGTTTTACCACTCGACGATCTTTGTGCAGCAGGTGGTTATGGACTTCTTGACGCAGCAGGACACAGTGTTTTACCACTCGACGATCTTTGTGCAGCAGGCGGTTATGGACTTTTTGCCGCAGCAGGACACAGTGTTTTACCACTCGACGATCTTTGTGCAGCAGGCGGTTATGGACTTCTTGCCGCAGCACGACATAGTGTTTTACCACTCGACGATCTTTGTGCAGCAGGCGGTTATGGACTTCTTGCCGCAGCACGACACAGTGTTTTACCACTCGACGATCTTTGTGCAGCAGGCGGTTATGGACTTCTTGACGCAGCAGGACACAGTGTTTTACCACTCGACGATCTTTGTGCAGCAGGCGGTTATGGACTTCTTGCCGCAGCAGGACACAGTGTTTTACCACTCGACGATCTTTGTGCAGCAGGTGGTTATGGACTTCTTGCCGCAGCAGGACACAGTGTTTTACCACTCGACGATCTTTGTGCAGCAGGCGGTTATGGACTTCTTGCCGCAGCAGGACACAGTGTTTTACCACTCGACGATCTTTGTGCAGCAGGCGGTTATGGACTTCTTGACGCAGCACGACACAGTGTTTTACCACTCGACGATCTTTGTGCAGCAGGCGGTTATGGACTTCTTGCCGCAGCAGGACACAGAGTTTTACCACTCGACGATCTTTGTGCAGCAGGTGGTTATGGACTTCTTGCCGCAGCAGGACACAGTGTTTTACCACTCGACGATCTTTGTGCAGCAGGCGGTTATGGACTTCTTGCCGCAGCAGGACACAGTGTTTTACCACTCGACGATCTTTGTGCAGCAGGTGGTTATGGACTTCTTGACGCAGCAGGACACAGTGTTTTACCACTCGACGATCTTTGTGAAGCAGGTGGTTATGGACTTCTTGCCGCAGCAGGACACAGTATTTTACCACTCGACGATCTTTGTGCAGCAGGTGGTTATGGACTTCTTAACGCAGCAGGACACAGTGTTTTACCACTCGACGATCTTTGTGCAGCAGGCGGTTATGGACTTCTTGACGCAGCACGACACAGTGTTTTACCACTCGACGATCTTTGTGCAGCAGGTGGTTATGGACTTCTTAACGCAGCAGGACACAGTGTTTTACCACTCGACGATCTTTGTGCAGCAGGCGGTTATGGACTTCTTGCCGCAGCACGACACAGTGTTTTACCACTCGACGATCGTTGTGCAGCAGGCGGTTATGGACTTCTTGACGCAGCAGGACACAGTGTTTTACCACTCGACGATCTTTGTGCAGCAGGCGGTTATGGACTTCTTGACGCAGCAGGACACAGTGTTTTACCACTCGACGATCTTTGTGCAGCAGGCGGTTATGGACTTCTTGACGCAGCAGGACACAGTGTTTTACCACTCGACGATCTTTGTGCAGCAGGCGGTTATGGACTTCTTGACGCAGCAGGACACAGTGTTTTACCACTCGACGATCTTTGTGCAGCAGGCGGTTATGGACTTCTTGCCGCAGCACGACACAGTGTTTTACCACTCGACGATCGTTGTGCAGCAGGCGGTTATGGACTTCTTGACGCAGCAGGACACAGTGTTTTACCACTCGACGATCTTTGTGCAGCAGGCGGTTATGGACTTCTTGACGCAGCAGGACACAGTGTTTTACCACTCGACGATCTTTGTGCAGCAGGCGGTTATGGACTTCGTGACGCAGCAGGACACAGAGTTTTACCACTCGACGATCTTTGTGCAGCAGGTGGTTATGGACTTCTTGACGCAGCAGGACACAGTGTTTTACCACTCGACGATCTTTGTGCAGCAGGCGGTTATGGACTTCTTGACGCAGCAGGACACAGTGTTTTACCACTCGACGATCTTTGTGCAGCAGGCGGTTATGGACTTCTTGACGCAGCAGGACACAGTGTTTTACCACTCGACGATCTTTGTGCAGCAGGCGGTTATGGACTTCTTGACGCAGCAGGACACAGTGTTTTTCCACTCGACGATCTTTGTGCAGCAGGCGGTTATGGACTTCTTGCCGCAGCACGACACAGAGTTTTACCACTCGACGATCTTTGTGCAGCAGGCGGTTATGGACTTCTTGCCGCAGCACGACACAGTGTTTTACCACTCGACGATCTTTGTGCAGCAGGCGGTTATGGACTTCTTGCCGCAGCAGGACACAGTGTTTTACCACTCGACGAACTTTGTGCAGCAGGCGGTTATGGACTTCTTGCCGCAGCAGGACACAGTGTTTTACCACTCGACGATCTTTGTGCAGCAGGTGGTTAAGGACTTCTTGACGCAGCAGGACACAGTGTTTTACCACTCGACGATCTTTGTGCAGCAGGCGGTTATGGACTTCTTGCCGCAGCAGGACACAGTGTTTTACCACTCGACGATCTTTGTGCAGCAGGCGGTTATGGACTTCTTGACGCAGCACGACACAGTGTTTTACCACTCGACGATCTTTGTGCAGCAGGCGGTTATGAACTTCTTAACGCAGCAGGACACAGTGTTTTACCACTCGACGATCTTTGTGCAGCAGGCGGTTATGGACTTCTTGACGCAGCAGGACACAGTGTTTTACCACTCGACGATCTTTGTGCAGCAGGCGGTTATGGACTTCTTGACGCAGCAGGACACAGTGTTTTACCACTCGACGATCTTTGTGCAGCAGGTGGTTATGGACTTCTTGACGCAGCAGGACACAGTGTTTTACCACTCGACGATCTTTGTGCAGCAGGTGGTTATGGACTTCTTGCCGCAGCACGACACAGTGTTTTACCACTCGACGATCTTTGTGCAGCAGGCGGTTATGGACATCTTGCCGCAGCACGACACAGTGTTTTACCACTCGACGATCTTTGTGCAGCAGGCGGTTATGGACTTCTTGCCGCAGCAGGACACAGTGTTTTACCACTCGACGATCTTTGTGCAGCAGGCGGTTATGGACTTCTTGCCGCAGCACGACACAGTGTTTTTCCACTCGACGATCTTTGTGCAGCAGGCGGTTATGGACTTCTTGCCGCAGCACGACACAGTGTTTTACCACTCGACGATCTTTGTGCAGCAGGCGGTTATGGACTTCTTGACGCAGCAGGACACAGTGTTTTACCACTCGACGATCTTTGTGCAGCAGGCGGTTATGGACTTCTTAACGCAGCAGGACACAGTGTTTTACCACTCGACGATCTTTGTGCAGCAGGCGGTTATGGACTTCTTAACGCAGCAGGACACAGTGTTTTACCACTCGACGATCTTTGTGCAGCAGGCGGTTATGGACTTCTTGACGCAGCAGGACACAGTGTTTTACCACTCGACGATCTTTGTGCAGCAGGCGGTTATGGACTTCTTAACGCAGCAGGACACAGTGTTTTACCACTCGACGATCTTTGTGCAGCAGGCGGTTATGGACTTCTTGACGCAGCAGGACACAGTGTTTTACCACTCGACGATCTTTGTGCAGCAGGTGGTTATGGACTTCTTGACGCAGCAGGGCACAGTGTTTTACCACTCGACGATCTTTGTGCAGCAGGCAGTTATGGACTTCTTGCCGCAGCAGGACACAGTGTTTTACCACTCGACGATCTTTGTGCAGCAGGCGGTTATGGACTTCTTAACGCAGCAGGACACAGTGTTTTACCACTCGACGATCTTTGTGCAGCAGGCGGTTCTGGACTTCTTGACGCAACAGGACACAGTGTTTTACCACTCGACGATCTTTGTGCAGCAGGTGGTTATGGACTTCTTGACGCAGCAGGACACAGTGTTTTACCACTCGACGATCTTTGTGCAGCAGGCGGTTATGGACTTCTTGCCGCAGCAGGACACAGTGTTTTACCACTCGACGATCTTTGTGCAGCAGGCGGTTATGGACTTCTTGCCGCAGCACGACACAGTGTTTTACCACTCGACGATCTTTGTGCAGCAGGCGGTTATGGACTTCTTGCCGCAGCACGACACAGTGTTTTACCACTCGACGATCTTTGTGCAGCAGGCGGTTATGGACTTCTTGACGCAGCAGGACACAGTGTTTTACCACTCGACGATCTTTGTGCAGCAGGCGGTTATGGACTTCTTGCCGCAGCAGGACACAGTGTTTTACCACTCGACGATCTTTGTGCAGCAGGTGGTTATGGACTTCTTGCCGCAGCAGGACACAGTGTTTTACCACTCGACGATCTTTGTGCAGCAGGCGGTTATGGACTTCTTGCCGCAGCAGGACACAGTGTTTTACCACTCGACGATCTTTGTGCAGCAGGCGGTTATGGACTTATTGACGCAGCACGACACAGTGTTTTACCACTCGACGATCTTTGTGCAGCAGGCGGTTATGGACTTCTTGCCGCAGCAGGACACAGAGTTTTACCACTCGACGATCTTTGTGCAGCAGGTGGTTATGGACTTCTTGCCGCAGCAGGACACAGTGTTTTACCACTCGACGATCTTTGTGCAGCAGGCGGTTATGGACTTCTTGCCGCAGCAGGACACAGTGTTTTACCACTCGACGATCTTTGTGCAGCAGGTGGTTATGGACTTCTTGACGCAGCAGGACACAGTGTTTTACCACTCGACGATCTTTGTGCAGCAGGCGGTTATGGACTTCTTAACGCAGCAGGACACAGTGTTTTACCACTCGACGATCTTTGTGCAGCAGGCGGTTATGGACTTCTTGCCGCAGCACGACACAGTGTTTTACCACTCGACGATCTTTGTGCAGCAGGCGGTTATGGACTTCTTGCCGCAGCACGACACAGTGTTTTACCACTCGACGATCTTTGTGCAGCAGGCGGTTATGGACTTCTTGCCGCAGCAGGACACAGTGTTTTACCACTCGACGATCTTTAACCTGGTGCGTTGGTGGGTTGAATGTGTTAATGTTGATGACAATGTTGTCTGCTTGGCATACCAATTATTCATGACTGTACAGCCGTCAAGTGGAATCCTTTTGATCAGGCCTTATATTTACTTAGCAAACGGGTTCACGAATATGACATACCTAATGAAACCTTAGCTTTTGTGATGACGGGCAGTGTGGTACATCATGATCAGATCAGCATGAAATATTAATAATATCTTATGACCTCGGGTGCCGGTTGCAAGCTTTGCCATTTGACACCCAGAGGGTACCTTGCATGTCAAATTTTGTTTTCCTTGAAGCACTATGGAAATCAAGGAGGTTAGATATCTAAGCTCCTCGAACACTATAGCGCTTTCTAGTAGAGAAATGAGGAACTTTGTGTTGGTGGAAATTCCCGAGATTAATTTTGCCATTATGAACACGGCCTACTGAATTCAAATGGGTTCTTTGACATGCCAATATCGTATGACGGTGTCGTAATTTTTGTCCCCTTTTAAAAATCACTTACCACGGCCAGGAGTGAACCTGCAAGCTTCGGGTTAGTAGACCGACACATTAACCACTCACCCACCTTCTACGACTGCGGGCCTTTCAAGCCCTGCCAGGACCGTGTGTAACCTATCAGAACTGAGCTGCTTTGGATTACAAAGTGACCCACTGTTTATAATGAGCATGCAGTAACTAGACCACAACTAAGCGGTGTATACCACAGTGGGAATGAAGATGATGGATTGGATGTTGTTTGAGACTTCAGTCTTTTGACTGGTTTAATGCAGTCCTCCAAGCTTCCCTGTCCTGAGCGAATCGTTTCATCTCTACATAGCTACCATACCCTACATCCGAGGCAATCTGTTTAACATTGTATATCCTTGCTCTGCCCCTACAGTTCTTGTCCTCGACCCTTCCTTCCTTAAGGCGACACTCCGGAGATAAAAGTCGATATTTTGGTGTTTTTTTTTTATGACTGAAATTTAAAGGATTGGGCCTTTTATTTCTTGTGACAAAGTTATTCCGTTGAATTCAAACAATTTATCACCTTAATAATGCTTTGTTTGTCAGTCTGCACACAGCAGAAATGGGCGTGGCATCTGCTGAGCTGCTTGTTAGATTATTTATGATGTCATTGTCATGTTTTCATTCAATCAAATCAATAAAATATCCCTGTTCTTTGCAATTACGCATCCCGGGGATGTGCCAACAGCACCCCCCCCCCCCCCCCCCACTACCCTCTCCATATATTTCTACAGAATCGAGCTGTAAGATCTACCATGTTTCTGAATGAATTTATAAAGCCTGCAAAGGACTAATATTTCATTACTTGACTCTACTGTCATTGAGCAACATTGTATGCTTGTATTGGTATTCCTGATGTCACTACAATAATACCGACAACTATAAGTTTTGTTATTCTTGTATGTTTCTTCTTTCTTGTGAGTTCAGTGGCGGTAGCAGAAGCTTCCACAATTACCAATATTCGTACAGAAGCTGCTAAGAAACAAAAGGAACGAAAAACATAGCCTACGGTTCTGGTGACTTCTAGGTAATGTCCTCAGGAAGATAACGTCACTTGAACTTTGCTTTAATTTTCCCGCCAATTGTAATTTTACATTTAAATCCCATTTTCTCCCATAATATTCTGCCAAATGTAACCAAATTTGTGGTATATGTATCACAGCTATATTAGGAAACCTTTTATGGAATTCTTGATTGCAGAATTCTTCCCAGTAGTAGGGATTTAAAAGTCCAAAATTTTTGAACAAAAAAACCCACAAATTTAGTACTATAATATCTCATTATATAAATTATTTACAGAAAAATCGATACGTAGTGTTTTTTAAAGAAGTATTATCTACCTAATTCCAAATTTCCATTAACATGTCATTTGAAATCTATGAAGAAAATGGAATTAAAAATTTAAAAAAAGATATATTTTGGAAAAATTGTTAATTGTATATGAAACAAATGTTTGTGATACCTCTACTTATGTTTGGGTGACATTCCCACAAAGTTTCGTGAAAATCCATGCATTAGGTAAAAATATATGTTTATCTCAGGAGTGTCACCTTAACTAACTTTCCTATTCCTGGTTGTCTTAGTCTCTATAATACACACAATGTATAAATATTATCAGAATTGTCGACTACTTTCATCCAGTGGAGCAGTGGCTACAATTATTGGCTGTCAACTCTGAAGTCCAGGTTCGGTTCCTGGTTCAGCAAAATTGTAAGTCTGATATGAATGCTGGAATGCGATACACTCATTATCCTAGGTCAAACCTGAGAAGATGGGGTTCGAATCCCACTTCAGGCATACTAGAAGTTATTCTAGGTAGTTTCTCACCTCTAATCCTGTCAAAAGCCGAGCCGCAGCTGCGTCTTACCAATTTCTAGGCCCAATTACAAATACACAAACTAATACAGCCATCAAAATAACACCGGTTATCAGACATATTTCACACCCAAGTACATGAGGCTACATGATCACGATGTCGTAAAACCTCCTAAATAAGATTACTTTTTGGGATAAAAATGGATTGTGCCATTGTGATGATCAAGAAATTGAAAATGGTGTTATATTGTTGTATACATTTTTTGTTTAAGGTCATAGACATACAGGTCTTCAGCCCATGCACTTCAGGGTGTGTCTATAGAGCATCCAGCGTTTAGAAGAGACTGTGGAGCCTTATGGCGACAGTGTTGCTAACTCTAGGCAGAGGTAGCTCTGACGTCATACGTTTAGTTCACCCGCTTCGAGTACTGTCCTTTCATAAGTTAGCAAGACAACAACAATCTCAACAGCTACCTGAAGTAGAACACTCACAGGAAGGAGCAGTTTTGCAGGTGTTAATGGATTGGACCAGTATTAAGGATACCGTTCGCGAAGAGAACCAATAACGACATTCATTTCGTTGTGATATGACGCATTACTGATTGACAGATGTCAAGAGCACAGCCCTTCCTTCTCGGATGTACTGTATGCTGACGATGTTAACAATTTTTACGTCAGCAATACTGTTGATCATCACATTTTTATTATCAGTTAGGCTATAATTTAGTTTCTTTCAATACTATTGTTGTTATTTTGTTTAGATTAATATTTGTAATATTGTAGTGAGTTAGCCATGCGGTTAGGGGCGCGCAGCTGTGAGCTTTCATTCGGGAGATAGTGGGTTCGAACCCAACTGTCGGCAGCCCTGATTCGATCGAACAGAAAATAAAACAGACAAACAACAATAAACCAATGACGGATAGTGCTTCAGAACTTATGTTGCCGGCGGAATTGAGCACGTGCTCCATTCCGGGCGAGCATGCAGCACTGGATGAGGCTCTTCTTTCCAGCGTGCTAACCTCGAAAAAGTTTAAATTACTAAGACGTAATATAAACGATACTTGTATGCAATAATAAAGGTAATCAATTGGCAGATAATTGTAGGAAGCTATTATGACGAAAAATATATATGTTCAGAGTTCCTTCATGATAAAAGGTGAGGTAACAAAACCAGTGTAGAGGGGGTTTCCGTTAAAAGTAAAAGCCCATAAGACCCACAGTTTTTTCTAAACGCTGGATGCTCTATAGTATTTGTCTCATATTCCGTGTTATTGTGGTGCCACTGGTAGTGCACGAAGCACATACACCTTAGATAATATAATAATAATAATAATAATAATAATAATAATAATAATAATAATAATAATGTTATCGGGTTTACGTCCCTTTTAACTACTGAGGCTTTTAGAGACGACGGGGTGTAGGAATTTTACCCCGAAAGGGATCATTAAAGTGCCAGTAAATCTACTGACTCTGCTCCCTCCCATTTGCGAACCATCAAATGCCAACTGGCTGTGCCAAGGCTCGATCCTGCTACCATGGACACAGCAGGTGAGAACGTTACTGCTACGCCGCGGAGCCGGTCTAAACCTAAAATAGATTTTGTTTTCGTGCTTTTTTAAATTTTTATTTTGTTTCCTGATTTTATTGGTATGCTGTGTCTTATATTTTTGTTTTTTACTTTGTGTTTCATGTTTTTGCTTTCTTGGGTATTTTGTTTTTGTAATTTTTTTGTGATTTTTTTCCGTTTTAGTGTTTTTTTTTTTATTTATTTTTTGTGTGTTGTTGTTTTTGTGTGTTTGTGTTTTTAGATCTACGATTCAAAACACGGAAGGAGATTATATTCATTGTGGGCCACCAATGGTACTGTTAATTAATTTAGTCTGCCCGTTTGCTAATCACTTCCTTCCCAACGGTCACAATAGCAGTAATGGCTCATATTACAGTACAAAGCAGTGGTCCTCACTAGAGCTTATCGTAAAGCCCGGAGAGGTACTCGTGTTTCTAAGTGTTTATTTCACAGGTCACGTATCCTCAATTTGCATGCATTATCCCGGTGGTGACGTCATGGGGGCGAGGAGGTGGAAAGAAAACAAGAACAAAATTCCCAGGGGTGGCGCGTGGATAAACTCCGTGACAAACACCCTCTGGAATAATATACTATGCTCTCAGCTATCAAATTATAACAGCAGAGATTTCGTAGAATATGGGCAGTGGGATGATGAGTTTAGTAATATTATTCCAGGGTTATAATAATAATAATAATAATAATATCCTATGGCCTCGGGTGCCGGGTGTAAGCATTGTTATTTGACACCCAAAGGGCAGTTTGCATGTCGAATTTTGTCGTTCCATGGAACGCTCTGAAAGTCAAGTAGGTTAGATATCTAAGCGCTTTCTAGTAGAGAATGGAGGAATTTTGTGTTGGCAGAAAATCCCGAGATAAATTTTGCCATTATGAACACGGCCTACTGAATTCAAATGGGTTCCTTAACATGCCAACAACGTATGACATGCATCTCGTGATTTTTACGCCTTTTAAAAATCACTTACCATGGCCAGGAGCTAACCTGCAAGCTTGGGGTTAGTAGTCCGACACGTTAACCACTCACCCACCGTGGCAACCTACTGCAGGGTAATGTAAGATACGTAGTTTTTGCTGTGTTATAATTTTATTGTAGTTTATTCATTTAGGGGCTTTATGACCTCGTCGTCATATATCCCTGTGTACTTGGGTATACGTGGAATCTGTCTAATAACCTGTGTCATTATGATGAATGAACTGGTGTATGTATTTGTAATTGAGCCTGAAAATTGGGTAGGAAGTGGCCGTGGCTTTAATTTAGGTGCCATTTCAGCATTCACCTGTGGTAGAATTTACAGACAACGGAATCTCACTTTTAGGATGACAGACGTGGAAATCGAACTCCTATTTTTTTAGTTCTGTCCCATGAGGCTGAGTGAAACCCGTGAAAACCTTTAGAGCAGAATTAAATTCCTTGTCAGAATCAGGAATTGAACACAGACTCCAGGGGCAAAGATATAGAAGTCCTATGCTAGCCACAGCACCACGACGTGCACCACTAAGATTTTACCGTGTCACCTACGTAATAATTTCATACCTCTGCCTTTCTTATGACATAATATTTATAGGTTTGTCTTAAGTCAAGTCCCATGATCAAATACATTCCACTCATTGTCGAGGCTTATCAAAATAAATGCTGTGAATAAGAGTCTCCTGGGTGTAGTTCATGGAATGCCTATTCAGGAATGCCTGGTCTCCCTTATCTCAGTTCTATTTGGTCTGTTTTACAACGCTCTCGCCTCTCCTGCACATTTCCTGAACGATACAAAGAAAAGTATTCCTACTCTTCTTTCTCTCTTTTTGAATTTCTTGCTATTTGCATTCTTTCTTTCTTTCTTTCTTTGCGTGTTTCATTCCTACTCCTATCTATACTTACTGCACTGATACGTCGCACTAACTGCACCAGTTGTAATATGATATCATTGTGCTCACTCCCGTGATCGATTACATGATATACAATTAAAAGTAGTCTACGAGTTGGTTGCTTGGTTCCTCAGTTTAGGGGCTGCGACAACGCGGTCATGTAGCCCCATGTACTTTTGGTGTGTGCAGAATCTCTCTGATAACCGGTGTTAATTGTGATGGCTGTATTAGTGTGTGTATCTGTTTTAATTCAAGTAAGGACTGCAGACATTGATTTTTTTCAAGTAGTTCCTACTTTTGCCGCCAAACGCCACCGTCAAAGACCAACTAGTTCAGAACTTAGTTACCAAATGCCACCGCAGTCGGCTCTTGACGACGAACGTAGGAACCTAAGAACGTTAGTCAAATGTTTAACCTATATATAATTTAGCTTCAGTCTACGAGTTGTACATTGCGGTTAGATTTCTAGTAATTAGTAATCGTACATCCAATGCTCAGTGTTAGGCCTACAGGTATTCTGCATCCAATGGAGATTCCTGAAGAGAGCAATTGGTATCTGAGAAGATTACATTCACACATTGAACCTCTACAAGAAGTGTGCAAATGTTTGACAAATCATTTTAAGCAATATACTTTTACATTACATTTCATTTCTAATAATTCATGTTTTTTTCTTAAATTTCAAATTTGATTTTAGTAAAACTATTTAACCCTTCATTTTTATTGAAGGTTTGAAATTGTGTTTTAATAATTTGTTTATAGTGCGTATTTTCTAATAGGAATAAATAGGAATTAAACAGCACGGTTTACTGCAAGTCTCCTCAACAAAGCGGCTAGCTCTTTGACTAAGGACTCCAACACCCATCCCTTGGACAAAGAATACATTACCTATTAGTAAAACACTCGCACAGACAGAACACAAACGTTTGGCCTGTGTGGATCTTATAACTATATTGAACCCATATGCTATTGGTTCAAGGGTCGAGTCCATATTTTATTGGCAAAATAAGAGAGGAAAAAATACAGTCTTTAGAATGACTTAGAAAGATTTTTCGAAGAGGACTGTTATAACGTGGCGCAATAAGAAGGGACCACGAGTCACGCGGAGATGATATCATGCATGACGCATTGATAAGGAGCCGATCATGACTATTAATAGAACGATAAAAGCTTTCCACTGCGTGTAAGAGAGAAAAGGTTTCGGAAATTGACCTTACGCAGCAATAAAATGACAACCTCGCTATTGCGCAAGAAGAGAAATAATTAGAATTAAGCCATTTGCGAGTATTTAATTAATGAAAGAAACACATCATGATGAATCATTTTTGAAGAGTGATTTTTGTGTGGGGAAAAAGGTTATAATATTTGCACAAGAAAGAAGTGCCGACGCAGCATGACGTAATTAAAAATTCCCCGAGACCAGAGTTGGTAGGGATAGAAAAATAAACCGCAACACCCACGTATCTGGAGAGCAAAATTATTTAATATCTTGGAAATGTGCGATCGATTTTCATGATCAAAGAAATCAGTTTACATTTAGAACAAGAGCTTTCCAGAGATATATTTTTAAATATTATACGACAATTACTTCAAAAGTTAGTGCTGGAGAAGATGAGGATTTTATCTTTTTGTCGCCGATTTGTATAAAAACCCTGGCGAAGCCAAAAAGATCATGCAGTCTTTACCAGACCTTGAGAGGTCGTGATACGCTGTATCACCAACGAGCGCCCCGTAAGGGAGTGGCCAAGCAGAATCGTCATTAGTATCGCCGTGTGAAGACATATCATAATCCTTGTATAGGATTAATATCAGCAAGCTTCAGACTTTATCGTTAAAGTTCATTAGTACAGTCAAAGTTAGGCTGTGAACTTGCAGAAATAACAGGCGATAGGTATTTTTTTTTGTTAGTAGAATTTTGGTATTTAATTGTTAGTATGGTAGAAGGTTAGTATTTTTGTTAGTAGAATTGCTCTTTACTTATTCTGAAAGGGAGTAGCAGCCTTTCAGAATAAATCAAATCTTTACTAGTCTTATAGACGGTTAGGATATTGATAATATAAGCCAAATAATGGCTACACTGCGTCCTGCTGCACGGCTGAAAGCAACGGGAAACTACAGCCGTATGCTATTCCCGAGGATATGCACCTCTCTGTGCATAATTACATGTGATGATGGCCTCCTCCCTTGTAAAATTTCAATCCGGAGGTAAACTAGTCCCCCGTTCGGATCTCCGGGAGGGGACTACTCGAGAGGGGGTTAACATCACAGAAGTGACAAAGAGGAAATCTGACATTCTACGGATCGGAGAGTGGAATGTTAGAAGTCTGCTAGGAAGTGGAAGGTTAGAAAACTTAGAAAGGGAAATGGATAGGTTGAGGTTGGATTTGGTTGGGATTAGTGAAATGCGCTGGCAGGAAGAACAGGACTTTTGGTCAGGAGACTATAGGGTCATTAGCACTAAATCAAACAATGGCCAAGCAGGGGTTGGCCTCATATTGAGTAGGAAACTTGGACAGCGGGTGGAATATTATGAGCAATATAGTGAACGGATTATTGTAGCAAAAATCAATACTAAACCTACCTGCACCACAGTGGTACAAGTCTATATGCCTACCAGTCAAGCTGATGATGAGGATGTTGAAAAGGTCTACGAAGAAATAGACGAAATTCTGAGGTATATCAAGGGTGATGAAAATGTTATAGTAATGGGAGATTGGAATGCTGTGGTAGGAAAAGGGAGAGAAGGGAAGATAGTAGGAGATTTCGGATTAGGTGAAAGGAATGATCGAGGAAGCAGGCTGGTAGAATTCTGCACCGAGCATGAATTGGTCATAGCTAACACCTTATTCAATAACCACAATAGAAGAATATACACATGGATGAGACCAGGAGATACAGGGCGTTACCAAATCGACTTCATTATGGTCAAGCAGAGGTTTCGAAACCAGATTTTGGATTGTAAAACATATCCTGGTGCTGACATAAACTCTGACCACAATCTGGTTGTAATGAAATGCAGATTAAAGTTGAAGAAACTGAAGAAAAGTCAAAAGCCAAAAAGGTGGGCAATAGACAGACTGAAAGAGAAGGATGTAAACGAAAGATTCAAGAAGAGTATAAAGGAAGGACTAATGAAAAACCCTAAACAAACTTCAATTGCAGACGAATGGGCACTTTTGAAGAATGAAATAACAAAATCCGCAGAAGAAAACATTGGTAGGAAAGAAAGAATAGGTAGAAAACCGTGGATCACTCAGGATATACTAGAATTGATGGATGAAAGGCGGAAACACAAGAATGTAAGAGATGAAAAGGGGAAAGCAGAATACAGACGTCTGAGAAATGAGGTTAACAAGAAGTGCAAGGAAGCGAAAGAAGAATGGTTGAAAGAGAAATGTGCAGGTATAGAAAATTGTCTGAAATTAGGAAAAGTAGACACAGCTTATCGAAGGATTAAGAATACTTTTGGGGAAAAGAAGACTAAGTGCTGTAATATTAAGGACACAAATGGAAAGCGTCTAACAGATAGGGAAGAAAAGGCTGAGAGATGGAAAGCTTACATAGAGAGTTTGTATAAGGGAAAGGAGTTTGAGAATCATGTAATGGAAAGGGAGGAGGAAATTGATGAGGATGCGAAAGGAGATTTAATATTGAGATCAGAATTTGATAGAGCTTTGGAAGACTTAAGCAGGAACAAAGCACCAGGCATAGATGATATACCGATTGAGTTGCTATGCTGCATAGGAGATGAAGGTCTGATCAGGTTATTTAACTTGGTGTGTAGGATTTATGAGGCAGGTGAGGTACCCCATGATTTCAAGAAGAATGTAATCATCCCTATACCAAAGAAAGTGGGAGCTGACAGATGTGAAGATTACCGTGCAATCAGCTTGATTACTCAGGCTTCAAAGATCCTGTCTAGAATAATTTACAAGAGGATTGAAAGCCAGATAGAAACGGAGTTGGGTGAAGACCAGTTTGGTTTCAGGAGAAATGTAGGAACAAGGGAAACTGTACTAAGTCTTAGGCTGATTTTGGAAGGTAGAATAAGGAAAGAGAAGAGAACATTCATGGCTTTTGTAGACTTAGAAAAGGCTTTTGATAACGTTGATTGGACTAAATTGTTTGACATTTTGAAATCGATTGGAATAAAGTACAGGGATAGGAGGGTGATATACAATCTGTACAGAAACCAGACAGCAGTCATTCGAGTTGAAGGACATGAGAGAGAAGCTGGTATTCAGAAAGGTGTAAGGCAAGGCTGCAACTTATCACCCATACTTTTCAATCTTTACATTGAACAAGCAATGAAGGAAATTAGAGAAAAATTTAAAGTGGGAGTGAAGATTCAAGGAGAAATAATTTCAACTCTGAGATTTTCTGATGACATCGTCATCTTGGCCGACAAGCCTGAGGATTTGAATGAGTTTTTGAATGGTATGGACTCCGTCTTACGGAAAGAATATATGATGAAAATTAATAAATGTAAAACAAAAATACTGGAATGCAGCCGAAATAAATCAGAAACCTCTATGGAGATCAAATTGGCAGGTGAAAAGCTAAAGGAAGTAGGAGACTTCTGTTACTTAGGAAGCAGAATAACCAGTGATGGATGAAGCAAAGAGGATATAAAAAGTAGGTTGGCTCAGGCAAAGAAAGCATTTCTACAAAAAAGGAATCTGCTGACATCGAATATAGATTTAGGTATTAGGAAATCATTTTTGAAAGTCTTTGTCTGGAGCGTGGCACTCTATGGAAGTGAAACTTGGACTATTGGTGCAGCAGAAAAGAGGAGAATTGAAGCATTTGAAATGTGGTGTTACAGGAGAATGATGAAGATCAGATGGGTAGATAGGGTTACAAACGAAGAGGTATTAAGACGAGTGGGAGAGGAGAGATGTTTCTGGCGACTGCTAATGAAGAGAAGAGATAGGTTGGTAGGACACAACTAAGACACCCAGGAATAGCAAGCTTAGTTATGGAAGGAAGGGTCGAGGACAAGAACTGTAGGGGTAGACCAAGGTTAGAATATGTTAAACAGATTGCCTCGGATGTAGGGTGTCGGAGCTATGTAGAGATGAAACGATTAGCTCAGGATAGGGAGGCATGGAGACCTGCATCGAACCAGTCAAAAGACTGAAGACTCAAACAACAACAAGGTACTCGAATAATAGTTCAGTTAAAGACATAAAGCGTCATAAGATTTCGAAGTACCTAAGGAAGTGAAATAAACAGTTCTATCGAAGTTAAGGAACCCAATCAGGGTAGATCGAAATAAATAACGCCTAGTGTTCCGGATAGATAGGGACCAGAGCGTAGGACGATCATAATTAGGAATTATAGTTCCAGGCTTTGTCTAGGCAGGCAAACGAACAAGTAAACATTGGGGAGGACTCCAATAAGCTACGAATTAAAGTAATAGCAAATTAATGCAAGAAAATTACTAGGTCACCGATAAACTATTCGAGCAGCCGTAATAGTAATACCTTAAGGACAGACTTTATCTAGACGAACAAGTTAGCGTCTAAGAAGAATCGACATCCTGCCGTTAAAGTATAGAAGCCGATAGTCAAACCCCGGACTTGAAGATCAGCCGTTCCAGTGAGGTGTAGTTCAATCGAGACTTTCCATCATCTCGTCAGATTAGGAAGCCGAAGTTCTATAAGTGCCACCCTTGGAAACGGGAAATAAAATAAATCACGTGTGTCAGGCGAATAAGTAACGCCCAAGTGATAAAATTGTATGTAATGTAAATATAGTGAAAATTTTTGAGTGTAATATTTTTTTGTGAATTTATAGTGTGTTAAGTGAAACGCATACAAAATGGTATTCATTGTATTCCAAGTGATTAAGGTAAATATTTTATGAGTGGTTAAAGACGTGTCATTGAGTGTCAGTGTATCTATGGAGATGGCTTAAAAGGCATTGAGTGGGCAAACATGTTCCATCGTTGGAGGATTCGGTCGCTGACCGGACAGTCATGTGAGTAACTATTTCATTATGATATGTATTTGGGAAGATTTGCGTATAATCCACATAAAGAAAGAAAGAATAGGGATGTTGAATAACAGATAAAGGAATAATAGCGCGATCTGAACGATAAATTTGAGATAAAAATAATAAATATGTGAAATGTAAATGAATCCCATGGGGAATGTATTCAGTAAAATATCAATGTAAATGCTAAATGATATAAATATAAGAAAGCAAGAGTAATGATGATGATAATAATAATTACATAAATGAATAAATAGTATGATGAATTTTATATTGAAAGTAGTAGCTTCCGAGCTCCTTTAGAGGAATTAACACATGTTATGAATACATGTTCTTTATAGTAAAATTATTATTGTCAAGGGAGAATAGCAATATATATTTGAGATGTAGATCCAACGTTGATTTTGAATTTATGAATTCTCTGAAGGCAACTTGGCTAATTAAAGTATAAGCGCCATGTAGCGTATTGAAGTAATTTGTCACGCTAGGAATGCGTTGAAATTCTCGGTAAAACTAATTATGAGGGGCAGTTGGTTGTGGTAATTGAACTATGGTAAGTCCTCAAAAGTGGTGATGTGATCACGAGGCCGTGTGTGTTGTATGGTAAAAAGGGTGCTAATTATGTGTATTATGAGCGCTGGTATAAGGCAAGGCCTGCCCTAAGTCGCAAATGTATAAGTCCTCCAATTTGGGATACTGCTCCCGAGGCATTTGAAAGGATCGAACTCAGAGTCGTCCGTGTTGAAGCCCTAAATATTGGTTGTATTATTGAATTTTTCTTACCCGCCAATGAGGACACTTCATAATTATGTTGTGTTAAGAATCTGTATTGAAAAGCCTTGTCGGTCAGAGAATTACATTTGAAGACAGCTGTATGAAAGCTGACGGTAGCCAGTCTCTGGTAGCAGCGAGACTGGGGAATCTCTGTCTCCCTGCAATAAATCACGCTAAGTAGCCAAGGCTATGGCCTCACCCTCGACGTATTTTGGTGGGTCGGAAAATGGTATGTTTGAGTTATAGTATACAGAAGTGTTTAGAGTTTGTTTTAACGACCCGGTCTTGGAACCGAGGTCCCTTTAGATGAATGATTATCGCTTGCAGAGTTCAGATCGTGGCTTTCTTATAATTGAATGGTATTTTAAGACAAATAATGATAAATCCCTAATGTAATGATTATATGATTCAGTGATTCACGAGTTCGATTGAAGACATTAGATTCCGGGAGTGATCTAAATTTTGACGTGTTCAGTAGTCTTCTGTAGCTCAGGAGTACGCAAGTTTTTCCCAATCTCAGTAGTAAGTTGTTGACTTGAGAGAGAGGAATGGTAACATATGAACATTGTGAAAGCCCAAAATTAAGTAATGATTAACAATATTTTGGTAATTTTGATCTTTATGACTAAAAGATATACTCATATAAATAATAATGGATGTGTATTAAATTGATAGCACATTGTAAGTAAACATTACCGAGCCGTTTGGAGCTCTTATTTTAAAGATTGTGAAGTGATACTATATGGAAGTGAAACTTAGTAGAAGTTTGTTGGTTTATGGAAAACCAAGTATTATGATCTTAGATGTGTTTAATATGAATTCCTTGTTCAACTTTGAACAAGGATGAAGTGAAAGTTCAGTATTTAATTTTTTAATGTTTTGTAGCGCCATATATTTGGATAATTAAATGTTTTAAATAGTAGGAGTTGATTTTTGTTTAGTTTTGGAAGTGTATCCTCTATTTAATCCAAAGTGTGTAGATCACAGTGTGGGAGAACAAACCATGAACCCCGATACTCCCGATTGAGCATTGCTGGCAAACTGTGATTTGCATATTTCATTGTTGAATGGGCACAATATTTCATTTTTTTGAAAATATCAAAATTAGGCTTGCAACAAGCGTATCAAGGAGCAATACACCTTGGACTAGATTTGAGTCCATTAATAGGCTTAAGGATATATGACACTTTTGCTGCAAATCCCAAACACACCGATAAATACTGTAAAATCGTTTTAATTGCACATACCTGGGACTGGTGTAAAGACTGGATTTATGAACTCGTATATGTGGTGGTTTTAAGAACGCACGCACGAACAGAGATCTTACGATCTGATTCAAAAGTAATGGCGTCAATCGTTATGGTGTACATAAGGACCCTTGTCAGCTCCTCCGGGAGCTTGAGATCGATTTCTCTATTAAGGCGTCGGCAAAAAAGTTTCCTTTTGAATTTTGAATAACCCACATTCGAGTGAAATGCCTCAATAGGAGTTTGGGTCCTCGGTGCATCCCTTTCCTTTATACAGCAGTTTTACTGTGGACCTTATCCAGCTATGGCGGATCTTTCCTTGTCTGAGGCATTCATTCCGGAGAGGTGTTATTGCTTCTTTTAGCACTTGGAGAGCAATTTTAAGGTGCTCGTTACATATAATGTATGGTCCATAAGCTTTATTATTCTTCGAGTTGATAATAGCGGCCTCTACTTCCTCAGTTGTAAATAACTCTGTATCAAAGTCCTCCTCGATGTCGGGGGTATCAGTTGGACGAGTGTCCTTATATTGCAGTACATTGCTAAGGTGAGTCACCCATGTTTCCATAGGGATGCTTCTGCAGTACCTTGGTTGCCTTGGGTTCAATGCTTTATATGGGCACTGATCAGCTACCGCTATCAGACTCTGTTCCTCTTGCTCTTGATACCGTTCCTTCGTTTCTTTTATGAGGGTCTTGTACGACTTCCTATGATTGGAATATTCCCTTAGATGATCGTCAGTGGGATCTTTGAGAGCTGTGTGTAGGGCATCCAATGTGGTCCTACGGACTCTGTAGCAGGTTTCGTCAAACCATGATTTTGATTTTCTCGTTATGACGGCCTCCGGTATGACTTCACCATGTAAAAGGTGTTCGAGCATATTTGCTGCTTCGTTGAGATCTCCTTTCAGGGCCATTTCTGCGATTGCATGGTTGCCGGCCTCATATATGAACTGGTCTTGAGTCTTTCTTAAAAATTTCAATGTTTTGGGCTTCACCTGTCCGCTATCATGACCGAGTCGGAATGTTGTTTCCACTAGCTGGTGTTTCCTGTAGGGAATCGGAATTATGTCTTGCTTTATTGGCTTTATATTACCTATATTCGAGAAGACGATATCTATCGTGCTGGTGCCGTTGTAACAAACATACGTCTTCCGATCTTTGCCGTTTACACGTGATATCCCATCCTGCTTAGTCTAGGACTTCTCTTGTCTTCTGTGATGGAACATCATTTCGACAATTTGGGTATCCTGCTAGAATGATGCTATCCTCCTGTCAGTTGAATTTGTTACACGCTAAAATACTCATAAAGCACGTCGGACACACTTCGACCGTTATTTTCTCGTAAACGGTCAAGTGTCTACGAAGAAGCTGAAACATATGTTCGCTTATTTCAACCCCTGTTTACTGAGCGAAGTTTCTGGGAAATCAGGTTGTTACACATGGCGGGGTCCCCTTGCGAGTATTTCATCTGCAAAATACACTCGAAAATATATTAGTCGAAAACATGGTTGTTGCTGACCACGTCATCCGCTTTATAGGAGAGAGTGAATTAGGGTCATCAATCTACATTTACAAGTACTGTGTGACTCAAAGAAATTTTTCTGGGTTTTATTCCAAACTATAAATGTTTTATTCCATATATTTTTGTTAACATTATTATAAGTTTCATTTATTATTATTATTATTATTATTATTATTATTATTATTATTATTATTATTATTATTAAACTGTTTTATCATGAAAATGTATAATTAGCACTAAAACCGAAATGAATGAAATGCAGATTATCGCTTCTCCACCCCTCTAAACAATCATCATCATCGTTAATTTACAACATAAATGACGGTAGAAGTGGGGATAGTAGGCGACTGTGACGAAAGTTCTAACGTGCTATTTCATGCATAGCTTACATTGGGAGAGCGTGGGTTCGAATCCCACATTGGCCGTCCTGAAAATGGTTTCCATGGTTTCCCATTTTTACCACGGGGCAAATGCCACGATGGTTCCATTCAAAGGGTCGCCGGACGACTTCCTTTCAAAATCCCTTCCCTCACCCTTCATTAATTTGACCCACGTCAGCGTTTTCCCGACTAATCTACTTGTCACCATCCCCAGTTATATCTGCGGACAATTTATTTATTTAGCGTATGGCAACACATTGTAAAACACAACAATATTCAGAATACATAAGTTACCAGCAAAAATTCCAGGACATTATCACATAAAAGCAAAAAGAGAATGTTAGTGTAACCTTCAGTCACAATTGGCACTTACAATGTAAAATTTAAATTGCCTATCCACTTAACAGCCTCTGGATCAACACGAGTAAATCCTTTAAATCCCCTGAGTATGACGTAATACTTAACTGCTGCACAATGTGTTGTATGGTCTGGGGTGTCGCTCCACAAACACATGCGGGATCGGTAATTTTCTTCCATTTGTAGAGTAAGTCCTTACACACTCCATGGTTTGTGCGAATCCTGTTGGCAGTCTTCCACGTACGTCGAGGCAGAACGAATCCCTCTGGTTTGTTGTGAGTATTTATACTGATTATTACTTCTGCTGGTGCATGCTGGATCCATTTTTGTCCCATCTATCGCCTATATCAAATCCCTTGTTAAAAAGTTCCATAGCAGATTTTATTGCTGGTGGTCTGGATTTTAACCTGTCAGATATTGCACTTGGGATGAAGTCTTGAATGGGAAGGTCAGGGTGGTCCAAAATGTTCTTATATTCACGTAGCAAAGCATCCTGTCTTCTGAGTTCAGGTGGTTGAATGTGACTTAAAGTTGGGAGCCAAAATGTAGGGGTAGTTTTTAGCCGATTTTCAATTTTGAAAAAAAAATAGGCTTATGAGATCACCTTTTGTCCGTGTGTGTGTGCGTGTGTGTGTGATTCGTGTGTGTGTGTCCCCCTAATAAAATCTAAACGGCTGGAGCAATTTCAATGAAACTCGGTAAGTTCATAGCAATATTCCCGGCGACCCCGACCGTGCCTTTAAAATTTTGTTACGACTCACCAATCCAACATGGCGGCTGTGCGAAATATTTCACCAGCATTCAATATCTCCGAAACGATTACCGATATCACCCTGAAATTTTGTATGGTGATAAAGGGAAATCCTATTAGTTCACTTATGTGACCTTTGAAAACCTGTTGACTACAAAACCAACATGGCGGCCAAGCGAAGTTGCGACTTTTAAATAGACGTTTCTCGCGATTTAACCAACCAAACGCAATGAAACTTGGTACTGTATATATTTATATACATTTTAATGCACCGACATCTAACTTCGTTCAATTGTTTACATAACCTCAAGATGGCGGATGTGCGAAATATTTCACTGGCATTCTATATCTCTGTAACTATTAGCGGTATCTCCCTGAAATTTTGTTTGGAGATAAAGGGCACTACTGGAAGTCCATCTATAAGACTTTCAAAAACCAGTTAACTACAAAACGAACATGGCGGCCAAGCGAATTTTAAAATTTTAAATTGACCTTTCTCGCGATTTAATGTTCCAAACGCACTGAAATCTGGAACAGGAAATATATAAACACATTGTAATTCACTGGTATCTAATTTAGTTTAATTGTTTACATAACCTTAAGATGGCGGCTATGCGAATTTTAAAATTAAGTTTTTATTTCTTGTGATGTAGTCATGCGATCGAAGTGAAAGTTTGTATAATGAACATACGCAATAATTTTCATTTAATGGTACATGACTCTATGGCCTATACATTTAACAATCCAACATGGCGAACATCCGATATATTTAGACGGCTCTGAATATCTACGAATCTATTATAGTAATCAAACTGATTTTTTTCATGTTCATAGGGGCTATAAACTTAAGTTCACCTATAGGACTTTAAATAACCTGGTGATAACAAATCCAACATGGCGGCGACGCGAATTATAAATATTCACATGGACGTTTCTCGCAATTTAACCATACGAGTGCAGTGAAACTTGGTACAGTAAATCCTTATACGAATGGTAATCCACTGGCATCTAATTTATTTCAATTGTTTCCATAACATCAAGATGGCCGCTGTGCGAAATTTTAAAATCTCCTTGTTACTTCTTGTGTCCTAATTATGCGATTAAAGTTTTAATACTACACGTACACAATAATCTGCATGTAACAGTAAATAACTCTAGGACCTACATATATAAAATCCAACATGGCGACCATCCGAAATATTTAGTCGGTTCTCAATATCTACGAATCTATTACAGCAATCAAACTGAATTTGTGTATGTTGATAGTGGCAATTAAACTAAGTAGGTTATATGAAAATAGGCTGTATAGTTCTTCACGGAACTACTTGTTAGACATCCTGTGATCGTGCACATAGTTGTATTAAGTTGGGTGTCGAGTTTGTTGGTATGATTGCTATTTAGCCATACAGGAGCGCAATATTCTGCTGTGCTATAGACTACTCCTAGTGCAGAGCAGCGAAGTGTTGTGGCTGTTGATCCCCATGTAGTTCCACACAGCTTTTGATGGATGTTGTTTCTGGTACGTACCTTGGCTGTAGTATTAGACAGATGTTTTCGGTAGGTTAAGGATCTGTCTAGTGTGACACCCAAATATTTCGGAGTAGGATTGTATTTAACAAAGTTCCCATTACAATAGATTTTCAGTTGACGGTTTGTCTGTCTGTTGTGAAGACGAAAGCAAGAAGATTGTTTTACTTGAGCTAGGTGTGAGTCGCCACATATGGTAATACTGCCACAGGATTGAAAGATCATCTGTCAATATCCTTTCAGTTTCCTCTATGCACTTTCTACTGACGCCAATGGCTAGATCGTCTGCATAAGCAAATTTCCTACTTTCAGTATGAGGAATGTCCGCAATGTATAGATTGAAAAGGATTGGTGCGAGCAAAGAGCCCTGTGGAAGACCGTTTTTCCGAGTTCTTCGATTGCTGATGTCCTTGTCCAGGATAACTTGCAAATATCTAGCACATAACATATTGTTTAATAACTGGGCTAATATCCTGCAGGGGATCACTCTTAAGAATTTTGAAAGGAGTCCCTCTCTCCATACTGTATCATAGGCTGCTGTCAAATCAACAAATACTACAGACGTTTTCATATCTTCTTGAAAGCCTGCCTCAATAAAAGTTTTAAAACTAAGGATTTGATCTGTACAGCTTCTACCTGTTCGGAAACCAGCTTGTTGATGTGAGATATGTTCTATAATTTTGCTACCGATTCGATTTAGGATCATACTTTCCAGAAGTTTATAGCAGGCACTAAGAAGAGCTATAGGGCGGTAGTTTTCTGTTTCCTTTTCCGGTTTAGGAATTGCTATTTTTAGCCTATTTTCAATTTTGAAAAAATAGGCTTATGAGATCACCTTTCGTCCGTGTGTGTGTGCGTGTGTGTGTGTGTGATTCGTGTGTGTGTGTCCCCCTAATAAATTCTAAACGGCAGGAGCGATTTCAATAAAACTCGGAAAGTTCATAGCACTATTCCCGGCGACCTCGACCGTGCCCTTCAAATTTTGTTACGACTCACCAATCCAATATGGTGGCTGTGCGAAATATTTCACCAGCATTCAATATCTCCGAAACTATTACCGATATTACCCTGACATTTTCTATTGTGATAGAGGGGACTACTATAAGTTCACTTATGTGACTTTTGAAAACATGGTAACTACAAAACCAACATGGCGGCCAAGCGAATTTGCGACTTTTAAATAGACGTTTCTCGTGATTTGACCAACCAAACGCAATGAAACTTGGTACAGTATATGTTTATATACATTGTAATGCACCGACATCTAACTTCGTTCAATTGTTTACATAATCACAAGATGGCGGATGTGCGAAATATTTCACCGGCATTCTATATCTCTGAAACTATTAGCGGTATCTCCCTAAAATTTTGTACGGAGATAAAGGGCACTACTGGAAGCCCATCTATAAGATTTTCAAAAACCGGTTTACTACAAAACGAACATGGCGGCTAAGCGAATTTGAACATTTTAAATAGACCTTTCTCGCGATTTAATGTTCCAAGCGCACTGAAACCTGGCACAGGAAATATTTATACACATTGTAATCAACTGGTATCTAATTTAGTTCAATTGTTTACATAACTTCAAGATGGCGGCAGTGCGAATTTTAAAATTAAGTTTTTATTTCTTGTGATGTAGTCATGCGATCGAAGTGAAAGTTTGAATAATTAACCTACGCAATAATTTTCCTTTAATTGTACATGACTCTATGGCCTACACATTTAATAACAATCCAACATGGCGACCATCCGAAATATTTAGACGATACTGAATATCTACGAATCTATTTAACAATCAAACTGCATTTTTTAATGATCATAGGAGCTATGAACTTAAGTTCACCTATAGGACTTTAAATAACCTGGTGATCACCAATCCAACATGGCGGTGTCGCGAATTATAAATATTCACATGGACGTTTCTCGCATTTGAACCATCCGCGTGCAGTGAAACTTGGTACAGTAAATCTTTATCCGAATGTTAATCCACTGGCATCTAATTTATTTCAATTTTTTCCATAACCTCAAGAAGGCAGCTGTGAAATTTTTTAAATCTCCTTGTTTTTTCTTGTGTCCTAATTATGCGATTGAAGTCTGAATGCTACACGTACACAATAATCTGCATGTAACAGTACATAACTCTAGGACCTACATATATAAAATCCAACATGGCGACCATCCGAAATATTTAGTCGGTTCTCAATATCTACGAATCTATTACAGCAATCAAACTGAAATTGCGTATGTTGATAGTGGCAATTAACATAAGTAGGATATATGAAAATAGGCTGTATAGTTCTTCACGGAACTACTTGCTTTTGTTTCCTTTAGCTCTTTAGGAATGCGGCCAGTCTTCAGAATGTCACTAAAGAACCTTGCTAACCATAGTTTGGCATGCGGACCAGTATTCAATAGGAATTCATTATGGGTACCATCAAATCCACGGGCTTCCCCAGCTTTTATGTATTTAAGTGCTATACTAACATCCTCCTGCGTAAATGGTCGTGAATATTCTGTATGTATTTGACAGTTAGCTTTGATTCTTCTGAGTTCCTGCTTTACAATCTTTGTGTGCACTTTATCTCTAGGTGATCTTGATAAAGAGACGATTCGGTCAGCAACATCGTTAGGCGTTACCAGGTTTTCCTTCCTCTGGACAGGTGGACAAGTTCCAAGCTTCTTCAATAAGTTCCAAGCTTTTCTACTGGAATGTTTGAAGTCAAGATCTTTTGTAGTTTGCATCCATGTCTAACGACGAGCTACATCGAGCGATCTGAGCAATTTTTCTCCAATATCTGTGTCACCACTTCTAATATTTTCTTCATAAATAACCTCACTTTCTTTATTCCAACCAGTAACAGACTTATTTCGATAACCTCTTGGGGTTTGCTTTTTAGCTGTTGACACCACAGCACTGACAAACCTTTTATAGTTAGATGATATAGGTGATATCCATCTCAAACATTTGTCAAGATCTATGGCAAAATTTTGCCAGTCAGCTTTCTGGAAGTTCCATCTTGGTCTAGAACAAGATGTAATGACTGGGATCTGTATTCCAAGTTCAAGGAGAACGGGTCGGTGCTGGCTTTTGGGGAAATCTTGAAGTACCTTTCTGTTGGCATGAAGAGGTTGATTTGCAGAATCCTTGGAGACAAAAATAAGGTCAGGATTGAAATCTTTATTCCAAGCAGCTGATCTGAAGGTGGATGGATCTTTAGCATCAAAAATTAGTTGAAGGTTGTTTTCATCTGCCCAGTTTGTCAGATGTTCTCCGTTTTTATCATTCGTTTTGTATTTCCCGTCAGCGTGATGACTGTTAAAATCTCCACAGTAGACTGTTAGATGTTGATGAACTTCCAAGACATGCGATGGCCAAAGAACTGGAGGAGGCTTGTATTCATTTACAATTATCAGATCTCCAACTTTGATTGTAATTGTATGGATATCATCAGCTGTTGATGTTGTTAATATATTGACTTCTTCGATGTCACTGCGAACGTATGTTATATTTCCATGATGACTATGGTAGATCATCCCTATCACATCATATCCAGGAATTCTTGCTCTCTTTCTGGCCTGATCTTCGTTCTCTATGTGAGATTCCTGGACAAGAAGTACGTCTACTTTTTATTTTTGCAGGAGCCTTATGATATATTGGCACTTAGATGTACTGATACCCTCTACATTTAGCTGGCATATACTGATGTTCTGCCCTAGTTTCATTGACTGGTGGTCCTCAAAAGGACCCTTGTCTGCTTCTGGTGTATTATCCATGTGTATTGTGGCCAGGAGATCGACAGCTGTGCTCAGCTCTCAAACACCGTCCTTACTACGGTGGAGGATTGACCCCTCGCAGAGTCCGTGGGTGTAGCCGAGCTGAAGGATGAGCGATTAAAAGGGGGAAAGAAGTGGGGATAATTAGGAGTCTATATTTGTTTCACGTCACAATTCCCGTACAAATAATCTCATCTATTTAAGATTATTCCAGCTTGCTTGGGGCTACCCTCCAAAACCATTCTTAATACGCAAAGCTGTTGGTTTGATTTGCAGCCCATAGCTATTTCAATGGTATGCCCTGGAGTTACAAGCGAGTGGTTATGATTGCAAACGAGACAGTGGCTGATGCCCATTGTCTTCTCCAGGGCATTGTTTTTAGAAACTCCAGACCATTGAGAAACTTTCTTTTGTCTCGCACTCTGAAAGGCTTATTATTCTGCGGTGACAAGTGACGACCTCCCTGTAGTGGGGTTCGTTGGTACGTGCATCGTTCAACTCGAGGGGGAAGAAAGTATCCTCCTACACTTCAAGCCTGGTTCTTGTTTATGATAATTGATCTTCCAATAATGCTATCTCTTGTTGTTGTAGGTGTTGATTCAAGGTCACATATATCGTTGACATGTGGGTTTTAGAGGCCTTGGGTGTCATTAATTATTTATCCTTAATTTTAGAGGCCTTAAAAGGGTAGTGTGTGTCTATATCACCTGGTGCACCCTAGTTAGCACTATACACAGAAGAGCTCCATTCATTTAGCCGCTTCATACATCGTGGTTCCGTGTAGCCCCGTACACTTGGGTGTGGCGCGTGAGCGCATCGATCGTATTTTTGTTTCTGTTTGGACAGCTCCCATGTGATAGGTAACGTTCATCTGTGGCACAGTTTACAGTAGCAGAGATGTGGTGCCAATTCACCATAAACTTTTTCTGAATATCCACAAAAATTGACTGCTGGAAATTATTCAAGACATACAAATAAATTGACATTAACGAGGAAATCACTTCACAAATGAAATGATAAGCTGTGTCATTGTGATGTATGTACTAGTGTGTGCGTGTGCCTGTAATTAGGACTAGGATTTCAATAGGAAGCTGCTGTGGCCTTAAGTTAGGTACCATCCCGGCATTAGCCTTGAGTTGAAGTGGGGAAACTACGAAAAATCTCTTCGGGAATGGATGAGGTAGGAATCAAATTCACCTCTTCTCGGTTCAGCCTCTCGAGGCTGAGTGAATCCCGTTTAAGCCCTCAAATCAGAATTACATTTCTTGGCTGGGCCGGGAATCGAGCCCGGACCCGAGGGGTGACAGCCAAGAATGCTTGTTACTACACAACGAGGTTTATTTATTTATCGTATGGCTTTAAGTGCCGAGAGTGTCCGAGGACAATGTTCGGCTCGCCTGAGTCTGTAGCTGCTTCCAGCGGACACCCTTAGAGTGAACTACAAGTTCCGTTGAATTTCAAGTAGATCCAACTTTCGCTACCAGATATCAATGATACCCAGTGGTGAACGTTGGAACTTTGATAGAGCGTTCCGAAGAAATCTAACCTTACAATTTAGCTTCACACAAGTTTAGCTTGTGGAAGGATCTTTTATGTGCCATAAATCTGTGACATGGGACCACCGGCTTTACTTCCGCTCCAAAGGAAGGCATACTGAAGGAATATTACCGCTCTTAAAAAATCCGACGACTTCGGCCGGGTTTGAACCCGCTATCTTGGGCACAGCATGCTACCAACTATGCCACAAAGGCGCCACGCCACGAGGTGAACGTGTTACACTGCATGTTGATATACAGGTATAGATTAATGTTACAATAGGTGTTGTGTTGAAGGGGCGTGTTGGCTCAGTGGTAAAGCTGTTGGCATCGGGTTCGATTCCCAGTCAATGCATGTGAGATTTTCAAAGTGAAATTGCCATGTCCTGTGGTTTATATTCGACGTTAAAGAGGAGGTCCCGTGGCTCATGATTGCAAGATTAATGGTCACGTAAAACTACAAACTTTATTGTTATATTTGTTGAATTTACATGCTTCAATATGTCTGTAAAAAGTAGGGTAAACTAAATATGACATGAAGTCTTTATAATAAAGAGAATAACAGCAAGTGCTTTCCTTATCGAGAGCCAACTAGCGCTATTCCCAAGGCTTCATAACTTAACGTAACGAAAATGGTTGTTTGGGTGGATTATGTAACAAAATGGGTCTTGGTCACATTGTGGTCGTTACGTTTCATATCCGGAAGTCATTTGTATCGCATGGTAACGTTATTGGGCCATATAACGTTATTCTGATATTGGTTATCGTAGAAACGAAATAGTATTGTCCGACAGAAATAACGTTATTTGAATAAGTCTCTCGAAAAATATCCCCTAATACCGTTATTCGGACTAATAACGTTCTTCGGATATCGGTTATCGTAGAAACGAAATACTAGTGCCCACCTGAAATAACGTTATCGGATTACATTACTCGAAAAAAATCTCCTAATATCGTTATTTGGACTGATAACGTTATTCGAATATCAGTTAACCAAGGAACGAAATGGTAGTGCCCGCCTGAAATAACGTTATCGGAATACATATCTCGAAAAACATTCCTCCAATACCGTTATTAGGATTAATAACATTATTCGGATATTGGTTATCTCAGGAACGAAATGGTAGTGCTCACTAGAAATAACGTTATTTGAATAGATCTCTCAAAAAAATCCCCCAATACCGTTATTCGGACTAATAACGTTATTCGGATATCGGTTATCGCGGGAACGAAATGGTAGTGCTCACTATAAATAACGTTATTTAAATACATCTCTCGAACATTATTCCCCCAATACCGTTATTCGGACTAATAACGTTATTCGGATATCGGTTATCGCAGGAACGAAATGGTAGTGCTCACTAGAAATAACGTTATTTGAATATATCTATCGAAAAATATTCCCTCAATACCGTTATTCGGACTAATAACGTTATTCGCATATCGTTTATATATTACAAACGGCATCATCGATTGAGAATGGCACCATTTTGATACATTTTGCGTTGGAGAACTCCATAGAGTAGAAAGAGTGGAAGTGTCACTTTGCGACCTATGTCGTGTTAGGTTCTGAGTTTAGCCGCGAGGTTAATAAATACTCGGAAGTGCTTACCGTGATAGGGTATTGTATTTTTAGTCTACTTTTCACATTTACAAAAATGAGGAAAAAGTAGACTTATGAGATCGATCTGGGCAAATGTCTGTCTGTCTGTCTGTCTGTCTGTGCATGTCCCCCCCCCCCTTATCAACTCCTAAACGGCTGAAGCAATCAAAACTAAATTTGGTATGAGTAATGATCTATATCTGAATATCTCAAGGCCATGAAATTGAAGTCAGTGCTACCAACTGCTGAAAAACCGCAATTGAAATTTGAGCTCCATGTTGGATATCTTGGAAGGTATGCATGGGAGCTATTCCAAAATTGGCACATAATTATATAGACAATAATATTTCAGTTTAATTTCCAGGAGGCCATACATGACAGTGTTGACAAAATGATTCTAAGCATGCTGATAGGTCAATTTTTTTAACTAATAGAACTTCCACACTATCAATTGGATTTCAACCAAATTTCGTATGTAGTCTACTATGTGTACATAACCAGATATCACTATGTGTATTCTTATGAGCAACCAGCTGCTGACAACTGTTGATAGCCTAATTGCTGTCTGTACTTTTTTACCCTTACATTAATATATCAGAATGCATGCAAGCCAACAACTCTAAACTTTGCACACGTATAGCACCTGACATTCTAGATTAATTTGGAGTAACTAATATTATGCCAATGCCGCTAACATGATTCTAAGCCTGATGATATGTTTAATTCTAAAATGCATGTAACTTCTATACATACAAATGGATTTCGTCCAAAATTGGCACAACAATAGATCATAATATGTCAGATTATTTCTGACCAAGACATGCATGACATTGCTGCCAACATGATTTTACGCGCACTGATAGATCCAATATCTAACTGCATGTAACGTCCACGTTATCCATTGAACTTCAATCAAATTTTGTATTCTGTACCTTAAGAGATGGAACTAAGAATATATTAAGTCACCAGGGCTTCCAACTGTAGTGCAGGTATATTTCGAATTAATTAGAAATTTTGATATTACCAACTTAATTTCGTCATTAACTTAGATAGTTCCATATAGATTAAACATTGGCATGAATCTTTAAGTTTAAGTAAAATAGGCTCCTTAGTTTGTCACGGAACTGCTTGTTGAACTTGCGAAAGTGGCGAATGTCCGGAAAAAACTCTTAAATGCACTTTTGAAGAAAGGAACAACAGACCGACACCACTTGAAATACATAGGCCTAGGTGGATAGCAAACGACCTGAAGCTTAATAGAGATCAAGTACTAGCGAATCAACTAGACAACGGGGAAAATTCAGTGTACATTAAATTAGTGTACACCTTACATTATGAAAACATATTATCTCGACATGAAGGTGTGAAATCCTTCCGGCTAGCTAGCGGTAACACCACAAAGATAACTATCACTGCTTCAGACTCTTGAACAAAACGTGTGCGTGTCTGTTTAATCTCCTCCCGAAGTCAACAATGAAAGGCTCTCCCCCGTGCTTCCTACGCATGGAGTTCTCAAGGACATACGGAACGAGTGCTGGAATGAAGTATACGAATTTTATGCTGTAATTGCATACGTATTGTAACAATTGAACTTAAATAACCCATTCCATCATATTTGACGGTCAATGATTGTAAAGTTCTGTTAACATATGAAGGACAAGCTAAGTATTTGTTTTATTGTAAAGAAACCTCCCACTTACAAATAGACCGTCCGAACAGAAGGAATCGCCCGGTCTTCATGTCAGACTACAAACCTACAGTACGGTGCTGGGCGAGTCAGATGGGAGTAGTAGGCTAAGCAACACTACCGACATGGAAACTGCGGTACCTTCCCCTGAATATCCAGCCATATCAGAGGCCTTTCATAACAGGCCCCATTCTACAAACACATATAGCATTGCGGAAGTAACTCAACCATCAGATAACGTAGCTGAAACATCCCTGACTACTTTACATAGCAATGAAGAGGGAACTGTGACGTCACGATCGGACAGCACGGGGAAGGGACACACTAGCAGGCAACACAGCAGTCTGTGCAGCAGCCAGATACTATTAAGACTAAATGTCCCGATTTTTAGTTTGTAATTCTGACACCACGTAGCAGCACCAAAGTGAGGCAATTTCTCTTGAATGGAAGCTCGTATTTGCGATGTCAAAACCACTATGTATACTAGAGTGCAATAGAATTGATATCAATTCAATGCATTTTCCAAAATGTGAAAAACAAAGACGTTACTAGCAGTTTTTTATATTTCTGCTTAAAAAATGAAAAAAAAACTGGAAATACGAAAACGGAGATTTATTTCCTGATTCCAATGCATTTTTCATAAATAAAATCGGGTGATGTATTTGATGTATTAGGATTACAACGCGACCAAGGGTTGGCAGTTGGCAGTCAAAGTGAAAGGTCGTGTTTTTCCCAAGCTCTCAGGTGTGCTGGAATGGGTTGTTCCCTGGAGTGTTATCGGGCGAGGATCGGACTGTGGTATGTGAAGGGTAGTCGGGATTTCCGGTGTTTGTGTGTGCGTACGGGACCTAGCAACTTGTGGTTCATAGCCCTAGTGATAGCTGCATTGCTAGTTATTGGTGGAGTGGAAGTGAATCCAGGGCCTGTTACTCCAAATGTGAATCAGGCAAATGATCCAGTGACAGTTTTAAAGTGTTCGACGTGCAGTAAAACATTGAAGAATGGTGTTGAGTGTGGACTATGTGAGAAATGGTTTCACTTCGGCTGTATTAAGGTCAAGAAGGAGGATTGTGATGTCGGAAATTGGTTTTGTAAAGTATGTGATACGCCGGACTGTTTGAGGGTGCAAATCAAAGCAAGGGATCAAATAATACAGGAACTTAGAGCTAAGCTTCGTGAATCAGAAGAAACGGTGAAGGATGTGACTGAACGGCTTTCTACTGGGATCAGTGTGGAAGAGGGCGTGCAGGAGCAAACTGAGGATGACGTTATCATAATGGGTGATTCTATGATACGATGGAGTGCGAATATCTCGAGGAAATCAGGTGCGAAAGTGCGGTGTTATCCGGGGATTAAAATTGACCAGCTTGCCCAACAAGTGGAAGAAGCAAATAGAGAGGACTGTGAAAAAGTTAAAGTGTTGTTGCTCCATGTTGGGACGAACGATTTGAAGAAGAGGGCTACAGCTGATTACATCATGGGGGAGCTCTACGAACTAGGCAGAAAAGCTAAAAGCAAGTTTAGAAATGCAAAAATTATAATGAGTGGCATTGTTCGGCGGGGAGATGTTCCGTTGAGGCGAGTTAAGACTGTAAATGACCGCATGGACTGGGTATGTGCACAACTGGGATTAGTGTACGTAGAAGCTGACTGCTGGATTGGTGGCCGTGACTTCGCCCGAGACGGGCTGCATCTAAATCGACGGGGCGCTTACAACCTAGGGAGCCTACATGACAGGGTCATCGGTTCGTGCCGGCTTTTGTGAGGAGGAACCGGTCCAGAGGTTGCCAGCCGATGGGAACAGAAGGAGCTACTTCAAGATATTTGCTCCGGAGGTAAGACTCTAATATTACTGCAGGTTAATTGTCCGAGTTTAGGAAATAAATTAATTGAATTTTGGAATCTTGTAGAGACGTATTCTCCGGACATTGTCATTGCAACTGAATCTTGGTTATATGAGGACATAAATAGTAGCGAAATAATTCAAGGGACCTACGAAATGTACAGAAGGGATCGGGGGAAACGAGGTGGTGGGCTATTTATTTGTGTGCGCAAAAATTTAGCTAGTTTCTTAAAGTGGGCTGATATGGATCATGAAATGTTATGTGTACAAATTTCAGATAAAGGAAATAAATTCCCTCTTCAGGTGATAGGGGCGTATAGAGCACCGAAAGATAACTTTTCTCTCCTCGAAACACTGTATGATAAAACTTGTACGGGTAATGCTATGAAAAAGAGCATAATAATTGCTGGAGATTTAAACCTCCCCAAAGTAGACTGGTCTGGTGAGTCAACTAGCTGTGGTCAAGCTCAGAGCGCTGCAAATAAATTCTTAAGGGAGGGGGGATTTTCCCAAGTAGTTGACTTCCCAACTAGAGACAATAATACCTTAGATGTTTATCTCGTAAGGCCTGTAGAGCTGTATATTAACTGTCTGGAAGTACCAGGATTTAGTGACCATTCTGGGGTTGAATTAAATATTAGATATGGTGACGTTACAAAATTAGACTCTGATGTAGCAAAAAAGATCATATTCCAGTATCGCAGGGCGGATCAGGGCAAGTTTCAGGGGTATTTGAATGAGCTATTTGTAGGATGGGCATCGGAAGGAAATCACATTAATATCCTGTGGACTAACTTTTTGAAAATTTTAAATAGCGCTGTTGATAAATTTGTCCCATTTAAATTGCTGAAACAAAACCCAGACCCTGAGTATTACACACGAGAAATTAGGAGACTAAAAAGGAAATTTAGGAAATTATACAATAAAAGACATGGTAGTGACAAGTATATGTTGAAATTTAAGTCCTTATCAAGAGAGCTCGTCTTAAAAAAGAGGGCTGCTCATGACAGTTATATGCAAGGTGTACTTGGTTCGGGAGGGGGTGGGTGGAATTTTTTTTACAGTTATGTTAGGAGAAGAAAGGGAAATTCAAATAATTTGTCGATGATAATGTCCGGTGACGGTAAATTAATTACTGAGAAACAGGCCATTGCTAATGAATTAAATGTCTTTTACGGTAGTGTGTTCAATAAATCCAATAGCTGTGTGTTGGACCTTAACGACGAATCAGGGGCCCCTCTGTTCCAAATAAACCAGTCAGCAATTGTAAAGCTAATACAAAAACTGCGTTTCAATGTATCAAAGGGTCCTGATAATATTGTTAGTGAAGTACTTAAATTAGGAGGTAGGGCCGTGGCACGATACTTGGAGGTGATATTTAATGTGTCCATAAACAATGCGCAAATCCCAGATGACTGGAAAAGAGCTACGGTAGTCCCAATATTTAAGGGAGGGAGCAGACTTGAATTGGGCAACTACAGGCCGGTTAGCCTTACGTCCATCGTTTGTAAGCAGATGGAGCATCTCATTTGCGACTACTTGAGGGAACAGTGGGAAACATTATCATGGTTTAATGATAGGCAGCATGGATTTCGGAAAGGTTACTCATGCGAGAGTCAGATGCTATCACTTTTTCAAGACATTAGCGAATCGTTAGACCATGGAGTTTCAGTCGACGCCGTGGTTATAGATTTTGCGGAGGCATTTGATGTCGTGCCGCATGACATGCTACTCCATAAATTAGCTTCGACGAAGATTGATAGAAGAGTAATTTTATGGATCCAAGAATTTTTGACGGGTCGTTCCCAGAAAGTGAAAGTCGAAGGCATATTCTCGGATGAAATTACCGTAACGTCGGTTATCCCTCAGGGCAGCGTAATCGGAACTTTGTTGTTTTTGGCGTTTATAAATGACTTACCAAATGGAATTCGCAGTGACTGTCGATTGTTTGCGGATGATTGTGTAATATATCGAAAGATACATGACTCACAAGACAATGCAGTGCTGCAAGAGGACCTGAACCTGGTCTATAAGTGGGCGATTGTAAATAAAATGAAAATAAACACAAGAAAATGTAGTCTCTTAAAAATAGGGAAAGTGCGAAGGCAGGATTTTCAATATAACATTGGCTCGGAAATACTTGTAGAAGAAGATTCTTGCAAATATTTGGGCGTTCACGTAAAGAATGATATGAAATGGAGTAGTCATGTAGGATGTGTAGTTTCAAAAGCTTACAAATCCCTGCACTTTGTAATGAGGGTATTAAAAGGAAGTAGTACCTCTGCTAAAGAATTAGGCTTTTTGTCACTTGTAAGATCTATTCTGGAATATGCCTCGGCGGTTTGGGATCCATATCAAGTAGGGCTCATCAATGAGTTGGAAATGGTACAAAGAAAGGCCGCTAGATTTGTGCTCAGTGACTTTAATCCCAGGAGCAGTGTGAGCCGTATGTTAAAGAAACTTGGGTGGGAATCACTGGAGGCTAGGAGGATGAAATCTAGACTCTGCGCTATGTACAACACGTATACAAATCAACCAGCATGGGGTGAGCTTAGCAAACGATTGGGAAAGCCCACTTACATGGGTAGGAGCGATCATCCTTTCAAAGTTAAGGGCCGACCACAGCGAACAAATTATGGTAAATATTCTTTTGTAAACCGTGCCATTGATAACTGGAACTCTCTACCTGCCGCAGTCTTAGAGCCTTTTCCCAAACATATAGGTGTGTTTAAGAAAAGACTGACTATTTGTGTAAATACTCCAGTTTAATTGTTGTATAATTGTTATTGAATTGTTATGTATAATTATGTATTGTTATGTATAATTATGTATTTGTTATGTATATCCAATTTGCCACCGGGGGACACACCCCCCATTGCAAATAAATGAATGAATGAATGAATGAAAGAACTACATTTATAAACAAACCCGAGCCGAGAAAAAGTTACCTTACCAAAATGATGACAACTTTGTTTCTTGGCCATACAAAATTTTAAAATTAATGAACCAGTTATACAACATTCCAATTTATATTGTGTTAAGATGTGAATTCGATCTGTTGACGGGTTTGTGAGATAATAATTCTTTAATGTGACGCATGGTTGAAACACGCTTAAAACGGGCACTTTATGTGTTCCAACTGCGATAAGAAATATTAAAATATATTTTAAAAAATCCAAACCAACATGAACTAACGTAAAACAGAACGACGAAAATGATGATGTTATTGGATTTTATGTAGGTCTATTGGTTACTTCACAAACAACCTTCAAACTCGAGTACACATACTATTTTGGTCAATGGTAGTCGCAATTCCCACTGGGATTTAATGGTATGCCCTTGAATCAGGGCTGGCATGCGAAACGAAATGTATGGCTGTGGGGGCGAATATATTTGAATTTCGCCGTGAGCACGATACTCGGGAGCAAAATGACAATGATTGTCGGCGGGAAATTAAATCGAAGTGAAACTTAATTCGAAGCGAAATGACATAGCGAAATCAACGCGAAACTTAATAGCAACGCGAAATTACATTGTACAATTGAATAAAATTTCACTCACGGCGCGAAAAAAAATCGTTACAATCTTTTAATTTCGCTCCCGGAGCGAAATACAATTCATTACAGACTTTTAATTTCACTCGCGGTGCAAAATAAAATTCGATACAGACTTTTAATTTCGCTTCCGGTGCGAAATAAAATTCGTTGCAGTCTTTTAATTTCACTCCCGGCACGAAATACAATTCATTACAGACTTTTAATTTTACTCGCGGCGCAAAATAAACTTCAATACTGACTTTTAATTTCGCTTCCGGTGCGAAATAAAATTCGTTACAGACTTTTAATTTCGCTCCCGGCGCGAAATAAAACTCGGTTACAGACTTTTAATTTCGCTCCCTGCGCGAAATAAAATTCGTTACAAACTTTTAATTTCGCACCCGGCGTGAAATAAAATTCCCAAACGGTATTTAGTTTCGCCCTCCGATGTGAATTTAAAATGAATGGAACATTTCATTTCGTTGTTGAAATTAAAATGTATTCGTTTCGAGAGTGAAATTATGTTCGGAGCGATGTTCAAAGTCCTGACGTTGGCAGCAGTTACTGCTACTGTAGCAGTCTTATTACCGTTCACCGCCTGCACAATCTGCAGGGCTGCAACAGCAACGTGAGTCATTCAATGTTCATCACTCCAGCAGAGGAGAAAGTCAGTGCTATGGCATCAACATCACCATCGTCGTTGACTGCACCTCGGACTCGTGGCTGGCCCTCCCTGACGTTCATAACGCAATGGGGCAACAAGTACCTTTACTTGTTCTATAGCGAACAAGAAGATGAATGTGCTGTGTGGACAGACATTCAAGATAAGTGACGAACTCCAATTACAATACAAATTGTCAGTTGTAACTCTTCAGTCAGTCAACACTAATTTGCCCAATAACTGGGAGGGGTACAATGTATATCCAGTAATATGTAAATAACATTATATGTATTAGTTTATGGTCACGATTATAATGCAGCAATTTTAGTGATCTTAAATCTAATACATGTATTTTTTTTTTCAGGAGTGTTACTTACATCTTATATGCGTTGTACCCACCCAGTTATCGGGTAAATTAATGTTGACTGACTGAAGAGTTACAAATAACAGAAAATCGTCTGTGGTAGTACCGCGGCGTATATGGAGTTCTGTTTCGGAGGCGGGTTACTCGAAAAACAGGGTTGAGGGGTCATTCCTCTCATTTCTACATTCTTTATTCTTACACTTCCGGAAATTTCGGGGTGGGGGCTTGGCATTCCTTACTACTTCCTTCTTACCCTCAGCGCATTTATACTGACCATGGCACGAAAGTCAAACCCCTGTGCCACGTACGCAATTAGTTTTGCGTCGCCTTTCACTATGTTATTGTGCTTAGAATTACATTGAGCTTCCATTTTAATTTTCGCGCTTACAATCAATATCATTTCGCACCCGAATATCACGCTCATGGCGAAATTAAAATGTTAACGCGTCCACAACCATTTTGTTTCGCATGCCAGACCAGATTTAATTTCAGACATGAAATGATATGTTCCATGCATTTTAAATTCACGCCGGGGGGCGAAACTAAATGCTGTTTGGGGATTTTGTGTCATTAAAATAAACCGTGGTCAGCGCATCGGGTTCCCTCGGCCGTTAATCTTGGTTTTCGCGACTTTCAGACAGCTACTCTCGAGGCTGAGTGCACCCCGTTCCAACCCACACGTCCGTTTCTAAAATCACTAACGGAGCCGGGAATCGAACCCGGGGTCTCCAGGTGAGAAGCAGGCACGCTATCCCCAACACCTTGGGGCCAGCAATTTTTGTCATACCAGGAGCAAAAATAACTGTCGTTAAAAATGTTATTTCGCGCCGGGAGCAAAATTAAGAGACTGTAGCGGTTTTCATTTCGTGCCAGGAGCGAAATGAAAAGTCTTGTATCGAATTTTATTTCAGGCCAGGAGCAAAATTAAAAGTCTGTAATGAATTTTATTTCCAGCCGGGAGCGAAATTGAAAGTCTGTAACGAATTTTATTTCGTGCCCGGAGTGAAATTGGAAGCCTGTATTTTTTTTTATTTCGCGCCGGAAGCGAATTTAAAAGACTAACGATTTTTATTTTACGCCAAGAGCGAAATGAAAAGTCTTGAATGAATTTTATTTCACGTCAGGAGCAAAGTTAAAAGTCTGTTAAGAATTCTGTTTGTAGCCGGGAGCGAAATTAAAAGTCTGTAACGGATTTTATTTCACGCTGGGAGCGAAATTTAAAGTCTGGTACGAATTTTATTTCGCACCGGGAGCGAAATTAAAAGTCAGTAATGCATTTTATTTCGCGCCGGAAGCGAAATTAAAGGTCTAATGAATTTATTTCGCCTCTGCAGCGAAATTAAAATTCTGTTACCAATTTTATTTTGCGCCAGGAGTGAAATTTTATTCCTTTGAACAATTTAATTTCGCGACGCTAATTTAAATTGATGATACATTTCGTTTTGCATGCCAGTCCTGCCTTGAATCGGTTTTGGTGGTGGCTCCATTTTTCACCTAAAATGTAAAACTAACTGCACTTGATGACCGTAATGCTCTCCATCACTCGTACCTGTATGTACATCGTTCATGTATATGATCAACCAGAGATACTGTCCAAAAATAAAATAGCCTAAAATAGAACACTTAACGAACACTAAAAATAATGGTGTTGCAGGTAAAATAAACTAAGTAAAAAGTAATTAAAGGGATCGATGAACTAAAAACAGGAAAAACAACATGGAAAATTAGAAGTCGTAAGTACAAACTGGTAAAATTTCAAAGGATCACTCAGAAATATCCAGAACTGAACAATAATTCAGAACTAGCCATCACAGTCACAGTCAATCGCAACATCGGACTAGATGCTCAGGAATCCCATACCGTCAGGTAAGGGGTAAGGTCATCACTCTCTCACATGATTTTCACTCCCCTTTCCTGCTGCTGCGGTGGCCTTGGTCGAGCTTGTGGCGCGCTGTGGCCGCCTGCTTTAAGCGTGTGTACAATCCTGTATGAAATATTACCTTATAAAAGATGCTGGAAGTGTCGTCCTTCCTGGGTTATACAGGCATTGTATCCGGTAACCACATTTTGGCTCACGCGAATGAGTTCTGCCACAGTAATGTTTCTGATTTTGTATTTTATGTTCTTTATTGAGCACTGAGTCAGTAGGCCTAGTGGACAACTTATTTACAATGACGTGAATCTGTGCTAGTGAAGGTGACACTTCATCAGGAAATTGCTGAACTTACCCACCGGGCCGACTCGTACTTAAAATAAGTTTTACATACAATAATACGATGTTGCAATGATAACTGTTGGAACATGTTACCATCTGAGGTTCAGACTGGCGACTGACAACACCTGCACGCTTATTGCAAGGTCAAGTTTGTACTATGCGCGCGCTTTCAATACTACAGCAGGGGGCCGTGGGGCGCCAGAAACTCGGCAAAGCCCGCTGCAGTAGCGAATAACAAAACCACCGCTCGTCGTTCTTACTTAATATGAAAGACCCTATATGTAGACCATAGAGTTATGTACTATTAGATGACAATTATTGCGTAGGTTCATTATTCAAACGTTGACTTCTATCGCATGATTGGGACACAAGAAATAAATTAATAATTTAAAAATTTTGCACAGCTGCCATCTTGAGTGTATGTAAACAATTTAACAAAATTAGATATCAGTTCATTACAATGTATTGAACCCGCTGAGCTATGGTTCATGTGATATTTTTTTTATGACAGAGCATTTATGATGGGATGTTGTACTTTTGAACACACCCAGGAAGCCACGTGAAGCTGAGAGATCACGCGATACTTTGAAGTAGCGTTGAATCGCACTTTTGACTTTGGTGTAAACTGCTAATTATTATCTGAGGTCTTATTAATTATTTTTATCTTTCCTACGAGACTCAGAATATTCCATTTCGTCATGCTGCATTATTAAAACATTTTGGAGAATGTTTACTTTTACTTTAGGTAAGGTAATACCCTTGCAGATACGCAAAAAGGAACGTAAGTAGTCGCTCAACGTTTTCGTTTTGACGACCTACTTTCTAGAGACACCCAGTACCGGAGCACTGCGTCTTGAGAATCCGCCTTGTGTAGGCGTGGAATTACATTTGTCCTACGAGACGTAGAAGAATATCCGCTGTTTAGCGTTAAATGTGATTATAAAGTGCCATCGAGCAAGCAAATACTAATATTCACTGTCGATGAAGTCCAGTGAATTAAATAAGAAGCTTGGGAAATAATTATTGGCAAGTATAGTGTATTGCACAACATTCCTGTGACATCACATATTACCCACGCGTATGTGGAGGGCAGATGCCTAGTGGAAATATACAGGTAATAGTGTTACAATTATCCTGAATAAGTGTGATTATAATAGTATGAGATATTTAAATTGCCAAAGTGGAAATTTCATCTTTGAAACGTCGTATAATTCACGGATGCTGCGTGATACAAAAGTAGCGTCACTAGCACGTGCAGCATTATAATATAGTATTAGCTCATATGCTAATCCACATCTGCAAGATTAAGGCTGTGTCGTATTTTATAATTGAAGCCTATAATAGTCACGACGGACATTATAATTTTGGAAGTGAGAGGATGAATAATCACGCAACTTATTTCGCTACCCACGTGATTGGACTTTTATTCACCATGGTTGAAGTAGTCACCATGGGCTAATACCATCCCAGTATGGGGGGGGGGGGTGACGTTTCTACAGGAACCAGCATGATGGTGGAACTTCCAGAACGATGAACGAGAGGGAAGGAGCCAAAATGCCATTTCCAGGCATATCCACGAAGATGTCGACAGGGACAAATCGAACCCTGGTCTTTGGGGGAGTCCAGATGGGAATCCTGATGAGGAGGATACCGATCCAGAGAGCCAGAGAGGTTTATGTACAACCCTTGTTGTGGAATAGAGAGCTGAGTGAGAGCTCCTCCATTTCGTGAGTTTTTGTCACACCCCTTCTTTGTTCTAGTTTCTGGTGGTATAGTAGTTTTAATGTAGTTTGTGAATCAACCACACTCAGTGTCAGCCATTTTTCTAGGTAGGGATGTAACTAGATTAGTTAGATGTCATTTATTTCAGTTTAGAGTGAGACACCCTCGGGGTCAGACATTTTGGTCAGCCCTGGTGCAGCTTGGTGAACGTCGTGGAACGTCAATGCCTACCTTTTTGCTGAACCTGATCGTAGTCATTTTGAGGCTATTTTGTTCAACCCTACTTGGGGTAATTTTCAAGTCTTTGCTGACTGTAGTTATGGCAATCAGATGCCTTGGTTATTAATTGACTGCATTCTTCGCAGCCATCCTTTGTTACACCCCTGACTGTCGTTAGAACGGTCGTATCATTTAGGTAGTCGACAGTAACTACCAGTTTGTAAATGCATTATATTTCATTTTGAATAAGCTCAGAAGCTATTCTTGGTCATGTTTGAACCTAACAACTAGAAGGAATGTTTCGTTGCCTAGCATCGAACGCGGTTCCCAACGTATCATTAAGCAGATCTAGTGTGTGAATCTGTGCCACATTTATCATACTTTTCTTGTGTCGTGTGAGACACGTTTTTATTTGATGTTCTAGCAACTACTGAGTTGCATTTTTAAAGCAAAGAGCTTCAGTTATTATAAGTTTACTTTCATTTAGACGTCTTTGGTAGAAAGACGGAAGTGTATTATTATACTCAGATTTATAGCGTGCATTTGATATACGGACTCTGTAGAGATCCGTAACATATGGTAATGTTTTTTATGAACCGGCCAAGTGCAGGTTTTGTATTGATTAAATCGCCGGCCTTGAATAAACTGGTTATGTAACCCAGTGACCTAGAGCACGCCTGCTTCATTGTGAGACAAAACTACTATAGACGAGGACAGAGTACAATTTGTATTCGCTTTTCCTTTCATTGCTATTTTGCTTATGGAAACCAGTTTCCACTCTTGTATTTGATCACTTGTTTTATGGATCGGTTTTTGTTAGTTTAGCGCTCTGTTGCGTGTATTGTCGTATGACAGGTACAGTTATGTAAGGTTTTCTATAGGATGGTGAAGTCTACCCTGTTATCGCAGGATGTTATTGTATGCTTTGTCCGGGGATGATCCCGTTGACCAGATGTTATTGGAAGGTAACTGTTGTACAGGCCTATCCCAGAGTTATTGAACGCGAGCTTAGCGCCGCTGGTAACCCGTGTTATTGTGTGTCCGAGTTGTTATACTCGTTGATTATATTCCGACTGTTGAGTCGAGGCTTTTTGGTGGAGAATGATCTCAGTTGGAGACACTCCGTGCCCAGGCTATTGTCAATGTTATTCGCCATAAACCTACGATAAACCTATAAACCGACATTCTAATAATAAAATGCATAATTGTTGTAAAACAAGCCTAACTAACGATTCTTTCTATCTAACTTTGTTCTTTGCATTCTGGAACTGTTGACATAGCCGTGCAGTTGAAGATAATTTCCTTGTGAGGAAATGACTAGGACAGTTGACATTTTTGTAGCGACCTGAAGCATGTGCGAACCTAGAGTTCGTAGCTTGTGGAGCTCAGGCCATGCGATGTCAGACGTGGTCTCAACTGCGCATTCGTCACCGTAACTATACACATTAGATGACTATGGTTTACAAAGAGTAAACTAAGGTGTAGGCAGGAATTTTTAATAAAACTACTGTGTCTATTTCGTTATTAATTTATGATGTCAAGTGTATTAAACCCTACATGTTACTTTATTGTGTGCTGTTAGTACATAGTTATTAAGCATAATTAAATTGTTTGTTTTTCATGGCTGTACACTTAGCTTTTGGATGTAATTGTTTTCTTTTACGGACGTCATCGCCGTAAATTTTGTTAATTGATAGGACTTAGCTAGTTGAATTAATGTTAAATTTAAATGTCGAAATGGTACCATCCTAACCTAGATTTGTTTTGCTACCCCGTTAAATGTAAATTCAGATATTAGCTTGATCTTGTAACTTGAACTAGGGACTTGCGTCGTGCCATATTCCTAGCGTTGCTGTTGTTGCTTTATCATTGTGAGTTAGATCTTTCGCGAGGGTTTTCAGTAACTTCTCCGGTAGGGGACCTGTTCTTTATCTTAGTTTATTTATTAATTTGCGGACTAGCCGATTATAACCCTCCGAACTAGGCTAGGGGCTTGTGAATTTTAATAAATTTTCACGGTGTTTTACATGAGTCTGGATGTTTATTTTCTCAGTCTAGTTTTAAGGTGAACCTCTCCTTAGGCGGTCTATGACCATCGTCACCATGTACCACGATCCCTGTGGACTACGGACTCTCGTGCCGCTTTAGCCTTTATGGAAGGTCACCTGATCCTCACGGTACTTTTTATTTGATTTATGTGTCGTTAGTTGAGTCATCGTGGTTGTTGACATCAACTAAACGGTCTCAGTATATAAACAATTGCTGTACCAAATTTCACTGCGTTCGGATGGTTAAATCGCCAGAAAAGTCTATTTAAATGTTCAAATTCACTTGGCCGCCATGTTCGTTTTGTAGTTAACAGGTTTATGAAAGTCACTTAAGTGACTTTTATCACCGTACAAAATTTCAGGGTGATATCGGTGACAGTTTCGGAGATATAGAATGCCAGTGAGATATTTCGCACAGCCACCATGTTGAATTGGTGAAACATAATAAGCTTTGAAGGGCACGATCGGGGTCGGCCAAAATAATAGGTCTACTATGACCTTACCGAATTTCATTGAAATCGCTCCAGCTGCTTAGATTTTATTAGGTGGGGTGTGCGGGAAGAGGGGGGTTGGGTGGGGATGCACACCAAGGCCCGGCGTAGGTGCGTGACGTCATGTCATGTCATGTCAGTAGGTAATCTGTGTCCTTGACTCTCCCCGCCTGCCACTAGCTACGTGTGCGAGTGAGCTGTGTATAGTATGTCGTGGTACCCTGCAAGCCAGGCAAGTGCTTTTAGGGCCATATGACGAAGGCGCACACTGTCTACGCTGGAACTCTCAGTTCAGGGGCGCTGGCCGGCCTGTCGCGGCTGGATTTCTCGAAGTCGTTCTTCTCTTCTTTTCATATTATTATTATTATTATTATTATTATTATTATTAGACTATTATTATTGGCAATAAAATGTTATTGGATACCAATAGACTACGTCTCATACTGTTCCCGAGTACATTGTTGATCAATTCTCTATTATTGAATGGATTCATTTGATAGCAAAATTATGCCATTTACACTTAAGTTAGGCATACCCAAACACGATAAGTTATTAAAAAATGTTGATGTTGTTTCTTTCCCTTATTCGAAACGTACCACAAGCTTTCAATTCTCTTTGAAGCCTATCGTTAGCTCTAAACGACCTGTCTTGTTATGCCGATGGTTACTTCACATCTGATGGTGGGGTCCAGCATATATCTTGTATCCTTCTTACGGCCAATAACAATTATTATTCTATTGTACTTTTGCTTCTAACACGATGAAGACACGGAAACATGGATCGCGTAACATTTCTGAAATGTTACAGATGCATCTTAGATCTATGTCGGTGATTCCCTTCTTAATTTTGGTGTTTGAACGGAGCTAGGTTATCAGACACTCCACAGTGGTTGCAGCATATAGTCTCACACAAGAGCAACCTTTGCCTCCACCTATTTGTGCTTGACTACTCCCTTTCATGTGTACTTTTGGATAAGTTGTTCTCCATAAAATATGGTGATTAGACACTTTCGCAATCAACCTGCAAGTTCATTTTGTTTTTTCCATACATCCGCTTCAGGCTCAATTCTCAAGTATTCCATTGGTTCCTAACTAATAAATCACCGTCTTCATCGTTACCACCATCTTCATCATCATCACCGTAATGAAAACCTCATTCGTTGTACAAACACAAATTACGCACCTTGTCACATTGCCTTCAAGCAATTCTTGCAATCTCTGTATATATGTGGCACGGTGTCCCTACATGATGATTACTATACTTTGGTTGTTCATTCACTGAAAATTGCGAAATAAGCTTCGAGGTTTTCCTATGCCCAGAATATAGAATGCTATGAAAATCAAATGTTCTTAAATACGATGTGTGGATTACATATAAATATGCAATTGGATTTACTCACGACAGCTACTTGTAGCATTGGCCTTTGAGAATATTTTACGGAAGCTATTCTAACAACTCTACGAGTTGAGTTTCTCTCCGAGTTCCCATATGAATGTTCGAATTGCAGAATAAGAATGTAGAAAAAAAAAGGAAAACTTGTGCTCACTGACCTGGTGCAAATCCTCAAAATGAACACCCCTTTGATGACTTCGGTATCATCGATACCATTTCAGTACCTCAAACCGAAATTAAATTTCTTGGCAGGCCAGGGAATCAAACCCGGACCACCGGTGTGACAGCCAAGAATGTTAGCCGCTACACCACATTCATTGTCAGTGCAATCTATTGCACGATGCCATGTAATTTCAGCACGAACTATAATAGTACACCTTTCTTCGTATTTTTGGCATTACAGTGCCCCTGGTAATTTAGAGAGATGGTTCGCATACCATAACCAAAGAGCCGAATAGTTCCAAAAACCAACAAACAACCAAAAGAAATACCGACAAGCTGGTAGAAAGACAGACAATAGATTTTGTAATTTTCAGAGCAAAATTGTTTTACAATGAAGAGCACTCTCTTGGTCTCCATACTGTTGAAATAATGAAAATTGTCCTAAAACTTCAAAAGTTAGAAGGATTTCATGTCAACTTGGTTATTTTGCCGTATATCTTATGTGTAGGTAAATTCCATGAGTTATTGTTTCAGGCGATGTTGAAAATACGAATAAAAGACATAAATTATCTCATATTGCGACGGAATATTGTTCAGTTTAAAAACCTGATAAATTTACTAACGCACGTTTCTCGAATTCACATATCCCTGAACAGCACCAATCTAATCAGTTGGTGAATTCAGAATCTTGTTATTGAAATACTGTAGACTATAGCTTTATAGTCCTAATGTAGTTTCTTTGTTCTACCCGTAATTATTTAGGTTGCTATGAGGAAGGGGATATGGTGAGACAGTTTCCTTGTGGGAATGATATTACGGATAGATGCCCTTCATGACGTCAATCTAATGAGAGGATTTAATGACAAATGAAATTAATGAGGCAAAGTATGAAAAAGTTGTGTGTGGTATTTCGAGTTCGGTGTAGTCTGACCATGCACGTTAGCGTGTGTAGCTACGTCGGCTGGTTTGTGACAGTATGTCAACAAATTTAAAAAATATATTTTAACACTCCTGATTCCATACCGGCCCTGTTACTGTCACATGCATGATTACCAATATGCTTGATTCTATTTTTAGGATTATTATATCTCGCTGCACCTGCTACATCACCCAAAAAGTAGGGGCAGATGACCTCGTAGTTCCGCCCCTTAAAACAACAATAACTAACCCAACAAGTAGTTCCGCGAAGAATTATACAGCCTATTTTCATATATCCTACTTATGTTAATTGCCTCTATCAACATACAAAAGTTCAGTTTGATTGCTGTAATAGATTCGTAGATATTGAGATCCATCTAAATATTTCGGATGGTCGCCATGTTGGATTGTTATATGTATAGGCCATAGAGTCACGTACCATTAAAGGAAAATTATTGCAAGGGTTCATTACTCAAACTCTCACTTCGATCGCATGATTACGACACAAGAAATAAAAACTTAATTTTAAAATTCGCACATTCGCCATCTTGAGGTTATGTAAACAATTGAACTAATATAGATCCCAGTGCATTACAATGTGTATAAACATTTCCTGTACCAAGTTTCATTGCGTTTGGATAATTAAATCGCGAGAAAGGTCTATTTAAAATTTTCAAATTCGCTTGGCTGCCATATTCGTTTTTTAGTTAACCGGTTTTTGAAAGTCTTATAGATGAAATGTCAGTAGTGCCCTTTATCTCCGTACAAAATTTCGGGGTGATATCGCTAATAGTTTCAGAGATATAGAATGCCGGTGAAATATTTCGCACAGCCGCCTTCTTGAGGTTATGAAAACAATTGAATGAAGTTAGATGTCGGTACACTACAATGTGTATAAAAATATACTGTACCAAGTTGCATTGCGTTTGGTTGGTTAAATCGTGAGAAACGTCTATTTAAAAGTCGCAACTTTGCTTGGCCGCCATGTTGGTTCTGTAGTTATCAGGTTTTCAAAAATCACATTGGTGAACTTCTAGTGGTTCCCTTTATCACCGTGAAATATTCCAGGGTGATATCGGTTATAGTTTCGTAGATATCGAATGCTGGTGAAATATTTCGCACAGCCGCCATGTTGGATTGGTGGGATGTAACAAAGTTTGAAGGGCACGGTCGGGGTGGTGTGCAATAGTGCTATGAACTTACCGACTTTCATTGTAATCCCTCCAGCGGTTTAGAAGTTATTAGGGGGGGGGGGCACACACCATATCACACACACGCGCGCACACACAGACAGACACACTGACAAAAGGTGATCTCATAAATTTATTTTTTCATAAATGAAAATAGGCTAAAAAGTATGCAACTTCTTGTATCCTTGTTGCAGATCTGGTTCATGTACGTCCAAATATCATGTTTTATACGTCTTCGGTGTGTTTCTTTAAGGTGTGACTTTCCCACTATGGTATGTTTGTGCTCCCCAGGCACAAAAGACGTTATGAGCACGGCAGACCACAAGCATATGACAAAATGTTGGCTCCAGTGCGCCTAGTGTCCAGGCTCTGCGCTCAGTACTAAACGTACTGCAGCACCCCGTCAAATGGACAGTGCTTGTGCGACTAAGCGCTGCAGTGCTAGTGTGATGTCGTGCTGCACTGCTCAGAAATAGGCAGAATAGGACTGCACTTCACCTTCTAGCACTGCTTCACCTTGCCCATTGCACGGCCCTGGTGCACACACACGGACAAAAGGTGATCTCATAAGCCTATTTTTTCATAAATGGAAATAGGCTAAATACGAGATTTTAAAATTTCGCACAGGCGCCATCTTGTGGTTATGAAAACAATTCAGTTTGATTGCTGTCATTGATTAGTTGACATTGAGAATCGTCTAAATATTTCTAAATATGTGTAGACCATTGAGCTATGTACTATTAGATGACGATTATTGCGTACGGTAGGTTCATTGTTCAAACGTTGGCTACGATCGCATGATTAGGACTCAAGAAATTAAAACGTAATTTTTAAATTTCACACAGGCACCATATTTCGGTTATGTAAACAATTGAGTTGAATAAGATATCAGTGCATTACAAGGTGTATAACATTTGCTATACCATTTGACGGCACTCGAATGGTTTAATCGCGAAAAAAAAAAGATCTATTTTAATGTATCAACTTCGCTTGGCCCCCATGTTCATTTGTTACTTAACAGGAATTTTGAGAGTCCCATCTAGTAGTTCATTTTATCACCGTACAAAATGTCAGGGTGATATCTGTAATAGTTTCGGAGATATGGAATGCCAGTGAAATATTTCGCACAGTCGCCATGTTGGATTGGTGAGCTGTAATAAAATTTGAAGATCACGGTCGGGGTTGGACAAAATAGTACTATGATTTTACCGAGTTTCATTGAAATCGCTCCAGCCGTTTATATTTTTTAGGAGACACACACACATACGCACACACACCGACTAAATGTGATGTCATACGCCTATTTTTTCATAAATGAAAATAATGAAGAAAGCTTTTCATTCGGTCGACGCGAATTTCGTGTTAACCGACTGAATAGCTTTCTTCATTAGAAATAACCATCACTGAAAAATGGCTTCTATCACTACTAAATGAAAATAGGATACCTAGTAAACGAAAAGCAAGAACGGGAGGTTTCATTTAGGAAAGAAATACTCTTATTGGTCACAAAGGAGTGAAAGTTTGGTGTGTAGGTTACACTCTGCCTTATATGGCAACACTGCGAGAAGGTGAGTTCGATTCCTATCTTAGCTATCTTAGAGTGTTTTTCTGCGGTTTCCCAATTCCACTCCAGGAAAATGCGTGGATATTTCCTAAGTCAAGGCCATTGCCAACTCCAAAAATAACAAAGTTTATCAGACTTCAACTACATGGGACTGATGAACAATAGGCTATGTTCCAAACCCCTATATGAAGCAACAAGAAATATTTCGAATCAATGGGAACCATCGTATTGATTTTAGGAAACATGTTTCTAACGTAGGCTACAATATGACCGCGATCGAAACGAGCCAGGTGCCTTGCCCTGTCTGATGGGGCACGGGCACAGATTGAAATCATTATGTTGATTATTATTGATATTTCAAGAAGTAATTATCCTATGTTTGAATAAATAATTGGCCTGGAATTACATATGGCCCAGCATCGTCAGTTCACGGTCACCTTCCATGCTTGTCCGGGAAGCGGGCAAATAGACACTTCCATAACGTTATTGACGAGATTCTTTTCTGAAATAACGGAATCAATTTCTCCGCTTAGAATAATGTTCCTGATAGCGCATAGCTGGTAAAAATCGCATGTATACCGTTATTAGGCTTATAACGTTGTTGGTGGGTTCGCATTTAAAAATAACTGAATTAATTCTTCTGCCCTGAATAACGTTATTGATAGCGTATGGCTGGTAAAATTCGCTCGTATACCGTTACTAGACTTATAACGTTATTGGTGGGTTCGCATTTCTAAATCACGGAATTATTTTTCTGCCATGAATAACGTTATTGACAGCGCAAAGCTCGTAAATATTGCTCGTATACCGTTACAAAGCTTATAACGTTATTGGTGGGTTCACATTTCTAAATAACGGAATTAATTTTTCTGCCCTGAATAACGTTATTGATAGCGTATAACAGGTTAAAATCTGTCGAATACCGTTACTAGGCTTATAACGTTATTAGTAGGTTTGCATTTTGAAATAACCGAATCGATCACTCTGCCTGAATAACGTTATTGATGGCGCGCAGTGGGTCAAAATCGCTGTCATACCGTTACTAGACTTATAACGTTAATAACGGGAGCGCATTTTAAAATAACGGAATCTTTTCCTCTGCTGGTTATAACGTTAATAACACAAACCAGGGAAAATTATAACCCCTTATTTCGTTGCTGCACTAAAAACGTTATTCATATACCATTTGTTTTGGGTACGGAAGCAGTAACGTAACAAAAATTAATTCGTTATTTCTGACAATTCTGTTACGTTATGAAGCCTTGGCTATTCCATTAGCATTGGCGAATGAGCACATCGATCGTCTTTAAGTTTCCGAGACCAAGAGGCAATCTTCTTTTGTTTGGACAGCTCTCAGGTGTTCGCTAACGTTCATCTGTGGCACAGTTTGCAGTAGCAGAGATGCGGTGCCAATTAATCATAAACTTAGCACCATTTCTGAAAAATCCGCAACAATTGACTGCTAGAAATTACTCAAGGCATACAAAAAATCGACATTAACGAAGAAATCATTTCACAAATGAATTAACTTTAGAACCCTAATAAACGGACACACATTTCCGGAAAAGAATACAGGAAGCACAGTAAAATTCAAAAAAGACAGCACAGTGAACAATATTGAAGAGATATTAGGAAGAAAACAAGAACATAAGTTCTATCGCGCTGATTTTTGCGCGTAACAAATAATACTACTTCTACTTAAGGACACAAATTTTGTAATTCCTTAAAAAAATAATGAATTTGGCAATAGATCACTAGCTAACATGGTACTATTTCTATATAACAAGCTACGTAATCACTCCTGGTCTTTGAGAATATGGCAATAAAAAGGATTATAAAAATTGGATATAAAATAACTCCTTAAACTAAGTAGACAACTACTTGTAGACCTATATAAAATAGAATCCTATTCGTAGACTGTGTCAATATGAAGAGAAAAATTAATTAAACATAATAGTAAAATGTGTAATTTTCTTTGTTATATTTGTAAAATAGTAATGACAGTATTAATTGTATTAAAGTAGTGAGAAAGAATATTATACCTATAATATAATTGCTTTATTGTATTAATTAGTTTTAAATTGTTGTACCATGATTGAATATTTTTGTGACTAATTGTTAGAGGCACTGTAATAAAAAAATCAAAAGCATTGCAAGGTGAAAGATAGGACGGTTTAATTTAATTTTCAACATACAAATTGTAATTATAATTGGTATCTGATCACAAGCGTAAGCTTGCGATGACCAAACATTGTACAAATTGGCTTAAGATAAACAAACTGTAAATTATTACTACTAGTAGTAATAGCAATAATTTAAATTCATACTCTGCCTTGAATTATTTTAGAGGTACAGTGAATGAGTGAATGAGTCTGTAGTACTTCGCCGTGGGCACAGCTAAAAACACAATAATTTTCAATTCAATTCAATTCAATTGCCTACAGTGTGGACTTCTTTTTTCTATAGGGTCAAACATTCACCCGTTAGTTCATTCATGTAGGGTAAAACTTTGGGACATATTTCTGTTAAATCCCCCACTAGATTGAAATTATGAAATATATCAAAATTTCACCGTGAGAGATTCACGATTTCAAGATATATCCCTATTTATTTTATTTTTGCATATTCTGGGATAGTACCGTATACGCATTTTTATCAATAAACCCTTGCCAAACATCATTCTACCGGTCCATTAGTTTCCGTGCAGACAATAAAAAACATCTTATGAGCCTTTTTCTTGTGTGTTGATGTTGACAATTTGCAAAATTGATAAAATTGGACTTACGAGATCAATCTGGGCAAATGTGTGAGTGTCTGTCCTGTATGTGTGTCAGCATCGCCGTCATGTAGAGTCTGCTGAATAGCTGTCTGAAATACAGTATTATCAACAGTATATGTGTGCCAATTTTGGAACTGTGCCCATGCATCTCTACGGAGAAATCCAACATAGACTTCAACTCGATCAACTCATCCTGACTGGCTGCGTGGCTCAGCGGTAACGTTCTCGCTTTCTGGGCCCAAGGTTGCAGGTTCGTATCCTGGCGCAGTCAACTGGCATTTTAGGGTGAGCAAATGCGAGGGAGCCATGTCAGTAGATATACTGACACGTTAATGATCCCCTTCGGGGCAAAATTACGGCACCCTGGCGTCTCTAAAAGCCGGAGTAGTTAAAAGGGACGTAAAATCAATAACATTATTATTACTATCAACTCCTAAACAGTTGCTGACATCGAACTAAATTTGGTATGAGTAATGTAATAGGACATATCATGGCTGTATTTTAATATGACGTCAGTGAGAACTTACTGACAGCGGTAACTACGCTCGCTAAGTTGCATCGCTAGGCCATGGGGCCAAGCTACCTCTTGACTCGGTAGACATGGATTTGAGCCCCATGAAACGGTTTTACGTGATTTTCCGTTTTCAACTCCAGGTTTGGATGGTAATATCTGACAAGCCTCGGCCGCTTCCTACCAAATCCTGCCCAGTTTCATTCATCTTGATTCATTTCATCTCTCATTAATTCCTCCATGAGTTTGGCGTCAGAAAGGGCACTCGGCTGTATAAACCATTCTCCACATAGACTTTCATCGCATCGTAACCCCGAGCCCGTTGAAAACTGGAATGATATGGGGTAGACATATTGCGCCCTTATCCTACGGTCATAGGCTAAGTTCGATGGTTTTCAGTCATGCTAAAAACAGCGTTTAAATGAGCCTCGATTTGCAGGGAAAAGGAAGTCTGATTTTGCGTCATTTTAATCATATTAAGCTCCTGCCGCAGTGTTATTAGGGCAAGTCATGCAACTGGCCACTTGACGAACCGAAGATACGTCGCACGGAACTCGCAGACAAAGGCTAGTCGAGAACATACTTCTATAACGCGCATTTACTACGCAGGTGTACGCTCGAGGACTTTCGTGGGGCTTGCTTCAGATTACGTTCTGGAAAGTTCTGTTGTACGTCGTATTCTGGCTACACCACGCCCCTAAGTAGCGAAATTAATTTATTTCTACGATACGGCAGCACCCAGGATCGAACCATTGACTACAATAAGCCGGAAGTAATCCTGAGATTTTTTGCAGATGAACAGAATAATTAAGTCATCAAGAAATTAATAAATCAGTGGTCCAGAACTGGGATCCTTCCGCGGATCCGTCTGGGTTGAAGAGTTTTGGTGTGAGAGTGGGGATGGCGTATATTTCGCCATAAGTAGTCCGGAGGACGCAGTATTGATATCCCCTAAAATTACGATCGATTATCGATGATAATCCTATGATTCGACGGACCTTACTATCACAAATAATGTGTACACAGTGTATTGAAATAGATTTGTTGGAGTACGGAGCTCTTGCTTGTGGAACAATCTTCAGGTGCTCAGTCGCCATGTTTTAGATATATTGCACCCCTGCGCAGTCCACGGGGTTAGTCTCCAGCAGTCCACACGGAGAGGAGTTAGTCTTCCGCAGTTTGGTTGTCACGCAGTTAGTGCGCGAGTGAATGTTAGTTGATGCATAGTTTCGCGAGCCCGCTCGAGACTGTCAGGGTGTTCGCAATGTGTTATTGTGCAGTTCGACACATTTTCGATAAACAGTTACAAGCACTCACGATAAGTCAGTTTACAGTCAGTCGACATGCAGTTTTCACGCTACAGACAATGACACTCAGTTGTATGTAAATGGTCAGTACGACTCAAGGCTGCAGGTTGAACATTTCAGAGAACAGTAGTAACTTTAGTAGACAGCATATGTGTGCAGGCAGAGCTTGCACTGTTACAAGTTAACACAAGTTGTATAGCTGTAGAAACAGTACTGTCAGTCGCAGAAGTTGGGAGGTGCGCAGTTGATCGCTCGAGACTCGAACCCTCGCCACTGGAACAAGGACAGTTCTGTGAATGAGAAAGAACGCATCGAGGTTGCCAGTCCGGCGCGTGTGAAGAGTGGAATAACAGAAGAATTGGCGCATGGTCTAATGAGTGTTGCGTAATCCTAGCCTGATTTTTATGTGAAAAGTGTATTGTGATGTAACGTACGCGTGTTGGATAAGGTACTGGAGTACAACAACCGCACCAGTAGTGTTATTTTTTGTGTAAGAATAAGGTGAAATTTAGTGCTAACCATGATTATCAATCACTCAGTGGAATAGTGCATTGAATGTGAATATGTGTAGTGCCGGTATGGTGTGAAAGGCACATGGCTAGGGGTTGCTGACATCTATTGCTGGAGAGGATGACGGCCAACGTTGGAAATATGATGAGTATTAATTTCCATTAATTATCCATAAGTCATAGTTTTATGGGTCGTGTTTATTATAGTTTGATACAGGAATAGATATTTGTCTTAGTGTAATATTAGATTTTTAATTTTAAGTATCATTTGCGGTAGGTTAAGTGTATCCGTGACGACGGAACGCTATTTGTTTAGTTCAGGAGATGCTTAGCGATGATGTTTGTTCGAAAACCGCGCCAAATTGTACATATTGATAGGGATGCATGTGTTCACCCCATTATGTTGTATGTATTTCAGCCCCAGGATGAAGTTGCCGGAAAGAGCAAAGGCACGTAGATTTGGAAAGAGAGAGAGATTTAAAGAATGTAAAATTTATAGACGCACTAATGACGCAGGTTATTGATAATCATAATAATAATAATAATATTAATAATAATAAGCATGACGTCAAGTAGGGATAATAATAACAATATCGAGAGTAATAATAATATCAAGTACGGATAGAAGGGGAGGAAGTTTAATGTTAATGCCGTTATTACGACACATGTGGTGATAATTATTCATATGGATGCACTCTGAACTGTGTCAGGGATGATTCGACGCGTCCTTTCTCTTAGATTAACGCAGGTAAATGTGGTATTGAGTGGGAGAAATATTAAAGTATCTATTTGAGTGTAATTGGGGGAGCAAGCTGAACATCGGCTTAATCGTGGTATGTTAATGAGAAAATAGTTGAATGGTATGCCAATGTGATACCGGGATGTTCCGTGAGGCCCCGGCGGTTCAAAGGTGAATAAATAAAATGGTAATAATGGTATTGAAAGGAATAAGAAGTTGCAGGTGACAGAGCCATATGTCCCTCGACTGCCAACTGAAAAGAAATAGAAAGGTATGTGAGGTGTATTGGGCATACCCAATGGAACAGGTAAGACTAAACTATGCTTACAGGTGTTTTGTGTGATAAATAGGACCACGATAATGATATTGCTCCAAGACCAGGTTCCACTCGGGTCGAACCAAAGACTATCTAGATGGTGAGATCATTTCTCCTTGTGTTTCATTATGCCTGTGTATTTTACTACGAGTGCAGTTTGAGAGCCCACAGCATTTAGTGTCTGAGCTACGGTGGCACTCGCCAAGGTCGTACACTCCCTACCCCTCTCCATAACGGGACCCTTTGTGTTCAAATGAGGTTAAGTTTGACAGTCATGTAGACAGCTGACTTCCCAGTCAGAGAAAAACATGTATTCATTTCCAAAATTAATTCATGATGAGATTTACATATGGTACTGTATTGCACTAACCTTGTGATCCAAGTCTATTATGAAGGTATTAATTATAATAATAATTATGTTAATAATTATAATAATAATAATAATAATAATAATAATAATAATCTGTTATCGAGTAAAGGGTACTTTAATCCAATAACCTTTTGTATCCTGGCTTTGCCGCGAAGATTTTATTCAAATAGATTAATAACCAGATGGATCTTAATAATAATAATAATAATAATAATAATAATAATAATAATAATAATAATAATGGTGACTTTTATTATAGTGGAATTCGTTTGGTGATTGATTTTCCTTTCCATGAAGTTAATTGCTCTCTCAGATAGTGGCAAGCGTCTGTGAACGTGCAATGCTCTGAAAAAGGTAGGTGAGAGTCCTTGCTTCGAAGCCTACGAGTGTATATATTTTTCCTGTTAGCGTTTCCTCTTGTAAATACATATTTGTGTCACGTTGTTTATTGCAGGGTCGCAGGCATCGTTGACAAGATACACACACCGTTGTTTAATTTTTGTCGCTCGGTGCGGTAGGTGAACATAGGATGTTTTTTTATGTCTCTGGAATATGCAAATTTTCTGCATACATTTGGTATTCATTTTGGTTTCCTTATTTTTTTTTTACCTTACGGTAAGCTTTGTGTTTTGCCATGATACTCTCAAGCATCTCGAGTTATATTTATGTGGTATAGTTAAGCACACGCCCATAAGACGTTGACAGACGGTATTGAATCCGGGACCCGGATCATTTTGTTACGAGTCCTGAGTTCAATCCTTGGATGATCATATTTCTAAGGTATTTTGTGTTTACTTTAAGTATCAGTGTAGCACATCTCAAACTCAAATCCCATTGAGGTCGTATGAGTCTAAATTTGCCAGTTGGTATTAATAAGTACCCATTGATGTATGCTTATAAGCTCAAAGGTATAAGTGTGCCAAATTTCATATTCATTTAAAGGGCGAATTTTGTAGTTGCGAATAATAGATACATGAGTATCGTGATTTGGTGAAAGTGTCTTAATGCACCAAAGGGGATCACATGGGCAATGTTGCCAGATCATGTTATAAAATGAACACCTCATGAATATTATAATTATGGAAGCCCTAAATTAATGGTGGATATGCAAATGGCTTAATGTTTCTTGTATTAATTAATTGGCACACAACGGCAAGATGCCATAGTATTTTGAATATTGAATTCAGAGGTGTGGAATGTATTACAGTGAATATTAATTATGGTCAGATCAGATTGATTGTCATCTTGGCATATGATCAATGGTTGTTTGTTTGTTTGTTTAATTGAGAGATTGGATTAATTGATTGATAATCGATTATTGAAAAATGATGGGATTCACATTTCAATCAAAGTTAATTGATTTAATTTGAATATTATTTGATTCACTGAGTGATTTGAATTGATGATTAATTTAATTGAGGTTAATTTATTTGAATTGATAATTAATTTAAATGAAGTTAATTGATTTGAATTGATAATTAATTTAATTAAGGTTAATTTATTTGAATTGATAATTGATTTGATTGAGATTGATTTAATTAAAGCGTAATTAATTTAATTATGGTTGATTAATTGAAATGTAATTAATTTAATCGAGGTTGATTAATTTAATTGGAATTTAATTATTTATTTTTTGATTTTTTGGCAATTTTTAAATCTTTTGGATTGATTTTCACATTTTTCGTTATTTTTGATTTATTTTGGATTTATTTCAAAATTTTGAATTTCGTTAAGTTGTTTTGGGATTGGTTCAATTCTGAATAGTTTCTTATTCTAAATTTTGGCTTTCCTGAGTTAATATTTTTGGTTTTCGCTTTCCTTTCGATCATTTCTGTATTTATTTTTACCAGTGTTAATAAAGATGTTTTTCCTTTGTTTTTGAATCCTGTGTGTGATGTTTTATTAATCAGCCCTATTGATCTTCCAATTGATACATCCCAGGACAGTTGTTAGCTTCAAGTAGGAACGCACCACCCCCGAGAGTAGAATCCTGTCCTGAAGGTCCTATGTTCAAAAGGGTACAATATATATCTGCGAGAACTTACTGTAGAAACTTGGTACTGGAGGTAACGTTATATAGAGTTAGAGTAAGTATGAATTATGGGAACATTGATTTGGGAAACATAACTATGACAGCGGAAGTGGCAAAGTTGCGACGGTGTTGATACGAACTTTACTTTCAGTTTTTATTAAATTTGCGGCAATCTCCTGTGAATCCGAGTGATAGGATTCATGTTAGGCCTTGCCTCATTCTATCTTTGCTTCGATAATTTATTGGAACTTAATTTGATCCAATGTAACCTTAGCATTGAACCTAATAAGAGTAGAACAGAGTTATTTATCATGAGGAATATTCTTTTTTTTTTATTAATTGGAGAGTTGTTCCTAGGGCAAGATATTGCCCTGATTTATGTGTTTTTGAGATTTAGTTTGACGAGACGCATAAAACAAAGGTTTGATGCTTTTCAGTCGGTCAACACGAATGTACCCAAAAGAGCTGGCTTATGCTCTAATCCTGAAAAAAAAATACATGAGATTAATAAATACACTAGGATGACCAGTTTCGATCGTCAAGCGATCATCATCAGATCCATTATACTTAGGCTGTAAAATCTATGTTTGAAAATACAGGTGGAAATATATACAATATGTACAATTATCTGGTTGCAGTATTGGTAATGCAACTTGTCAGTGTATGCAAATTGTAGTATATGTGATGTTACGTGGAATGCTAAAATGGTGATAGAAATCCGGAATTCGTCTGATTGGAGTGAATATGTGGCTGTAAAAGACAACTGTGGTTATGCTGTAAAGTGCAAGCTATTACTTATCTGGCTGGATGTCTTCCTTTCTGTAACTACGAGTAGTATCAACTTCCCTCTTAGAGCAGCGACGGTCGAAAAATGGCTTCAAACCCCATAAAGACGCGTACAACTTAATCCCGTTAAACCCCCTAGATACCTATATCTCCACCTACCACGCTTGTTGTCCTCCTTCATTTTTGTTCCAGACTAAATTTCAGCATATACATTTATATTTATTTATTACAAACTGTACCCGGCATGCGTTGCAATGCCAATCAAAGAAAGTGTTGGCGTTGAAATTCTGTTTCTTGAAGTGCTTTTGGATACACAACATGTTAACTGCCTCTAAGCTATCGTAAAGTGGATTTTCTAATTTAGAACCATTCGTGGAAGCGTGCACAACAACTTTCAAAAGTTTCATCGCTGTCACTCATTTGTTGAATCTACTCGTACGCTACCTGTTGTGAAATGGATTTACTAAGTCGAAACCCTTCCCTGGCGTGTACACAATAACTCATCAATGATTCATCGCAATCGGATGAATTGTATATGCACGTATACCGGGTTTTGTTTATACGATTCGTGCGCTGTCACTCATTTGTTGAATCTACTCGTGCGCTACCTATTGAGAAATGTATTACGAAGTCGAAGCCCTTCCCTGGCGGGTACACAATAACTCATCAAGGTTTCATCGCAATCGAAGAATGTTATATGAACGCAATAGGGGATTTTGTTGAAACGCTTCGCGCGTCGTCACCCATTTGATGCATCTACTCTTGCGCTACTTATTGTGAAGTGGATTTACTAAGTCCCCTTCCCTGGCGGGTACACAATAGCTGATCAATGTTTCATCGCAATCGGATTTGTTTAAACGATTCGCGCTCCGTCACTCATTTGTTGAATCTACTCGTGCGCTACCTACTGTAAAATGTATTTACTAAGTTAGAAACCGTCACGTAAGTGTCCACAACATCTCACCCAAGTTTCATCGCTATCGGACTAATGGGATACGAAGACATAGGGGACTGTATTGAAACGCTCCGCATGTCGTCGTTCATTTGTCGAATCTACTCGTGTGCTACCTACTGTGAAATGTATTTACTATGCCAGAAACCTTCCTTGGAGTGTCCTCCATATTTCACCCAAGTTTCACCGCTAACGGCAGAATGGTATATGACCTTATACGGGACTTTGTTGAAACGCTTCGCGCGTCGTCCCTCATTTGTTGAATCAACTTGTGCGCTGCATATTGTATAGTGGATTTACTAAGCCAGAAATTTTCCATGACGTGTACACAACATCTCACCAAAGTTTCATAGCTACGGACGAATGGTACATGAATGCATACGGGACTTGGTTGAAACGCTTCGCGTGTCGTCGCTCATTTGTTGATTCTACTCTTGCGCTACATATTGTAATATGGATGTACTCAGCCAGAAACCTTCCCTGGAGTGTACACAACATCTCACCCTAGTTTCATCGCAATCGGATGAATGGTATGTGAACGTATACGGGACGTTGTCGAAACGCTTCGCGCGTAGTCACTCATTTGTTGAATATAAACGTGCGCTTCGTATTGTAAAATGGATTTACTTAGCCAGAAACCTTTCCTGGAGTGTACACAACAATTCACCAAACATTTATCACTATCAGACGACTGGTATATGACTTTATACGGGACTTGTTGAAACGCTTCGCGTGTCATCGTTCATTTGTTGAATCTACTGGTGCGATACTTATTGTAAAATGTATGTACTAAGCCAGAAACCTTCCCTGGAGTGTACACAACATCTCACCCAAGTTTCATCGCTATCGGATGAATGGTATATGAAATTACATGGGACTTTGTTGAAACGCTTCGCGCGCCGTTGCTCATTTGTTGATTCTACTCGTGCTCTACCTATTTTTAAAGGGCTTTACTAAGCTAGAAACCTTCCCTGGAGTGCACACAAAATCTCAGCCTAGTTTCATCGCTATCGGACGAATGGTATATGAACGCAAACGTGACTTTGTTGAAATGCTTCGCGCGTCGTAGCTCATTTGTTGAATCTACTCGTGCGCTGCCTATTGTAAAGTGGATGTACTAAGCCAGAAAATTTTCCTGCAGTGTACAGAACATTTTACGCAAGTTTCATAGCTATCGGACGAATGGTATATGAATGCATACGGGACTTTGTTGAAACGCATTGCGTGTCGTCGCTCATTTGTTGAATCTACTTGTGCGCTATCTACTGTGAAATGTATTCACTAATTTTGAAACCTTCACGTAAGTGTACGCAACATCTCACCCAAGTTTCATCGCTATCGGACGAATGGTATATGAACACATACGGGACTTTGTTGAAATGCTTCGCGCATCGTCGCTCATTTGTTGAATCTACGCGTGCGCTACCTATTGTAAAATGGATTTACTAAGTCGGAAACCTTCCTTGGAGAGTACTCAACATCTCACCCAAGTTTCATCGCAATCGGACGAATGGTATATGAACGCATAGGAGACATACCCACAGACATACCCACAAACTATCACGTTACATTGATTTTTATATATAAGTTTATAGATTTGTTTATTGGAGTTGTATTAGTTTCCTAGGCGGGGGTGTGATGATTTTCGGCGCGCCATCGCATCTCATCGACGAACGGGTAGAATACTAAATACGGATGTTAAATATGGGGCCATTAATTTAAAACACTGTCCTTTATTCTCATATAGGCTATTGACATTTGATATACTACACGATTATTTTCGGTTGAATAATACTCAATATAAACGAGACTTGGAATATTATCTTGCGGAATGAAATAACAATGGGAGCCTCGGCGTCTCTGGGTGACATGCAGTGAAATAGTTGAGTATCCCACTTTTTTTGAACTGATGTAAACCCGATAATATCTCACTTTATGTTGAGTGATGTGACACAGGTCCGACCCATTGATACATATTTAGCGGGTGTCGTGGACCGCGGCGTGGCTTTATCAATGTGTGGCCATTCCCGTTCCAGCAAACAGAACAATCATTTGACCGAATCTAGGGATTGCAGCCATCACTTTCCCCGCAAAAAACATCAACGAGCACCTATTTGGTTTTGTGTGCGGCTCTTCAGCAAATCAATGGGCTCTGAGGTTTTCATTTGTTTGCCAGCTACATGATCCTGCACCAGGTCAGGTATGCTATTTATCAACAACAGAGCTTGCATTACCAGGTGGTAGGCCTACTTTGATGTGTGTGGCAAACAAATATTATTCACCAACCAGCCCTACGGACGGAGGTGGCATGGAATAATTGGATGTTACGGTGAATAATTATGACATTCGTGAATGATATGCCCCCAGAATACTTCTTGATTCCTGTAGCTGCGAACGATATCACAAAACAAAACAAACTGTTAGGAACAACTTATCTTGAAAATAATCAATATTTGCCACAAATCTTGGCAAAACTTTCTAAAAACTGACAGTTAAGACTTCTTTTGAAACCAGAGTCATAACCGGTGTCACACGCCTTTCTGTTGCAACCACGGCAAAACACGTGCCTTTCATGCTGAGCTTTGCTGATCCCATGTCAACATGAGGCTCAGCCAATCAATAATACATGTATAATAGGTTCTGGTTGTCGATGACTGACCAAACATAACTCATCCTTATTCAGATAGCTTTTGAATCAAAGTCAAATACGTTTTCGGCTCACTGATTCCATCTCAAAATCTTGCATGAACATTACATGTGAATCCATTGCAGTCGTTGTGGCAGAACTTGATGCTCACTCGTTGCTACACCGTAGTGTCATTCTCACGCTGACAATATTTTACTGTCTACAGTGGGATTATCCTAACGGCCTCACTCGGTGTTCCTTCTTGACATATATCTGAAATTCCATTTTCATGTGTACCTGGGTCATGTTGCTGTTGAGATATTGCAGCATCACCCAAACGTTCAGATAAACCCCGTATTAAAATGATACCAGCGCTATGACTTATTAACAACCAAAACTATTAAAATTAGTAGTCTAACAATTAGTCAAAATCAGCCCAAAATTTAAAAAATATAAACGAACAATCAAAATTGATCACAAACAGCTCAAATGGTCAAAAGAAAAAACAGCAAATAATCAAATTAAAACAAGCAAAAAAAAAGCTTAAAGAGTAAAAAGGACAGTCAAAATCCAAAATAACAAAAAAAAATACAATTAAAATAACGCAAAGGCAACTAACAAATCCTACCAAAATAAATGCAAAAAATACATCGGCCTATATATATAAAAAATATGAAAATTAGCTAAAATTATTCATAGTAGTATTAATGATAATAATACCAGCGTCATATGTCTCATTGCTAATGTGAGAGTTAGTGTCACTCTACAGCTCAGTATACAGCGGACCGGCGGACAAACTTGGAGTTCACGGATTCGAGTCCCGCTGGGGTCAGACAGTTGGATTTCTTTAAGTTCCATTTACTGTACATGGTATGCACTAGTTGTGCATTATGCGATTTAAATACAGTTCATGGAGTATATAGGTAGCTCACAACAGGTAATAGTAATAATAATGATTATTATTATAATAATATTAATTTTATTAATAATAATTTTGTATGGCTTCAGTTAATCGGAGTAGACCATTAGAGTTGGTGTTCGCGTTGTGCTATATGTTAGAACAGGAATGTCCAACTTAATTGGTGGGTGAGCTGAATGGCAGATTCCTAAGCGAACCACGGGCCACTTTGATTTGCCCCCCCCCCCCCCCCCCCCATCGTTCCGTAACACACAAATAAGTCCAGAAACCCAAGTTCCCCCTTATTCAATCATCAACCAATTAACCAACCGAATTCTCACACGGTTATTCAACCATTTACAACAACCACATGTTCACTCCAAACAAGCAAATTCCGGAGGTCAATCACCCCTTCCAGTATCTCAACAAAACATCGCATAGACCATAACTAACAAATATTGACAAGTTGCATTATCTTAACTAATACTGCAACTAAATAAGTGTATATGTTGAAAATATTTTCACCCATACTTTCTGACATAGATTTTATTTTTTTATTATCCATATTGGCCCGTATTGAAATAGAATTCCACTTAATACACTAACTTCGTTCCGTCTTTTCAATACTATTTAATTTACAAAATGCTGTCCTAGTACATGTTTCGGACACTTATGTGTCCTTCTTCAGCTAGAAAACATGTTAAAACCTTATAGCAAAAAAATATACACTCAAAACATTGTGATTCATTAAAAAGTCATTAATGTGGACACAGGGTGTCTCATTGTCCATACACTTGGAAAATGTCTATCCCTTTCTATAACTAATTAAACATGTCAATCTAGTGATTGGCATTAGTCAAATTCTTCCTGTTTGATATTATGGCTTATTATGTGATGCTATTAACAAAGGCGGAAAGTAGCTCGTAGCTCTGGAGAAACATTTGACACCGATGGATTCCACCCAATACGGTCCGTGTAAGAAAAAATGCGACCATATATCAGCCAATAGCCTAACATAAAAAGTGCAGCCACCATCAATTCTAGATTTTAGTGTTTTTAACAATACAGATCTGTTCAGAACAGATATTAAAACAAATAGTTTTATCAAAAATAGATTTTTTAAAATCAAATTGAGCAGCTCAAGTGCATCAAAGAGGCACAGTGCTTTGAAAACAGGAAGAATTTGACTAATGCCAAACACTAGATTGACATGTTTAATTACTTATAGAAAGGGATAGACATTTTCCAAGTGTATGGACAATGAGACGCCCCGTGTCCACATTAATGACTTTTTAATGAATCACAATGTTTTGAGTGTATATTGTTTTAGCTATAAGATTTTAACATGTTTTCTAGCTGAAGAAGGACACAGAAGTGTCCGAAATATGTACTAGGACAGCATTTTGTAAATTAAATAGTATTGAAAAGACGGAACGAAGTTAGTGTATTAAATATATTTTATATCTTAAGTGTAATGGATCTGATGATGATCGCTTGACGATCGAAACTGGTCATCCAAGTGTATTTATTAATCTCATGTAGTCTAATTTATTTCAGGATTAGGGAATAACCCATCTAATTCGGGTACAGTCGTGTTGACCGACTGAAATGCATCAAACTTTTGTTTCAATTAAGTTCAAGTTTCAATTGTAGGTTTCTAATAAAAATCTTGTGGGATTTTGATTTGAAAGGGATCATGAGCGAGTCAGTAAATCTATTGACATAGATCTCTCGCAGTTAAGCACCCTTAAATGTTAACCGAACCTGCTCGGATGAGATTCCTTAACTTTCAGCACAACAAATCAGGGGCGTATATAGAAAACAAGATGTTCAGTAAAGAACATATAGCCTATTTTCTCCTAAATGCATGGGTATTGTTATAACTCTTTGTCCTTTTCAAGGAGTATAATTGAATGTTGGTTGTAATGCTATCGTGCTATAGGGATATTAAACATGAATATGAGGTGCCCTTTGCTAGTGCTACCTCTGTAAAAAAAAAACATTCATTTCGGTTTCACCGTGTTTGAGATGATATGGGGAATGGATTTGCACACATACATGGCCACTATTTGCAAACTATAGGGCTGATGACCTTGTAGTCAGTCATAAGATGCTTTCCACAAAAAGGCATGTTGTTGCAAAATCTGGTAGAGATCAAATTATTAGGATGGTCGTAATTTGATTTAAGCTTTTAACATTTGGGTGGCCGTCATTCCGTTTCCGACAAGATGGCGGCGATATAAAACATGACACTGAGGTGCCCTTTGCTAGTGCTACCTCTGTACCAAATTTCGTTCAATTCGGTTTCACCGTGTTTGAATTGATAGGGGGAATCGATTTGCACACATACTTGGCCACCATCTGCAAACTGTTGGGCTGATGATCTTGCAGTTTGGTCAGAATATGCTTCCCACATAAAGATATGTTGTTGCAAAATTTGGTAGAGATTAGATTATTAGGTTGGTCGTAATTACATTTTAGCTTTTAACATTTGTGTGGCCGCCATTACGTTTCCGTCAAGATGGCGGCGATATAAAACATGACACTGAGGTGCCCTTTGCTAGTACTACATCTGCCCCAAATGTCGTTCCATTCGGTTTCTTCGTGTTCGAATTAATAGGGGGAATCGATTTTGACACAAAGATGGCCGCCATCCCCAAACTATTATGCTAATGACCTATTAGATTCGTCAATGGATGCTCCCTCCATAAAGGTATATTGTTGCAATATTTGGTAGAGATCGGATGTATGGGTTAGTCATAATTTGATTTAAGCTTTGAACATTTGTGTGGCCGCCATTACGTTTCCGTCAAGATGGCGGCGATATAAAACATGACACTGAGGTGCCCTTTGCTAGTATTACCTCTGTCCCAAGTTTCGTTCCATTTGGGTTCACCGTGTTCGAATTAATAGGGGTAATCGATTTTGACACAAAGATGGCCGCCATCCGCAAACTATTAGGCTGATGACCTATTAGTTTGGTCAATGGATGCTCTCCCCATAATGGTATGATGTTGAAATATTTGGTAGAGATCGGATGATTAGGTTAGTCGTAATTTGATTTAAGCTTTGAACATTTGTGTGGCCGCCATTACGTTTCCGTCAAGATGGCGGCGATATAAAACATGACACTGAGGTGTCCTTTGCTAGTGCTACCTTTGTACCAAATTTCGTTCAATTCGCGTTCACCGTGTTCGAATTGATAGGGGGGGGGGGGGAACAGACATTCAGAGTACACACACTCACACACACAGACTCACACACACACAGACAGACACACTTTTTTTCGCCGTGTGTTGATCTCATAAGTCTACTTTCATTTTTTACAAAAATCGAAAGTAGGCTATAAAATGGGGTGAGGGGGCTGACTGTCCTGGAAAATTGTGAGTATTCTCAGGGGATTGTCACCGCAAAATACCCAGAAATATCAACCAATACCTTAGAGCATATAACTTCGTGTATTTATTTTAGATAAGATTCAAAGTTTATATAGCTTACAATTATTACTGGCAATACAAAAAAGTTGTAAAATACAACACAACTCACAAATAAAATTTTATACTTAATGAACTTTCTGTTATGATCTATGGAGTATGACTGGCAAATATCAAAATATTTGTCAATTTACTAAGCAGAAAGGTAAACAGTTTCTTTACGTGTATTTCTCAAAAACATACTGTGAAATTCACAGCTTTACCTCACAAGGCTGAGTGCACCCCGTTCCAGCCCTCAGACTAGAATTAAAATTTATTGGCAGAGCCGGGAATCGAATTCGGATCCACTACCGCACGAGTTAGTATAATTTCAATTTTAATATTGTTTATAACTTAGCCGATAAGTTAAGATTAGGGTACAACCAAATTAACAATTATTTTATGCTCTTACCAAAGCAGCACTTTCTTAATTTTTATTGGCTTTTTTCGGAGGGGGGGGGGGGGGCTGGAGCCCCCTCAGCACGCCCCTTATATACTCCCCTGCAACAAGTGACAACCATACCACACACACAGGCGCTCGTTGTACGTTATCCTCACTTGTCCGCCAAATTAACAATCTCCTTTGAAATACGTGTAAGTAAGGATCGACTTTAATTCCTTGGTTGTCACATAAACACTCGCATCACTTCCTGTCAGAGCGCTCGCTACTCCAGTAGGGTTTGCACGAACTAGCTTCTTACTTATTTAAGAAGCAGCGGAACTGCTTCCCCAAGCTTTATAACTTTGTTATATTCTATTACCCCTGCACCCACTTGGAAACGAACAAATTTGCACAACGCGTGGCAGGAGTACAGAGCAGCAGCGTATAGCACCTTGTTTGAGCAGCTTGGCGCCTGTCTCATTACCATTAGCACTCTAGCTTAATGCACTAAGATACTTTTCATTTTAGCCTACTTCTAAATGAAAGTATGCCTACAGATCTACTCGGAGGAAAATGTGTGTGTGTCTGTAATTCCCAAATGACGAATTGAATAACATTTTGTGCAGAGTGTAACTTACTTGTAAAAGGTATAACAGTCCCATTTTCATACTCCCTCAATCATAACAAAATGTTCAGTGCCTTACTCAAACAGTCACCGCACTAAAATCTGTTCGCCAAATCGAGATAGTGCGCGTAAACACTTGCTCGTTGTCACTTGACTGGTTCAGTGCCATTTCGTCCAGGTGCGATTTCGTCCAGCAAAAATTTCCTTGAAAAACGTGCCATTTCGTCCAGCTTGGTTTTACAAATTATTACACAATCTAATGAGTGCCATCTCGTCCAGACGAAATGTTGACAAGGTTTGAAGCAGTGCAGGTAGTCGGAGGTCAATGACCCTTGTTCTTATGTGCACAACCACAGGTTGAGGGATATCCACAACTGGCTGTGGGATTTCCCACCCACCCCTGCTGTGAAATTCCATTCTTCCCCTCCCCACCTTTGTTTATGAACAGAGACTTCATTCGTTCGAATAATCTCTTTGAATTAACATCTTTGTTAATTATGGGGTTTTCAACCACTACAAGGGGCCAACCTAGTTTATTACTTAACGGGTATCGGTATACGGTTAAGAATGAGAAGAAGTGCGGTGAAGTTGTGTGGCGTTGTGTTAGCCGTTCTTGTAGTGGTAAACTGTTTACTATAAACCGTGAAATTATTAAAGAAGAGATCCACAATACGTGTGAACCTAGATGTTAGGCCCCTTAAAACAACAATTATCATCATCATCATCATCATCATCATAATTACCACCTGATTTGTGAAAATATTTGTTTCTATTCTCACTATCTTGTTTACATTATAAGCATTTAATTGTAAAAATAAAGTTGACTGGTGACAAACGAGCGGCGCGAGTAACGTCCATTATTACAAACATCAAAAAATTACTTATTTCTAACAAGAAACGCAATGAAACGAAACAGTTATTGTTGACCTGTCAAACTGTCAATCATGGGTGTTTGGACGAAATAGCACTAGTGGGCCGGTGGATAGTCAACCCACCTGCCTCTGTTCGTAGAATTTAGACGAAATGGCACCTGGACGAAATGGCACGACACCACTTGACTGCCTGGACAGGGAAACACGCCCAGTTCACGTCATCGGCTCTGCCGGACAGGGGTAGCCAAGAAACTCCGAGATCATTAGTCATGCCATAGCCCTAGAAAAGACAAGAGTTGTTGCACTTAGTGCGGTGATGTTCTGTATACTGCCATAAGCAGTTAAGAATTAATTAATTAATTAAATAAATAGATACATAAACGAACAATAAATAAACCGTGCTGTAGCATGTAACCGATAAGTTATCCCACTTCACACGTAGGCTATACACTGCACTGAGTTGGCATACGTTCAAAAAGCAAAGCACTAGGCACTCTTTGCGGGCAGTCCTGCAATCACGTGTACAACTTTGTTTACTTTCACTATCTTGTGGTATAGCAGCTATCTTTCTTGGCTGTCACTCGAGAGGTCCAGGTTCGATTCTTGGCTCTGCTAAGGAATTTAATTTTGGTCTGAGGGCTGGAAAGGGGTACAATCAGTCTCATGAGGAAAAATTGAAAAGATAGGGGTTCAGTTTTCACCTCAACAGATTCTTTCTACCTCAGGCCATGGCTGTCGCCTTCCCAAGCCTCACCTGAATTATAAATACCCACTCTAACACAGCCATCACAATAGCACAGGTTATCAGACCAAAGACAATGCAAACTGAAGTAAAAGAGACAGAATTACCATGATGTCCAAGCCCCTCAAATGAAACAATAACAAGAAGAAACCCGAATTATTGGACGAACAATAATTTTCGGGAAAACAAACCATTCCTTGGGATGCGTTAGAGCTCTGAGCTATAAAGTCATCTCTAAATATAAAAATGAGATTTTCTGAATTACCACGGAAATTTACATTATTACGCGTTTTGGACTGTTTTATGACCGTTGCGCGCAAATACCTTAAGTTTTGTCTGTCTGTGTACAATTTTGTACGCTCTTAACTCAAGAACGGGTGGGTGGATCGAGGTAAAATTTGGTACAGATACCCATCAGAGGCACTACACTAATCGTTGATGTAACTCTTCTCCATACCTCTCATAAAAGAGGAGCTACCCCCTTAAAATACATGCTGAAAATGGCGTAAATGGACGAGACAAAGCTCATTATCAGCCCTTCAATGTGAGAAACAAAACTTGCGGGCCATAAAGGACCTAAAATCAACAGTTTCAGAGATATTCCCAGAAAACTAATTTCATTTAAGAAACTAATGACGGAATACAAGCCCGTTACCCTGTCAACAGTATCTCAAGAGGTTATTTATTTATTTATTTATTTATTTATTTATTTATTTATTTATTTATCGCATGGCTTTTAGTGCCGAGAGTGTCCGAGGACATGTTCGGCTCGCCTGAATCTGTAGCTGCTTCTAGCCGACACCCTTAGGGTGAACTACAAGTTTCGTTCAATTTCAAGTAGTTCCAATTTTCGCTAGCAGATATCCATGATACATAGTGGTCAAGGTTGTAACATTTGATAGAGCGTTCCGATGAAATCTAACCTAACAATTTAGCTTCACACATGTTTAGTCTGTGGAAGGATCTTTTACATGCCATAAATCTGTGATATGGGACCGCCGCGTCGGCTTTACTGGAGGATTTTTAACGCTCTTAAAAAATCCGATGACTTTGGCCGGGATTGAACCCGCTATTTTGGGAACAGCAGTTCAGCATGCTACCAACTACGCCACCGAAGCCGCTATATCAAGAGCTGACATCTAACTTTCTGTGTATTTCTGTAAGAGGCAATGCAACCCCATGCATTACATCTCTGTGAAAGTTTGCAAATAGGTATAAGGTTATCATGGAACCACCTTAGGCTGTAAAATTCATCAATACATACAATGCGCTTAAGGAAAAGGAAGCTTGTAGTTTAACGTGACCGTTAATCTCGCGATCATGAGCCACGGGTGCGCTTAAGGGGATCAGGAGGTATTCTAGAGTTGATTTTTATCATTTCAAATGAACTTGTCGACTTCGTCGTTATGCTTGGGTCTAACGTTATGCGTTACGGTTACGGCGTGTATGACGTCATCATGTTGTTCAGTGCATATGCACCGAGTCTGAGACGGCGAGTGCGTGACGTCATGCAGCAGATGGGACCTCCCGCTCCCCGTTCCCCGCACGGGAAGCCAACGCGCTAGCTGCGTGATACTGAATGACTTGCAACTTGTTGATCATGAAGCGTTCACGTCATTCTTGCTATCTCTGTACTTGCGTTTCGTTCGTTAAGCTTGCTTACTTAGAGTTTACAATTTGAGCAGGGTAGTAAAGTGTGTTAATAATGGAGTCAGTTGACAGTGATACTGCCATTATATCTACTAAAGCTAAATCTCGTGCTGTAATGGAGTCTGTTGAAAGATGCCCTCCTGAGCCTTTCTGACATAGCATTTGTAGCATGTGTCATTTGAAATGATATAAAGACAAGTCTCTCAGACTGACTGTGTCTTTTTCACGTGATTTACACGTGCGATATGGCGTACGGTAGGTCTATTTTAAGTCTAAAAAAAGTCCTCTCGGCACGCCGGAAGGCGGAGGTAGATTTCACCGGACAAACTTGGAGATAGGCGAAAATAGGCAGAATATGCAGGTTTTCGTAGAAGGATCAGACCTCATTTATCGCGTGAAAGTATTTTATAATTGGAGATTAATTAACTTTATTTGTCTTCATTTTAAACAAATTTTAAACATTTTATTGTCTTACGGGGACGGTAACCTTCTTGTCATTTGGAGTCCATTTTTAGCCTATTTTCAATTTTGAAAAAATAGGCTTATGAGATCACCTTTTGTCCGTGTGTGTGTGCGTGTGTGTGTGTGTGAGGTGTGGGTGTGTGTCCCCCCCCTAATAAAATCTAAACGGCTGGAGCGATTTCAGTGAAACTCGGTAAGTTCATAGCACTATTCCCGGCGACGTCGACCGTGCCCATCCAATTTTGTTCCGTCTCACCAATCCAACATGGCGGCTGTGCGAAATATTTCACTAGCATTCAGTATCTCCGAAACTATAACGGATATCGCCCTGAAATTGTGTACGGTGATAAAGGGTACTACTAGAAGTTCACCTATGAATTTTTCAAAAACCTGGTTACTAAATAACCAACATGGCGGCCAAGCGAAGTGGAGACTTTTAAATAGACTTTTCTCGCGATTTAACTATCCAAACGTAATGAAACTTGGTACAGCAAATATTTATACACATTGCAATGCACTGGAATCTAATTTAGTTCAATTGTTTACATAACCTCAAAATGGCGCCTGTGCGAAATATTTCACTGACATTCTATATCCCCGAAACTATTACAGATATCACCCTGCAATTTTGTACGGTGATAAAGGGTACTGATACAAGTTTACCTACGTATAATTCATAAACCAGTAAAGTACAAAACGAACATGGCGACCAGCGAATTTGAAATATTTTAATAGACTTTTCTCGTGAGTTAACTCTCTGAGCGCAGTGAAATGTGGTACAGTAAATGATTTTGCAGATTGTAATGTACTGCCATCTAATTTAATTCAATTGTTTACATAACCTCAAGATGGCGGCTGTGCGAAATTTTAAAATTAAGTTTTTATTTCTTGTGTCGTAATCATGCGATCGAAGTGAAAGTTTGAATAATGAACCTAGGCAATAAGTGACTTTGAATGGTACATAACTCTATGGCCTATACATATAACAATCCTAAATGGCAAGCTTCCGTAATAGTTAGACGGTTCTGAATATATATGAATCTTTTACAGCAACCAAACTGAAATTTTTATGTTCATAGAGACTATGAACATATGTTCACCTATAGGACTTTCAGTAACCTCGTGAGCACGAATCCAACATGGCGTCGACGCGAAGTATAAATATTTAAATGGACGTTTCTCGCGAATTAACTATCCGAGTGCCGTGAAACGTTGCACGTTTTAAATGCTTACACAAATGTTGATCCACTGGCATCTAATTTATTTCAATTGTTTGCATAATCACAAGATGGCTGCTGTGCGTAATTTTAAAATCTCGTTTTTACTTCTTGTGTTCTTATCATACGATTGAAGTTTGAATACCACACTTACACAATAATCTTAATATAATAGTACAAAAATAAAAATCCAACCTGGCGACCGTCTGAAATATTTAGACGGTTCTCAATATCTACGAATCTGCTACAGCAATTAAACTGAAATTTTGTATGGAGTGGAGGGTGATACTATGCACAGATCTAATGCCATCATGAGTGGCATGGGTGTGGAGGGTGATTATGAAACAACGGAAAAAGGGAAAAAAGTCCTTGACAGGGCGGAGGGAAAGGAAAGTTTGGCGTGGACATTACCAAAGTCGACAGCCTTTTCAAATTCAATATAAATGTGCTTTTTCAAATACAACTGAGATACATTGCTTCAATATGGGGTATTTAAATATTAATAAATGCGGTTACTGCTCCGCACTCTATTTCTCAGGGGAAAAACTTCGTCTGTGCGTTTCGGGCTATGCTTTTGAAATAAAGAATTGAAATTGCCTGAGAGTAGTAGCCTATGTCTGAAGACTTAAAATACTTATTCACAGGGAATAACGCACAGTCCAACAATTTCAGGGATAACATTCTTCAATATAACAACGCAGGGCCCTCTGTCTAATTTGGAGGAAATATAAAACTACATTTCGGTCATGGACCTTATTGTTTTAAAATGCAGGCGTAGTACATGATTATATTTCATATTCATACCCTCCAAATGATAAAGAACAAGTAGTTCCGTGAAGAACTATACAGCCTATTTTCATATATCCTACTTATGTTAATTGCCTCTATCAACATACACAATTTCAGTTTGATTGCTGTAATCGATTCGTAGATATTGAGAACCGACTAAATATTTCGGATGGTCGCCATGTTGGATTTTATATATGTAGGTCCTAGAGTTTACTGTTACATGCAGATTATTGTGAACGTGTAGTATTCAAACTTCAATCGCATAATTAAGACACAAGAAAAAACAAGGAGATTTAAAAATGTTTCACAGCTGCCATCTTGAGGTTATGGAAACAATTGAAATAAATTAGATGCCAGTGGATTAACATTCGGATAAAGATTTACTGTACCAAGTTTCACTGCACGCGGATGGTTAAATTGCGAGAAACGTCCATGTGAATATTTAAAATTCGCGTCACCGCCATGTTGGATTTGTGATCACCAGGTTATTTAAAGTCCTATAGGTGAACTTAAGTTCATGGCCCCTATGAACAATAAAAAATGCAGTTTGATTGCTAAAATAGATTCGTAGATATTCAGTATCGTCTAAATATTTCGGATGGTCGCCATGTTGGATTGTTATTAAATGTGTAGGCCATAGAGTCATGTACAATTAAAGGAAAATTATTGCGTAGGTTAATTATTCAAACTTTCACTTCGATCGCATGACTACATCACAAGAAATAAATACTTAATTTTAAAATTCGCACTGCCGCCATCTTGAGGTTATGTAAACAATTGAACTAAATTAGATACCAGTGGATTACAATGCGTATAAATATTTCCTGTACCAGGTTTCAGTGCGCTTGGAACATTAAATCGCGAGAAAGGTCTATTTAAAATGTTCAAATTCGCTTGGCCGCCATGTTCGTTTTGTAGTTAACCGGTTTTTGAAAATCTTATAGATGGAATTCCAGTAGTGCCCTTTATCTCCGTACAAAATTTTAGGGAGATACCGCTAATAGTTTCAGAGATATAGAATGCCGGTGAAATATTTCGCACATCCGCCATCTTGTGATTATGTAAACAATTGAACGAAGTTAGATGTCGGTGCATTACAATGTATATAAACATATACTGTACCAAGTTTCATTGCGTTTGGTTGGTCAAATCGCGAGAAACGTCTATTTAAAAGTCGCAAATTCGCTTGGCCGCCATGTTGGTTTTGTAGTTACCAGGTTTTCAAAAGTCACATAAGTGAACTTATAGTAGTTCCCTCTATCCCCATAGAAAATGTCAGGGTAATATCGGTAATAGTTTCGGAGATATTGAATGCTGGTGAAATAGTTCGCACTGCCGCCATGTTGGATTGGTGAGTCGTAACAAAATTTGAAGGGCACGGTCGAGGTCGCCGGAAAGAGTGCTATGAACTTTCCGAGTTTCATTGAAATCGCTCCTGCCGTTTAGATTTTATTAGGGGGGGGGGGGGGGACACACACACGAATCACACACACACACACGCTCACACACACGGACAAAAGGTGATCTCATAAGCCTATTTTTTCAAAATTGAAAATAGGCTAAAAACCTTCCTATGGGCAGTTATATGTCTTAGAATTTTCCGAAGCCAACCAATTCAGTCTTGGAAATTCATCAAAAGTGCCAGATAAATGTACTTGATCGACCCAAGGACTTAGTATTCCGTTGAATTTCAACGGGTTCATCCTAGTTTAATTTCTTTTGGCTGTGAATTTCGAAACGACAATAACTACCACCTGGTGGTAAAATTTATGAAAACCTGTGTTGTATTTTGTGTGTGAAGTAGGACTGTTAATAAAATCTCCTGTATTTCGGTGATGCATATAATAATTACGCGGTAGTGATAGTAATGAAGAATATTATTAGACTTATAATATTGCAGATTTACAGTAGACATATTATCACGCATTTAGCCCTAGATTCACTAGTGCCAACAAAATAAGATACAACTTAAAGTTACTAAATCAAATTTCTTCGAAAGTGGTATTAATTGATTTAGATAATCCGTGGCAAATGCAATTTTAAGTCTGCATTTATGTCACAAATTGTGGGAATTCAGTCTCTATTAACTTTTTATGAATCTATTTCCCTTAATTTTCATGTGTACCAGCAATCCCTTTAGTTCAGTCTCCTCTATAGTTTGCTCCCATATCTCCAGTATATTCTCTTTCAACTGGAAAAATACATTTTCTATTAACGTATCATGAGAAAGGAACATGATTTATCTTTTCCCATTGTAATTTTGTCCACCAGATAGGGCAATGAAAAAAACACGACGTTAGAGATGACTTTACGACCAATACAATATGGTGGACAAATGCTTAGAAATTTATTACCATTCATAAATGATCACAAAATGCCACGCTCCTTCCTCGTCTTGGTGTTGTGAATTGATTATATATTTCTTCACTTGCACTGAGAGTTCTTGGTCGGCCGCCAACTGCTCTGGGTGTCATTTATATACAAGAGCAACCCCTCTCAAGAAACGCAGTAAATATTCAACATTAGAAAGGTCGTGGCGCCACACAGCTAGAGCAAATACAGCATAAACATTAGGTGACATTTTCTATCAGAAATCTGTAAAGTATTATTAATACAAAAGAGGATTAAATCGCCGCTGCAACAACAAAATCCATGTTCAGCTCTATGGTCTTCCTTTAAAGCAGTCATGCCCCCGGCCATGAGTGGAAATATTAGCCGCTTACATCTATACACATCAAAAAATATTTTGCATAACACTAGTTTGCCATGATGCAGAGCGTATGTGGGATTGTGGGCGAGGTTATTCCAAAAGAGACGGACGGCATTCTGACATAATATTATCCTGTAGACTTTTTTAATGTGTGAAAAGAATATTGCAAACATGAAGACATTTAGCCTGTTAAACAGGGACTGATTGATATGTGTTGTAATCTTGCCATCCTTTGAAGTTCCAATAAAGAACAATGCCACCACGGGCGTCCAGCAGAGCTCTTACTCGTCGTGGCATACCACAGATCAAGTTGTCCAGGTCCTCTTGAGTCAGGCGATCCCACTCTTTGACGGTGGCCTCCATGATCTGGTGGGTTATGGGAGGGCGTGGACGCTGAACAATAGCACGCTTCAGCATATTCCAGACATGTTCGATACAGTTCATGTCAGGCGGCATCGCAGGCTATTCTATTCGTGCAATGGCGGATTCCTGGAGGAAGTTTTGTACCACCACCGGTCGATGAAGTAAGTATATGGAAAACCTTTTTTGAAGAGAAGTGGTGTCTATACAGCAAGCTTCTGGCGCGTACGGCCTTGTTCCAATAATGGGGAAAATATGTGTGTCTCCCTCACTCACGTTTCCGTCTCACTCTCTCCCGTACTGCCCTCGCTGTGTCGTGCTTCTGTCGCGAACGGCCTTGTTCTAATAGTGGGGGGAAATATGTCTGTCTCGCTCGCTTTTCCGTCTAACTCCCTCGCGTATTGCCTTCGCTGTGTCGTGCTTCTGGCGCGAACGGCCTTGTTCCAATAGTGGGAAAAAATATGTCTGCCTCTCTCGCTCACTTTTCCGTCTCACTCCCTCCCGTACTTCCTTCGCTGTGTCGTGCTTCTGGCGCGAACGGCCTTGTTCCAATAGTGTGGGAAAATATGTCTGTCTCTCTCGCTCGCTTTTCCGTTTCACTCCCTTGCGTACTGCCTTCGCTGTGTCGTGCTTCTGGCGCGTACTGCCATGTTCCAATAGTGGAGGGAAATATGTATTTCTCTCTCGCTCGCATTTACGTTTCACTCCCTCACGTACTGCCTTCGCTGTGTCGTGCTTCTGGCGCGTACGGCCTTGTTCCAATAGTGGGGGGAAATATATCTGTCTCCGTCGCTCGCTTTTCTGTCGCACTCCCTCGCGTACTGCCTTCGCTGTGCTATGGTTGAGCAGTCGAACGTGAGATGGTATTCAGTATATTGTAAATATGAAAACAAATTGGAACTAAACGAAAATAGGGTGAATGAACAACAACGGTGTGACTAACATTGCCATGCCTTAAATGAGTTCCATGATCTAATAAGTATTTCAGGCTGTTTTAATGCTAAGCACGTAATCTACGAGTACTGATACGCGGAGAAACGGAAGGAAGGAAGCTTGTAGTTTACGTCACTGTTAATCTTGTGATTATGAGCCAAGGGACCTCCTTTTTACGTGGAATCCGAACTACAGGGCATGTGATTTTACTTCGAAAATCTCACATACATTGACCGGAAATCGAACCCGGTCCACCTTGCTGAGAGGCGAATAGCTTGACCGTTGCGCCACCTCGCCCCTACGCGGAGAAATGCGTGACACACAATGTAGATGTGTCGGACAACCAACGCTTTGGACGAACAGTTTGTTTGTTTGTTTGTTTGTTTGTTTGTTTACATTTGGTAGGCTAGCGATCTCAACTTGACTCGGTCAGACATGGCGGAGAGCTGTCGCAACGCTGGCAGTCAGCCCAGCCGAGAGAGGCAGGAACCATCCTGCCGGCGTGCGGCGCAACTTAGCTAGCATGCCGAGTGTGCAAAGGCGGAACTCCCATGGTGTAGAGGAAAATAACTTTAACAGTATTGTATTGAACTATAGGTCCACTCACCGTATTGGGGACCACCTCTTGTCACCGCGGAGGTCCAAGTTGGAGTACTGGCTATACCAAACACTATAATTCGTTTTATAATTAATTTGATATTAAGCGACTAAAATTGAACGTAATTGCTTTGATGTCACAATCAAGGTATATTACACTGTTGCGAAATTTATTGTCATTTTTCCGTAAGTTAATTGTGAATAATGAGACTAAACCTCATTGGAATTGAGTTATCGGAAGATACCAGGAGTTTCATTCATTCATTCATTCATTCGTGTCAGAAACACTTACAGTGTTCGTAAGTGCTTCTGGAGTGCTGACGTTCAGTTCAGTACTGGAATTCTAGTCAAGTAGACTACCTATGCAGGAGCACCACGTGCAGCTTCAAACCCAGGAGTAAATTACTTCAACAAATTTCCCCACGACTTGAAAAGAAGGGGGTGTCACTCTATGGGTCAAAATGATCCGGCGCCAGTCCTCGTGTTATAATTTTTACGCCAGTTATCAAGGGTTAAGAAAACCATCACCAACGCCACTGTAAATGAAAGCAAAGCCAACTACGTACACGCCATGAAGACCCATGGAGCGGTGGGAGTTAGAGATTTCCACACCTAGTGACTTCGGCATTAGCTGGGATGGAGTTTTCAGTTCCGTGCCCGTCCACCTTCGCTGCAAGGAATTTCCCTGTTACTCATTTCTGTTGTAGACTGACTAACCTTAGGGCCATTTGCGTTTCTGAAAGGGGTAGTTTTGCTTTTAACAGCCAACACCTGGTTAAAAATTGAACCCACTCCTTTAGTTAGAAGCTCAACGTCTTTACCGACTGGACATCGTTGCCCCTTAAAACACAGTAAATGAAGTTGATAAATTGCTACACCAGGCACGTGTAGTGTGTGGGAATTCTCTTCACATCCCGGAAGTTAATGGCAGGCCCGGATAACTTTATTTGTGTAGAGTTTGTAATGGTCCTCATGGGCTCATGATGCGTAAAAAGTTTGTCTACCCTATGCATCTTCTCTGTCACAACGTACGAATTGGAGAAACTTCCGTGGCCACGAATGGGAGCAATTCTCTGACAAAAACAGAGCTACCTTAGTGAAAGCTCCAGGGCTAGGAGGAGGCAATAAAGCAAGTTAGAAAGGTTGTACTTCGTAACTTACAAACAAGGATAACGGATAATGTCCAAGAACTTATAAACAACTGCTAAAGCGTAAACTGATTTTTGTTATACTTCCCTGGAAAGAAGGAAGGTTGGAAGGTTGGTTGTTTGTGGATTTACGTGACCGTGAGTCTCGCGATCATGAGCCAAGGGGCTCTCATTTAAGTGGAATCCGAACCTTATGACGTAATATTTCACTTCGAATATCTCACTTGCATTGATTGGGAATCGAACCCTTGGACCGCCTTGAAGACAGGAAGATATCTTGACCACTGCAACATCACGCCTCCTCAGCCTTCCACGAATTGTTATGGTGACGAAGTAATATAGTGTATATTATCGAGTACCTATTGTGTCAGTAGTGAACCCAACGGGGTTAGGCTGACTGGTGTCGAACGTGGATCTCAGAGATAGTTGAGCTCAGAATTGAGATTCCAGCAAGGAACGAACACAAGATCTTTTGAGGGAGTTTAAGTTATAAAAACCCCTAGAGAAAATACATATTAAATCACTGTTGTGATATGAACTAATTCTGACATTATTTGTTAATATAATGCAGAGAATTATAGCAGAATACTGCATTTATGGGCTGTATGGAGTATACTATTCTGGACTTGAGCACAGAAAGTTTGAGTGCCTGACAGTTGTCAAATGACTCTGGAAAAGGGGCGTAGTTTCTTGGAGCCGTGTCACTCTATGTGACCTACTTAAGTCGTCTGGAGCAGGTCAGGAGGGTAAATTATTGTCAAGTTATTCCCCGTTTCAGAATAGAGAGGCTAGTGGAGTGAGAAGATACCAGCGTAATTTAATGATTACTCGTGATTGGAGCAACTCAGAGACATGAGGTTTGCACCTAGGTGAATGTATAGCCGGGAGGCTAATTTTCAAGATATTAAACATTGAAATCGAGGCAGATTTAATGGAACGCGCAGTGACACAGTAGTTTTGTGGTTAGCGGCGAGATCTGACCAGGTCGCCGGGGATTTTTAGTTGACGCCGCGTGGGCACGCGCTGGCAAAGGCAATTAATATTAATTAATTGGCCGATCGATCCTCGAGCACGCATACAGATCTGTGACCAGCGAGGAAAAAGGAACCATATAAACGTTAATTCAAGACCAGAAACATACTGTGGGAGAAGATGACGCTGCAGGGAAATTCTTGGTCTACTTTTTCTCTCCAAACGAATATAAGGGCTGAACGAATGACAGAGGCAGTCAGTTGAACCATACTTGAGCGCAGGGAGCACGTCACCCGAGCTCGGAGAACAGACCGGACTTTAACAGCTTAAGTGCGGCAACATAATAATCATGCAGTAAGCCATGAATTAATAACGATTAATATAGTCAGTTGGATCGCAGTCTAATGCGAAGTGCACGTTACCGAATTCAGAGTAGGGACGCGCGGACTTCAACATGTAGAGCCATGCAGTAAGGCATTTTTTAATCACAATTATTAAGGACAGTCGTGCCATACTTTTATAGTCAGCATTATGAGGGACTATTATCGAGCACGCAGGAAAGCTACCGTGTGATATACAAGGTAGGACAATTGACAGTGGTAATCTGTACAAGTACAGTGTACGAGGGTTGAGCGCAGTATGTAAACTATTGGGTAGACATATCATAGGATGTCGGATTGCGCAGATATAAACTTTGTTATGCGATTGGTGGAATTTCGCAGGGATACCACTGTAATTAATGCTCAGGACGATATGCAAGCTTATTTATGCGATATCCGGAAATTTTTCTAAGGACAGAAATCGATAGACAGATGGGGGACTGATAGGAATCCTTAGGCAGAGAATCGAGACTTTCAGACGAGATGCGGGAGAGTATTGGAGGAGAGACCTTCAACGTCTGCATTTCTGATATTTTGCCAGGAAAAGTCAACCACTAAGAAATGTACATAGTGATCGTGTGATTGTAGTGATGATCATTTAAATATATGTAAAATTAATAGTGTAATAAGTGCTATAAAGTGTTGTGTGAATAAGGAAGCGACAGCTTCAACATGGGAAAGAAAAATGCCGATGTGTTTTGTAAGGCAAAAGTTATGCATAATGTGTGTGAGAAGTGTAATAATGTCTTGCTAATTTGCAAATAATGGCGGGCATTACTGGAAGAAAGGCGTGGTTGGAGCCACCAGATTAGCCGATGTAAGTACCCAAAAACCATGATTTTGTAGCAATTATAGTCCACTGTATGTTGAGTGATTTCAAAATTTATAAACTATAAGAGTCAATAAGAGTCAATTTTAGGAGGTAGAGCCTCAATATGGTATTGTTGTGTTGATTTTAGTCAAGTTGAGATGTCTTTGTGCATCATTGAGTGGAGAAATCGTTACCACTATTGTAAAATGGCAAATCAGTTATATTAAAACGTATCGTAACGAACACGGATGTTCGGTTATTAAAACGGGTTACGTTGTGTCGGGTTATTGTAATTCATGTCAGTAATAATAATAAACGAATACACATCAGGGAAAAATGGCTGTAAGCAAATTATATATGCTAATTGGAATATCTATCTATCCAAGCAGTAAAATTATACATGAAGGACTAAGAAAAGCAATTTAATATCAGAGTATATTATGATAATGGAAATAAATATGCAAGAATCTAGGAAATGGAAGAGTTTAATAGAGAATTGAATTTGCAGCTTGTGAATAAGCTTGTAAGGGTAATTGATAGATTTATCTTACTAATTAAAGGACGAGATCATAGCACAATGGTCAGGGGAGCCAGATTGTCTAATCGACGTGTGAAATCTCGTATAGCCTAGGGCGTACAGATATATTTATTATTGCCAGAGCGTACTTGGTGGCTGACCCTAGCTCTGTGGATGGATATGGAATGTTCCGGGTTCGAATCCTGTGGTGTATGAGAGGATAACAATGGAAACCTCAGCATGACACCTGATGTCGACCGAGAACTAGTTATTGGATAAATTCAGCTCCTGGGAAGCGAATTTTGGCGGCAGGATTAGCCTGACCGTGCCATTTAATAAGATGCCGGCTAGCCAGTTCGACCTGTGACTGATGAATCTCGTTCCTTCATATAATGTAATGGACCTATTGAGGCCAGTTATTAATATCCTAAGGTTAGGAATAAATGTTTAAACACACCCATAACCTGTCTTGCATACAATTTAGTTTAAATCATAAGGGATATGTGGGTCATTGAGACTGCACGATTGTATTTAAAGTCACAAGTTACTGCTTGGAGGTAAACTGAGAAGGGAGTTAGGGAGAGACAGAGCACGTGGTTTTGTGACTGCTCGACTCATTCCCATTGTATACAAGTAGCTCCGAGGGGGAGATTTTTAAACGACTCTTGAAGGTTGACATTTAGAATGTACAGACTTTGAAACCCTGTTTGTAATGAAAGGAGGCGTTGTTGTTTTGTATAATGAATTTGTGTGGTTTGAAACACATTGTTAATTAAGGATCGTTCTGATAACGTAATACTTGGCAAACTTATGAGTTGTTGAAAGTTGCATTTTTTACTGACAGTGTCACTAGTTCTAAAGGTCGACACTAGATGCCATAGGCTATGCCCACGCAAGGGTAGCATAATATACCATCCGACACAGCGGTAACGGAATTTTTGAAATTGAAATCACAACGGCATACAGTGGAACTGTAGAAAAGGGGGCTGCAGAAAGGAACTGCAGAACGGGGTATGATTACAAATAATTGTGGAGTTGCAAGTAAATTTGATAAGCAACCCATAAATTGGTTAATGCATGGTAAAGCATTTTGGTGGGAAGAGAGATACAAAACACAGGTGTACGCATAATGTAAATTAAGAGGTGTTGAGAGTAAACAACTAAGATAGTGGAATTAAAGTGGTCACAACATGTGACATAAGATTATAAGAACAGTTTATGTGTAATTTACATGTGCATCAGCGCACTTGAGAATGAATTGTGATGTCAATCTCATGGTAAATGAATGAATAATCATTTGGATTTGCAAGGATATAGTGTGAATATTAGTGGATTGTAGGAGTAATTTTGCATTGTTTTGTGTTATATTGTTGGGATTGTGTTTTTGTGTGTTTGAAGCCATGATTTAGAGCTGAATTAAAGTCTTTAGAATAGAGTTGTGCTTTATTATTGTAGAGTTGATACCTTTTAGTCTCAGATGAAAAATATGCAACTGCTCAGTGGGTGGACGGCACATGCCTGAGGACTGATGCTGGCTGGAGGCAGAAGCATGTTTTCCATGGAAATTACTCACATGGGTACATGGGATTTGAGGTCCTGTACAGTGATTTGAGCTAAAGGTACAACTTAAGTCGGTCAAGATCTAGTGTAAACAACTCTATTAACTTAACGAATAAAATGAATTTGGGAAATGACCGCACCTAACCTTAGCTAAGCTCCGATACAAACAATATAAATTTTGATAAACACCTTATACTTACCATGATCCAGGTAACATGGGACGGTATTATTCTATCATGGAATCGCCTAATTAGTGCAATATGTATATCTTGGCATTGCAAGACCTGACCTTCATTTATAAAACATGGTAAAACCACCTATATATTTATCATAGCGCTGATATGTGGGGCCAGTTTAAAATACAGCTCACCATAGGCGCAGGTGTGTACTATATTTATCATGGAAAGGCCCAAGTTGGGGCATTCGACAGTAAAACCGAGTCCTTGGATGGTTGCTGCGATGTCTTACGAGGCCAAACCCCTCTTATTATATTTATCATGGCGCCCAGGTTTGTGTAGCTTATGTAATTTAGGGAAACCCCATAGATTTTTATGGTATTTTATGGGGAGAACCATAATAATAATTATTTTTGCCTCAAACTGTGCTTGAGTGATTTTTGAGTTCAGTAGGCTTTTGATGTAACGCAGAATCTCTCTATTGAGAAGAGAATTACCCAAGGGTATGAGCGCTACGCACCCAATCCACAATTTATCCTAAAATCCAAATTTTTTAGTACAATCTTACAATATGTGTACAGTGTCTTGTATTTCTCTTCAAAACGAATGCACACATGTATCCAGGAAGCCTGCCTATATCTCAAAGTGAATTTTTGTACGAATGGCTGGTACGGAGGGAATTTTGCAGGGGATTGCAGAGCTATAACAGCATTTTGACGCTGTTAATAAACAAAATAAGCTGGAAGCCAAGGCTTTCCAGGATGAAATAAACAATCGTTTAGATGCCAATCAGGAGGCAATTAATGCAAATCAGGTTGCAATGAATAATAATCAGGTTGAAATAAACAACCGATTGGATGCAAATAAGGCAGAAATAAATGATAAGCTAGGTCAAATGCGAGAAACAATTAAGACCGTGGTAACTCAAACCGTTGTAAGCATTATATCAGAAATGCAGCTTAAGACCGATAAGCGTTTCGAGGCGATTGAAGCCAAACTTGAAAGTAATTTACAGGCATGTAAGCACGCGCAGGATGAAACGAACAGTAGGTTAGATGCTATGTCTAATGACATTAAGGATATTCAAATCCAAAATGAGGCGAATCTCGAACGTCAAGCAAAACAGTTTTCAGAATTTACTAGAACGGTAGATCAGAGATTAGAAGAAAATGACAGTAAATGGGATGAGAAGTTGAAAGGTTATGCTAGAGCGATTAACGGTGATCTAAAGAAGCAGGATCAGAACATATTAGATCAATGTCAGGAAATAGGAGAGATTAAGGCTATCGCTAACGAAAGTAAAGAGCTGGTAAGCAACATAAAAGGTCAGATGAGCAAAGTTCATCAAGAACTGGACCAAATTCAAAGCGACGTTGTTATCGTTAACAAAAGACAAGAGGAGAACAGAGGGGAAATTGATAAGGTCCGAAATGAAATATCAAAGGTCAATGGACACATCCAAGAGGAAATTAAAGGACTTACAGAAGAACTCGATGTGAGAGAAGGCCAAAAGACAGAGGCAAGCGACAAGACCCTTGCTCAAATAAAGGAAGATGTAGAGGATGAAATCTCCCATATCAAGCAAAGCCTGAAGGAAGATAAGAAGAAAATATTTCAAGTGGCAGAAGAAAACAGGGATAGGCTTAGCAGAATAGAAAAAGAGGTAATCACTCGATTGGAAAGAGCAGAGATGCGCCACAATCAAATGGAGACTAGGATAATAGCACAGGAGTAACCCCTAATGAAAGATCCTAAGTCAAGTGAAGGCAGCGTGGAAGATGTGAGGAAAACCAAGTGGGCAGATTTGGAAACCCAACCTATAATAAGGAATGCTACAGGCCCAGGCGAAAGTACTTATATGACGCCAGGTGCACCGATCGCAGCTTCTACGCCGCATGAAAACGCTATGCACACCCAAGTTATAAATGTAATTAGAGCGAGCGAGGAGAAACCAAGAAAATTTTAAGGTAGCCATTGTAATATGACACCGAAGTATTGGTTGAAAGAAGTGTCCAAATATTTAAACGATGCACGGATACCACAAGAGCGCAGGCTACGAGCCATAGAGAAACTAACGGAGGGAGAATGTGCGTTATGGTTTCGCAGTTTCCGTTATACCTTCGATACTGTCGAGGAGTTTCGGGAAGCTTTTTTTGAGGAGATACTGGGACCCGATGACCCAACAGAATTTACGATTGGACTTGTATTCGAAAAGATACAACATCAACAATCCAACGAAGTACGCTGAATTCTTTATATCTCAGATGTGTCGGTTTAAGGAACTTGACCAGAAACCTAGCGAGCTGGAGCTATGTATTGCTATTGCCAAACAACTTCCTTATGAAATCCAAAGGCTGCTGGTTTCGGCAAATGCAAAAACCGCAATGGAAATGGAAGCAGTTCTTAGGCAACTAGACCTCACGACATCCAATACTATGCGTCAGAATCGAACCGTGGAACAGGTACATGTGACCAACACGCAGACTGACCAGTACCACGCTCCGAAAAATAATAACGCTACTAGCACTGAAACGTTAGATTCCAACGGACGTCAATAGGAACATGAACCCAGAAGATGGCAACCGAAGTACAAAGGAGATGCTGGTAGAGGAAGAGGAGGCCGAAATTCTTGGAATCAACAGAATACCAGGGGTAGACCGTACCAAAATAATGGAGGTAACAATGGCCAAGAAGGCAACAATCGGAATTGGAGACCCCAGGAAAGAAGACGTAACTTTGATGACGAGGTCGAGGAACGTTATCACGCTTCATTGCAATACCTCAATGAAAGGGGAGAAGAACCCCAGAAGCAGCAAGTCCGCTGGCAAGAAGCCATGCCAAATAGGACGTCACCAGACAGATATGGAGACGGAGCCAAAAGTTTGGAGTTACAGCGCAGTGAACAGGAGAGAAGAAACTCTAACGGGACGGGCGCTGTAGCAAAAAAAATACAAAATTAGAAGAATTTGAGAATGATGGATGGAAGGCAGTCAACACCATTAATTGGATAGCCAAACCGGAAGAATTATTCGAGGATACAGGAGGATCACAGGTCATGATCAAACGAGAATTGCCCATTATATTAGTAAGAGTGGCAGGGTTGAAGATAAGAAGTCTGTTAGACACGGGTTCAACGGTGTGTCTTATGACACAAGCTTTGTGTAATGAGATAGCGCAGAGAGAAAATGTTTTGAAAATACCTATCTCAAGTGTCAAAATAAAGGGTGTCATTCCTGACAAAACGATGATATGCAAATATCAGGTATTCCTAGATTTACAGATAGGAGGCTCTATTTTTTCCCAGAGTTTTCTACTAGTAAACAAATTGCCTTTTAACCTTATTATTGGGGCAGAGTTTATAGGGGAATACAGAGCGGTAATAGACCTATCACAGGACAGAGTTATGTTCCGTGTGAACGAGGAAGCTGAAGGCTGAGAGGTCTCACTCAAACAGAATGAACCAGGGACAGATGAACAAGTATAGCATACATACAGAGACATGGCTGAGGAGGAAGTGTTAGCTATCGAACAGTTAGAAGATGAACTGAAAACACTAGCTGCAGACATGGATAAAGATCTGGAACCCGAACTGGAAGAACATATTTCGGAAAAACTAGAAGAAGCAAAAATTGGTCCAAGAGATAAAGGAAATTTAAAGAAATTATTATTGGAACAGAAGGAAGTCTTTGACTCGAGACCTGGTCGTATAAAGAACTTCACTTATGCTTTCCAAGTTAACGACTGGACACCATTTAGGCAGAAACCATACCCTATAGCCTTAAAGCACTATGCTAAGGTCAAAGAAGCAATTCAGGAGATGTTGGAGGCCGGTGTCATTGAGAAACCACCTACGCCTTATGTAAGGCCATTGGTAATCGTACCTAAGACAGACGGGACTGTCAGAGTATGCCTGGATTTGAGGCATTTAAATATGAAGGTGATACCAGAGTTTGACAAAGTGCCACCTATTAAAGAAATCCTCAGAAATTTTAAAGGGAAGACCATATTTACAAATTTAGATATCACGTCGAGCTTTCACCATCTTGTATTGGAGAAGAAAACTAGTCTGTTGACAGGATTTATGTTTGATCCACATACATACACGTTTTCAAGATTACTTTTGGTTTGAAAACAGCTGGTTCAGCTTTAATAAGAGCGTTAGATCGCAATATATCAGATGATGTTAAAGAGAGTACCATCAGATATGTAGACGACATTCTACTCACATCAGAATCTCTGGAGGAGCACATGAGAGACCTGAATAAGTTGCTGGTTAACCTTCGAGAAGCTAATTTTAAGGTTAATATCAAGAAATCGCACTTCAGTCAGAGGGAAGTTAAATTCCTAGGGCACGTTATCGATGAAAATGGAGTTAAGCCAAACCCAGAGAAATTAGAGGTAATTGGAAATTTTCCTCGACCCACGAAAGTTAAGCACGTCCGACAGTATTTGGGAGTAATTGGATTCTTTGCTAACCACTGCCCAAACTATACTACAACTGTGGCACCCCTGCAGGATCTATTGAAGAAAGGTGGCAGGTGGAATTGGACGGAGCAATGTCAAGAAGTATTCGTGAGGTCAAAGCAAATGCTTTTGGAATACGTGAAGCTGGGATACCCTGATTATACCCAGAAGTTCATAATACAGACGGATGCATCACTTGTTGGGATAGGAGCGATGCTGTTCCAAGAAAATGTTGATAAGCCCGAGGAGAAAGTTTTTATTGCCTTTATAAGTAGGAGATTGAAGGCCCATGAGAAAAATTACACGATCACAGAGATAGAGTTGCTCGCAATTCTGTACGCATTGCAATACTGGCGTAAACTAGTGTATGGCTTTCAAATCGTCCTCAGAACAGACCATAAAGCTTTAACATTTTTGTTAAAAACGGATTTGTCTAGCCAGAGGTTGACAAGATGGTCCCTGTATACTCAACAGTTCAATGTGGAAATACAGTACTGTCCAGGGAAAGAGAACGTAATACCGGACATGTTAAGCAGATACCCAAGAGAGGAGGAAACTCTAGCTGTCCAGATTGAAAATCGAGATCAGAAGACCTTAGGTGACTTGAAGAATCTTACCAACCTACAACGCGAAGATCCGTGGTTGAAAATGATGATTGATTACTTCGAGGGACGCTTAGCAAGGGGAACTGCAATATACAGAGAGGCAGAGGCGTTATCAACAGACTACGTATGGTATAATCAGATGCTACACAAGTGGGATGATGTAGACCATACCCGTCAAAGAATTGTTATTCCTGGTGTGGCTAGCACACAGCACACAGAGCTCTACTGCTCTAACTGCTCTGCTGAAAGAAGCATTCATTTGGCCGAAGTTAAGAGAAACTGAAAGAAATGCTATTAAGACATGCGATTTGTGCCAAAGGGTAAAGCCAAATTCCCTTTTAATGAGACAACGACCCATTCCGTTGTTACCAGAGAAACCAAGGCAGCTAATGAGTGTAGACAACTTTGGACCACTGCCTAGAGCACGTAGAGGCAATAAACATATTTTTTTAGCCATGGATGCATTCTCAAAAATGGTGGTATTATGCCCCATACACAAGACCAGCTCAAAGCAGGTATTAAAACGCTTGAAAGAGAGAGTTATTCCGATACTTGGGAAACCGGATAACCTACTCTCAGACCACGGGTGTTGTTTTACTAGCGCAGAATTTCGTCGGGAATTGGCAAATTTAGGAATTAGGCAGATTCAATCTACCATTCGCCATCCTGAGGCTAGCCCAATTGAACGCGTTATGAGAGAGATCCAAAAATATATGAAAATTTACTGCTCTGAAGAGAATTGGAAATGGATCGATGTCTTGGATGTAATAGATTACTGCATAAATAATACTGTGCATGAGGCGAAAGGTCAGGTGCCCATGACTCTACATTTGGATCAGAGACTGGAGAGGCCATGGACTGGTGTTATTCCATTACCTGTAGACGCGCAGCCAACACAGAGAATTGACGATCCTGCGAACCTTCGAATATCTCCAAGCACAGGCAGAGAGACGCCAGAGAAGAAATCGTGCGAAGCGATATCACAGACCGCTTCTCGTTGGAGAAAAAGTGTTAGTCAGGAGGCCCGCCAGTTCAGATCCAGAAGCACGGAAGTATAAAAAATTCAATTTCGGATATCACGGCCCGTTCGAAGTGATAAGAGACCTACAGAATAATGCATATAGAATAAGGCATTTAGAAACGGGAAACGAGGTCGTTATGAATGCACCCAACCTCAAAATGTATTATTCACCAGAGGAATTTGATGAAAAAGAGGAATTAATAGCAGCACACACCCAAGTGGACGTGGACAGCAAAGTCGGTCAGGCAGCCAGGCTTGAAGGCTCACGCAGCGGGACGGAAAGAGAAACGAGCAGCTTGCTCAGAGAAGGGAGCAGACAGCCGGAATGCAAGTGTCTGCGACTGCTATACAAAGACATGGTCGAAGTCGCTGGGGAGGTTGACGCCTTGACTGAAACCCTTCGCCAAGAGAATGCACGTCTAAGGGCTGAGCTCAGAGTGGAAGGGGGATGCAGACAGACTCACTCGCAGGCAGACGAGGTGAAGGACCGCTTAGTGTAAACAAAGATGGTTGGGAGAGTCAGCCGGTGACTTACAGAAGGTCACTTGCAATTGCCTTCTATAAGTTTTGCAAGGGGAATATGAACCCAACGGGGTTAGGCTGACTGGTGTCGAACGTGGATCTCAGAGATAGTTGAGCTCAGAATTGAGATTCCAGCAAGGAACGAACACAAGATCTTTTGAGGGAGTTTAAGTTATAAAAACCCCTAGAGAAAATACATATTAAATCACTGTTGTGATATGAACTAATTCTGACATTATTTGTTAATATAATGCAGGGAATTATAGCAGAATACTGCATTTATGGGCTGTATGGAGTATACTATTCTGGACTTCAGCACAGAAAGTTTGAGCGCTTGACAGTTGTCAAATGACTCTGGAAAAGGGGCGTAGTTTCTTGGAGCCGTGTTACTCTATGTGACCTACTTAAGTCGTCTGGAGCAGGTCAGGAGGGTAAATTATTGTCAAGTTATTCCCCGTTTCAGAATAGAGAGGCTAGTGGAGTGAGAAGATACCAGCGTAATTTAATGATTACTCGTGATTGGAGCAACTCAGAGACATGAGGTTTGCACCTAGGTGAATGTATAGACGGGAGGCTAATTTTCAAGACATTAAACATTGAAATCGGGGCAGATTTAATGGAACGCGCAGTGACACAGTAGTTTTGTGGTTAGCGGCGAGATCTGACCAGGTCGCCGGGGATTTTTAGGTGACGCCGCGTGGGGACGCGCTGGCAATGGCAATTAATATTAATTAATTGGCCGATCGATCCTCGAGCACGCATACAGATCTGTGACCAGCGAGGAAAAAGGAACCATATAAACGTTAATTCAAGACCAGAAACATACTGTGGGAGAAGATGACGCTGCAGGGAAATTCTTGGTCTACTTTTTCTCTCCAAACGAATATAAGGGCTGAACGAATGACAGAGGAAGTCAGTTGAACCATACTTGAGCGCAGGGAGCACGTCACCCGAGCTCAGAGAACAGACGCGCGGACTTTAACAGCTTAAGTGCGGCAACATAATAATCATGCAGTAAGCCATGAATTAATAACGATTAATATAGTCAGTTGGATCGCAGTCTAATGCGAAGTGCACGTTACCGAATTCAGAGTAGGGACGCGCGGACTTCAACATGTAGAGCCATGCAGTAAGGCATTTATTAATCACAATTATTAAGGACAGTCGTGCCATACTTTTATAGTCAGCATTATGAGGGACTATTATCGAGCACGCAGGAAAGCTACCGTGTGATATACAAGGTAGGACAATTGACAGTGGTAATCTGTACAAGTACAGTGTACGAGGGTTGAGCGCAGTATGTAAACTATTAGGTAGACATATCATAGGATGTCGGATTGCGCAGATATAAACTTTGTTATGCGATTGGTGGAATTTCGCAGGGATACCACTGTAATTAATGCTCAGGACGATATGCAAGCATATTTATGCGATATCCGGAAATTTTTCTAAGGACAGAAATCGATAGACAGATGGGGGACTGATAGGAATCCTTAGGCAGAGAATCGAGACTTTCAGACGAGATGCGGGAGAGTATTGGAGGAGAGACCTTCAACGTCAGCATTTCCGATATTTTGCCAGGAAAAGTCAACCACTAAGAAATGTACATAGAGATCGTGTGATTGTAGTGATGATCATTTAAATATAAGTAAAATTAATAGTGTAATAAATGCTATAAAGTGTTGTGTGAATAAGGAAGCGACAGCTTCAACATGGGAAAGAAAAGTGCCGTGTGTTTTGTAAGGCAAAAGTTATGCATAATGTGTGTGAGAAGTGTAAGAATGTCTTGCTAATTTGCAAATAATGGAGGGCATTACTGGAAGAAAGGCGTGGTTGGAGCCACCAGATTAGCCGATGTAAGTACCCAAAAACCATGATTTTGTAGCAATTATAGTCCACTGTATGTTGAGTGATTTCAAAATTTATAAACTATAAGAGTCAATAAGAGTCAATTTTAGGAGGTAGAGCCTCAAAATAGTATTGTTGTGTTGATTTTAGTCAAGTTGAGATGTCTTTGTGCATCATTGAGTGGATAAATCGTTACCACTATTGTAAAATGGCAATTCAGTTATATTAGAACGTAACGTAACGAACACGGATGTTCGGTTATTAAAACGGGTTACGATGTGTCGGGTAATTGTAATTCATGTCAGTAATAATAATAATAATAATAAAAGAATAAACGAATACACATCAGGGAAAAATGGCTGTAAGCAAAATATATATGCTAATTGGAATATTTATCTATCCAAGCAGTAATATTATACATGAAGGGCTAAGAAAAGCAATTTAATATCAGAGTATATTATGTTAATGGAAATAAATATGCAAGAATCTAGGAAATTGAAGAGTTTAATAGAGAATTGAATTTGCAGCTTGTGAATAAGCTTGTAAGAGTAATTAATAGATTTATCTTACTAATTAAAGGACGAGATCATAGCACAATGGTCAGGGGAGCAAGGTAGCCTAATCGACGTGTGAATTCTCGTATAGCCTAGGGCGTACAGAGATATTTATTATTGCCAGAGCGTACTTAGTGGCTGACCCTACCTCTGTGGATGGATATGGAATGTTCCGGGTTCGAATCCTGTGGTGTATGAGAGGATAAAAATGGAAACCTCAGCATGACACCTGAAGCCGACCGAGAACTAGTTATTGGATAAATTCAGCTCCTGGGAAGCGAATTTTGGCGGCAGGATGAGCCTGACCGTGCCATTTAATAAGATGCCGGCTAGCCAGTTCGACCAGTGATTGATGAATCTCGTTCCTTCATATAATGTAATGGACTTATTGAGGCCAGTTATTAATATCCTAAGGTTAGGAATAAATGTTTAAACATGCCCATAACCTGTCTTGCATACAATTTAGTTTAAATCATATGGGATATGTGGGTCATTGAGACTGCACGATTGTATTTAAAGTCACAAGTTACTGCTTGGAGGTAAACTGAGAAGGGAGTTAGGGAGAGACAGAGCACGTGGTTTTGTGACTGCTCGACTCATTCCCATTGTATACAAGTAGCTCCGAGGGGGAGATTTTTAAACGACCCTTGAAGGTTGACATTTAGAATGTACAGACTTTGAAACCCTGTTTGTAATGAAAGGAGGCGTTGTTGTATTGTATAATGAATTTGTGTGGTTTGAAACACATTGTTAATTAAGGATCGTTCTGATAACGTAATACTTGGCAAACTTATGAGTTGTTGAAAGTTGCATTTTTTACTGTCAGTGTCACTAGTTCTAAAGGTAGACACTAGATGCCATAGGCTATGCCCACGCAAGGGTAGCATAATATACCATCCGACACAGCGGTAACGGAATTTTTGAAATTGAAATCACAACGGCATTCAGTGGAACTGTAGAAAAGGGGACTGCAGGAGGGAACTGCAGAACGGGGTATGATTACAAATAATTGTGGAGTTGCAAGTAAATTTGATGTGCAACCCATCAATTGGTTAATGCATGGTAAAGCATTTTGGTGGGTAGAGAGATACAAAACACAGGTGTACGCATAATGTAAATTAAGAGGTGTTGAGAGTAAACAACTAAGATTGTGGAATTAATGGACACTGGGACTGAGTTTTCATATTTCTGTAATTATCAATGGATATTGTTCTAATTTTACACACATCACTCAAATATTAATATACACTATACTACTGATTTACGCTTTTCTATCTCTAACTGTTTAGGAGATATGATTATTTTTATATAGAAATTATGCAAATTTTGAAAATGGTCCTTGCGTTAAACAGATAGAGGTAGCTCATTTATCATGACTTTCCCATATAGATATTTAGTATGAAAGCAATCCTAGTGATTGGTTTTGAGTTCATATGAATATGTGTTGAGATATCAATTAACTCATTTCACAATTTTTTTTATCCCATTAATTGCCTATTATTTAAAATTAAAATATTTTTAATGGCAAACCTAGGAATACTACAGTAAAACTAATCACTGAACTTATGGATGCATTAATATAGAATATGAATACAAATTTGCAATATTATAGCAGCAAATCTAATGCGCAAGGACCAAATGTTGTATCAAACAAGTAGTTCCGTGAAGAACTATACAGCCTATTTTCATATATCCTACTTATGTTAATTGCCACTATCAACATACACAATTTCTCTTTGATTGCTGTAATAGATTCGTAGATATTAAGAACCGACTAAATATTTCGGATGGTCGCCATGTTGGATTTTATATATGTAGGTCCTAGAGTTACGTACTGTTACATGCAGATTATTGTGAACGTGTAGTATTCAAACTTCAATCGCAAAATTAGGACACAATAAAAAACAAGGAGATTTTAAAATTTTTCACAGCTGCCATCTTGAGGTTATGGAAACAATTGAAATAAATTAGATGCCAGTGGATTAACATTCGTATAAGGTTTTACTGTACCAAGTTTCACTGCACTCGGATGGTTAAATTGCGAGAAACGTCCATGTGAATATTTATAATTCGCGTCACCGCCATGTTGGATTTGTGATCACCAGGTTATTTAAAGTCCTATAGGTGAACTTAAGTTCATAGCCCCTATGAACATTAAAAAATGCAGTTTGATTGCTAAAATAGATTCGTAGATATTCAGTATCGTCTAAATATTTCGGATGGTCGCCATGTTGGATTTTTAAATGTATAGGCCATAGAGTCATGTATCATTAAAGGAAAATTATTGCGTAGGTTCATTATTCAAACTTTCACTTCGATCGCATGACTACATCACATGAAATAAAAACTTAATTTTAAAATTCGCACTGCCGCCATCTTTAGGTTATGTAAACAATTGAACTAAATTAGATACCAGTGGATTACAATGTGTATAAATATTTCCTGTACCAGGTTTCAGTGCGCTTGGAACATTAAATCGCGAGAAAGGTCTATTTAAAATTTTCAAATTCGCTTGGCCGCCATGTTCGTTTTGTAGTTAACCGGTTTTTGAAAGTCTTATAGATGGACTTCCAGTAGTGCCCTTTATCTCCGTACAAAATTTTAGGGAGATACCGCTAATAGTTTCAGAGATATAGAATGCCGGTGAAATATTTCGCACATCCGCCATCTTGTGATTATGTAAACAATTGAACGAAGTTAGATGTCGGTGCATTACAATGTATATAAACATATACAGTACCAAGTTTCATTGCGTTTGGTTGGTCAAATCACGAGAAACGTCTATTTAAAAGTCGCAAATTCGCTTGGCCTCCATGTTGGTTTTGTAGTTACCAGGTTTTCAAAAGTCACATAAGTGAACTTATAGCAGTTCCCTCTATGACCATAGAAAATGTCAGGGTAATATCGGTAATAGTTTCGGAGATATTGAATGCTGGGGAAATATTTCGCACAGCCGCCATGTTGGATTGGTGAGTCGTAACAAAATTTGAAGGGCACGGTCGAGGTCGCCGGGAATAGTGCTATGAACTTTCCGAGTTTCATTGAAATCGCTCCTGCCGTTTAGATTTTATTAGGGGGGGGGGACACACACACGAATCACACACACACACACACACACGCACACACACACGGACAAAAGGTGATCTCATAAGCCTATTTTTTCAAAATTGAAAATAGGCTAAAAATGGGAAGCCGCGATATATGGACTTTTATAAAAACATGCATATTTTTTGGTTATCAGCGTTCAATTTTAGGGAATTATCAATGGATATTGTTTTAATGTTACACACAGCACTCTAATAGTAATATACACTAGACTTCTGATTTACACTTTTCTATCTCTAACCGTTTAGGAGATATGATTATTTTAATATGAAAAATATGCAAATTTTGAAAATGGTCCTTGCGTTAAACGGATAGAGGTAGGGGAATTATCATGACTTTCCCATATAGATATTTAGTATGGAAGCAATCCTAGTGATTGGTTTTAAGTTCATATGAATATTTGTAGAGATATAAATTAACAAATTTCACAATTTATTTATCCCATTAATTGCCTATTATTTGAAAATTAAAATATTTTTAATGGCAAAACTATGAATACTACAGTAAAACTAATCACTGAACTTATGGATGCATTAATATAGAATGTGAATACAAATTTTCATTATTATAGCAGCAAATCTAATGTGCAAGGACCAAATGTTGTATCAAAAAATGGGAAGCCACGATAAATGGACTTTTATAAAAACATGCATATTTTTTGGTGATAGGCTTTCAAATTTAGGTAATTATCAATGGATATTGTTCTAATGTTACATACAGCACTCTAATAGTAATATACACTAGACTACTGATTTACACTTTTCTATCTCTAACCGTTTAGGAGATATGATTATTTTAATATGAAAAATATGCAAATTTTGAAAATAGTCCTTGCGTCAAACGGATAGAGGTAGGTCATTTATCATGACTTTCCCATATAGATATTTAGTATGCAAGCAATCCTAGTGATTGGTTTTAAGTTCATATGAATATTTGTTGAGATATAAATTAACTTATTTCACAATTTATTTATCCCATCAATTGCCTATTATTTGAAAATTAAAATAATTTTAATGGTAAAACGAAGAATACTACAGTAAAACTAATCACTGTGCTTATGGATGCATTAATATAGAATATGTATAAAAATTTCCTACATTATAGCTACAAGTCTGATGCATATGGGGCGAATTTTGTTTCAAATAAATGGGATGCTCAGAAAAATGCATTTTTATAAAGCCATGCATAATTTTTTTAGTTATCAGCTTACCTTATCAGCTAAAACTGCCCAGCACCATATGTTAACACCCTCTTTCTTGCTTTTCTGAGCTCCTTATCAGGAAAATAAGTACAGAAATACTCGCCTCAATGAAAGTCCATGAATACGAGGCGTTTAGATACCATGCACTAGACATTTCAAGAATTCGCTGGGCCTTTAAATATGGCGGATTTAGGAAAATACTTTCACTAAATTATCCGCTGGAGTCAGGGACATAATTATAACAAAGAATAAAAAAAATCAATATTTTTGCGATTTATGATAAAAACTCAGTCCCAGTGTCCCTTAAAGAGGTCCCAAAATGTGACATAAGATTATAAGAACAGTTTATGTGTAATTTACATGTGCATCAGCGCACTTGAGAATGAATTGTGATGTCAATCTCATGGTAAATGAATGAATAATCATTTGGATTTGCAAGGATCAAGTGTGAATATTAGTCAATTGTAGGAGTAATTTTGCATTGTTTTGTGTTATATTGTTGGGATTGTGTTTTTGTGTGTTTGAAGCCATGATTTAGAGCTGAATTAAAGTATTTAGAATAGAGTTGTGCTCTATTATTGTAGAGTTGTTACCTTTTAGTCTCAGATCAAAAATATGCAACTGCTCAGTGGGTGGACGGTACACGCCTGAGGACTGATGCTGGCTGGAGGCAGAAGCATGTTTTCCATGGAAATTACTCACATGGGTACAGTAGACATTAGTCTAAAAATCACCTTCATTTGGTTCTTGCTATTGTTGAAGTGATCGAGATACCTTTGTAATCATCAATTTCGTGTACTTGAGTTTCTCTGACATTTGTCTAACGACATATGTTATTGCGGTGACTGTATAAGTGCGTGTAATTTTTATTTTTAAGAATTGGGGTGGTGCCTTGTCTCATGAAGTACTATCTTGGCATCAGGCTGAAGTGAGCGTTAACAACCCCGAATAAAATGTATTCCACTTGGTATATGAGTTTTCAGTGCCGTAATTCGTTCTACTGATCGACGAACGCTGCCAAATTGAGTGGTTGAACTTGTCTTAGACCACGGCCATGCTCATGGGTATTCACGTCCATCACCATACCCTGTAACCGACTGTAGTGGCTACGCGCGCTAAAGCGCTGCGTTAGGTCAAGGGGCCAAGCTCTCTGCTGACTCGGTAGACGCGTGGGTTCGAGCCCCACCGTCGGCTGTCCTTGAAATGGTTTTCCGTGGTTTCCCCATTTTCAACACCAGGCAAATGCTGGGACAGTACCTTCTGACAGGCCACGGCCGCTTCCTTCCCCATCCTTGCCCTGTTTCATTCATCTTCATCCATTCCATCTCTCATCCCGACGCGCAGGTCGCCCACGGGCGTCGACTAGAAAGACCTGCACTCGGCCTCTCAGGAGGCTACACGACAAAAAAAAACAACATACCCTGTAGAACAGGCTGTTCCAAGTCCACGAGTTTGAGTAAGCGTACACGCGAGTACTCAGCAGTGATGCTCGGAACACGGTTGGAGAGGGACTGGGGATGATAGCCAATACGTCATTGGGCGAAGGTCATAACACAAGTCCATGCGCTTCCTGCAAGTCATGATGTATCCACCGCGCAGTGACGGCAGCCCCCACAGCAGAGCTGTATTCGATGTTGCAGGTTTACTCACGCAAGGCGGCGAGTACTCCACTGCTCACTGGTGAGCTGGAACAACCTGCTGTAGAACCTCAAATTAGACTCTCATATTATTATACTCGTCACTATACATTGCATGTTTCCGCAGTGATAATCCGATTGTGTTAAATTGCCATTCAGTCAACAGTTTGACAAATGGGGCTGACCTACATAATGACGTATTTCGTGTATCGGAATGTGTTAAGCGTATTATTGAGGGATATTAACATTTAGATAACCTTCATACTCGATTAGAGATGACAACATGGTACTTGTCCTTCCTCCGGACGAAATCCCGAGCACGGCAATGACAGTGTCCCTTTCCTCTGTCTCAATTCACTGCTGCCGGAGAGACAAAGGAGGGTAACGCAGGAATGGAACAATTGCCTAGGGAGTGGGTGGCTGGCTGGATTGGACCCCAAAGACCGGGAGATGGATGCTAGGTATAATCAAATCTGAACGACAGAGAAATTATTTCAATAAAACATAATTCTATTCTTGGAAGATATTAAAGATACATGGCTGAGGCCAGAGAACCCAGATAACAAGGAAACTCCCATACAACCTGGCTGAAAGGAACTAAAGAGGGGAGGGGGGTGAAGGGAAGAATAAAGGGAACATTTACGAGAAAAGGAAAACCATCAGAGGACAAGCTAGCGTGAAGCAAATTAAGTAACTGCTCAGAGAGGAACACCATCGTCCCAGGAAAACGCCCGTAGGCGTGGAAGCACAAAAACAAACATGACGGGAAAATGCGAAACAGCCCAGACGGTGGGGAACAAAGGGAATCTAAATCTCCTATGCAATATTTCTCCTAAAGGAAGACCTCTAAGCTTGAACCAAGCACGAGGTCATAAAAAGGAAAGATTAGTAGGTGACAATGGCCAACAGCAATGGCGAACAATTAGCCAGGGGCTGCCCGCCAATATTACGGACAACTCTATTTCTCACCAAAAGAACACATGAATTATATATAATAGTGTGTTTAATACTCTGGGGAGGAGCTGAAATAATGAAAAATAAGAAATAGTGCCCTAAACTTAGGATGGCACCATTCCCTATCATAATTAGTGGATCACCGCATGTTAACATCAATTTACCCACTTAAGAAAGCGAGCTCGTCGGCATGGTCATAAGCTCGCAACAGAAAGGAAATAATTTAAAATCAGAACGGATGGAAGCCGTTCGACAAACAAGCAAAATGAAATCATAATATTGTGCGTTGAGCCACGAGGTAAAATCTGAACTTCTTGGCGCGACGTATTCGACACTAAGGTAACAAAATTAGAGATAAAGAAGTAGATCCGTGAATAACTATACAGCCTATTTTCTAATATCCTACTTATGTTAATTGCCTCTATCATCATACAAAATTTCAGTTTGATAGATGTTATAGATTCGTAGATATTGAGAACCGTCTAAATATTTTGGATGGTCGCCATGTTGGATTTTTCATTATGTAGATCATAGAGTTATGCACTATTAGATGACGATTATTGCGTAGGTTCATTATACAAACGTTCATTTCGATCGCATGATTAATATACATGATATAAAAACTTAATTTTCAAATTTCGGACAGCCGCAATCCAGAGGTTATGTTAACAATTGAACTAAAATAGATTCCAGTGCATTTCAGTGTGAAAATAGGCTAGTAAAATTCTGAAATAGTTCGAGCGTTATAACGGTTCAACAAGATGACTCAGTTCGTCCACATGCGCATGCACGCCATTACCAACCAGAGCGCATTCACTGCCCGAGCACTCCCACTAGATCATCATCATCAGCAGCAGCCGATACTCGTATCCAAGTGTTCGTTTCTTCCCTGCACTCCTAAGCTCTCGTGTCCGCACGATGGAGATGCCGCTGATGATTCAGCAGACCGATCCTCGCATAGAACATGCGGTTGCATACCTCACATCTGATGGTAGGGGGTGGACGTGGAAGTGTTTGGAGGAGCTTTCTTTTCTGACGAGCTTCCGTTTCCTGTCTTTGACGATTTTGTTCAAAAAGTAGAACACCGTCGAAGGTGGTTTTGCACGAACGGTCCTCCGCAAGGATACACCATGTATCTGGATTGATAGATATATTTTTGAAGGTTTCTTTGAGCTGATCTTTAAAGCGTTTCAAAGGTGCACCTGTTGGTCTCTTGCCCGTGCTGAGCTCGCTGCACAAGATCTGCCGGGAGAGTCTGGCATCACTCATATGCTGGACATGGTCAGACCATCTAAGCCGATGGCCGATAATGATGGACTCAATTCTCTTCAGTTTTGCTCTCTCAAGTACCGTGACATTAGGTATGTAGTCATCCCATTTGATGTGCATAATGGAAGCGCTCCAATTTTTTTTAATGTCCCGGCGGTATAGAGTCCAGGTCTCACATCCGTAGAGCAGCGTAGATGACAACAGCTCGGTATACCATCTGCTTTGTTCCCGTACTTAGGTCTTTGTTCTGGAATACACGTGGTAAGAGGCGTCCAAACGCAACATGCGCAGCATGAATTCTGTTATCCACATCTTTTTCGACAGTACATTGTGTCGACAGAATGCTCCCAATGTATAAGAAGTGATCAACTTGTTCGAAGGATGTGCCAGAGATGGTGATATCAAAATCAGGGGTGGAGGTTCCAGGGACAGGTTGAACCAGCACTTAGGCCTTCTGGATGTTTATGGTCAGGCCAAAGTGTGCGTATGCTCTCTCGAAGCAATTAACAGATTGTTGAAACTCTTCAGCTGAGAGGGCTGGTGATGCGATGTCATCGGCGTATTGCAATTCTGTAACCAGGATGGTAGAGGTTAATCTTTCGGAGCGGGGCCTGGTTCGGTTGAATAGCCCTCCATAATACCGATATCTAATCTCCTCACCAGGGATGTTCACAGACGATGTCTCATATAGCATGGCCGCCAGGTACAGAGCAAAAAGTGTTGGTGCAAAAACACAGCCTTGCTTGAGCCCAGTGGTAATGGAGAATTCAGCGGAGATGTCATTTTGATAAAGTGCCTGTCCAACCATACCATCGTGGAGAGCTTGAATCAGTCCAACAAAATGTTCAGGATACAAAGCGCCTTAAAACAATCCACATGGCATTTCTGGGAACAGTATCAAAGGCTTTCTCAAGAACGTAAAAGTCTAATAACAGAGGTTTCATTTGCTCCCTGCATTTCTCCTGCAGCTGTCATACACCGAAGATCATGTCAATGGTTCCCCGGGAAGCACGGAATCCGCACTGGGATTCAGGGAGTATTCTTTCTGAGATGGTGTGTAGTCGATTCCCACTAGATAATACAGGGAATACGCACCGAGTCTGGTGGTACTATGATTTCATTTGGTTTAGCATAATTTCTTAATAATGCCTCTCAGAGCCAGCGTATTGTTGATCTTTGACTTGATCTTCCACCCGTCTCAGTACTATAGTGTACTATAGCAATAGGATTCAGATATCAGGTACGACTGGGCATTAATAGTTGAAGACTGTCCAGTATTCAGTAACATTCACCACATTAGTGAGACTTGACTTTGCAAAACAGTCACATTTGTAGGATGAACACACACAGAAATGCTACAGCGGGAGGGGAGAGAGGGGAGCCCAGGTTGATAGGTGACCCTCACATACAGTAACTCTCCTCAGTTGGCAGCAGATATTGACGAAGTTAACTGCTCTCTCTCTCGAGGACATCGCAAGACCCATCCAGAGAAGTAGCCTGCGCAATACCATCTGAACTGACTATTTAACAACAATCTTATAGTCACTCTAAAAAAGCAAATTTTTTAAGTCCACCACCAAATCCAGTACCGGTATCTTAACAAAACATCACATATTCGTTAACTAACACATATTGACGAGTTTTATTATCTTAACTAATACTGAAACTAAATAAGTGTACATATCGTAAATACTCTCACCCATACTTTCAGACATAGATTGTATAGCCTAAGTGTAATGGATATGATAATGATCGCTTGACGATCGAAACTGGTCATCCGAGTGTATTTATTAATCTCATGTAATTTTATCAATTCAAATGATCTTGTCGACTTCATCGTTATGCTTGGGTCAAAAGTTATGCGTTACGGAGACGGAGACGGTGACGTCATGCAGCGGCGCGGGAAGCCTAAATTAATGGGTAATGGACGGCGAGTGCGTGACGTCATGCAGCCATGCGAGAAGCCTAAGTTAATGGTTAATGGAGTCTGTCGAAAGAGTCCTGGGGCGTCGAGCGACCTGGGGCTTCGAGCGAAGAGGTGTACAAGATGCCAGATAAGAATACAGGGTGACTCCTAAATAGATATACAAGATGCCAGATAAGAATACAAGGTGACTCTTAAAGCGGTGTACAAGATGGCAGAAAAGAATACAGGGTGATTCCTAAAGAGGTGTACAAGATGCTACACAAGAATACAGGGTGACTTCTAAAGAGATGTACAAGATACCAGATAAGAATACAGGGTGCCTCCTAAAGAGGTGTGCAGGATGTCAGAGCAAAATACAGTACAAGATGCCAGATAAGAATACAGGATGACTCCTAAAGAGATATACAAGATGCCAGATAAGAATACAAGGTGACTCTTAAAGAGGTGTACAAGATGGCAGAGAAGAATACAGGGTGACTCCCAAAGAGGAGCACAAGATGTCAGAGAAGAATACAGGGTGACTCCTAAAGAGGTGTACAAGTTGTCACACAAGAATACAGGATGACTTCTAAAGAGATATACAAGATGCCTGATAAGAATACAGGGTGCCTCCTAAAGAGGTGTGCAGGATGTCAGAGCAAAATACAGGGTGACATTTTACGAGGTGTAAAATATGTTAGATTCAATTCAAATACAGGGTGACCCTTAAAGAGGTTTTCAAGATATCAGATTCAAATAATGGGTGACCCTTTGAACCCTTTACCCTATGTTGGTTAAATGATTCTACTTTTTATTTCTTCAATTAATAAATATTTCAACCAGCATCATGAAAGTAGCCAGACAGTGATGAGGAAATTTCAAGCATTTGTTGGAGACAGTAGGGACATACCTGCATCAGTTTAACAAAAGGCTAAATACTTGAGCTATGAAAAGAAATAGCATAGCTATGTATCACAAGGACAGGTGTGGCTACCTCAATTTTAGAAGCGACGCGCGGTGAGACATGGTTCTGGTATGTTCATTGTGTTATTCGCGCCTAGAAGAAATATGATGCAGTAACGTGAATGGCTGTTGAAGAAAATAGACACTCCCAAGACGCCAAGATCTACTAGAAACCGCCAAATATCAGAAAATGGAGAACCAATGAGAAGAGAATGCCTACTTGCGCGCCAACTCCGGCTGGGGTACGCGGCGGCTAGCATTCACGCGGGAAATCGCCTAGACAAAATCTCTACGATCGATTCTAGGATTAATGGGCATATTCTTGACCTGTGCAATATTACGAGTTCAGTGATATTTATTTCATTCCTGTATCACAATTATTTCGAGAAATTTTTACATAAAATCCCCCTCCATCTAGACCCAAGGGCCAGTTCATTTATAAGTGTGTCGAAGAGCCAAGACATGACTATTATTCTGTGCGTCTACGGACGTAGACTTTTATTCCGTGTCACAAGGACACAAGATATTCATTGTAAAGTGTTAAATTCAGTGATAGATAGTCATAGTACTATAGTTATGGGGGCAGTAGCGTCGATAATTCGCCAACGAACAGTGACAGGGAATTTAGTACCTGAACAAGCGAATTTAGTAGTCAGACATAAAGTGTATAATAACCTAATTTTTGTATCAGCGCAAGGATGACATCGATGAATGCAGAGGAAGTGTGGAATTCTCAACAGTCCGTCCAGATGGCTGCTATGAGATAAAGAATCATCCAGTTGGGGAATGGCGTCTGATGTTCTTTGACGGGTGACTACAAAAAGAGATGAGTACATAATAATATTTTATTATTTGTTAAATTAATTTATGGTTTATGGGACATATTTTTGTAAATACTTTGCTTGTGTGATTAATGTAGTATATTTAGTTTTGATCTGACACATTTTGTTTGGAAGCAGCTCGCACAATTGTAGTTATTGGAAAGTTCTTTTCTTTGTGTTGAGTTAACTAACGTAGCTACGTGAACGGCCGTGTTCGCCTAGGTTACGAAATGCGGTTAAAAACGTCTCTCGGAGATATGTCGTGTTTCAGAAGTAGGACTGAATTAATATAATTATATAGTAGATTGGAGGGTAATAAAATTTTTTGTTGAAATTTATTATTGATCAGATTCAGTGTGATTATTGCCTTTGGAGCAATGTAATTTGTGACGAAGAGTACTCAGCTCTATCGTAGGTTTTAAGTATTGTGTTAAATGTTTGCGAGCTCTAATTCAGCAGACCCGTGTGAAAGGCGTTATGTCAGTCCCAGATGTGTGTAATTGTGAGTATATTTTTTGTGGTATTACAAGCGGAAATTTCAGCAGAGACTGATTTCTGTCAGCTTGGTACCAGATTCATTTTGTATCCTTGCGAGGACAATTATGGATATGTGATTATTGTCTGACCATATGTTGAGTTGGAGGAGATGTTAGTTGCTGTTGATTCCTTGAGATAACAGTTCAGCTGGTCGGCTATTTATATACACTGGAAGGGGGACATGACTGATTTGTGGAAAGGGTGAGTTGTTGTCACAAGGGCTGGCTGAGTTTCGCAAGCAGAGCTCATCATTAGTGGAGTGCACGTCTGGCTCCCAATTACTTGAAAATAAATATAAATGTGAGAAACTGATCAATGGTAAAAGTGTTTAAATAAATGGGAGTTGCCTACGAAACACGATAATCTTCGAAGCGTTTCCTTAACATGCAATTTTTTTTAATATAAAGTAATCTTATCCACTCAGGTGGTTTGTTGTTGTTGGTTTATTCTATGTTTATTTTCCATGTCAGTGACCCGTGAGTCACGTGCGGCGCTGTGTTTCCTTGTTGTTGAGTATCTGGCCATGGTGGCAGCTCATTTGGTTAAGTGTGTCACCACACTAATAAGGATCTCAGTGAGATGCCTGTAAATAGTAGAGTTGTAATATGTGTGTCAGAGTTAGATTTAAGGATTTTTATTAATGTTATGCCCATATCCATAAACGTTGATTTACGAGATGATTGTTCGTGAGCACCGTGGCTGTTAACCCGTTGTGAACGAACGATCATCCAAGTACTCATTTCTCGTAGATAGTCACCACGCGAACATAAATTCATATGCAAGATAGTGGAACTTGGATCCACATTTTATTAGAAAAGGGGGAGATCCATCTGACTCTTCAAAGTGATAAATATTCCTGTCAGGGGAAAATTCAGGGAGGATTTTGTTTATTTTTGTTTGTTTTATTCTTTTATGCACAAATTAGTTTTTAAATCTTGTTATTATCTTACGTTTTGTCTCCTTACTTTCTTAGTTATAGTTTTCATCCTATAACCCTTGCCTCAGAAAAGCACGTAGTTTGGCGGACGTAAACACCACACTATGAACTGAACGCGATCCCTTGATCTAAGATTCTTGCATAAACACTGCTATTCTGAAGGGTTCATAGGTGAAAACTGGCGGCCAACGGTGGGGCTATTCACTGTGGTGTAACGGGGAGATTACACATGTCAATAGTGGCGTATTTGAGTAAAACTGGCATGCCGCAAGTGCAGGCAGATATGACAGTATTTAATCACCGGGAAGTGATATTTTATTAAAAGTAGTTGAGGCGAAGTGGATACCGCCAAATGTGTGAAAAATAAATTAAAATCAGGAGTTTGCAAAGTAAAATACGGTTCACGTTGTTGTCTTTTAAATTAAAGTAAAGTTACGATGTGATACCGGGCGCCCAATGATAAAGTTAAAACTAGATTTGTTTAGAAAGTCAAACTCATGGAAATATTAGGAGGCGGTAGCCTAAAATGACAATTAATACTTTGTTAATTAGTCAGTGTTAATATCAGATCAGGATAACTGTTTAATGACTAAATATGTGCTTGGGTTTAAAATTAAATTGAGTAAACCTAGAACTACTCAGAGATGCAATCAACTAATGGGATTAAAGGTAAAAATAAATGAACTGAGTAGGATAAAGAAATTAAATGTGCATTGGATTTATGTGCGTGTCAAAGGGCATTGGCGTATGCCATTTCCCATATGTCTCATATAAATTATAAAACATGGCAACGGTGGCGCAGATCCAGGAGATCATTGAAAGTGCAGCGAGGAGAACTCAGGAATTGTTGGATACTAAACTAGCAGAACAGAGTCAATCTATAAACACTAGTATGTTAGAGCAAAGTGAAGCGTTGAATACAAAATTATCTGAACAAATAAACACTAGTATGTTAGAGCAACGTGAAAAGTTGAATACAAAATTATCTGAACAAATAAACACTAGTATGTTAGAGGAAAGTGAATCGCTAAATACGAAAATGTTAGAACAAAGTGAATCGCTAAATACGAAAATGTCAGAACAAAGGGAATCGCTAAATACTAAACTGTTAGAACAAAGTGAATCATTGCGGACACAGTTAAATAACAGTAGAATTGAGCAAAATGAATATCAGGCGGAACAAGCTAGGTTATTAAAGAGTGAAATTAATGACACTATAAATTCACAGTTAGAGGCGCAAAATAATAAAAACACGAACCAATTAGCTTCGTTAACCGCAGAGATGAAAGAGCACACAAACCAACAGATGGTATTACTGGCCCTTGATGTAAGCAAAAATAATGAGAAACAATTAGAGCAGATTAAAAAAATGGAGAGCATTTTTGATAAAAAACTTAGCATTCTCGATGAAACGGTGTTAGCTAAATTAGAGCAGATTGAAATAGCATGCACAATGAATACAAGCGAGGTCAAAATAGCTCAGGATAAGTTGGAAGGTCGATTCAAGGAAATGGAGAAAAGTGGCAGGGTCATTCAACAACAAATATCAGCAGTAGATGAGAACATATCAGGCATAATTAAAGATATGGACCGTCTCGAGATAAAATCAGCGGAACAGTGGAAAAGCCTAGAAACGGAACAAGAACAATTTAAGAGTACATTAGACGAAAGGCTAAGCCAGATAGAAAATAATCAGGATGAAAATAAGAGCCAGATTGAAGAAAAAATAAGCACGATTAAAGAACAGTTCAGGAAAGATTGGAAGAAAATGAATATTGATTCTAGAGAGGGAAGATCCACCATTATTAAAACAGTAGGCGAAAACCACACGCGTATTCAAGCTTTGGAGCAAGAAGTAAAAATAAAACTTAAAGAGCAGACAGACAGGATCATTAAAGCCGAACTCCGCTCATTAGAACAATCATCTATATTTAAAACGGGAGTATTGAAAGACAAGCAGGATGACTCACATAGTCCCCAACCCAGCATAGCAGGAAGTCAGACTCAAGCAGAGAGCCCATTAACAACAAACACGGACGGATTTCGCAAGAACGTAGATAGGAGCTCAACACCACAGGACGGTCATCAGCCCACACAACTTATTCAAGTAATTCGCTCAAATGACTACAAACCGCAGAAATATACAGAAAATTCAGGGGTAACACCTAAGGCCTTTATCAAAGAGATTGAAGACCATTTCAATGACACTGGGGTACCTGAAGCACGTAGATTGAGAATGATGGAGAGATTTTTATCAGGAAATGTTCTCACCCGGTTTTTAAGTTTCAAATACACATTTGGAACCATGTCAGACTTTAATTTAGCGTTTCTGCGCAAATACTGGTCTCCCGCCATACAACAGAGTTTAAGAATGGAACTTTACTCTAGAAAATATCAAACTACCCAGCAGATAAAATACTCAGATTTCTTTAACATGCAAATGCTAAAATTTCGCGACCTAGATTACCCATTAAACGATTCAGATTTGGTGATGACAATAGCAAGGCAAATGCCAGTTAATGTACAGCAAGTACTAGTCGCAGCAAACGTCAGTACGGCCCTACATGCAGAGCAGATATTACGGCAAATAGATGAGACCACATCTCATAGTCATTTTAGAGGAGGAAGACAGCTGGAATTAGTCAACACTACAGAGGTCGTAAAGACAAAACAAGGAAATACTAAAACGCAGGGTACTAATACAAGCACCTCCACACCTAGGCGAAACCAGGAAGAAGGGGAAAACAGACCATATCAGCGTAACGAAAATCACTACAACAATAGATACCAGGGCAACAATAGATACCAACAGAGAGGATATCAACAATGGCGTGATAATCGAAGGAATGACAGGCCTTATGGAAGATACGGTGATTACAATGCCAATCAAAGATGGAAAGGAAGGAGAGAGCAAAATCAAGGAGATCAACGTAACTATCGAGATGACTGGGATGATAGGCACGCTCAATCACAGAATTACTTAGAGGAGTTACACGCTAATCAAGGTGGAGAATTAGGAAGATGGGAAAAGGCCATTGGGAACAGAAAGAACCCGGATACACATACTGAGGAAGCTGGAAGTCTACTGAGACAAGAGGAATATCAAGGACATGAGCGACAGAAGGATGATGGGAGCCGAAATGGAGCTAAAAAAATGTTAATTTTGGATCAAGGAGACAGTCTCCAAACACAACAGTCGGAAGTTGAAGATGGATGGATAGTAGCGAACATACAAGAATGGATTGCTTTACCAGAAGACTGCCTGGAGGAGACGGTGAAACCACGGAACGATGAAATTAGGCAATTACCCATTATTTACGCAAGGATTGATGGAATTAATATAAGATGTTTATTGGATACGGGGTCACAGATCAGTCTAGTATCGGAGGCCTTGGTTCGAGAGTTGGGACGGACTCAGAATATTCCTGTAATTCCGGTACCACAGCTCAAAGTGAGGGGTGTTATTCCTGAACGCACCGTCACTTGTAAACGTCAGGCATACTTAGAGCTGAACATATTGGAACACACTTTTGGGCAAACATTCATTATCATGGCAAAGATGAATTTCAATATAATTCTTGGTGCAAATTTAATTTGTGACTATCAAGCAGTGATAGATTTACACAAGAATACAGTCAGTTTTAGAGAATATGACCAGCTGAAAAACGTGGGATTGCATATGGATGAAATCACTACCGGAAGAAATGTAAATTCTTGGGCATTGGAAGCAATATCAGAAGAGACGGAAGAGGAGGTACGAAAGGCGGAAGATAACATCGTAGAAGGGGCTGTTGTGGAACTAGATGAGGAGATAGAATCCCAGGAGATATGGTCTTTATTAACAGAAGGAGATGACAGTGATGCACAATTTGAAGAATTACTACAGGAGCGGCTCAATGACATTCAACTTGGGGGTGAACACAGAAAACAGTTGGAAGAGATTTTAAGGAAGCACAAAACAGTATTTGATACAGTACCTGGGAAAATTTTAAATTTCAAGTACTCTATGCAAGTCGAGGACTGGTCACCTTTCAAAAGCAGATTGTACCCAATTCCTGAAAAATATCGTGGTCAAGTTAAAATCATTATAGATGAGATGTTAGAAGCTGGAGTGATAAGGAAGACACCTACACCTTATCTAAATGCGATTTTGGCAGTCACAAAACCAAATGGATCTATTAGACTTTGTTTAGATGCCAGAAATCTCAACATGAGACTCATTTTTCCTGAGTATGACAGAGCGCCAATTATCAGAGACGTATTAAAAGGCTTTAAAAACAAGAGCATTTATTCATCAGTCGACCTGACGAGCTCGTTCCACCATCTTGAATTGGATGAGAAGTCACAGCTTCTAACTGGCTTCTTATTCGATAACCAGACATATTGTTTCGTCAGAATGCCTTTTGGAGTCAAAACAGCGGGCTGTGCTTTAATCCGAGCACTGGACCGGAACTTAACCGAGGAAGTAAAGGAGATGACGGTGCGATACATTGACGACATTCTGTTGGCATCCGACAACATTGAAACTCACATGGAAAATTTAGATAAAGTATTGGGCAACTTGAATGCTTCGAATTTCAAAGTAAACCTGAAGAAATCGCATTTCTTCAAGAGCGAGATATTATATTTGGGTCACGTCATTGACAAGGAGGGAGTGAAGCCAAACCCAGCTAAGATTGAAGCGATAAAGAATTTCCCTACACCAACGAGAGTCAAGCACATTCGGGCTTTCTTAGGCGTAACGGGATTCTTTAAAGAAAACTGTCCAGGTTATACGGAGACTGTAGCTCCAATGCAAGAAATGTTAAAGAAAAATAACAAATGGTCATGGAACGCGGAATGTGAGAAGGCTTTCCAAGCAACAAAACAGCTATTGGAAAACTGCATTAAATTAGGATATCCAGATTTCAAGCTCAAATTTATAATCCAAGCGGATGCTTCACTAATTGGGATAGGTGCTATCCTCTACTAAGAGGATCCAGCTAACCTGCAGCACAAAACATATTTGGCATTTGTCAGCCGAAAATTGCGTAAGCACGAGCGAAATTATACTGTAACCGAGCTAGAATTGTTGGCCATCCTTCATGCGCTCCAACAATGGAAACGAATAATCTATGGTTACCCGATTGTCGTCAGAACTGACCACAAGGCATTAACATTCTTGTTTAAGACGTCAATGGCAAGCGAACGTGTGACACGTTGGTCTATATACATTCAGCAGTTCAGCATTGAAATTGAACATTGTCCAGGGAAGATGAACGTGATACCGGATGCACTCAGCAGGAACCCAGAGCCTGATAATGAAGAAACAGCGATGGTACAACACTTGGAGTTAACACCGAAGGACCGGGAATTCTTGGAGGAGTTACGTGAGATACAGCGAGAACAGGAAGCGGAACCATGGATGATGCTATTAATTAAATACTTCAAAAAGCAACTACCTACAGGAACACCTGCATTTCGAGAAGCGAAAGCCAAAGAAGGAAGATATGTTTATGTCAACAATTTGCTGCACAAATGGGTAGATAATGACCACACCAAGTTACGCATATTAGTACCTGCATCGTTACAACGAGGATTGACATGGCATACGCACGAAAGTTACGGTCACGTGGGCTTAGACAAGTGCGAAGCAACAATAGGAGAGACATTTACATGGCCACGTATGAGAACAACTATATGTGACGTCATTACAACTTGTGACCCGTGTCAGAGAACAAAGCCAAATAATTATTTACTGAGGCAATATCCTAGACCATTGCTACCTCAGAAACCATGTGAGCTGCTGGCGATGGACTGTCTTGGTCCGATTCCGAAGGGAAGGAGAGGTTGCCGTCATTTGCTAGTGTGCATTGATGTATTTTCTAAGTTTGTAGTACTATGCCCTATTCAGAAAACAACATCGAAGCAGGTACTCAGTCGCATTCGAAATAGAGTTATTCCAACCCTTGGAAAACCAGAGTTTATATTATCAGATCACGGCAGTTATTTCACAAGCTCCGAATTCAAGAAAGGAATGGAAGACATGGGTATAAAACATGTTTTAAGCAGTATCCGACATGCCCAAGCAAATCCAAGCGAGAGAGTAATTAAATGTGTAACTTCATATTTGAGAATCTTCATTCCGAACGAACACCACAAATGGGTCGATAAAATTAAGGATGTAGAGACATGCATGAATTCTACCAGGCACGAGTCAACAGGACAAATCCCTATGGTCCTACACAAGAACGAGTATCCAGTAAGAACGTGGAAAAGCATCATTAACTGTCCACAAGATCCCATGATAGCACCAGACCTGCGAATTGAGAGAACGAGAGCATACATGAGAAAACAAGCAGACCGCAGATTACGGCGAGTAAGAAATAAGAGGTTTCACGGTGATCTTGAAGTCAACCAGCTCGTGTTGGTGAAACGACCTGCTACATCGGACCCAGAAAAGAAAATCTTTAGTAAATTCTGCGAGAAGTTCATAGGACCCTATTCTATCGTAAGAAACCTTGGAAATAATGCTTACAGAGTGAAAGAATTGAGCACATAACAATGTCAGTTTACAACGCTGCCAACCTAAAAAAATATCGTCGAAGTGAACCACGGTAGCGCCGAAATAATGACGCTGTTTGAATATACGGACGTCCTACTATCAACAAAGTCAACGGGGAGCAGTTGAGTACGGCACGTGGTGAAGGAGGAAATAGAATTGTTGTTGACAATCATTAACGAGGCAAGCAAGGTGTTGCCGCAGGCATCAGAGCGTCACGCAAGATTGGAAGGGGGAAAGTCAAGCAGGAAATGAAAACGAGTAAATGCCATTGAAGACAGGAGCGACTAGACCAAGTAAGAAAAAGGGGTGATTCTGGAATTAAAACAAATTGGCCTACGGAAGTATTGTAAAACTGTCGACTTTATTCCTAAGTTCGAAATTTTGTGAGTGGGAGAGTTGTGAACCCTTTACCCTATGTTGGTTAAATGATTCTACTTTTTATTTCTTCAATTAATAAATATTTCAACCAGCATCATGAAAGTAGCCAGGCAGTGATGAGGAAATTTCAAGCATTTGTTGGAGACAGTAGGGACATACCTGCATCAGTTTAACAAAAGGCTAAATACTTGAGCTATGAAAAGAAATAGCATAGCTATGTATCACAAGGACAGGTGTGGCTACCTCAATTTTAGAAGCGACGCGCGGTGAGACATGGTTCTGGTATGTTCATTGTGTTATTCGCGCCTAGAAGAAATATGATGCAGTAACGTGAATGGCTGATGAAGAAAATAGACACTCCCAAGACGCCAAGATCTACTAGAAACCGCCAAATATCAGAAAATGGAGAACCAATGAGAAGAGAATGCCTACTTGCGCGCCAACTCCGGCTGGGGTACGCGGCGGCTAGCATTCACGCGGGAAATCGCCTAGACAAAATCTCTACGTTCGATTCTAGGATTAATGGGCATATTCTTGACCTGTGCAATATTACGAGTTCAGTGATATTTATTTCATTCCTGTATCACAATTATTTCGAGAAATTTTTACATAAAATCCCCCTCCATCTAGACCCAAGGGCCAGTTCATTTATAAGTGTGTCGAAGAGCCAAGACATGACTATTATTCTGTGCGTCTACGGACGTAGACTTTTATTCCGTGTCACAAGGACACAAGATATTCATTGTAAAGTGTTAAATTCAGTGATAGATAGTCATAGTACTATAGTTATAGGGGCAGTAGCGTCGATAATTCGCCAACGAACAGTGACAGGGAATTTAGTACCTGAACAAGCGAATTTAGTAGTCAGACATAAAGTGTATAATAACCTAATTTTTGTATCAGCGCAAGGATGACATCGATGAATGCAGAGGAAGTGTGGAATTCTCAACAGTCCGTCCAGATGGCTGCTATGAGATAAAGAATCATCCAGTTGGGGAATGGCGTCTGATGTTCTTTGACGGGTGACCACAAAAAGAGATGAGTACATAATAATATTTTATTATTTGTTAAATTAATTTATGGTTTATGGGACATATTTTTGTAAATACTTTGCTTGTGTGATTAATGTAGTATATTTAGTTTTGATCTGACACATTTTGTTTGGAAGCAGCTCGCACAATTGTAGTTATTGGAAAGTTCTTTTCTTTGTGTTGTGTTAACTAACGTAGCTACGTGAACGGCCGTGTTCGCCTAGGTTACGAAATGCGGTTAAAAACGTCTCTCGGAGATATGTCGTGTTTCAGAAGTAGGACTGAATTAATATAATTATATAGTAGATTGGAGGGTAATAAAAATTTTTGTTGAAATTTATTATTGATCAGATTCAGTGTGATTATTGCCTTTGGAGCAATGTAATTTGTGACGAAGAGTACTCAGCTCTATCGTAGGTTTTAAGTATTGTGTTAAATGTTTGCGAGCTCTAATTCAGCAGACCCGTGTGAAAGGCGTTATGTCAGTCCCAGATGTGTGTAATTGTGAGTATATTTTTTTGTGGTATTACAAGCGGGAATTTCAGCAGAGACTGATTTCTGTCAGCTTGGTACCAGATTCATATTGTATCCTTGCGAGGACAATTATGGATATGTGATTATTGTCTGACCATATGTTGAGTTGGAGGAGATGTTAGTTGCTGTTGATTCCTTGAGATAACAGTTCAGCTGGTCGGCTATTTATATACACTGGAAGGGGGACATGACTGATTTGTGGAAAGGGTGAGTTGTTGTCACAAGGGCTGGCTGAGTTTCGCAAGCAGAGCTCATCATTAGTGGAGTGCACGTCTGGCTCCCAATTACTTGAAAATAAATATAAATGTGAGAAACTGATCAATGGTAAAAGTGTTTAAATAAATGGGAGTTGCCTACGAAACACGATAATCTTCGAAGCGTTTCCTTAACATGCAATTTTTGTTAATATAAAGTAATCTTATCCACTCAGGTGGTTTGTTGTTGTTGGTTTATTCTATGTTTATTTTCCATGTCAGTGACCCGTGAGTCACGTGCGGCGCTGTGTTTCCTTGTTGTTGAGCATCTGGCCATGGTGGCAGCTCATTTGGTTAAGTGTGTCACCACACTAATAAGGATCTCAGTGAGATGCCTGTAAATAGTAGAGTTGTAATATGTGTGTCAGAGTTAGATTTAAGGATTTTTATTAATGTTATGCCCATATCCATAAACGTTGATTTACGAGATGATTGTTCGTGAGCACCGTGGCTGTTAACCCGTTGTGAACGAACGATCATCCAAGTACTCATTTCTCGTAGATAGTCACCACGCGAACATAAATTCATATGCAAGATAGTGGAACTTGGATCCACATTTTATTAGAAAAGGGGGAGATCCATCTGACTCTTCAAAGTGATAAATATTCCTGTCAGGGGAAAATTCAGGGAGGATTTTGTTTATTTTTGTTTGTTTTATTCTTTTATGCACAAATTAGTTATTAAATCTTGTTATTATCTTACGTTTTGTCTCCTTACTTTCTTAGTTATAGTTTTCATCCTATAACCCTTGCCTCAGAAAAGCACGTAGTTTGGCGGACGTAAACACCACACTATGAACTGAACGCGACCCCTTGATCTAAGATTCTTGCATAAAACACTGCTATTCTGAAGGGTTCACCTTAAAGAGTTGTAAAAGATGTCAGACTCAAATAAAGGGTGACCATCAAAGAGGTGCCTGCGCGGGAAGCCTAAACTAATGGGTAATGGAATCTGTTGAAAGAGTCCTGGGGCTTCTAGCGGAGCGAGAGGCCCTCCGTAGCCTTTCTAACATGTGTAGCATTTGTAGCATGCGCCATTTGAAATGATATAACGCCTAGTCTTTCAGACTGACTGTATTTTTTTTCAGGTTTAGGGAATAACCCACAATTGGTTACAATCGTGTTGACCGACTGAAAAATATCGAACTACGTTTACTAAGGCAACACTGAAAAATGGCTTCAATTACCATAATCTAACCTTCAAATTTAGCTTCACACGATTGTAGTTAGTGGAAGTTTCTTTTACATGCCATAAATGTATGACATGGGCTGGCCGGCTTTACTTCTCTTCCGAAGGAAGGCATACTGAGGGATTTATAACGCACTTAAAAAAATCCGACGACTTTGGCCGGGTTTGAACCCGCGATCTTGGGCATAGAAGCCGCTGACATAGTACTTCAATAATGCAAAATAGCGTAACGGTATCTACAATCGTTCATAAGTTGGTTGAGGAGGGGGTTAAGTTTGATTTGTTTACACCACCGTCAATTTCACGATCATAAGTCTCGAGAGCTCTTTTTACTTGGAATTCGAACACTCAGACATGTAATTAAAACTCTAAAAATTCGCACGTATTAACCTGGAATTGAACCTTGTACACCTAGGTTGGAGGCAAGCAGTTAAGCCATGTGCTATCGGGGTGGTGGCGTTAGGGATGGTGCCATTAGCGACTAACGGCCTCCTAGGGAAGGAGAACAAGTTTTGACAGTTGAGTCACAGTGCCCGTGCCAAAGGAATGCCGGCGCGTATTTAAGTAGCATACGAAATGAAGCTTTCATGAAGTGGTAAGATTGATTGATTATCAGTACAGCACTAATACTGTAGTGTAAAATTCTATGTGAGTGAAAAAGGAGATAAAAGGATAAACTGTTCATAAAACTATAAAACATTACAACAAAAAGAAATGCGAAAAGGTCATATGTTAGTGCTAACCAGAACTGCGTGCCCCTGTCGTAAGGATTCGCATCAGGTGTGCTAGATCGTACCTTTGCGACAGGGGGTCAAGAGACCCACTTCCTCATATTGTATTGACTCACATCACATCATTACCCCATCTTAATTTTGTCTTAAGCTTGCCACAAGGGTCAGTGGTCAACGTGTCGGTCTACTAACTCCAAGCTTGCAGGTTCGCGTCCTGGCCGTGGTAAGTGATTTTTGAAAGGCGGCAAAAATTACGACACCATGTCATATGATGTTGGCATGTCAAAGAACCCATTTGAATTCAGTAGGCCGCGTTCATAATGGAAAAATTAATCTCGGGAGTTTTCGCCAACATAAAGTTCTCCATTTCTCTACTAGAAAGCGATATAGTATTCACGGAGCTTAGATATCTAACCTCCTTGACTTACATAGTGCTTCAAGGAACAAAGAAATTCGACATAAAAGCTACCCTTTGGGTGTCGAATAACAAAACTTGCACCCGGCACCCGAGGCCATACGATATTATTATTATTATTATTATTATTATTATTATTATTATTATTATTTTGTTCTTGTCACCTATCCCTCGTTTATAAGACAAGGTTCACCTATCTTAATTGAATTAAACTCCATAATTAACCGGAATGAACCTAAGTTAGATACGGATTACATTCTCGAGCAGAGTTTTTTCCACCATACTGGGAGCTGTCATAATTAGTCAACATTCCGTCGCTAAAGAGAAACTCAGGATTATGAGAATGTATAGCTCATCAAAAATGGGACACTTAATGATCACTCCATGATCCGTCACAAATGGTAATCACCGGAAACGGGAAAACACTGAGCGATGACACCTTAATATATAGTAGGGGACACAGCAGAAGAATAGATATACTCTTTTAAACATTGTCGAAAATTATTTCATACGACAAATATTTAATCATGTTTACTAAAAGTAGACACAAATAAAAGATAGCTCCCGGACAGGAGAGTCCACAAGAATATAATGATGCAATTTAATTGTCCATTCATGCAATGCTTAATGAGCTTTAATGAACGTTTAAACCTGATAATTAGCTTTTGATGTAAATAGAGGTCATATAGCAATTAAATTCCCGTTTCAAATTCATCAGTACAAAGCAAGCAAAAGCAAACATTGAACTGTCAGCCCAGGTGTGATGCTGTCTGTATGAGATGTCCTGATTAGCACAGTGGATATATTATTCAACGAGGAACAGATTACACTTCAGCAAATGGGTGGAAACAGTAATATTTCACATCGCCTTAATTAGAGCCTACGCATAGAAATTGTAGATTCATTAAATAAATAGTAATAATTTATGTTTGTCTTATGTAGATGTGTATGTACATTATAAGGATTGTTGCGAATTATGTGGAAAGGCAATACAAAACGCACACAATATCATACGTCCAACGCATTATTGTTCACGAGTTAGAGGCTAGAATTTTGGGTTACAGTACAACCAGGCACTTCAAATAGTTGATCATGACCGTACAGGTCAAGGAATCATGTTCTGTTGAGAGCTGACTTAAATACTAGACTGAGGAATGTTCTTGCCGAGAGCTCAACACCTTGTACAGTAGTCTGACTGGGGCTTAGCAATATCCGCCTTCCCAAATATATTGAGCCGAAACTTTCCTAGAACAACGAACAACGTAAAACAAAATACAGTAGTAAGTCATAATAACGACTCGATAAGAAAATACGAGCGCTGGTACAAACACAAGAGAGCGACTCGGACAGTGTCTCCTGAGTGGCCACCGGGCAGGTCGATGTTTTCCACTACCTGGTAATAAGTTGGTTGCTATGACAATAGAAGCAAAGCTGTGTGAAGGGATGACCCTTCACTCCACTCTCCACATCTTCCCGCATTCGCAAACAAGTAGGCCGAGACCTCAAAACTACGATACTCCAAGAGAGGTGGAATGTTGCCACAACGATGCTCTGCTATGTTTCTGATAAAACGCCCCTTAAAAGCGACAGTTCTGGTATGTTGGTGTTGATCAGCATGCCAACTTCTCTTCGGTAAAAAAAAAACAAGAAGTTCCGTGACGAACTTAAGAGCCTACTTTTCATGCCAATGATTATTCTACAGTATATGAATCTATCTAGAATAATGACGAAATTAATTTGGTAATATCGAAATGTCTAATTAGTTCGAAATATTCCAGGTATAATGTAGCCTAATAGATCACTACAGTTGGCAGCCCTGGTGACTGAATATATTCTTAGTTCCATCTCTTATGGTACAGAATATACAAATTTGGTTGAAGTCCAATGAATGTTACATGCAGTTTGACATTGGATCTATCAACACACGTAAAACCATGTTGGCAGCAATGTCATGCGTGTGCTGGTTAGAAATAATCGGAAATATTATGATATCTTGTTGTGCCAAATTTGGATGAAATCCATTTGTTAGTATAGAAGTTGCATGTATTTTAAAATTGGACCTATCAACAAGCATAGAATCATGTTGGCACCCCTGACTTATATTAATTACTCCAAAAAAAATCTAGAGTGTCAGGTGCTAGGGGAGACTCGGCAAATTTGGCAGTAATTTTAACAATTGGACTGGTTTTAAAAAGACAAAACATATTTTCATAATTTGGTACAGAAAATACTCATATTCAGACTTTACCTCATGAGAATCTATGTTTTAAAACAAAAGCTAAATGCAAGAAATGCCTCATAGTTTGATTACAATGAAGGAAAACACTCTCGTCTAAATTGGGAAGTCTCTAGGGTAATTTGGCAATAGTACTCGTCCAATTTGGCAATAGTGTTATTTTTTTAAAATTAACAGCGTTTAACTTAACGATCTTCAGATATTATCTAATACTTATGTTAATTCATTTTTAACTGCACTCGTTATATTTAAAGTTCAGTCGGTATCGCTTCAGGCCTTGGCAATTCTCATGATAACATTTCAGATACCCTGTACATTGAATCCAGGATTCACCATCACGGTCCTCATCGAATGAACCATCACATGTTTTGCAGACATCTCTACTGGGCGACGTGCTTGCATATGTGTGTATGTTGCGTCTGTAAGTCTCACTGGTCTCCGTACGAATATTCGTCATTTCATCATCATCATCATCCTTAATAAAGCCAGCACTGGCAGACGTTGATGCAAAACTCTCGAACACACCAGCTCTTGGCGCTGCGTTACGTCTTTGACGCTCGCTTGGAAACCGCTGTGGCACGTGCATATTGCCTCCTGGCTGTTCCACTTCGACCATGCCATGCTATGTTCCAGGATGATACACATCCTCAGAAAGGGCATTCCTGTTCAAAGGATAAATCCCGGCTGGTTCGGAAACCAATCCCAACCTGCTAAACCTTCTTCAGCGTTGAATGGATCTTTACGCCCAATCTTGGCGACGAGGTCATAGGGTTGTTTGCGGACATCTGTAGCGGTCAATCCAAAGCCAATATCCTGCATTTCAAGGATATAAGAGAGTGCCAGTGAGAACCAGAGGTCTGCCCTTCTTTACTTCTGGAACATCGCGTGGTCCGGAAGAAACTGTCAGATATCTCTTTAAAGTATTAAATGGGATATTAAACTCATTGGACGATCGGTACACTGACCAGCTATCAATTAGCACCTTTCCTACAGCATACTTTATATCGGCCTGATAACATCTAAAGCCGTACTTCCCGCGTTCCCCTGGAATCCCTGCAACACACCTTACACTACAAAAGTGATAAAATATGATGTGGTTACAACAGTCAACATAAGAATTCGTTATAATACACATTGCGGCTCATAGGTGGCAGGAAATATCAGAATTCGTAAACGTGGCCGTCGAACACACCGGCAGCAACTGTGTCATGCCATTAAGAAAAGTCACATTTATGTTAAGCTCTTATTCCTCCTAAAATTAATATATATAGAAAATATTGATAATACCTCGTATACAGATGTTTAATCTTCAAACTTATGTATAATTAACTTACATCCTGTTGCTAGTAACGCTACAATCTTGAAAACAATACCAGTATCACACTCACTACTCGCTGTTACTCAACTTCTAACAACAACCAGTGTTTGTTTTCCCGTACAGCCGCCGGTAGCACTCGAAACACTCAACAAATAATCCACAAGGTTTGAAACATGCTGCACTCTGTTGGTGCAACCTTGAATCATACATAAACGACTCTGATAAGTTAGAAATAATTATAACATAAAATACTGCCAAATTAAACGTACTGCCAAATTGGCCGAGTTTGCATATTGATATTAGAGTAAAGAAATATAGACAGCATTTGTTAACAGTTGGCAGCCCTGAATGCTCTTGAGAATATTTATAGCAATATCTGTTATGTTACACATACCACATACGAAATTTGGTTGAAATCCAACTGATAGTATAGAAGTTACATGTATTTAAAAATTGGTCCTATCAGCAGGATTAGAATCATGTTGGTAGAACTGAAGTAGATAAGTTACTCCAAATTAATCTAAAATGTCAGGTACTATACGTGTGCATAGTTTAAAGCTGTCGGCTTGCAAACTTTCAGATATATTGGTATTTGGATGAAGAAAATAGAGAGAGCAATTATTAACAGTTGGCAGCCCTGGTGGCTCTTAAGAATACACTCACGAGGGAACGGTACGATGTCGGACGGTGAATTTCGATTTTATTTTTACATATTCGTGAAGGTCTTTTTACGCTGAAATAGGTAGTGGAGGTCTAATTTTTCGCTGGTCCTTTTTAAGGGGCCTTTTGGGAGCCCCAAGTTGGCGGTGCGCGCTCTGAATTGTCCAGTACATGCCGGCCACTGCCGGCTGGATCGCACCCCTCCTGGTTGCTTTAAACTGCCTGCCCATTCGACACTCACATGCGTACAACATATATGCATTAATTCACCGCTAGGTGCAGCACCATCCCACTGAGATTGCCGCGGCATTTTAAAGGGGAAGATACCTGTAACGAAGGATTGTTATGTTTGGAGGCTTAATACGGAGATTGACGGACGTGAAAACATTACACTAAGTTAGTTCTTAAGTTTTTCAATCATCTAAGAGTATTCAGACACATACTTACGGGCAAATTTTCAGTATAAAGGAAAGCAAAATTACATGGTGGTGGAGGCGATTGTTTTAGGGGCGAAATGTCTAACTCATTTTCCCGTAATTATGCAGATGATAATAAAAAATACAACAACTTCTAACTGACTTAAATCTAACTTACATATTTCGCGAGATGAAAAGAAAAGAATAAGGACAATAAAAGACAGGGAAAATAAATGCCTCCGGACCCGAAAAATGGGATGTTGATTTATTTAGGGGCTTTTCGACATCTTGATCATGTAGCCCCACGTACTTGTGATGGCTGTATTATACATTTTTACAGATTTTTGGACAGATTTCCAAATGTATTTATTTATTTACTTATTTATTTTCTTATTTATTTATTTATTTATTTACTTAATTATTTACTTATTTATTTACTTATTTATTTACTTATTTACATACTTATTTATTCATTTACGTATTTGTTTATTTACTTACATGTTTATTTACCTACATGTTTATGTATTTAATTATTTTCTTATTTATTTGTTTACTTATTTATTTACTTTAGTCACTTATATATTTATTTACTTATTTATTTATTTACTTATTCTTTTATTTACTTACGTAGGCCTATTTGTCTATTTAATTATTTATTTACTTATTTATCTTGTTATGTGTTTATTTACTTATTTATTTAATTTATTATTTATTTGCTTAGGCCTATCTATTTACGTATTAATATACTTATTTATTTGCTTATTTATTTATTTACTTATTTATTTACTTATTTATTTGTTTGCGTATTTGTTTCTTTACTTTTACATTTATTTATTAATTTTCTTATTTATTTGTTTACTTATTTATTTGCTTATTTATTCACTTATTTATATATTTATTTATTTATTTATTTACTTACATGTTTATTTACTTACATATGCATGTATTTAATTATTTATTTTCTTATTTATTTGTTTATCGTACTTATTTATTTCCTTATTGATTCACTTATTTATTTATTTATTTATTTATTTACTTACATATTTATTGACTCACGTATTTACTCACTCAATCATTCATTCATTTATGCACGGTATTTATTTATTTGCTTCGTCTTCGTCACCTTCTCTGGAAATTGCACGTAACCACATCCCACTGCCGATGGGATCTCATGAAATGAGATTCCCCGGCATTCTAACTTGCCCTGTTCTGATTTACAAAAGGGTACGCAGCAGTACAGCATTATAAAATCATTCAGAATACATTCCAAACACAACTGCTCCATTAACATCAATACAAAACTTATGTCTGCCACAGAGCCTTGGTGCTGCTTCCTAGCGCCTTTATTTGGAAACGAGGTTGTACGCTCGGCTCAAACCAATGCTGTAATCGTCGAATGGGCAGGCAGTTTAAAGCAGCCAGGAGGGGTGCGATCCAGCCGGCAGTGATGCCGGCACACGTCAGCGCGCACAGCCAGCGACTGTCTTGCCTCGCCTTCCCTCTTCACTCGTTCGGTTCTCCACTATCACCCTCCACATACGGCTGCCTACAGTGGTTGTGTATATGGGTCGGCGAGTCGTTTTCTATACGGTAAAGTTCTCCACAACTGATGGCTATTCCACATACAGGCGATCGCATTGGAGTCCTTGCGTTGTAATGACCGCTTGCAACATTATTGCAGCCCTTATTAATGCCTACTGTGTTCAGGAACTTACTTGAATCTCTGTCGAACAAACATGTTCAAATTGAATACATACCGAAAGGAACTACATATCTTTGCCAGCCGTGTGATCTTGGACTCTTCCGACAACTATGTTTAGTCCGTCGAATGGAAAACATTTGCTGAGTAAGGAATTTACACGGCCAGTCAAAATTAAAACCCAACAACACACTTTTCATTATAACTAGTCAAATACTAGGGCAGAACCAATTACAAGGTGATTATTTTTTACCAAAGCTGAAATATGCTTGGAGATCGGGTGGTTATTCCATTACTGACAATATACCACAATTTCATACTCTCTCTCAAACTAATTTTCATGATTTTACTGATAAAAAGTGTGATGGAAATGATTGTACCAATTTCTTTATAAGGTGCGCACATTGGTTTTCTTGTATTTTGTTATTCACATTTTGATTTGAATTTCATTATCATGCCATGAAGAATGCACCCATGCCAGTCTGTGTTAGAATCAAGGCATTACTTGAACAGTTTGAACGGCATGATGATGAAGATATGTGATAATGTATTATATGATTTGTAAACCATTGTTATTGTTTCTATATTCCACAATGAATTCAATTTTGTAAATGAAATATGCCAACTAACGTCAGTTTTAACCCGCCATACCGTGTAACAGTAGGCAGCCGTATGTGGTGGGTGACGTTGGAGAACCGAACGAGTGAAGAGGGTAGGCGAGGCAAGACAACCGCTGGCTGTGCGCGCTGACGTGTGCCGGCATGTACTCTACAACTCAGAGCGCGCACCGCCAACTTGGGGCTCCCAAATGGCCCCTTAAAAAGGACCAGCGAAAAATTAGACCTCCACTACCTATTTCAGCGTAAAAAGACCTTCACGAATATGTAAAAATAAAATCGAAATTCACCGTCCGACTTCGTACCGTTCCCTCGTCAGTCATATCTGTTTATGCAAACATATTAAATACACAATTTGATTGAAATACAATTGATAGTGTAGAAGTTATATGCATTTAAAAATTGGACCTATCAGAAGGCTTAAAATTATTTTGGCAACACTGTCATGTATGGCCTCCTGGAAATTAAACTGAAATAATATTATCTACTGTGCCCTTTCAGCAAGAAATATGCAAATCACAGTATGCCTGCATTGCTCAATTCGGGATTTCGGGGTTGTAGTATGTTCTCCCACTCTGTGACTTACACATTTTGGATTAAATATAGGATACACTTGCAAAAATAACAACAAAATCAACTCCTATTTCAAAACATTTAATTAACCAAAATTATGGCGCTACAAACAATAAAACAATTAAACTACTGACCAATATCCTTCTACTTGTTCCAAGTGAATAAGGAATAATATAAGAATTAAACAAATATTGTATTAAAACACATGGTTTCCTTTAAAACCAACAATTCATAATTATTTTTACTTCCATAAAGTATCTATCTTTAAGTTCCATATAACTACGAGCTCCTTTGACTCGATATTTTCCAATAATAATGGTGTCATTCTTCTTGTACACCTCAAATACTATTTTTATATTTTCTTATCATCAAAACAAATATATAATTACATTTAAAGTACATGTTAATTCTTTACTTAAATATTTGGGCACTTCACATGTTTTCAGCATTTATCATCCCTCTCAAGTTTTTACAAATTCACCATAGTGATCGGGAAAATACTTGTGTACTCCAGAGTTATAAAGATTACTTGACAAAGTCAAAAACTATGATTACTCCCGGAATCAAGTTACCTTCATTTAACTCGTGGAATCCTACTTCCATACAACGTTACAATAGGGATTGTTATTTATTTATTTGTCTTATAAGACCATTATCACATAAGAAAACTACGATCTGAACTGGCAAGCGATAATTTCATCTACAAGGACCTCGGTTCACTTCCCGGGTCATTAACAACTTTTAAACACTCACGGTGTATTATTTACTTCTTACAGACGGCCTTCACCAACCCTCCTGCTATGAGGGTCTGACCGTTATACTTGAGCGAGATTTATGACTGGTAGGGTGACTTCCAGTCTAGTCTACGATTGGAGCTCTCTTCAATGCTTTTAAAACAAATCTTCCTTTCTTTTCAGTCCTATGGAGAGACCTGGCATTTAACTTCACTTATTTCCTTTCAACAATATTATTTGGCTCATAAACCACTTTCGTAACCTTGGCATTTATTAATTATAAAGGGTCCTCATTGATTGGGAAGGGTAATGAACCTTTTACGACGAATAATTAGGGGCTTCAACAACAAGAGGATTCTAGGTTCGAATCTCTTAACTTGCCTCGGGAACCATTCCCACATTGGAGGACTTATACAAAATGCGATTTAGGGTCAGCCGTAGCCTACATGACCTACGCTCAATAATACCAAACATTTGCTCCCTTTTCAATATAATAACACACACATGGCCTCGTGATCTATGTCACTATTGGAGGACTTACAACATATCTCAATTCACTGCAATCAACTACCCTTCATAAGTAATTTACCAAGTACTTTTAACTTTTACGCATTCCTAGCGTGACATTTTATTTTAATTGCGCTCCATTGCGCTATACATTATTTTTAAGCCTAGCGTCTTCCAAAGAACTGATAAATTCCATATTAACAATTGATACATATCTCAATTTTTATATTAATCTTTTCCTTTGACAATAATTGCTCTATTTTTAATAACATGCATTAATATCATGTCTTGTACTTTTATTAAGGCTCCAACGCTCTTATTTTCATATCATTCAGTTTAATCTTTATTTATATTTCCTTTATATTATTATTATTATTATTAATACGCTTGCTTTTATAACATTCGTCAAATACACTGACATTTTATTCATACATTTCCTCTACAGGATTTATTCTTTCACATAATTATTTATAATTTCTCAAAATTCTATTTTTGTTCAGACCGCGTTCTTATTCTGTATTTAGTTATTTAGAAACATCCCTTTTACTCAAAAACTCCGGTGGATTTGTACACAATTATTTCCCCGACACCAAAACATAATGAAAATCTTTACTCACATGTTTAAGGTCGTTTCTTGACCCTTCTCCTCGTGCGATGCATCATTTTTGGCCCACTTTTTTTAAAATTACTCCATCGTGTACAAATTCATTGCATGTACAGACATATCTTGACACATATTTAACACGTATACATTTAACACTGATAACATTTTAAATACACTGGTGTATCCGTTTAGAACACACAATAAAAACACTGAAAATATATTACTTATAACACAAATTCTTGATATATTGAAACTTCACAAATTTTGATCACTAGGCCGCTATTTAAGCCTATCACACGTGACCTCTTGATCTCCCGTCTCCAAGGGTGAAATTTAGTAATGTCGGCTTCCTATCCTCTCTGAATGTGAAAGTTTCGAATCATCTACTTCCTCCCTGCAATAGCACTCCTTCGAATCCCGTTCTTGACGATCTGCCATTTCTCTGACACGAACGGCTCCCCTTTTAGATCTTATTTATTGGATCTTAGCGAAAGTCTGTTCTGTTCACGGTCCCCTCGATAATTTATCGGTGACCTATGGATTTTTTTTAGCAACTAATACTTCTTGCGTCTTAGTGCTTTTGAATAGTTCGTCTGCTTTCTTGAAACGGTGTCTATAGTTTCCTGTCTTCTTCTTTGCTTATTCGGTTCTCGCACTTCTAATCTTCTAGAATACTTACGAACCTTTTTTTGCTCTGTCCCTGCTCGGGTTCTTTAAATTAGATAAACTGTTTATCTCACTGTTACGGTACTTCCGTACGTTATGATACTTTTGGTCGTTCACTTAAAGACCTATCGCCCTGAGTCCTAAGTTCGCAGCCTGCTTTGACTGTATTTTATGAACTTTTCACTGTAAACTTTTATATTGTCGGACCTAAATCCTGTAACTAGGATTTTCCTACTTTTCAACACGGCGATACTGTAATATTACTTCTTTGCAACCCTTTACGGATGCACGTAAATTATTGATACCTCGACGCCCGTGGCTGTCGGATATTCTTCATTCGGTGCTTATACTCGTTGCACAGTATGACCTCCCCTGAGGTTCATACGTTTGAAGACTTTGATGCAGCACCTCCGCCACGGAGTGCTCGTTGTAAAACTGCATGATGCGTGGCGACGCCCCCCTCTGGCTCTTGAATACTGTCTTCGGTGCTTGATACAGCGTGACGCCCCCTCACGGGCTGTCGGAATGACTGCATGTTTGGTCTGGCTCTGCCAGGAGTTTTATACTATTTAGTCACAAAAAGATAAAACCCTAGTCCTTTTCGTGACCAACTTTTGAACTAATTGTCGTACAATTATAAAAATTATATCTCCAGAAAGCTCGTCTTCCATACGTCAAATGATCTCATTGCGCATAAGAATCCATCGTGCATTTCGGAGATAGTAATTAATTTGTAGTCTTCAGCTGCGTGGGTGTTGCTGTTCATTTTTAAAATCCCCACTCCTCTGGTATCAGTGAATCCCCGATGAAGTATACTGCGTTTGCAGTTTTTTCCTGTGCAATTATTACAAGGTTTTTCTTTACACAAAAATCTCTAATCCGAAATGATTCACAGTCCAGTGATTATTTACTTATTTTCATTCCTGCAAATGGGTTAAATTTAATTATTCTTCTTCTGGCTCATCGGCGCTGTTGCCGTTTTCCTGCAAGCTAAGCTGGATTTCCGAGTCACGCTTCTCTGTCTTACAGTAAAAATTTTCCACTCGTTCTATTAATATCCATGACCCGCTCCTCTCAAGGAGTCAAGAGGCATGATCTCATCTCCTGAACACCTGGTCCTCGCTGCTTGCACAACGTTAGGCTAGAATCCTGGCTTGAAATTTCTCTATGTTACATTAGAAACTGTATGTTTCATTCATTCCTTCCCCAAATACATGGATTCGACCCCTTTTGAGCCAATGGTACATGGGTTCACTACATGTGTGCCAATTTTGGAATAGCTCCCTTGCATACCTTCCATGATATCCAACATGGAGCTCAAATTTCTAGTGCGTTTTTTCAGCAATTGGTAGCACTGACATCATTTTAAAATATGGGCTTGAGATATTCCGGTATACATCTTTAATTATACTAAATTTGGTTTCGATTGCTGCAGCCGTTTAGGAGTTGATGGGTGGTTGCACACACACAGCCAGACAGACAGAAGGACAGACTGTCAGACAGACAGACAGACAGACGGAAGGACAGACAGACACACATTTTCCCGGATCGATCTCATAAGTCTACTTTTTCCTCATGTTTGCAAAATGTGAAAAGTAGGCTAAAAACAGTAAAGACAGACATTACCTAACTTGTAAATAGATGATGAATTGAATGATACGATACGAGACAGAATTAATCACACAGGAAATAATGTAACACATTACTCCTATTCAGACCAACGAACCACCTCGTGGTGTAGATGCCAGCGTTGTTGGCAGTCACTGCAGAGTTCCAGGTTTGATTCCCGGCTCGGACAAGAAATTTTAATTCAGGTGTGAGGGGTACACTCAGTCTCATGATGCAACAAGTAGTTCCGTGAAGAACTATACAGCCTATTTTCATATATCCTACTTAAGTTAATTGCCTCTATGAACATACAAAATTTCATTTTGATTGCTGTAATAGATTCGTAGATATTGAGAACCGACTAAATATTTCGGATGGTCGCTATGTTGGAGATTATATATGTAGGTCCTAGAGTTATGTACTGTTGTAATGGTCTCTATAGCCCTCACTGTTGCGTGACAAATGTAATGTTTTCTACTAAGATATGTTGTTTTAATGGGCGCCAAGACCTCAACGCTATGTTGAAATCTAAATTTGTATTTAACAACACCTAGCTCTGGTAGAACACCTTCAAGAATCTTTACTCTCAGATCGTGGTATGATTGGATCATTAACCCAACAAACAATTGTATCAGGAGAAGGAATTGGTCTATATCTAATGCTACCTACTGAAAACAAAGATTGCATGGTTAAAAGAAATGAATTTATTGTATAAAAAACAAGTATAGCAAAATTAATAATAATAATAATAATAATAAGTTTGAATTTAAATTGGAGCGTTGCGATTTAAATATACCGCTAGAAAATTACGTGAAAACGGAGTCGGATAAATTACTGATTTTACTCTTATTCCCAAGCTATGAATTTACTGAATTACTGAATATGAAACAAAGAAAGATGAGAGATTGCGTAGTTATGTGTCATTCGCGCTTACCACTGGAAATTGTCGTAGCATTTCCCTCGTACTGGATGTTGATGTGAGCTTCCTATAGCCTCCTGGACGTTGTCATCTTCTTCGTTGTTGATGATATATTTGTAGACATGAAGATTTATGGTCCGAACATCGGAACCAACACGTACAACCACAACGGTTAAGTTTTCACAAAGATAGTCGCTAACTCCACTGAACATCGGAGCCACTCACTCGTGCAACCATACTGGTTAAATTTTATAACGATAGTCCTCGTTTCCACGGCGTGCCAACCATATATGCTCCCGCCGCATCCCCACTCTTCAGCCGACTTCTTCACGCTCGTCCTCCACTGATTGGCTGACCCCTCACGCGCTATACTCCCCTATTCTGGCTCATTACACACTTGGCGGGAGGGTGAAGTTGATTGCCGTTCCATACATCCGCCTTTTCTTGACGATGCGACCCAGCCTTGCGTCATACTACTTGACAAGCATAAGCCTGTATCTGAATTCCCAGTGAGTCATGTCTCTCAATATACCCTAACTGACGAAACTCCGTAAAATTCCGTAATCATATAATTTTCTACGCTAATGTTGATCGTAATAATTTGCTTGATAGTGTTTTCTAAGACATAGAAAACCTATCTGTATGCTTATAATTTTATAAAATGCTCCGAAAAATACCTTAATAACAATTATAATAAATTAATAATAATAATAAATTAACATGAAAAATTCTCTTGGCTGAACAATTTGCCGCGTAAATAAATATAGAATGGCTTCCTACTGACTTATGCCAGTGGCATGAAAACCCCTCGAAAAACACGTTATATATTCGCCTCGGATCATCGGATGATTTACCGTGACGACGGTCCATTATCCGATTATCCCAGACACGTTAATAATCCCCATCCAAAATACATATTACATAAATGAAACCACCCAAAATTACAGATATATACACTCATAATTTTTCTTCACGCACTTTGCGTCAAAGTTTGTTGTCACTATGGATTGCACTTTGCAACCAGTCCAATGTTTTTCATAAAGAATAATGTTCCACGGATATTTCCACCTCTCAAATTTCTCTATGTTGGAAAAATAGACATAAATAATGTGTGAGCACTATGTATTTATGATGTCATATCACACGCATTGAAGGTGTTCTGATATATTTATATCACCATAGAACTTCCTAATTTCACTGGAGGTCTCTTCCTTATGGTGAAATTTAATCTCACTTATCACTGAGCACACGATCACACTATTGTGGCAGCGCCTCGTGACCATAATACTTAATATCTCTTTAAAGTAGATTAAATTAATATTGACTTCTGAAAAAAAAAAAAACAGTAAGTGCGCATTACATATAACACCAAATATTTCTGTGCCGTAATCGCCCTGTCTTCTTAAGTTCCCGTAGACCATATTCTACTTAATACTAGTTCTCAACACAGACCAGTTCTCCTCACACAAATAATACCTTTGTACAAATTGCCTTAAATTACACACTTACAAATCTTACATGGCAAGGCCGTAAACAGAAATCACGTGTGCTGATAATTATGAGTTTCATGAAGGACTGTCTCGCCTTCTGATGGCCCATCTTTTGTCTCGTGGACGCCTTAAGCAAAAATACACTGTTCAAGCGCTCACCCATCTCTAGGAGACAAATGGGAATTCACCAGTGCTGCCAAATTCTGGCCTTGGTGTATCGAGACATTTTAGTGCTCAAGAGCATCCGACAATCCCGTCATATTTCCCTGTACCTTAAAAACTCTCATTTACTTACATACTACCCCCCTGTGTGACTTCTGATACGCCTGCCTTGAAGACCAGATCTTCCACGCACCAAATACCACACATACTCATTTGATAGGCTGGCTCGCCAGCTAAACATCCTCACTTTATGACACATACTTTCGGAGACTATGTATATTATACGTCCGGTATAATCTGTTTCCATCACTATTCTCCAGCACATATGCTGTTTTGTCAATACGTTTGGAAACTATAAATGTTTCTGCGTCACCTGCTTCCAACCTTGCAAGTGGCTCCCTTAAATGAACGTCAACACGTTGCTCTACCTACCTATTTCTCAGTGTCTGTAACGATGCCCTGTTGCCTAACTGTCCACACATGCTAACCCTACTTTCCTCTGGTGTCACACCACTACTCGACACTCTATGACCTAAAAATGTCACTTCTGACTGACAGAATGACGACTTAGACAGCTTCAAAGTGAACCCTGCCTGATCTAACTTCTGAAAAACTATATTTAAATGACGTAGATGCTCCTCAAAACTGCGTGAACTAATTACCATATCATCAATGCAAATGGTTACAAACTCTCCTGTGTCATCCCCTAATGCGATGTTTAAAGCCCGAATTAAAGCTGCTGAACTACTCTTTAACCCATAAGGTGTTCTACAAAATTGATAAAGGTTATATTTATGACTAAAAGCTGTAAATGGTCTATCTTCGTACATAAGTGGCACCTGCCAAAAACTGGAACTCAAATCTACACAAGTGAAATACTTCTTCCCCTCAAATGTTTGCATTAATTCCTCTATTGACATAGATTTCAGCTGATCTGAACTAATTCTACTGTTAACCAAACGAGCGTCTAAACAAATACGAACTGTTCCGTCGGTCTTGGGTACCGTGATCAAAGAATTAACATACGGACTGTTAGAGTGCTCAATAATCCCATCTTCAAGCATCTGGTTAATTTGTGCCTCAACTGCACTCTGATAAGCGAAAGGTACAGGATATCTATGTCCTGTGAATACTGACCTATCAATAACGTTCAATGAATGTGTATAGCAATTGGCCATACCAATGCGATCCTCAAAAACTCTCCTATTACACAATAACACATCATAGAGCCGAACACACTGATCATCCTCTATATTTCCCTGAAATGCAGCATCACGTAACGAGTCCTCCAGACTACCATTCGTAATCACTCTGCCCACAAAACATGGAGAACCCCGCTCTACGGCTGGCGATATCTCATTTAAAGTACAAATCACACCTACAACACTACTTCTCTGGATATGGTCATTGAACGCTACTTCTACTTCAGAATCTCCCCATTTAAATTTCAAACTCCCTACATCATAACATAAGTTACCAGACACTCTACTTAGCCACTCTGAACCCAAGATAACACTGAATACTAAATTTGGAATTACAAGGCAAATCAGCTTCTCTACATGATTATTAATTTTAATGTCTACTAAAACTTGCTTAGAAATTACTTTAGACCTCTTCCCAACAGCTGTGATAACAAAAGTGCTTTTAATTGGCATCTCCTCGAAATTTACTCCAGTTCCTTTCATTTTATCATAAAATGCACTACTTATGCAACTCTTCATACAACCACTATCAATTAAAACATCTGTGTACGCCTCGGACACGTTAAATTTAACTAGCCACTTCCTGAATAATACCTTCATCATTTAGTTCGTGTAATAATTCATTTCTTACATTTAGGTCATAGGGTTCCTGTATAAGTATATGGACAGGGCATGTTACAGACTGAGATTCTGACCTTACATCGCAGCCTGGTTCGTGTTTAAAGTATTGTTACCGCTTGGTGTAGTACTACTGACTACTGCACTGGTCTGGTTGTTCTGGGTTGTATTAACGGTATCTCTCTGTCCGTTATTACCATTGGGCTGATTCCCTCCTTGACCCCTGTTCTGGTTATAATTATTATTATTATTATACCGCCCTTGGTTACCCCTATAATCGTTATTTCGGCCTTGATTTCCCCTGAAATCATTATTTCTACCTTGGTAGTTCGTACCATACCCATTTCCTCTGTACTGGTTATGCTGATTATTATTATTACTATTTTGGTTCCCCCTATTTTGAACGCTGGCCCCTTCGCCACTGTTCCCTTGAACTTCCGGGTTCCTATTCTCATTAGGCCTGTTATTATTGTTACCCTGGTTCCTACCGAAATTCTCCTCGTAACCGCCTCTTCCCAGAGCATCGAATGTACTCAATAAATTCTCCACTTGTGAGATAGATTTAACATTTTGGATACAGGCAGCTTCTTTGATTCTGTATGGAAAATGTCTTAGTAATAGCCTGACTACATCACTCTCCTCCTTCAAACCATCTAGATATTTGCACGTTAATTCCTGTCCTAAAAAGTACTCGGTCATAGTGTAGTTTCCTCTCGGGTTATATTTCCCACACACAATTCCCTCACGATGCTGAGACTGAATGACCTCATTCCAAAATTTCTCACAAAATTTAACTTTGAAATCTGTAATATTCTCAAAATTGTCTCTGTAGACAGCAAACCAGTTTCTTGTCTCCCCTACAAACGCTTGCTCTAAAATTTCAACTACCTGGCACCACTCAACACTACCATCTTCCAACCTCTCCCCGAATTTATTTTCTATAGTATTCATGAACTCCATTGGACAACCCTGCCGATTACTAAATTTGCCTAGTTCTATTTCCCTGTGTGTGCTATTCACATAAACTGGCCTACTCTGGATATTTTCCTGCCTAATTCTAGCTTTCAACTTCTGTTCTAATTCAGCAATTTTCTCCTCAGCTTTTCTTTCGATATTAGTTACAGTTAACCTAATGCTCCCTTCCGATGCTTCAACTTTACCACTTAACTGAGCTTGTTTCTCACTAATCTCATTAATGCTTTCCTTATTCCTCTCCCTTAAAGTATTAACTTCAGTGATTATTTCTGCATGTACTTTATCAATTCTTCCCCCCAGCTGTTCTTTAACCTCTTTTGTTGCTACCTGAATCTTATCAATTTCTCCCCCCAATTGCTTTTTGACCTGCTGTGTTTCAAGTTGCACTAGTTCTTTTAAATTTTCAGCCTGTGTACTGATTCTAATTTCCAACTCCTCCTGTACTTTTCCTAACTTTCTGTCTACAATTTCTTTAGCCTTCTCTTCCATCACCCCTCTGATTTCTCCTCTAATCTGCTCAAATTTCTTATCTAATTTTAGATTGTTCTCTTCAAATTTATCATTTAATTTATTGCTCACTTCCTTACTGCTCTGTTCCAATTTAGCATTTAAACTATCACTCAGCTCCCTATTACTCTCTTTATTTTCCCTACTATTTTGTTCTAATTTAGCATTATTTTGTTCGAGTTTAGCATTGTTTTGTTCAAGTTTAGCGTTTAATGTTTCAGTACTCTCTTTATTTTCCCTACTATTTCGTTCAAGTTTAGAGCTTAAAGCATCAATACTAATTTTGTTTTGTTGCATAAATTGGAGAAGCAAACTCTCTAACCCTGCTTGACTGTTTTGATTACCCCCCTCAGTATCGGGATTTACCTCCGACATCCCTGTATTGCTTTCATTTCCAAGACTAGCCATACTGCTCGTATCTTCACTATCCAACTGGTGACCACTACGCAACTTCATCTCTTCCTCAGCACTACCCATGCTGATACACACCGATAAATGAAAAACCCCCAAAATACAGGCACAGAAATATATACCCTTCTCCTTCCACAAATGTTATTAGGTTTTCATCCCCAGGTTGGGCGCCAAATGTAATGGTTTCTATAGCCCTCACTGTTGCGTGACAAATGTAATGTTTTCTACTAAGATATGTTGTTTTAATGGGCGCCAAGACCTCAACGCTATGTTGAAATCTAAATTTGTATTTAACAACACCTAGCTCTGGTAGAACACCTTCAAGAATCTTTACTCTCAGATCGTGGTATGATTGGATCATTAACCCAACAAACAATTGTATCAGGAGAAGGAATTGGTCTATATCTAATGCTACCTACTGAAAACAAAGATTGCATGGTTAAAAGAAATGAATTTATTGTATAAAAAACAAGTATAGCAAAATTAATAATAATAATAATAATAAGTTTGAATTTAAATTGGAGCGTTGCGATTTAAATATTACCGCTAGAAAATTACGTGAAAACGGAGTCGGATAAATTACTGATTTTACTCTTATTCCCAAGCTATGAATTTACTGAATTACTGAATATAAAACAAAGAAAGACGAGAGATTGCGTAGTTATGTGTCATTCGCGCTTACCACTGGAAATTGCCGTAGCATTTCCCTCGTACTGGATGTTGATGTGAGCTTCCTATAGCCCCCTGGACGTAGTCATCTTCTTCGTTGTTGATGATATATTTGTAGATATGAAGATTTATGGTCCGAACATCGGAACCAACACGTACAACCACAACGGTTAAGTTTTCACAAAGATAGTCGCTAACTCCACTGTACATCGGAGCCACTCACTCGTGCAACCATACTGGTTAAATTTTATAACGATAGTCCTCGTTTCCACGGCGTGCCAACCATATATGCACCCGCCGCATCCCCACTCTTCAGCCGACTTCTTCACGCTCGCCCTCCACTGATTGGCTGACCCCTCACGCGCTATACTCCCCTCTTCTGGCTCATTACACACTCGGCGGGAGGGTGAAGTTGATTGCCGTTCCATACATCCGCCTTTTCTTGAAGATGCGACCCAGCCGTGCGTCATACTACTTGACAAGCATAAGCCTGTATCTGAATTCCCAGTGAGTCATGTCTCTCAATATACCCTAACTGACGAAACTCCGTAAAATTCCGTAATCATATAATTTTCTACGCTAATGTTGATCGTAATAATTTGCTTGATAGTGTTTTCTAAGACATAGAAAACCTATCTGTACCGGTATGCTTATAATTTTATAAAATGATCCGATAAATACCTTAATAACAATTATAATAAATTAATAATAATAATAAATTAACATGAAAAATTCTCTTGGCTGAACAATTTGCCGCGTAAATATATATAGAATGGCTTCCTACTGACTTATGCCAGTGGCACTGTTACATGAAGATTATTGTGTGCGTGTAGCATTCAAGCTTCAATCGCATGATTAGGACACAAGAGGTAACAACGAGATTTTAAAATTTTGCACAGCTGCCATCTTGTGGTTATGGAAACAATTGAAATAAATTAGATGCCAGTGGATTAACATTCGTATAAGGATTTATTGTACCAAGTTTCACTGCACTCGGATGGTTAAATTGCGAGAAACGTCCTTGTGAATATTTATAATTCGCGTTGCCGCCATGTTGGATTTGTGATCACCAGGTTATTGAAAGTCCTATAGGTGAACTTATGTTCATAGCCCCTATGAACATAAAAAAATCAGTTTGATTGATATAATAGATTCGTAGATATTCCGAGCCGTCTAAATATTTCGGATGGTCACCATGATGGATTGTTAAATGTATAGGCCATAGAGTCATGTATCATTAAAGGAAAATTATTGCGTAGGTTCATTATTCGAACGTTCACTTCAATCACATGATTACGACACAAGAAATAAAAACTTAATTTTAAAATTCGCACACGCGCCATATTGAGGTTAAGTAGACAATTGAACTAAATTAGATACCAGTGCATTACAATGTGTATAAACATTTCCTGTACCAAGTTTCATTGCGTTTGGAACATTACATCGCGAGAAAGGTCTATTTAAAATATTCAAATTCGCTTGGCTGCCATGTTCATATTGTAGTTAACCGGTTTTTGGAAGCCTTGTAGATGGACTTCCAGTAGTGCCCTTTATCTCCGTACAAATTTTCAGGGTGATACCGCTAATAGTTTCATAGATATAGAATGCTGGTTAAATATTTCGCACATCCGCCATCTTGTGCTTATGTAAACAATTCAACGAAGTTGGATGTCGGTGCATTACAACGTGTATAAACATATACTGTACCAAGTTTTATTGCGTTTGGTTGTTTAAATCGCGAGAAACGTCTATTTAAAAGTCGCAACTTCGCTTGGCCGCCATGTTGGTTTTGTAGTTACCAGCATTTCAAAAGTCACACAGGTGAACTTCTAGTAGTTCGTTTTATCACCGTAAACATTCCAGGGTTATATCGGTAATAGTTTCGGAGATATTGAATGCTGGTGAAATATTTCGCACAGCCGCCATGTTGGATTGGTGAGAGGTAACAAAATTTGAAGGACACGGTCGGTATCGTCCGGAATAGTGCTATGAACTTACCGAGTTTCATTGAAATCGCTCCAGCCGTTTAGATGTTTTAGGGGGTACACACACACACAGACCATCACACACGCACACACGGACAAAAGGTGATCTCATAAGCCTATTTTTTCACAATTGAAAATAGGCTAAAAATAGAAAATAAGAGGGTCCGGTTCCCACCTCAGTCATACTGAAGGTGGATTTCTGTAGTTTCCCCACTTCTATTCCAAGAAAATGCTGGAATTGTTCCTAACTTAAGGCCACGGCCGCCTCCTTCCCAGTCCTATCCCAAATTTACAAATACACACGTATAACCATCATTGTAACACAGGTTATCACATAGGTTCCTCACACCCAAGTACACGTGGCTGTATGACCGAGATATAAGCAACAACAACTTAAACAGACAACATAAACAGGAATGACTTGCATTATATGGTATGTCGAACGAATGAAACTCGTCATTCTTACAAATCATAGTCTTCGTTGCACATGGACTGTACACTACACCCACACTTCCATTGTTTTAATATAGTCCACGCCAATTCCAGTGCTTCGTGAGCACCGGCTGGCACAGCCTCACAGGCAAAAGCACCGATGCTCTGCTGTACGAGAGGAACGTGTAGTGGCAGCCCTTAGTAAAGCAAGATTAGTGTTGTTGTTTGGTGAATGGGGCTGGTCAAATCAACGGACGTCCGGCGGCGTACCGGTATGAAAACGAAGATTGTCCAATCGAATCTGTGTCTACTTTGTGGGAAAGATAACCAAAGGGATCTGGTTTACAGAGGTGGAAAAAGACCTACAAGAACTGGCAGTAATTCTAACACAGTAATTTTCCTGTAGATACGACCGTAAAGTTAATAAATCACTTTCCATCACTTAATGGAATGTAATGTAATTTAATGACATACATGGTCAAATATTAGAAAGAAAATATATTTTCTGAATTATTTGCTCGTCTATTCTGTTATTCTTACTACTAGAAGAAGAAATAATGAATACAAAATCCTTGTTTGGACTTGGGTCACAGATGACCGCGACATTCCTAACTTTTGATCAGTTGCATGTGCTGTGCAATATAATGTGGTTCTTACTGTGCCATTGATTTTAGAAAAAAACAAGATGTTCAGTAAAGAACATATAGCCTACTTTCTCCTAAATGCATGGGTATTGTTATAACTCTTTGTCCTTTTCAAGGAGTATGATTGAATGTTGGTTGTAGTAGCTTGTTGAAATACAACGTGCTACAGGGATATTAAACATGAATATGAGGTGCCATTTTCTAGTGCTACCTCTGTACCAAATTTCGTTCAATTCGGTTTCACCGTGTTTGAATTGATAGGGGGAATCGATTTGCCCACATACTTGGCCACCATCTACAAACTATTGGGCTGATGTTCTTGCAGTTTGGTCTGAATATGTTTCCCACATAAAGATATGGTGTTGCAAAATTTGGTAGAGACTAGATTATTAGGTTGGTCGTAGCTTTTAACATTTGGGTGGCCGCGATTACGTTTCCGTCAAGATAGCGGTGATATAAAACATGACATTGAGGTGCCCTTTGCTAGTGCTACCTCTGTACCAAATTTCGTTCCATTCGGTTTCACCGTGTTCGAATTGATAAGGGGAACCGATTTTCACACAAAGATGGCCGCCAACCGCAAAATATTAGGCCGATGACCTATTAGTTTGGTCAAAGGATGCTCCCTCCATAAAGGTATGTTGTTGCTAAATTTGCTAGAGATCGGATGATTAGGCTAATCGTAATTTGATTTAAGCTTTGAACATTTGTGTGGCCGCCATTACGTTTCCGTCAAGATGGCGGCGATATAAGACATGACACTAAGGTGCCTTTTGCTAGTGCTACCTCTGTACCAAATTTCGTTCATTCGGTTCGACCATGTTCGAATTAATAGGGGGAATCAATTTTGACATAAAGATGGCCGCCATCCGCAAACTATTATGCTAATGGCCTATTAGATTTGTCAAAGGATGTTCCTTCCATAAAGGTATGTTGTTGCAAAGTTTGGTAGAGATCGGATGGTTATGTTAGTCGTAATTTGATTTAAGCTTTAAACATTTGTGTGGCCGCCATTACGTTTCTGTCAATATGGCGGCGATATAAATCATGACACTGAGATGCCCTTTGCTAGTGCTATCTCTGTACCAAATTTCGTTCCATTCGGTTTCACCGTGTTTGAATTAATAGGGGAAATCGATTTTGACACAAAGATGGCCGCCATCCGCAAACTATAAGGCGAATAACCTATTAGATTGGTCAAAGGATGCTCCCTCCATGAAGGTATGTAGTTGCAAAATTTGGTAGAGATCGGATGATTAGGTTAATCGTAATTTGATTTAAGCTTTGAACATTCGTGTGGCCGCCATTAGGTTTCAGTCAAGATGGCGGCGATATAAAACTTGACACTGAGGTGCCCTTTGCTAGTGCTACCTCTGTACCAAATTTCGTTCCATTCGGTTCCACCGTGTTCGAATTAATAGGGGGAATCAATTTTGACATAAAGATGGCCGCCACCCGCAAACTATTAGGCTAATAACCTATTAGATTGGTCAAAGGATGCTCCCTTCATAAAGGAATGTTGTTGCAAAGTTTGGTAGAGATCGGATGGTTAAGTTAGTCGTTATTTAACTTAAGCTTTGAACATTTGTGTGGCCGCCATTACGTTTCTGACAAGATGGCGGCAATATAAAACATGACACTGAGGTGCCCTTAGCTAGTGCTACCTCTGTACCAAATTTTGTTCATTCGGTTCCACCGTGTTCGAATTAATAGGGGGAATCAATTTTGACATAAAGATGGCCGCCATCCGCAAACTATTAGGCTAATAACCTATTAGATTAGTCAAAGGATGCTCCCTCCATAAAGGAATGTTGTTGCAAAGTTTGGTAGAGATCGGATGGTTATGTTAGTCGTAATTTAACTTAAGCTTTGAACATTTGTGTGGCCGCCATTACGTTTCTGTCAATATGGCGGCGATATAAAACATGACACTGAGATGCCCTTTGCTAGTGCTACCTCTGTACCAAATGTCGTTCCATTCGGTTTCACCGTGTTTGAATTAATAGGGGGAATTGATTTTCACACAAAGATGGCCGCCATCCGCAAACTATTAGGCTAATGACCTAGTCATTTGGTCAAGGGATGCTTCCTCTATGAAGGTATGTTGTTGCAAAATTTGGTAGAGATGGGATGATTAGGTTAGTCGTAATTTGATTTAAGCTTTGAACATTTGTGTGGCCGCCATTACGTTTCCGTCAAGATGGCGGCGATATAAAACATGACAATGGGGTGCCCTTTGCTAGTACTACCTCTGTACCAAATTTCGTTCCATTCGGTTGCACCGTGTTCGAATTAATAGGGGGAATCGATTTTCACACAAAGATGGCCGCCATCCGCAAACTATTACGCTGATGGCCTATTGGGTTGGTCAAAGGATGCTCCCCCCATAAAGGTATGTTGTTGCAAAATTTGGTAGAGATCGGATGATTAGGTTAGTCGTAATTTGATTTAAGCTTTGAACATTTGTGTGGTCGCCATTACGTTTCCGTCAAGATGGCGGCGATATAAAACATGACACTGAGGTTTCCTTTGCTAGTGCTACCTTTGTACCAAATTTTGTTCAATTCGCATTCACCGTTTTCGAATTGATTAGGGGGGGACAGACATTCAGAGTACACACACTCACACACACACAGACACACAGACACACACACACAGACTCACACACACACATACACACACACACACAGACTCACTCACACACACTTACACACACACAGACAGACACACTTTTTTCGCCCTGTGTTGATCTCATAAGTCTACTTTCATTTTTTGCAAAAAACGAAAGTAGGCTAACAAGAAGTTCCGTGACGAACTAAAGAGCCTAATTTTCTTTAAATTTACATAATTAATATATATGGACCTAGGTTATCTAGAATAATGTCGAAATAAAGTTGGTAATATAGAAATTTCTAATTAGTTCGAAATATACCTGTATTATGTAGCCTGATATAGCACTACAGTTGGCAGCCCTGGTGACTGAATATACTGTATACTTTGTTCCATCTCTTAAGGTACAGAATACAAAAGTTGGTTGAAGTCCAATGGATAGCAAGGACTTTCCATGCAGTTAAACATTGTACTTAATGCAGCGTGCGTAAAATGATGTTGGCAACAATGTCATGCATGTGTTGGTCAGAAATAATTTGAAATATTATCATCTATTTTTGTGACAATTTTGGATGAAATCCATTTGTTAGTATAGTAGTTACTGGTACTTTAAAATTGGACCTATCAGCAGGCTTAGAATGATGTTGGTAGCACTGATGTACATTAGTTGATCCAAATTAATCTAGAAAGGCAGGTACTATACGTGCGCAAAGTTTAGAGCTGTTGGCTTGCATACTTTCTGATAGCCTATATTGATATTAGGGTAAAAAATATAAACAGCAGTTATTAACAGTTGGCATCCCTAATTTCTCTTAACAATATGCATTGTCATATATGTTATGGTACACATAGCACATACGAAATTTGGTTGAAATCCATTTGATAGTATAGAAGTAACATGTATTAAAAAATTGGTGCTATCAGCAGGCTTAAAATTATGTTGGTAGCACCGACATACATTAGTTGCTCCAAATTAATCTAGAATGCCAGGCACTACACGTGTGCGAAGGTTAAGGCTGTTGGCTCGCATACTTTCTGATATATTGGTATTTGGATATAAAAAAATAGAGAGAGCATTTATTGACAGATGGCAGCCCTGGTGGCTCTTAAGATTACGCTCAGTGATATCAGTTTATGTACACATAGTACATACGAAATTTGATTGAAATTCAATTGATAGTGTAGGAGTTATATGCATTTAAACATTGGACCTATCAGTAGGCTTAGAATCATTTTGGCAACACTGCCATGTATGGCCTCCTGAAAATTAAACTGAAGTATTATTATCTATATATGTGCTAATTTTGGAATAGTTCCCATGTATATATTCCAAGATATACAAAATGGAGCTGAAATTTCAATTATGATTTTTCTGCAGTTGGTAGCACTGACATCATTTTCAAGTATGAAGTTGAGATGTCCCGGTATAGATCTTTACTCATACCAAATTTGGTTTCGAATGCTGCAGCCGTTTAGGAGTTGATAGGGGGGAACACACACACAGACAGACGGACAGACAGACAGACAGACAGACATTTTCCCGGATCGATCTCGTAAGACTACTTTTTCCTAATTTTTGCAAAATGTGGAAAGCAGGCTAAAAAATCATTGTCCGTTAATATTATTAAACTAAATTCATTCATATTCCCAGGAAGGTTTTAAAAATCATCAGTTTGTGTAACTACAGGCAACATTATGTGTAAATGAATAGTTGTAATCCAATAGCTTTAGAATGCAGATATTACATTGTGGCGATGCCATATTTGATAATAACTAGAAACAAGCCCCGGCTTCGCCCGGAAACAGTTATGAATGCATTACGTGCTTGCTCGTAAATTGTCGCCTCAGTAATTGAATGGCGATTCTTGGAAGAAATGGAAACGTAAAATCACTTATAGTGGGCGATGTAGGCTATTGAAGATAGAGATATGCTCTCGCGGACTTTTTTGTAGAACTTTTCATGCTGAAAATTCTTACACTCATGGTTGGCTTCCTTTGATCATAAATAAATTATTTTCTACAGAAACCTTCCTCGAGATATCCTTTACAGAATGGTGAAACACGCATCAAAATCCATCCAGAGGTTCTCGAGTTTACCCGTGACATCCAAGAATCAGGGACTTTGTTTTATATTTAGTAGAGATTGTTCTGAATGTTAACTGACTTTTGTGGTATACGTGGGCCTCAAAATATATCAATGACATCAAAGAATATTTCAAGATAAAGCCTATCGGAATTGAAAATCCACAGCCTGCTTCCAGTCTCCGACCGGGTCAGGAATGGAATGAATGGAGCCCCCATCTAGCGGCGAGGATATGAACTGTGCCGGCTGCCGAGGCCTGACGCACTCCTCTGGAGCAATGATTAAATGAATGACAGATGAAATGATATGATAGTGGAGAGTGTTGCTGGAATGAAATTTTGACAGGGAAAACCGGAGTACCCGGAGAAAAACCTGTCTGCCTCCGTTTTGTCCAGCACAGATCTCACTTGGAGTGACCGGGATTTGAACCACGGACCCAGCGGTGAGAGGCCGGCGTGCTGCCGCCTAAGCCACGGAGGCTTCCTATCGGAATTAAAGGAAACAATTATTTGTTTCTTACGACTCATATATCCATTTGGAGTGTCACACATTTTTGATGTGTAACATCTTTCCGCTCGGTTGCTGGATAATTTTGTGTGAGTGATTTTGAAAATTGGGGACGGAAGTGGATCGGAACGATCGAGCTGACAGTGGTGGATCGAACGGAAGTATGCACTGCCCGCTCGATCGATCAAACGGAAGTGTACTAGCTGGCAGTGGTGGACAACGGAAGTATGCACTGCCCGCTCGATCAATCGGACGGAAGTGTACTAGCTGGCAGTGGTGGAAAACGGAAGTATGCACTGCCCGCTCGATCGATCGATCCAGCTACCAGATTATCATTTTAAACGATATTTATTATATCAATATAACTCATTTTAACAGAATCCATATGAAAGTACGTGTTGGTCTGTGAATGAAGAGGACCTGTTTATAAGGAATTTAAGGTTATGAGCGGTTCGCGTCTATTAATCTAGTTGATCCATATCGTATTCTTTATTTAGGCTAGTGCTGGTGGAATCTACAAATCATCTAATAAAATGAGTTCCGTTTCATAAACAACAATATCTGTAAAACACTCCCTTTTACAATAACAACTGAAAATGTGTGTATTGGAAACAAGGCAGTGTGTGTTCTGTAGCGCGAGAATATTATGGTAATACAGTAGGCAGTGCATTTAGCAGGCACTGGTTTGACGAGCAAAATGGCAAATGTTTCACCGACTTTCATTTGTCATTGAGCAGTTTATGAAGCTTCACGTTCAAGGTTGAATATCACATGGGGTAGGACAAGACGACAAATGACATTTAAGTAAGCGGCATTATTGTCAAGCTGGGGTTGAGTAGGCTAGTCAAATATTAAATGCATAACAGAATGTTGTTATTTGAGTGGAATAAAAGCTGTGACTAGGTCATTTCATGATTGTAGGAAGGCATGTTTTGATTGTTTACGATGAATTGTATGAGAGTCTTGAGAATAATGAATGATATACTTACTGAGGAGTGTGCTCACAGTATTTGAGAGTACAGTCGACGTTGTGTGTCACTTTGTTAATATGAATTATTAAGGAAGGAAACTTGTAGTTTTGCGTGACCGTTAATCTCACGATCATGATCCACGGTACCTCCTTTTTACGTGGAATGCGAACCACAGGACATGACATTTCAAATTGACCGGGAATCAAACCCGTTCTACCTTGGTGAGAGACTAACAGCTTGACCGCTGCGCCACAAGTGTGACAGTAGCATATCTCCAATTCAATCTATACATTCATCATAGTACCAGTCTGAAAATGGAGCGTAAATTAACATTTTAAGAATGTCCAAGCTGTGTAGTATACCAGTAGGATAACATGTTAGATGTTACACATCATATGCGACTACTGTAAGTCTCGTATCTTTTTGTTATTATACTGTATTAAGCACTTTAGTTGTATTAACTTTTAAATGGCTGGTCCAGCTTCAATGAAACTTTTCTTGTTTGAAGTCTTTGTTACAAATCGCACCCTACGTTGCAGGTGATCTGTACGTTAGGCCCGCTTGTGCATTGTTTGATATAGTCTTCCGTGGACTTGAGGCCAACGCTGCGCTGGCACGAATTCTCACGCAGATCTCGCAATGAAAAAAATTTTAGCCTACATTTTGCATTTTATAACAAGTAGTTCCGTGAAGAACTATACAGCCTATTTTCATATATCTTACTTATGTTAATTGCCACTATCAACATACACAATTTCAGTTTGATTGCTGTAATAGATTCGTAGATATTGAGAACCGACTAAATATTTCGGATGGTCGCCATGTTGGATTTTATATATGTAGGTCCTAGAGTTATGTACTGTTACATGCAGATTATTGTGAACGTGTAGTATTCAAACTTCAATCGCATAATTAGTACACAAGAAAAAACAAGGAGATTTAAAAATTTTTCACAGCTGCCATCTTGAGGTTATGGAAACAATTGAAATAAATTAGATGCCAGTGGATTAACATTCGGATAAAGATTTACTGTACCAAGTTTCACTGCACGCGGATGGTTAAATTGCGAGAAACGTCCATGTGAATATTTATAATTCGCGTCACCACCATGTTGGATTTGTGATCACCAGGTTATTTAAAGTCCTATAGGTGAACTTAAGTTCATAGCCCCTATGAACATTAAAAAATGCAGTTTGATTGCTAAAATAGATTCGTAGATATTCAGTATCGTCTAAATATTTCGGATGGTCGCCATGTTGGATTGTTAAATGTATAGGCCATAGAGTCATGTACCATTATAGGAAAATTATTGCGTAGGTTCATTTTTCAAACTTTCACTTCGATCGCATGACTACATCACAAGAAATAAAAACTTAATTTTAAAATTCGCACTGCCGCCATCTTGAGGTTATGTAAACAATAGAACTAAATTAGATACCAGTGGATTACAATGTGTATAAATATTTCTTGTACCAGGTTTCAATGCGCTTGGAACATTAAATCGCGAGAAAGGTCTATTTAAAATGTTCAAATTCGCTTGGCCGCCATGTTCGTTTTGTAGTTAACCGGTTTTTTTTAAATCTTATAGATGGACTTCCAGTAGTGCTCTTTATCTCCGTACAAAATTTTAGGGAGATACCGCTAATAGTTTCAGAGATATAGAATGCCGGTGAAATATTTCGCACATCCGCCATCTTGTGATTATGTAAACAATTGAACGAAGTTAGATGTCGGTGCATTACAATGTATATAAACATATACTGTACCATGTTTCATTGCGTTTGGTTGGTCAAATCGCGAGAAACGTCTATTTAAAAGTCGCAAATTCGCTTGGCCGCCATGTTGGTTTTGTAGTTACCAGGTTTTCAAATGTCACATAAGTGAACTTATTGTAGTTCCCTCTATCACCATAGAAAATGTCAGGGTAATATCGGTAATAGTTTCGGAGATATTGAATGCTGGTGAAATATTTCGCACAGCCGCCATGTTGGATTGGTGAGTCGTAACAAAATTTGAAGGGCACGGTCGGGGTCGCCGGGAATAGTGCTTTGAACTTTCCGAGTTTCATTGAAATCGCTCCGGCCGTTTAGATTTTATTAGGCGGGGACACACACACGAATCACACACACACACACACACACGCACACACACACGGACAAAAGGTGATCTCATAAGCCTATTTTTTCAAAATTGAAAATAGGCTAAAAATGAGAAAAAGTAGACTAATTAGATCGATCCGGGAAAATGTGTGTCTGTCTGGCTGTCCTTCTGTCTGTCTGGCTGTGTGTGTGTGTCCCCTATCAACTCCTAAACGGCTGCAGCAATCCAACCCAAATTTGGTATGTGTAAATATCTCTATCTGAATATCTCAATGCCGTATTTGAAAAAAAAATCTGTGCCACCAACTGCTGAAAAATAGCAATTGAAAATTCAGCTCCACGTTGTATATCTTCGAAGGTATGCATAGGAGCTATTCCAAAATTGGCACACATATAGATAATAATATTTCAGTTTAATTTCCAGGAGGCCATGCATAGCTGTGTTGCCAAAATGATTCTAAGCCTGCTGATAAGTCCAATATATAAATGCATATAACTTCTACACCATCAATTGGATTTCAACCAAATATCGTATGTGCTATGTGTACATAAACATATATGATTGAGCGTATTTTAAAAGCCACCAGGCCTGCCAACTCTTAATAAATACCCTCTCTCTATTTTCCTATCCAAATGCCAATAAATCAGAAAGTATGCAAGCCGACAGCTTTAAACTATGCAACCTTCTAGATCAATTTGGAGTAACTTATATACGTCAGTGCTACCAACATGATTTTAAGCCTGCTGATAGGTTCAATTTTAAAATACATGTAACTTCTGTACTAATAAATGGATTTCATCCAAAATTGGCACAACAAAAGATCATAATATTTCAGATTATTTCTGACCAACACATCCATGACATTGTTGCCCACGTGAGTTTACGCGCCCTGATAGATCCAATGTCTAACTGCATGTAACGTCTATGCAATCCATTGGACTCCAACCAATTTGTGTATTCTGTACTTTAAGAGATGGAACTACGTATATATGCATTCACCAGGGCTGCCAACTGTAGTGCTCTATTAGGCTACATTATAGTCTACCAGGTATATTATGAACTAATTAGAAATTTCGATATTACCAACTTAATTTCGTCATTATTCTAGATAGGTATATATAGATTGGCATGAATGTTACATTTTAAGAAAAGTAGGGTCTTTAGTTCGTCACGGAACTTCTTGTTTTTTTTTCACAGTATGCTGTTTGATTTATGTGCAGTAAACAAGGGGTATAAAAGGGCATCCAAAAAAAGAAACAGATTACAAAACCGATGCTCCGAATTTCTATGCCATTCCGTGGGAGAAATAAAAGTGGAGGAAGAATGTAATAGAGAACGTCATCTTCGGAACTCAATATTAGTTTTATTATCCGTCCACCACTTTCTGCTGACCAGCCGTAGCCCGATCATAAAGTTACTTCATCGTCGTCCGGCAAGTTATGACGCACGAATAAAGTAAGATAACAGGCATCATAATATTTGACCAATACAGTGGTAGTCGCTCATAGCCTGACTCATATGTTAGGTCACTGATGGGCGCCCTATACACCAGCTGTGTATCAAATCACCATTCCAGCTATTTTAGCTTTTCTAAAATACAGAGTGCGGATATTTTATTAAAACTTGATGTTTTTTAGTCGGTCAACACGATTGTACACAATTGTGATGGGTTATTCCTAATCCTGAAAACAATTTGCATGATATATTAAGACAAGATGTTCAGTAAAGAACATATAGCCTACTTTCTCCTAAATGCATGGGTATTGTTATAACTCTTTGTCCTTTTCAAGGAGTATAATTGAATGTTGGTTGTAGTAGCTTGTTGAAATACAACGTGCCATAGGGATATTAAACATGAATATGAGGTGCCCTTTGCTAGTGCTACCTCTGTACCAAATTTCGTTCAATTCGGTTTCACCGTGTTTGAATTGATAGGGGGAATCGATTTGCACACATACTTGGCCACCATCTGCAAACTATTGGGCTGATGTTCTTGCAGTTTGGTCTGAATATGTTTCCCACATTAAGATATGGTGTTGCAAAATTTGGTAGAGACTAGATTATTAGGTTGGTCGTAATTACATTTTAGCTTTTAACATTTGGGTGGCCGCGATTACGTTTCCGTCAAGATAGGGGTGATATAAAACATGACACTGAGGTGCCCTTTGCTAGTGCTACCTCTGTACCAAATTTCGTTCATTCGGTTCCACCGTGTTCGAATTAATAGGGGGAATCAATTTTGACATAAAGATGGCCACCATCCGCAAACTATTAGGCTAATGGCCTATTAGATTGGTCAAAGGATGCTCCCTCCATAAAGGTATGTTGTTGCAAAGTTTGGTAGAGATCGGATGGTTATGTTAGTCGTTATTTGATTTAAGCTTTAAACATTTGTGTGGCCACCATTACGTTTCTGTCAAGATGGCGGCGATATAAAACATGACACTGAGGTGCCCTTTGCTAGTGCTACCTCTGTACCAAATTTCGTTCATTCGGTTCCACCGTGTTCGAATTAATAAGGGGAATCAATTTTGACATAAATATGGCCGCCATTAGCAAACTATTAGGCTAATAACCTAGTAGATTGGTCAAAGGATGCTCCCTCCATAAAGGAATGTTGTTGCAAAGTTTGGTAGAGATCGGATGGTTATGTTAGTCGTAATTTAACTTAAGCTTTGAACATTTGTGTGGCCGCCATTACGTTTGTGTCAATATGGCGGCGATATAAAACATGACACTGAGATGCCCTTTGCTAGTGCTACCTCTGTATCAAATTTCGTTCTATTCGGTTTCACCGTGTTTGAATTAATAGGGGGAATCGATTTTGACACAAAGATGGCCGCCATCCGCAAACTATTACGCTGATGACCTATTAGTTTGGTCAAAGGATGCTCCCCCATAAAGGTATGCTGTTGCAAAATTTGGTAGAGATCGGATGATTAGGTTAGTCGTAATTTGATTTAAGCATTGAACATTTGTGTGGCCGCCATTACGTTTCCGTCAAGATGGCGGCGTTATAAAACATGACACTAAGGTGCCTTTTATTAGTACTACCTCTGTACCATATTTCGTTCCATTCGGTTGCACCGTGTTCGAATTAATAGGGGGAATCGATTTTCACACAAAGATGGCCGCCATCCGCAAACTATTACGCTGATGGCCTATTGGTTCGGTCAAAGGATGCTCCCCCCAGAAAGGTATGTTGTTGCAAAATTTGGTAGAGATCGGATGATTAGGTTAGTCGTAATTTGATTTAAGCTTTGGACATTTGTGTGGCCGCCATTACGTTTCCCTCAAGATGGCGGCGATATAAAACATGACACTGAGGTGTCCTTTGCTAGTGCTACCTTTGTACCAAATTTCGTTCAATTCGCATTCACCGTGTTCGAATTGATAGGGGGGGACAGACATTCAGAGTACACACACTCTCACACACACACACACACAGACACACACACTCACAGACTCACACACACACATACACACACACAGACAGACACACTTTTTTCGCCCTGTGTTGATCTCATAAGTCTACTTTCATTTTTTGCAAAAATCGAAAGTAGGCTAAAAAATCATTATTGGGAATGTTGTTGTTTGAGTCTGCAGTATTTTGACTGGTTTGATGCAGCACTCCATGCCTCCATGTCCTGAGCTAATCGTTTCATCTCTACATAGCTACCACACCCTACATTCGAGGCAATCTGTTTAACATATTCTAACCTTGGACTACCCCTACAGTTCTTGTCCTCAACCCTTCCTTCCATAACTAAGCTTGCTATTCCTGGGTGTCTTAGTATGTGTCCTACTAACCTATCTCTTCTCTTCATTAGCAGTCACCAGAAACATCTCTCCCCTCACACTCTTCTTAATACCTCTTCGTTTGCAACCCTATCTACCCATTTGATCTTCATCATTCTTCTGTAACACCACATTTCAAATGCCTCAATTCTCCTCTTTTCTGCTGCACCAATAGTCCAAGTTTCACTTCCATTGAGCGACACGCTCCAGACAAAGGCTTTCAAAAATGACTTCCTAGTACCTAAATCTATATTCGATGTCAACAGATTCCTTTCTTGAAGAAATACTTTCCATGCCTGAGCCAACCTACTTTTTATATCCTCTTTGCTTCGTCCATCACTGGTTATTTTGCTTCCTAAGTAACAGAAGTCTCCTACTTCCTTCAACTTTTCACCTGCCAATTTGATGTCCACAGAGGTTTCTGATTTATTTCGGCTGCATTCCAGTATTTTTGTTTTACATTTATTAACTTTCATGATGTATTCTTTCCGTAAGATGGAGTCCATACCATTCAAAAACTCATTCAAATCCTCAGGCGTGTCGGCCAAGATGACGATGTCATCAGCAAATCTCAGAGTTGAAATTATTTCTCCTTGAATCTTCACTCCCACTTTAAATGTTTCTCCAATTTCCTTCACTGCTTGTTCAATGTAAAGATTGAAAAGTATGGGTGATAAGTTGCAGCCTTGCCTTACACCTTTCTGAATACCAGCATCTCTCTCATGTTCTTCAGCTCGAATGACTGCTGTCTGGTTTCTGTATAGATTGTATCTCAACCTCCTATCCCTGTACTTTATTTCAATCATTTTCAAAATGTCAAACAATTTAGTCCAATCAACGTTATCGAAAGCCTATTCTAAGTCTACAAATGCCATGAGCGTTCTCTTATCTTTCCTTATTCTACCTTCCAAAATCAGCCTATGACTTAGTGCAGCTTCCCTTGTTCCTACATTTCTCCTGAAACCAAACTGGTCTTCACCCAACTCCGCTTCTATCTGGCTTTCCATCCTCTTGTAAATTATTCTAGACAGGATCTTTGAAGCATGAGTAATCAAGCTGATTGTACGGTAATCTTCACATCTGTCAGCTCACACTTTCTTTGGTATCGGGAATAACCCATCACATTTGGGGACAATCGTGTTGACCGACTGTAAAAAAAAACATATTCCGATTACCGGTACTTATGCAACACTGAAAATTACTTCAAACACCGTAATGTATATAGGCTATTTTTAGCCTTCTATTCTCACTTTGCAAAAATGAGGAAAAAGTAGACTTGTGAGATCGATCCGGGAAAATGTGGGTCTGTCGGTCTGTCCGTCTATCTGTTTGTCCTGTATGTCTGTGTGTGTGTCCTCCCCGTATCAACTACTAACTGGCTGCAGCTATCGAAACCAAATTTGGTAAGAGTAAATATCTATACCAGAATATCTCACGGCCATATATGAAATTGGAGTCAGTGCTACCAACTTCTGAAAAATCGCAATTGAAATTTGAGCACTATGTTGGATATTTCAGAAGTTATGAATGCGAAATATTCCAAAATTGGCACACGTATAGAAAATAAAATTTCAGAATAATTCCTGAAGTCCATATATGCCAATAATGCCAACATGATTATTAGCCTGCCGATAGGTCTAATTTCTAAATGCATGTAACTTCTATACTATGGATTGGATTTCAATCACATTTCATATGTAATATGTTTACTATAACAGATATGACTGTGCGTATTCTAAGGAGCCACCAGGGCTGCCAACTGTTAATAAATGCTCTATGTTTTAACCCTAATATCAATATATCAGAAAATGTGCTAGCCAACAGCTCTAAACTTTGCACACGTATACTACATAACATTCAACCTTAGTTTTGTATAACTCATATACATGAGTGCTGCCAACACGATTCTAATCCTGCTGATAGGTCCAATTTTTAAATGCATACAACATCTATAGTGACAAATGGATTTCAACCAAATTTCATATGTGCTTTGTGTAACATAACAGTTATGACTATGCGTATTCGTTAGAACCAGTAGGGCTGCCAACTGTTAATCAATGCTCTCTCTATTAGTTTAATCCTAATATCAATATATCAGAAAGTATGCAAGCCATCAGCTCTAAATTTTGCACACGTATAGTACCTGTTATTTTAGTTTAATTTGGAGTAACTAATATCCCTCAGTGCTGCCAACATGATTTTAGCCTTCTGATAGTTTAAATTTTTAATTACATGTAACTTCTATACTAACAAATGGATTTTATCCAAAATTGGCACTATAATAGATCGTACGATTTCAGATTAATTCTTAGCATCACATACATGACATTGTTCCCAACTTGATTTTACGCCCACTGATAAATCCAATATCCGACAGTATGTAACCTCCATACTATCCATTAGACTTCAACCAAATTTTGTATGTGCATTCTATACCTTAAGAGTTGGAACTAAGAATATATTCAGAGTCACCAGGGCTGGCAACTGTAGTTAGTTTCTCTATTAGGCTACACTATTTCAGGTGTATTTCAAACTGCAGAACTTAGAAATGTTGGTATTTCCAATTTGATTTCGTCATTATTCTATATAGATTGGCATGAATCTTAAATTTTAAGAAAGGTAGGCTCTTTAGTCCAACTCGGAACTATTGGTATTTTATTAACATCGTATTTTGATGAAAAGAGGTCAAAGAGTCACCAGTCGACATTCCACTTACTTTCAAATCCACATTTGTATTTAAGAATTTGTTCACTATAAATATTAGTTATTATCAACATTTCCAGTTTCGAATATATCTGATTAGTAATTAGTCCCAATGTGAATGGGTAGTATTGGCTACTTGTCACTTGCCTAGAAGGTCCCAGGTTTGATTTCCGGCTCAGTCTGGGATTGTATAACTAAAGTGATGGCTGGAACAGGGTGGACTCAGTCTAGTGAGGGCAATATTGTGTTTCTGTATGATTCAAGTGGCAATGACTGCTGTCATTTAAGTCAAGATAATCGTCAGAAAGGGCATGTCACACTGACCACGCGTCAATTGGCAACCTGCTATGCAGCGGTCACTTGCTAAGACAAATACCCACAATTGTTTCTAGGACAATGGGGCTAATCAATAAACAATAGTAATAGTAATAGTAATAATAATAATAATAATAATAATAATAATAATAATAAATACAGGGGTTCCAGGAAAAGCAATGTAAAAGGGCCAAAAACACCTGGTCAGATGAGAGGAGGAGGAACCACAGCGAAAGGATGAAGAAATTTTGGGAGAAGAAAAAAAGACTAACCAACAAATCAGTTGTTTTTCGTGGTCCACAGTAGGCCAAAATCGAAGGAAGAAGAAGAAATACAGCCCCTCCAATCCCCTAAGGGCAATAACCTCCTGCCTAAGCAGGGGATTTGCTCAATTATACAGTACACATTAGGTGAGCAGACCTAAAGGGTATTTAGGCACTTTTCTTGGGCTATGAATAATCTATGTTCTTGGGTGGCTTCGGTGGCGTAGTTGGTAGGATGCTGAGCTTCTATGTCCAAAATTGCGGGTTCAAACCCGGCCAAAGTTGTTGGATTTTTTAAGTGCGTTGAAAATCCCTTAGTATACCTTCCTTTAAAGTAGAAGTAGATTTACGGCATGAAAAATCTTCCAAAAAACTAGAATTGTGTGAAGCTAAATTTGCAGGTTATATATGATTAACGGTCTATTATGCTCCAATGTTCGTCGACAGGAGTCGGTTGCGGTGGCATCTACTAGCCAAATTCACAACTAGGTGTCGTTGGCGGTAGAATTTGTTAGCGAGAGTAGGTACTACCTGAAATTGATCGTTTTATCTGTTGATATCGAATATAGATTTAGGTATCAGGAAGTCATTTTTGAAAGCCTTTGTCTGGAGCATGGCGCTCTATGGAAGTGAAACTTGGACTATTGGTGCAGCAGAAAAGAGGAGATTTGAAGCGTTTGAAATGTGGTGTTACAGGAGAATGATGAAGATCAGATAGGTAGATAGGGTTACAAACAGAAGAGGTATTAAGACTAGTGGGAGAGGAGAGATGGTTCTGGCAACTGCTAATGAAGAGAAGAGATAGGTTGGTAGGCTACATACTAAGACACCCAGGAATAGCAAGCTTAGTTATGGAAGGAAGGGTTGAGGACAAGAACTGTAGGGGTAGTCCAAGGTTAGAATATATTAAAGAGATTACCTCGGATGTAGGGTGTGGTAGCTATGTAGAGATGAAACGATTAGCTCAGAACAGGGAGCCATGGAGAGCTGCATCAAACCAGCCAAAAGACTGAAGACTCAAACAACAACAACCTGAATCACAGGTAACACACACTAATACAGCCATCACAATTAACACCGGTTATCAGACAGTATCTACACACACCCAAAGTATACTGGGCTACATGATCGCGTTGTCACAGCCCCTAAACTGAGGAGCATACCAACCATCCCTGATCTTGTATGTGTTTTTAAAACTATTGATTAGCTAATATTAAAGTTCGCTCGAAAGAGTATTAGATTCTTATAAGTTATAGGAATAGATATTCGTATAACTATTCATATATCTATAATAATGGTATTTGTTTTACGTCCTATTTAACTACTTCGGCGTTTTAGAGACGGTGGAATGCCAGAAGGAGAACTCTAACGTATCACTAAATATACTAACACCGCCTTGTCACATTTGTTCATCCTCAAAAGCAAAGTGACAGCGCTAATTTTCGATCCTGCAACCTTCGTCACTGCAGGCAAGAACGTTACCACTTCAGAATGCAGCCAGCCTATTTATATATTTATTCCTAACCTACTTACTATCTGCATTATGTACTCTTGTTCTTACATCTAAACATTTCCAATATTGTTCAATTTCTATCACACGTGAGCTTTATTTTATTTATTTTTCTTTGATCTTCCTTTCTGTCCTTGTTCCACTATCATATTTAGCTTATTTTCATTCATGAAAAATCGGCTTATGAAATCAACCTTTGTCCGTGTGTGTGTGTGTGTGTGTGTGTGTGTGTATGTGTGTGTCCTCTCCCCGCCGCTCTAATAAAATCCAAACGGCTGGAGTGATTTCAATGAAACTCGGAAAGGTCATAGTACTAACTTGGCCGATCCCGGCTGAGCCCCTTAAATTTTATAACGTCTCAAAAATCGAACATGGTGGCTGTGCGAATTATTTCACCAGCATTTTATATCTCCGAAACTATTACCGATATCACCCTGAACTTTTGTACGACGAAATAAGGCACTACTAAACGTTCACCTTTGTGTCTTTTAAAAACATGTTAACTACAAAACGAACATGGCAACCAATGGTGTTGAAACAATAAAAAAGACTTTTCTCGCGATATAACCATCCGAACGCAGTGAAACTTGGTACAGCAAATAACCATATGAATTGCAATGCACTGGCATGTAATGTAGTTCAATTGTTTACATAACCTCAATTTGGCGGCTGTGCAAAATTTTAAAATTAGGTATTTTTTCTTGTGTCCTAATCATGCGATCGAAGTCACCATTTGAATAATGAACCTACTCAATAATCGTCATCTAATAGTACATAACTCTATGACGTACATATATAAAATCCAACATGGTGACCATACGAAATATTTAGTCGGTTCTCAATATCTATTAATCTGTGACAGCAATCAAACTGAAATTTTGTATTTTGATAGGGGCAATTAATATAAGTAGGATATATAAAATAGGCTACATAGTTCTACACGGAAATACTTGTTATTTATATTTAAGAAGAATTATTCACTGGATTGCATTGGATTGCTCATTTCTTATCTACCTAAGCACTAGGTTTTGGAAAGGAGTTCGTCTTCCACTTTTGTCTCTCTTGCCTTTCTTTTCCACTGTGATCTGGCCATTTTCTTGAATGTGTCCGCTCAGCATGTACGTTTCTCCTGCCGATTCTGGGTCCCACATCGTTAGTCTGTGCGTGCACCCCTAATGCTTCATTCTTCCAATTTAGTATGTCCACTGTGTTGACGGCGTCCCAGCAGTTATTCTTTCTGCGTGATATTGAGGATTTTCCATTCCATCCTTCGTTGGCCTACCTGGAGCGCATTTCTTTGCTTCGAAGTTAGTGACCTGGTTTAGCACATAAAAAACATTACTGGAATTAATAAACCCAAATAAAACTCAAGTGATTATTATCGGTACCAGTAAAAACTTATATTCCCTCAAGCAACGTGACATCTCTCCAATAATTTTAAACAATAAAATCATACCCTACTCTACTTCAGTGACAAACTTAGGAATTATTATGACTGAGGCCTTAAATTGGACTAAACAGGTGATAAGCACATGTAATAAAGTACACAAATGCTTATATCCTCTGAAACGGTTCGGTAATGTATTCTCTGTTCGGCTTAAAGTACAACTAATTCGCTCTCTGATACTACCTATATTTGACTACTGTGACACTGTGTTGACTGAAATAACCTGCGACAGTAACAAGAAACTGGACCGGTGCCTCAACAACTGTGTAAGATATATCTTTGGCCTGCGATATGATGATCATATATCACCCTATTATAAGGAGCTGTCGTGGCTTCGAGTGCACCAGCGTCGTGAACTCCACATGTTATCAGTACTGCACAAAATACTTTCCACTAATACCCCTAACTATCTTGTTTCACCGTTTTCTTACCTCTCGTCCTATCATGACCACAATACGAGATCTGGCTCCTCTCTTGCCATACCTATAAACCATACTGCTGTTTACAACCGCTCGTTCATAATCTCTGCGTCCAGGTCATGGAATTTGCTACCTGTGAACATTAGAGACAATCCCTCTCATCGCAAATTTAAAGTGGCTTGCTGCGAGTATTTGCTGGGTGGATCCCGCTGACTTCCGGGATAAATGTTGAATGAACGAGTGGATGAATGAGATGAATGATTGGATTACTGTAGTTACGTCATTTAAGGGTACTTTACTTTGTGTATTTTTGAAATTAATGATTCTACCATTATTCATATTGTCACTATTCTTATTGCTATTAATATTATTTGTGTTATTGTTATTTGTAATTATAAGTCATGTAGATGTATACTCATCTAGTGGTTAAGTGTAAGAGAGGGCCTTGAGCCCTAACTTCGCCACCAATAAAGGCATTATCTATCTATCTATCTATCCACCCTACATGGATGGAAGTGGAGGATAGCATGTTTAAAAGTGCACTCTGCACCAAAATGTGTGACTAAATGCTACAAAAGAAGAATACATTCAAGATGGCGGTTGAGCGTAATATTAAATTTGTGACTTGTGCTAGTGTTGCTTATTATACAACACTCCTTTTTCACAAGATTTTTGTGGACATTGCTCAATAATATCGACTGCAATTTTTTTAAATATTCAATAGTACGCAAAGGCCCAATCTTGATTTTGGAAGGTCGCGAATCATGCTGATTTAGAAGATTATGATTCTAACCTCTTGCCAAGTTTTGAAATTGTAATGTGATTAGGTGGTGTATTGTTGACGTAAATATTTTATATATTCAAGATGGCAGATGTGTATGATTATAAAATTGACGCATTGGAAATTTTTCATAAGTATATTTCGTTGCGTGTGGTATTAACATTTGGAAATTTGTGTTATTATGGTGAATGGTTTCGGAGCTGTGCATTCTATTGTTAAGGTACAAAATGGCGTCTTATTTTCACTTGGAAGCAATAGCGAACTTGAAAATTAAGAATAATCATATTTTCGTATGGAGGAATTAATGCACACCAATTTTATGGATTTCACAGCAAGCGTTTAAATGTTATGAGGTAGTGAGTCGGTCACTCATGCAGACAGACACACACAGAACCCCTGATTCAAATCGCAGTCCTGCAATTTCATATTATTTTCAAAATGTTCAAAATTGCCTTAAGATTGCTAGATATAGTTACATGTCGCTTCACATTGCAGTACTGACTACTGTTATACGCCAAAACAGATATTCTTTATCCCTTAGCAATTCAGTTGCCATTTTCCTTCATTAGTCAATAACTTCATTTACAAGGTTGAATGCCTACTGCTGTATACTCTATTTACAATGATTGTACACCAAGGCGTGAATTGCTTTATCCTTGAGGGAATTACAGTCAGTATTTATCATTAATAGATATGCTTGCCACGGTGGGTGAGTGGTTAACGTGTCGGTCTACTATCCCCAAGCTTGCAGGTTCACTTCTGGCCGTGGTAAGTGATTTTTGAATGTCGGCAAAAATTACGACACGCATGCCATACGATGTTGGCATGTTAAATAATCCATTTGAATTCAGTAGGCCATGCTCATAATGGGAAAATTAATCTCGGGAGTTTCCGCCAACACAAAGTTACTAATTTCTCTACTAGAAAGCACTATACTGTTCAAAGAGCTTAGATGTCTAACCTCCTTGACTTTCGTAGTGCTTCAAGGAACAACAAAATTCGATATGCAAGCTAGCCTTTGGGTGCCAAATAACAAAGTTTGCACCCGGCACCTGGGCCATACGATATTAATAGCCTACTTTCGATTTTTGCAAAAAATGAAAGTAGACTTACGAGATCACTACAGGGCGAAAAAAAGTGTGTCTGTCTGTGTGTGTGTATGTGTGTGTGTGTGTGTGTGTGTGTGTGTGTGTGTGAGTGTGTGTACTCTGAATGTCTATCTCCCCCTCCCTATCAATTCGAACACGGTGAGCGCAAATTGAACGAAATTTGGTGCAGAGGTAGTACTAGCAAAGGGGAACCCAGTGTCATGTTTTATATCGCCGCCATCTTGACGGAAACGTAATGGCGGCCACACAAATGTTCAAAGCTTAAATCAAATTACGACTAACCTAATCATCCGATCTCTACCAAATTTTGCAACAACATACCTTTATGGAGGAAGCATCCTTTGACAAATCTAATAGGTCATTAGCCTAATAGTTTGCGGATGGCGGCCAACTTTGTGTCAAAATCGATTACCCCTATTAATTCGAACACGGTGAAACCGAATGGAATAAAATTTGGTACAGAGGTAGCACTACCAAAGGGCACCCCAGTGTCATGTTTTATATCGCCGCCATCTTGACGGAAACGTAGTGGCGGCCACACAAATATTCAAAGCTTAAATCAAATTACGATTAACCTAATCATCCGATCTCTACCAAATTTTGCATCAACATACCATTATGGAGGGAGCATCCTTTGACCAAACTAATATGTCATTAGCCTAATATTTTGCGGATGGCGGCCATCTTTGTGTGAAAATCGATTCCCCCTATTAATTCGAACACGGTGAAACCGAATGGAACGAAATTTGGTACAGAGGTAGCACTAGAAAAGGCCACCTCAGTGTCATGTTTTATATCACCGCCATCTTGACGGAAACGTAATCGCGGCCACCGAAATGTTAAAGGCTAAAATGTAATAACGACCAACCTAATAATCTATACTCTACCAAATTTTGCAACCACAAATCTTTATGTGGCAAGCATATTCTGACCAAACTGCTAGATCATCAGCCCAATAGTTTGCAGATGGTGGCCAAGTATGTGTGCAAATCGATCCCCCCTATCAATTCAAACACGGTGAAACCGAATTGAACGAAATTTGGTACAGAGGTAGCACTAGCAAAAGGCACCTCAGTGTCATGTATTATATCGCCGCCATCTTGACGGAAACGGAATGACGGCCACCCAAATGTTAAAAGCTTAAATCAAATTTCGACTATCCTAATAATTTGATCTCTACCGGATTTTGCAACAACATGCCTTTTTGTGGAAAGCATCTTATGACTGACTACAAGGTCATCAGCCCAATAGTTTGCAAATAGCGGCCATGTATGTGTGCAAATCCATTCCCCAATTCAATTCAAACACGGTGAAACCGAATGGAACGAAATTTGGTACAGAGGTAGCACTAGCAAAGGGCACCTCATATTCATGTTTAATATCCCTATAGCACGTTGTATTTCAACAAGCTACTACAACCAACATTCAATTATACTCCTTGAAAAGGACAAAGAGTTATAACAATACCCATGCATTTAGGAGAAAGTAGGCTATATGTTCTTTACTGAACAACTTGTTTTTATTATTATTATTAATAGATATAATTTCCGAACAAGACAAAAAGCCATGTATATTCATTGACATTTAATTGGTACGAGAAAGCGATGGTTACTACTAATTGAGTTGGATGTCGACTCCATTCCTAGAAACATGAATTAATTAGGAGCTCATATCATGATCAATACTGTGAGTCACGTGCATTTCATTTACATGATTAGAAAACTTTGATATAGAACCGTAATAGAATGAGAATCTCATGAGGGAGCACAACCAGAATTATATAACTTTGAATCGTCACCTCTAGCAATTGTATTTGAGGGTAAAGTTAGACAAGAACAATGTTGTAAGCTTCTCATATTTGGGTTTGAGAGGTTAAGAAACAAAACAGGTAATATCTGCTGAACCCTTTTCCGAGGTAGTGGAACTCTGCAACAAAACGAGATACGTCCTTTCTCGTACACCACACTCAAATCACTCAAACTAGAGCATAATTTAATATCTGTAATAACCAAGCCCCGGATTCATAGGTTTTGGCCTATTTTTTTATTCATGACCGCTTACTCTCCAAATTTCAATTATCTAAATATTTCAGGTACCAACAAATAATATACTTCAATTTCAAAGAGCATAAATAGACCTAATTTTATGTGAGGGCCTAATAAGACCTATTAGCCTACTTTCGATTTTTGCAAAAAATGAAAATAGACTTATGAGATAACTACAGGGCGAAAAAAAGTGTGTCTGTCTGTGTGTGTGTGTATGTGTGTTTGTGAGTCTCTCTCTGTGTGTGTGTGTGTGTGTGTACTCTGAATGCCTGTCCCCCCCTATCAATTCGAACACGGTGAGCGCAAATTGAACGAAATTTGGTACAAAGGTAGCACTAGCAAAGGACACCTCAGTGTCATGTTTTATATCGCCGCCATCTTGACGGAAACGTACTGGCGGCCACACAAATGTTCAAAGCTTAAATCAAATTACGACTAACTTAATCATCCGACCTCTACCAAATTATGCAACAACATACATTTATGGGGGCAGCATCCTTTGACCAAACTAATAGGTCATCAGCCTAATAGTTTGCGGATGGCGGCCATCTTTGTGTGAAAATAGATTGCCCCTATTAATTCAAACACGGTGAAACCGAATGGAACGAAATTTGGTACAGAGGTAGTACTAGAAAAAGGCAACCCAGCGTCATGTTTTATATCGCCGCCATCTTGACGGAAACGTAATGGCGGCCACCCAAATGTTCAAAGCTTAAATCAAATTACGACTGACCTAATCATCCGCTCTCTACCAAATTTTGCAACAACATACCTTCATGAAGGGGGCATCCTTTGACAAATCTAATAGGTCGTTATCCTAATAGTTTGCGGATGGCGGCCATGTTTGTGTCAAAATCGATTACCCCTATTAATTCGAACACGGTGAAACCGAATGGAACGAAATTTGGTACAGAGGTAGCACTAGAAAAGGCCACCTCAGTGTCATGTTTTATATCACCGCCATCTTGACGGAAACGTAATCGCGGCCACCCAAATGTTAAAGGCTAAAATGTAATTACGACCAACCTAATAATCTACACTCTACCAAATTTTGCAACAACAAATCTTTATGTGGCAAGCATATTCTGACCAAACTGCTAGATCATCAGCCCAATAGTTTGCAGATGGTGGCCAAGTATGTGTGCAAATCGATCCCTCGTATCAATTCAAACACGGTGAAATCGAATTGAACGAAATTTGGTACAGAGGTAGCACTAGCAAAAGGCACCTCAGTGTCATGTTTTATATCGCCGCCATCTTGACGGAAACGGAATGACGGTCACCCAAATGTTAAAAGCTTAAATAAAATTTCGACTATCCTAATAATTTGATCTCTACCGGATTTTGCAAAAACATGCCTTTTTGTGGAAAGCATCTTATGACTGACTACAAGGTCATCAGCCCAATAGTTTGCAAATAGCGACCATGTATGTGTGCATATCCATTCCCCAGATCAATTCAAACACGGTGAAACCGAATTGAATGAATTTTTTTACAGAGGTAGCACTAGCAAAGGGCACCTCATATTCATGTTTAATATCCCTATAGCACGTTGTATTTCAACAAGCTACTACAACCAATATTCAATTATACTCCTTGAAAAGGACAAAGAGTTATAACAATACCCATGCATTTAGGAGAAAGTAGGCTATATGTTCTTTACTGAACAACTTGTTTTTATTATTATTATTAATAGATATAATTTCCGAACAAGACAAAAAGCCATGTATATTCATTGACATTTAATTGGTACGAGAAGGCGATGGTTACTACTAATTGAGTTGGATGTCGACTCCATTCCTAGAAACATGAATTAATTAGGAGCTCATATCATGATCAATACTGTGAGTCACGTGCATTTCATTTACATGATTAGAAAACTTTGATATAGAACCGTAATAGAATGAGAATCTCATGAGGGAGCACAACCAGAATTATATAACTTTGAATCGTCACCTCTAGCAATGGTATTTGAGGGTAAAGTTAGACAAGAACAATGTTGTAAGCTTCTCATATTTGGGTTTGAGAGGTTAAGAAACAAAACAGGTAATATCTGCTGAACCCTTTTCCGAGGTAGTGGAACTCTGCAACAAAACGAGATACGTCCTTTCTCGTACACCACACTCAAATCACTCAAACTAGAGCATAATTTAATATCTGTAATAACCAAGCCCCGGATTCATAGGTTTTGGCCTATTTTTTTATTCATGACCGCTTACTCTCCAAATTTCAATTATCTAAATATTTCAGGTACCAACAAATAATATACCTCAATTTCAAAGAGCATAAATAGACCTAATTTTATGTGAGGGCCTAATAAGACCTATTAGCCTACTTTCGATTTTTGCAAAAAATGAAAATAGACTTATGAGATAACTACAGGGCGAAAAAAATGTGTCTGTCTGTGTGTGTGTGTATGTGTGTTTGTGAATCTCTCTCTGTGTGTGTGTGTGTGTGTGTGTACTCTGAATGTCTGTCCCCCCCCCCCCTATCAATTCGAACATGGTGAGCGCAAATTGAACGAAATTTGGTACAAAGGTAGCACTGGCAAAGGACACCTCAGTGTCATGTTTTATATCGCCGCCATCTTGACGGAAACGTAATGGCGGCCACACAAATGTTCAAAGCTTAAATCAAATTACGACTAACCTAATCATCCGATCTCTACCAAATTTTGCAACAACATACCTTTATGGGGGAAGCATCCCTTAACCAAACTAATAGGTCATCAGCCTAATAGTTTGCGGATGGCGGCCATCTTTGTGTGAAAATCGATTGCCCCTATTAATTCGAACACGGTGAAACCGAACGGAACGAAATTTGGTACAGAGGTAGTACTAGAAAAGGGCAACCCAGCGTCATGTTTTATATCGCCGCCATCTTGACGGAAACGTAATGGCGGCCACACAAATGTTCAAAGCTTAAATCAAATTACGACTGACCTAATCATCCGATCTCTACCAAATTTTGCAACAACATACCTTTATGGAGGGAGCATCCTTTGACCAAACTAATAGGTCTTTAGCCTAATATTTTGCGGATGGCGGCCATCTATGTGTGAAAATCGATTCCCCCTATTAATTCGAACACGGTGAAACCGAATGGAACGAAATTTGGTACAGAGGTAGCACTAGAAAAGGCCACCTCAGTGGCATGTTTTATATGACCGCCGTCTTGACGGAAACGTAATCGCGGCCACCCAAATGTTAAAGGCTAAAATGTAATTACGACCAACCAAATAATCTAGTCTCTACCAAATTTTGCAACAACAAATCTTTATGTGGCAAGCATATTCTGACCAAACTGCTGGATCATCAGCCCAATTGTTTGCAGATGGTGGCCAAGTATGTGTGCAAATCGATTCCCCCTATCAATTCAAACACGGTGAAACCGAATTGAACGAAATTTGGTACAGAGGTAGCACTAGCAAAAGGCACCTCAGTGTCATGTTTTATATCGCCGCCATCTTGACGGAAACGGAATGACGGCCACCCAAATGTTAAAAGCTTAAATCAAATTTCGACTATCCTAATAATTTGATCTCTACCGGATTTTGCAACAACATGCCTTTTTGTGGAAAGCATCTTATGACTGACTACAAGGTCATCAGCCCAATAGTTTGCAAATAGCGGCCATGTATGTGTGCAAATCCATTCCCCAGATCAATTCAAACACGGTGAAACCGAATTGAATGAATTTTTTTACAGAGGTAGCACTAGCAAAGGGCACCTCATATTCATGTTTAATATTCCTATAGCACGTTGTATTTCAACAAGCTACTACAACCAATATTCAATTATACTCCTTGAAAAGGACAAAGAGTTATAACAATACCCATGCATTTAGGAGAAAGTAGGCTATATGTTCTTTACTGAACAACTTGTTTTTATTATTATTATTAATAGATATAATTTCCGAACAAGACAAAAAGCCATGTATATTCATTGACATTTAATTGGTACGAGAAGGCGATGGTTACTACTAATTGAGTTGGATGTCGACTCCATTCCTAGAAACATGAATTAATTAGGAGCTCATATCATGATCAATACTGTGAGTCACGTGCATTTCATTTACATGATTAGAAAACTTTGATATAGAACCGTAATAGAATGAGAATCTCATGAGGGAGCACAACCAGAATTATATAACTTTGAATCGTCACCTCTAGCAATTGTATTTGAGGGTAAAGTTAGACAAGAACAATGTTGTAAGCTTCTCATATTTGGGTTTGAGAGGTTAAGAAACAAAACAGGTAATATCTGCTGAACCCTTTTCCGAGGTAGTGGAACTCTGCAACAAAACGAGATACGTCCTTTCTCGTACACCACACTCAAATCACTCAAACTAGAGCATAATTTAATATCTGTAATAACCAAGCCCCGGATTCATAGGTTTTGGCCTATTTTTTTATTCATGACCGCTTACTCTCCAAATTTCAATTATCTAAATATTTCAGGTACCAACAAATAATATACTTCAATTTCAAAGAGCATAAATAGACCTAATTTTAAGTGAGGGCCTAATAAGACCTATTAGCCTACTTTCGATTTTTGCAAAAAATGAAAATAGACTTATGAGATAACTACAGGGCGAAAAAAATGTGTTTGTCTGTGTGTGTGTGTGTATGTGTGTTTGTGAATCTCTCTGTGTGTGTGTGTGTGTGTGTGTACTCTGAATGTCTGCCCCCCCCCCCCTATCAATTCGAACATGGTGAGCGCAAATTGAACGAAATTTGGTACAAAGGTAGCACTGGCAAAGGACACCTCAGTGTCATGTTTTATATCGCCGCCATCTTGACGGAAACGTAATGGCGGCCACACAAATGTTCAAAGCTTAAATCAAATTACGACTAACCTAATCATCCGATCTCTACCAAATTTTGCAACAACATACCTTTATGGGGGAAGCATCCTCTAACCAAACTAATAGGTCATCAGCCTAATAGTTTGCGGATGGCGGCCATCTTTGTGTGAAAATCGATTGCCCCTATTAATTCGAACACGGTGAAACCGAACGGAACGAAATTTGGTACAGAGGTAGTACTAGAAAAGGGCAACCCAGCGTCATGTTTTATATCGCCGCCATCTTGACGGAAACGTAATGGCGGCCACACAAATGTTCAAAGCTTAAATCAAATTACGACTGACCTAATCATCCGATCTCTACCAAATTTTGCAACAACATACCTTTATGGAGGGAGCATCCTTTGACAAATCTAATAGGTCATTAGCCTAATAGTTTGCGGATGGCGGCCATCTTTGTGTCAAAATCGATAACCCCTATTAATTCGAACACGGTGAAACCGAATGGAATGAAATTGGGTACAGAGGTAGCACTAGCAAAGAGCACCTCAGTGTCATGTATTATATCGCCGCCATCTTGACGGAAACGTAATGGCGGCCACACAAATATTTAAAGCTTAAATCAAATTACGATTAACCTAATCATCCGATCTCTACCAAATTTTGCATCAACATACCATTATGGAGGGTGCATCCTTTGACCAAACTAATAGGTCTTTAGCCTAATATTTTGCGGATGGCGGCCATCTATGTGTGAAAATCGATTCCCCCTATTAATTCGAACACGGTGAAACCGAATGGAACGAAATTTGGTACAGAGGTAGCACTAGAAAAGGCCACCTCAGTGGCATGTTTTATATGACCGCCGTCTTGACGGAAACGTAATCGCGGCCACCCAAATGTTAAAGGCTGAAATGTAATTACGACCAACCAAATAATCTAGTCTCTACCAAATTTTGCAACAACAAATCTTTATGTGGCAAGCATATTCTGACCAAACTGCTGGATCATCAGCCCAATTGTTTGCAGATGGTGGCCAAGTATGTGTGCAAATCGATTCCCCCTATCAATTCAAACACGGTGAAACCGAATTGAACGAAATTTGGTACAGAGGTAGCACTAGCAAAAGGCACCTCAGTGTCATGTTTTATATCGCCGCCATCTTGACGGAAACGGAATGACGGCCACCCAAATGTTAAAAGCTTAAATCAAATTTCGACTATCCTAATAATTTGATCTCTATAGGATTTTGCAACAACATGCCTTTTTGTGGAAAGCATCTTATGACTGACTACAAGGTCAACAGCCCAATAGTTTGCAAATAGCGGCCATGTATGTGTGCAAATCTATTCCCCAGATCAATTCGAACACGGTGAAACCGAATTGAATGAATTGTTTTACAGAGGTAGCACTAGCAAAGGGCACCTCATATTCATGTTTAATATCCCTATAGCACGTTGTATTTCAACAAGCTACTACAACCAACATTCAATTATACTCCTTGAAAAGGACAAAGAGTTATAACAATACCCATGCATTTAGGAGAAAGTAGGCTATATGTTCTTTACTGAACATCTTGTTATTTATAAAAAAAATATTTTTAAAGCGAATGGAGACAGTTTGAGTAAGGAAAATGTTAAATAATGATCTTATGATAATCTTGCGTAAAATTCCAGCATAATACTCACAATAATTATCAGTAATTAAAAGAACCGTATTCAGTTTATATCATTTTAATAACTTAGGATATTGTTGAAAGTGGTTGTCAAAGGCACAAGCTATTATGCAACGTGTGATGTTTCGACTACATGCTGCAACATTAGGTTTAAACTTGAGGCTAACATTTAATAGCGCTATTGAGTATGCATCTTCAATCTTGCATCTTTCATTACTATTAATTGTTGGACCTGCGGCTTCGGTGGCGTAGTTGGTAGCATGCTGAGCTTCTATACCCAAGATCCCGGGTTCAAACCCGCCGAAGTCGTCGGATTTTTTAAGAGCGTGAAAATCCCTCAGTATGCCTTCCTTCGGAGGGGAAGTAAAGCCGGCGGTCCCAAGTCATAGATTTATGGCATGTTAGAGAACCTTCCACTAATTACACCTGTGTGAAGCTAAATTATAGGTTAAACATTTGACTAACGCTCTTAGGTTCCTACGTTCGTCGCCAGGAGCTGACTGCCGTGGCATCTAGTAACAAAGATCTCAATTAGTAGTCGTTGACGGTGGCGTTTGGCAGCAAAAGTGGGAACTATTTGAGAAATTCAATGTCTGCAGTCCTTACTTGAATTAAGAAAACAGAAAACTTACACTAATAGCCTACATCCATCACAATTAACACCGGTTATCAGACAGATTCTACACACACCCAATGTCCACGGGACTACAAGACCGCGTAGTCGCAGGTCCTAAACTGAGGAACCAACCAACCAAACATTTAATAGCGCTATTGGGTAGGCATCTTCAATCTTGCATCTTTCATTACTGTTAATTGTTGGAACTCACAGCAACGAAAGATGCATGATTGATTTTTGTTTAATCTTGTATATTTCATTACTGTGAGTTCCAACATTTAACATGGTATGCCCAGTGATTTATACAAATACGCACGATATCCCAAAAATCCCTTAAATTCCAAAATTGAACATAATTATAAGATCCTATAAAAGCCTAATATACTGATAGAACACAATTTTAACTTCTTAGAACCTACAAATCTGGGGCTTGGTAAAAACCTTAGAGAACTGAAATGAAGAAAATATCGAGATTGCCGCGTTTGCAAAATAACAAATCGAGATATCCAATTTTGAATCGAAAAACCGTGTGACAATGCAACTGAATTATTGAAACGCCTTTGCAATAAAATTCAAAGTATGACCAGGGTGGGTGGGGTATTAATATACAGCTAGTAATATGTGATTTCTCAGGCCAGGAAGCGCCGGGAGACCTGAGAATATAGTGCTATCCAGGGCGCATGGTACGTGGTGAGGCTACACACACTCTACCTATTTTAGGGTCTCTTATGACTGAGAGGTCCAAAGAAATTACCTAATGCTCACACCCATTGTACGGATATGAACCCGCCCATCGACGACTGAGGTCTAGGAGGTGTTTCTTGAATACAACAGAAGATCTACATGAATCTGCTAAGTCCCCAAGGTTAAGATTATGGAGAACTAGAAATGCTCAACTTGATGGCTGGATGCTACCAATTGAACATCTCCCTCCAGAACATGGAAATCATTGAACAGGCTTCGCACTGGTGTTGGTAGATCAAATATTATAAAGTGGGGTTTTCCTGGCACATGCAGGCTATGTGATTGTGGTGAAGTCCAAACCACAGTCCATTTCATGAATTGCAGTAAGTGACCTTTAAGTTGCACAATGGAGGACTTGATGGCTGCGACACCTAATGCTCGTAACATGGCAAAATTTTGGACAGGCACTATTTGATTTGTGTGTTATTAAGTACCAGTCGCCTCCGTAGCGTAGCGGTCAGCATAGTTAGCTGCCGCCCCGGAGGTCCTGGGTTCGATTCCCGGCTCTTCCACGAAATTTGAAAAGTGGTATGAGGACTGGAACGGGGTCTCCTCAGCCTCGGGTGGTCCAAATGAGTAGAGGGGGTTCGATTCCCACCTCAGCCATCCTCGAAGTGGTTTTCCGTGGTTTCCCACTTCGTCTTCGGGAAAATGCCGGGATGGTACCTACTGTAAGGCCACGGCCGCCTCCTTCCCTCTTCCTCGCCTATCCATCCCAATCTTCCATCCCTTCCCATCCCTCATGAGGCCCCTGTTCGCTTTGCAGATGAGGCCGCCTGGGCGAGGTGCTGATCACACCTCCCCAGTTGTATCCCTCCCGACCAGATGTTCCAGGCTCCAGGACACTGCCCATAGAGGCGGTAGTGGTGAGTTCCCTCGCTGAGTCCGTGGGAACCACCAACCTAGAGGGTAAATTGACTAAATAAAAAAGTACCATTTTTAAATGTAAAATGTATGCATCTGATACGAATAAATAGGGTATCTTACAGAAGACAGGAGATAGGATGATCACTCGAAAAGTGAGAGTACAGAAGAGATAAAAGCAAAGGCAAATTAAGGCGGGAAAATGACACTCTAGGCTTAGCATACCTTATAACCATCGGGTCGGAAGAGAACAAATAGTTGACCAAGGGAGGCTGGCAGAAAAGATGAAAGACAGTAGCCTAGCACAAATAAATGGAAGCAGTGCTGATCTTGAGACCGCCAACCCACGTTCTAAAGGGAGTGAGCACCTGGAGGACGTGAATTCTCTATCATCCAGTAATATATCATCGTACATTTACTGATCCGGAGGAGAACTTGGGGGAAGTTTTGAGTGCCACTTAAGATAACATTAACACTGAAGTCATCCACAGTGAATTGTCTCGGAACAAGAAGTGGACAATTTGAGGAACGGAGACAGAGAATGTGCCAATTAAGGAGCTTCGGACGAAAGAGGCTGTTACCACCTCCCAATTGGCGGAGAGGTGCTCACGTTACATTGGTCTATAAAATAATTGAAGGCTCAAACTCTAGGCACATAATTTTACTTTTTAAGAAATGTAATACTAAGTTAATCTTAATTGCATTCGTTAAAATGGATATTGCTACACCATTAAGGAATGGTCCTGCAATTGGACATACAATTTGGCAGAGATTGGATAGCACATTCTGGTTCCTCTGACCTCAAATGTAGTACAAAATCAATACAGGATGTGCCCATCACGAGCTCAAATAAAGTGCTGAATTCTTCGAGACATGGTGTCAGTAAGGTGTTGGATCACTTTCTAATGAATCGTGATCCATGCTTGCTGCATTACACGAGCAAGTTGTTCCCCAGTTGTCGGTGGCTGAGGCAAGTCGGCTAGTTGTCAACCAATCATACCCCATACGTGCTCAATAGGGATGAGGTCCGGAGATCTGGCTGGCCATTGCAAGGTTGTGATAACGTGGAGAGCTTCGCTGGATAAATGAGAAGATAGGTCAGTTGTAATTTTCGACGATTTCATACTGGAAAACCAAGACATAGTTCGAGAATATTTTACACGAGGAAGACCTAAAGGGATTGACTGTTTTTACTTAGCTCAAACGTATTCAAAAATACCAAAACAATTAATTCGTGATAACTTAAATTTCTTAAACATATTTAGGCAAGATAATACCAATTTAAATCATATTTATCAAGAATTTGTTGGTGGCGATATGAAATTTGAAGACTTTAAGAATATTTGCAGCAAATGTTGGAATGAGGAGTTTGGTTTTATTACTATAGATATGAATCGCAAAGCTAACGATGGTAAATATAGGAACAAATTAAAACGTTTCTAAATGTTGGGTAACTACTCCAGGTTTATTGGCAGGTTTTGGGTTGAGTATTCTAACACCAACATCGTTAGCGTACAACGTCAGCGTCAACGTACAACGTTAACGTACAGCGTTAACGTACAACGTCAGCGTTAACGTTCAGCGTTAACGTCAGCGTGCAACGTACAGCGTCAATGTCAGCGTCAACGTACAGCGTACAACGTACAGCATCAATGTCAGCGTCAAATATCAAACGTCAATGTTAGCATCAAACGTCATTTTTTAAAATTTCACCTATAATAAAGATGTTTGCGAAATACGATCATAAGGTAGTTCAACAAGCAAGAAGGAATAGGAAGAAATTTGAAGAATTAAAAGACGAATTTCGAATATGGAAGAAGCAGCCTATAACGGAATACGAGAAGTATAAAAAAGAAGATCAACCTGTTATCGATGCTGTTAATGTTTTAGGCAACAAGTTAAATGACATCGGTGAAAATGTTATTAAAGCTATAGAAGAAAATAGAGAAGTGGAGAAACAATTAACTCCTTACAGAATTGACTATAAAGAAGACTTTCCTTCAGATTCCGAAGGTTCCTATTTCTTGGATGAATATGATGTCACTGATGAGCAAAAAGAAGCTTTAAAATCGGCAAGAAAGGTCAGAAAGAATTTAGAGTCGCAACTTCAGAAAGAAAAGGGGAGGAGTTTATTTCAAGAGGCCGATGAAGAGTATGATAAAAGTGAAGAAAATGTTAAGAGGAAAGGCATAACTGATTATTCTACGGTCCACTTAGGGGTAATAATTTCAAAATATTTACCTAGAATTAGTGACCCTAAATTTGGAATAAAGTATGATAAGAACTATCAGGGTTATTATATAGGTGACTCAAAAGTTGAATTCAGTAATGACGATATTATAATTAAGGGTAAGAATTTTAAAGCTACAAAGGGTTTAATGCTATTTTTAACCTTAAATGATATACCTAACGATGAAGAGTATACAGACGAAGACCGCAGCACATATAAGACTATTTTAAAAATTACAAATGCTATGTATCAAAACAATGACCCAAATAGCACTAAACCTAAAAGTAGTGTTGGCAAAAAATATAATACGTTGATAAAGGATATATGGCTTTCAGAAAAAGTTAGTAGAAAAGACAGAGCTGCATCTCTAACCACTCCTCCTAAATCAGGATTTGGTTTTGTAAAAAAATATTCAAAAGCACCGATTGAATATGTGTGGATGGATGATGTAAGGGAATTAATAGACAGATTAATGGTAATTCATGGCGAAGAAAATGCTGGAAACAACGTCTATCACAATGAAAAGGTTGGAATAACGAAGATGCTTACGAGTAAGTTTAATGACTTCATTGTTAATAATCCTAAAGGTATTCCATATCTATTTAGGTTTTTAAATAACATTCCCCATACATTCTGGGAATCTGAAAAACATGGAAAAGGATTAGTTAATTGGATGATTAATAAAATAGGTGAAAATAATATTGACTTAACACTCCCGGGATACAAATTTTGTGGTCCTGGTAATCCATTAGACAAGCAACTAGCCGAAGGTGTTCAGGGTTCTAACCCATTAGACGAAGCATGTAAATTACATGATATAGCATACCACGACCATACAAAATTAGAGCACAGACATCAAGCAGATAAATAATTACAAAAGGCTGCAAAAGAGAGAATATTCAGTAAAGATGCTAACTTGAGTGAGAGACTAGCAGCTACTGCCGTTACTGGAATAATGTATGGAAAAAGAAAAATGGGAATGGGGTTAGATGAAAATGGTTGGGGCGTCTGAGTTTAAATTTGTAAAATTTTTGTTTATAATTTTTTTCATTAAATAAATGAAAGGATTTAGTATTGATTACAACGTTTCCCAAAAAGGAAAACTAAAACCCAAAGCTATTAAAATAAAACTCTCCAACGAAGATCTGAAAAAGCATGACTATCTCGATGAGTACTTGACAGATACACAAAAAAAAGCAGAAAGCCAAAAAAATTCAAAAAGGTGGTAGCTTACTTATAAGTTTGTCCATTCCAATTGTAAAGAAAATATTCGAATATCTCAGTAGGAAGAAAGAAGGTTCTGGAATTAATGAACACCAAGGAGGATTTTTGCCATTAATATTAGCTGCATTTGGTGCCATTGGTTCGCTGGCAGGTGGCGCTGCAGCCATTACGAGCGCTGTTCATAAAAAGCAAAAAGAAGATGCAGAATTGGCTGAACAAATTAGACATAATCTGGTGATCGAAAGAAAGACTGGACAAGGTTGTTTGGGAATAACTAAAATTAAAAAAAAGAGAAATTTCATCGATATTGAGTGATATACTTTCCAACTATAATCACCCTTTAATTAATTTCGATATACTTAAAATAATACACGAAATGAACATAAAGCATTTTCGAAATGTTTTTATGATTGATGAACTGCCTACAAAACCTAATGATTGTGAATCAGGAATTGTAAACTAGGATACGTCGGATCATGCAGGTACTCATTGGATTTGTTACTTTAAAAAGGGTAATCAAAAATTCGTCTTTGACTCATTTGGTGGAGATGTTCCTGAAAAACTAGTAAATTATTTGGGAGCTAGCAACCTATTTTATAACGCCGAAAGAATTCAAATGTTTGATGAATATATATGTGGTCATTTATGTGTCCTTGTTTTAAAGTTGTTTTCGAATTTGGGTTCCCTTAATCCCGCTCATTTTAACGAAATTATAGATTTAATAAATGGACATATTTGGAAATAAAATTATAAACGGAGAGAGTAGTTCATTAAATATTAAAGCAATCACAAAGGATGATTTAGAAAAACGATTTTCAAGGCTAGTTACGGCTCTAAATAAACGCCTTAGTGAGCTTTTTTTGTTTCAAAAACATGGATTGATTTTCAGGGAAAGAGCTTAGCGAATATTGAAGATCCAATCAAGAATAAAGATGTCGTTAATAAGCAATATCTCTTAGAAAAGCTCAAACCACTTACTACTGAAGGGGACTATTTCACCAAAGAAGAAATAGAAAAATTATTTCCGGAATATGCCACTACTAGTCTTGCACCAGTAGCAACATTAACAGAAAAGGTTGACAATTTAGAAAGAAAGGTGTTTGATAGGATAGGATTACAGAATGACGTTTTTGCAGAGAAAGATAAAATTGAGCATATTTTTACATACAACGCAACGATTAGGAAAATATTTGTTCGTATCGTAGACCCAGATAAAGTATTTACTTCATATACAGATGACGCTATTAAAACAGTATTAGACGTTTATATGGCACGTTACAAAGGAGAAAAAATTATGGTAGATACTAGTAAGCCCTTCAACGTTAAATCTGGTGATGCTTTATGCTTTAAAAATAAAATGGGCAGCGTAATTTTAAAACTTCCAATAAATGTTAGTGTGACGATGTTTGGTGAAGTAATACTTGATGCATATGAACCTCATTCTGATGAATCGGTCGAATAACACTAATGTTAAAATGTTTTAGTTTTTAATGGAGAAAATATCCATTAAAAACAGTCTAATGTAACAGGTTTTTATACAACATCTCTATTGTTCCTTTAAGAAGATCAGGAGTAAATGGAATATTGAAATGGTTTCTCGAATAGCTAATTTTTATTTGTTCTTTCATAAGCACATACAACCTTACGCTATTAGGATCATTATATTTTTCATAATCTATCTCACAATCGGGGTGCCGCCTGCATATTTTTTTGATTGCTTGATTCACCTGTTGTCTCTGCGCCTTATTGCATAGTACCTGTACTTTTCGTTTGGTTCATGCTTATCTATAATAAGCAGACAATTATTCTTACTAGTTTTAAGTGCAAGAGGTGTGGCTAATGGGGTAAGAGATTCGTTTTCTGCTTCCTTTATTAGAAGTTTCTGCATTAACCCAACTAGTTGGTTCTTATATTCTTCTTTAATTTTGTATTCTCCGTACTTTCGAATTGATGGAAGGATTTCTTTCGTTACCCATTTCTTAAATTTTTAGCTTCCTCTTTTTTAGATGATAAAATAAGCGAATACAACCCAGATTCATTAATAAATATGGTTTGAGGATGTGTATTTTTTAACCCCGCCAAAACGTCAGGGTTATTTAAGGTATCGAATACACCTTTGTCTTCAATTGCAAAGTGTTTTCGAATTGCTTTATCTGTATCTCTATACTCCAATATTAAAGCAATATCTTTAGCTTTAAACCATGAATCGTTATTTTCATCAATAGCAATAACCACTTGTTTGCTATTATAGACAAGTTTGCTGTTCAGAATATCGGTAATTGATTCCATTTATTATATATAAAATATAAATATAAATATAAACAAGATGTTCAGTAAAGAACATATAGCCTACTTTCTCCTAAATGTATGAGTATAGTTATAACTCGTTATTATCAAAGAGTATAATAGAACTATTCTTTGTTGAAGACCTTAGAAACGATTTACCTCTACCAAACGCCACAACCTAGATAAAAACTGCTACCATCATTGAAGAAAGAAAGAAAGAAAGAAAGAAAGAAAGAAAGAAAGAAAGATAAGAAGTATATCAAGAATGTTATGGATCTGGAGACATAATCGACCGGACTGGCTGCGTGGCTCAGCGGTAACGTTCTCGCTTGCTGGGCCCTAGGTTGCAGGTTCGTATCCTGGCGCAGTCAGCTGGCATTTGAGGGTGCACAAATGCGAGGGAGCCGTGTCAGTACATTTACTGGCACGTTAAAGATCCCCTTCGGGCCAAAATTCCGGCACCCCGGTGTCTCTAAAAGCAGCAGTAGTTAAAAGGGATGTAAAACCAATAACATTATTATTATTATGATTATTATTATTATTATTATTACATATACGACCTACCGTGGGCAACATCCAACTTAGAGTTGAGGCATGTCTTTACACGTCTGGTTATGCATGGCTTTCACAACCCTAATTGAAAAAAAAGGAAGGAAGATTGTAGTTTTACGTGACCGTGAATCTTGTGATTATGAGCCACGGGACCTCCTTTTTACGTGGAATCCGAACCACAGGACATGGCATTTCACTTCGAAAATCTCACATGCTTTGACCGGGAATCGAAAACCCTAATTGAATTAACAAATCTTTCCATGACCCTACAGAGACGTGTGTATACAAACTACTATGTGAAATCGTTTTGTTCTTTACTTCAAATAACATTTTCAAGTAACGCAAAATATGCTGTTACAAACCTTTTAAATAAAAAGTAAAAATGTATCGTAGTATCATCTTGTCATTCTTCAAATTCGATGCGCATAGAATGCCAATGGTATAGTAATCAACGGAGCCCCACGTAGACTAGTCGTGATATCTAGTGGTGAAATATCGAACAATATAATCCTAACAGAGCGAGTGCATTCTAGCGGCCAGAAGAAGAAACTTTTCAATAAAATCTGGAAGTTAATAAGTAGGTCGACGTGCAGTTACCTTTTTGGCAGCTAGATGTCTCGAGTAAATCTGCTGGCGAATTATGTTTTAATTAAATATATATTTTACACCATAATATGCACAATATAACGCTTAATTTTAAAACATCTGAGTCATTACAAAACAATAAACATATAACATTTCAAGCAAAAAACCTAGCTCTGATCGGGTTTGAACCATAGGCATTTGAGCGATAGGCTAACGCTCTACCACTGAGCTAATTGTGTCAACGAATATCGTTCTATATAAAATGACTTACATAGAACTTGTTAGCAAATAATGATTTATACTAAACGATTTCATCACTGGAGTATATTATTTATATATAAAGCATTTCATACAAAGTTTATTTATTTTGTATCAGTACGCTATATTGCATGCAATACTCAAATTAGTGAAATATAAGTCAGGCACAAGATATCCGCTGCCATCTTGTCTTATTACTGAATCAGCTCAGCTTTTTAAAATCACGTCTGCACTATAGTATTACAAAATAAACTTTTAATTTCGAACGTGCCTCTTCCTTTAGAACAGTTAAAACGATTCTCGGCTCGATAATCGGAACTGGTGGGTCCCATGATATGGATTATAATGTTTGCATAATTCGCACGGCCGCCATCCTGAAATGGTATGGCGGACGACCTTGTAGTTTGGTCTCAAGACGCATCTTATACGAAGGTATGCTGTTACCAAATTTGGTAGAGATCGGATGATTTGGTTAGTCGTTATCTGATTTTACGTTTTGAACGTTTGAGTGGCCGCCATTCAGTTTTAGTAAAGATGGCGGCGATATAAAACATGACACTGAGGTGTCCTTTGCTAGTGCTACCTTTGTACCAAATTTCGTTCAATTCGCATTCACCGTGTTCGAATTGATAGGGGGGGACAGACATTCAGAGTACACACACTCACACACACACAGACACACACACACACACACACAGACACACACACACACATACACACACACAGACTCACACACACACATACACACACACAGACAGACACACTTTTTTCGCCCTGTGTTGATCTCATAAATCTACTTTCATTTTTTGCAAAAATCGAAAGTAGGCTAAAAATTAATTTCCTCAACAAAGAGTAGACCCTTGTTTCTTGTAAGTTAGTTTGCGTTCTTCAATGTTGGGTGTCTGAGTAAACCAATGCTTATTTTATAATTAATTTTAATTAATTAATTAATTAATTAATAATCACATTTGGCGTTTAAAGTGCAAAACGTTTACTCAAACACTGCATCCTCACACCCTTTCGACATAAAATGGTCGAACTAGAATCAAAGGTTTATGTTCCGAGTGTGGGAGTAAGAAAAGCAGGTTTGAAAAAAAAAGTTAATGAGAGTGTAGAAATAGGTGGTTCTACCCAAATTAGAGAACCACCCGTTAGCATTCGGGAGGAAATTATAAACGAAATTCATAAACCCATGAGGAAGAATTTTCCGAGAAGGAGGGTTACAACTCACGGCATTGATGACATTTGGCAAGCGGATTTAGTAGAAATGGACTCTGTAAAAATAAAGGGGATATCGAAGCTTAATAAAGGCTACAAGTATTTGTTAACAGTCATTGATGTATTTTCAAAGTATGCCTGGGGTGTACCAGTCAAAGATAAAACGGGTAAAAGGGTTGCTGAAGCGTTTGATGGTATTTAAAAAAACAGAAAACCCAAAAATCTTCAAACAGACAACGGTAAAGAATTTTACAATAAAGAATTTTCAAAATTGATGAAAAAATTTAATATCAATCATTATTCGACTTTTACTGAAGTAAAAGCTTCAGTTGTAGAACGATTTAATAGGACCTTAAAAGAGAAAATGTGGAAGCAGTTTGATATTCAAGGAAACTACTGCTGGGTTGGCATTTTACCAAAGTTAATTAATGGCTACAATAATACGACGCACACAACTATAAATATGAAGCCAAAAAACGTAAACAAAGCTAATGAAGAACATTTGTTGAAAACTGTTTACACTGTAAGCGTAGGAGCGGAAGAAAAAACGAAATTTAAAGTTGGCGATCAAGTCAGAATTAGTAAACTAAAAGGTATATTCGAAAAGGATACACAGGAAATTGCTCGACTGAAATATTTGAAATACAAGATATCGTTTATTCCGACCCTATTACGTTCAAATTGAAAGATGTGAATGCGGAAGAAATAAAGGGGAACTTTAATGAGCAAGAATTACAGAAAACAAAGTATCCAGAGGCATATATTGTTGAAAAAGTTTTAAGAAAGAAAGGAAATCGGGTATATGTCAAATGGTTGGGTTTTGATAATTCTCACAATAGCTGGGTTTATAAAGAAAATGTTATATTATAAGATTTCTGTATATATAAATGGACGCCCGAGTAAAGCGAATAACTCTTTCTTTCTTCCTGTGTTTACTACATCCTACTGAAGATGTAGAAGTATTTATAAATCAGTTGTCTGAGGATAGTATAGATTATCTTTTTGAACTTAATGGTGATAACATAGATAGCTGTTACAATTTTCATAAAGCTACGAAGGAATTCTTAATTTTACGTTAATTTTGGTATTTGATTTTAATGGTTACTAACCATTAAAACAATAAATTTTCTACTAAAAATTTGTCGGGGTGTTACGAACATTTAAGATTTTTTTTTAAAGAATTCAGGATTGTGCGCTTTGCAACCACCATAGACTTCTTTTGTGCCTTTATATATCATTTTCAGGCCTATCATTTTCTTTTTTCCTTTCCACAACTTGTATTTGTCAGGCAATATAACCTTAAATTCACTATCAAGTTCTAGAAAAGTTTTATTTCCATATTTTGTGTTTATACCTTCTACATTCGTTATAAGGTATTCGTTCCCTATTTCTAACTCACTGAGCTTTTTAAACGTCTTTTGTTCGTTGATGCTGTTGAGCGTCTTGAGAAATTGATTTACTTCCATTTATTACCTATAAAAATGTATTAATTTTTTAAATATTTAATATAATTATTTTATTTCCTCTAGTTGAGCTACAGTATTTTTCAAACTCTTTATTACTTCCATAAACGAAGATGACCTTTTTGGACAGTCTATACCAATCATTGAAAGATCAAATTTTTGTGCTTTAACCAAAGAATTCGTAAATTCATTGAATTGATATACTTGTCTACCTTTAAAAAATACAGCATTCCGTTAATATATCTAAAGGATGAATCCATTGCAGGCGGTAAACCAGGAAAACGTCTTGATAATATGCCATGTTGCTTGGGTTTAAAGCTGCATTCGTCTATTTCCGAAAAGAAAGCGTCATTGTAAAAAATATAAGTGTGGCCTGAGTAAGTGTAAACAACGCATGAATTATTGTATCCGGTCTGATGTTCCACAAGGACATGGCTTTTTGATAACCATTTACCAATATTAAGCTCGGATAATCCATCATGTAGATTTTGTTGGCAATAATCATAACGATCTCACCAGAGGGTCTTTGATAAACGACTGTAATAGTTTTAAAATCTTGAGGTAAGAAGATTAACCAATCTGTAATAAACTGGGGTCGTTTGTTTTTTAAGGCTGTTGAGTTATCAAGATCTAGAAGCCAAAACCATTTTTCATAAAAGACATACATTAACTGATTAACAATTAAAATAGTGTTGACATTCAAATCACATAAATTGGGCTCGGGCTTTGGTGTAACTGGAGTTGGTGTTTTATCTGGTACGTTAGGCTCTGTGGCTTTACCATGTAAACTTTGAATAGCTAAAATGTCATCTTGATGTAGCTCTATTTGATTGTTAGCGTATGCATACATAATAGCATCTGGATTGTTTGAATGGGAAATACCTAAGGCATGGCCTATTTCATGTATCATAACAGAAAGTAAATTTGTTTGATATTGAGGAGTATTAGCATCGGTATTTAAATACCAAGATTCATCTTGATCGATATGAATTTCAATAGGTGAATTAATGCTATTTGGGTAATTTGTATGAGCCAAAACTCCACCTTCTCCATCAAATCCACTGAAACATTGCCCACTTATTTTGTGATTTCTATGAGGGCTACCACGTTTATTTGATATAATTATATCCGGATTCCTCAAACCTTTCTCAAATGAGAGATCTGTATGTTTTTTTCCAAACATCGAAAGCGGCTCTAGCTACACTTTGCATTGCTTGATTAGCTAAAGCATAATGCCATTTTATATTTTTATTATTCCATTTATACCGCCGAGTAGTAAAATTTATATCGTCATCGGTGATACCACATCGCGATGCATTCATTAATTGTAAAGTACATTCATTTAAATCACCAGTGATATCTAGATTGTAGTACTCTTGGAACAATTTTAAAGCAGTTGGAAAGTTGTTACATTTACTTCTGAAATTTCTTGTTCGTCTATAGTCAAGTATCCAAAATTACGCAGATAGTTGATAGCAAATTGATTCTGATTTTCATGAGATAATATTTGTAATTGAACCTTTGTTAGGGTAACAATTATAATGCAAAATGTAATTATTCTGTTCATTTATTTATATAAATATTTTACTATCATTTCTCTCGAGCCCAAAAGAGTAATGTCTTATAATTATTTTTATTTAAAAAAATGAAATTTTTAATTAAAAAAAGTTATATAATAAATGGATTTAAAACAAAATAATAAGCGCCAAACAGGTGCAACTGTAAAGGAACTAAGGGTTCTGGCAACGGAACTCAAACTAAAAGGAGTATACAAGATGAAGAAGGCTGCTCTTCTTGAAGCTGTAAGCAGTGCTTGGAGTAATGCCGGAGATAGTGCTTTGTTTACGTATCAAGAATCAGAGCTGCCTAAGAAGAGCGTTCGTGAACTAAAACAAGTCGCCAGAGAAAACAAAATTAAGGGCTACTCAGTAATACATTCAAAGAAAGGGTTGCTAAATTTGATAGCGGATGAAAAGGAACGTTTGGACAAAATCAGGCATTTTGGATTTGATCAAGACCTCTTTGAAATTAAGAAGGAACCAAAACCTGTCCAATCTAAGGACTTAAAAGTTGTGAAGCAAAAATTGGGCCAAATGTTTCCTTTTAAGAAAAATATATTTAATGAAACAGTAGCTAAAAAGTCACCTTTCGAAATTCATCAAGGTGTTCGTACTGTGCTGCACAAAAAGTTTAACGTATGGCAGACAGCTTATACTATACACATAAAAGATTTGCAAGGAAAACCAATAGAACAAATGAAAGCGGTCAGAAAAGGTGTGCATGCAGCCATAAAAGAAGTAAGAAAACAAACTGATTTTAAGCCAGGTGATCAGATGAAAGTAGTAGCAGAAAATAATGATTTTAACCATATGATTTCGTCAAAAATGAAAATAAAAGTCAATGCTTCACATCTACTTGACCAAATTGAAAGAATAATAACATCTAATGAAAATGTAGATATAAATAATACCACCTTTTACTTCGAGGTCTACAAAATACCCAGAGGCAAAGGAGCAAAGGGTAAGAAAATAGTCAATATTGCTAAAGATGTTATGGCTAAAAGAAGCCTAAACAAAATAACCAACACCGATAACCTGTGCGGGGCAAGAGCAATAATCACAGCCCGCACGTATGAAACTAGAAAGATACTAGACAGGAAGTTAACTGATAATGAAATTACCTATATTAGGAAAGGACGTGCCCTGCAGGAAGAATTAGCAAAAGAGTTATGCACAACATTCGGAAAGAACTGTGAAGATGGGTTTAGTTTAAACGATATTAGAGATGTTGCACATCTCATGGGTGTTCGGATTAAGGTTGTTTCGGCTGCCCATTTTAACAAAGTAATCCATTCCTCAGGTGTAAATGACGCGATAACAATTTATTTGGACTTGCATAACGACCATTATGATTCCATTAATAATATACGAGGCTTTTATGGAAGTTCATATTACTGCAAAAAATGTGATATACCTTACGATCATCAAGACAAGCACTCGTGTAAAAAAGATAAAAGTTATGTGTGCAATTTGTGCTTAGTTCGAAAACATGATTTCTCAGAAGGTGTACGACCCCGAGTATACTGTATAAAGTGCAATAGATACTGTTTTGGTAAAGATTGCGTTGATAACCATGAGAAAGTGTGTGAGGTAGTCTACAAGTGCAATATCTGCAACAAAATATGTCCGAGGATAAATATCAAACATTTAGGTGGCTCCTTTGCCCAATGTAGGAAATGTGAAACATTTGTAGAATACGAAGTCGAATTGAAGTGCACAGAATGTAAAAGCGAGTGCAAAAAAGAAAATGAAAACAAGTTTTACGACAACAACCTACACGAAACTGTACATACTGAATGTGAGAAATGTGCAAAGGAAGTTGCCTGTTCAATAAAACTCAAGTGTCTAACATGTAATGGTAAATGTAAAATAATAAACAAGCACAGGTGTGGGTACTCTATGTGTTGGAATTGCCAACAGTACGATAAGCCAGCTCAGCACCAATGTTATATGCAAGAAAGAAAAAACCGTGGGGGATACTGTATGGAAGATTGTATTTGTAATGGAACGGCAGAAAAGCAACATAAAAAATGCACTTACACAGAAAAATACTACTTTTTCGATTACGAAGCTGAACATGACACCGGCGTACACACGCCAAACTTTGTATCCGTTTATGACTTTAATGGTGTTAGGCGGACTTTCCTAAAAAATGACGAATTTTGCCAGTGGCTAATATCAGAAAACCACAAAGGTTTTACGTGTATAGCACACAATGCAAAAGGTTATGATGCGTATTTTATTTTACAATATTGCGTCAATAATGGCATTAAAATTAAAACAATTTACCAAGGGTCTAAGATTATGGAGCTCAAAATACCCACCCTAAGGCTTAGAATAATTGAGAGCATAAACTTTATCCAAGGAGGCCTTGCATCCTTTCCCAAAACATTTAGACTAAAAGAACTAAAAATGGGGTATTTTCCACACTACTTCAATAAGGAAGAAAATCAAAATTACGTACAGTCCATCCCAGCTACTAAATACTATGGCGTTAACACTATGAAGCCTGATAGCTGAAAAGCATTCCTGGAATGGCACGCTGAGAAAGTAAAGGAAAATTATGTGTTTGACATTAAGAAGGAATAAGCCGAGTATTGTAATTCAGATGTTGATATTTTGCGACGTGGTTGTCTTGCCTTTAGGCAGTCATTTTTAGAAATAGCAAATATAGACCCCTTCCAATACATAACTATTGCCAGTGTTTGTATGGCTATTTACAGGTCAAAATTCCTTGAAGAAGACACGATTGCTGTAGTCAAAGGGCTAAAAAAGGAAATGTTCAGTAAGGAGACTATATCATGGTTAAGTTCGTTCCCTAATGTTCGACACGCATTAAACGGTGGCGAGGTCACAATTTGTAGAGCCAAAGTCGATGGGTACGACTATATGACTAAAACTGTGTACCAATATCAAAGTTGTTTTTGGCATGGTTGTCCCGACTGTTACTCAGGCGATACTATCAACAATGTAAACAATGAAACTATGGATGACTTGCTTACAAAAACAATAGAGCGAACACAAGCTCTTAACAAGATGTTCAGTAAAGAACATATAGCCTACTTTCTCCTAAATGCATGGGTATTGTTATAACTCTTTGTCCTTTTCAAGGAGTATGATTGAATGTTGGTTGTAGTAGCTTGTTGAAATACAACGTGCTATAGGGATATTAAACATGAATATGAGGTGCCCTTTGCTAGTGCTACCTCTGTACCAAATTTCGTTCAATTCGGTTTCACCGTGTTTGAATTGATAGGGGGAATCGATTTGCACGAATACTTGGCCACCATCTGCAAACTATTGGGCTGATGTTCTTGCAGTTTGGTCTGAATATGTTTCCCACATAAAGATATGGTGTTGCAAAATTTGGTAGAGACTAGATTATTAGGTTGGTCGTAATTACATTTTAGCTTTTAACATTTGGGTGGCCGCGATTACGTTTCCGTCAAGATAGCGGTGATATAAAACATGACACTGAGGTGCCCTTTGCTAGTGCTACCTCTGTACCAAATTTCGTTCCATTCAGTTTCACCGTGTTCGAATTGATAAGGGGAATCGATTTTCACACAAAGATGGCCGCCATCCGCAAAATATTAGGCTGATGACCTATTAGTTTGGTCAAAGGATGCTCCCTCCATAAAGGTATGTTGTTGCTAAATTTGCTAGAGATCGAATGATTAGGCTAATCGTAATTTGATTTAAGCTTTGAACATTTGTGTGGCCGCCATTACGTTTCCGTCAAGATGGCGGCGATATAAAACATGACACTGAGGTGCCCTTTGCTAGTGCTACCTCTCTACCAAATTTCGTTCATTCGGTCCCACCGTGTTCGAATTAATAGGGGGAATCAATTTTGACATAAAGATGGCCGCCATCCGCAAAATATTAGGCTAATGGCCTATTAGACTGGTCAAAAGATGCTCCCTCCATAAATGTATGTTGTTGCAAAGTTTGGTAGAGATCGGATGGTTATGTTAGTCGTAATTTGATTTAAGCTTTAAACATTTGTGTGGCCGCCATTACGTTTCTGTCAATATGGCGGCGATATAAATCATGACACTGAGATGCCCTTTGCTAGTGCTATCTCTGTACCAAATTTCGTTCCATTCGGTTTCACCGTGTTTGAATTAATAGGGGGAATCGATTTTGACACAAAGATGGCCGCCATCCTCAAACTATTAGGCGAATGACCTATTAGATTGGTCAAAGGATGCTCCCTCCATAAGGGTATGTAGTTGCAAAATTTGGTAGAGATCTGTTGATTAAGTTAATCGTAATTTGATTTAAGCTTTGAACATTCGTGTGGCCACCATTACGTTTCAGTCAAGATGGTGGCGATATAAAACATGACACTGAAGTGCCCTTTGCTAGTGCTACCTCTGTACCAAATTTCGTTCCATTCAGTTCCACCGTGTACGAATTAATAGGGGGAATCAATTTTGACATAAAGATGGCCGCCACCTGCAAACTATTAGGCTAATAACCTATTAGATTGGTCAAAGAATGCTCCCTCCATAAAGGAATGTTGTTGCAAAGTTTGGTAGAGATCGGATGGTTATGTTAGTCGTAATTTAACTTAAGCTTTGAACATTCGTGTGGCCGCCATTACGTTTCTGTCAAGATGGCGGCGATATAAAACATGACACTGAGATGGCCTTTGCTAGTGCTACCTCTGTACCTCTGTTGTAGAACCTCTAAACCCCAGGGACGCATTCTTCGGTGGTAGGACCAATGCCTCAAAGTTATGTTTTGTTATGTTATGTTTTATGACCGGGTACCCTGTGGGACATCCCACTAAAATATTTAAGCCAGAAATATACAATAAAGACTGGTTTGGTTTAGTTAAATGTAAAGTTCTTCCTCCAAGAGGTCTTTATCATCCAGTCCTTCCTGTGAAGCTAGATAAGTTAATGTTTACCCTGTGCGCGAAGTGTGCAGAAGAAAAGGTCGGCCGTTGTAACCATAGTGATGAAGAGGGCGCTTTTTGAAACTTGGACTACAATCGAACTTAATAAAGCTCTAAAGAAAGGCTACAAAATCCAGAAAATTTATGAAGTATGGAATTTTGAAGAGAAAAGTAATGAGCTTTTCAGGGACTACATTAAAACCTTTATGAAAATTAAGCTAGAAACTAGTCCTTGGGATGGTGATTACAAATCAAAAGAAAAATATGCAAGGGTTATAAAAAAAGCAAGGCATAAAGCTTGATATTGACAAAATTGAACCCAATGCTGGGAAGAGGGCAGTGGCTAAAATATGCTTAAATTCTCTTTGGGGAAAGTTCGGTCAGAGGCAAAACATGTCACAAACAGAGTTCATTGATGACCCTGAGAAGTGGTACGACTTGTTATTAGATGATAAGATAGAAATAACTAATGTTATGTACATCAATGAGGAAGTAATTGAGGTAACATACCACTACAATGATTTCTATGTAGAAGATGACACATGTACCAACATATTTGTAGCAACCTTCACCACTTCCAATGCGAGAATGAGGTTGTACAACATGCTTGATAGATTAGGGGATAAAGTAGTTTATTACGACATTGATAGTGTTGTTTACATAGATGATGGAACAAATACTTTAGAGACCGGATGTATGCTCGGCGAATGGACTGACGAATTCGGAAAAGATGATCACGGTATTAAATGGATAAGCACAGGTCCCAAAAGCTATGCGTACGAAACATATAAAGGCAAACAGGTTACCAAAATTAAAGGATTTACACTCAACCACCAAAAAAAACTTAACATGAAGACAATGACCGACCTAATACTAGGTTTTAATAATAAGGTTGTTATAAGCAATAACATGATAACAAGAGATACGAAAACAAAAAGCCTTGTGAATAAAAATATTCCCAAAGAATTTAAAGTCGACTACGACAAGCGTTTCATCCAGAAAGAAGAAGACAACATAATTGATACACTTCCTTGGGGGTACTAAATATAATAGTGTACATATTATTTTATAGCTACTTACACCCTTGTTTTAACCATTATTTTTTCCTTAATTGGTTAAAAAGTTACTAATAATTTTAGCCTTAAATTTAGCCATTATTCTGTCCATTGTTTCTAAAAAAAAGTTATTAGAAATTTTAGCCTTAACTTTAGCCCTTGTTTTATCCATAATCTTTTAAAAAGTTACTGGTAATTTTAGCCTTGTTTTAACCATTATTTTGAAAAACATCGTTTAGAATTTTCAATGGTTAATTTTAGCCATTATTTTAGGTGTCTGTAGGATCAATTTGTGTTACGTTTTATAAGTGAAGGTAACCATAATTTTGTCATTTACATTTTAGAGTCATTTTTATGGTTACTTTTAGCCCTATTTTATTAAAAATAACATTGGTATTTTTATGAATACGTTAACCATAACTTTTAATAGTTAATTTTGATAGATAGATTATCCATAACTTTTGATTGTGTTTCATGGTTACCTTTAACCATAATTATCTTGGTTAATTTTTTGTTAAGTTTAATGGTTACTTTCAACCAGAATTTAGAAAAAATTCTGGCAATTTAAAGGTTATTTTTAACCATAATTTGTTTTAATGGTTACGTTCTGCCATAAAGTAATACGAAATATTATGGTTACAAGTAACCATAATTGTTTGGAAGATTTATAATGGTTAAGATGTTTTAAATGATGTTTCAGGTCACTTTGTCCATTATTTTTAATAGAATTTTAATGGTCACTTTATCCATTATTTTTTTATAGAATTTTAATGGTCACTTTTGACCACACTTAATTGTCTGTCCCATACCTACGCCTATACTACTCATGCAGGTTTACTCACGCAAGGCGGCGAGTACTCTACTGCCCACTGGCGAGCAGCTCGGCTGGAACATCCTGAAGTACACTGTACAAAGACATGTGAGCAGTAATATTGCTTTCAATATGGAACACACTGCCAGTGTACGCCATGATTTGCCTCTTTGGAAATTGAAGTCGTTCATAAAGAAGTTCATTGTGTAAGTAAATTATGTATGCATGATTGATTCTCTCGCTGAATGAATTAGTATTTGAATGAAATGAATGAATGAATTGAGTGATTAAGGTGATGGAAGAGCGTATGTGAGAGATTGAGTAAACGGTATAAAGTTTACTATAATATTTATCTTTTTAATTTTATGAATATGTAAATTCTGGAAATATCTTTGTAAAACAAGCAAACATTGTAAAAACGAAATGTAGATTTAGCCTCACTTGTGCCAGTGAAGCATAAATTATGTAGGCCTATTTGGGGTTTGCCAGTTTTCACAAGGCCTTCCATACTTCTGGTATGATCTATGGTAAATAATAATAATAATAACAAAAGAGTTTCGAAAGGACCTCAAGAACGCAAACATAAGTTCAACAGATATTTCAGAAAGGGACACCTTCAGACACAAAGTAAACTAATGGCAAGTTACATCAGAGCTACCAAAACAAAAACAGTACAGATGAAAGTGGTCCGAAGATCGTCTAAGATCATTTTCGAAAGAATGAAAGCCTCTTGGGAACAATAAGCAAAACCAAAATATAGTTCATTGAGTTATTTCCTTAACGCCTTCCATTTATTGGGGGATACATAAATAAATAATAATAATGACTAAAGCCTTTGTCTGGAGCGTGGCGCTCTATGGAAGTGAAACTTGGACTATTGGCGCAGCAGAAAAGAGGAGAATTGAGGCATTTGAAATGTGGTGTTACAGGAGAATGATGAATATCAGATGGGTAGATAGGGTTACAAACGAAGAGGTATTAAGGCGAGTGGGAGAGGAGATATGTTTCTGGCGACTGCTAATGAAGAGAAGAGATAGGTTGGTAGGACACATACTAAGACACCCAGGAATAGCAAGCTTAGTTATGGAAGGAAGGGTCGAGGACAAGAACTGTAGGGGTAGGCCAAGGTTAGAATATGTTAAACAGATTGCCTCGGATGTAGGGTGTGGTAGCTATGTAGAGATGAAACGATTAGCTCAGGACAGGGAGGCATGGAGAGCTGCATCAAACCAGTCAATAGACTGAAGACTCAAACAACAACAATTGTGGTTCCAATTTAAAGGCAGTCGTTGACCTGTTGAAAAGAACCGTCCCTGCATTTGCCTGGCGGTGAAAATGGGAAACCATGAAACGCAATTTCAGGATGGCTGAGGTAGGATTCGGACACACGCTCTCTCGATGCTAGCGATGCACGAGCGCTCTCGACCACCGCAGTCAGTCCCAGTATACATGCAAATAATACTAACATTTATTGAAAGTTTTTGGTATATTTACGATTACAAATGAAGATTGCATGGGAAGAACCAACATAGTCCAACGTTTCTCATCATGGCATTACCATTGTATCTTGTTTCTTTTATAGTTGACGTAGTTTAACCTAACAAAATGCGCAGGAGAAACCCCACCTGAGCCATGAGTATTTCTCAAGACGTGGAGAACCAAGTCAGTCCAGCTGGTTCACGGGAAGACCTATCAGAGCCTGATACAACGCATGCAAGCTTACGTTCAACAGTTTGGGCAATGAATTAACTCTTTAGCATGGCAACAGCAGGATGATTCTTCCTGTTAAAAAGGTGATGTTAGCAAGAAAATTATACACATTATAAAGACTTTCCAAACTAAATTATTAGTAGGATTTGAATGTTGATGACGCACAGATAAATGCTGGTTATTGTTGTTTCAAGAGAGTTTACCTGGCCCTTTTCAGAGACGAGTTAGACGGATTTCTGTTTGAGGAATTGATGTGTGGTGTAGATTTGGATTATAGTACCGCTGCATTATATCATGATTCACAGAGATTGAACAATTCCGTGACAATTAAATTGTATTGATTAAATAATTATTGATAAGTGTGCCATCTGCGACTTACTGACGAGGTCAACACAAGGCTACGTGAAGCCTGGACGAAGTGCCGAATGACAATTGACGTCAACTCTGACCGTAGGATGAATGACCATCTGAAATGTAAGATCTACAGGACTGTCATTCGTCCTGTCGCTCTCTACGGCACTAGAGATGGCCAGCTACTAAAGAACAAAAACGTTGCCTGTGTGTCATGGAGACGAAGATGCTTAGATGCTCAGCAGAGTTCAATGGACTGGATCATATTTCAAATGATGACATCAGAAATCGCTTTGCTGTTGCACCAATCGGAAAATAAAATGCAGGAAAACCGTCTGAGATGACTTGGACATTGTGTTGCGTGCAGAGGGCGACTCAATGGCAAAAGCAGCTTACACACTGGATGTGGCTGGAAAGAGGCCCAGAGGGCGACTAAGGCAAGGGTGGGCCGATACACTGCACAACGACCTAAAGGCTGTAAATCTTCATTCAGATATGGCCAAGACCGAAGGAAATGGAGAATACGATCCCAAAAAGTGGACCCTGCAACTAGACGGGGCAAACGCCAAAGAAAAAGTAGAGGATAAGTGTGCTGTAACCGATATCGCATGGTTTTGAGAGCTCTGGCAACGTCGCATAGCAGGAGGGAGAAAGCAACCGGAAGTAACTTGAGGTTGATGTTTTTACGTCATGGACATAGTCGACAGCATGACTAGGCGAAGGTTCCAGAAGCGTAGATGGCGCTGATGAGCTCCAGGAAAAGTCAAGGTGGGAAGGTCACGTCGGAGAAGCGGGTCACTTTCTTTTCTATCACCGTACATCGAATTTCACTTTCTTTTGTATCGCCTTACACCGAAGTTCACTTTATTTTTGTGTCGCCGCACGCTGAAGTTACAAACAAGTGTGTAGTAGCAGTCGTACCGTGGCAACTTGAAACCAGTGCGGTATTCCGACAGTTTTTGGAACATAGCTAAAAGACTCAGTATTATTTCTTGCGAAGGACAGCTCAGTATTAACGAATATTAAAGCCGAATGTGGCGAGGTGATATTGTAACGCAGATCATAATGCATTATGTTGTGGGACACTAGTCATTAGTACAACGAAGTGCGAGCAGACACACGTGGTGTCTTAAGCTTTTACTAGGTACGGGACTGCTTGGGCCGTGCTCGATATAATTGACGCCCAGAACATATGAACGAAGCGATGTGCTTTTGTTTGACGAGCAGACAAATGAGTATCCAGGGTCAGTGAACTATGAGAGATAAACTGAGTGTAGTCCAAATATAGAGCGACATTCAAAGCCAAGGACGGACGTAATCTCTTATGAGTGCAGGCTGGTGTATATGCGTACGATATAACCTGTGTCGTTATAGAGTTATTATCACGGCCATAAGTTGATATTACTTGGCATATTCGACATGAAGATTGCAGCGATGTATTGGACGGACATATAGGCTATCAGTACAGACCAGTGCGAGTTTTGTGACAAGAACTTTACGAGCGAAGAGATGACCAGCTAAATCTAGAAATGTGGAAGCTGTTATGATGACGTAGAAACGAAGGCGAGCCTGGACCATGGACACCCAGAGGGTCGCGAGCTGGATCCAGGACGAGAGGGGAGGATGTTCAATGAGAAGAACGTGGACCCAAACCCCCAGGAAACGTGTCAGCGGAACCAAGACTGAGGTGGTCGAAAGGTACTGAAAACCATGTTAATTCTTAAGTAGTGGTTAATGGGTAGTGGTTACTAAGATTTGGACAGATGGGCTTAAATCGAAATAGAATTTAATCAAAAAGATAAAATGCGATAAAATGACAAGATTATTAGGATAGTAAATTTTAAGTTTTCTTTTGAGAGATTATTGCAGTCGTATTTAGGGTTTAAAATAAAATATATATGGATACTTTAAAATATAATCTGAGTACAGGGATCTTTCAGCGTGTTACGTCGCTGTGTTCTTTGAATTGGTGCAACCTGGATGACAATTTATGGTTTGAACAGGCTTAAATTACAGGGGGAACATTTACACTTAAGGGGCCACTTTTTGAGCGCACATCATGATATTTATACTACACACTCACACGTCACTGAGGTTTCCCTTTACATGCTAACATGAGGAGATGCGTTTGGTAGGTAACTGATACAAGATTGTGTAAATAATGAAACTGCATTGATAAAATAGTAGGGTTGCCTAATACGAAGTTATGATGAAACTAAAGGTTCTCGCTATAGCGAGGTGAATAAAATAAATGATTATAATTAATGTTACGTGATAGGTTCAAGTATTTGAAATTTTGAGGCAATTATCAGTTGAAAAATAATACAGATAGGCAGAGGCCATCTACTTAAATGTTTATGGTGTATTTATAAATGTGTAAAGAGCATGCAGTGGTTAACAAAAAATAAATAAATATCTGGAATCATAAAGATTTTACAATGTTAAGTAATAAATGTAAAAGCCAACAACCAGTCATTTTTCTGAGTGAGGCACAGCTGAACGAAAATCAGTGAAAATAATAATGAAAGTATTTTATCCATGAATAAAAGGTCTTAAAATGAATTATTTAACGCCAGTGACATCCATATATAAATATATTTTTATTTTGGTGATTACATTTAGTTAGAAGGAGATCGAATGAGGCAACATTTTTTTTTCTTTGAATATTTTCTCATAGTTATGCACCTGCTCATTTATGGACTATTCAACGGAGAGGTGACATAGCATTTTGAAGTAATTGTTGTAATACTAGGGTGATATATCTCTGATCTCCGTAAGTTATTTTGTATCCAAAGATTAGGACGCCCGGAGATTTTTGTCCTCATTAATTTGAATTTTGCTTCTGCGTCATTTATTTATTTGCACATCAAGAGTAATTTTGAGAAGTCTCCGAGCGAAGGTAGGCTTCTGTGTTTGATTTTATGTATTTAGTGGTGTGGTTCTGTAATAAATGGTGGATGAGTTTTATTTTAACTGCGGAGTTTTTTGTCATTCTTGTTCGTTGTCATACTTGTGTGTCCACTGGATCAATTTTGAGATTTCACCCCAGTTGTACCCATCATTATAAAGATCCCGGAATTGCTTGAATATCGTTCCCGACAGAGTTTTTTTAAGGCCAAAATTGATTCTGACATTCAAGATTTTTTTTTCTTTTCGAGTTGTACCGAATTTTGGGTGAGGATTGACGTGTGTGTCGGGCCACCCAATCCAAAGCCAGATTATCGGGTACAGTGCCATATGTAATTTATGAAAAGGTAGCAATAGATTCATTATCATGGAGATTTAGATTATAATAGGGTTCAACTAAGCCTGATTTGGCAGTGAACGGATCATTCAACGCTGAAGTACGTAAATTCATCCCAGAAATATTGATATGCGTCCCATCTAAAAACTATTAAACCTTAGGAATATGTTTATGTACCAGTTAATAGCCATTATAGTATTGGTGCATATTGTGATGTTTCACCTAAGTCAGTTGAATAGATATGGATAAATCATATATATATATATATATATATATATATATATATATATACAGTATATATTGTATTTAAAACAACTGTTCAAGCATCAGCTTGAATTTTGCGAAGCAATTTTACACCTTTACACACCTATATATTAACCTCTATACAAAGACTCGCTTTGCCAAGTTTCTTGTGCTCAGATGATTAGGTCGCCAGAAAAGTCAATTGAAATATTGGAACTATGTGAGGCCACAAAGTCGTCTTAGTATTTTTCAGGTTATTCGAAGTTACATTTATAGAACAACTACATGATCACCACACAAAATGTTAGTTATTTGAGCAATAGTTTTGTAGATACTGAGTACTGTTGAAGTACCACGCGCGGGCACATTGTTGGGCTGGCAACACTAATGTAAAATTAAAAAGAACAATTAAGGTTTCCTGAGACGGAGCTGTCTTAATGTATAATTTGATTAACAAGGGTCGAGTCAATCAAATTGTTTAGATGGAGAGCGTGGGGTTGGGGGACACACATACTGGGCGACCAACATAACACGGAACCGGCCCCTCGGCAGCGCATCCTGCGCATAGTTAATAGATTATCGCGTATTATTGTCGCACACGTTCTACAAAGACTGAATCATCTTGAGTACACCTGGCAGGCACTGTATATCGTCACCAGCCGACCAACTTCTCAGAAATTCCCGCGCACCGGCTGCAGTCGTTCCGCTTTATTCTGCTCACCCAGTACATACGGTGTCGTACCGGATGCGACCGTGCCGCAAGCGACCCACCAATTTGCCATCGTGCCACTAGCGACCCAAGCACTGATGTTCGGTGGAATCGGGGAATTTCTAACACATCTGTTTCTGCTAAAATTCCGCTAAGGCTAGGTTAGGTTAGGTGCCGTAAAACTTGAAGAGCTTATTTCCAAAGTGACGCAAATTTAAAATTGACGGTTTTTCAGTTATTTCTTTCATAAGCAAATTTGTAGGTTCTCTCAACATATAGCAAAGGTTAAAAGTCACAATACGTCGTATATCCCATATTAAAAGATATCTAAGAACTAAGTTTATTTGCAAAGTGATGTAACTCCAACGTGTATTTATTTCCACTGGGTCTTCTATCCATGTTGACCAATCCGATGGCTCTCTGGGCATCACGTTAAAATTCAAGACAATTGCTAACTTTGTAGAATATGTAGAGAATCAGTTTGTGTTTAAACTATTTAAATCGTCATCAATGCCACTCAAAGCGTAGACAATGTCAATATATGATTTATTTCCAAAATGTCCTAACTCCCAAATTACAGGAGACGATTACCACAATTTCCAATGATAGGAGATTTTTGAAACACAGTGTCAGGATGTGCATAAAAGTAGTGAATGAAATTACATTATATTCATAATCATATCTGAATGTAATTATACGTAGAAGCAAAAACGGAATTTCTGAAGTTTTGCATTTCATGTATTTACGTCACTTTGGAAATACGATCTTCAATTCTTCTCTCGAACAATGGGTCGCATGCGGCACTGTAAGCTACTAGCCGGGATGCTACTGGCACGATTTTACTGGGTCGCATCCGGCACGGTCGCACTCGGCACGTAATCGTACATACACATGCACTAAAGTTGATTTCTTAAGACAACATTTCATATGTTAACAAGATGTTCAGTAAAGAACGTATAGCCTACTTTCTCCTAAATGTATGGGTATAGTTAAGCCTATAACTAGGGCTCGGATCGATTTGCTCGATAAAATCTCCAGATATGCTCGAAAACCATGTGTTTTATGCTCGATAGATATGCTCGAAAACCCCATTATATGCTCGAAAAACCCATTATAAATCCATTATATGCTCGAAACCCCCATTATATACGGTTAAATATGCAGAATATGCTCGAAAAACACCGTTAAAAACTATAGAAAGGAATGTGAAATGAAAAAACCAATAACATACCTTTAAATACGAGCTTTATTTTCTAATTGTATGTATGATACACTGCAATATACTCGCATAAGTTTTTCAAGTATATATAAGAGAAGTGCTCTTATAAAAGATACAGTTTAAAAGTTCATTTACAAAATGTTCAGAATTAGGCGAGTCAATGAAGTAGATCTGCATTGGTCTGTACAACAAGAAATTTTCTATGTTTTCAGATTTGAATGATTTTATTAAATCAGTCAATAAAAGTTTCAATGACGAGAACGACCTCACTAAAGGTTAAAAACCTGCGGTTCTATTATTCGCACCAGATAGGCTTTTCAATCATTATTTTTGTTTTCGAACCTTAAGGATTGTCAGGGCCCGAATTCGGGGGAGAATTCGAAGAAAAACCAACTATTTAGACGAAAACCACAAGAATATGCATTTATATGCTTCTATTCTGAAAACCGTGGTTTTATGCATTTATATGCTCGATAAATTTCAATTCTGTTGGTCCCAGAGAGGGGGAAAATACTACCGAAAGGCTTCTTTCAATGTGTACTATTCAGGAAAATAATATGCGAATATGCTCGAATCCGAGCCCTAGTTATAACTCTTTGCCTTTATCAAGGAGTAGGCCTATAATAGAATCATTTCTTGGTTGAAGACCTTGAAACTATTTAGCTCTACTAAACATCAGAGCCCCAGAAAAACTACTAACATCATTGAAGAAAAAGAGAGAAGACATACTTCAAGAATTTTATGGAACCAGAGACATGATCGACCGGACGTGGGCAACATCCAACTTTGAGTTGAGGCATGTGTTTACACGTCAGGCGGTCCATGGCTTCCACCATCTTAATTGTATTAACAAATCTTTCCATGACCCTACAGTGAAGTGTGAATGTCAACTATGTGGACAAGCATGTGAATGCTACCACGTAGAGCTCTGTAGTAAAAGAAAACAATCAATCAAAGACTATGCAATTCAAATCGCCAGGGCGCAATTTTAGTATACATGCTCATTCTTTATTTTTGATTGCTATTTGGCTGCATTGAAATTATTAATTAATATCCTGAACTAGCACCAACAGCTAGGGTAGAGGTACTATGTAGGATCGTTTAATTCTTTAGTTCAAAACACATTTTAAAATAACACACAATAGGCTGTCACAAACGCTTTAAGATAAAAAATGTATCGTATTATCAACTTGTCATTCTTCAAATTTGATGCGTATAGCATGCCAACGGAAGGCATACCAATGGAGTCGAGTCCCAAATAGACCAGTCATGACATCTGGCGGAAACGTTTCGCATAAGATAATCCTAATAGGGCGAGTACATTGTAGCGGCCATAATAGGAAACTTTTCAATTACAGCTGTTCCAACGCCCAGGCCAGTGCACAACCCCTATCCAGTTGGCCGTGTTTTCACCCTCATAGTTCATCTGGTACCTGTTAGATGTCTCCATTGGAATATGCACAATATATTGCTTAATTTTATAACGTCTGAATAATTACGAAACAATAAATATAAAAGATTTCAAGCGAAATAACCCAACACTGATAGGTTTTTAACCCCGGCCAAACGGGTAAATGACTAACGCTTTACCACACAGCCAAACATGCCCACCGTAGTTCATCGGTATCAGTTTAGTACATATAACGTCTTAGCAAATAATGATTTGGACTAAACGATTTCATCAGTGGTGTTGGCCTATATTTTTACTATAAAGCATTTCATACAAAGTTTATATTATTTCTACCAGTAGGCCTTTTAAAGTCACTACTACCGTGTAATATTATAACATGAACTTAATGTACCGAACGGAAAACGTCCTTTAGGACAGTTTAAACCATTCTCGGTTCGATAATCGGAACTGGTGGGTTCAAAGTGATGAATTATAATGCTTGCACAATTCACACGGCCGCTATCTTGAAATGGTCCCCGCCTGATGACCTTGTAGTTTGGGCGCAAGGCCCATCCCTTATGAAGGTATATTGTTATCAAATTTGGTAGAGATCGGATGATGTTAAGTCGTAATTTGATTTTACGTTTTAAACGTTTGAGTGGCCGCCATTCAGTTTCGGTAAAGATGGCGGCGATATAAAATATGACACTGAGGTGCCCTGTACCAAATTTCGGTCAATTCGTTGTGTTTGAATTGTTAGGAGGGGGAGGTGGGACTGATAAACACACTCACACACACAGACAGTCTGACAACTTTTGGCCCGTGTAGATCTTATAAATCTACTTTAATGTTTTGCAGAAATCGAAAGTAGGCTAAGAATAGGATGAAACTACTCTCAAAATATACTAGCAGAAATGAGTCTTACTGTCTTACTGTCAACATTTAAAGGTAAGCAAAGTAATATCAATAACAAATATTCTCGTGAGTAACCCATAGACGTTGATACACGTGCTTATTTCACTTCCGCTACCATAACTATTGCTGTGCCCACTGGAATTAACATTTTCAGATGATTGATGATTGATGATGATAATTGTTGTTTTAAAGGGCCTAACATCTAGGTTATCGGCCCCTAATGGTTTGGGTGACCGTGAAGTTGATAATGAAATGTAAACCAAATCTAACTACTAACTTATATACTAGAAGAAGAAATGGAAACAAAAGGAGAATCAGGCAAATAAAGGACAGAAGGAAAAGAAATGCCCTTAACCCTCAAAGAATGCGGATTGAGGGACTTGGAAGGAAGGAGAGCCATGAAAGGCAGATAGGAAAGTGAAAGAAGAGAAGGTCCGCCTCAGAGGTAATGCAAAAAAAGGGAGAAAACCGGACCCAGCTCAGGAATCCTTCGGGGTCGCCAACTCCCGAACTCACCAGCCGTGAGCCCCTGAGGGTGTAGCAATATCCAGGGTGCACCAGAAGAGGTGGGGCTACATACAACCTTCCTCCTTGAGGGCCTTGAGCAGAAGGCAGGAGATAACAGGAAAATAAAAAGAAGGCTGACCCCTCGCAGAAGTAGGGTATTAGAAAAGATGAGACAAGGGTCAAATAAGGCGGGAAATGGAGAGACTCCCTAGGCCTCGGATACCCTAATACTGGCGGGGTCTGAAGAGAACAAGAGTTGACCAAGAGAGGTCGACAGGAAAGAGGACGGAGAGGAGCCTGGCACAAGTAAGTGGAAGCAATGCCGGACTCAGCTGGAGCCCCGTGGTCGCTAACCCACGTCCCACTAGATGTGAGCCCCTGGGGTGTTCAGATGATTAGGCACTTATTTTATGTTAAGTGTGTCATTTGGGAACGTGAACTGCTGGTGCTAGCTTCCTGTGAACGATGGAAAATACATGGAGGGCAGGAAGAAGTCTCAGTACACTGTTGCCAAACTGTCGATTAATCGAATGAAGTCGGCAGTGGTCAGGCTACAGTGATATAGGCCTACCTCTGAAGGCAACCGTGTGACAACTGGTAGGGAAACGGAAAAGAAAATGTAAATATTCGACAACGATGAATGAATTCGCTCCTTATTGGTTTGTGATGACGTAGTTGTGATAGTCACACCTTTGTAGCAGCACATTTTCCGGCTTCGTGGCTAAATGGTTAGCGCGCTAGGTTTTGACCCAAAATGCCCGGGGTTCGATTCCCAGCTGAGCAATCGGGGATTTTAATCTCCTGGGGTTAATTCCCGTTGCTCGGGGACTGGGTGTATGTGCCGTCTTCATCATCACATCATCATTACGACTCACAGGTCGCTCATGGGTGTCAACTAGAAAGACATGTACTCGGCCTTTCCGGAGGCCACACGATCATTATTATTATTATTAGCAGCAGCAAATTGCAATGTGTTGAGTACCATCGGAACCAGAGGGATAAGGGGAAGCTTTGAGCTTTGCTTACATTCCGAGGCAACAGATGGATTTGTCACGCTATAATTCCGGTCCTCGTAACCCCCTTATCTGATAGTTACAATGCCTTCCATTGTTTTCTTGTTGAAAATACATTTTCCAGTCACCCTGTATATGAACAGCGAATGTCACAGCTGAGAGAAGAGCGACACGTTGTGTTAATAACCACCATAGAAGGAGCCCCTTACGCGAGAGCAATTACCATATTATCACGGAATAAATACACAAGGGCACAAACAAGCTTCTATACTGTCGCTGTGAAATTTGGGCGCTTGTGACGTAATTGAATGCAAGCATTAAGTCACCAGAAGTGCTCATTTACAACCACTTCAAACATGAGCATCTATTTCTATAGCATAATATATCCCATTGAAGTCTCTTTGAACTAAACTGCAATTACATATCCATCTCCCATCCAAACTCTTGACATTCGAGCCCCTCACTCACGTTTGAATGCCTGACATTTCGATCTTGATGGTGAAATCATCCAGCTTCCATGGAACTTCATTAATGTTTTTAAATATGCTTTTGCCTTTTTAATATATTAATTAGGTATAACTTTTGAGCCATAAACATTCTTATCTTTACAACTTCATATTACTGAATATTACATTAATTTTACTTCAGGTATCAAATGATAATTCTTCATTCGCTCAATACGTACATTTTCCCGATTAGATTAGGCAGAAAATACAAAACTACTTGAAAAGAAAGCTTGTGATTATATTTTATGCCCTTTCTAATCAGTAATTACATGTATTTTTATAGGCAAATTTTGTCACCCCACCCCACATATAAATGAGCACAATTACTCAGCTGTTCTGGGAATTGCACTATTTTTTACTAAGGAGTTGGTGCGGTAAAAGGTTGTTTTATATCAGAAAAGACATCAAAGAAGATGTTATACACGTGTGCGGTAAAATTGATGTAGCTTATTCGTCATGAATGCCGCAATCCAAAGAACACCACATTCACCTTGGGATTAAATGGATTATATTTGAATAACTTCACAGCGTAAGTTACAGAATGCACGAGTGTGAGACCGACTGCCAAACAAACCTAGGATTATCTACAGAGTAAGACTTGTGAAAATGACTATACCTGAATCTCCTGCTTTCTGGGCAGGTGCTTTTAGCCATTTCCATCAATGCGACCGCACTCCGTTCACGGAAATTTTTCAAGTCTTAGATGGTGAAAGGCTGATGTTATGGCTTCCAGAACGAAAAGGACATTTCTTTGATCTCCTAAACGACAAATTCAGAGCCTATGTACGCCAAACTCTGAACCTTGAACAATAAAATGGCTTTAATACATAGGCCTAGCTCTCCTTGGAGCAGTCATAGCTGCCGAGTATGACATTAAATGTGATCGCAGTAACCAATCAAAGAATCATTTTCAAACCTTGATCGCTGACAGGATGCATAAAGTTATGTTTTGATACTTCATAGGGACTGAAAATCAAAATGTCTTTTTATAGAAACATCACATCAGACATATTAGACACGCACCCAAGTACACGTGGAAAACAACAGAGATGTTTTAGCTTCTCAAATGAAAAAAACAACATTGAAAACATAAAACTGTTCATATTAGAAGAATGGGGAAAGCCATCGCATATACGAGGCACGTCCAGAAAGTAAGCTCCGTTTGGTAATAAAATTAAATTGTGTACAGATATAGGAAAAATATTTATTGCACAACATTCTACACCTCTTCAACTACTTTTCCACATAACTGCCAAACTTTGCAGGTATTTGTCATAGCGTGGCACAAGTTTTTGGATACCTTCTTCATAGGAGTTTGCCGCCGACCCGTAAACGAGAGTGAAGACTCCCCTGTAAGATATCCTACCGTTCGGCTACTACTGTTAGGCAAATTGCGTGCTTACCAGGAGAACTGCGTATGTTTAGGAGTTCTCCTGACCACATACACAATTTGCCTAACAGTGGTGGCCGAATGGTGGGATATCCTACAGGGGCGTCTTCACTCTCGTTTACGGGTCGGCGGCAAACTTCTATGAAGAAGGTATCCAAAAACCTGTGCCACGCTATGACAAATGCCTGCAAAAGTTTGGCAGTTATGTGGAAAAGTAGTTGAAGAGGTGTAGAATGTTGTGCAATAAATATTTTTCCTGTATCTGTACACAATTTAATTTTATTACCAAACGGAGCTTACTTTCTGGACGTGCTTCGTAGAAATAAATTGATGTAATAAATTGGCCTGCTTTTTAAAATCTATTATCTTCATTTCAAAACTGTTTCAGATGAGTTTGAACTCTCTAACGCACAATTAGTTCTTACTGCAAAGTGACAAGTGTCTTAGTTCCTCTTCAAAGTGGCGATCGTTGCGTTTGATTCTAGGCATATCAAATCTAACTTCAATCTCTTAAAATATAGAAATGAAAGTATACATTTTCCAAATACCTACATGTAATTATAAAAACGTAATCTATTCTTAAGAAAGTGAATTTCAGTATAACTTATTTGGGACATTGAAACGTTAACTTTTGTATTAGTCCTGTAAATAATTAAGCAGTAGAGTTAACGCTGAATATAACTGAACCATTCGCTCACTATAACAATACCAAAATGCCTGGATAATTGTCGTTTCGTTTCCGGCTTTAAGTGCCTAATTCTATTCCCATTGAAATCTCAAGCTGCTCCCGCAGAAACCAGCGATCAATCCCCAAAAATTGATTACGGGCTGTGAAGTGAGAGGGGATAAGGGCTCTCCCGGTGTGCCACTATTCTCTTCAACATGCTGATTAGCGCCATGAGAAGTGGCTGTTTTTGACCGTAAATACACCTCATCATTTTCATTTCCCTCATGCTAGGGTAAGTCAAGTACCTATCGAGTTGAGAGAGCCTCGTGGCATTTAAATCATGGTTTTAGGGATTAAACCCTGTTTTGGTAATGATGGAGTTTCTTCTCTCCACTTCACACACTCTACGATGTGGCGATTAATGTCCGCAAGTATAGATCAGTTTCTAATCTGCATTAAGACTGCAGTTCTAGTAGCCTCGTCGAATATACCAGCAATAACACTCAATGAGCGGCGGTCTCATTTCCCCGTTCTATTACAGTATATATAATAACTTCCTCGCTTACCAGATAAACATTATTATTCAGAACGAAACCAAACATCTACGGTAATAGCGTCCGAATATATATAATTCCTCTCTCAGGTAATTCATCTGAGTATCAGTAAGCATTATGTTTTAAACATCCTCCGATCTTTTAATTCCATTCACCATCTAGCGCTGTAACTTTTATCATACAACGCTGAGAGATATATTAGACCTTCCGAGAAAATGGTTTGCATTAAATCTAAATCGTTATTGAGTTTCAAACACTCAACACGCACTCCGCATGGTTTGGTATTATGTAGCTTTATAGGCCTATATTCATTTTATGAAAAAAAAAAACACAAGTAGTTCCGTGAAGAACTCTACAGCCTATTTTCATATAACCTACTTATGTTAATTGCCTCTTTCTACAAAAAAAATTCAGCTTGATTGCTGTAATAGATTCGTAGATATTGAGAACCGACTAAATATTTCGGATGGTCGCCATGTTGGAATTTATATATGTAGGTCCTAGAGTTATGTATTGTTACATGAAGATTATTGTGTACGTGTAGCATTCAAACTTCAATCGCATGATTAGGACACAAGAAGTAACAAGGAGATTTTAACATTTCGCACAGTTGCCATCTTATGGTCATGGAAACAATTGAAACAAATTAGATGCCAGTGAATTATCATTCGTATAAGGATTTACTGTACCAAGTTTCACTGCACTCGGATGGTTAAATTGCGAGAAACGTCCATGTGAATATTTATATTTCGCGTTGCCGCCATGTTGGATTTGTGATCACCAGGTTATTTAAAGTCCTATAGGTGAAATTAAGTTCATAGCCACTATAAACATTAAAAAAGTCAGTTTGATTGCTATACTACATTCGTAGATATTAAGAGCCGTCTAAATTTTTCGGATGGTCGCCATGTTGCATTGTTAAATGTATAGGCCATAGAGTTATGTACCATTAAAGGAAAATTATTGCGTAGGTTCATTATTCAATCTTTTACTTCGATTGCATGATTACTTCACAAGAAATAAAAACTTAATTTTAAAATACGCAAAGACGCCATCTTGAGATTATGTAAACAATTGAACAAAATTAGATACCTGTGCATTACAATGTGTATAAACATTTCTGTGCCAGATTTCATTGCGTTAGGAACATTAAATCGCGATAAAGGCCTGTTTAAAATTTTCAAATTCGCTCGGCCGCCATGTTCGTTTTGTAGTTAACCGGGTTTTGAAAGTCTTATAGATGAACATCCAGCAGTGCCCTTTATCTCCGTACATAATTTCAGGGTGATACCGCTAACAGATTCAGAGATATAGAATGCCGGTGAAATATTTCGCACATACGCCATCTTGTGGTTATGTAAACAATTGAACCAAGTTAGATGTCGGTGCATTACAATGTGTATAAACATATACTGTACAAAGTTTTATTGCGTTTGGTTGGTTAAATCGCGAGAAACGTCCATTTAAAAGTCGCAAATTCGCGTGGCCGCCATGTTGGTTTTGTAGTTACCAGTTTTTCAAAAGTCACAATGGTGAACTTCTAGTAGTTTCCTTTATCACCGTAAAAAAATCCAGGAAGATATCGCGCATAGTTCCGGAGATATTGAATGCTGGTGAAATATTTCGCACAGCTGCCATGTTGGATTGGTGAGAGGTAACAAAATTTGAAGGGCACGGTCGGGGTCGTCAGGAATAGTGCTATGAACTTACCGAGTTTCATTGAAACCGCTCCAGCCGTTTAGATTTTATTAGGGGGACACACACACACACACACACTCCTCACACACACACACTCACACATACGCACACACACACGGACAAAAGGTGATCTCATAAGCCTATTTTTTCAAAATTGAAAATAGGCTAAAAATAGGCTTTTGAGATCACCTTTGTCCGTGTGACTATGTTTGCGTGTGTGTGTTATTCGTGTGTATGTACCCCCCCGCCCTAATAACATCTAAATGGCTGGAGCGATTTCAATGAAACTCGGTGAGATCATAGCACTAATTTGACCTACCCAGACCGTGCCTTTCAAATTATATTGTATCTCACCAATCCAACATGGCGGCTGTGCGTAATATGTCTCCAGCATTCAGTATCTCCGAAACTATTACAGATATTACCCTGAAATTCTGTACGGTAATAAAGGGCACTATTACAAGTTCACCTATGAGACTTTCAAAAACCTGGTAACTACCGAACCGACATGGCTGCCAAGCGATTTTGAGACTTTTAAATAGACTTTCTCGCGATTTAACCATCCAAACGTAGTGAAACTTGGTACAGCAAATGTTCATACACATTGTAATGCAATGGCGTCTAATTTAGTTCAATTGTTTACACAACCTCACAATGGCGGTTGTGCGAAATATTTCACTGGCATTCTATATCTCCGAAAGTATTACAGATATCACCCTGAAATTTTGTACGGTGATAAAGGGTATTGCTACAAGTTTATCTATGTAAAGTACAAAACGAACATGGTGACCAAGCGAATTTGAATCATTTTAATATACTTTTCTCGTGATTTAACCATCTGAGCGCAGTGAAATGTGGTACAGTAAATGATTATACATATTGTAATGTACTGGCATATAATTTAGTTCAATTGTTTACATAACCTCCAGATGGAGGCTGTGCGAAATTTGAAAATTAAGTTTTCATTTCTTGTGTCGTAATCATGCGATCGAAGTGAAAGTTTGAATAATGAAGCTACGCAATAATTTTCCTTTATTGGTACTGCCCCCGTAAATTGAATTATATAGAGACCACGGTGGCTATTTTGGAAAATTATAAAGAAAGTTATGGCTGTCATAGTTATGACATGGATAGTCATGACGTAAGCACGGATGACGCAGACGTTATGCCAGCAGGCTACTTGAGCTGAGATTCTCTGTGACGTTAGCATTTATTCGAGAAAGATCCGAGATTTACGACGCAGTCGCAGGAAACGTGGAATTATGCTGAGGAAGAAATTATGCTATTGGAGGGGAGGCTCGAACCAATGAACGATAGTTTGAAGGAAGACGGAGATTGCTGAAACTATGGTATTTTTATTACTTTTTGGAATGCAGAATTGTGGAAATCCATTTGCAGTAGAGGCATTGATCTGGAATTTTGGTGAAATTTATTTTCAGTTTTTGAATTTTGAAAATCCGTCATGTATTGACGAAGTTGGAACTTCTAGCGATGACGCAGTAGCACGCTATGGAAGGGATGGATACGCCCCTTATGAAGTTTATAAAAGGCCTTGCGCAGAAGAGAGGAGTCTCATATCGTCAGATCTCAAATCGTCAGAACCTAAGCTCAGATCTTCAGTATCAGTTCTTATATAGTCATTTCGGTGAGACGTCGAGTGAAATTAGTAGAAAGAGTCGTCATTAGAACGCGTGGTGAAGCCACCGCAGTGAACTCTCGAGCAGACAAGCAGTACAAGTTTACAGTGAGTAAAACTAGGTGAAGTTAAAACGCACATTATAACGCGTCTACAAGGTTAGCTATGAACAGTTAGCGTTTGCCTATAAGCTAATTCTATTGTGCAGTGCTACATTAAGGAGTGTAGAAAAGTTGAACAATTTCGCGGAGTTATTTTGGAAGATATTGGCAATTTTAGACGACTGACAAAAGTGATTTTCTCGCAACCTGAGAAGCACTTTGTATCGTCAGATTCTACTCCACGGCTGACACTGCTAGTGCAATAGGGAGACTTCAGATTGCTTTTGTGACACAACGCTACAGTATTATGGAGCAGTTTAATATGGCAGTTTGTTCTACTATTACCATAACCGAAGAGAAGATGGAAGGCTAAAGGACTTTAATGCAATTGGGACATATATCGTTGGAGTAAGATAGCAGCATGGAACTTCGCTAATTGCCATTCCACACAACCGAACATGTGGTGAATAACCATCTACACCCATGTTTCGTGGTTCAACGCTGAATACTATCAAACAGCAATGGAAACGATTTCATACTCACTGAATATGAATATTTCTTCGGAAATTACTACAAAAACTTCATGGCGATTTTCTACTGGAACTTCAGGGATTTTTCAAGAGAGGTCAGGGTAGTCCCGACTCACAAAGAAGAATTTGCCGGAAGGATGTCTTTCGTCTACACGGAGCAGTGCAATTTCCGGAGGAGGAAGCAGTTCGATTCTCCGAGGGTGCTGTTTCCTGTTTGGAGGATGGAGCTCATCTTCAAGTTGGTGAAATGGATCCATCAGCAGTCTTCTTTGGGGAATTTTCCTCTGGAACGTCAATCAGCAGATAAGGTAGTCGTGAACGTTTATTGTTTTATTTGAGTTTTTTAGCGATATCTGAGCAACCATTTTTCCCATATTTTCTGTCCTCATGTATTTTGCCCTATATTCTTGTTTGAGATTCCTATACTCAGTACACCTTGATGTGTTATGCCTTTTTCGACGATTTATTAAGACATTGTTATGTCATGGGCATAGTTAAATGATTTTGGATCAGTTGAGACTGATATTTAGATTTTTCAGTAATTTGCTAATTTTTGTAGACACGATTTGACTGTAAGTTAATGATTTTCAAAGTCAGATTTAAATTCAGACAGCGTGTCTCTTCATTAAAGTAATTCTACCCCAGTTTAATTACTTTGACCAATTTTCTGTCATCATCAAGAAGGAAGAACATTTAAATGATTTTAGAGCGTTAAAATCCATTACGTTGTCGACGATCTTGGAAATACTAGTCGTTATTTGGATTGATTGCAACACAGACATTTATCGTCAGTTATGAACGACCATTGCATCATAGACAAATTTGTGAAAGATGAACTTTAATTATGAATTATTGAATGCATTAAAGTCATGAACTTTTGTTAGGAGTTTTTTCTCAATTAGAGATTTATATAATGATGTTTGCATTCCACAATCTAATTGGATTCTATTCGACTATTTTGCAGTTTAGTCGCACTTTGTTTGATGATAGTATTTTTATACTACAATTCTTTGAAGATATTAATCTTAAATTTTGATAGACCAGACAGGCGTATATAAGCGTATTCACTATTAAATTTGTTTGTGATTGGCAAATTTTTACTTCATTTCGATTCATGAATGAAATCCACGAAGGTTTAAGATAACAGTTTTGAAACAATTAATGATTATAAGAATTTTTGAAGTGGAACTATGAATGTATAATCGCTAGTGCAGCGGACGTGTTGAAAGTCGCTGATGTATAATGCCCTTGAATTAATGAAGGAAGTTCCCACAGTAATTAAGGATGTTGAAGAATTTGTTAGTGGAGGTTTTTGTAAGTTCTGTGGAAGATTTTGATGCCATATATATTAATATATGATGAATTTTGGGCCTATTTTTAATGCAGTTTTGTGCATTATTTTGTAAGCGAAGTATTTTCCGATGGAGTGTATTGTATTTGTCCTTTGAAAATTAATCAAGTGAATTTACTGTTATAATTAACAAGAGTATTGAAATAATTTGAGATAAGATTTTGAATGAAGATTACCGTCACAAATAAGTATAATAATTATTAAACATTTATTAAACCAGATTGTGACATAAAATGTATAACTAACCTTCATTGGTCGATTATATTGACACGATTATGAAATTACCAACCGGATGAACATGTGGTTAAATGTATTTCTTAAATTAATAATTTAAATAATTTAAATGTTAATATTGTAAATAATGATGTAAATATCTTTGACAATAATGTGGAACGAAAGTAATGTTAGAGGCGTGTTTAAAATTTTTGTAATTGTCTTCGACAATATTATAAACAATTTCTAATTGTTATAAATTATTTTTGAGCTTTTGTTATAAACATTTAGGAGTTTGTTTCATACTCTAAACAACGCTTATTAAACATTTGGATGCTAATTAAACAAGTTTAGGGATTGTCCGAATAATCCAGTGGTGTGTGAGTAAAGCATTTGAAAGATTTGCGTAACTATATTTCTGTTGTCTTGCGGACATTTAAAACTTTTGAGAGGGAGCTGGATTCTTACGCAACATAGCAGGACAAGTGAGTCCATTTGACAGGTGTGCGACATGTTGAAGGGTAGACCGCAGCTGGCCAGACAACTGGTTATCAGCGGGCAAGGTCGTCTACATTCTGGCCTTGTGCCTATATATATCAGTGTCATGTTTATTAAAAGAAAACAAATGCTCTGTATATGTGTCTCGTCCTGACTTCCTTTTCCAGTCCAAATGTGTTATGAATGTTACGTTATTTTGAGCTCGTGGGAGCTAACATATTGTTTGATAACTTTGCAAGTCCTTCAGGAGGACATAGTCAGATTGACATGGGCTACTGATAGCCACATTTATTTTGTTGAGTTGTTAAAATCATACCCTTTATTTGAAATAAAGCTTTTGTACAGTTCAAAGTTCTTGTCTTCGTTCTGGTTCATTTTTAAATGTCATGGTGGAGGTTATTGTGGGAGCATACTTTAGAGATCCTGTTGTCAACCCAATCCCCGAGATAATTTTTAAGAGGTAAGTAGAGGTAAGTATGAACCCCCGTCTATTTTGGTGTGTTCCACAATAATTTCTTGTTAACTTCTGTGCTCAAACCTCGGTAGTATCTGTCAGTGCCATTTTCAGTGGTGTAGCTGAGCCGGTGTGGTTGATTTTTGGCAATCCGATTGAGGGGGCGGATATCTGACAGCCTACTATCCGGGTAAACGGGGACAGAAGGATTGGCACCCTAAAACGTGGGGCTGGTTCAACATAACTGGATCACCAGGTTGAACGCCAGAAGGATTGGCGCAGTCAACGTATGGGGCTTGTTCAACATAAGTGGATCACCAGGTTGAACGCCAGAAGGATTGGCAAACCTAAAACGTGTGGCTCGATTAGACTCAAATAAAGAGGTTGATTCTTTGTTAGATGTCTTGGCCAATTGTAGTATTTAAGAGTGTGATTATATAGGAATTAAATGTTGTATTGTATTAGGAAAATTACACTCAGAAAAGATCAGATCTTATGTAACTTGAGAGGTTAAATACGCTGGAAACTTAGGAAAATCGCCTATGATCTGGAATCTTATTTTATTTGACCGGCTTATGACATGTTTTAGTCATATTAAAGATAAAATTAAATTATTGGGATTGTAAATGTAAATTATTTGTGTTAGGATATTTTAAAATGAGCCAGGGAAATTTGAACATGTGCTTGAGTTTGTTTCAACATGAAGTGTCTTCGAAGGTTAATTATAAGGTAGTTATAAGTTAGATTTAAGACAGAAAATTGATCAAATTTATATATGGTGAAAAGTGTTGCTCAGATGTTGTTATTTTGCTCTATTGATGTATGTCCCTACAGCAGTCTATTTTTGAATAATATTGTAATGGCAGATGAAAGTCTTAGGATGATGTTAGAGGAGATGTCTGCTAATTTGAAAACAAGCATGAATAGCAGTATGAAGCAGATGATGGAGGATAATGCTAGTAATATGTCTGCTAATTTGAAAGCTAGCATGAATGAAAGTATGAAGGAGATGGAAGCTAGGAATACTAGTCGAATGGAGGAGAATATGAAAGTTCTCCAGACCAGTTCTGCTAACTTAGAGGATAATATGTCGCGTTTACAGATTAATACCCAAGGAATCGAGAATACTGTAACTGACATGCGCACAGACGTGTCCAATGTCCATAAAGATTTGTCTAATATGCATAAGGATGTTTCTGATGTTAAAACTGATGTTTCTAAGGTACAGAAAGATCTTACAATGTTGAATCTAGATGTGGCTAATGTCCGAGGTGGTATTTCTTGTGCTAGGGCTGAAGTAGTTGTTGTTAAAAATGATGTTGCGACTGTCCAGGACAAGGTTGAGGAAGTCCAAAGAGAAATCCAAAATGTTAGAACTGATGTGTCCAATGTTCAGGTTGATATTAATAACATTCATTCGGATGTAAATGAGATGCAAAGTGATATAAATAAGATTCAAGTAGAAGTCAACACAGTTTTCGTAGATATTGCTAAAGTCCAAACTGATGTAAATAAAGTCAGGGAAGAAATAGAAAATTCGAAAACCCTTTGTACGCGTAATATGAGTGCATTAACGACTAGATTAGTTGATGAGTCAGTTAGAACGACAGCGTCATTAGCAGGTTTAAAGTATGATGTAGAGGTCATGAGAACCCAGGTATTAGACCATAATAGATTATTGAAAGAAGATATCGAAGTAGACATAGCAGAAATGTTAACGGCAAATGTAGCAGTATGGAAAGACGAGTGGAATAGGTCAAGTGGGGAACATGTAACCCAAATTCAGGAACGTATTGAAAGAAAACTTGCCAGTACTCAAATAGATATTAACAATGAAGTAGTACAGATTAGGAAAGATTTAAGCGTCAGGATGGATTCGCTATCCGAGAGACAAGTAGAAGATAGAACACAATTAGGTCAGGATGTGCAAGCATTAAAATCTGCATTAGAGGAACAGATTCATAAAGTTGTCTCTGATGTGAATGAAACGACGAGCAAACTGCAGAATTTGAAGCTAGGAGAAGCTAGTTTGATGGAGACCTACAAAGAAGAGTTAATCAAGAAAGTCATAACGGAGATTACTGACAAGGATACAGAAGGCTTGGCTTGCGAAACCAATAGGAATTATGCCAGAAGATATAACCTAGCTCCAGAAGAGAGAGACGTGACTCCTGAAGAACGTATATCCAGATTCAGGGAGGAAGATGACGAGAGGAATATGGAACCTGAGTGGAACTATCGAGATAGTGGGAAAAACTACCCGGATGCATATCCGAGGAACGTGACGGTCATCAGGAATTTTGAAGACAAACCGCAAAAATTCAGCAACACTGATAGTTTGACGCCTATAGAATATATAAGGAACCTCAAAGATTATTTCATCGAAGCTCACATTCCCAGAGAGAGAGAGAGATGAAGATAGTGGAGAGATTTTTGATTGGAGGACCCCTTGAATGGTTTCGCACTTTTAGATACACATTCAGTAACTTTGACGAGTTTGCAGAGGCATTAATCAAGCGATTTTGGTCCATAGAAGCGCAGAATTCGTTAAGAGCGGAGGTTTATTCAAGAAAATACTCAGGTACTCTTCCAACACGGTACGCTGATTTCTTTACGAGTCAATTGTCCCGCTTGAGATTTTTGCAACCCCCATTGTCAACGGAGCAACTAATTGATGCGATTTCTCGTAAGCTGCCTGTGGAGGTGAGGAGACTAATCATTTCGTCAAACATCAGGGATTTGACCAGCATGGATGAATTACTGAGGAGGTTAGACTACACAAGTCCAATGCCTAACGTGGTACAGAAAGGTCAAAGGCATGACTTCAAAGAAATAAATACTGTATATATGGACCAAGTCCAACAAACTGACAAGCCAGATGAAGAGAAAACTGACAATGTAGGTCCCCACAGGAATAATCAGTTTCGAAATAACAGATCGCAAGGTTACCGTCCGTATCAACAGAGAAGAGGCTGGAACTATAATCGAGGAAATTACAACAATGGAAGAGGCAGATACTACAACAATAATGGTTATAACAGAAATTATAATAGAAATAACCAGAACCAAAACAGAAATCAGAATCCTCAAGGTCAGGTTATGACACCCGATCAGTATCAGGAAAGAGAGAGGTAAAGCCAGCAATACCTGAAAGAATTACGGGAAAAAGAAGCCGAAAACCAAAAGAAAAGGCAGGATGTTGTAATCGATCCTGGGCCTTCTACGAGCCAGCAGAATTTTGAGGTCGGTAACACAAAAAAAAAACCGATTTCTCAACGACAGTGAGAACTTGTAAATACATTGCCACACCACACCTAATTACAATTAATGAGATATATGAAGTTACTGATGAAGATTTACTAGAAGAGAGGGGTATCGTTAAAGAGGAAAGACCATGTGCCTTACCTATTATTTCTGTACTGATAGATGGCCAACAGTACAAAGCCCTGATGGATACTGGTGCAATTATCTCCATCATTTCAGAGGAATGTTATCAAAGTCTGCTAAGAGGAGAGAACATGACTGTTCTACCTGTTTCTACCGTCAAAGTGAGAGGGATATTCCAAGATAAGGCAGTGAAATGCAAGATTCAAGTGTTATTGAACTTTGAGATCAATGGAAGGAATTATGAACAGATCTTTATTGTGGTGAGCAAGATCAATTTTGATATGGTGCTTGGAATCGATTTTATATCGAAGGTCGGAGCTATTATTGACATGAAGAACAGAAGTATTAGCTTTAATGATGGGTACATGATCACAGAAGAGATAGAAAAATAGGACGTGAAAAACAGTCTGGAAATAGACCTTAGGGAAGAAATTTTGAATACCATAATTAATGAAGTGGAAAATTTAGCAGAAATACCCAGTAGAAAAACTGAAGGATTTGAAGAAATTCAGGGGGAATTTGAGGATCAGATAAAGGAATTCCAAGATATTTTTGATGAAAAGCCTGGATTGATTAAGGATTATAAGTACAAGATAAGGCTGACAGATGAAACCCCTTACCAGAAGAGAATATACCCCATTCCTGAGAAATACTATCAAGAAGTACGATGGTTAATCAGAAAAATGGAGGTAGACGGGATTATTAAAAAACAGGCGTCGTCTTATATAAACCCCATCACAGTAGTGAAGAAAAGTAATGGTCAGATACGTCTTTGTCTCGATGCCAGGACCATCAACTTGAAGATTCTTCCAGAAAATGACCGACCACCCAAGATTAGAGATCTGCTTCGAAAATTCAAAGGGAGAGCATGTTTCAGCGTTCTTGACTTGACGTCTTCATTTTATCAAGTTCAACTAGAAGAAGATAGTATGCAGTACACTGGATTCTTATTTGACCAGACGTCATGGGTCTTTGTCAGAATGCCTTTTGGAATGGTTAACAGTGGACCAGCACTTATTCGAGCACTTGATAGCAAGCTCACTGACGAAGTGAAAGAAAATGTAATCTGCTACATTGACGATTTAATCGTATCTTCACCCAGCGCCGCAGAACATTTAGTGCACCTGAGAAAGTTGTTCGAGAATTTAAGGGAGGCCAATATCAAGGTCAATTTTGGAAAATGTCAATTCTTGAAGAAGGAGATAAATTACTTGAGGCATACTATTGATAAAGATGGATATCATCCAAACATGCAAAAAGTAGAGGCGATCACGAGATTTCCAAAGCCAACTAAGGTGAAACAAGTCAGAGAATTTGTAGGCGCATGCCAATTTATTAGCAGCCACTGTCCAAGATACTCTGAAATTATGGCTCCTCTGTATGACTTACTCAAGAAGAATAACAGATGGAAATGGAATACCGCTGCAGACGAGGCTTTTGAGAAAGCAAAAGAGATGCTCAGGAATAACGTGAAACTGGAGTACCCAGACTTTGAGAAGGTGTTTTATATTGAGTCTGATGCATCAAGAATAGGCATTAGTGCAGTCTTATACCAGAAAGACGAGGCAGGCAACAAGCACTACATTGCGTTCACTAGTCGGAAGTTGAAGAAGCACGAGGAAAACTACTTCACGACAGAACTTGAAGCGTTAGCTTTTGTGACAGCTTTGCAAGCGTGGAAGAAAATCCTGCTGGGACATAAGGTCATCATTATTACTGACCATAAAGCACTACAGTTTATGCTGCAAACTGACATGTCGAGTGATAGATTGACACGTTGGGCTTTGTTCACCCAACAGTTTAACGCCACTATCGTCCACCAGCCTGGGAAAGATAACTTACTGGCTGATGCTCTATCACGTAACCCTATTAAAAATGTGCTGATACACCATGTACAATTGGAGCAAGAAGATCAAGAAACCGTTAGGAGGTTAGCCCGAATCGGTGTGTCACAGAAGAGACACGCTCCAATAAGGAAAATGTACAGGTTCCTCAAGGGTTACATGGACAATACTGATGTTGACTATGCAGCTACACGGAGAAATTCACGACACTTTGTCTTGAGTGGAGACATCGTATGCAAGTATGCTGACTCTGCGCATACAAAACTCCGAATAGTCGTGCCACCTAAACTTGTTGTCAATTTAGTGTGGGTAGCTCATCACGCAACTGGACATTATTATTATTATTATTATTATTATTATTATTATTGCCTTTATTGGTGGCGCAGTTAGGGCTCTTGGCCCTCTCTTACACTTAACCACATTAATACAATACAATAAACATATTATAAACATATTATGGCGACAAAATTAAACAATAATAATTGACATTGATCATGACTTTCACACTCTCATTCACCCATCCAGTCATACTTGTTGTCGGTCAGCAATGCTCAGCAGGCTGCCCCAGCAGGTGGTCTTGAATTTAGATAGTGAGGTGGTACCCCTGACACTGGCTGGAAGGGTATTCCACAGCCTAGACCCCACCTCATGAAAAGAGTTATTGTATATAGAGGAGCGATGAATAGGAATGGAGAGGGAAGAACCAGAGCGTGTATTATTACCATGGAAAGAAGACAAGTACTTGAATTTATTTGATAAGTATAGTGGTCTATCGTCAGACAATAATCGGAAAATCTGGACAAGAATGTGATAAGATCGACGTAGTTCAGGTTTCAGCCAGGAAAGAGCGCAATAATAGGGAGTGATATGTTTATCATAGCTCAGATCGTAGATAAATCGTATGCAAGAGTTCAGAGCTCGTTGAAGTTTCAAAGTTAATGTTTTGGTTGCGTCTACAAGAATAACGTCACAGTAGTCAAGAATAGGAAGTATTAGTGTCTGTATGAGTAGGATTCTTACTTTGAATGGTAAAATATCTTTTTTTCTTTTGAGGGAGTGGAGCGTTGCGAAAATCTTCTTGCATACATTCTGTACATATTCAGACCAGTTAAGAGTCTGATTTATTATCACACCTAGATTTTTCACTGTAGGACAGTATGGAATTTCATTGTTGTTCAGTACAATTGGGGGAATAATTTGATCTCGGAGTGACGTCAATAGTTTTTGAGAGCCAATTATGATAACTTGTGTTTTGGATGGATTCAGAAGAAGGGAATTTTCCTGAGAATATTTTCCAAGTCGTTGAAGGTCAGCGTTGATAGTTTCAATTGTCAATGGAATGTCATTCGTCTTGCAGTGGGAGTATATTTGCAAATCATCTGCATATAGGTGATATTTGCAATTTTTCAAATTAGATGAGATGTCATTGATATATAGTACAAAAAGCAAGGGCCCTAATACACTACCCTGTGGGGCGCCTGACTTTCTGCTTAGCCACTGAGAAGTTTTATCCTGGGTTACAACACGTTGCTGGCGATTATTCAGGTATGATGCGAAAAAGTTAATTGTCTGCTGGTCGAAGTAATAAAATTCCATCTTTTTCAATAGTGTCTGAGTATTTATGGTGTCAAAAGCACTGCTGAAGTCGAGAAGGGTGAGGATTGTCACCAGTTTTTGGTCCATTGCGTGTCTAATGTCGTCAGTCACTTTGAGTAATGCTGTTGCGGTGCTATGTCCCTTCTTGAAACCTGATTGCAGAGGGTCTAAAAGAGAACGGCTATTCAAGTATTCAAGCACTTGCTCATGAACCAGACGCTCGAGGGCTTTTGAAAGTGCAGGTAGAATGGATATTGGCCGATAGTCAGATGGAAATAAAGGTTCGGTTTTCTTAGGAATAGGGATGACATTGGCTTGTTTCCATAGGGAGGGAAAGGTGTTAGTTGTAAGACTATGGTTGAATATGTGAGTAATAATTGGTAGAACGGCACCGATGATATTATGTATGAAGGATATGGGAATATCATCAACTCCTCTCGCTTTTGATTTTATGGAATATAGTACCTTTTTTACTTTGTCTGCCGTAACCGGATGGAAAGTAAAGAGCGGGTGGTCAGGTAGTGGGTGAAAAGAATCATGGGGTGTTGAATTAGTTGGTACTCTCTCTTCAGTGAAATATTCATTTAACTCATCAAGCGGTATGTCTGGTACATGTGTCTGTTGCTGCTGTTTGCCTATACCTAGAGAACGCATATTATTCCAGGCATTCCTTGTATTCATCTACTTTGTAACGTTTTGTATGTAGGAGAATTTGGCGTTTCTTACGAGCTGCTTAATACGATTTCTGAGTACACGATAATTTTCAAAATCAGATTCGTCACGGGTACGTTTAAAACGCCGGAATAGTGCATCACGCTGTGCCATCATACTTTTAATGTTATCATTTAACCATGGGCATGCTGGGCGAGTAACTTTGATCGAATGTTTAGGGGCATGTTTGTCATACAGACTAATAATAAGAGAATTTAACTTGTTTACTTTTGCGTCAATGTTATCTAAGAGTAATATGTCATTCCAGGGAAGGTTGTATGCGTCATGTTTTAAGTCACCCATATTAATATTTTTCATGTTTCTAGTGATAATATATTTAGGTGTGTACTTAGGCACACGTAGGGAGTACGATAGGTAAATTAGGTCATGGGTGGAGATAGATGGTACGGGTATTTGCCCGAAAGTTTCAACTCTGTCGAGATTGCTTGTCACAAGATGGTCAATCAATGTATGTGATTCGTATTTATCAGAGTAAATGTGGTTTGTAGGTTCTAGGGGAAGAATAGTCATGTCGCAGGAAGCGAACAGGTTTTTTAATTGTTTGGTCTCATACGTCTGTGTCAGTAAATTGGTATTGTAGTCACCCACGGCTATTACGTGTTCGTAGCTTGGAAGTAAGTCGAGCAAGCGGTTTTCAAATTCACTCATGTTTGTTATTCTTGGCGGCTTATATACAACAGCTACCAGAGTCTTTTGTTGGCCAACAATTACTTCAACAAACATGAATTCCGGTCCTGGTGGTGTGCTAAGTGTTGATACACATATTACCCGTCTTTTTAAGTCGCTTCTACAGTACATGGCAACCCCGCCTGCTCGCCTCCCATCATTTCTGTCATGACGTTCCAGCGAGTACCGATTTAGTTCCACCATGCTAGACGGGATGTCAGGTTCTAACCAACTTTCACTTATGCAGAGGATGTGGATATTGTTTTCGTTTAGTATTGCCTGTATTTCGTCGTGATGCGCAACCAGCGACAGAGCATTAATATGGCAACATTTTAATGAATGTTTGGATGAGGAAAGTGCCTGTTTCAGAAGAAAGCCAGTGGTGTAAGGGGAGGGAGGGGGTTGGTGTGGGCCAGGCTGGCCAAGGTCAGTTAGCTCATTCATACAATAGCTCAGCTGGGTAACGGGAGATATATCTTAAAATAGAAGAAACCTACCTGGACCTCCCGCTGCACACTGCCGACCGCAACCAACGCACACACTCTTAATACTCTTAAAGAGAGTTATTTGGACTAACATGCGTTCCAGCATTGCCAAGGTCATTCGATCATGTGAAAAATGTCAAAGAGCAAAGTATGCTTCTGCTTTATTAAAAGGAAAACCGAAGGCTATGATTCCTTCTAAACCAAACGAACTCATGGCGACGGATATATTTGGCCCCTGTCCGAAGGGATATCAGGGCAACCAGTACCTGTTGGTTACCGTGGATGTTTTCTCAAAATTTGTTACAATGAGTCCCATGCAGAAAGCTAACACGAGGAACGTTGTAAGCAGACTGGAAAATGCTGTATTTCCTAAAGCTGGTAAACCAGAATATCTACTGTCAGATCATGGAACGCAGTTTACATCCTTGGAATTTGCAGCGGATATGGAAAGGCTTGGCATTAAGCACTTATTTTCAAGCGTGCGTTACCCAGAATCGAATTCTTCAGAAAGATATATGGCTGAATTTTCGAAATTCTGTCGAATTTTCTGTCCAAATGATCATTCTGGTTGGGTGAGATTTGTGCCCCTTATTGAGGAATGTCTGAACTCTACAGTGCAGGAGAGCACAGGAGAAGTGCCAATGCGATTTCATCTAAGAAGAAACCCAGAAAGGCCGTGGGATAATCTTTTCAACCACGTTCCTAGAGATCCCGACCTAGGAAGGCAGCAGAGGATTGACAAGGCGAAGGAACAACTCCAGAAAGCAGCAGAGAAACGATTGAAAAGAGTAGCTGGAAAACGTTTTGGTGCACCCTTACAAGTTGGAAATCTTGTATTACTACGCAGACCTGTCAAGGCTGATATGAGCAAGAAAAACTATCCCAAGTTTGGAATTGTGTTTATGTGTCCGTTTAGAATTACGAACGCTTATGGAAACAACTGTTATGAACTCTACGATGATGAGAATAATGTCGTTTACGGCAAGTTCAATGCTGGAAATTTGAAAAGATACTATCCTAGAGTAAGCCAGTAATAATTCAATTTCGTGTTCAAGAGAGTTGAGGTACTTGTAACACTGAGTTTAAAAACAATATGCAACTGTTTTTAAAACGTGGTGAGGGGAGAATGCCCCCGTAAATTGAATTATATAGAGACCACGGTGGCTATTTTGGAAAATTATAAAGAAAGTTATGGCTGTCATAGTTATGACATGGATAGTCATGACGTAAGCACGGATGACGCAGACGTTATGCCAGCAGGCTACTTGAGCTGAGATTCTCTGTGACGTCAGCATTTATTCAAGAAAGATCCGAGATTTACGACGCAGTCGCAGGAAACGTGGAATTATGCTGAGGACGAAATTATGCTATTGGAGGGGAGGCTCGAACCAATGAACGATAGTTTGAAGGAAGACGGAGATTGCTGAAACTATGGTAATTTTATTACTTTTTGGAATGCAGAATTGTGGAAATCCATTTGCAGTAGAGGCATTGATCTGGAATTTTGGTGAAATTTATTTTCAGTTTTTGAATTTTGAAAATCCGTCATGTATTGACGAAGTTGGAACTTCTAGCGATGACGCAGTAGCACGCTATGGAAGGGATGGATACGCCCCTTATGAAGTTTATAAAAGGCCTTGCGCAGAAGAGAGGAGTCTCATATCGTCAGATCTCAAATCGTCAGAACCTAAGCTCAGATCTTCAGTATCAGTTCTTATATAGTCATTTCGGTGAGACGTCGAGTGAAATTAGTAGAAAGAGTCGTCATTAGAACGCGTGGTGAAGCCACCGCAGTGAACTCTCGAGCAGACAAGCAGTACAAGTTTACAGTGAGTAAAACTAGGTGAAGTTAAAACGCACATTATAACGCGTCTACAAGGTTAGCTATGAACAGTTAGCGTCTGCCTATAAGCTAATTCTATTGTGCAGTGCTACATTAAGGAGTGTAGAAAAGTTGAACAATTTCGCGGAGTTATTTTGGAAGATATTGGCAATTTTAGACGACTGACAAAAGTGATTTTCTCGCCACCTGAGAAGCACTTTGTATCGTCAGATTCTACGCCACGGCTGACACTGCCAGTGCAATAGGGAGACTTCAGATTGCTTTTGTGACACAACGCTACAGTATTATGGAGCAGTTTAATATGGCAGTTTGTTCTACTATTACCATAACCGAAGAGAAGATGGAAGGCTAAAGGACATTAGTGCAATTGGGACATATATCGTTGGAGTAAGATAGCAGCATGGAACTTCGCTAATTGCCATTCCACACAACCGAACATGTGGTGAATAACCATCTACACCCATGTTTCGTGGTTCAACGCTGAATACTACCAAACAGCAATGGAAACGATTTCATACTCACTGAATATGAATATTTCTTCGGAAATTACTACAAAAACTTCATGGCGATTTTCTACTGGAACTTCAGGGATTTTTCAAGAGAGGTCAGGGTAGTCCCGACTCACAAAGAAGAATTTGCCGGAAGGATGTCTTTCGTCTACACGGAGCAGTGCAACTTCCGGAGGAGGAAGCAGTTCGATTCTCCGAGGGTGCTGTTTCCTGTTTGGAGGATGGAGCTCATCTTCAAGTTGGTGAAATGGATCCATCAGCAGTCTTCTTTGGGGAATTTTCCTCTGGAACGTCAATCAGCAGATAAGGTAGTCGTGAACGTTTATTGTTTTATTTGAGTTTTTTAGCGATATCTGAGCAACCATTTTTCCCATATTTTCTGTCCTCATGTATTTTGCCCTATATTCTTGTTTGAGATTCCTATACTCAGTACACCTTGATGTGTTATGCCTTTTTCGACGATTTATTAAGACATTGTTATGTCATGGGCATAGTTAAATGATTTTGGATCAGTTGAGACTGATATTTAGATTTTTCAGTAATTTGCTTATTTTTGTAGTCACGATTTGACTGTAAGTTAATGATTTTCATGGCAGATTTAAATTCAGACAGCGTGTCTCTTCATTAAAGTAATTCTACCCCAGTTTAATTACTTTGACCAATTTTCTGTCATCATCAAGAAGGAAGAACATTTAAATGATTTTAGAGCGTTAAAATCCATTACGTTGTCGACGATCTTGGAAATACTAGTCGTTATTTGGATTGATTGCAACACAGACATTTATCGTCAGTTATGAACGACCATTGCATCATAGACAAATTTGTGAAAGATGAACTTTAATTATGAATTATTGAATGCATTAAAGTCATGAACTTTTGTTAGGAGTTTTTTCTCAATTAGAGATTTATATAATGATGTTTGCATTCCACAATCTAATTGGATTCTATTCGACTATTTTGCAGTTTAGTCGCACTTTGTTTGATGATAGTATTTTTATACTACAATTCTTTGAAGATATTAATCTTAAATTTTGATAGACCAGACAGGCGTATATAAGCGTATTCACTATTAAATTTGTTTGTGATTGGCAAATTTTTACTTCATTTCGATTCATGAATGAAATCCACGAAGGTTTAAGATAACAGTTTTGAAACAATTAATGATTATAAGAATTTTTGAAGTGGAACTATGAATGTATAATCGCTAGTGCAGCGGACGTGTTGAAAGTCGCTGATGTATAATGCCCTTGAATTAATGAAGGAAGTTCCCACAGTAATTAAGGATGTTGAAGAATTTGTTAGTGGAGGTTTTTGTAAGTTCTGTGGAAGATTTTGATGCCATATATATTAATATATGATGAATTTTGGGCCTATTTTTAATGCAGTTTTGTGCATTATTTTGTAAGCGAAGTATTTTCCGATGGAGGGTATTGTATTTGTCCTTTGAAAATTAATCAAGTGAATTTACTGTTATAATTAACAAGAGTATTGAAATAATTTGAGATAAGATTTTGAATGAAGATTACCGTCACAAATAAGTATAATAAGTATTAAACATTTATTAAACCAGATTGTGACATAAAATGTATAACTAACCTTCATTGGTCGATTATATTGACACGATTATGAAATTACCAACCGGATGAACATGTGGTTAAATGTATTTCTTAAATTAATAATTTAAATAATTTAAATGTTAATATTGTAAATAATGATGTAAATATCTTTGACAATAATGTGGAACGAAAGTAATGTTAGAGGCGTGTTTAAAATTTTTGTAATTGTCTTCGACAATATTATAAACAATTTCTAATTGTTATAAATTATTTTTGAGCTTTTGTTATAAACATTTAGGAGTTTGTTTCATACTCTAAACAACGCTTATTAAACATTTGGATGCTAATTAAACAAGTTTAGGGATTGTCCGAATAATCCAGTGGTGTGTGAGTAAAGCATTTGAAAGATTTGCGTAACTATATTTCTGTTGTCTTGCGGACATTTAAAACTTTTGAGAGGGAGCTGGATTCTTACGCAACATAGCAGGACAAGTGAGTCCATTTGACAGGTGTGCGACATGTTGAAGGGTAGACCGCAGCTGGCCAGACAACTGGTTATCAGCGGGCAAGGTCGTCTACATTCTGGCCTTGTGCCTATATATATCAGTGTCATGTTTATTAAAAGAAAACAAATGCTCTGTATATGTGTCTCGTCCTGACTTCCTTTTCCAGTCCAAATGTGTTATGAATGTTACGTTATTTTGAGCTCGTGGGAGCTAACATATTGTTTGATAACTTTGCAAGTCCTTCAGGAGGACATAGTCAGATTGACATGGGCTACTGATAGCCACATTTATTTTGTTGAGTTGTTAAAATCATACCCTTTATTTGAAATAAAGCTTTTGTACAGTTCAAAGTTCTTGTCTTCGTTCTGGTTCATTTTTAAATGTCATGGTGGAGGTTATTGTGGGAGCATACTTTAGAGATCCTGTTGTCAACCCAATCCCCGAGATAATTTTTAAGAGGTAAGTAGAGGTAAGTATGAACCCCCGTCTATTTTGGTGTGTTCCACAATAATTTCTTGTTAACTTCTGTGCTCAAACCTCGGTAGTATCTGTCAGTGCCATTTTCAGTGGTGTAGCTGAGCCGGTGCGGTTGATTTTTGGCAATCCGATTGAGGGGGCGGATATCTGACAGCCTACTATCCTGGTAAACGGGGACAGTACATAACTCTATGGCCTATACATTAAACAATCCAAAATGGCGAGCATCCGAATTATTTTGGCGGTTCTCAATATCTACGAATCTTTTACAGCAATCAAACTGATATTTTTAATGTTCATAGAGGCAATGAATACAAGTTCACCTATAGGACTTTCAGTAATCTGGTGAGCACAAATCCAACATGGTGGTGACGCGAAATATACATATTTAAATGGACGTTTCTTGCGATTTAACTACTCGAGTGCAGTGAAACTTTGCACGTTGAATGCTTATACAAATGTAATTCCACTGGCACATTATTTATTTAAATTGTTTTCATAACCACAAGATGGCAGCTGTGCGAAACTTTAAAATCTCGTTTTTACTTCTTGTTTCCTAATCAGGCGATTGAAGTTTGAATACCACACGTACACAATAATCCTCATGTAATAGTACATAAATAAAAATCCAACCTGGCGACCACCTGAAATATTTAGACGGTTCTCAATATCTACGAATCTATCACAACAATCAAACTGAAATTTTGTATGTTGATAGAGGCAATTAACACGAGCAGGATATTTGAAAATAGGCTGTATATTTCTTCACGGAACTACTTGTTTTTTAAGGTAATCGACAAATGCAACGAAATAACAAATGATGCGGTACGCTATTGTATATTGTATTTTAAATCCATCGTCATTATGATACCCTTTGGATGACAGGAGATTTTTAAAAATATTTTATTGCTGCCAAATGGCCATCAAAAATAAAGAACAAAGACATTCACTAAGATATGAATTGGATAGGCTTTGATATTTTTGTCTTTTTCAACAGAGATCTAACTGGTAATGATCACATGCTTGTCCACATAGTTGGCGTACACACGTCACGTCACTGTAGGTTCCTGGAATGATTTGTTCATACAAATAAGGTGGTGAAAAGCATGGACTGCCATACGTGTAAACACATGCCTCAACTCAAAGTTGGCTGTTGTCCACGTCCGGTCAATCATGGCTTCAGTTCCATAAAATTCTTGAGGAATCTCTTATAATGATGTTAGTTGTTTTTCCGAGGCTCTGGTGTTTGGTAGAGGTAAATACTTTCGAAGATCTTAACTAAGAAATAATTCTCGTGCCAGGAGGTAGACTAATCTTGACCTGCATTAAATTCCTTATTTTCACTTTGAAATTTATTTAAATTGTTCCCAAAGTCAGTATCAAATGTTCGGAATTTTGAATCTATGTTTTCTTCTATACTCTTTTGGATTTCCTTCGTCCCTTCTTTTATTTCCTCAATTTCAGCCTTCAGTGCCTCGTTATTTTTTACTGTCGGCCTTTAAATCGTCTTTTAGAGCTACAAACTGTTTTTCAAAATGATCAAGATTCGCTGTTTTCATGGTGTCTATTTTCGTTTCTATCTCAGCCTTCAGTTCACTGTTCAATTTTATACTGTCGGCTTTTATAGAATCAAACTCTTTCTTACTGTCGGCCCTAATGGATTCCACGAGCCTCTGCATTTCCTCACATAATGCCATACTATAATATCTTCAGAGAATATGGTGGACTATTCTGCCCCTTCACTGGTTCATGCATGAGAGATGATTTCTTGAATTCATTTGTGGTCCCTTCTACAAAATTTATTTCAGTACGGGTGCTCACCTGAGCCGTACCCGTCCGGTATATTAACTCTTTGACCCATCAAAATCGTTATGGAAGTGATTTTTCTAAAAATTAATAATTTAGAAAAAAAAACATAATTTTCAAAAAAGAACATTTTGACTTTTCCAAGTAAAATTCGGGGTTTTCCATGAAAAACTCAGTCCCAAAGTTCACGGGCGTCATTTATTTAGAAGGGGGTTATCTGGGGGCTTGCCGGTACGAGTTTTCATGGTCCGAATGCAGTCAGTTAATTTTATGTTGTTATAGCTATCCTGTCAATATTTAAATTTGATCTTATGACCGACTTCTAGTGTTCCATAAAGCATTGATCCAGACACATTATTTCTATTCCCCCCATGTGCCCTTCGTGCAAGAAATATGCAAATCACTGTCCAACTGCACAGTCATATCTCTTTGGGGCATAGAACGTCATCCCACAGAGTGATTCACACACTATAGGATCAAGCTTAGGATAACACTTCCATGAAATGAAATTCAAAATCCTACTATAAAACTATTTAATTATCAAAATTAGGCGCTACAGACACACACAAATAAACTGAATAAGTTTCACACTTGTTCTAATGAACAAGGAACAAATACAACATTAATCTACACAAATTATATTTGAGGTTCCACTGAACCCTAAACAAAATTATCAAAACTGCTCTCACTTCCATTTAGCAACACTACAAATTCTCTCAAAACGAGCTCTAAAAGTCTCGGTAAATTACTTCATATAATTTTCATTTAAAAACGCACTAAATATTCTTAACATGAATATTTTATAAATTTGATTTAATGTTCATAAACAAGATATTCAGTAAAGAACACATAGCCTACTTTCTCCCAAATGCATGTGTATTGTTATAACTCTTTTTCTTTTCAAGGAGTTTAATTGAATGTTGGTTGTAGTAGCTTGTTGACATACAACGTGTTATACGGATATTAAACATGAATATGAGGTGCCCTTTGCTAGTGCTACCTCTGTAAAAAAAATCATTCAATTCGGTTTCACCGTGTTTGAATTGTTCCGGGGAATGGATTTGCACACATACATGGCCGCTATTTGCAAACTATTGGGCTGATGACCTTGTAGTCAGTCATAAGCTGCTTTCCACAAAAAGGCATGTTGTTGCAAAATCCGGTAGAGATCAAATTATTAGGATGGTCGAAATTTGATTTAAGCTTTTAACATTTGGGTGGCCGTCATTCCGTTTCCTTCAGGATGGCGGCGATATAAAACATGACACTGAGGTGCCTTTTGCTAGTGCTAGCTCTGTACCAAATTTCGTTCAATTCGGTTTCACCGTGTTTGAATTGATAGGGGGAATCGATTTGCACACATACTTGGCCACCATCTGCCAACTATTGGGCTGATGATCTAGCAGTTTGGTCAGAATATGCTTCCCACATAAAGATTTGTTGTTGCAAAATTTGGTAGAGACTAGATTATTAGGTTGGTCGTAATTACATTTTAGCCTTTAACATTTGGGTGGCCGCGATTACGTTTCCGTCAACATGGCGGTGATATAAAACATGACACTGAGGTGGCCTTTTCTAGTGCTACCTCTGTACCAAATTTCGTTCCATTCGGTTTCACCGTGTTCGAATTAATAGGGGGAATCGATTTTCACACAATGATGGCCGCCATCCGCAAAATATTAGGCTAATGACCTATTAGTTTGGTCAAAGGATGCTCCCTCCATAATGGTATGTTGATGCAAAATTTGGTAGAGATCGGATGATTAGGTTAATCGTAATTTGATTTAAGCTTTGAATATTTGTGTGGCCGCCATTACGTTTCCGTCAAGATGGCGGCAATATAAAACATGACACTGAGGTGCCCTTTGCTAGTGCTACCTCTGTACCAAATTTCATTCCATTCGGTTTCACCCTGTTCGAATTAATAGGGGTAATCGATTTTGACACAAAGATGGCCGCCATCCACAAACTATTAGGCTAATGACCTATTAGATTTGTCAAAGGATGCTTCCTCCATAAAGGTATGTTGTTACAAAATTTGGTAGAGATCGGATGATTAGGTTAGTCGTAATTTGATTTAAGCTTTGAACATTTGTGTGGCCGCCATTACGTTTCCGTCAAGATGGCGGTGATATAAAACATGACACTGAGGTGCCCTTTTCTAGTGCTACCTCAGTACCAAATTTCGTTCAATTCGGTTTCACCGTGTTTGAATTGATAGGGGGAATCGATTTGCACACATACTTGGCCACCATCTGCAAACTATTGGGCTGATGATCTAGCAGTTTGGTCAGAATATGCTTCCCACATAAAGATTTGTTGTTGCAAAATTTGGTAGAGACTAGATTATTAGGTTGGTCGTAATTACATTTTAGCCTTTAACATTTGGGTGGCCGCGATTACGTTTCCGTCAACATGGCGGTGATATAAAACATGACACTGAGGTGGCCTTTTCTAGTGCTACCTCTGTACCAAATTTCGTTCCATTCGGTTTCACCGTGTTCGAATTAATAGGGGGAATCGATTTTCACACAATGATGGCCGCCATCCGCAAGATATTAGGCTAATGACCTATTAGTTTGGTCAAAGGATGCTCCCTCCATAATGGTATGTTGATGCAAAATTTGGTAGAGATCGGATGATTAGGTTAATCGTAATTTGATTTAAGCTTTGAATATTTGTGTGGCCGCCATTACGTTTCCGTCAAGATGGCGGCAATATAAAACATGACACTGAGGTGCCCTTTGTTAGTGCTACCTCTGTACCAAATTTCATTCCATTCGGTTTCACCGTGTTCGAATTAATAGGGGTAATCGATTTTGACACAAAGATGGCCGCCATCCGCAAACTATTAGGCTAATGACCAATTAGATTTGTCAAAGGATGCTCCCTCCATAAGGGTTTGTTGTTGTAAAATTTGGTAGAGATCGGATGATTAGGTTAGTCGTAATTTGATTTAAGCTTTGAACATTTGTGGGCCGCCATTACGTTTCCGTCAAGATGGTGGCGATATAAAACATGACACTGAGATTCCCTTCGCTAGTACTACCTCTGTACCAAATTTCGTTCCATTCGGTTTCACCGTGTTCGAATTAATAGGGGCAATCTATTTTGACACAAAGATGGCCGCCTTCCGCAAACTATTAGGATGATGACCTATTAGTTTGGTCAAAGGAAGCTGCCCCATAAAGGTATGTTGTTGCAAACTTTGGTAGAGATCGGATGAATAGGTTAGTCGTAATTTGATTTAAGCTTTGAACACTTGTGTGGCCGCCATTACGTTTCCCTCAAGATGGCGGCGATATAAAACATGACACTGGGGTGTCCTTTGCTAGTGCTACCTTTGTACAAAATTTCGTTCAATTTGCGCTCACCGTGTTCGAATTGATAGGGGGGACAGACATTCAGAGTACACACACTCACACACACTCACACACCCACACACAAACACACACACAGACTCACACACACACATACACACACACAGACACACTTTTTTTCGCCCTGTAGTGATCTCATAAGTCTACTTTCATTTTTTGCAAAAATCGAAAGTAGGCTAAAAATGGTGTTAAAAATTACCATTTAAAGACAGACTCCCTGCTGTCCGAATATTTCCATAAATACATGGGAACAGTAACATATAAAATGTAACAATACAAAGGGATTTTCATAATTGTCTCAAGGACAATCTAATTATACATGAAGTGCGGATCTATAATACAACGGCAAGGATAAAAAATAATCATAACAAAACTCGGCACAGATTACCGGTCCATTAAGAGGTTTATTACAGCAGAACGCAGAAGGTGTCTGGCTCTGTTACTGGCCTACCCCAGCAGTGGCACTTCATTAAGAAAACGTCGAGACACTTCAGGCTTTAAATTTATGAGGGGCGAGGACAAGTCAATGCTTCCTCCTTCCTAGACGGTACTTTACAACAGCTTTCAAACAAGCGTGACTCTTTTAAGACTTGGGAAAGGCGACACATCACTTTCATTTAACAAAACAATCTGAGGTTCTAATGACCTATTTCTGTTGCTCAGGTATTATTATAATTGCGGAGCTTTATCACTGGCAAGTAAGAACTCAATAAAATCCATAATAATTAAGGGGTTTTCGACGTGAGAGAACTCCGGTTCGATTCTCTGGCCAGCCTCTAGGGTATTTCCATTTTTGAGGACTTAGGACTAACACCTGGAGCGAGGGTATCTGACCACTCGTCCGAATAATAATAACGAATTTTAAAAAGGTATTCGCACACAGACAGACACACTTTTTTTTCGCCCTGTAGTGATCTCATAAGTCTACTTTCATTTTTTGTAAAAATCGAAAGTAGGCTAATAAGTAAATAGGTGTTCGACCGTTTTTTTTCCTCATAAATCCAATTTAAGGGATTCATGAGAGGGGTGAAATTCTGAAAAATAAATGAAAGAAAATGTCCTGACCTACTCACTCACTCATCATCGCCCAGCCAAAATTATTGAAGTTAGAAACAAGAAATTTTGTGTTATGTATATCGAAAACGTCCACTAAGGAAGGATTTTTGGATATTCAGGTTCTAAAGGGGTGTTAAGGGGGTGAACTTGCATTTAATTGAATAACAATATCTCTCGAGTGGTTTCATTTGGGGATGTGATACTTGGCATATAAACTAATCATTAATAATAAGCTGACACATGTCTAATGGTTTTTCGATTTGGTGTGTATTATGAGTGAAAGGGGTGAAAAGTGGGGGTTGAAGGATTCCTAACAGAGCGTGCATCACTTAATCGACATAGGCGAGGAGTTTGAAACTCAGACGAAAATAATCAGGTTAATAATAAATAAATAAATAATTAAATAAATAGGTGTTCGACCGTTTATTCATAAATCCAAATTATGGGGCCCATGGGGAGGGGTGATATTCTTTAAAAAAAAACGTGCACTAAGGAAGGAATTTTGGTTATTCACTCTCATCGACCAACCAAAATTATTTAAGTTGGAAGAATGATATTTTGGGGATATGTTTTATTGTGTGTCGAAAACGTCTACTAAGGAGGGAGTTTTGGATATTCAGGTTCTAAAGGGGTGATAACGGGGTTAAACCTGCCTTTAATTGAATAACAAAATTACACGACTATGACGCGAGCGAGGCCGCGGGTACCTGCTAGTAACATATAAAATGTAACAATACAAAGGGATTTTCATTATTGTCTCAAGGACAATCTAATTATTCATGAAGTGCGGATCTATAAGACAACGGCAAGGATAAATAACCATAACAAAACTCGGCACAGATTACCGGTCCATTAAGAGGTTTCTTACAGCAGAACGCAGACGGTGTCTGGGTCTGTTACTGGCCTACCCCAACAGTGGCCTTCATTAAGAAAACGTCGAGACACTTCAGGCTTTAAATTTATGACGGGCGAGGACAAGTCAATGCTTCCTCCCTCCTGGACGGTACTTTACAACAGCTTTCAAACAAGCGTGACTCTTTTAAAACTTGGAAAGGAGACACATCACGTTCATTTAACAAAACAATCTAAGGTTCTAATGACCTATTTCTGTGGCTTTGGTATTATTATATTTGCGGAGCTTTATCACTGGCAAGTAGAACTCAATAAAATCCATAATAATTAAGGGGCTTTCGACGTGAGAGAACTCCGGTTCGATTCTCTGGCCATCTTCTAGAATATTTCCATTTTTGAGGACTTAGGGCTAACACCTGGAGCGAGGGTATCTGACCACTCGTCCGAATAATAATAGCGACTTTTGGAAAGGTATTCGCACGCAATCCCGCGCTTGACAATAAACTTAGCACCCTTTAAAGTTTGCCATTACAAACACACACATACTCATTTACTATGTCCAGCTGATCCCCGTAATTATAATCTCCTGGCATTATTTTTCACCGCATTTATAGCGTGACCATTAATAATATAGCTCTCATTGGTGACGATCAATACATTCGTGATGCCATTCAAAGCCCAATATTTATTCCAACATGATACATTTCTTCGTCCAAAAATAATAGTTTGCCCTTAACCTAATCTTGACTTCCATTTACAAGAACACAACTGGTTCACTCATTATCATTATCATTATTATTTTCATTATTTCAGCACACAACGGCTCATACTTGAATATTACTTCAATAATTGGTTCATTCATTACAATATTCTTACCATTTTAGCACACAACGGCTCATACTTGTATATTATTTCAATAATTTATTCATTCATTAATATTATTATTATGATCCTGTATGCCTTGAAATAACATTATTCTTTTTCATTTACTGGTATTCCACTGAATACTATTTCTTTTGATTACACATTTACATTTAAGTAATCTTTGCATTAATTATTAGATCCCGCACTTCTCATTATCACACAGTTTTATATCCCTAATTTGTAATGTTGGAGAATACTTTCTCCATGGTTACTATTGTTACACGAGATTCCCGAATCCAAAACACATAATAAAATTAGGTGTTACTTACATGAATTATCCGGCCAAACTGTCCGGATTCCAGCGGAGCGATATTCGGCCCACACTAAATTTCTCACTCCATGGTAGCACACATATTTTCACTAATGAAATTGCCCTCTAGTTTACACACATTTAAATTAATATGAGGGATTACACACATTTTCACAACTCTAAAAAAGAATCACTAAAAGTATAAATTTCACTAATAATTATATTTACACCCAGAATTTTACTTTTGTGGCATCAAACACTGCCCGACACACGTGAATTCTTTTCGATCCAAATCCTAGGGGTGCAAATTTCGACCGCTGCCGTCTACATCCTATTTGGATAATGACAGTCTCGTACGAATTTCCCTCCTTGGCAACGAATATTCTCCTAATTCTGGTGCTGAATTTATCGGCACTTACAGTACTGCACGATAATATTGTCTCTTCCGGTATGCAATTGTCAATATGGGAAATGGTCTATGGTTCCCCAGGAGTCACCATACAGCGCTCGACAATTGTCTTTAGTACTTCGCGTCTGAACTGAATTCTGATGACTCTTGTCTTTACTTGGTGGAATACTTCCTTTGTAACTCCACGTGGCTACTGATGTCTATCTATAGACTCCTACTCTATCGCCACTTGTCACGCTAATCTCCTCAATTCAGGAAAATTAGGTGTTTGCTATGTTTGACCCTACTGTGGTTATTTAACGCACTAGGAAAAACGTTTAAAGTTTCAACTCTCTGCTGATGTCTCGTACACTTTCGAGACACTACGATGTCACTTCAATACTAGTGTCTGAGCTTCGATTACCCTCGCCGGCTAACGTATTTTGCTCAAAGTTTAAAACTTGGCCTAAGTCTGTCGACTATTAATTGTTCGAAGTTTTGACGATACTTTCCCTTTTGAAAAGAACTTCGATGTTTTAAGGCGCGGCGACACTGATGAACGCTGGACAGTACTTGTCTTAAGAGTACTTCCGCGTCGTGATACAGGTTCAAGTCCCAACGGACTGAATAAGACTGCCTGCGCTCTGGAACAGCACGACCGTACTTGGTCTGAAGATTACTGCATGTTTTCCCTTGGGCTCACGGCCTATATATTTGATTCTGGTAAAAATAAATAAATTTCTCATCTTCTCCACCACCAACTTCCAAAATAATCGTCGTACGATGTTAAAAAAATATCTCTGAACAGCTGAGGTTTTGAACGTCTCAACAATATCTAAGTTTCCAGGAATAGATCGTACACATCTTTAATATTAATTCAAATGATCTCTTCAATTACGTGGGCGGTGTCTTCGTTTTGTCCCCCACTATAAGATCCTGGTTCGGGAAATCACCAACTACGCAATGCTGATTGTGCATTTCTTTCTTGTACAATTACTATTGATTTTATCCACTCTAAAACATCTCTTTCCCTGGATAATTAAAATTGATGGAGTCCTTTCTTTAGTTAAATGCCCACAAATGGCTTAATTTCAATTATTTCTCTGATTTCACGACTCCTCCCTTGAAGCGGCGATGCCATTTAACTGTCGAGTAAGGGCTATTTCCGAAACTCCATCTCTCTCAGCTCAATGGAATATTTTCAAATCTATATTTATCGAGTGCGTAACCTGGTCTCCGGTGACTATTCATGACATCACCCTGCAGCTGTGACCTGGCCATCTGTGGTTACACAACTTATCCATGCGTCACGCAATATGATGCAGTATTACCCTTCTCAACTAGCTTTAGAACTCCGTTCTAAAGGCTGCATTAATTCTTTCTTTTCTGAAATACAAGGATATGGGTTCGATACTGTACCTCTCCCATGGGCTCATTATATACTTTTCCAAAACGTGTATGTTAAATAATTGCAATTTCCTTCTAGTGAAGTCTTCACTTTGACAATCAGTGACGATACACACGGGAAGTACACGGGATTGATGATTTCATTTCTCCCTACCCAGCAAAGGACATAGCAGATCTTCACACTGGGTAAAAGTGTTGCAGTAGGTCTAATTTCGTCAATAACTTCTATATCTTCACGATTCAAAACGTTATTTTAATACAATGTTCCTTCTTTGACTACTACCTATCAGAAGCATAGACGAACAGCAACACTACCGCTTATGTGATTTGTGAGAATTGAATCTGGGCTGCTTCATACACCGTTCGTGTTACAATTTTTGACACACATTACATAAAATGTACTGAAGTTTCAGATTTGAATGTTCTTTTTTTCATGTATATACAGTATGATAGGAGATTGAGAAAAATGCTCTTGCCTTTAATTTAAGTTAATTTATTTCTTATTTTAATTTTTTCAATCATAAAAATCGTCGAAAATATACGTAAATAAATAAAGACATAAACAGATGTCGGTTTATAATATTCGACTCTTGTGCACTAAACTACCAAAAAATGTGGAATTGAGAAAATTAGAATTAGTACTTCAGATGTTTCCTTAAGATAATTTACCTTCATAATCTTCCTTCAGTTCCACCTCAATATTGAAGTGTCTTAATTACCATTATAAGCGCGTTGCATACACTGTTTATTTTCGACGTTATTTAGTACTTTATGATTATTTTCTAACATAATTATTCATAAATAACTGTCCTGATTCTGTCGGTTGACTTTTCTTCTTCTTCTCCTTCTTTTTCTTGGGAATTGTGTGGGCTCAGCATTTTCTCTCTATCAAATAATGACTTCCAAACATTTGAAACTTTGTTTATCCTGAAGTAGCACCAAAAGATAGCGCACAGGTACTATGAAGGATCATTTTGTTGTTTTGGTCAAATAATACAAAATAGGCTGTTACAAACACTTTTAAATGATAATGCATCGTATTATAAAGTAGATACTCTTCGAAATCGATGCGTATGGATTGTCATCGGAAGGCAAATCTATGGAGTCCCAAATATAACAGAAGTCATGACATCTGGCGGAAAAGTTACGCATAAGAAATCCCTTTACCGAACTGAGAGCTGGGTCATAATTTCCGTGGATCAAATGTCATAATGCTCGCTGTGACCATGACGTTCTAGTGTGTTTATATCAACAGCAGCAGTCATTAAAACTGTCGGAGAAACCGAACGATTGCAGTGCCCTGTGTAAAGATTGGAGTTGCGGATATCAAGTTACAGTACTATTTATTTTGCAATATTCCGCAGTTTGTTTATGCAAGCATTGAGGATAAAGCACACTTTCCATTTCGGTAATTTATAATATAGGCTACGGTAGAAGGATGGTGCGTAACAAACTTCTAGACGCAGATTCGTAAATTTCATGCATATTGCATAGTATTTTCTTGTTACCGTAAATATTCGCGCTGATTTGTCTTTGTGTTTAGGATATTAACTACAATGGTTGATCCAATATTCTTTTCATTGTCAACTTTCAAATCATGTAATTCATGTCCGGCATGTTGCATTTTGGGCGCATGTGCGAAACTATCCTTACCTAATTAGTCAATGAATGAAAATCTTGAGCTCTGATTGGTTGGAGAAACTGTATTATAATGAAAAGTAGTAATTTTATGACTGTCATTATGATACAGTTTTCTGACATATAATTATTTACATTTCGACATCGTCGAATATAAAAAGTTATAATGCCATTATAAACTCCTAGTTTGAATGTTTTCTCCCTCAGCAATAACACAGATTAGATGATGAAGATGATGATGATAATTGTTGCTTTAAGTGGCAGAACAGTGAGGCCAAGGAATAAAAGCGAAAAACGAAGACATAAGTTCCTGAGATATAATTTTTAATTGAATATTAAGCAATAAAAAATACGAGCCTTACAGTAGTCGCATATGACGTGTAACACCCGACATGTTATTCGAATAAATCCATATTACTTACTCGCATTTTTTAAGAATGTTCTCATTGTGCTACCTTGTGCCAGCAAACATGAAAGGATTCTCCAATGCACCTGAATTAGTGACATATACCTGCAACTGTATGCGGGAGCAATCTACTGCCTACTTGAGGCGAGCTGCGCTTTATACCGGCCAGTTAGTGAACCCATGCCAGCGGTGTTATTGAAGATGTCCTCTTATTGCCGATATAGCGCACTGCCAAGTATAGGCGCGATTAAAAATGATGTGTGCAGTAGGTATATTAAATGCGTTTCTCCCAGTGATACGTTTAGACCAACAAGCTATTTGGACCAACGAAGTTTCAATTATTGTAAGTAGTCAGTGTTAATATACTGAATTCCTGCGTTGTTCGGAGTGTTGGTTGATGCGATATAGCACTCGAGGTATCGATTGCGCTTACATTAAATACGAATAGAGCAAAAGTATGAAGATTTAATAAATCGTAATTGTGTTCAGCAAATATGATATAATGAATATTTTCACACCAATGAACGACAACTTGAAGATGATTTATTGAAAGAATATCTTTAATGGGGCCTCCAAACCTTAAGATAAACCGTATGTAATTTACATTCCACATAGTCACATGACTTACAGTACGTCGTTGTACCGATCTCCGCCACCGCGCGCGCTCATTGTTTCCGTCCCATCCACTTCCGTCTCTTTTCCAAAATCACTCCCACAACAAGACGTTCCGTGACGAACTAAAGAGCCTACTTTTCTTAAAATTTAAGATTCGTGCCAATGATTAATCTATATGGATCTAACTAGAATAATGACGAAATTAAGTTGGTAATATCGAAATTTCTGATTAGTTCGAAATACGTATCTAACAGCGTGCGTAAAATCATGTTGTCAACAATGACATACATGTATTAGTCAGAAATAATCTGAAATAATATGATCTATTCTTGTATCAATTTTGATTGAAATCCATTAGTTAGTATAGAAGTTACATGCATTTTAAAATTGGACCTATCAGCATGCTTAGAATCCTGTTGGCAGCATTGGCGTAGGCCTATATGAGTTACTCCTAGTTAATCTAGAATACCAGGTACTATACGTGTGCAAAGTTTAGAGCTATTGGCTTGCATACTTTCTGATATATTGATATTAGGGTAACAAAAATTGAGACAGCATTTATTAACTGTTGTCAGCCCTGGTTACTCTTATGAATCGGCATAGTCATATATGTTATGGTACACATAGCACACACGAAATTTGGTTGAAATCCAAATGATAGAATAGAAGTTACATGTATTTAAAGTTGGACCTCTCAGCAGGCTTAGAATCATGTTGGTAGCACTGACGTATATAAGTTAGCCTGCTCCAAATTAATATAGAATGTCTGGTACTATGCGTGTGCATAGTTTAAAGCTGTCGGCTTTCATACTTTCTGATATATGGGTATTTGGATTTAAAAAATAGCATGCATTTATTAACAGTTGGCAGCCCTGGAGGCTCTTAAGAATACGCTCAGTCCTATTTGCTTCTGTACACATAGCACATACGAAATTTGGTTGAATTTCAATTGATAGTGTAGATGTTATATGCATTTAAAAATTGGACCTATCAGCAGGCTTATAATCATTTTGGCAACACTACCATGTATGACCTCCTGGAAATTAAACTGCAATATTATTATCTATACGTGTGCCAATTTCAAAATAGCTCCCATTCATACCTTCAATGATATCCAACATGGAGCTCGAATTTCAATTGCGATTTTTCAGCAGTTGGTAGCACTGACATCATTTTCAAATATGGCCGTGAGATATTCAGGGATAGATCTTCACTCCTACCAAATTTTGTTTTGATTGTTTGATTGTTGATTGTTAGGAGTTGATAAGGGGGGGACACACACACAGCCAGCCAGACAGACAGACAGAAGGACAGACAGACTGACAGACAGACAGACAGACACACATTTGCCCGATCTCATAAGTCTACTTTTTCCTCATTTTTGCAAAATGTGAAAAGTAGGCTAAAAACGTCCAACTACCTAGTGCGACAAAAATATCCAGATACCGAGGGGAGAGATGTTACACATCAAAAATCCTTCTTGTGACAAAGAAGTTGAAGTAGATGAATTATCATGTCTTCTATTAATGTTTTATTTAGTATAAAACAAATTTGGGTATTGATCTTTAGATGATAAAAATATATTTAAGAAGTATATGTGTATAATTTGTTACTCCATTACTCCATTATTTACAAAATTAAATTATATTTAATAACATTTGATATCATCACACAAATAATTAAAATTGACGATTACTTGTGTAGAGAACACGTAAAAACTATCAACATATGCAAGAGGCGTATTTTGGAATACAGGAATATATAGTTTGAATCCCATCTAAGTAATCATTTTCAAGTCTAATAAAATTATAGCATTTCTAAAGCAAATTATTTTAAGAAATAGTTTGTACTTTAAACGTAACACTGGGCCTTTTAAAATGGAGATATGTGGAAAATAACATAGATGATCGTTGTATTCAGGGGTGCATTTATATTGAAGAATAAGAGAATCTTTATTTCTGCTGCTTCTGACTGAAACGCAGTTCAGTGTCGTCTTAATGTCCACATTTAAAGTAAGATCAGCATAGCTTGTGTGGTGTGAACAGTAGGAAATAAAGAGCGGTTCTGGCACAGGGGCTAATGGGCAAGATGGCCGCCGCGCGCAACCAGCCCTAGGTTATTCTTATGGAGGGGACAGTCAGAGCTGGCACAGGGGCTAATGGGCAAAATGGCCGCCACGCTGTCACAGGGGGAGGTCGGCCGTGTAGTTACTAAATGGAATATTTATAATGAAAATCCACAGCCTGCTTCCAGTCTCCGACCGGGTCAGGAATGGAATGAATGAAGCCCCCATCTAGCGGCGAGGATATGAACTGTGCCGGCTGCCGAGGCCTGACGCACTCCTCTGGGGCAATGATTAAATGAATGACAGATGAAATGAAATGATAGTGGAGAGTGTTGCTGGAATGAAATTTTGACAGGGAAAACCGGAGTACCTGGAGAAAAACCTGTCTGCCTCCGTTTTGTCCAGCACAGATCTCACATGGAGTGACCGGGATTTGAACCACGGACCCAGCGGTGAGAGGCCGGCGTGCTGCCGCCTAAGCCACGGAGGCTTCAATATTTATAATAATAATAATAATAATTATTATTATTATTATTATTATTATTATTATTAATTATTATTAGGTAATTATTGATTGATAGCTTGCCACGGTGGGTGAGTGGTTATCGTGTCGGAATACCAACCCCAAGCTTGCAGGTTCGCTCTTGGTCGTGGTAAGTTATTTTTGAAGGGCGGCAAAAATTAAGACACGCATGTCATACGATGTTGACATGTAAAATAACCCAGGGAGAAGTCGGCTATGTAGTTGCTAAATGGAATATTTATTATTATTATTTATTATTATTATTATTATTAGGTAATTATTGATTAATCATGTACAATCAATACCAGCCTTATATTGCCCCGCTTTATGGAGTAGTGGCTAGCATTTTTAGCTGTTACTGTGGAGGCTCGGGTTCGAGTCCTGGCTCTGTCAAGAAATTTAATTCTAGGCTGAGGGTTGGAATGGGGTACACTCAAACTTGTGAGGCAAAACTGACAGGAGCTGGCTTTTGATTCATACCGCAGCCATTCTACCTAACCCAACTTCACCTAACCTAACCTAACCTTACCTAACCTAACCTAACCTAACTTCAAAGTCGGAATGTACAATACATTTATTGTTTTTTATACCCTCATAAATTAGATATAGAGAATGTCCACCATGATTTAGATCCTCGAGCACACTTTCTGACATATCATTAAAACGTGTAGAAAGGAATGTCTGAAAATTTTCACTAACACATAATACACGTTCACCATACATTGTGTCCACATTTTGAATGTTAATGATACAGAAAAGAGTATGCATTGGTAATTCAGTGAGCTTTTTTCTCTCTAATCAACAGTTCTACCCCCATAGCATTGTGAATATTTATTGTAGTAGACTATAAAAAACAAAAAAAAATCATATCTATTACAGTTTAGATATAAATGACCAGAACCACTATAACATTTAATTCTAATAAGGAGATTTCCATAATGATAAGAAAAAAAAGCTTACCCTAATGATGGATTGTGTAAGTAAACGTGTTTTGCTGCTTGATGCCACTACTAAACTGATACTCATACAACAGACAAGTGAGTTCATGTTTCGCTGACGTATTCGTATGTTCCCACGCACTTCTTGTGTGTTACACGCGCCGTAGTGGCTAAATTTGAAAGTAGATGAGATGATTTGCTGACGTAATCGTATGTTCCCCCGCACGCACACGCAGGCCCCTGTGGACGGGTCCTTGTGGACGAGTCCCTGTGGACGGGTCCCTATGGACGGGTCCCTATGGACGGGTCATTGTTGACGGGTCTCTGTTGGCGGGTCTTTTTTGACGAGCCCCTGTGGACTGGTCTTTGTTGATGGATCCTTTTTGTTCTAATCCCTTTAGACCGGTCCCTTTTGACTGGTCCCTATGGACTGACCCTTGGCCCCTAATGCTATGGTGAATGTAAACGTTGTTCCACATGAAACGTATGTGAAGAGCCGATTGCTACTATGAATTAACATGTTTTTGTTTTGTTTTTGTTTTTACGCATGCGTACTTGGTTTCTTTTTGTAAGCGGGCAGGCTTTTTGAATAATGATTTGTAGATGAGTTATGTATTTTTTAAATTACCAAAAGATCCAAAACTAATAGGTCATTAGCTTTTTAATATCTCAAGAACCAATAAGGCTAGGGACTTGTATGAGAGGTCGTTGGACTTGAGGTGACATTCTGCTTTCGAATGTATTATTTATTTTTTGTCAAAAGGGCCTAACTACACTTTTGTTAATATCTCGCTAACTAATAATCAGAGAGGATCAAGTGAGGTGTCATGGGACTCAGGATGGTCAACCCTTTTCCATGACCAACGAATTTACCCAAAAGATTCAAAACAGCGAGGATATTGACCTAAGATTTTATAAACTAATAATTGAATATCAACATGTGAGGTGTCATAGGACTTAGAATGGTCAACCCTTTCCCATGGCCAATGCATTTACCAAAAATACCCAATACATCAAGGTCATTGACCTGATATTTTATAAACTAATAATCGGGTACGAACATGTGAGATGTTTACCATGGGTGATGAAACATAGCTAGGTAGAGAAAGAATTAGTGTAGGCTACATGTATGGTGACTGACAAGTCTTTTACCATTGAAACTTGTTTTCAGATCAAACTGCAGTATAGAGAGAGTATAGGTTGCAGGTATGGGTTAATAAATGAGAAACGGTGTACGTAAACTCTGTTTTATCAAGAATTAAGAGTAGACTATCTTTATTTGATTGGTTAAAGAGGATAGCTAAAACACAAAAACGCTCAGTGGTTACCGAGACAAAATGATCGCTACACACAACAAGCTTTAAATACTTGAGGCTCATAATCTATACACACACTCACACACACACTCGCTTGTTCTAAACTAAACTGTGTTGCTGTCAGTGCTCAGACAGTAGGCTGATGACGAAATGCATTGCTAACAGAAATATAATCATTTCCGGTTGTCTAATGTTACCAGCTATACATTTTTAGGTAGATTTCTTTAGAAAGCTAACTATTGCAATGGGTCCCATGTTTCGACTTCCGGAAAATTTCGACATATCTTCGCGTTTCACATCCCCCAGACCCCAAAACCACCGTCAGTTCAAAAGTTTATATATAATTTATGTATATATGTATCTATCTATATATATCAGTTTCTTGTGGACACGATAACTGCCGTAAATTTGCACCAATCACTTTGAATTTTTTACATAATATGTATCCCTATAAAATCTCGGTCGAGTTCGTTAATGGGCAAAATCGGTCGAAGGGGGTAAAAATGGGGGGCTTTTTTCGAAAAAGTGAAATATCGCTATAACTCTCTTAATACATGAAATATCGAATCCCTTCAAAGTTCATAATATGTGTCGGATAAGTACCAACTATTTATGTCAAATAAGTTTTTTGATAGCACCAACCATTGACCAAAGGGGTGGAAAAAAGTGGGTTTTTCGGGAAACATTAATCATATCTCTGTTAATAGGCACAATATCAAAACCGCACAAAATTGGCAATATTCCTCCAATAATTACCTAAAACTTTTGTCTGAAAGAATTTTTGATATGACCCACCCTTACGCCACGGGGTGAACAAAATGATTTAAATTATAAGAAAATGCCAAGTGCCAAGAGAGGTTGCCATGACAACATTACTTTTAATTGATAAGGGATGACCATCAGCAGTTGCTATGACAACGCCACTGCACAAGATCACATTCAGTTTTCATATGTCAGTGGGAAGCGACTTCGTATCGGAACTGGTAGAATGCTGAACTTCTATGCCCAAGGTCGCGGGTTCAAACCCGGCTGAAGTCGTCGGATTTACTAAGAGCGCTAAAAAACCTGAGTTTGCTTTCCTTCGGAGGGGAAGTTCCAACGTTCGTTGCGAGTTGCTGATTGAGGTGGCATCTAGTAGCCAAGTTCACAGCTAGGTGTCGTTGACGGCAGTAATTTAGGTAGATTTCATTAGAAAGCTAACTATTGCAATGGGTACCATGTTTCGATTTCCGGAAAATTTCGACATATCTTCGCGTTTCACATCCCCCAGACCCCAAAACCACCGTCAGTTCAAAAGTTTATATATCATTTTATGTAATATATGTATATATATATATGTATATCAGTTTCTTGTGGACACGATAACTGCCGTAATTTTGCACCAATCACTTTGAATTTTTTACCGAATATGTATACCCATATAATCTCGGACGAGTTCGTTACTGGGCTAAATCGGTCGAAGGAGATGAAAATGGGGGACTTTTTTTTTCGAAAAAATGAAATATTGCTATAACCCTCTTAATATGTGAAATATCGAATCCGTTCAAAGTTCATACTATGTGTCGGATAAAGCTCAGAAATTTATGTTTGAAACGTTTTTTTTTGATAGCACCAACCATTGACCAAAGGGGTGGGAAAAAGTGTTTTTTTCGGGAAACATTAATCATATCTCTGTTAATAGGCACAATATCAAAACCGTACAAAATGGACAATATTCCCCTAATAATTACCTAAAACTTTTGTCTGAAATAATTTTTGATATGAGCCACCATTACGCCAAGGGATGAGAAAAATGATTTCGGAATTGTAAGAAAATGCCAAGAGCTATCAGTGGTTGACATGGCAACACTACTAAATTGATGAGGGATGAGCCATCAGACGTTGCCATGACAACGCACTTGCGCGAGATCAGATTCAGATTTCCATCTGACTAAGTGTGATGCGGCTTCGGTGACTTAACTGGTAGCATGCTGAACTCCTATGCCCAAGGTCGCGGGTTCAAAGCCGGCCAAAGTCGTCAGATTTTCTAAGAGCGCTAAAAATCCCTCAGTATGCTTTCCTTTGGAGGGGAAGTTCCAACGTTCGTTGCGAGTTGCTGATTGCGGTGGCTTCTAGTAGCCAGGTTCACAGCTAGGTGTCGTTGACGGTAGTATCTGGTAGCAACATTAGGAACTACTGCTTGAAATTGAGCGTCTGCATTCCTTACCTGAATTACAGACTAATACAGCTATCACAATTCACACCGTTCATTAGACAGATTCTACACTCACCCAAAGTACACGGGGTTACATGACCACGTTGTCGCAGCCCCTAAACTGAGGAACCAACCAACATCTCTGCGGGAGATATACTTTTGTGTGAAGAAGTAACAGACCGTTACATAGTTACACATCAGTGTCGAAACTTTGCATAAGGACAGTGTGACCACAAGTATAAAAATGGACTCCAAATGACAAGAAGGTTACCGTCATCATAAGACAATAGGATGTTTAAAATATGCATAAAATGACGAAAAACAAAGTTAATTAAACTCCAATTATAAAATACTTTCACGCAATAAATGTGGTCTGATCCTTCTACCAAAACCTGCATATTCTGCCTATTTTCGACTATCCCCAAGTTTGTCCGGTGAAATCTACCTCCGCCTTCCGGCGTGCCGATAGGACTTTTTTGTGTTGCTGTGGTAAGCACTTTTAGCTCTTTTATTGGTAGTCTTAACTCGATTTCCAGGTCTGAGGCCTAGAACGAGTCGAACTAAGAAACAAGGGCATGGTGGTGCAGTGGTTAAGCTGTTAGCCTTTTCACCAGAGGGCTCGATTTCAGGTTAATATGCATGTCATAAACATGTTAAACAAAACAAAACAGTGATAACGTTTAAAACTGATTACATTTGTGTCTTTTCAAATTATTACTTAGATTACAAATACATAGGTGAACTGGGTTTGATATACAGTTAATGCTGTCTATCACACACTAGACTGTAAGAAAGCCAAAAGAGCAAAAGGCATAGGTAGAGCAGTGGTAAAATTGCTATATGTAGAGAACTACCTGCCAAAGCTATATCGCATAAACAGTGCAGGATACAATCCAGCAATCAAATTTGTATCTTGTGGAACAGTGAAATGCACTTACGTGAGAAAATGCAAGTTCATGTGTAATATGACCTAACACACAAGTGTTCACCTGTCCACGTGCACAATAAGAGCTAACAATTCACATTCTGTTTAGTTCGTACGTAACGTTAGGTTAGGGCTAATGCACACACCCTAGTACACGAGGCAAATGCCATTTGAGAGCAGGTCAAGGGATCTAACTTGGTGGATGGATGTGTTCTAACGAGTCATTTGTTCTTAAGATGTTAAAACTGAGGAGATGGTATGTGCAGTAAGAGGTCTTGTTATTTCCTGGGTAATATTACAGACATGGCAGAGAGCACACAGTTCTGTTGTTATGACTAACGCTGCAGTAATTTGAAACCCCACGTGTCCATCAAGACAATGGGTGATGATTATACAAAGTTAGCAGTCATTTGATATTACCCAGGTGTTCCTTCCGGTCTCATGTTGCTGACATGGCAGAGAGCGCACAGTTCTATTGCTGTGACTAACGCTGCAGTAATTAGAAACCCAAGGTGTTGATCAAGACAATGGGTGATGATCATGCAAATTCAGTAGTAATTGGATACCACACACCAACATTGACTAAATCATAAACGTGTTGTCATAACCAGCAGAAACCTCATTTAAAGATTTTAGATTTTACATTTTAAATTCAAGATTTTTTGATTTTTAGATTTCACTTTTTTTTTTACATTTTCCTAAAAGAGTAAACTACAAGGTCACATACCTAACCTCATTAAACCTAACTTTACCAAACCTAACTTAAGCTAACCCAAAGGCTAATGCGTATACACAAAGCATATAAGGTACATGCAACTATCCTTATGCTAGTCTTACAGGTTACTGTACGACATGATCACTACCCAAACGGATTTTTTTTCATTTTGTTGTTTACACATATGTCAATTTTCCAATTTCCTATTTTCAGTTTTTTTATGTCTGTTTTTAGTTTTTTCAATTTCATAATATGGAAAACATGGATTTTTGCATTTTGTTGTTTACACATTTATTAATTTCACAATTTCCCATTTTCAGTTCTTAAAATGTCAGTTTAAAGTTTTTCAATTTCATGATATAGAAACATGGATTTTCCAATTTGTTGTTTTCCATTTGTCAATTTACCAAATTCACATTTATAGTTTTTTAAATTTCAGTTTAATGTTTTTGTTCTATTTGTTAATATGGAAACATGGATTCTTTACAGTTTGTGTTTTACATGTCATGCAACTATCCTTATGCTAGTCTTATAGGTTACTGTACAACATGATCACTACCCCCCACTGGATATTTTTTTTTCATTTTTGTGGTTTACACATATGCCAATTTTCCAATTTCACATTTTCAGTTTTTTTAATGTCAGTTTTAAGTTTTTCAATTTCATAATATGGAAACATGGATTTTGCCTTTTGTTGTTTACACATTTATTAATTTCACAATTTCCCATTTTCAGTTCTTAAAATGTCAGTTTAAAGTTTTTCAATTTCATGATATTGAAATATGGATTTTCCAATTTGTTGTTTTCACATTTGTCAATTTACCAAATTCACATTTACATTTTTTTTTTAAATTTCAGTTTAATGTTTTTTGTTCTATTTGTTAATATGGAAACATGGATTTTTTACAATTTGTGTTTGACATGTCAAGCAACTATACTTATGCTAGTCTTATAGGTTACTGTACAACATGATCACTACGCCACTGGATTTTTTTTCATTTTTGTTGTTTGCACATATGCCAATTTTCCAATTTCCCATTTTCAGTTTTTTTAATATCAGTTTTAAGTTTTTCAATTTCATAATATGGAAACATGGATTTTCCAATTTGTTGTTTTCACATTTATCAATTTACCAAATTCCCATTTACTGTTTTTAAAATTTCAGTTTAATGTTGTTGTTTTTCTATTTGTCAATATGGAAACATGGATTTTTCCAATTTGTGTTTTACATGTTCATTTTGCATTAGGAGTGGAGAGAGGTGGGTAGTAATTAAAAATGTGCAAGCAGTGTGCATTGTTGACAGGTCATTGTTGACGAGTTCTTTTCATAAAACAGACAAGTGGGTTCATGTTTCGCATGCATTACCTAAAATGTAATACCATGCAAGTGTTTAACATTTTACTACTAACCTGTTAGTATGATTCGCACACTACAAAGGTTATATCTGTTCTGGTAATATAATTATTAAGCTTTGGCTTTTATATTTAATATGTACAGTTTAAAGTGATAGAAAAGTGGTAGAAAAGTGGTAGCAAAGTGGTAGACAAGTGGTAGACAATTGGTAACAAAGTGGTTGAAAAGTGGTAGCAAAGCAGTAGCAAAGTGGTAGAAAAGTGGTAGGAAAGTGGCTGGAAAGTAGTACAAAAGTGGTAGCAAAGTGGTAGAAAAGTGGTAGAAAACTAGAAAAGTGGTAGCAAAGTAGTAGCAAAGTTGTAGAAAATATTACATGTATTGTTAAGAAATAGTTTAAGCGGTTACATTGATTCATTTCACAATAATTTTAGCATGACAAAGCTCATTTTCTATATCCAATAGTTCTTCCTCATATTTAGTATGACCAGTTTACACATTTATCAATTTCACAATTTCCCATTTACAGTTCTTAAAATGTCAGTTTAAAGGTTTTCAATTTCATGATATAGAAACATGGATTTTCCAATTTGTTGTTTTCACATTTGTCAATTTACCAAATTCCCATTAACAGTTTTTAAAATTTCAGTGTAATGTATTTTTTTCTATTTGTCAATATGGAAACATGGATTTTTCCAATTTGTGTTTTACATGTTCATTTTGCATTAGGAGTCGAGAGAGGTGGGTAGTAATTAAAATGTGCAAGCAGTGTCCAATGTTGACAGGTCATTGTTGACGAGTCTTTCTCATACAACAGACAAGTGAGTTCATGTTTCACATGCATTACCTAAAATTTACATTTTACATTTTACAAATTAGCTTATGTTTTAGTTTATGTGTGGGTCTTATGTTGGCTTTTTGTGTTGGCTTATTCTGTATATCGGTTTTTATGGTGACTTTTAGGTTGGCTCTTTGTGTGTTGGCTTTAGTGTTTGGTTTATATTTTGGCTTTTGTGTTGGCTTATTTGACAAGTTATAGTCAATGCATTTAGTGGATTTTTCTCTTGGTCTTGGAAAGTCCATTACTCTATTTTATCACAACATAATGCTTACTGCCATGTTTGTAAGCAACAACAACAACACACTAAACTTAAAAAAATCTAAAGTACTCTAAGGTAATCTGAACTCATACTCTTACCTCTATCCCATGCCTAGTCAAGAACATTATTTTCTTTTCCAAAAAAAGGTGAATAGGGAAAGTAGACTATATGTATAAACTAAAAAAATCATATTAAGTCATATGTTAACTCTAACACCTACGTTTATCCCACTCTTAGTCGAAAAATATTATATTTTTTAATTTTTTCTGAAAAAATGTTTGGAAAGTAGGCTATATTTTGAAAACTAATCATTCTATAAAGTCATACATAGACTCAAACCAATGGCTTTTATATCCTTAATCGTTAGAACAAAATATGGAATTTTAGACATTATTTTTCAAAAATGTTCATTTTTTAAAATTGACTATATTTTGGAAACTAGGAATTTTACAAAAAAGTGTGTTTGACATAAATGACAGGTATTTACCCCCTCTACCCACAAACCAAGTCCCAGATCTCTGAACAAAATCCAAAAATGTTTAATTGTGAAAGTAGGCGATATTTTGAAACCGTATCATTCTAAAAAGTCATATATTGACTCAAACAAATGTTCTTTAAGTTATTCAACGTTAAAACAAAACTTAACATTTTTTCATTTTTCCGAAAAAAGTCATATTTTCAAAATTATCTATATTTTGGAAACTAAGAATTGTACAAAAATGTTTGTTTAACGTAAATGAAAGGTCTTTACCCCCTCTACCACAAAAATAAATATCAGGACCCTAGGACATAAACTGTGCAGTAGTGTGTTTTGATCGGTTCAAAACCCACCGCCACCGCTCCACCGCTAAGATGGCGGCCGTAGCTTAACTTAACCTAACCTAACCTAACAAGATGGCGGCCGAAGCTTCACTTAATCTAGCCTAACCTAACAAGATGGCGGCCGCAGCCTAACCTAACCTAACCTGACCTACGAGGTGTGATCAAAAAGTTCCAAATATGTGGCTGCGACTTAACCGAACCTAGCCTAGCCTAACCTAACCTACAAGGTGTGATCAAAAAGTTTCAAAATGGCGGCCGTAGGTTTACTTAACCTAACCTAACCTAACTTAACCTAAACCTACGAGGTGCGATCAAAAAATTTTCAAAATAGTGGTCATTCTTATTTTCCAAAATATAGATAATTTTGAAAATTTGACTTTTTTCGGAAAAATGAAAAAATGTTAAGTTTTGTTTTAACGTTAAATAACTTAAAGAACATTTGTTTGAGTATATATATGACTTTTTAGAATGATACTTTTTCAAAATATCGCCTACTTTCACAATTAAACATTTTTGGATTCTGTCCCAGAGATCTGGAACTTGGTTTGTGGGTAGAGGGGGTAAATACCTGTCATTTATGTCAAACACACTTTTTTGTAAAATTCCCAGTTTCCAAAATATAGTCCATTTAAAAATGAACATTTTTGGAAAAAATTTCAAAAATTCCATATTTTGTTCTAACGATTAAGGATATAAAAGCCATTTAGACTTTCACGGCCCGTGTTATTATTCATAATGTTGAATTTTGGGCTTATGCCGTGTTTTATTATATTGCAATTCGACGCGTTTCGAAAGAAACCATGTCTTTCATCGTCAGGAATAATCTGGAATACGACAATGTTGCTAAGAGAAAGCAACGAAGAACATATAGAAGGTGCCCAAAGATGGACGCCATTATAGCCCCATGTTAGGGACAACGGAAAGCAGCAGTGAATTACTTTCTCAGGGTTCTGATAATAGGTAGCCAGGATTCACTGAGATTGTAGCCGGTGTCGCGGTTGAAATTATCTGGGTGTTTACGTATTTCAACCGCCTCCCTGATGATTCTGGGACGATATTGCTTTATACGGGCAAGAACATCCACCCCTTGGAACATGACATCATGGCCAGGTGTTAAAGCATGATCGGCAACAGCTGATTTATCAGGTTGAATGAGCCTGATACATCTATTATGTTCCTTAATGCGAGTGCATATTGTTCTCGAAGTCTGCCCGATGTAAACCTTGCCACAAGTACAGGGAACTCTGTAGATACCCGGTTGTTGCAATTTAGGCAAACTGTCCTTAGTTGGTCGCAGGAGTTGCCTAATCTTAACAGAAGTTCCAAATACAGTCCGTATGTTGTATCGACGTAGGATTTTAGCAATACGATCCGTTGTGTTATGTATGTACGGAAGGTAAGCAGTTCCTCTTACATCTCTTTTCTCAACTGACGTCCTATTATTATTTGTTGGTTTCAGAACCGTAGAAATCAAAGCCTTGCTATAACCGTTGCTCTCAAAGGTGGTTCGCAGGGTGTTAATTTCTTCTTGTAAAGAAGACACTTCACAAATCCTCCTAGCCCTGGTAGTTAGAGTTGTAAGGATACCATGTTTCTGGGCAGGGTGATGGTGAGAACTTGCGTGGAGATATCTATTGGTGTGTGTTGGCTTACGAAAAACGCTGTGTCCTAAAGATCCATCCTCTTTCTTGGTGACGAGAACATCTAAAAAAGGTATTTTGCCGTCAGATTCCTTTTCCATGGTGAAACAAATAGAAGGGTGCTGGAGATTAAGGTGATCCAGGAAATGGCTAAGATTTTCCTCACCTTCCGTCCAAACAACGAACGTGTCATCCACATAACGCCACCAGATCTTCGGTTTGAAAGGAGCCGACGACAAAGCTTTCTCTTCAAAGTTCTCCATGAAGAAAATTAGCCACAACAGGAGAGAGAGGACTACCCATGGCCACACCATCAGTCTGCTCATAAAAATTCCCATTCCATAGAAAGTAGGAGGAGGTCATGCAGTGATAAAAAAAGTCTTGTGATGTCTTCAGGAAAAAAGCCATTAATGAGAGACATAACACCATCAACACCTGAAGAGGCCGAGGAAGCCAGACAAGAATGTTCCCGAGTTCTCAAGACAGCTAAGCCACCTAACACCAACTTAAAACAAGGCGAAAGCCGGGCACTTAAAGATCTAAGGGACAATTCTGATATTATCGTTCTCCCCGCTGACAAGGGTAACGCGACAGTGGTATTGGATAAGGTTGATTATGATTCCAAGATCTCGTCTTTGTTATCAGATCCTGTATATAGGATTAATAGTCGTGATCCTACTACTCGCTACTCAAATGTCACCGTCAAATTGATCAAGCAATCATCTATTCCAGCGGATGCAGCGAAGACTCTCCTTCCAGGGGATGCTATTCCTCCGAGACTCTATGGTCTTCCTAAAATACATAAGGAAGATGTTCCTCTTAGACCTATTGTTAGTACGATTGGTTCTCCTACATATGCCCTTTCCAAATACTTAGGAAGACTACTTCAGCCGCTTTTGGGTAACACGCCTTCGTACATTAAGGATTCCACACACTTCGTGGAAAAGTTAAAAGCTATAACACTTCAGCCGGGTGATATTCTAGTGAGTCTCGACGTGGTGTCTCTGTTTACGAGAGTACCTATTGATGGTGTTATGTCTCTCATTAATGGCTTTTTTCCTGAAGACATCACAAGACTTTTTTATCACTGCATGACCTCCTCCTACTTTCTATGGAATGGGAATTTTTATGAGCAGACTGATGGTGTGGCCATGGGTAGTCCTCTCTCTCCTGTTGTGGCTAATTTCTTCATGGAGAACTTTGAAGAGAAAGCTTTGTCGTCGGCTCCTTTCAAACCGAAGATCTGGTGGCGTTATGTGGATGACACGTTCGTTGTTTGGACGGAAGGTGAGGAAAATCTTAGCCATTTCCTGGATCACCTTAATCTCCAGCACCCTTCTATTTGTTTCACCATGGAAAAGGAATCTGACGGCAAAATACCTTTTTTAGATGTTCTCGTCACCAAGAAAGAGGATGGATCTTTAGGACACAGCGTTTTTCGTAAGCCAACACACACCAATAGATATCTCCACGCAAGTTCTCACCATCACCCTGCCCAGAAACATGGTATCCTTACAACTCTAACTACCAGGGCTAGGAGGATTTGTGAAGTGTCTTCTTTACAAGAAGAAATTAACACCCTGCGAACCACCTTTGAGAGCAACGGTTATAGCAAGGCTTTGATTTCTACGGTTCTGAAACCAACAAATAATAATAGGACGTCAGTTGAGAAAAGAGATGTAAGAGGAACTGCTTACCTTCCGTACATACATAACACAACGGATCGTATTGCTAAAATCCTACGTCGATACAACATACGGACTGTATTTGGAACTTCTGTTAAGATTAGGCAACTCCTGCGACCAACTAAGGACAGTTTGCCTAAATTGCAACAACCGGGTATCTACAGAGTTCCCTGTACTTGTGGCAAGGTTTACATCGGGCAGACTTCGAGAACAATATGCACTCGCATTAAGGAACATAATAGATGTATCAGGCTCATTCAACCTGATAAATCAGCTGTTGCCGATCATGCTTTAACACCTGGCCATGATGTCATGTTCCAAGGGGTGGATGTTCTTGCCCGTATAAAGCAATATCGTCCCAGAATCATCAGGGAGGCGGTTGAAATACGTAAACACCCAGATAATTTCAACCGCGACACCGGCTACAATCTCAGTGAATCCTGGCTACCTATTATCAGAACCCTGAGAAAGTAATTCACTGCTGCTTTCCGTTGTCCCTAACATGGGGCTATAATGGCGTCCATCTTTGGGCACCTTCTATATGTTCTTCGTTGCTTTCTCTTAGCAACATTGTCGTATTCCAGATTATTCCTGACGATGAAAGACATGGTTTCTTTCGAAACGCGTCGAATTGCAATATAATAAAACACGGCATAAGCCCAAAATTCAACATTATGAATGATATAAAAGCCATTGGTTTGAGTCTATATATGACTTTATAGAATGATTAGTTTTCAAAATATAGCCTACTTTCCAAACATTTTTTAGAAAAAAATAAAAAAAAATATATTTTTCGACTAAGAATGGGATAAACGTAGGTGTTAGAGTTAACATATGACTTTATAAGATTTTTTTGGTTCAAACATATAGTCTACTTTCCCCATTCACCTTTTTTTTGAAAAAAAAAATAATGTTCTTGACTAGGCATGGGATAGGGGTAAGAGTATGAGTTGAGAGTACCTTAGAGTACTTTAGATTTTTTTAAGTTTAGTGTGTTGTTGTGTTTGCTTACAATCATGGCAGTAAGCATTATGTTGTGATAAAATAGAGTAATGTACTTTCCAAGACCAAGAGAAAAATCCACTAAATGCATTGACAAAATAACTTGTCTAATAAGCCAACACAAAAGCCAAAATATAAACCAAACACTAAAGCCAACACACAAAAAGCCAACCTAAAAGCCAACATAAAAACCGATATACAGAATAAGCCAACACAAAATGCCAACATAAGACCCCACACATAAACTAATACATAAGCTAATTTGTAAAATGTTAAACACTTGAATGGTATTACATTTTAGGTAATGCATGTGAAACATGAATTCACTTGTCTGTTGTATGAGAAGGACTCGTCAACAATGACCTGTCAACAATGGACACTGCTTGCACATTTACTACCCACCTCCCTCCACTCCTAATGCAAAATGAACATGTAAAACACAAATTGGAAAAATCCATGTTTCCATATTGACAAATAGAAAAAAATACATTAAACTGAAATTTTAAAAACTGTTAATGGGAATTTGGTAAATTGACAAATGTGAAAACAACAAATTGGAAAATCCATGTTTCTATATCATGAAATTGAAAACCTTTAAACTGACATTTTAAGAACTGTAAATGGGAAATTGTGAAATTGATAAATGTGTAAACTGGTCATACTAAATATGAGGAAGAACTATTGGATATAGAAAATGAGCTTTGTCATGCTAAAATTATTGTGTAATGAATCCATGTAACCGCTTAAACTATTTCTTAACAATACATGTAATATTTTCTACCACTTTGCTACCACATTGCTACCACTTTTCTAGTTTGCTACCACTTTTCTACCACATTGCTACCACTTTTCAACTACTTTTCAGCCACTTTCCTACCACTTTTCTACCACTTTGCTACCGCTTTGCTACCACTTTTCTACCACTTTGTTACCAATTGTCCACCACTTGTCTACCACTTTGCTACCTCATTTCTACCACTTTTCTATCACTTTAAACTGTACATATCTTATATATAAAAGTGAAAGTCTGTATGTATGTATGTGGGTATGTGGGTGGGTCTGTTCCGTATACAAATCTACACCGTTACACCAATCTCAACCGAATTTTGCATACACATAGTTTAGGACCCAGAAGGAATCGCTGGCTACATGAATTTTCGATAGTCTTTCTCATTATTCTGATTTCGACCCTTTTGCACTCCAGCACATGCTAATCAAATCATAAAATATACTCATGAAGGAATGGCAAGGCGGATAGTTTCCATGGCAACATAGCTCAAGTCGAGACACGGCCGACTGGATGCCATTTGCGCTCTGCACTACCGGTATAGAAAATGAGGATCTTTACTTGAAATCCCGTTAGTTACTCAACTACTCACACAGCACTGTCAACCGAGTTTTGCATAACAAAGACTTGACACTATCTTCTACTATATATTGGTCAAATACCACTCACTCACTCATTCATTCATCACGAAATCTCAGAAAGTATCAAACGGATTGGAATGAAATTTGGTATGCAGCTTCCCCAAGGGCCGCAAATGCCCACTAAGAGAGGATTTTTGGATATTCGGGTTCTAAAGGGGTATTAAGGTGGTAGACCTGCATTTCATTGAACAGCAATATCTCCCGATTGGTTTCAATGGGGGATGTGATACTCGGCACATAAACTCACCATTAAAAATAAGAAGACACGAGTCGGAGGGTTTTTCGATGTGGTGTATATTATGAGGTGAAAGGGGTGAAAAGTGGGGATTGAAAGATTCCTAACGGAGCGTGTATCTCTTAAACGACATAGGCGAGGAGTTTGAAACTCAGCGGGAAAAAATCAGCATAAAAATAAGTAAATATGTGTTTGACCGTTTTATCATAAATCCAATTTAAGGGGCCCATGGGGAGGGGTTAAATTCTGGAGGGGGGGAGAAACAGGAAATAAAGTGTCCTAACTGATTGACTGACTGACTCACTCATCAAACTCAGGGGAAAAAAACTGCTTTAAAGTAAGTAACTAGCTGTTCGACAGTTTTTTTTTCATAAATCAAATTTAAGGGGTTCATGGGGAGGGGTGAAATTCTGAAAAAAGAAAATTGAAAGAAAATGTCCCGACTCACTCGCTCACCCACTCACTCACTCATCATCGCCCACCCAAAATTATTGAAGTTAGAAACATGACAGTTTGGGGATATGTTCATTGTATTTCAAAACAGTCTACTAAGGGAGGATTTTCGGATATTCAGGTTCTAAAGGGGTCTTAATGGGGTTAAACCTGCATTTCATTGAATAACAATATCTCCCGATTGGTTTCATTGGGGGATGTGATATACGGCATATAAACTCATCATTAAAAAGTAAGAAACGTGTCTGAGGGTTTTTCGATGTGGTGTATATTATAAGGTGAAAGGGGTGAAAAGTAGGGATTGAAAGATTCCTAACGGAGCGTGTATGTCTTAAACGACATAGGCGAGGAGTTTGAAACTCAGCGGAAAAAAATCAGCATAAAAATAAGTAAATATGTGTTTGACCGTTTTTTCATAAATCCAATTTAAGAGGCCCATGGGGAGAGGTGAAATTCTGTGAGGGGGGGGGGACAGGAAAGAAAATGTCCTAACTGATTGACTGACTGACTCACTCATCAAACTCAGAGGGAAAAACTGCTTTAAAGTAAGTAAATAGCTGTTCGACAGTTTTTTATCAATCGAATTGAAGGGGTTCATCGGGAGGGGTGAAATTTTGAAGGAAAAAAATGAAAGAAAATGTCCTGACTCATTCACTCACTCATCATCGCCCAGCCAAAAATATTGAAGTTGGAAACATGGCATTTTGGGGATATGTTCGTTGTATGTCAAAACCGTACACTAAGGGAGGATTTTTGGATATTCAGGCTCTAAAGGGGTCTTAAGGGGGTTAAACCTGAATTTCATTGAATAACAATATCTCACGAGTGGTTTCATTTGTGGATGTGATACTCGGCATATAAACTAATCATTAAAAATAAGCAGACATGTGTCTAAGGTTTTTTCGATGTGGTGTATTATTATGAGGTGAAAGGGGTGAAAAGTGGGGGTTGAAGGATTCCTAACGGAGCGTGTAGGCCTATCTCTTAAACGACATAGGCGAGAAATTTGAAACGCAGCGAAAAAACATCAGCTAAAAAGAGAAGTAAATCAGTGTTCGACCATTTTTCATAAATTAATTTAAGGGGCCAATGGAGTGGGGTGAAATTCTGGGGGGAAAGGGGAGAGAAAGTGTCCTAACTGACTAACTCACTCACTCACCAAACTCAGGGGAAAAAGACAGCTTTAAAAATAAGTTAATAGGTGTTCAAGCGTTTTTTCATCAATCCAATTTAAGGGGCCCATGGGGAGGGGTGAAATTCTGGTAAAAATAATTGAAAGAAAATGTCCTGTCTGACTCACTCACTCATCACGCCCTGCGAAAACTATTAAAGTTGGAAAAATGAAATTTTGGGAATATGTTCGCTGTATGCCAAAAACGTCAACTAAGGAATGATTTTTGTTTATTCGGGTTTTAAAGAGATGTTAAGGGGGTTAACGTGCATTTCATTGAATAACGATATGTCATGAGTTGTTTCTTAGGGGATGTGATATTCGGTATATAAACTAATCATTAAAAATAATCAGACATATGTCTAAGGGTTTATCGATGTGGTGTATATTATGAGGTGATAGGGGCGAAAATTGGGGGTTGAGGGATTCTTGACGGAGCGTGTATCTCTTAAAGGACATAGGCGAGAAGTTTGAAATTCGGCGGAAAAGAACAGCTTAAAATACAAGTAAATAGGTGTTCGACTGTTTTTTTTTCATAAATCCAATTTAAGGGGCCCTTGGAGAGAGGTGAAATTCTGGGGGAAAAAAACAGGAAAGAAAGTGTCTAAACTGATTGTCTCACTTACTCACTCATCAAACTCAGGGGGAAAACAGCTTTAAATAAGTAAATAGGTGTTGACCGTTTGTTTCATAAATCCAATTTAAGGGGTTCATGGGGAGGGGTGAAATTATCAAAAATAAATGAAAGGAAATGTCCTGACTGACTCACTCACTCATCATAAGCCCAGCCAAAATTATTAAAGTTAGAAACATGAAATTTTGGGGATATGTTCGTTGTATGTCGAAAACGTCCACTAAGGAAAGAATTTTGAATATTCAGGTTCTAAATAGGTGTTAAGGGGGTTAAACGTGCATTTCATTGAATAACAATATCTCACGAGTGGTTTCATTTGGGGATGTGATACTTGGCATATATACTAATCATTAAAAATAAGCTGACACATGTCTAATGGTTTTTCGATGTAGTGTATATTATGACGTGAAAGGGATGAAAAGTGAGGGTTGAAAGATTCCTAACGGACCGTGTATCTCTTAAACGACATAGGCGAGGAGTTTGAAACTCGGAGGAAATCAATCAGCTTAAAAATAAATAAATAAATCAATAAATAAATAAATAAATAAATAAATAAAATAAATATGTGTTCGGCCGTTTTTTTTCATAAATCCAATTTAAGGGGCCTATGGGGAGGGGTGAAATTCTGGAAGAAGAACGTCCCCTAAGGAAGGATTTTTGGATGTTCACTCTCATCGACCAACCCAAACGATTAAAGCCAGAAGAATGATATTTTGGGGATATGTTTGTGGTGTGTCGAAAACGTCTACCAAGGAGGGATTTTTGGATATTCAGTTTCTAAAGGGGTGTTAATGGGGTTAAACCTGCATTTCATTGAATAACAATATGACACGACTATGACGCGAGCGAAGCGAGGCTAAAAATGAGATGATGTGCGTCTATGTATTACTCAATCACGCAAGTACCACTGGTCCAATTTACATGATTTTTACATGGAAGTAGCTGATTTATTGGTTAACATATAGGTTACTTTTGATTTCAATACTTTGTACTATTGAAAGATGGCGACCATTTTAGTTACTTCACTACACTCTTTGGTTTAAAACTTTCATATTTCCATTTCAAATACAAAGAGAACGCTAAGAAATAGCAAATTTTTGATGGTATATACGAGGTTCAAAATTACAATTTTCTATCCGAAAGGTATCTCCAACCGTTAGCGAGTAAAACCTAAATTTGTGCTATAAAACACGGTCAACGCCGAGCGGTGTAGTTGGACAAAATGTTCCATCCTTAATCTCCCTCTGCGCAGCACCTCGCATATCCCCTGTTTAAACTGTCACCTTCATATTTTAATTTATTTATGACGCGTAGCGAAGCACGGTTGCTTCAGCTAGTTAAATATAAAAGCCAACGCTAAATAATTCTATTACCAGAACAGATATAACCTTTGTAGTGTGCAAATCATACTAACAGGTTAGTTGTAAAATGTTAAACACTTGCATGGTATTACATTTTAGGTAATGCATGCGAAACATGAACTCACTTGTCTGTTGTATGAAAAGGACTCGTCAACAATGACCTGTCAACAATGGACACTGCTTGCATATTTTTAATTACTACCCACCTCTCTCCACTCCTAATGCAAATTGAACATGTAAAACACAAATTGGAAAAATCCATGTTTCCATATTGACAAATAGAAAAAAACAACAACATTAAACTGAAATTTTAAAAACTGTAAATGGGAATTTGGTAAATTGATAAATGTGAAAACAACAAATTGGAAAATCCATGTTTGAATATCATGAAATTGAAAAACTTTAAACTGACATTTTAAGAACTGTAAATGGGAAATTGTGAAATTGATGAATGTGTAAACAACAAAATGCAAAATCCATGTTTCCATATTATGTAATTGAAAAACTTAAAACTGATATTTAAAAAAAACTGAAAATGGGAAATTGGAAAATTGGCATATTATGTGTAAACAACAAAAATGAAAAACAATCCAGTGGGGTAGTAATCATGTTGTACAGTAACCTATAAGACTAGCATAAGGATAGCTGCATGACATGTAAAACACAAATTGTAAAAAATCCATGTTTCCATATTAACAAATAGAACAAAAAAAAACATTAAACTGAAATTTAAAAAAAACTGTAAATGTGAATTTGGTAAATTGACAAATGTGGAAACAACAAATTGGAAAATCCATGTATCAATATCATGAAATTGAAAAATTGTAAACTGACATTTTAAGAACTGAAAATGGGAAATTGTGAAATTAATAAATGTGTAAACAACAAAATGCAAAATCCATGTTTCCATATTATGAAATTGAAAAACTTAAAACTGACATTAAAAAAACTGAAAATGGGAAATTGGAAAATTGGCATATGTGTAAACAACAAAAATGAAAAAAAAATCCAAGGGGGGGGGGGGTAGTGATCATGTTGTACAGTAACCTATAAGACTAGCATACGGATAGTTGCATGACATGTATTACACAAATTGTAAAAAATCCATGTTTCCATATTAACAAATAGAACAAAAAACATTAAAATGAAATTTAAAAAACTTTAAATGTGAATTTGGTAAATTGACAAATGTGAAAACAACAAATTGGAAAATCCATGTTTCTATATCATGAAATTGAAAACCTTTAAACTGACATTTTAAGAACTGAAAATGGGAATTTGTGAAATTAATAAATCTGTAATCAACAAAATGCAAAAATCCATGTTTTCCATATTATGAAATTGAAAAAACTAAAAACTGACATTAAAGAAAACTGAAAATGGGAAATTGGAAAATTGACATATGTGTAAACAACAGAATGAAAAAAAAATCCGTTTGGGTAGTGATCTTGTTGTACAGTCACCTGTAAGACTAGCATAAGGATAGTTGCATGTACCTTATATGCTTTGTGTATGAGCATTAGCCTTTGGACTAGCTTAAGTTAGGTTTGGTAAAGTTAGGTTTAATGAGGTTAGGTATGTGACCTTGTAGTTTACTCTTTTAGGAAAATGTAAAAAAAGTAAAATCTAAAAATCTAAAAATCTTAAATTTAAAATGTAAAATCTAAAATCTTTAAATGAGGTTTCTGCTGGTTATGACAACACGTTTATGATTTAGTCAATGTTGATGTGTGGTATCCAATTACTACTGACTTCGCATGATCATCACCCATTGTCTTGATCAACAACTTGGGTTTCAAATTACTGCAGCGTTAGTCATAGCAATAGAACTGTGCGCTCTCTGCCATGTCAGCAACATGACACCGGAAGGAACACATGTGTAATATCCAATGACTGCTAACTTTGTATAATCATCACCCATTGTCTTGATGAACACGTGGGGTTTCAAATTACTGAAGCGTTAGTCATAGCAACAGAACTGTGTGCTCTCTGCCATGTCTGTAATATTACACAGGAAATAACAAGACGTCTTACTGTACATACCATCTCCTCAGTTTTAACATCTTAAGAACAAGTATTATTCTCTTTCAACTACAAATGACTCGTTTGAACACATCCATCCACCAAGTTAGATCCCTTGGCCTGCTCTCAAATGGCATGTGCCTCGTGTACTAGGGTGTGTGCATTAGCCCTAACCTAACGTTACGTACGAACTAAACAGAATGTGACTTGTTAGCTCTTATTGTGCACGTGCACAGGTGAACACTTGTGTGTTAGGTCATATTACACATGAACTTGCATAAGTAAGTGCATTTCTCTGTACCACAAGATACAAATTTGATTGCTGGATTGTATCCTGCTCTGTTTATGCGATATAGCTTTGCCAGGTAGTTCTCTACATATAGCAATTTTACCACTGCTCTACCTACGCCTTTTGCTCTTTTGGCTTTCTTACAGTCTAGTGTGTGATAGACAGCATTAACTGTATATCAAACCCAGTTCACCTTTGTATTTGTAATCTAAGTAATCATTTGAAAAGACACAAATGTAATCAGTTGTAAACGTTATCTCTGTTTTGTTTTGTTTAATATGTTTATGACATGCATATTAACCTGAAATCGAGCCCTCTGGTGAAAAGGCTAACAGCTTAACCACTGCACCACCATGCCCTTGTTTCTTAGTTCGACTCGTTCTGTTAGCAATGCATTTCGTCATCAGCCTACTGTCTGAGCACTGACAGCAACACAGTTTAGTTTAGAACAAGCGAGTGTGTGTGTGTGTGTGTGTGTATAGATTATGAGCCTCAAGTATTTAAAGCTTGTTGTGTGTAGCGATCATTTTGTCTCGGTAACCACTGAGCGTTTTTGTGTTTTAGCTATCCTCTTTAACCAATCAAATAAAGATAGTCTACTCTTAATTCTTGATAAATCAGAGTTTACGTACACCGTTTCTCATTTATTAACCCATACCTGCAACCTATACTCTCTCTATACTGCAGTTTGATCTGAAAACAAGTTTCAATGGTAAAAGACTTGTCAGTCACCATACATGTAGCCTACACTAATTCTTTCTCTACCTAGCCATGTTTCATCACCCATGGTAAACATCTCACATGTTCGTACCCGATTATTAGTTTATAAAATCTCAGGTCAATGACCTTGATGTATTGGGTATTTTTGGTAAATGCATTGGCCATGGGAAAGGGTTGACCATTCTAAGTCCTATGACACCTCACATGCTGATATTCAATTATTAGTTTATAAAATCTTAGGTCAATGACCTTGCTGTTTTGAATCTTTTGGGTAAATTCGTTGGTCATGGAAAAGGGTTGACCATCCTGAGTCCCATGACACCTCTCTTGACCCTCTCTGATTATTAGTTAGCGAGATATTAACAAAAGTGTTGTTAGGCCCTTTTGACAAAAAATAAATAATACATTCAAAAACAGAATGTCACTTCAAGTCCAACGACCTCTCATACAAGTCCCTAGCCTTATTGGTTCATGAGATATTAAAAAGCTAATGACCTATTAGTGTTGGATCTCTCGGTAATTAAAAAAAATATAACTCATCTATAAATCATTATTCAAAAAGCCTGCCCGCTTACAAAAAAGAAACCAAGTACGCATGCGTAAAAACAAAAACAAAACAAAAACATGTTAATTCATAGTAGCAATCGGCTCTTCCCATACGTTTCATGTGGAACAACGTTTAATTTCATCATAGCATTAGGGGCCAAGGGTCAGTCCATAGGGACCAGCCTACGGGACCGGTCTAAAGGGATTAGTCAAAAAGGATCCATCAACAAAGACCCGTCCACAGGGGCTCGTCAGCAAAGACCCGCCAACAGGGACCCGACAACAATGACCCGTCCACAGGGACCCGTCCACAGGGACTCATCCACAAGGACCCGTCCACAGGGGCCTGCGTGTGCGTGCGGGGGAACATACGATTACGTCAGCAAATCATCTCATCTAGTTTCAAATTTAGCCACTACGGCGCGTGTAACACACAGGAAGTGCGTGGGAACATACGATTACGTCAGCGAAACATGAACTCACTTGTCTGTTGTATGAGTATCAGTTTAGTAGTGGCATCAAGCAGCAAAACACGTTTACTTACACAATCCATCATTAGGGTAAGCTTTTTTTTCTTATCATTATGGAAATCTCCTTATTAGAATTAAATGTTATAGTGGTTCTGGTCACTTATAGCTAAACTGTAATATATATGATTTTTTTTTGTTTCTTTAAAGGCTACTACAATAAATATTCACAATGCTATGGGGGTAGAACTGTTGATTAGAGAGAAAAAAGCTCACTGAATTGCCAATGCATACTCTTTTCCGTATCATTAACATTCAAAAAGTGGACACAATGTATGGTGAACGTGTATTATGTGCTAGTGAAAATTTTCAGACATTCCTTTCTACACGTTTTAATGATATGTCAGAAAGTGTGCTCGAGGATCTAAATCATGGTGGACATTCTCTATATCTAATTTATGAGGGTATAAAAAACAATAAATGTATTGTACATTCCGACTTTGAAGTTAGGTTAGGTTAGGTTAGGTAAGGTTAGGTTAGGTTAGGTGAAGTTGGGTTAGGTAGAATGGCTGCGGTATGAATCAAAAGCCAGCTCCTGTCAGTTTTGCCTCACAAGTTTGAGTGTACCCCATTCCAACCCTCAGCCTAGAATTAAATTTCTTGACAGAGCCAGGACTCGAACCCGAGCCTCCACAGTAACAGCTAAAAATGCTAGCCACTACACCATAAAGTGGGGCAATATAAGGCTGGTATTGATTGTACATGATCAATCAATAATTACCTAATAATAATAATAAATAATAATAATAATAAATATTCCATTTAGCAACTACATAGCCGACCTCTCCCTGGGTTCTTTTACATGCCAACATCGTATAACATGCGTGTCTTAAATTTTGCCGCCTTTCAAAAATCACTTACCTCGACCAAGAGCGAACCTGCAAGCTTGGGGTTGGTATTCCGACACGATAACCACTCACCCACCGTGGCAAGCTATCAATCAATAATTACCTAATAATTATTATTATTATTAATAATATTAATAATAAATATTCCATTTAGTAACTACACTTCCGACCTCCCCCTGTGACAGCGTGGCGGCCATTTTGCCCATTAGCCCCTGTGCCAGCTCTGACTGTCCCCTCCATAAGAATAACATAGGGCTGGTTGCGCGCGGCGGCCATCTTGCCCATTAGCCCCTGTGCCAGATTCGCTCTTTATTTCCTACTGTGAACCTTCCTTTAATATTCTAGCGTACGATTCATGCAAGTAAGTAAAGCTAAAATTACTACAAGGAAACCAATATGAAATGACAATCTCAAAACCTTGAAGGATGACGATTTTGGGAAGAAATAAAACAAAGATAAGATCTAAAGCAAAATATAGAGAGCGTAAATGGAAAATGGACCGAATACAGGGATGCTTCGGCATCTCAAGTTCCCTGTCTCACAACTCATTGGCTCCTGGTAATGTAGACATACAAGTTATCAGAAGTAATGCTCAGTTCCGTTTAAACTTAAGGGGTCACCAACACTCATCCCACTAAATATGAGCCCCGGGTGGTATTTTATATCTCCTGCCATTTCTCTGAACAGTCCGCCTCAATGCGTAGTGGCCCGGTTTCGATTGCCGGCACTGCCAAGAAATTTAATTCTGGTCTGAGGGCTGGAACGTGGTACACTCAGCCTCAAGAGGCAAATACTGAGAAGAGTTGGTTTCGATTCCCATCCTGGAAGTGGTTTTCTGTGGTTTACATTTCTACTCCAGGCGAATGCCGGTATGTTTACTAAATTAAGGCCACCTTTGCAATCCTCATCAGAATTACAAATACACACACTAATACAACCTTCACAATAACACAGGTTATCAGACAAAATCCACACGCACACCCAAGTACAGGAGGATACATGAGTCATGTCCGTTGCCCAGTAAACCCCTTACTAGCCATGACCAAGAAGCATCCCTTACTAATTTTGGTTTTTAAATGATAATACTTATTATTATTATCATTTCTGTCGTTCATGAGAAACAAAGCATATTCTCTTTAAGAAGTCAGAATGTTACAACAGCTCACTCCAAGCCCACGGGCAGAACATGTATGAACTGAAAGCATACTCTTGTGAACAGTAGCACTTTAAGTGGACATATTTCCATTAGATATTTCTTGGAAGACTTAAACTGGGAGTTGGTCACTGCAAACTTTCCTAACTTTCCAGACTGTCTTCGCTCTTTCGAAAGGGACACATATTTATGTTCCTTTCTCATAACATTTCTGAGTATTGGAGTTTCCACAACAATTGTATGATCAAGCCAACCCAGCCCTAAAGCTTATGGTATGATTGGCTGCTCCCCCTCTTACCACTAGAGATACACGCTATTGGTGAATCTCTGTTTGTGACTTGCATTTCTCCCACCATAGAAATCTTATGTTATATACTGATGCAGAGCCCATTATCGCTCTCTTCACATACAGCAGACCATGTAGTCACTCTTCATTACCAGACTAAGTAGTCTCTGCTAGAGAGCTGTCTCTGTATTAGACAGACTCTTCATATTTAAGGCTTCATGTAAAGTGTATTATAAAAGTACTTAAGGTGTTGGTAACCAATAAACAAATATATTCTCAACGTCTTCAATTCTTTGGGGCGTGGTGGCTCAGCGGTCTAGCTGTATGCCTCTCACCAAGGCAGTCCGGGTTCGATTCCCGTTCAATGCATGTGAGATTTTCGAAGTGAAATGCCATGTCCTGTGGTTCGGATTCCACGTTAAAAGGAGGTCCCGTGGCTCATAATCACAAGATTCACGGTCACGTAAAACTACAATCTTCCTTCCTTTTCCTTTCTTCAATTCTTTGTGAGTATAACAATATACAGCGCGGTAGAACATGAGCGGACCTAAATAGTAGATCCTCAAGCATTATTCAAATTAAACGAGTGTCGATAAGTTCACTCTTCTCCAACTAGACAACTGGCCGGAGATCTACGAAAAACGTGTCTCATGTGCACGATGTCTCAAAGCCTCTGAATGAATTAACGACAAAAACATTTCTCTAAACCTGAAATTATGCGTGATAGGAACCCGACAACTAATGATACCTACCGTACTTTACATTATACAAATGTTGGCCTTTGCGGATTTGTGGCTTTTGTTAATTTTAGATTCGATCAACTAGTGGTGTAGTGGCTAGCTGTCGCTCCGGAGTTCCAGGTGCGATTCCCGGCTCTGCCAATAAATTTTAATACCGGTCTGAGTGCTGGAACGGGGTAAACTTAGCCTCTTGAAGCAACACTGAAAGAAGATGGCTTCGATTCCCATCTCAGACATCTTTGTGGTGATTATCCATGGTTTCTGACTTCTACACCAGGCAAATGCCATGGCTGCCTCCTTTCAAATCCTCATCTGAATTACTAATGCACACAATAATACAGCCATCACAATAACACAGGCCATCAGTAAATTCCACACACAGACACATACCCAACTACATGGGGCTACATGACATTCCTGCTACAAAGTCCCTGAATCAATCAAAACAACAACAACATAATTTTAGAATCACTCTACAGCAACCCCCAGGATATCATATAGTGGGATGTGGTTTGGCGACCACGGGGCCCCAGCTGAGTCCGGAATTGCTTCCACTTAACTTACTTGTGACGGCCTCCTCTCTATTATCTTTCCTATCGACCTCCCTTGGTCAACTCTTGTTCTTTTCCGACCCCGATGGTATTAGGAATCCGAGGCTTAGGGAGTCTTTCACTTTCCGGCTTTAATGGGCCCTTGTCTCATCTTTTCTGATTCTTCTTGGGGTCAGACCTCTTCTGTTCTCTTCACATCTCCTGCCTTCTGCTCAAGGCCCTTAAGGAGGCAGGATGTGTGTAGCACCACCACTTCTGGTGCTCCCTAGATAGTGCTACACCCTCAAGGGCTCACAGCTTGTGAGTTCGGGAGTTGACGACCCCGAGGGATTCCTGAGCTGGGTTCGGTTTCCCCCCTTTCTTCCATTGCCTTTGGGGCGGACCCTCTCCTCTTTCACTTTCCTATCTGCCTTTCATGGCTCTCCTTCCTTCCACGTCCCTCAATCCACATTCTTCTAGGGTTGGGGGCAGTTCTTTTTCTCCTGTCCTTTATTTGCCTTATTCTCCTTTTGTTTTCCATTTATTCTTCTAGTATATAAGTTAGCAGTTAGTTTTAGTTATAGTTTACATTTCATTATCATCTTCACGATCACCCAAACCATCAGGGACCGATAACCTAGATGTTAGGCCCCTTAAAACAACAATTATCATCATCATCATCAACACTCTACAGCAACAGTTATCATTTGCATCACCCAAAGTTTTTCAATTAATGTGACTGCCTCATTAATTTAAACGTCATAGACAAAGTGACGGCTCTGCCTCCTCGATTAGGAGGAGAGAGCAAATTGTTTTGCTTGAACACTGCGGAGTCGAGCCATTTCTATTGATCGAGTCTCTTTCTTGGAGAAAAAAAGGGTTATGACACGGAAATAGGGTAATTCTGTGTCCTTTATCCACACGACTGCCTCCAGACCGCTTTGCCACCGTAATTCTGTGCACGAGACTTGGGCGCCACTCTGTGGACGTGACACGCTTACCAACTGTCCCTTGGTTACACTAACGTTTGCGATAGCCTTCCATAAACATCTCTGTAAATGCGTATGTGTGGGTTAGATATCGAGACTCTCTTGGACTTAAGTGATGTTTGAAAGAAAGGTCGACCGACACCTTTGTTGGAGGTAATACATGAGGAGAATTTTCAAAACTAGTCGTTAAATTAGGTCATGAGTATAATTTCCCTTTCCCTCCTCATTTATTTTTTTAAAATCTCATTTCTTTGGGATGAGGGTGGGGGGTTGTGCGAGTGGACAGATAATCCACCTGTTTAAAAATTGAGTATTAAAAACTGATAATCAAAACCCATGCCTTATATGGTACTGCCAAACACCATAGTATAACCATAGAATCATGCAAAATAGTTGTAATTGCCACTTTATCTTTAAGGCTTGAGGATGTGTCAAGACTCGCCTAATGAATAGCAATATCAACGTCGAGTTAAAGATGATCAGGCTCCATGATAATACTAGTAGAGAGGACTTTGATATCTCCGCAGTACGGATAATTCCACAGTACCTGAAATATAATTTTTTGCAGTGATACTCCAGCGTATGAGACTATTTCATCTTACCAGTTGAGTGAACTGTTTAATTTATCTTTAGTATGGATTTCTAAACGATAAATGCTACCACCTAGTGGTAAAATCGTGACAACCAGTGCTGTATACTGTTTGTGGAGCACTTATAAACTCTCATGTATTTTTATTCAAAGAAACGCGCACAAGATGTTCAAAATTACTATACATATTAGACTGAATAAATATCAGTTCCGTCAATAGACTACTATTGACTTCATACGTTTATCACATGTCAGAAAATGATCACGGGCACAGAACTGATCACAGAGTTTACACAATCAGTTGGATCCTGGGTCGTGGTGATACGTCAGGTTGCACACTTGTGGTAATATCCGTGTACTGCCTTGTAATTCATAAATGGGCGCAGTTCCTGGTTTGTACCAGTCCATGATGTGCCAAGCATAGCTTCAGATGTGAAAAATTCAGGCCAAATATCCTTCCTTTTATTTTCCCTGTCGTCTAGTGATTTTTCCCAGCTGTTTGTAGACGGTAAGTCAAATTTCCATCTCATATCCTGTATTAGGAAGGATTATCTTGCGATTTCATTAGCTACTTTCGACCTGGTGAACTTTGAGTTTCCGAGAACGACCTTCAAGGAACGAGCTTTGACATTTTCTATAGAGTGGAGGTCTATATATGGCAGCTTTTCCCATGTTATCTGTATTCCATGCATGCGAATAGGGACAATTTTGGCTTCAAATAGGGTCATGGCCAGGACCGCCGAGAAGGGGGGATAAGGGGGGCAAATACATAGGGGTCCGTAAGCAATCGGGGCCCGTTAGTGGTGCACGTTATTTCTTGTTAATTGTAGCTACTTCTTTATTATGTAAATTTTTGGCTATAACCCACAACCTGTCCAAGGCTTTGCAGAGTAAGGATGTCGATATGTCCACAGCGCAGCAGAAGATATCTGTCAAGGGAAGTAAGGCAGAATAACATTTCAGAGGCATAGGCATCTCCATTTTCATAATTTTACAGAGATCGCAATCCGTCGTCTTACAAGTCGTGTCAGCTCGTCCAAGGCTGGTATTTAAATTGTTACTAATATCAAAGTTCGAAGAGTAACTTAGGTCATCTTATTAAAAATCCTAGTTAGCCTATTTTCAATTTTGAAAAAATAGGCTTATGAGATCACCTTTTGTCCGTGTGTGTGCGTGTGTGTGTGTGTGTGTGTGTGTGTGTGAGGTGTGTGTGTGTCCCCCTAATAAAATCTAAACGGCTGGAGCGATTTCAATGAAACTCAGTGAGTTCATAGCGCTATTCCCGGCGACCTCGACCGTGCCCTTCAAATTTTGTTATGTCTCACCAATCCAACATGGCGGCTGAGCGAAATATTTCACTAGCATTCAATATCTCCGAAACTATTACCGATATCGCCCTGAAATTGTGCACGGTGATAAACGGCACTACTAGAAGTTCACCTATGAGACTTTAAAAAACCTGGTGACTACAAAACCAACATGGCGGCCAAGCGAAGTTGAGAATTTTAAATAGACTTTTCTCACGATTTAACTATCCAAACGTAATGAAATTTGGTACAGCAATTGTTTATACACATTGTAATGCACTGGAGTCTAATTTAGTTCAATTGTTTACATAACCTCAAAATGGCTGCTGTGCGATATATTTCACTGATATTCTATATATCCGAAACGATTACAGATATCACCCTGCAATTTTGTACGGTGATAAAGGGTACTGATACAAGTTTACCTATGTATACTTCATAAAACTGTAAGGTACAAAACGAACATGGCGACCAAGCGAATTTGAAATATTTTAATAGACTTTTCTCGTGATTTAACTCTCTGAGCGCAGTGAAATGTGGTACAGTAAATCATTTTGCAGATTGTAATGCACTGCCATCTAATTTAATTCAATTGTTTACATAACCTCAAGATGGCGGCTGTGCAAAATTTTAAAATTAAGTTTTTATTTCTTGTGTCTTAATCATGCGATCGAAGTGAAAGTTTGAATAATTAACCTAGGCAATAATTGTCCTTGAATGGTACATAACTCTATGGCCTATACATATAACAATCCTAAATGGCGAGCTTCCGAAATATTTAGACGGTTCTCAATATCTATGAATCTTTTACAGCAACCAAACTGATTTTTTTTAATGTTCATAGAGACTATGAACATATGTTCACCTATAGGACTTTCAGTAACCTGGTGAGCACAAATCCAACATGGCGGCGACGAGAAATATAAATATTTAAATGGACGTTTCTCGCGAATTAACTATCCGAGTGCCGTGAAACGTTGCACGTTAAATGCTTATACAAATATTGATCCACTGGCATCTAATTTATTTCAATTGTTGGTATAATCACAAGATGGCTGCTGTGCGTAATTTTAAAATCTCGTTTTTACTTCTTGTGTTCTAATCATGCGATTGAAGTTTGAATACCACACGTACACAATAATCTTAATGTAATAGTACAAAAAAAAATCCAACCTGGCGACCATCTGAAATATTTAGACGGTTCTCAATATCTACGAGTCTGTTACAGCAATTTAACTGAAATTTTGTATGTTGATAGAGGCAATTAACATGAGCAGGATATATGAAAATAGGCTGTATAGTTCTTCACGGAACTACTTTTTTTAATTTTAAAATCTTATTTAATTTCCAAATTATTTAAATTCAAATAAGTTGAGAAAAATCTAGCCTTTTATTATTGATGTGTAACAACTTTCCACTCGGTTGCTGGATATTATTCTGGGAGTGATTTTGAAAAATGGGACGGAAGTGGATCGTACGGAAGTGTGTAAGACGCACTGCCAGCTGGATCGTATCCCTCGTGGCTGCCGTGGAATGTATATCTCATACGGATTACTTCAAGGTCTGTAGGCACCATTACAAATATTCCTACAATAAATCATCTTCAAGATGTCGTTCTTTGGTGAAAAAATATTCATTATATCATATTTGCTGAAAACAATTATGATTTATTAAGAGTCTGTTTATCAATCTCAGGATAAAAGTGAACGGCATCCACTCCCCAAGTAACTTTGCTCTACACTGTCATTCTGACGGTAAACACACATGCTATCTCTGGTGTCTACTGATTGAAACACAAAGCACATGGTCAAAGTCTTCGTATCAGTATTTAAATGATGATATGCTTTAATGTGAAACATTTTAACTAGTCGGCAATGCCGGTATTATGTTTCTGCACAATGAATATTCAAATATTAACCCACATAACGGTAATGCAGTCATCAATATAATATGTATCGTTGTGTTTATACGGGAACTAGGCAAGCCTTCATGAACTATTGCTGAACACATTCTCTTTACTCACAAGAGGGCCTATTCATAAGGCATTTTAAACTCAATTTCACGTAGAAACATTATCGAAACAAGCAAAATATAAATGAAACATAATTCCGTGATGCAGTATTATTGGTACGTGACAATAATTCACCATCTTGTGCTCAATATTTGTATGGTCGAAATAGCCGTGGTGTTACCGTCTTTGACTGTGAATCAATAGATCTTTGGTTCGATTCCCGGACAGGATAGATATTTTTGCTACCAGATTATCGATTTAAACGATATTTATCATATCAATATGACTGATTTTTACAGAATCCAAATAAAATTACGTGTTGCTCTGTGAATCAAGAGGCCCGGGAACTGGGCAAGCCTTTTATGATTTACTGCTGTGCACATTGCATTTACTTGCAAGTTGGCCTATTTATAAGGAATTTAAGGTTATGAGCGGTGTCGCGTCTATTAATCTAGTTGATTACCATACCTAAAGACCTAAGGGATGCAATGATAATAACCAACTTTAAGAAAGGTGATAGGGCACAATGTGGTAATTATTGAGGTATATCGTTGCTTTCTGTTGCTGGTAAAATCCTGGCCAACGTCTTATCCAACCGTTTGAAGCCGTTGGCCGAAGAAATACTGCCTGAAACTCAGTGTGGCTTTCGACCTAATCGAAGCACAACTGATATGATCTTCTGTGCTAGGCAGATGCAGGAGAAATCCAGTGAGCAAGGACGCCCTCTATATATGGCATTCATAGATATTGTGAAAGCATTTGATTCGGTTAATCGAGAAATGCTATGGAGAATTCTTGCCACACTTGGCTGCCCCCCAAAATTCATTCAGATTCTTCGATTACTACATGATGATATGAATGGCATGGTCCTTAACAGCAATGGCCCTGGAGAGCCATTTAAGATTACAACGGGTGTCAAACAGGGATGTGTGATTGCTCCCACACTCTTTTAAATATATGTTAGTGTTGTACTAAATTTGATCCAAGAAAAGATTCCAAAGGGTGTAGAAATTATATCCAGGACAGATGGAGGGTTATTCAATCTCAACAGATTACGTGCAAAAACTAAAGTGTCAGCTACATCCGTTCTTGATCTCCAGTATGCTGATGACAATGTCATCTTAGCAAATTCAGATGAAGATCTTCAAACCACCCTGAATGTGTTCAATGAGGCATACAGAAGCATTGGTCTGGACATAAACACCAATAAAATAGTTAGCTTTCTAATGAAATCTACCTAACACAGGTTCTTCATCAGCCTACATCACATGACAGGGCTACTGCTCCTGCTGTCATGATTGATGGACATAAACTAAAGAATATAGATCATTTTCCCTATTTGGGTAGTCACCTATCAACAAATGCCAACATTGACGCTGAGATTCAACACCGCCTCCAATGTGCCAGTGCAGCCTTTGGTCGTTTGCTCGTTCGCGTGTTTGACAACCACGACATTAGCATTTTAACAAAATTATACGTTTATCAAGCTGTTGTAGTTCCCAGTCTGCTTTATGGCTGCGAAACCTGGGTTACTTACAGAAGGCACCTCTTATCTTTAGAAAAATACCATCAACAATGCCTTAGGAGAATTCTTGGTATTAAATGGCAAGACCGGCGCACTAACACAAGTGTTTTAGAGGAAGCTAGCACTATTAATATAGAGGCTCTCATTATAAAACACCAACTTCGATGGACAGGACATGTAGTTCGCATGCCTGAGTCCCGCCTCCCAAAACAAATCTTATATTGCCAGCTGAATATCGGTCAGAGAAAGCAGGGTGGGCAACAAAAACGCTACAAAGATGTTCTGAATACCAACTTGAAGAAATGTCAAATTGATACAGGTAACTGGGAGGCTGTCGCATCCGACCGATCAGAGTGGCGCCGCAACGTCCACCAAGGCCACTTGTTCTTCGAATAAGAGAGAAGAAGGCTTCAGGCTGAAAAAAGAAATGCCAGAAAAGAGCGCATGATTCGCAGAATGATCAACCCCCATGATCCATTGGCTGCTCAAGACCTTGTGTGCCATATTTTGGAATAGTCTGTGGTTCTCGGATCGGACTGTACAGTCACCAAAGAACTCACGCAATATGATTAGACCTAATGATGGTTTACAGCGAAGATTTACATAAATGTACCTTGGAAGACAATCATACTCGTGTCACGAGTGATAGCCTAAATAACAAGAAGTTCCGTGACGAATTAAAGAGCCTACCTTTCTTAAAATTTAAGATTCATGCCAATGATTAATCTATATGGATCTATCTAGAATAATGACGAAATTAAGTTGGTAATATCGAAATTTCTAATTAGTTCGAAATACTGTACTGTATACCTGGCATTATGTAGCCTAATAGAGAACTACAGTTGGCAGCCCTGGTGACTGAATATATTCTTAGTTCCATCTCTTAAGGTACAGAATACAAAATTTGGTTGAAGTCCAATGGATAGCATGGACGTTACATGCAGTTATACATTGGATCTAACAGCGCGCGTAAAATCATGTTGGCAACAATGGCATACATGTATTGGTCAGAAATAATCTGAAATAATATAATCTACTGTTGTGTCAATTTTGAATGAAATCCATTAGTTAGTTTCGAAGTTACATGCATTTTAAAATTGGACCTATCAGCAGGCTTAGAATCATGTTGGCAGCACTGACGTATATTAGTTACTCGAAATTATTCTAGAATGCCAGGTACTATACGTGTGCAAAGTTTAGAGCTATTGGCTTGCAGACTTTCTGATATACTGATATTAGGGTAACAAAAATAGAGACAGTATTTATTAACAGTTACTCTTAAGAGTCCGCATATTTCATATCTGTTATGGTACACATTGCACATGCGAAATTTGATTGAAATCCAAATGATAGTATAGAAGTTACATGTATTTAAAGTTGGACCTCTCAGCAGGCTTGGAATCATGTTGGTAGCACTGACGTATATAAGTTACTGCAAATTAATATTGGATGTCAGGTACTATACGTGTGCATAGTTTAAAGCTGTCGGCTTGCATACTTTCTGATATATGGGTATTTGGTAAAAATACACTGTCACCATGTTATTACACTCCCAAATACTGTGGGTATTGGAATAAATAAATGTAGTGTGGTCCTGCCATTGACTAATAGACCAAATTTTACCTGAAAAGATTTCCTCAGAACTACTTATTACATCTACTAAATGCCTGCCTATCATTGTGTACAATGTGTGGTCATTTCTGAACTAATGCACCAGCAAATCTACTGTACCATAACAACGATGTTCTTTGTAACTCACATGTCGTCTTGGGAACTGGGTTTCAATTCTCTCATATTAGCCAGGGCTGTGCATCCAGTATTAATATCCATTATATTATTATACATTGTTGTATTGTAAAGTGGATATTTGGTGTAATATATCAAATCAATACGGGAAAATTCTAGAATAATGACGAAAGTCATAGATATTCATTAACATCCATTAGGCTACCCAACCACCATTGATCTGGACGAAAATATTGGTCTAGACAAAACCATTGGTCTGCCGGATGCGATATAGTACCAAAAGCGTGGGGTTGGCATTACTGACTCCGTAAGAAAGAAGGTCGATATCATATATCGATGTTTTTCTTTAGTGATGAAACAGTGCGAGAGAGGAGCTAGCAGTTAGATGTTACACAACTATTGAGAAACTATCTATTAAATCAGTATACTTATGTATGATGAATTTTCAGGAAAAATTGCTTGAACCATAGACTATTTAAATTGATAAGTGTAATTCCAAATCTAAAGGCTATTTTTAGTGCATTTTTATCAAATAAGGTTGCATTAAAGTAGAGTCCTGCTATTCCAAAAATTCGCCTATTCCAAACAGATTTCAGAAAAAAATACCGGTTGTTCTTTTTAACTTTTAAACTTTTTACTCTTTTACTTAAAAATCAGGAGAAATTAAGAAGACGTTAGCTTTTTCATGTTAAAACGTACATGTATTGTTATACTGCACAAAGGAGTTAAATAAATGCTATTAGATAAAACAGTTCAACAAATTTGCAATAAGTGCAATCAGTTCATCAACCTTTGCTAGAGTAAACACTGACCTGATGGGACTATGCTGAGCTCAGTGCAATGAGACGTGTGTATGGAATGCGGGACGAGAGGGATAGGTAGAGTGGAGGGTGGGGTGACGAGTCTATTTTTGCAACACATAATCAGTTGTATGTAACTGTCCTATAATGGTAATTAAGACACACCTCTGGACACACATACTCGTGTCTTAATTATTGCCATTATAGGCTCGTTGCATAATGTACTATTTTGTGCACCGTTTATAGACGGGCGTAGTACTCAACGGGTTAATACCGTACATCATTTGTGGTCCCAGGTTATGAACTGAATTCCTCCTCGTATCCCAATCGGTCTCAGGACCGGCCATGTCGGAGTTGAGTCTGTGGTATTATTGTGATCTGTGATTATGTGTGCATTGCTCGTGAAAAGCAGCTTTCTCAGCACTACCCCAAAGTACAGCATTGTTCAACGCTGTGACGGACAGCTGAGCACTCCCGGAGAATTAGGGATAGCTTGGGAGCTTATCGGCCTGCTTAGTTTGGCCGTGAAGGTAGCAGAAATGGTAACCCTTCGTTGGGCTAACCTACGCTACCTACAGAGATTATATGCCTGCTGTTATTGAATATCATGCAAGCTTCTCGGAACAAGGTGCTGTATTACAACTGATTGAATTAGTAGACTAATGAAATAATTCAGTCCTAAGAAATACGCAACAGTATTATTAGATTGTGTTTCTTTTAAGTCGCGTAACATCTAGGTCATCAGCCCATAAATACTATTGGAAAGGTTGTGGGATCGATTACCGACCCAATCAGTGTGCAATTGAATGGTGCTTAAATGCGAAGGAGCCGTGTTAGTAGAGTTAATGACTCATTTTAAGTCCGCTTCAGGGCAATATTTCTTCATCCCGGTGGGTGTCTCAAAAAAGCCTCAGTATTTAGGGTAAATGGGACGTAAAATCAATAACATTATTATATTTACAGGGTGAATGAGAGTCGCCTCCGTAGCGTAGCGGTCAGCATAGTTAGCTGCCTTCCCGGAGGTCCTGGGTTCGATTCTCGGCTCTGCCACGAAATTTGAATAGTGGTATGAGGACTGGAACGGGGTCTACTCAGCCTCGGGTGGCCCAAATGAGTAGAGGGGTTCTATTCCCACCTCAGCCATCCTCGAAGTGGTTTTCCGTGGTTTCCCACTTCGTCTTCGGGCAAATGCCGGGATGGTTCCTACTCTAAGGCCACGGCCGCCTCCTTCCCACTTCCTTGCCTAACCGTCCCACTCTTCCCATCCCTTCATCAGGCCCCCTGTTCGCTTTGCAGGTGAGGCCGCCTGGAGTAGTGCTGGTCACACACCCCAGTTGTATCCCTGACTCAGAGTTTCAAGCTCCAGGACACTGCCCTCACTGGCGGAGGAGGTGGGATCCCTCGCTTAGTCCGTGGGAAAAGCCAACCCTGGAGGGTAAAACGATAGCGAAAAAAAAGCGAATGAAGTAATAAGTGGTGGAACTTTCATATGAGTCAATGGTTAAGATGAAGTAGTTCTAAATTTTAACACCACGCGCCGCGCTGAGCGTATGGTCGTAGCAGATGCCGGCTGCCTAGCAGTGATGCATTACCGTTCGCAAATTGTACTTACAATACAAGTACGTTTTAACTGCAAAATTAAATCAAGACCCTTCTGAGAGGTATTTTGGACTTAAACGAGGTTAAGCAGTGACGATCATCCTACTTCTACTGACTTCTTTCGCCTCCATTTGCTTCAGTCTATATACATTACATAGGCCTACCAGTGAAAGAGGTCATTTCTTCACAAGCTAATTATGAGGACGTTATTGACAATTAGCTTCCTTCTCTTAATGAATACGGTCAATGGCGAGAAATGGAATACATACGAGCAGAGAGGTGAAGGATAACTTGTCAGCAAATTAAAGAACCTATTAGTAAAAAAATACACTAACAGAAATTGAACCCTATAATCCTGTCAGTTAATGATGAGAGTTCTGAAAGAGCAGGCGATAACGTTGTTTATTATTTGAGTGGTTACCTGATTCACACAGCAGCAACGAAGATCGTGATATGTACTTCCGGAATTTGGTCATTGGAAAGTGATTCCGAAACATTTAATGCTGTTAGTGATATATGTATCCTCACCATGCTGAGAGACTTTGGCGGAAGTGAATCTAAATTTCTGAAACACCCATCTTTATCTTTATTTCACGTGATGAAAGAAAATGATCGTGTGGCCTCCAAAGAGGCCGAGTGTAGGTCTTTCTAATTGACGCCGGTGGGCGACCCGCGCGTCGTAATGAGGATGAGGTTATGATGAAGACGGCACATACACCCAGTCCCCGAGCCATGAGAATTAACCCCAAGAGATTAAAATCCCTAATGGCCCGGCCAGGAATCGAACCCGGGACACGGCGGACCAAAGCCTAGCGCGCTAACCATTTAGCCACGGAGCCGGACATTTCACGTGATAAAACGTGTAATGAAACGTGTAGATGCAGTAGTGAGGCAAAGTTGGAGCAAGAGGGCACGTTGTGGGGCGATATCTTTTCAGATTGTTTGGATATGATCTGAGAACTTCCTGTGTTCCGAAATGTGTGCTGCTCAGAGGACCTAAGTAATAACCCCTGACACTACAGCCCTTGAAGAGCCTAGGCCTACCAAGCGATCGCTGCCCAGCCATTTGGCCTGCAGATATTGAGGTGACGCGTGGTCAGCGCATCGGGCCCCTTCGGCCGTTAATCTTGGTTTTCGTGACCGGGGCGCTGTCTCACTGTCAGACAGCTACTCAATTGTCCTCACGAGGCTGAGTGCACCCCGTTACAGCCCTCACGTCAGTTTCTAAAATCCTTGACGGAGCCAGGAATCGAACCCGGGGCCTCCGGGTGAGAGGCAGGCACGCTACTCCAACACCACAGTGCCGGCGCTCAGAGGATCATATGTTACTATATTTACCTAGGATAGTGTTTCTTTACATTAAATTCCGGTTCATTTTCCGGGCGAAAGATATGTCCAGGGAACTGAGATCCAGATCGTCTTCAAAATCAGCGAAAAAAACAAGATGTTCAGTAAAGAACATATAGCCTACTTTCTCCTAAATGCATGGGCATTGTTATAACTCTTTGTCCTTTTCAAGGAGTATAATTGAATGTTGGTTGTAGTAGCTTGTTGAAATACAACGTGCTATAGGGATATTAAACATGAATATGAGGTGCCCTTTGCTAGTGCTACCTCTGTAAAAAAAATCATTCAATTCGGTTTCACCGTGTTTGAATTGATCTGGGGAATGGATTTGCACACATACATGGCCGCTATTTGCAAACTATTGGGCTGATGACCTTGTAGTCAGTCATAAGATGCTTTCCACAAAAAGGCATGTTGTTGCAAAATCTGGTAGAGATCAAATGATTAGGATGGTCGTAATTTGATTTAAGCCTTTAAATTTGGGTGGCCGTCATTCCTTTTCCGTCAAGATGGCGGCGATATAAAACATGACACTGAGGTGCTCTTTGCTAGTGCTACCTTTGTACCAAATTTCCTTCAATTCGCTTTCACGGTGTTAGAATTGATAGGGGGAATCGATTTGCACACATACTTGGCCAACATCTGCAAACGATTGGGCTGATGATCTTGCAGTTTGGTCAGAATATGCTTCCCACATAAAGGCATGTTGTTGCAAAATTTGGTAGAGTCTTGATTATTAGGTTGGTCGTAATTAGATTTAAGCATTTAACATTTGGGTGGCCGCGATTACGCTTCCGTCAAGATGGCGGCGATATAAAACATGACACTGAGGTGCCCTTTGCTAGTGCTACCTCTGTACCAATTTTCGTTCCATTCGGTTTCACCGTGTTCGAATTAATAGGGGGAATCGATTTTCACACAAAGATGGCCGCCATCCGCAAACTATTAGGCTAATGACCAATTAGATTGGTCAAAGGATGCTCCCTCCATAAAGGTATGTTGTTGCAAAATTTGGTAGAAATCGGATGATTATGTTAGTCGTAATTTGATTTAAGCTTTGAACATTTGGGTGGCCGCCATTACGTTTCCGTCAAGACGGTGGCGATGTAAAACATGACACTGAGGTGCCCTTTACTAGTGCTACCACTGTACTAAATTTCGTTCCATTCGGATTCACCGTGTTCGAATTAATAGGGGTAATCGATTTGGACACAAAGAAGGCCGCCATCCGCAAACTAATTAGCTGATGACCTTGTGTTTGGTCAAACGATGCCACCCACATAAAGGTGTGTTGTTGCAAAATTTGGTAGAGATCGGATGATTATGTTAGTCGTAATTTGATTTAAGCTTTGAACATTTGTGTGGCCGCCATTACGTTTCGCGGCGATTTAAAACATGACACTGAGGTGCTCTTTGCTAGTGCTACCACTGTACCAAATTTTGTTCCATTCGGTTTCACCGTGTTCGAATTAATAGGGGGAATCGCTTTTGACACAAAGATGGCCGCCATCCGCAAACTATTAGGCTAATGACTAATTAGTTTGGTCAAGGGATGCTCCCTCCATAAAGGTATGTTGTTGCAAAATTTGGTAGAGATCGGATGATTAGGTAAATCGTAATTTGATTTAAGCTTTGAACATTTGTGTGGCCGCCATTACGTTTCCGTCAAGATGGCGGCGATATAAAACATGACACTGAGGTGTCCTTTGTTAGTGCTACCTTTGTACCAAATTTCGTTCAATTCGGGTCCACCGTGTTCGAATTGATACGGGGGGACAGACATTCAGAGTACACACACTCACACACACAGAGAGACTCACACACACACAGACACACACACACACACTCAGACAGACACACAATTTTTCGCCCTGTGTTGATATCACAAGTCTACTTTCATTTTTTGCAAAATCGAAAGTAGGCTAATTACGAAAGTCTCTTCTGTTTAGAGGTAAGCTATTTTCTTCTTAGAAATGTATTTTAGTGTGTTCTGGATAGTATTTTTTAGCCATAAATAAACTTGTAGGCTATATCGAAGTAATTTCTTCGTTAAACCTTGAGGCATGGTTGCCTGTTTTACTGTCAGCGAACCAGTATACATTTGTGAATGGCTATGAAGATAATTATGACATTCACCACAAGGAAAACAACCTAGTACTCCAACACTAGTGTGCATATTTTACTGTACCGTAAAAGATACATCAAATCAGAATCATATAAAATAATAATAAAAAATAAAAAGTAATAATAATTTTAGGCAACAGATGGGTTGATGGCCAGGTATGATTGAGATGGGGTGTAAGGGATGAACTTTTACCCAAATGTCAACCTCACCTGCACGTGGTGCACCCTGCTCTAGACTGACGAGGCTCTGACGACCGAGTGGCTCCCGGGATAAGGAGTCCACCTCTATACAGTCAACGGCTCTCTAGGGAGGCGGATGAACTAATGGAGGATGGGGCACTCTCTTGCCCTTGGGGTGGGAAACCTCCCCTAAAGGCGGATGAACCACTTGTGGTCAACAGCATAGAAAGTCCTCAGCGGCGGACCGGGCGTAGAGCAATCATATACAGCTCCAATGGCCGGGAAGGCGGAAGAAGGCTGCAGCGGACCTGAATCTTCCAGTCGTCGTAGATCTCTATGCCACTGGATATCTGTTTCAAGTCTATCAAGAAACGTGTGATTGTTGATGTGCAGCAACATTCCCACGTTAAAGGATATCACGCACAGGCGTCTTCCAAAGAACTGTAACGTCAATCATATCAAGTCCTGCGGCGATCGGGGAGTTGTGACGGAAGCAGGATAGTGTAATCTGGGAGCTCCTAGTGACAAACCGGCACGTAGGCGTCAAATGTGTGATCGCCGTCTTGCTTGAGGATTATTGCTGTTGAGCAACTCGTGTGCTGCATTTGTGACTGAGCAGGCCTATTTAGGACCCACTCTGCTCACCCCACAGGGGGAGGGGGCTAGAAAAGGTGCCCTAAACATAGTAAGCCATTTCATAACCTGACTGGGCAACCGCACCCAGAGGGTACACCATATGCGGTCGAAAACAATTGAAGATGAACTTTGGAACATGGAACATCCGTACCCTAATGGATGATTCCGATCAACGCCCTGAAAGACGAACTGTAATTATTTCCCGCGAGTTAAGAAGATTCAATATAGATATTGTAGCACTCAGTGAAACCAGACGTGCTGGAGAAAGACAAATCATAGAGCATGGCGGTGGTTACACTTTCTTTTGGCGAGGTAAGGAACTGAATCAACCCCGTATTCATGGTGTTGGCTTTCCTGTTAAAAATCAACTTGTCCATTTCCTTTACGAATTACCTTGTGGCATAAATGAAAGGCTTATGACCCTACGCATTAAGCTTGCAAATAACCAGCGTGCTACCGTAATCAGCGCTTATGCTCCAACTCTCCAGTCTGAGGAAGAACAGAAAGAAGCCTTCTGCTCCCAACTTGACACACTCCTCTCAGACATTCCAACAGCTGATAAAATTATTCTTCTGGGTGATTTTAATGCGAGAGTTGGTACGGACTATGTACTATGGTCTGGCGTGATTGGCAAGGATGGTGTGGGAAAATGCAATGCCAATGGAACTCTTCTTCTCACCAAGTGCTCGGAACACAATCTGGTCATCACCAATACGTTATTCCGGCAGAGAGACAAGTTTAAGACATCTTGGCAACACCCAAGATCCAAACATTGGCACCTTATTGACTATATAATTGTACGTGCCCGTGACCAGCGTGTTGTTTTACTCACAAGGGCTCTGACAAGTGCAGATGACTGCTGGACTGATCATCGTCTGATACGTTATCTGATGACTCTATGTATTCACAAACAAAGACGTAACCGGAGGAAACTCATCAGACGTAAACTGGACACTGATTGTCTTAAGGATGATAATGAAAAACTTTATTTTCGACAACTTCTGGGTAAAAATCTTCCCAGTCTTTATCCTGATGACATTGAAGAGCACTGGTCAAGATTCAAGGATGCTGTGCTGACATCTTGCATAGAATCTGTAGGCTACACCACGCGCAAACATCAGGATTGGTTTGATAAAAACGACACTGAAATCCAGAGTCTCATTGACATTAAGAGAAAAGCTTACACTGAATGGCAAAACAACTACAATTCTTCTGCTAGAAGAGAAAAGTATCAAGAAGCTAAAGCTGCAGTTCAAAGAAAAATACGTGCCCTCAAAAATCAATGATGGACCTTAAAAGCCCAGGAAATGCAGCAACTTTCAGAAATTAATAATCACCATGCTTTCTTCACTGCCATTAAGGCTATTTATGGACCGTCCACAAGAGGTGTACATCCATTAAGATCCAAAGATGACTCCACACTTCTCAAAGATACCCAATCTAACAGCATCCATTGGAAGGAACACTTTCATGAACTACTAAACAGGGATACACATGTTGACGAGGAAATATTTATTAAGATTACTCAAAAGACGTTGCAGCATCACCTTGATAATGAACCTTCACTGCAAGAAGTCGAAAGGGCCATCAGTCAACTGAGGAATAACAAAGCCGCTGGATCAGATGGTATACCGGCGGAATTCTTCAAGGAAGGTGGACAAATCCTCACTGAGCATCTTCATCAAATCTTTGTCAAAATATGGACCTCTGAAACCATTCCTGCTGAACTCAGAGATGCTTTGTTGGTAACCGTATTTAAAAAAGGGGACAAAACTCATTGTGGTAACTATCGCGGAATATCCCTACTCTCCGTCGCTGGGAAAATTATTGCTAGAATTCTAGCCGCACGTCTAATGCCACTTGCTGAAGAGTGTTTACCCGAATCACAATGTGGTTTCAAACCCAATCGTGGAACTACCGACTTGATTTTCTGTGCCAGACAAATGCAAGAGAAGGCAAGAGAACAAAATCGCCCTCTGTATATGGCATTCACTGACGTTGTTAAAGCCTTTGGTTCAGTTAACAGAGAGGCTCTCTGGAAAATCTTGGCGCTCATTGGCTGCCCACCAAAATTTTTAAGCTCTTGCGCCTTCTGCACGATAACATGTATGTTACTATTATCACTAATATTACCTGTGGTGAACGATTTGAAATAATTACTGGGGTTAAACAGGGGTGTGTTATTGCCCCTACGCTCTTCTCAATTTTCGTTGGAACCATAATTCACCTTATTAGAGACGAAGTCCCACAAAGCATTGCAATTGAATTCAGAACTGATGGAGGCTTATTCAATCTCAGCCGACTGCAAGCAAAGATCAAGGTCTTCACAACATATGTAATGGAACTCCAGTATGCAGATGACAATGCTATTCTCGCTAGCTCAGAAGAAGATCTTCAGATAATGATAAATGCATTCACTGCTGCATATAACAGCATTGGTCTAGACCTCAATACCAAAAAGACTCAGATTCTACATCAGACTGTGCCTAATTCACATGATACTGCTCCTGTCATTACTGCCAAGGGCGAGGTATTATTGAATGTTGAGCGCTTTCCATACCTTGGTAGTCATCTCTCAGCTAATGCCAATATTGATGCTGAAATCCCACAGCACTTGAATTGCTCTAGTGCAGCTTTCGGTCGATTGAAAAAGAGGGTCTTCGATAATGCTGATGTCAACACTCGGACAAAGCTCCTTGTATATCAAGCTATTGTAATACCAACACTTCTTTATGGATGTGAATGCTGGACTCCCTACAGAAGGCACATAAAATGCTTAGAGAAGTACCAACAACGTTGTCTGAGGAGGATCCTTAAAATCAGCTGGCAGGATCGACGAACAAACATCAGTGTCCTGGAAGACGCTATCCACTACCAGCGTGAAGGCTATGATCGTGAAACGTCAACTGAGGTGGACTGGTCATGTCCTTCGCATGCCAGATACTCGCCTTCCTAAGCAAATTATGTATGCTCAACTAACAAGTGGCAAGCGACATCAGGGAGGACAGAGGAAGAGATTCAAGGATGCTTTAAAGTCAAACATGAAGAAATGCTCGATTGACATCCCAAATTGGGAGACTACAGCAGCTGACCGTCTGGCATGGCGTCGACTCGTTCACAATGACCCTCTACGTTTCGAGCAGGACCGCCGGAGTTCTGAGGCTCTGAAGCGAATCGCTCGTAAAGAACGGGAGTCTATGAGGAGATACCGCCCTCAGCACCTTGGTGATGATAAAACTTGCCACCAATGTGGAAGAGTTTGTGGCTCGAGGATTGGTCTCTACAGTCACCTGAGAACCCACATGTGAATGTTTTGGAAGACAATTGTATACTCGTTCGCGAGTGATAGCCAATGATGACGAACGATGATTGAGATACAATGAACACTAAGATAGAACAAATAATGTTGTCTATCTAAAAGATAAGATTGCTGTTCTACGGGCACATCTTTTGTATGACTGATGACCGACTGACTAAATAAATCTGGAATTTTGCATAGCCGAAGGCAACCGAATGGAGATGGTTTTAAGAATGTGAGAAATACCTTATGCTAATTGGTATTCCAGAAACGAACATTCGCGTCAGATTTGAATTTCGACATCTATTCAAGTTTTAAAGTGGAATTGGAGACCAGGAGACGGAGGGCCTCTTACAGAAGGACGGAAGAAGGCACTGAACGATGGACGCAAGAAATACATGGTGGGTGTCAAAGCTAGTAGAAGGACAAGAAAAAGATATAGATACAAATGAAATTTGTTGTTAATATGCAGTCCATAGAGGCTCAATTCAAATGTAAAGAAGGCGAGGACGAAGAACTACTACTACTTACTGTGCCAGAATTCAATCCCACTAACTTGGGAACAGCAGGCATTAACTTTACCGCGGTGCTACACAGGCAATCAAAAATAAATATAAATATACTTCATGAACAGAAAAGTCAATACAGGTTATACTAAAATTGAGTCATGGTGCGAGACGAAAATAGATCAAAATTAATGATATATTAAAATAAGCAAAGTGCAGTGATTGTAGTTTAAGCACCAAACCACTGAAGCCATCTGACCAAAATAGCAATATACAAGGGGATTTAATAAGCCGACAAAACTTGAGATGCAGTTTAATGATTCACTGAGTCATTAGGGAAACTAGCTAACAGTAATGACCACAGGACAAAAACTGTACGTTATTTTTGTATTTTATCTTTGAAAAAGACTCAGCAGAAATTGATTTTTTTTCTTTGTGAGTCAGTAACCCACTAGTTGTTATCCTTAGAATCCGTGATTTCAAGAAAATAGGATAAGCAGTAACGAAACAGTACCACCTATGTCGCCTGGGAGGTCCGGGTTGGATTTCCAGCTCTGCCAAGAAATTTAATTCTGGTCTGAGGGCTGGAACGGGGTACACTCAGCCTCCTGATGGAAAACTAAGAAGAGGTAGGTTCAATTCCCACCTCAGCCATCCTGGAAAGGGAGGGGGGAAGTTTTCGTGGTTTCCCCATTTCTACTTCAAGCAAATGCTGGTATGGCCACCTCTTCCGTCCACACCTGAATTACAAATACACAGACTACTACAGATATCACAATAAAGCAGGTTACCAGACAAAAAATCATACCCGCCCAAGTACATGGGGTAAAATGACGACGCCTAAGCCCCTCAAATAAAACACTACCAACAACAACAATGTCGATGAATCCCTTAACTTACATACGCATTCTTTAATTGGAAGAGAGTGGGAATGTGACCACCAGTTATGTCCCTATGTAATACCAACCATTGCGTCGTCGTTGTCGTTGCGAGAAAGCTAGGAGGTTTCTACCGACCCGTGCCAACTTTTCCAACCCCTCTAGCAGAGAAGTATTATTTGCGCTCTAGTGTAATCCATTTAGAGCACCACCTCCTGCATTGACAGTGAAATTAAAAGAGTTGAGTGTTTTAAAATAAAGCTGCTCGCGTCGTAGCACAACACTGGAGAGTAAGGGCTCATTCTTTGTTTGACTTCCAATTGAGCAGCTCGATAGAGCTTCATTTGCGCTGTCCTGTGTTTGTATAAACTCGCAGCTACTTCGTCTGGCTTCACCCGAGCTGTCGAACGCTTTTCAAAAGACGAGTGTTGTCAAAATAAAACTTCATGGTCGGTGTATAATTCAATATAGGAACTCGTCTTTAGAATACAATAGCATGTGCCTCAAATTATCGATTTCTTCTTATTCTGTTGTTGCTTATTCAGCCGTGCTATTAAAGAGTACATTAATATTTCATATTACTGTTGCTCCTGTATGCTTATCATCATCATCATCTTCATCATCATCAACATCCTCGATTCTTTGGTGGATCAATTCTTCAATTCATTGAACCTATTGATCCTAAATTGTAAGGGAAAATATTAAAATATAGTCTTCACAGAATTGATTTGAAGAACAGAGATAGGAATTTTTTCGACTCAAAGGAGGAATTTGAAATAGTAACAGATAATCTATGAACTGAGTTGTACACAGTTCCTTATGTACGATAATATGCTACTTAGTGCCCTGTTTGTTCTCTTGAGACGTAACCATGTCTCAGAGGTACCTGTGGCCGCTGATTATGAGAGGTACTCCAAAGGATCCCTGAGCTGGATTAAATTCTTCTTCTTGAATCTTTGCGGTATACCCTTTAAAACAACATAAAATATATGGGGAGGTAACGAATGCCACGTTCAAGAAAGATAAGGAGAATGACTCAAGGATGTATTGCATAATTCCCTACTTCGATTAATAAACAATTGAATGAATTAATTAAATTCGATTGCGCAATTAGAACCAATGCATATATGTTTTGTTTTATGTGGTTATATTTGTAATTAAGGAATTCATTTGGGTTTTTGATGCGTTATTATTTGACGTCCATTCCTATTCTTTTTCTCGTTTTGCTGTTGAAGATTACTGTTAGAATTTAAACATGCAAGCGATATACCTCTTACTGCTAATGCACTGTTGTTCCGGCCGAAATTCTTAATGTGTTGATTTATTATGAATACATTTATTTGTTTATTTAAATAAATCATTTGGACATTCCTGTATGTTTGATAGTCAGACTGGAGGTGGCTTGGATCCTCAAACAGCATCGCCATGTACTATGTGGGTAGAAACCTACAAATTCCCAAGTCAGCGTTATAATGAAGCGAATAAGGTAAGGTAAGGACTGAGGTAGTTTACCATTATTTTCCTCACTTATTGCAGCAGTACTGGTCCCTATTAGTAGAACCATGTTCTGTGGCAATGTGACCGAGGAACACTGTTCAGAAATACGCGTCAACACATTGTCAGATCTTACTTTCAGGAAATAAAACTTGTAAGTGTTTGAAGAAGTCGTTGACCTTAGTGAGAAAGGCCCTACACATAGTGTAAGCATTATAGCCTTCTCCAGAACTTCTAGATGTGGAGAGATAGCCTAACCCACAATCCGAGTGGAACAGAACATTGAGCAGCCGGAAGCTGTTGATGTTCAGAAGAATGTGGTTTATGGACCCACTATTCCCTACTTTAAGGAAATTCGTGCTGTTTGGCGCAGAGGTAACGTTTCGTCTGTTGTGCTCAAGCTTGCGCAGATAATTGACCTTTGAGGGTTCTTTAATGCAATGATACCATGTGAGTTGATTTGGTGGCAGGTTAATGATCCCCTTCAGGGCAAAATTACGTTTCCTCAGAGTCTCTAAATGTCCCTTATTATTATTATTATTAGCACCATTTTTGTATTCTTTTTAAATTGCCATGCTTGTGTAAGGAGCGCGATTGAACCTATCCAGCTGATCCTGCTTTCCTGTCCTCCCTGAATGTTACATCTTCTCGCTATGGCTCTTTCTCCGCTCATCCGTCCAGGATCTTTTGGATGCAATGTTTGGATGGCCTGAAAAATGATGATTGTCAACTAGTTCTCTGAATTTATATCTGTCCAATACCATATCACTAGAGATGTCTATTTCCTGAAGGTCTTTATCAACTTCAAGCAGCCAGTTTCTCTTGTTAGCTTTCATTGAGAGAGTAAGATTTAGAATTACTTTAGTCAGCCTGTGAACACTCATTCGGAGAATCTGCCCATAAAATTTCAAACTTCCTTTCCCGAATGTGTCAAATATATTCTCCCAGTGCTCATTATTATAATAATAATTATTACTCACTAGAACAATCCTTGAAAGTTTTAAAACACATGAAACTTGCATCAAAATATGAAACATGATATATATTTTTTACACATGTGGATTTGAATCCTCGTCTTTTATAACATAAAAGTTTTCTACCCGTTGGCGTTTTAAAATGTGAAATCTCGTCGGCTCATTAATGCTTTCTAAAGTGAGAAGTTAAGTTGTACATTAATATTAATTATCTCGTAAAGGAAACTTAAAAGGGAGAATGATGTGGCACAATAAGTAATCATCCATCATGGAAGCACTTTAAAACAACGAAAATAGATTACTTAATTAAATAAATTTCAGAATATGATAAGCGGTTTTGTACAGTTTTCCAGATATGGTGTCGCAACTAAAACCTGCCGCCCTGGGCAGTTGCCCAGTTTGTCCTCCCGTAATATGGTCCTGCCTAGGTAAGCCTATAACATGCATTGAATGTGATACAAGCGGCATTTACTGCTGCATTTTCTGATACTCCCTCACATATAAGTAATTAGTTCTTTCACGTAATAACTATAGCCTAACTATTCAACGTGTAGCTCTATGAATTATTACATTACTTTTGAATTGCAGCCAATGGCCATAGCGGGGTATTTTAATTGAACGCTCGTAGTCTCCCCATCCATTTGCATTTCAAGTAGTTCCAACTTTCACTACCAGAGATACCACTGTTACTGACACATATCGGCGATCGTTCTAACATGATAGAGCGTTTCTAACCAAATGACCTACAAATTCAGCTACACACTACCAATTGTAGTGGTAGGTTCTTATACAGTGCGTCAGGGAATGTTCTCCGCAGTGCCTAGGCACTGCTACGTTAGGTGAGAGCCGGAGTTAAGTTGGCAAACCTTTCGCTCACTGGCCGACAGCCAGGTACTAGCTTGTCTTCTCCAAGGTCGACAGGATATCAGAACACACGTGTGAGCTGTGCTGTGCGGTGGAAAGCGTCAGTGTGTATGCAGTAAGGGAGCGTGTAGATTATTGGAATAGTGCAACAGGATGCAGGCGGTAATGTTTACTACTGAAGAGAGAGCATTTTAGGTGGAATGCGTTTTTCGTGAAGGCGATCGGTTTACAGAAAATGTAAAACGAACATTTCAGGCGCGGTTTCCTAATTCAAAGTGTCCAAACCGGGATACCGTTCGGGATTTAAATAAGTACATTTCGTGTGACCGGTTCAGTTCACGATGTACCAGGAACAGGCAGGCCTACGCTGTTAACAGACGAAAAACTTGATGAAATTACCGATATAATGCTGCGAAGTCCAAGCAAATCAATACGCAAATTAGCTCAAGAAACAGGAATCTCTAAGTGGACTGTATGCTGTTTGTTTTGTTTTGACACAAGCGGCGGGAGCCGCGCTGTCAGCAGCAACCGTGCTGCCAACTAAACTCCGGCTCTCACTTAACGCAGCAGTGCTTAGGCACTGCGGAGAAAATTCCCTGACACCCTGTAAATGCCATAAATCTATGACATGGCCCGCCGAAGGAAGGCATATTGAAGGATTTTAACGCTCTTAAAACCCGATGATTTCAGGCGGGTTTGAACCCTCGAACTTAAGCATAGTAGTTCAGCATTCCACCGACTACGCCACCGAAGCCATAGCTCTTTCAATTATGTCTTTGTCATATTTCTATCACTTGTATGCCTCACAGTGGGTGAGTGGTTAACGTGTCGGTCTACTAATCCCAAGCTTGCAGGTTCGCTCCTGGCCGTGGTAAGTGATTTTTGAAAGGCGGCAAAAATTACGACACCATGTCATACGATGTTGGCTTGTCAAAGAACCCATTTGAATTCAGTGCGCCGTGTTCATAACGGCAACATTAATCTCGGGAGTTTCCGCAAACACAAAGTTCCTCATTTCTCTTCTAGAAAGCGCTACAGAGTTCAAGGAGCTTAGATATCTAACCTTCTTGACTTTCATTGTGCTTCAAGGAACAATGAAATTCGACATGCAAGCTACCCTTTGAGTGTCAAATAATAAAGCTTGCTCCCGGCACCCAAGGCCTTACGTTATTATTATTATTATTATTATTATAATTATTATTATTATTATTATTGACACGGGATGGTGGGGGTGGATGGGGCCTACTTACCTTTCTTCAAAGGTCCGCATCGCAACTGCAAACTCACCGCCAGTTGACATGCCCCAACAGAAGAACACCTATAGGTGGAAGAAGGTGGAGAAGGAGAAGACCCACAGGTTCGTCTACAGAAAAAACCCCGATAACCAACAGAACTGACACCGACGAAATGATGCAACAACAGTAGCTTGCTTTAAAAGAAAAATTTAATGTTAAATTTAAAAGAACACCTCCACCAGAGAACAGAACATGCATCAGCCAGCATTAAATTACAAAAATAAAATAAAACCTCAGCTAGAATTCTCACTGTAGATAAAAAAAAAAGTTAAAGGTCGATATCAATTAACAATTACCTGAGCTCAGAGATTGACAAGCCACAACAAAATTAAACACTTAAAATGTACCTGACATACTCCCAACAGAACCATGAGGGCCTTGGAGAATCCAAAAAAATGTAAATAGTGCAAAATTTTACCATAAACAAGGTACCGAAAGAATAACGCATGAGTACAAAAAGAAAACTCCAAAAAGGGAAAACCAAAGGATAATTTAAAACCAAAATAAGTTAAACAACATCACCATGACCCATGAACGTGCACTTCAAACACACGCCAGAAACCAAAAAACCCACTTCTGTCAACAAGTTACCATGGCGACCAAGAACAGTTGAAGGTATTTCAGTACGTATTTAAGTCAAACGCCTAATTTTATATTTTAAAAACAAAATTTTCACCAGTGAGAAAACAGGAAAGTATAAACAAACTCAAGACATTACGAGATCAAAAGTTTTTAAAAGGCAACGGATCAAAATAAAAACCGACCGACTAATGATCAAAATTAGGCCTAGTGTTAATAGACTCGTCTGGTCACTACAAGAATATAATAATAAGAAAAATGCCTTAGCCAGACGCCAAATAATAAAATTAGAAGAAAACAGTAGTGTTCCCCGGACTGATATTGTTTAACCAAATTTTACATATTCAGAAGTGACATATCTAGGCCAAAGTCAACCTTCAGAACAAAAAACCAAACACTCAGTACACAATGAAAAATATGGAGCTCCAAAAATTTAAAATAAATAAAATGCCAAAACATACCTTAATAAAGCCTTTTGGGGAGACACTAATTTTTACAACACTACTTAGATATCCTTAAAGTATTTATATCACCAAAAATAAAATAAAATAGGAGATGGCTGACAACCATCGTCGAAGTGAAGCACACCAAACATCGCATTTTCATATTAAGGCCCAAGAAAATACTTTCACGATTATCACAGATGATAGTTGCACACATAATTCTTCATGTATCATCAAATACTGGGATATATCCCCAAGTTAGCGGGGACGAGGGCCTAAGCCCTCGCCCCTTGACGAGATCCACAATATGCGTCTTTCTTCACCCAGGAATCAGTCACAAGTTATCATACACATGATGGAGGTCAATAGCCAAGAAGGCCACCCAAAATGCACCAGGTTTATTTAAATTAGACCAATCAAATTTAGCCACATATTACGACTATGTGAATAACCAAATAATATTCACACGACACCATTAAAATGTTTTGGTGGCATGATGCATAAATAGTCTTTTGTTTAATGACGTAGAATAATATACTTTTTCAAGTATGTCTCGATGAGACGAGACCAGTAGATACCAATGTCTCACTCTAGCGGTAGAAGACACAACCCCAGCTCGAGGAGCCGATAGATGCTGCCATCTCAAGTTCATTAGCCAATCCCAGGCATCTTAGCGGGTATTTTAAAAGGCGAAGGTATCAGGACATCGAAATAGATGCATAATAAAAATGCTGGGACGGGCTTTTCACGTAACAGTCTCCTTCCCTTAAGCGTGAACACCGTTCACGAATATGCCTAGGCATAGGCAGTACTCTATAACTAGTCGATCCACCAAGCATAGTTTCCAGAATATAATGTTCACCAGTTAACTCCAATCGATGGATAAAACCGCATCGTTTTGGTTAGGAAGAGTGCAGGGTCAGATTATCAGTGAAGGGATAATTGATCACCTCGCAAGCCACTTAGATAACAGCTTCACTCTGTCCATAAGTCTTCAGAAACGCATTACACCAGCACCTTCAGTGCTTTCAGAGTCCGAGACGCGTTAGGTAATTGTTCAACAAGTCCAATGTTGTTAGCTTTTGACGAAGTAGGTGGATGCAACGTGCAAGATACCATGCGACGAGTGGGCAGCCATTTACAAAACAGTCGTTAATCTTATTTCAAAAATAAAGGTTTACTGAAATTACTAATTCTTAATACATTTTACATAAGAGAAACAAGGTTGAATTTATATTTAAAAAAATCCTGACCATGCCCTAGATCCGTGCTCACAATAGTTCATTAAATAACAAGATTTACCGAAGTAAAGTTCATTACCAAGGTTACGTTTTTACAGACTAGTATGACTTTTCTAGAGTACACGTGTTGAACGACTATACATTCAGAAGGAGCTACGGTAGAGGAATGAATGACCACTCAAATTCCCAAGGAAACAGGTATACAAGATCACCATGAGTTAGGTCTCCCACCGAGTCCTACTTACATGCTAGCATCTTCTACGTGAACATCAAAATTAGTTACAATTTTATAATTTTACCATTCAATGGGAATTACCCAACAGTTACAAGCTGTATCCCAGTAGAGTTTGCAAATCCAATTCAAAATTCCAGAAGGAACAGACGCCTGTAGGCTTCAATGAAGGTTAGGGATACTCTACATTATACAAAATATCAGTTTACTAATTTATGGTAGCATTTCTTCATTACAAAGATATCAGGCAGGAATGGCGTAGCTATAGCTGTGAGTACAAAGTTCAGAGATCATGTCTCTGAAGTAAACCGTCTTTCTGACCGATTGATGTCTATTAAGATCGACACTGGTACGAAAACCTTACGTGTGGTTTCATGTTATGCTCCACAAACTGGGTGTACGGATGATGAGAAGGATGAATTTTGGAACAACCTCGAAACTTACCTACAGTTTGTTGAAGAAGAACTCCTGTTCATTGGTGGTGACTTAAATGGCCACGTTGGAGTGAATAGAAATGGTTTCGAGAGAGTACATGGTGGACAAGGCTTTGGAGAGCGAAATGAGGATGGAAACAGAATCCTGGAATTTGCTGAGGCCTTAGACTTAGCTGTGACTAACACCTTTTACAAAAAGCGACCATCGCACTTCAATACCTACAGTAGTGGTGGAAGAAATACGCAGATTGATTATTGGCTGGTACGAAGGAGTGATCTGAAGTTTGTCACTGATGTAAAGGTCATACCATCAGACATTATTGCACCCCAATATCATCTGCTTCTCCTCAATTTTAGGATTCGCCTTGATCTCGGCAAGAAACGAATTAAATGGTGGAAATTAAAACAACATCACATCCAGCTGAAAACATCTATAGGTTCTTTATCTATGCCAGAACAAGGTCAACACGTTGATGAAATCTGGGCAAAGGCCTCCACACATATTACGACTTGTGCTACTGACATCATGGGTAAATCAAAACCTGGACGCAGTTTTATCAATAAAGAGATATGGTGGTGGAATTCTCATGTCCAAGATGCCATCAGGATGAAGAAGTTAGCGTATAAGACCTGGCTCCAATCGAGACTGGATCTTGATCGTCAGCAATATAGAAGATTGAAGACGGTGGCAAAACAGGAAGTGGCAAAGGCTAAAGCAGACCATTACAAGAGCATGTACGAAGAGCTCAACACACCAGAAGGAGCAAATAATATCTACAGACTAGCGAAGAATCGCCATCGTTCCACTCAAGATGTTGGACATGTTATGATCATTAAGAATGAAAATCAACAACCTCTACGGAAACCTAATGAGATCCTTAACCGATGGAAACAGCACTTCGAAAATATTAGCAACGAAGAATTTCCGCATCCGCCACTACCAGCTGTGGATCCTGTACTTGGTCCAGTACCAGCCATCACGGTTGCCGAAGTGGAGACCGCTATGAAGAAAATGAAAAATGGAAAGGCAACTGGGCCGGATGATCTCCCATCGGAGGTGTGGAAGATGCTTGGATCACAAGCAGCTCAGTTTCTAGCAGATCTCTTCAACAAGATCATCAATGAAAATGAAGCTCCTCTTACTTGGCTCGGCAGTGTAACAATACCAATATGGAAAGGTAAAGGAGATGTGCACAACTGCTCAAATTATCGACCGATTCGCCTGCTTTGCCACACTATGAAGATATTTGAGCGTATCGTGGATACACGCCTTCGTGACATAATCAAGATTGTCTCAAACCAGTGTGGTTTTATAAAAGGTACAGGGACAATCGATGCTATTCACGCCGCTCGTCTTTTGATGGAAAGGCACCTAGAAAAGCAGAAACCACTCCATATAGCCTTCTTGGATCTTGAAAAGGCCTTCGACAGGGTACCTCGTGATCTAATATGGTATGCACTACGACAGCATGGGGTACCAGAAGCATATGTTCAATGGGTTCAGCTTCTTTATCGGAATGTCACCAGCTATGTCCGATGTGCTTCAGGAAACTCCGCAAATTTTCCCATCCAAGTTGGTGTTCATCAGGGGTCAGCTTTGTCCCCGCTCCTGTTCATCATCTGTCTTGACACCATCGCAGCCGAACTACTGCAACCACATCCCTGGACCTTGCTCTATGCTGACGATATCATTGTAGCCTGCAAGTCTCGCCAAGAATTGGAACAACATGTTCAATGTTGGAAAACTGCACTAGACACCCAAGGCCTACGACTTAATATTGGGAAGACAGATTATATGGAGTGTGGAGTACCAAGTGAAGGATCTATTCACATTGATGGCACTGAACTCCGAAAATCATCTGCATTCAAATACTTGGGTACGCTAATCTGTTCAGATGGCCGAACACTCCCAGATGTCCGAAACAGAGTCAACGCTGCATGGCTGAAATGGCGCCAAGTTACTGGAGTCCTTTTTGACCGGAATGTGCCACTATATCTGAAGTCGAAAATTTACAGAACCATCGTTCGACCAGTAGCACTGTACGGTACTGAATGCTGGCCAGTAACGAAGAGACATGAACAACAACTACATGTCATGGAGATGAAGATGATTCGCTGGACACAGGGACTTACTAGACTGGACCACATCAGGAATGACAATGTTCGAGCTACATTTGGTGTGGCTCCAATCCACGAAAAAATGCGGGAGAGCCGTCTGCGTTGGTATGGCCATGTACTGCGTAGCAATCACTCTTCAGTCGCGAGAACTGCACTTGACATCAGTCCAGAAGGCCGACGACCACGAGGGCGACCGAGAAAGCGCTGGCTGCATACTATGCGGGAGGACATGCAACTAGTGAATGCCACAACTAGAGACGCTCAAGATCGAGCAGTATGGAAGAAAAAGTGCAGAAAAGCAGACCCTGCAATAAAGCGGGATTAATGCTAGGAAGATGATGATGATGATGATTTCTTCATTACAAATCTCTCCACCTCGATTTATGTGCGACAGATGCACTCTGGATATTTTTTTGCCTTAGGGCTTAGAAAAAGAAATATTAACTAAGCTGACATGTATGCATCTAAATTTGTTGGTTCGTGATCGCACACATTGCTTGGCATGGGGACAATGAGAAATAAAAACACCGTTTCAGAAACGACAAAAACGAAGGGGAAATTGCAGCGCAGAAAACCAAACACCAATACACTAACACGAGGAACGAAATTGAGGTTCGACACCAGATGACTATACAGCCGAAATCCGCCTGGGTGAGAAAAATCCAACATAAAAAGAACTAAGTTCAACAGTACACGAGGTACAATGAGGTTTCCTCGTTCAGGTTTAAGACACGAACACGTGCAACCAAAGGATGCCTAACATGGCCCGAAAATACGGTTAGATGAGAAAACAAGCCGCTCTTGTCGAAAGACAAGGCTAACAGAGAACACTAACGCACCATTCCTAACGATTTAAGCAAAAAAATAATTAGAATTACCAGTCAAAAGCAGAAAAGTTTACTCAAGTTACAGTGGCTGACGACCGAGATTGCCATAGCATGAACTAAACAGAAGGCCTTTGTCATTTACAGTTAACATGAGGCAACTGATGACCCTGTTTTCCAGCAACAACAGATTACAAGCTTAAAACGCAAAACAAGCTGACTTACAGAAGCTGATGACCACAATTTCCAACAGAAATTTAACCCCAGTTAATTTTGAAGACCCTATATTAATTAACTAACCAGAAAGCACATTACATTATGGCTGTTCACGAACTGAGACCTCATAATCATAACAACATATTCATCGCACAACATACTCAAATAGCTGCAATACATAATTTTTACCCACCCACAAAAACAAATTTCCATTAATACTCAAATATGCAAGTTATGTAGTCGTAGAGATATCATGACACAAACAAATACAATTAAAAATACAATACCCTGACAATTACATTACATGACACACGCTTGCATGTCATCGAACAGACCAGTCCGATACCTGAGCAATTCGGATCGTGCAAGTCCTATATACAACCTGCCCAGGGATCAAACTAAGAAAGAATCCCATACTTCTAACCTAGCTAACCCCAGACAGTAGATATCTCCACGTAAAACACACCTACATATTAGGTTTAGGTCAAAATTACAAGGAAAGCAACTAATAAAAATATGATCCTAGACTTACTTTTGCAAACGAAACAACGCCTGAATTACCCCACCCTACAAATCTAAATCAAAATCTAACGTTAACACATACATCCAGACACGATTCGCACACAATACACACACATCCCAGCACGATTGCAGTATAATGGAAGTGTATGAACAAAAATTTACAAATCGCACAATGCGATAAAAACATCTCAAAACCAACACTTACCTTGAATGAGTACGGGAAGAATTCCTAGCAAATAATAGTGACATGCACGTTAAATGTGCCTTTTGGCACCACAGTAGGGACATAGGGAGGGCTGATTTCCATAGTTTAGCCCTTTTAATCGGACTACACTTCGCCATAAAACCAATAGGCGTGATGGTTCCATAATAAATATATCAGGAGGACAGCATATCACAACAGAATTGCATGCAAAAGAAACATACAGGAACACAACAGTCTTCTTAAACACCGACACTGCCTCGACAACTGAAATTTCGACAAATAAAATCATGCACAATGCTGCCCAGAACAGCAGACGTCATCCCTTGCTAGGCTCTGGAACAGGAAGCTACAATACAACAAATTCTACAAATCACAGGGCGAACAGCTTCAGACAGGGCTCCTCGATGCCTTCACTCGCAGCATGTAGGCTATCAGAATATCAAAAAACCCACATTTCCCATGCCAAGAATACATGCCAGTCACTTACCAAGCTTCTTCTTCATTGGGAAAGTTGCATCATAAATAGGATATAATACAGCACAGAAACCTTGCTTGGAACAGGTCACTTAAAATATCACCACATGGATTTTTAGAGGCAAACATGAAACCAAACAAACGACAAGGATTAACATAAAATAACATAAAGCACACTGACATGACACATCTCATCAGTAACCGTCCTATCAGCACCAGAAGGGTCCATAAACGGGCCTGCGGGTACGGGGGAGGGGATAGCTGCAGAAGCGATACACGAGCTCGGTCTGCAACCAAAATGACACGGAATGGTGGGGGTGGATGGGCCTACTTACCTTTCTTCAAAGGTCCGCATCGCAACTGCAAACTCACCACCAGTTGACATGCCCCAACAGAAGAACACCTATAGGTGGAAGAAGGTGGAGAAGGAGAAGACCCACAGGTTCGTCTACAGAAAAACCCCCGATAACCAACAAACTGCCACCGAAGAAATGATGCAACAACAGTAGCTTGCTTTAAAAGAAAAATTTAATGTTAAATTTAAAAGAACACCTCCACCAGAGAACAGAACATGCATCAGCCAGCATTAAATTACAAAAATAAAATAAAACCTCAGCTAGAATTCTCACTGTATATTAAAAAAAAAGTTAAAGGTCGATATCAATTAACAATTACCTGAGCTCAGAGAATGACAAGCCACAAAAAAATTAAACACTTAAAATGAACCTGACTTACTCCCAACTGAACCATGAGGGCCTTGGAGAATAAAAAAAGAGTAAATAGTGCAAAATTTTACCATAAACAAGGTAACGAAAGAATAACGCATGAGCACAAAAAGAAAACTCCAAAAAAGGAAAACCAAAGGATAATTTAAAACCAAAATAAGTTAAACAACATCACCATGACCCATGAACGTGCATTTCAAACACACGCCAGAAACAAAAAACCCAGCATGCACTTCTGTCAACAAGTTACCATGGCGACCAAGAACAGTTGAAGGTATTTCAGTACGTATTTAAGTCAAACGCCTAATTTTACATTTTAAGAACAAAATTTTCTCCAGTGAGTAAACAGGAAGGTATAAACAAACTCAAGACATTACGAGATCAAAAGTTTTTAAAAGGCAACGGATCAAAATAAAAACCGACCGACTAATGATCAAAATTAGGCCTAGTGTTAATAGACTCGTCTGGTCAGTACAAGAATATAATAATAAGAAAAATGCCTTAGCCAGACGCCAAATAATAAAATTAGAAGAAAAACAGTAGTGTTCCCCGGACTAATATAGTTTCTCAAAATTTTACACATTCAGAGGTGACATATCAAAGTCAACCTTCAGAACAAAAAACCAAATACTCAGTACACAATGAAAAATATGGAGCTCCAAAAATTTAAAATAAATAAAATGCCAAAACATACCTTAATAAAGCCTTTTGGGGAGACACTAATTTTTACAACACTACTTAGATATCCTTAAAGGATTTATATCACCAAAAATAAAATAAAATAGCAGATGGCTGACAACCACCGTCGAAGAGAAGCATACCAAACATCGCATTTTCATATTAAGGCCCAAGAAAATACTTTCACGATTATCACAGATGATAACTGCACACATAATTCTTCATGTATCATCAAATACTGGGATATATCCCCAAGTTAGCGGGGACGAGGGCCTAAGCCCTCGCCCCTTGACGAGATCCACAATATGCGTCTTTCTTCACCCAGGAATCAGTCACAAGTTATCATACACAAGATGGAGGTCAATAGCCAAGAAGGCCACCCAAAATGCACCAGGTTTATTTAAATTAGACCAATCAAATTTAGCCACATATTACGACAATGTGAATAACCAAATAATATTCACACGACACCATTAAAATGTCTTTTGTTTAATGGCGTAGAATAATATACTTTTTCAAATATGTCTCGATGAGACGAGACCAGTAGATACCAATGTCTCACTCTAGCGGTAGAAGACACAACCCCAGCTCGAGGAGCCGATAGATGCTGCCATCTCAAGTTCATTAGCCAAATCCAGGCATCTTAGCGGGCAATTTAAAAGGCGAAGGTATCAGATCATCGAAATAGATGCATAATAAAAATGTCGGGACAGGCTTTGCACGTAACAATTATTATTATTATTATTATTATTATTATTATTATTATTATTATTATTATTATTTTTATTATTATTATTATTATTATTATTTTGCATTCATTTCACCACATAAGTGGGACATATCAACATATCGTCGGCTTGTTTGCAAGACGGTATGGTTAAATCTCTTGGTGGCACATTGAGAAATGAGCGAACTATGGAACAGGTCTCCAAGATGACGGCCTTCTGCATGGTGATATGTAGACCAGGATGTATTTCCAATATTCGTAGATTGCGAGCCAATGATTTCGGGATGATGCCGGTAGAAGAAATTACTATGGGCAGAACCACTACACTTTACTGTCTTCACATTTGCAGTATTTCCTCGGTCAGGGGCAGGTAATTGGTGATCTTATTACCGCAGGTTTGTTGCATATTATGGGAATCGGGCACTGCAATATCAATTAGGAAGGTACTCTTCTTCACCTTGTCCACAAGAACGATATCTGGCCGGTTTGCTGGTATGGTTTTATCAGTAATAACTGATCGGTCCCATAACAACTTGTGGCTAGGATTTTCCAAAACGGCGTCAGGAACCTACTGATAGTAAGGCAAAATATTATCAGATAATAAGTGCTTTTGAGCAAGATGTAGGTGCATTATTTTGGCCACTTAGTTGTGCCTTTTCATGTAATCAGTACAGGAGATTGCTTGGCAGCCTCCTGTGATATGTTGAATTGTTTCCGGTTCTAGTTGGCATCTTCGGCATTTATAATCCTGAATATTTGCCTTAACTATATATTTAAGATAGTTTTTGGTAGCCACAACTTGATCCTGGATTGCAACCATGAATCCTTCAGTCTCAGTGAATAGGTCCGCATGAGTCAACCAGCTGTTCGACGCATCAATGTCGACATGTTTCTGGTTGAGATCATACGGATGACGACCCTGCAGAGCTTTCTGCGTCCACTGCTGAAGCTTGACGGTTGAAAATTCCTCATCAGTGGCTAACTGTACAGTATATCCCTTACGTGAAGAAGATCTAGCGGTGTGCACTTGTCATCTGCCTTCACAGCGGCTTGATGTATGTGAGAGTCATGTCTGCCCAGAAAGTATCTCTGAAGGTTCCTCACTTGCCTTGCATGCAATTGGATAATGTCCGTGAGCCCTCGTCCACCTCTTTGACGCGGGATTGTCAATCGCTCAACAGCTGACTTAGGGTGGAGATATCTGTGTTTTGTTAAGATGGTACGTGTCCTAATTAGGATGTTCTGCAAGTCAGTCTGCGTCCATTTGATAATACCGAAAGTGTATGTCAGAGCAGGAATATCATAGGTATTAATAGCCTTAAAGGTGTTCTTTCCATTCAACTTTGATTTTAAAATCTTGTTAAGGCGTTGATTGTAGATAGCTACGGTTCTATCTTTAATACCTTTATGATCTATTCGATTAGATTGCAGGAGACCAAGATATTTGTAGGTCTCATTAACTTCCATAGGCTTTATGAAACAACCGTCATCAAGTTGAAATGCTCGGGCCTCTAATTTTCCACGCAAAATGGTGAGGGTGCGACACTTATGTAATCCGAAGAACATTCCAATATCAGAAGAAAATGAAGCAGTTATTGCAATTAGATTGTCAATGTGTTTCTCAGAGGCTGCATTATTATTATTATTATTATTATTATTATTATTATTACCTCTATGCCTTAAGAAAAAGGTATTATTTCTAGATGTATTCTGAGCCCAGATTCGATTAGAGTACGATATGCCGTCAAGTAAATGTCCCATTTGAGTATTAATAGTTGACCCGTTAAGCGCTGCAGGCTGTAATCACGCATGAATGGAGCAAGAGCAATGGAGATTGTGCCTTCCAGCAGTGTGCGTGGGAGCTCAGGGCGACACCACGTTAAGCGACACATGTTGGCGTCCCACAGGGGATTATTGTGAGCACTTGCTCTACCTCTACCTGAATGAGACATCACCGGCCTCATACACTCCTGGTCTAATAAAATAACGCACCCAGCACTGAACATCACAACGGAGCAGGTACATTATACAGGGTGTAACAAAAATGAACGGGACAAAATGCAGGTCACATTCTTCACACGTAGACAAAGGAATTATGTTATACGAACATGGGTCCGGAAACGCTTTGTTTCCATGTTACACCTCATTGTCTCCAACTCATTAAGCATAGGAAAAACACAAGAACAGAACGTTAGAATCATGGGAATATGCACTCTTGGTTACGTCTGGTTACGTTGTCATTGCGAAGGTGCACCGCCAGAGTTTTGTTTTACATGACCCTCTAGCCATTGGACTTAGCAGATGTGCCTTTAGCTATGCGACAAAACACGCAGCCTTCTTCATGCACGATGGAGTACCTCCTCATTTTAGTGTTAATAACTGTTGGCTTGTAAATAACTGATTTGGTGACAGATGGATTGGTAGAGGTGGACCAATTGTCTGGCCTCCTCACTCTCTGGACCTAAACCCACTGGACTTTTATTTTTGGGGGCATTTAAAAGCTCTTGTGTATCGTACCCTAGTACAAGATGTTCAGAGTCTCCGTGCCCGTATTATGGAAGGCTGCGAGACCATACGCAATACTCCAGGAATAGGCTACATCAGCGCATACGAGATTCACTTGGACGGCGGGTTGATGCATGTTTCAATGCCCACAGATGGCATATTGTACATCTCCTGTGAGAAAGAGTTGCATCTGGTATGCTGGTACGTTCTGTTCTTGTGTATTTCCCATGATTAATTTCTTGGAGACAGTGAGGTATAACATGAAAACAAAGCGTTTCCGGACCCATGTTCATATAACATAATCTCTTCGTCTACATGAGAGGAATGTGTCCTGCATTTTGTGGCGTACACTTTTGTTACACCCTGTATAGGCCTCTGGCTGTTATGTAAAGGAATCAGTCGATTTCCTGCGACCAGAATGCGTCAAATATGTCACCCGTTAATCTTTAAGATGAGTCGCCGAAGTCACATGTGTGTATTTGACCTGTTGTGCAGTGAACGTTCACGCTGGACATGGACGACATTTGACCAGTCGATGGACTTACGGAGGACAAATGTGCTAAGATTGATGGTCGTGTTGATGTATCGAGTGCCACCTGACGAGGTAAAACTAGGAAACTCTAAATGAAATAGGAGCAATCTCAATTAAAAAATTCCCTGCTATGTCCATTGGCTGCAATTCATATAAAATACTAGAAATTCTATAAAACAAAACAATGCCCACATCACAAACCACGATAACTTACTTTAAATTTAATCGAGATACCAACGAAAATTCTCCAAGATTATCTATAATTTATACCTGTATTCTCTCTTTCGAAAACGTTTATTTGATTATTGTTGATTTATTTAGTGGTTAGCGACATCGTGGTCCTGTAGCCACTTGTACTTAGGTGTGTGCAGAATAAGTGTCATTGTGATGTCTGTACTAGTGGATGTGTATTTGTAATTGAGGCGAGGATTTGGGTGAGAGTAAGCCATGGCCTTAACTTAGAGACCATCCCGGCATTCGCTTGAAGTAGAAGTTGAGAATCCATGCAAAACTACTTCTAAGATCGCTAGTGTGGTAATTGAATTCACCTTTTCTCAGTTCTGCCTCGAGATGCTTAGTAAATTCTGTTACAGGCCTCAGACTAGAATTAAAATTCTTGCCAGAACAGGGGATCGAACCGAGACCACCACGGTGACAGCCAAAAATGTTAGTTACTAGTCCATGAGGTGAACAATAAACACGCAGATTGCCTGGACGTTCTGCCGAAGGGAGTTGAGAACCGCGAAATAGCAGCACTGCTGACTAATGAGAGCCGCCCCATCCCCTTTAATTCGGCCCAGCCAGCACTGACAGAAGCGATGCCCCAACTCTCATGGCTCATGCCGCACAGTTTACGTTGGGCGAGATCGAGAAACGAATGATTTGCGAAGTTCTTTTATTCTATTCCAACGTAATTGTGTATTGGTGTTCGTTTCTTCTGCTATGATTGGTTAATGAGAATGGAAAAGACGTGAGATAATTATTCGTGTCCACCTCCTGGTATAGCCGCTGGTATTCTTAACTGTTATCCTGGAGGTCTGGGTTTGATTCCTGGTTCAGTTTAAAAAAAAATATTCTGGTCTGTGGGCAGAAACGAGGTGCAGTCAGCCTCGTGAGGCCATCCTAGAAGTGGTTATCCATCGTTTCCCACTTCTACCTTAGGTAAATGCCGTGATGGTTCCTAATCAAAAGCCACGGCTGCCTCACAATTCTCATCTGAATTACGAATACACACACTACTACGGATACCACAAAAATACATGTTATAAAACAAATTGTATATACACAGAAACACTGAATTTCAAGGGACTATATGACCACGATGTCCAAGCTCCTCAAATGAAACAACAGAATAATTCGTTAGCTCCGTCCATACTAAGTTTCCAAACCATGGCAGATTTGCAAAGGTGACAAACTGATCTTCTATATTGAAGTATTAATCAATTGCTGATCAAAAATAAAAATTTTTTTTAGCTATTGTCCCATTAACCCTTTAGAGGTAAGTGATCTTTTTTTTTTTTGATGTGTAAATACTTCTGGAAACCAAATATCACTTTACCTCCTTAAACTAATATAATAACAATTAGGCTAAAATTAAAAAGTAGAAAATCATGATAGTAAAAATTAGAATTAAAACAAATATGCTTGTAAAAGTTTAAAATTAATAAGCTTATAAAAATTAAAATTATAGAAATTAAGTAATCTTAATTTTAAGAGTATAAAAATAATATGAAAATTAATATTTTAAATAATATGATATATTAAATAAATTATTAAAATGAATATGAACATTAAAATAAATAATAATTCATATTAAAAAAAAAGTCAACCCCTGGCACTATCCAGCCCATGACGGGCTAAGGCCGACCAAGCGACCACTGCCCTGCCATTTGGCCTACAGATATTGGGGTGACGCGTGATCAGCGCGTCGGGTCCCCTCGGACGTTAATCTTGGTATTCGTGATCGGGGCGCTGTCTCACTGTCAGACAGCTACTCAATTGTCCTCGCGAGGCTGAGTGCACCCCGTTCCAACCCTCACGTCAGTTTTAAAATCCCTGACGGAGCTGGGGATCAAACCCGGGGCCTCCGGGTGAGAGGCAGGCGCGCTACCCCAACACCACGGGGCCGGCAATAATTCATATTGGGCTAAAATATATATTTTTTGATACAAATTAAAAATAAAATATCTTCAATTACTGTATATTCTGGCCTATAAAAGGTTAAACAGATTTTACCATACAAATAGTCTGTAAGTTTAACATTAAAATCCATTATTTACATGATGAATTTTTTTAAAATGTCAATTTACTGTATTTTCCAGCGTTTCATTTCATTGTATCATGGGGTTGTAAATAATGTATTCGGTTAGTGATCATAACGGTATTAATAAGAGGAATTAATGAAAATAATGACAAAACAGAGAAAAAAATATAGCCCATATTCTTGTTCTTCCACGAAGCAAAGTGCTGTGCCAATGCACTGAGTGAGGCATGGCTCTTAATAATTAAATTAAAATAACTTTCCTTCCTGATTTAAGGAAAAGGTTCATTTATATTTTTGAAGAAAGTCCGATATATTATAGTCTGATTAAGCTGTTCAATAATTCAGTTTTCAAAGAAATTGAAATTGTCCAGATTGTTTGACAGATGTAGCACTACCAAAAGGCACCTCAGTGTCATGTTTTATATCGCCGCCATCTTGACGGAAACGGAATGGCGGCCACACAAATATTCATAGCTTAAATCAAATTACGATTAAACTAATCATCCGATATCTACCAAATTTTGCATCAACATACCATTATGGAGGGAGCATCCTTTGACCAAACTAATAGGTCATTAGCCTAATATTTTGAGGATGGCGGCCATCTTTGTGTGAAAATCGATTCCCCCTATTGATTCGAACACGGTGAAACAAATGGAACGAAATTTGGAACAGAGGTAGCACTAGAAAAGGCCACCTCAGTGTCATGTTTTATACCACCACCATCTTGACGAAAACGTAATCGCGGCCACCCAAATGTTAAAGGCTAAAATATAATTACGACCAACCTAATAATCTAGTCTCTACCAAATTTTGCAACAACAAATCTTTATGTAGGATGCATATTCTGACCAAACTGCTAGATCACCAGCCCAATAGTTTGCAGATGGTGGCCAAGTATGTGTGCAAATCGATTCCCCCTATCAATTCAAACACGGTGAAACCGAATTGCACGAAATTTGGTACAGAGGTAGCACTAGCAATGGGCACCTCAGTGTCATGTTTTATATCACCGCCCTCTTGACGGAAACGTAATGGCGGCCACACAAATGTTCAAAGCTTAAATCAAATTACGACTAACCTTATCATCCGATCTCTAACAAATTTTGCAACAACATACCTATATGGGGGCGGCATCCTTTGACCAAACTAATAGGTCATCAGCCTAATAGTTTGCGGATGGCGGCCATCTTTGTGTGAAAATCGATTCCCCCTATCAATTCGAACACGGTGAAACCGAATGGAACGAAATTTGGTACAGAAGTAGTACTAGCAAATGGCACCCCAGTGTTATGTTTTATATCGCCGCCATCTTGACGGAAACGTAATGGCGGCCACACAAATGTTCAAAGCTTAAATCAAATTACGTCTAACCTAATCATCCGATCTCTACCAAATTTTGCAACAACTTACCTTTATGGAGGGAGCATCCTTTGACAAATCTAATAGGACATTAGCCTAACAGTTTGCGGATGGCGGCCATCTCTGTTTCAAAATCGATTACCCCTATTAATTCGAACACGGTGAAACCGAATGGAATGAAATTTGGTACAGAGGTAGCACTAGCAATGGGCACCTCAGTGTCATGTTTTATATCACCGCCCTCTTGACCGAAACGTAATTGCGGCCACACAAATGTTCAAAGCTTAAATCAAAGCGACTAACCTAATCATCCGATCTCTACCAAATTTTGCAATAACATACCTTTATGGAGGAGGCATCCTTTGACAAATCTAATACGTCATTAGCCTTATAGTTTGCGGATGGCGGCCATCTTTGTGTCGAAATAGATTACCCCTATTAATTCGAACACGGTGAAACCGAATGGAATGAAATTTGGTACAGAGGTAGCACTAGCAAAGGGCACCTCAGTGTCATATTTTATATCGCCGCCACCTTGACGGAAACGTAATGGCGGCCACACAAATATTCATAGCTTAAATCAAATTACGATTAACCTAATCATCCGATATCTACCAAATTTTGCATCAACATACCATTATGGAGGGAGCATCCTTTGACCAAACTAATAGGTCATTAGCCTAATATTTTGAGGATGGCGGCCATCTTTGTGTGAAAATCGATTCCCCCTATTGATTCGAACACGGTGAAGCAAATGGAACGAAATTTGGAACAGAGGTAGCACTAGAAAAGGCCACCTCAGTGTCATGTTTTATACCACCACCATCTTGACGAAAACGTAATCGCGGCCACCCAAATGTTAAAGGCTAAAATATAATTACGACCAACCTAATAATCTAGTCTCTACCAAATTTTGCAACAACAAATCTTTATGTAGGATGCATATTCTGACCAAACTGCTAGATCACCAGCCCAATAGTTTGCAGATGGTGGCCATGTATGTGTGCAAATCGATTCCCCCTATCAATTCAAACACGGTGAAACCGAATTGAACGAAATTTGGTACAGAGGTAGCACTAGCAATGGGCACCTCAGTGTCATGTTTTATATCACCGCCCTCTTGACGGAAACGTAATGGCGGCCACACAAATGTTCAAAGCTTAAATCAAATTACGACTAACCTAATCATCCGATCTCTACCAAATTTTGCAATAACATACGTTTATGGAGGAAGCATTCTTTGACAAATCTAATACGTCATTAGCCTAATAGTTTGCGGATGGCGGCTATCTTTGTGTCAAAATAGATTACCCCTATTAATTCGAACACGGTGAAACCGAATGGAATGAAATTTGGTACAGAGGTAGCACTAGCAAAGGGCACCTCAGAGTCATGTTTTATATCGCCGCCCCCTTGACGGAAACGTAATGGCGGCCACACAAATATTCATAGCTTAAATCAAATTACGATTAACCTAATCATCCGATATCTGCCAAATTTTGCATCAACATACCATTATGGAGGGAGCATCCTTTGACCAAACTAATAGGTCATTAGCCTAATATTTTGAGGATGGCGGCCATCTTTGTGTGAAAATCGATTCCCCCTATTAATTCGAACACGGTGAAACCGAATGGAACGAAATTTGGTACAGATGTAGCACTACCAAAAGGCACCTCAGTGTCATGTTTTATATCGCCGCCATCTTGACGGAAACGGAATGATGTTCACCCAAATGTTAAAAGCTTGAATCAAATTTCGGCCATCCTAATAATTTGATCTCTACCGGATTTTGCAACAACATGCCTTATTGTGGAAAGCATCTTATGACTGACTACAAGGTCGTCAACCCAATAGTTTGCAAATAGCGGCCATGTATGTGTGCAAATCCATTCCCCTGATCAATTCAAACACGATGAAACCGAATTGAATGATTTTTTTTACAGAGGTACCCCTAGCAAAGGGCACCTCATATTTATGTTTAATATCCCTATAGCACGTTGTATTTCAACAAGCTACTACAACCAACATTCAATTATACTCCTTGAAAAGGACAAAGAGTTATAACAATACCCATGCATTTAGGAGAAAGTAGGCTATATATTCTTTACTGAACATCTTGTTTGTGACTTAAGTACTTTCCTTAAATTGTACCCTCAGGTAAGTTTTTTAGCTCGTTTCACGATAACTTCATTTTCACGAAGCGTTTACGTAATACCTGAAATAATATTCAAGATAGGTTGGTTGGTTGGTTGGTTCCTTAGTTTAGGGGCTGCGACAACGCGGTCATGTAGCCCCGTGTACTTTGGGTGTGTGTAGAATCTGTCAGATAACCGGTGTTAATTGTGATGACTATATTGTGATGACTGTTTTTAATATTCAAGATATCTGAATTAAATTTTGAATATATGTGAATTGTACTAAGATGAACAACATATACCTAAATATTTTGAGTATCAAGCATACTTCCAATTTAAAAGAATATTTTTACCCAACAAAATTTAAAACAAGATGTTCAGTAAAGAACATATAGCCTACTTTCTCCTAAATGCATGGGTAATGCTATAACTCTTTGTCCTTTTCAAGGAGTATAATTGAATGTTGGTTGTAGTAGCTTGTTGAAATACAACGTGCTATAGGGATATTAAACATGAATATGAGGTGCCCTTTGCTAGTGCTACCTCTGTAAAGAAATCATTCAATTCGGTTTCAGAGTGTTTGAATTGATCTGGGGAATGGATTTGCACACATACATGGCCGCTATTTGCAAACTATTGGGCTGATGACCTTGTAGTCAGTCATAAGATGCTTTCCACAAAAAGGCATGTTGTTGCAAAATCCGGTAGAGATCAAATTATTAGGATGGTCTAAATTTGATTCAAGCTTTTCTCATTTGGGTGGCCATCATTCCGTTTCCTTCAAGATGGCGGCGATATAAAACATGACACTGAGGTGCCTTTTCTAGTGCTACCTCTGTACCAAATTTCGTTCAATTCGGTTTCACCGTGTTTGAATTGATAGGGGGAATCAATTTGCACACATACTTGGCCACCATCTGCAAACTATTGGGCTGATGATCTAGCAGTTTGGTCAGAATATGCTTCCAACATAAAGATTTGTTGTTGCAAAATTTGGTAGAGACTAGATTATTAGGTTGGTCGTAATTACATTTTAGCCTTTAACATTTGGGTGGCCGCGATTACGTTTTCGTCAAGATGGTGGTGATATAAAACATGACACTGAGGTGGCCTTTTCTAGTGCTACCTCTGTACCAAATTTCGTTCCATTCGGTTTCACCGTGTTCGAATTAATAGGGGGAATCGATTTTCACACAAAGATGGCCGCCATCCGCAAAATATTAGACTAATGACCTATTATTTTGGTCAAAGGATGCTCCCTCCATAATGGTATGTTGATGCGAAATTTGGTAGAGATCGGATGATTAGGTTAGTCGTAATTTGATTTAAGCTTTGAACATTTGTGTGGCCGCCATTACGTTTCCGTCAAGATGGCGGTGATATAAAACATGACACCGAGGTGCCCATTGCTAGTGCTACCTCTGTACCAAATTTCATTCCATTCGGTTTCACCGTGTTCGAATTAATAGGGGTAATCGATTTTGACACAAAGATGGCCGCCATCCACAAACTATTAGCCTAATGTCCTATTAGATTTGTCAAAGGATGCTCCCTTTATAAAGGTATGTTGTTGCAAAATTTGGTAGAGATCGGATGATTAGGTTAGTCGTAATTTGATTTAAGCTTTGAACATTTGTGTGGCCGCCATTACGTTCCCGTCAATGTGTCGGCGATATAAAACATGAGACTGGGGTGCCCTTTGCTAGTACTACCTCTGTACCAAATTTCGTTCCATTCGATTTCACCGTGTTCGACTTAATAGGGGCCATCGATTTTCACACAAAGATGGCCGCCATCCGCAAACTATTAGGCTGATGACCTATTAGTTTGGTCAAAGGATGCTCCCACCATTATGGTATGTTGATGAAAAATTTGGTAGAGATCGGATGATTAGGTTAGTCGTAATTTGATGTAAGCTTTGAACATTTGTGTGGCCGCCATTACGATTCCGTCAAGATGGTGGCGATATAAAACAAGACACTGAGGTGTCCTTTGCTAGTGCTACCTTTGTACCAAATTTCGTTCAATTTGCGCTCACCGTGTTCGAATTGATAGGGGGGGACAGACATTCAGAGTACACACACTCACACACACACACACACACACACACCCCCAGACTCACACACACACAGAAAGACACACTTTTTTCGCCCTGTAGTGATCTCATAAGTCTACTTTCATTTTTTTGCAAAAATCGAAAGTAGGCTAAAAATATACATTGAGAAAAAATTATGGAAAAAAAAACCATCCTGAATATGTGTATCAATTGTTTTGGTATATGTGGTAGCCGTGAATGTTACCAACAGTTGAAAAGAACATTCAGGTAAATGATTTAAATTGTGGGGTACTTATAATGTAAACGCTCTCCAGGTGTAAAAAAAAACACGTGCTAAAAATTTGGTGGTATAATAATGCATGGCTGCAAGCATATTATAAAATGTGTGTTATGCACAATAATGAGAGAAGTGTGTTTAATAGTCCTGCAAAGTTTTATTTCTTTGCAACATATTGTTTATGTGACATATTTTTAGCCTACTTTCGATTTTTGCAAAAAATGAAGGTAGACTTATGAGATCACTACAGGGCGAAAAAAAGTGTGTCTGTCTGTGTGTGTATATGTGTGTGAGTGAGTCTGTGTGTGGGTGTGTTTGTGTGTGTGTGTGTGAGTTTGTGTACTTTGAATGTCTGTCCCCCCTCCTATCAATTCGAACACGGTGAGCGCAAATTGAACGAAATTTAGTACTAAGATAGCACCAGCAAAGGGCACCTCAGTGTCATGTTTTATATCGCCGCCATCTTGACGGAAACGTAATGGCGGCCACAAAAATGTTCAAAGCTTAAATGAAATTACGACTAACCTAATCCTCCTATCTCTACCAAATTTTGCAACAACATACCTTTATGGGGGCAGCATCCTTTGACCAAATTAATGGGTCATCAGCCTAATAGTTTGCGGATGGCGGCCATCTTTGTGAAACCTAATGGAACGAAATTTGGTACAGAGCTAGTACTAGCAAAGGGCACCCCAGTGTCATGTTTTATATCGCCGCCATCTTGACGGAAACGTAATGGCGGCCACACAAATGTTCAAAGCTTAAATCAAATTACGTCTAACCTAATCATCCGATCTCTACCAAATTTTGCAACAACTTACCTTTATGGAGGGAGCATCCTTTGACAAATCTAATAGGACATTAGCCTAACAGTTTGCGGATGGCGGCCATCTCTGTTTCAAAATCGATTACCCCTATTAATTCGAACACGGTGAAACCGAATGGAATGAAATTTGGTACAGAGGTAGCACTAGCAATGGGCACCTCAGTGTCATGTTTTATATCACCGCCCTCTTGATCGAAACGTAATGGCGGCCACACAAATGTTCAAAGCTTAAATCAAATTATGACTAACCTAATCATCCGATATCTACCAAATTTTGCAATAACATACCTTTATGGAGGAGGCATCCTTTGACAAATCTAATACGTCATTAGCCTAATAGTTTGCGGATGGCGGCCATCTTTGTGTCGAAATAGATTACCCCTATTAATTCGAACACGGTGAAACCGAATGGAATGAAATTTGGTACAGAGGTAGCACTAGCAAAGGGCACCTCAGTGTCCTATTTTATATCGCCGCCACCTTGACGGAAACGTAATGGCGGCCACACAAATATTCATAGCTTAAATCAAATTACGATTAACCTAATCATCCGATATCTACCAAATTTTGCATCAACATACCATTATGGAGGGAGCATCCTTTGACCAAACTAATAGGTCATTAGCCTAATATTTTGAGGATGGCGGCCATCTTTGTGTGAAAATCGATTCCCCCTATTAATTCGAACACGGTGAAACAAATGGAACGAAATTTGGAACAGAGGTAGCACTAGAAAAGGCCACCTCAGTGTCATGTTTTATACCACCACCATCTTGACGAAAACGTAATCGCGGCCACCCAAATGTTAAAGGCTAAAATATAATTACGACCAACCTAATAATCTAGTCTCTACCAAATTTTGCAACAACAAATCTTTATGTAGGATGCATATTCTGACCAAACTGCTAGATCACCAGCCCAATAGTTTGCAGATGGTGGCCAAGTATGTGTGCAAATCGATTCCCCCTATCAATTCAAACACGGTGAAACCGAATTGAACGAAATTTGGTACAGAGGTAGCACTAGCAATGGGCACCTCAGTGTCATGTTTTATATCACCGCCCTCTTGACGGAAACGTAATGGCGGCCACACAAATGTTCAAAGCTTAAATCAAATTACGACTAACCTAATCATCCGATCTCTACCAAATTTTGCAATAACATACCTTTATGGAGGAAGCATTCTTTGACAAATCTAATACGCCATTAGCCTAATAGTTTGCGGATGGCGGCCATCTTTGTGTCAAAATAGATTACCCCTATTAATTCGAACACGGTGAAACGGAATGGAATGAAATTTGGTACAGAGGTAGCACTAGCAAAGGGCACCTCAGTGTCATGTTTTATATCGCCGCCCCCTTGACGGAAACGTAATGGCGGCCACACAAATATTCATAGCTTAAATCAAATTACGATTAACCTAATCATCCGATATCTGCCAAATTTTGCATCAACATACCATTATGGAGGGAGCATCCTTTGACCAAACTAATAGGTCATTAGCCTAATATTTTGAGGATGGCGGCCATCTTTGTGTGAAAATCGATTCCCCCTATTAATTCGAACACGGTGAAACCGAATGGAACGAAATTTGGTGCAGAGGTAGCACTAGAAAAGGCCACCTCAGTGTCATGTTTTATACCACCACCATCTTGACCAAAACGTAATCGCGGCCACCCAAATGTTAAAGGCTAAAATGTAATTACGACCAACCTAATAATCTAGTCACTACCAAATTTTGCAACAACAAATCTTTATGTAGGATGCATACTCTGACCAAACTGCTAGATCATCAGCCCAACAGTTTGCAGATGGTGGCCAAGTATGTGTGCAAATCGATTCCCCCTATCAATTCAAACACGGTGAAACCGAATTGAACGAAATTTGGTACAGAGGTAGCACAGGAAAAGGCACATCAGTGTCATGTTTTATATCGCCGCCATCTTGACGGAAACGGAATGATGGCCACCCAAATGTTAAAAGATTGAATCAAATTTCGACCATCCTAATAATTTGATCTCTACCGGATTTTGCAACAACATGCCTATTTGTGGAAAGCATCTTATGACTGACTACAAGGTCATCAGCCCAATAATTTGCAAATAGTGGCCATGTATGTGTGCAAATCCATTCCCCAGATCAATTCAAACACGGTGAAACCGAATTGAATGATTTCTTTACAGAGGTAGCACTAGCAAAGGGTACCTCAGTGTCATGTTTTATATCACCGCCATCTTGACGGAAACGTAATGGCGGCCACACAAGTATTCAAAGCTTAAATCAAATTACGATTAACCTAATCATCTGATCTCTACCAAATTTTGCAACAACATACCTTTATGGAGGAAGCATCCTTTGACAAATCTAATAGGTCTTTAGCCTAATAGTTTGCGGATGGCGGCCATCTTTGTGTCAAAATCGATTCCCCCTATTAATTCGAACACGGTAAACCGAATGGAACGAAATTTGGTACAGAGGTAGCACTAGAAAAGGCCACCTCAGTGTCATTTTTTATATCACCGCCATCTTGACGGAAACGTAATCGCGGCCACCCAAATGTTAAAGGCTAAAATGTAATTACGACCAACCTAATAATCTAGTCTCTACCAAATTTTGCAACAACAAATCTTTATGTGGGAAGCATATTCTGACCAAACTGCTAGATCATCAGCCCAATAGTTTGTAGATGGTGGCCAAGTATGTGTGCAAATCAATTCCCCCTATCAATTCAAACACGGTGAAACCGAATTGAACTAAATTTGGTACAGAGTTAGCACTAGCAAAAGGCACCTCAGTGTCATGTTTTATATCGCCGCCATCTTGACGGAAACGGAATGACGGCCACCCAAATGTTAAAAGATTAAATCAAATTTAGACCATCCTAATAATTTGATCTCTACCGGATTATGCAACAACATGCCTTTTTGCGGAAAGCATCTTATGACTGACTACAAGGTCATCAGCCCAATAGTTTGCAAATAAAGGCATGTATGTGTGCAAATCAATTCCCCAGATCTATTCAAACACGGAGAAACCGAATTGAATGATTTTCTTTACAGAGGTAGCACTAGCAAAGGGCACCTCATATTCATGTTTAATATCCCTATAGCACGTTGTATTTCAACAAGCTACTCCAACCAACATTCAATTATACTCCTTGAAAAGGACAAAGAGTTATAACAATACCCATATATTTAGGAGAAAGTAGGCTATATGTTCTTTACTGAACATCTTGTTTGTGACTTAAGTAGTTTCCTTAAAATGTACCCTTAGGTGAGTTTTTAGCTCGTTTCACGATAACTTCATTTTCACGGAGCGTTTACGTAATACCTGAAATAATATTCAAGATAGGTTGGTTGGTTGGTTGGTTGGTTCCTTAGTTTAGGGGCTGCGACAACGCGGTCATGTAGCCCCGTGTACTTTGGGTGTGTGTAGAATCTGTCAGATAACCGGTGTTAATTGTGATGACTAGGCTATATTGTGATGACTGTTTTTAATATTCGAGATATCTGAATTAAATTTTGAATATTTGTGTATTGTACTAAGATGAACAACATATAACTAACTATTTTGAGTATCAAGCATACTTCAAATATAAAGGAATATATTTACCCAACAAAATTTAAAAACAAGATATTCAGTAAAGAGCATATAGCCTACTTTCTCCTAAATGCATGGGTATTGTTATAACTCTTTGTCCTTTTCAAGGAGTATAATTGAATGTTGGTTGTAGTAGCTTGTTGAAATACAACGTGCTATAGGGATATTAAACATGAATATGAGGTGCCCTTTGCTAGTGCTACCTCTGTAAAAAAAATCATTCAATTCAGTTTCAGCGTGTTTGAATTGATCTGGGGAATGGATTTGCACACATACATGGCCGCTATTTGCAATTTATTGAGCTGATGACCTTGTAGTCAGTCATAAGATGCTTTCCACAAAAAGGCATGTTGTTGCAAAATCCGGTAGAGATCAAATTATTAGGATGGTCGAAATTTGATTCAAGCTTTTTACATTTGGGTGGCCATCATTCCGTTTCCGTCACGATGGCGGCGATATAAAACATGACACTGAGGTGCCTTTTGCTAGTGCTAGCTCTGTACCAAATTTCGTTCAATTCGGTTTCACCGTGTTTGAATTGATAGGGGGAATCTATTTGCACACATACTTGGCCACCATCTGCAAACTATTGGGCTGATGATCCAGTAGTTTAATCAGAATATGCTTCCCACATAAAGATTTGTTGTTGCAAAATTTGGTAGAGACAAGATTATTAGGTTGGTCGTAATTACATTTTAGCCTTTAACATTTGGGTGGCCGCGATTACGTTTTCGTCAAGATGGTGGTGATATAAAACATGACACTGAGGTGGCCTTTTCTAGTCCTACCTCTGTACCAAATTTCGTTCCATTCGGTTTACCGTGTTCGAATTAATAGGGGGAATCGATTTTCACACAATGATGGCCGCCATCCGCAAAATATTAGACTAATGACCTATTAATTTGGTCAAAGGATGCTCCCTCCATAATGGTATGTTGATGCAAAATTTGGTAGAGATCGGATGATTGGGTTAATCGTAACTTGATTTAAGCTTTGAATATTTGTGTGGCCGCCATTACGTTTCCGTCAAGATGGCGGCGATAAAACATGACACTGAGGTGCCCTTTGCTAGTGCTACCTCTGTACCAAATTTCATTCCATTCGGTTTCACCGTGTTCGAATTAATAGGGGTAATCGTTTTTGACACAAAGATGGCCGACATCCGCAAACTATTAGGCTAATGACCTATTAGTTTGGTAAAAGGATGCTGCCCCATAAAGGTATGTTGTTGCGAAATTTGGTAGAGATCGGATGATTAGATTAGTCGTAATTTGATTTAAGCTTTGAACATTTGTGTGGCCGTCATTACGTTTCCGTCAAGATGCCGGCGATATAAAACATGACACTGAGGTGTCCTTTGCTAGTGCTACCTTTGTACCAAATTTCGTTCAATTTGCGCTCACCGTGTTCGAATTGATAGGGGGGACACACATTCAGAGTTCCAACACTCACACACATACACACACACACACACACACACACACACACACACAGACTCACTCACACACATATACACACACAGACAGACACACTTTTTTTCGCCCTGTAGTGATCTCATAAGTCTACTTTCATTTTTTGCAAAAATCGAAAGTAGGCTAAAAATGTACATTGAGAGAAAAAATATGAAAAAAAACAACATCCTGAATATGTGTATCAATTGTTTTGGTATATGTTGTAGCCGTGAATGTTACCAACAGCAGAAAAGAACATTCAGGTAAATGTTTTAAATTGTGGGGTACTTATAATGTAAAAAATGTCTATTTTCGCGCGAGTCTTTGAATCAATTGTTCGAGACGAAGTGTACGCTCACGTGTCACCATTCATCACTGAACTTCAGCACGGCTTTCTTCCTAGGCGATCCACTGCTACCAACCTAGCAGTCTTCACTCATGATGTATCCACCTTTATGAATAACCGTGGTAGTGCTGATGTTATCTATACTGACTTCTCTAGGGCTTTCGACAGCGTTCATCACAACCTACTGCTTCTTAAACTTTCAAACTTTGGTATAACTGGTAATCTTTTACGTTTCTTCAAAAGCTACCTCTCAAATAGAACCCAATCAGTTGTAATTAATAATAATAAGTCTAAATCTGTTAACGTTACTTCCGGTGTCCCTCAGGGTTCTGTATTGGGCCCTCTGCTTTTTATACTTTTTGTAAATGATATCCCTCGTATAATTCATAATTCTAGGTGCCTGATGTACGCTGATGATCTTAAACTGTATATGCCCATCAGTACTATAAATGACTGTGAGTTGTTGCAACAAGACCTACACCAACTCAGTGAATGGTGTGAAACATGGAAACTGAAACTGAATACTGAAAAGTGTAAAGTGTTGTCAGTTTCATTGAAACGTAACCTCCTACCCAGGTTTAATTACTGTATTAAAAATGAAACGCTACGTAGAGTGTCAACCATTAAGGATCTAGGGGTGACAATCACTAATAATTTCTCGTTCGATGAACATATTTCAAAAATATGTCGTGAAAGTTTCCGGATCCTGGGATTTTTAAAAATAAATTGTTTAAATTATTTTTCGGACATAACTCTATCCAAATTATTTAAGTCACTCATTCGGCCTAAATTAGAATACTGTAGTGTGATCTGGAATCCCTTTCACAGTAATAAAATTGACGCCATCGAACGTGTGCAAAAGAGATTTATTAAATGGCTCTGTTACAGGGGTGGACGACCGTACCATAGAGCTGAGTATGCGAGTTATTGCAACGTGTACAGTCTTCCTCCACTTAGCAGTCGGCGCACAGTGGGTGACGTGAGATTCCTTTGGAAGCTGGTTAATGGCGGAATTGACTCTAATCAGTTGCTAGCTGACTTGGGTTTTCACGTCCCTCAGAGAACCACCAGACGGAAGCACACGTTCGATGGGGTCAGATCGAGAATTAATGTGCACAAAAATTCATGTCTGATCCGGTTGCAGTCAACATACAGCTTGATGGAGAGTAGAAGTGCTACTGATATTCACTTCGACTCTCTATTAACTGTTATGAGAGATATCTCAAGTGGGCTGTAAAATAGTGTATTGCATATTGGGTTAATTTCTATTTGCGTTGATTGAATGAACATGAGGTCGAATGAATGGTTGATTGATTTTTTGATTGAATGTACGAGTGAATGAAGTAATGTATTTTTTGTTTGCTGTTATCTAGATCCTTGAATGTCGCTCTTGTATTACTTTCCCTAGTTTCTGAACTTTGTCTTCTTATCTTTTATTTTATGTTTTGCCTGTTTCTGTTTACTGTTGATAGTTTTTTTTTCTGTAATAATTATTGTAATGTTTCTTGTACAAAGGGATTGCATGAATGAATGCTTGATATAGGATGTTAGAGTGCGTGTCTGTATGGTTGTGGTTGCTGATTTATAATAGATTAGTGTATTGCTATTTTTGTACGTGTTTGCTGTTTTTGTTTTGTTTATAATTGTAAATTTTATTGTTAATTATTATATTGTCACTAGTGGAGTCTATCTGTCTGACAATAAAGAATACATACATATATAACGCTCTCCAGGTGTAAAAAAAAACACTGGCTAAAAATTTGTTGGTATAATAATGCATGACTGCAAGCATATTATAAAATGTGTGTTATGCACAATAATTAGAGAAGTGTGTTTAATAGTCCTGCAAAGTTTTATTTCTTTGCAACATATAGTTTACGTGACATATTTTTAGCCTACTTTCGATTTTTGCAAAAAATTAAAGTAGACTTATGAGATCACTACAGGGCGAAAAAAAGTGTGTCTGTCTGTGTGTGTATATGTGTGTGAGTGAGTCTGTGTGTGTGTGTGTGTGTGTGTGTGTGTATGTGTGCGAGAGTTGGAACTCTGAATGTGTGTCCCCCCTATCAATTCGAACACGGTGAGCGCAAATTGAACGAAATTTGGTACAAAGGTAGCACTAGCAAAGGGCACCTCAGTGTCATGTTTTATATCGCCGCCATCCTGACGGAAACGTAATGGCGGCCACACAAATTTTCAAAGCTTAAATCAAATTACGACTAACCTAATCATCCGATCTCTACCAAATTTTGCAACAACATACCTTTATGGGGTCAGCATCCTTTGAACAAACTAATTGGTCATCAGCCTAATAGTTTGCGGATGGCGGCAATCTTTGTGTGAAAATCGATTCCCCCTATCAATTCGAACACGGTGAAACCGAAAGGAACGAAATTTGGTACAGAGGTAGTACTAGCAAAGGCCACCCCAGTGTTATGTTTTATATCGCCGCCATCTTGACGGAAACGTAATGGCGGCCACCCAAATGTTCAAAGCTTTAATCACATTACGACTAACCTAATCATCCGATCTCTACCAAATTTTGCAACAACATACCTTTATGAAGGGAGCATTCTTCGACCAATCTAATAGGACATTAGGCTAATAGTTTGCGGATGGCGGCCATCTTTGTGTCAAAATCGATTACCCCTATTAATTCGAACACGGTGAAACCGAATGGAATGAAATTTGGTACAGAGGTAGCACTAGCAATGGGCACCTCAGTGTCATGTTTTATATCACCGCCCTCCTGACGGAAACATTATGGCGGCCACATAAATATTCAAAGCTTAAATCAAATTACGACTAGAGCTCTGCAACTCTAACTGAAACCCCGGAAAAAATGCGAACTAAAAGTACTTCCCCCCTACCCGCTCTGACCAGCTCAAGCAAGACCAATACCTGAGCAGAGGGGAGTAGTCCATCGCTGGCCGGGAGCCAATAGATCTGTTGACAAGCGTTCACAGTCCACTCTCTCGCTCAAGCTCCCCTCCTCTCTGTCACACTGGCTGACAGATCTAGCGCTGTCATTAGGGTCTCTCTTCAAGTTACTGAGCTCTAACCTAATCATCCGATCTCTACCAAATTTTGCAATAACATACCTTTATGGAGGAAGCATCCTTTGACAAATCTAATAGGTCATTAGCCTAATAGTGTGCGGATGGCGGCCATCTTTGTGTCAAAATCGATTACCCCTATTAATTCGAACACGGTGAAACCGAATGGAATGAAATTTAATACAGAGGTAGCACTGGCAAAGGGCACCTCAGTGTCATGTTTTATATCGCAACCATCTTGACGGAAACGTAATGGCGGCCACACAAATATTCAAAGCTTAAATCAAATTACGATTAACCTCATCATCCGATCTCTACCAAATTTTGTATCAACATACCATTATGGAGGGAGCATCCTTTGACCAAACTAATAGGTCATTAGCCTAATATTTTGCGGATGGCGGCCATCTTTGTGTGAAAATCGATTCCCCCTATTAATTCGAACACGGTGAAACCGAATCGAACGAAATTTGGTACAGAGGTAGCACTAGAAAAGGCCACCTCAGTGTCATGTTTTATATCACCACCATCTTGACGAAAACGTAATCGCGGCCACCCAAATGTTAAAGGCTAAAATGTAATTACGACCAACCTAATAATCTAGTCTCTAGCAAATTTTGCAACAACAAATCTTTATGTGGGAAGCATATTCTGACCAAACTGCTAGATCATCAGCCCAATAGTTTGCAGATGGTGGCCAAGTATGTGTGCAAATCGATTCCCCCTATCAATTCAAACACGGTGAAACCGAATTGAACTAAATTTGGTACAGAGGTAGCACTAGCAAAAGGCACCTCAGTGTCATGTTTTATATCGCCGCCATCTTGACGGACACGGAATGATGGCCACCCAAATGTTAAAAGCTTGAATCAAATTTCGACCATCCTAATAATTTGATCTCTACCGGATTTTGCAACAACATGCCTTTTTGTGGAAAGCATCTAATGACTGACTACAAGGTCATCAGTCCAATAGTATGCAAATAGCGGCCATGTATGTGTGCAAATCCATTCCCCAGATCAATTCAAACACGGTGAAAAGGAATTGAATGATTTTTTTTACAGAGGTAGCACTAGCAAAGCGCATCTCATATTTATGTTTAATATCCCTATAGCACGTTGTATTTCAACAAGCTACTACAACCAACATTCAATTATACTCCTTGAAAAGGACAAAGAGTTATAGCATTACCCATGCATTTAGGAGAAAGTAGGCTATATGTTCTTTAATGAACATCTTGTTTGTGACTTAGATAGTTTACTTAAATTGTACCCTTAGGTAAGTTTTTAGCTCGTTTCACGATAACTTCATTTTCACGAAGCGTTTACGTAATACCTGAAATAATATTCAAGATAGGTAGGTTGGTTGGTTGGTTGGTTCCTTAGTTTAGGGGCTGCGACAACGCGGTCATGTAGCCCCGTGTACTTTGGGTGTTTGTAGAATCTGTCAGATAACCGGTGTTAATTGTGATGACTATATTGTGATGACTGTTTTTAATATTCAAGATATCTGAATTAAATTTTGAATATTTGTGTATTGTACTAAGATGAACAACATATACCTAAATATTTTGAGTATCAGGCATACTTCCAATTTAAAAGAATATATTTACCCAACAAAAGTTAAAAGCAAGATGTTTAGTAAAGAACATATAGCCTACTTTCTCCTAAACGCATGGGTATTGTTATAATTTTTTGTCCTTTTCAAGGAGTATAATTGAATGTTGGATGTAGTAGCTTGTTGAAATACAACGTGCTATAGGGATATTAAACATGAATATGAGGTGCCCTTTGCTAGTGCTACCACTGTAAAAAAAATCATTCAATTCGGTTTCATGGTGTTTGAATTGATCTGGGGAATGGATTTGCACACATACATGGCCGCTATTTGCAAACTATTGGGCTGATGACCTTGTAGTCAGTCATAAGATGCTTTCCACAAAAAGGCATGTTGTTGCAAAATCCGGTAGAGATCAAATTATTAGGATGGTCGAAATTTGATTCAAGCTTTTAACATTTGGGTGGCCATCATTCCGTTTCCGTCAATATGGCGGCGATATAAAACATGACACTGAGGTGCCTTTTGCTAGTGCTACCTCTGTACCAAATTTCGTTCAATTCGGTTTCACCGTGTTTGAATTGATAGGGGGAATCGATTTGCAAACAAACTTGGCCACCATCTGCAAACTATTGGGCTGATGATCTAGCAGTTTGGTCAGAATATGCTTCCCACATAAAGATTTGTTGTTGCAAAATTTGGTAGAGACTAGATTATTAGGTTGGTCGTAATTACATTTTAGCCTTTAACATTTGGGTGGCCGCGATTACGTTTTCGTCAAGATGGTGGTGATATAAAACATGACACTGAGGTGGCCCTTTCTAGTGCTACCTCTGTACCAAATTTCGTTCCATTCGGTTTCACCGTGTTCGAATTAATAGGGGGAATCGATTTTCACACAAAGATGGCCGCCATCCGCAAAATATTAGACTAATGACCTACTAGTTTGGTCAAAGGATGCTCCCTCCATAATGGTATGTTGATGCAAAATTTGGTAGAGATCGGATGATTAGGTTAATCGTAATTTGATTTAAGCTTTGAATATTTGTGTGGCCACCATTACTTTTCCGTCAAGATGGCGGCGTTAAAACATGACACTGAGGTGCCCTTTGCTAGTGCTACCACTGTACCTAATTTCATTCCTTTCGGTTTCACCGTGTTCGAATTAATAGGGGTAATCGATTTCGACACAAAGATGGCCGCGATCCGCAAACTATTAGGCTAATGTCCTATTAGATTTGTCAAAGAATGCTCCCTTCATAATGGTATGTTGTGGCAAAATTTGGTAGAGATCGGATGATTAGTTTAGTCGTAATTTGATTTAAGCTTTGAACATTTGGGTGGCCGCCATTACGTTTCCGTCAAGAGGCGGCGATATAAAACATGACACTGGGGTGCCCTTTGCTAGTGCTACCTCTGTACCAAACTTCATTCCACTCGGTTTCACCGTGTTCGAATTAATAGGGGGAATCGATTTTCACACAAAGATGGCCGCCACCCGCCAACTATTAGGCTGATGAACTGTTAGTTTGGTCAAAAGGATGCTGCCCCAATAAAGGTATGTTGTTGCAAAATTTGGTAGAGATCGGATGATTAGGTTAGTCGTAATTTGATTTAAGCTTTGAACATTTGTGTGGCCGCCATTACGTTTCCGTCAAGATGGCTGCGATATAAAACATGACACTGGGGTGCCCTTTGCTAGTACTACGTCTGTACCAAATTTCGTTCCGTTCGGTTTCACCGTGTTCGAATTAATAGGGGGAATCGATTTTCACACAAAGATGGCCGCCACCCGCCAACTATTAGGCTGATGACCTGTTAGTTTGGTCAAAAGGATGCTGCCCCAATAAAGGTATGTTGTTGCAAAATTTGGTAGAGATCGGATGATTAGCTTAGTCGTAATTTGATTTAAGCTTTGAACATTTGTGTGGCCACCATTACGTTTCCGTCAAGATGGCGGCGATATAAAACCTGACACTGAGGTGTCCTTTGCTAGTGCTAACTTTGTACCAAATTTCGTTCAATTTGCGCTCACCGTGTTCGAATTGATAGGGGGGGGGCAGACATTCAGAGTACACACACACACACACACAAACACAGACAGACTCACACACACACATACACACACACAGACAGACACACTTTTTTCGCCCTGTAGTGATCTCATAAGTCTACTTTCATTTTTTGCAAAAATCGAAAGTAGGCTAAATATGTCACATTAACTATATGTTGCAAAGAAATAAAACTTTGCAGGACTATTAAACACACTTCTCTCATTATTGTGCATAACACACATTTTATAATATGCTTGCAGTCAAGCATTATTATGCCACCAAATTTTTAGCGCGATATAAAACATAACACTGGGGAGCCCTTTGCTAGTACTACCTCTGTACCAAATTTCGTTCCATTCGGTTTCACCGTGTTCGAATTGATAGGGGGAATCGATTTTCACACAAAGATGGCCGTCATCCGCAAACTATTAGGCTGATGACCTATTAGTTTGGTCAAAGTATGCTGCCCCCACAAAGGTATGTTGTTGCAAAATTTGGTAGAGATCGGATGATTAGGTTAGTCGTAATTTGATTTAAGCTTTGAACATTTGTGTGGCCGCCATAACGTTTCCGTTAAGATGGCGGCGATATAAAACATGACACTGGGGTGCCCTTTGCTAGTACTACCTCTGTACCAAATTTCTTTCCATTCGGTTTCACCGTGTTCGAATTAATAGGGGCAATCGATTTTCACACAAAGATGGCCGCCATACGCAAACTATTAGGCTGATGACCTATTAGTTTGGTCAAAGGATGCTGCCCCCAAAATGGTATGTTGTTGCAAAATTTGGTAGAGATCTGATGATTAGGTTAGTCGTAATTTGATTTAAGCTTTGAACATTTGTATGGGCGCCATTACGTTTCCGTCAAGATGGCGGCGATATAAAACATGACACTGAGGTGTCCTTTGCTAGTGCTACCTTTGTACCAAATTTCGTTCAATTTGCGCTCATCGTGTTCGAATTGATAGGGGGGGACAGACATTCAGTGTACACACACTCACACACACACACACACACAGACTCTCACACACACATACACACACACACACAGACAGACACAGTTTTTTTCGCCCTGTAGTGATCTCATAAGTCTACTTTCATTTTTTGCAAAAATCGAAAGTAGGCTAAAAATATACATTGAGAGAAAAATATGAAAAAAAAAAACAACACGGTGAAACCGAATGGAACGAAATTTGGTACAGAGGTAGTACTAGCAAAGGGTACCCCAGTGTCATGTTTTGTATCGCCGCCGTCTTGACTGAAACGTAATGGCGGCCACACAAATGTTCAAAGATTAAATCAAATTACGACTAACCTAATCATCCGATCTCTACCAAATTTTGCAACAACATACCTTTATGGAGGGAGCATCCTTTGACAAATCTAATAGGTCATTAGGCTAATAGATTGCGGATGGCGGCCATCTCTGTGTCAAAATCTATTACCCCTATTAATTCGAACACGGTGAAACCGAATGGAATGAAATTCTGTACAGAGGTAGCACTAGCAAAGGGCACCCCAGTGTCATGTTTTATATCGCCGCCATCTTGACGGAAACGTAATGGCGGCCACCCAATTGTTCAAAGCTTAAAACAAATTACGACTAACCTAATCATCCGATCTCTACCAAAATTTGCAACAACGTACCTTTATGAAGGGAACAACCTTTGACAAACCTAGTAGGACATTAGCCTAATAGTTTGCGGATGGCGGCCATCTTTGTGTCAAAATCGATTACCCCTATTAATTCGAACACGGTGAAACCGAATGGAATGAAATATGGTACAGAGGTAGCCCTAGCAATGGGCACCTCAGTGTCATGTTTTATATCACCGCCATCTTGACGGAAACGTAATGGCGGCCACACAAATGTTCAAAGCTTAAATCAAATTACGACTGACCTAATCATCCGATCTCTACCAAATTTGGCAACAACATACCTTTGTGGAGGAAGCATCCTTTGACAAATCTAATAGGTCATTAGCCTAATAGTTTGCGGATGGCGGCCATCTATGTGTCAAAATCGATTACCCTTATTAATTCGAACACGGTGAAACCGAATGGAATGAAATTTGGTACAGATTTAGCACAAGCAAAGGGCACCTCAGTGTCATGTTTTATATCGCCGCCATCTTGACGGAAACGTAATGGCGGCCACACAAATATTCAAAGCTTAAATCAAATTACGATTAACCTAATCATCCGGTCTCTACCAAATTTTGCATCAACATACCGTTATGGAGGGAGCATCCTTTGACCAAACTAATAGGTCATTAGCCTAATATTTTGCGGATGGCGGCCATCTTTGTGTGAAAATCGATTCCCCCTATTAATTCGAACCCGGTGAAACCGAATGGAACGAAATTTGGTACAGAGGTAGCACTTGAAAAGGCCATCTCAGTGTCATGTTTTATATCACCACCATCTTGACGAAAACGTAATCGCGGCCACCCAAATGTTATAGGCTAAAATGTAAGTACGACCAACCTAATAATCTAGTCTCTACCAAATTTAGCAACAACAAATCGTTATGAGGGAAGCATATTCTGACCAAACTGCTAGATCATCAGCCTAATGGTTTGCAGATGGTGGCCAAGTATGTGTGCAAATCGATTCCCCCTATCAATTCAAACACGGTGAAACCGAATTGAACGAAATTTGGTACAGAGCTAGTACTAGCAAAAGATACCTCAGTGTCATGTTTTATATCGCCGCTATCTTGACGGAAACGGAATGATGGCCACCCAAATGTTGAAAGCTTGTATCAAATTTCGACCATCCTAATAATTTGATCTCTACCGGATTTTGCAACAACATGCCTTTTTGTGGAAAGCATCTTATGACTGACTACAAGGTCATCAGCCCAAAAGTTTGCAAATAGCGGCCGTGTATGTGTGCAAATCCATTCCCCAGATCAATTCAAACACGGTGAAACCGAATTGAATGATTTCTTTACAGAGGTAGCACTAGCAAAGGGCACCTCATATTCATGTTTAATATCCCTATAGCACGTTGTATTTCAACAAGCTACTACAACCAACATTCAATTATACTCCTTGAAAAGGAAAAAGAGTTATAACATTACCCATGCATTTAGGAGAAAGTAGGCTATATGTTCTTTACTGAACATCTTGTTTTAACTCAGTAGAAATCATTATGTGAAAGGTGTACCTCCCCTATTAAGGTAATGTAATCTTAGATGGTATTTGGAACACTCTGTATAGCGTCTGCAATCATATATACTGGCGTCTATTACTTCTATAGGGAAGTAATGGCACCATGGGTAAAGTGCTTGCCTCTCAGCATGATGAACCCTACTCGATTTTCGATTAATAAGAGTGGAATTTTTTAGGTAATATATCACGGACGGTGGTTTGGATTCCGAGTAAACATGGAGTCCGTGGCTTATGATCACGTGATTAACGGTCATGCAAAACTACAAGCCTTCTTCCTTCTTTTTTCTTTCCATTTGCAAATTCACACATCACGTGACACAGCAATAACTCAGATTAACTGACATTTTGCAGTCACCCAAGTAATTGAAGATGGTGGCTCTAACTACGGGTAAGACTACAATAACAAATACTGGTTTAGTGTTTCCTATGTGGACGATATTCGAGAACAAGTAGAGCGGCAATAACCTACCGTAATGAGGAGGCTGGGGAATGACTGAAGTACATCCTTATGAAATATGTTCGCCGTGGGGAGTTACGAGGAAGACAAACAGCATCTGAGAGGAAAACAAATGGGCTCCGTCAGGATCTTGAGCTGGAAAATAATGGGGCCACGTAGAATAGTACGATGGATGGATAGACAGACGAATGTACTGTATATCCACCTTCCATTCTTTTGATGTCAGTAGGGCTTCAGACATGACCTTGATATTTCTCCCCTTCGGCAACAATCTTCCTCAGGGGCTAACAACTATTTATTTATTTATTTATTTGGCGTATGATACTACACAGCACAGGAAAAAAATTACGAGGCTTACAGTAGTCGCATATGATGTGTAACATCTGACATAGAAGAAACCTCACGTGAAATTGTTGATACACCGGTATTTTATACTATTATTGGCACAAGTATTAATCTATTTGTAAAAGGGAGTGTTTTACAGATATTGTAGTTTATAATACGGAACTCATTTTATTAGATGATTTGTAGCTTCCACCAGCACTAGCCTAAATAAAGAATACGATATGGATCAACTAGATTAATAGACGCGACACCGCTCATAACCTTAAATTCCTTATTAACAGGTCCTCTTGATTCACAGACCAACACGTAATTTCATATGGATTCTGTTAAAATGAGTCATATTGATATGATAAATATCGTTTAAAATGATAATGTGGTAGCAAAAATATCTACCCTTTCCGGGAGTCGAACCCAAGATCTCTAGATTCGCAGGCATAAGCACTAACCCCACGGCTATTTTGACCACGCAAATTTTGTTTTTGTGCACAAGATGTTGACTTATTTCCACGTTCCAAAAATACTGCATTACGGTATTAAGTTTCATTTATATTTTGCTTGTTTCAATAATGTTCCTGCGTGAAATTGAGTTTAAAATGCCTTATGAATAGGCCCTCCTGTGAGTAAAGAGAATGTATTGAGTAATATTTCATGAATGCTTGCTCAATTCTCGTATAACCACAACGATTATATTATATTGATGACTGCATTACCGTTATGTGGGTTAATATTTGAATAGCCATTGTGCAGAAACATAATACTGGCAATGCCGACTACTTACAATGTTTGATATTAAGGCATTTTACCATTTAAATACTGATACGATGACTTCGAACATTTAACATGTCATTTGTTTCAATCACTTGACACCAGAGTTCACATGAACGTTTTCCGTTGAGTATGTCATATACATTCCACTTGGCCGAGAGTACGTCGTGGTATCAATTTCCGACACCGCACGCTCATTGTTTCTCGTACTAATGCCAACTGCATACTTCCGTTTTCCACCACTGCCAGCTAGTACATTTCCGTTCGATCGATCGAGTGGGCAGTGCATACTTCCGTTTTCCACGACTGCCAGCTAGTACACTTCCGTTCGATCGATCGAGCGGGCAGTGCATACTTCCGTTCGATCCACCATTGCCAGACCGATCGTTCCGATCCACTTTCGTCCCCAATTTTCAAAATCACTCCCACAAAATGATCCAGCAACCGAGCGGAAAGATGTTACACATCAAACAAGTAGTTCCGTGAAGAACTATACAGCCTATTTTCATATATCCTACTTATGATAATTGCCACTATCAACATACACAATTTCAGTTTGATTGCTGTAATAGATTCGTAGATATTGAGAACCGACTAAATATTTCGGATGGTCGCCATGTTGGATTTTATATATGTAGGTCCTAGAGTTTACTGTTACATGCAGATTATTGTGAACCTGTAGTATTCAAACTTCAATCGCATAATTAAGACACAAGAAAAAACAAGGAGATTTAAAATTTTTTCACAGCTACCATCTTGAGGTTATGGAAACAATTGAAATAAATTAGATGCCAGTGGATTAACATTCGGATAAAGATTTACTGTACCAAGTTTCACGGCACGCGGATGGTTAAATTGCGAGAAACGACCATGTGAATATTTATAATTCGCGTCACCGCCATGTTGGATTTGTGATCACCAGGTTATTTAAAGTCCTATAGGTGAAATTAAGTTCATAGCCTCTATGAACATTAAAAAATGCAGTTTGATTGCTAAAATAGATTCGTAGATATTCAGTATCGTCTAAATATTTCGGATGGTCGCTATGTTGGATTGTTAAATGTATAGGCCATAGAGTCATGTACCATTAAAGGAAAATTATTGCGTAGGTTCATTATTCAAACTTTCACTTCGATCGCATGACTACATCACAAGAAATAAAAACTTAATTTTAAAATTCGCACTGCCGCCATCTTGAGGTAATGTAAACAATTGAACTAAATTAGATACCAGTGGATTACAATGTGTATAAATATTTCCTGTACCAGGTTTCAGAGCGCTTGGAACATTAAATCGCGAGAAAGGTCTATTTAAAATGTTCAAATTCGCTTGGCCGCCATGTTCGTTTTGTAGTTAACCGGTTTTTGAAAATCTTATAGATGGAATTCCAGTAGTGCCCTTTATCTCCGTACAACATTTTAGGGAGATACCGCTAATAGTTTCAGAGATATAGAATGCCGGTGAAATATTTCGCACATCCGCCATCTTGTGATTATGTAAACAATTGAACGAAGTTAGATGTCGGTGCATTACAATGTATATAAACATATACTGTACCAAGTTTCATTGCGTTTGGTTGGTCAAATCGCGAGAAACGTCTATTTAAAAGTCGCAAATTCGCTTGGCCGCCATGTTGGTTTTGTAGTTACCAGGTTTTCAAAAGTCACATAAGTGAACTTATAGTAGTTCCATCTATCACCATAGAAAATGTCAGGGTAACATCGGTAATAGTTTCGGAGATATTGAATGCTGGTGAAATATTTTGCACATCCGCCATGTTGGATTGGTGAGTCGTAACAAAATTTGAAGGGCACGGTCGAGGTCGCCGGGAATATTGCTATGAACTTTCTGAGTTTCATTGAAATCGCTCCTGCCGTTTAGATTTTATTAGGGGGGGACACACACACGAATCACACACACACACACACACACACACACGCACGCACGCACACACACACGGACAAAAGGTGATCTCATAAGCCTATTTTTTCAAAATTGAAAATAGGCTAAAAATACAGAATACAGTGCCAACAACAACAGACACAGTATGTTCACACTGAATGTTACACTTTTACATCTAATCCGTTGAGCGAACACACCGCCTTTGGAGTAGCTGAGTGCAAGTCCTCCAAACTACCAGGGAAGGCACGGAGAGGACAATCCACTACTATGTGTTTCATTGATTGTGGGATGTCAGCACAATCACAGTGTGGAGAATCTATCCAACACCATTTGTAAAGAACCGAAACGGTTCTACCCAAGCCACACCTGATGCGGTTAAGTCTACACCAAACATTCCTTGGCAAAGTGAAACCATTTAGTTTCACAGTTGGATTTGCGATTTTTATAATGCCATGTGGTGGGGAAGAAGTCCACTCATTCCGCCAGGTGTCTTTAAGATTGAATTGCTTGGTTATCAGTTCCAAGGCAGTTTTACATGCAGGTTTGCGGGACTTCAACCTGGGTGATCCAAGTTGACTCACATCCTCATGAATTGGGAGTGTTGTGTTTTTGAGCATTCTTGACCACAGATGACCAAGATGTTTTTGTCTTCTGATGTGCGGAGGTGGAATGTTGCTCAACACTGGGAGCCACCAAACTTGAGTGGAAAGCAATGTACCAGTAACTATACGCGTACTGTGACGGAGCTGAACATCCACCATATGAGTGTGGTGGCTGTTAATCCATACCGAAGAGCAGTACTCTGCTGACGAATAGAATAGGGCTAAAGCAGTTGTACGTAGGGTGTTGGCATCAGCCCCCCATGATGTTCCCGCTAGGCGCTGAAGGAGGTTATTGCGACTCTTCAGTTTTGCAGCAGATTTACGTACAGTAATGATGACGATGATAATTGTTGTTTTAAGGGGCCTAACATCTAGGTTATCGGCCTCTGATGGTTTGGGTGATCGTGAAGATCAAAATGAAATGCAAACTTAAAACTAATGACTAACCTACATACGCCTACTAGAAGAAGGAGAATAAGGCAAATAAAGGACAGGAGGAAAAGAAATGCCCTGAACCATCGAAGAATGCGGATTGAGGGACTTGGAAGTAAGGAGAGCCATGAAAGGCAGATAGAAAAGTGAAAGAGGAGAGGGTCCTCCACAAAGGTAAGGGACAAAAGGGGAAAACGGAACCAGCTCAGGAATCCCTCGGGGTCGCCAACTCCCGAACTCACCAGCCGTGAGCCCCTGAGGATGTAGCATTATCTAGGGTGCACCAAAGGTGGTGGTGCTACATACATCCTGCCTCCTTGAGGGCCTTGAGCAGAAGGCAGGAGATAACATGAAAAGAAAAAGAAGGCTGACCCCTCGCAGAAGGAGGGAATCATAAAAGATGAGACAAGGGCCAATTAAGGCGGGAAAGGAAGAGACTCCCTAGGCCTGGGATACCCTAATACCGTCGGGGTCGGAAGAGAACAAGAGTTGACCAAGTGAGGTCGACAGGAAAGAAGACAGAGATGAGCCCGGCACAAGTAAGTGGAAGCAATGCCAGACTCAGCTGGGGCCCCGTGGTCGCCTTACGTACAGTAAGTGGGCTCTGTATGTTAAGGTTCTATCTAAAGTCATTCCCAAATATGTAGGGGTATCATTGTACGGTAGTACTTTGCCTCTAAAATAGATTCTGGGCTGATAATTTGCGTGTCTATTGTCCAGGTGAAAAGCTGTTACTTCACTTTAGCGAGGATTGGGTTATAAGCGCCATTTCCTAAAGTAGTTTTCCGGAACAAGAAGATCTTGAGTTAGAATTTTCACAGCATCTGCAAAATTCGTGCGCTGAACTGTGAGATTGAGACGTGGGATGGCGACCACGGAACCCCAGCTGATTCCGACATTGCTTCCACTTACCTGTTCCGGGCTCCTCTCTGTCGTATTTCTTGTCGACCTTCCTTTGTTAACTACAGTAGACTCCCGCTAATCCGAAAATCCACCTAATCCAAACGGGGCTCAGAACATATATCTACCAATTTTTATTTTTAGTTTTGAAACAGGAAAGAATAAAGATTATGATTAAACTAGTTTTTCCAAGTAAAAACGTAAATTTACTGCTTTTTTACGTTTACCAAAAACGAATGGAAACGCAATCAAGTGATGTCAGTGATCTTCTAGCGATAGGTAGACGCCAACAGGGCTAATACAAACATTAAAGTACAGTCTAATTGGTCTTCAAGCCTTAATAGTACATTATGCAACAAACCTATAATGACAATAATTAAGACACGAGTATGTTTCTAAAACGAGCGTATGCGAGTTTTGTATTTTCCATACGAGTGTCTTAATTACCATTATAGGCGAGTTGCATACGACTGTTTATGTTCGACGATAATTATTATAACTATTTTATGTTTGAACATAAATATTCATTAATATCTGTCGAGATTTCTCCAGTTTTATGTACTGAACAGAGCACATGGGACGCACAGAATACCTTGTATTTGACCATGGCCTCTTCGATTGCCCCACTATGACACTAGGCCAGGCAGTGAAATTTAAATTAGAAGGCCTTGGAACTCAGCGCTGGTGCGTTGCTATCCTCACCTAATTGGTCAAACAACTGTTTCTTGAGCCCTGATTGGTGGGAGAAACTGTTTCATAATGAAACAAGATGTTCAGTAAAGAACATATAGCCTACTTTCTCCTAAATGCATGGATATTGTTATAACTCTTTGTCCTTTTCAAGGAGTATGATTGAATGTTGGTTGTAGGAGCTTGTTGAAATACAACGTGCTATAGGGATATTAAACATGAATATGAGGTGCCCTTTGCTAGTGCTACCTCTGTACCAAATTTCGTTCAATTCGGTTTCACCGTGTTTGAATTGATAGGGGGAATCGATTTGCACACATACTTGGCCACCATCTGCAAACAATTGGGCTGATGTTCTTGCAGTTTGGTCAGAATATGTTTCCCACATAAAGATATGGTGTTGCAAAATTAGGTAGAGACTAGATTATTAGGTTGGTCGTAATTACATTTTAGCTTTTAACATTTGGGTGGCCGCGATTACGTTTCCATCAAGATAGCGGTGATATAAAACATGACACTGAGGTGCCCTTTGCTAGTGCTACCTCTATACCAAATTTCGTTCCATTTGGTTTCAGCGTGTTTGAATTAATAGGGGGAATCGATTCTGACACAAAGATGGCCGCCATCCGCAAACTATTAGGCGAATGACCTATTAGACTGGTCAAAGGATGCTCCCTCCATAAAGGTATGTAGTTGCAAAATTTGGTAGAGATCGGATGATTAGGTTAATCGTAATTTGATTTAAGCTTTGAACATTCGTGTGGCCGCCATTACGTTTCAGTCAAGATGGCGGCGATATAAAACATGACACTGAGGTGCCCTTTGCTAGTACTACCTCTGTACCAAATTTCGTTCCATTCGGTTCCACCGTGTTCGAATTAATAGGGGGAATCAATTTTGACATAAAGATGGCCTCCATCCGCAAACTATTAGGTGAATGACCTATTAGATTGGTCAAAGGATGCTCCCTCCATAAAGGTATGTAGTTGCAAAATTTGGTAGAGATCGGATGATTAGGTTAATGGTAATTTGATTTAAGCTTTGAACATTCGTGTGGCCGCCATTACGTTTCAGTCAAGATGGTGGCGATATAAAACATGACACTGAAGTGCCCTTTCCTAGTGCTACCTCTGTACCAAATTTCGTTCCATTCGGTTCCACCGTGTTCGAATTAATAGGGGGAATCAATTTTGACATAAAGATGGCCGCCATCCGCAAACTATCAGGTGAATGACCTATTAGATTGGTCAAAGGATGCTCCCTCCATAAAGGTATTTAGTTGCAAAATTTGGTAGAGATCGGATGATTAGGTTAATCGTAATTTGATTTAAGCTTTGAACATTTGTGTGGCCGCCATTACGTTTCCGTCAAGATGGCGGCGATATAAAACATGGCACTGAGGCGCCTTTTGTTAGTACTACCTCTGTACCAAATTTCGTTCCATTCGGTTGCACCGTGTTCGAATTAATAGGGGGAATCGATTTTCACACAAAGATGGCCGCCATCCGCAAACTATTACGCTGATGACCTATTGGTTTGGTCAAAGGATGCTCCCCCCATAAAGGTATGTCGTTGCAAAATTTGGTAGAGATCGGATGATTAGGTTAGTCGTAATTTGATTTAAGCTTTGAACATTTGTGTGGCCGCCATTACGTTTCCGTCAAGATGGCGGCGATATAAAACATGACACTGAGGTGTCCTTTGCTAGTGCTACCTTTGTACCAAATTTCGTTCAATTCGCATTCACCGTGTTCGAATTGATAGGGGGGGACTGACATTCAGAGTACACACACTCACACACACACAGACACACAGACACACACACACACAGACTCACACACACACACATACACACACACAGACAGACACACTTTTTTCGCCCTGTGTTGATCTCATAAGTCTACTTTCATTTTTTGCAAAAATCGAAAGTAGGCTAAAAAAATAGTGTTATAATGACAATCATTATGATACAGTTTTCTGACATATAATAGTCAGGGTCGAACATAAAGTCAATACGTTGTCGTATTGACGATAATCTACCTTATCCGTATGTTCGCTAATCCGAACAGGGTTCGGTTCCAATTAGTTTGGATTAGGGGGACTCTACTACTCTACTGCATTGCTTTCTTCCGATCCCAACGGTATTAGGGCATCCAAGACCTAATGAGTCTTTAAATTTCCTGTCTCTATTGGCCCTTGTCTCAACTTTCCTGATACCCACATTCTTCAAAGGGTCAGACAGACCTCTTGTATTTCTTTAATGATATCTCTTGCCTTCTGCTCAAAGCCCTATAGGAGGCAGGGTGTGTATAGGCACACCACTTATGGTGTACCCTGGATAATGCTACACCCTCAAGGGCGACCTCAAGGGATATCTGAGCTGGGCCGGGTTCCTGCGCCCTCTCCCCCCCCCCCCCCTTGCCTTTGGGAAAAGACCCTCTCCTCTTTCCCTTCCTATATGTCTTTCATGGCTCTATTTCTTTGCGAGTCTGTCGGTCATCATTCTTCGGGGGCTGGGGGCAAAGCACTACCATACAATGATACCCCTACATATTTGGGAATGACTGTAGATAGAACCCTTACATACAGAGCCCACTTACTGTACGTAAGGCAACCATGGGGACCCAGCTGAGTCTGGCATTGCTTCCACTTACTTGTGCCGGGCTCCTCTCTGTCTTCTTTCCTGTCGACTTCACTTGGTCAACTCTTGTTCTCTTCCGACCCCGACGGTATTAGGGTATCCCAGGCCTAGGGAGTTTCTTCCTTTCCCGCCTTAATGGCCCTTGTCTCTTCTTTTCTGATTCCCTCCTTCTGCGAGGGGTCAGCCTTCTTTTTCTTTTCATGTTATCTCCTGCCTTCTGCTCATGGCCCTCAAGGAGGCCAGGTGTACGTAGCCCCACCACTTTTGGTGCACCCTAGATAATGCTACACCATCAGGGGCTCACGGCATTTTTATTTCTCCGAACTGTTCCTTGTGTCTTCTTTCCTTAGTAATTTTGTCCTTTTCTTCTTCTAGTTAGTCGTAAAGTCAGTAGTTAGTTTTAGTTGTAAGCTTCATGCCATTATCTTTAATTTTCATTACCACTCAAACAATTGAAGGCCAATAACCTCAATGTTAAGTCCCGTAGAACAGGCTGTTCCAGCCGAGAACTCGCTCGGGAGCAGATGAGTACTCGCCACCTTTCGTGAGTAAACCTGCAACATGCAATACAGCTCTGCTGTGGGGGCTGCCGTCACTGCGCGGTGGATACATCAACACTGGCAGGAAGCCCATGGACTTGTGTTATGACCTTCGACCAGTGACGTATTGACTATCACCCCCAGTCCCTCTCCAACCGTGCTCCGAGCAGCACTGCTGAGTACTCGCGTGTACCCATACTCAAACTCGTCGATTTGGAACAGCCTGGTGTAGAACAACAAATACCATCGTTTTCATAATCAAAACAGCATTGCGAATATTGTAGACTATGTCTACCTAGCCACTACTCGTCGAGGTGGTCTGTACTCTTAGCTTCATCAGACAAAACTGAGCAAAGTTGGATTCGATTCCTAATTCGGTCATCCAAGCAGTGTTTAGTTTCTTCGTGGTTTCCCACTTCTGCTCCAGGTAAATGCCGAGATGGTTACTAATTTAAGGTCTCGGCCGCCTCCTTCCCTAGCCTCATCTGAATCGCAAATACATAAATACAGACATTACCGTAACACAAGTATCAGACAAAATTTCCCTGCCTGTCTCTCTCTATAAAGTCTTCTACTTGTATATCTACCCCTTATTAATCCCGTTTCCAAACGGGGTCGGGGATAAGATGCGATGAAATTCCACGTGGCTGATGGCTTCTACGGCCGTATGCCCTTCCTGACGCCAACCTCACGCGAGGAGTTAAATTGGTTGGTTCCTTAGTTTATGGGCTGCGACAACGCGGTCATGTAGCCCTGTGTACTTTGGGTGTGTGTAGAATCTGTCTGATAACCGGTGTTAATTGTGATGGCTGTATTAGTGTGTGTATCTGTTTTAATTCAAGTAAGGACTCCAGACATTGAATTTTATCATTTTAAATGATCTTGTCGACTTCGTCGTTACGCTGAGGTCTGGCGTTACGTTACGATGACGGGACGAAATGTACCGAGAATGCACTGAAGTGTGTGACGTCATAGTACGATGTAGCAGCCGAGTACCAAGAAGGCAGTGCGAGAACTGAGCTTCAAGAAGGCAGTGCGAGAACAATCAAGTAGGCAGTGAAGAAACAGAATAGAATCTTGAAACTCTGTTCTCGCAACTGCCTTCTTGGTTCTCGGCTGCTAGCATTTAAAATGATATAAAGTCCAGTCTTTCAGACTGAATATCCGTGTCTATTTCAAGTAGTTTCTAGTTTTGCCGCCAAACGCCACCGTCAACGACCAACTAGTTCGAACTTAGTTACCAGATGCCACCGCAGTCGGCTCTTAACGACGAACGTAGGAACCTAACAACGTTAGTCAAATGTTTAACCTATATATAATTTAGCTTCACACAGGTGTAATTAGTTGGAGGTTCTTTAACATGCCATAAATCTATGACATGGGACCACCGGAGTTACTTCCCCTCCGAAGGAAGGCATACTGAGGGATTTTTTACGTTCTTAAAAATCCGACGACTTTGGCCGGGTTTGAACCCGCGATTTTGGGCATAGAAGCTCAGCATGCTACCGACTACGCCACCGAAGCTGCCTGAGAGGAGTTACTGAGAGATGAAATGAATGAAGATGAATGAAAGTTCAATTTCAAGTAGTTCCAACGTTGTCTACCGGACGTCACTCTCACCCAGCGGCGAATGATGGAACTTGATAGAGCGTTTCTAATACAAATAACCTACTAATTTACTTACACACTACAAGTTCTAGTGGTAGGTTCTTTTACATGCCATACATCTCTGACTACCCTTCCAACGGAAGGCATACTGAAGGATTTTAACGCTCTTAAAAATCCGACGACTTCAGCCGGGTTTGAACCCCCGATCTAGGGAATATCAGTTCAGAATACTACGACTACGCCACGGAAGCCGTTCTCTCTCTCTCTCAAGTGCCAGTGGCTAAACAACTACGATGTCCTATCCATTTAACTGATTAACAACATAAATTGAACTGCCTTGGCGGGAGGCTAGCAGCTCGAACATTGCTACATCATGTCCCTTTTTCTAGGAGGCGTAACTATAGTAAGATAGAGAAATATCCTGCCGTCTCCACACCATCGACAATTACAAGTTTATGTTGCTGTTGTTCTTATTCTTGTTGATTAAAATTTCGGGTCATTAGTCCCATGTACTTACGTGTGCGTTGAATTTGTCTGATAACCTGTGTTATTGTGGCCGGCCTCGTGGTGTTGGGGTAGCGCGCATGCCTCTCACCTGGAGGCCCCGGGTTCGATTCCCGGCTCCGTCAGGGATTTTAGAAACTGACGTGAGGGCTGGAACGGGGTTTAGTCAGCCTCGTGAGGACAATTGAGGAGCTGTCTGACAGTGAGGCAGCGCCCTGATCACGAAAACCAAGATTAACGGCCGAGGGGACCCGATGGGCTGATCATGCGTCACCCCAATATCTGCAGGCCTAATGTCTGGGCAGCGGTCGCTTGGTAGGCCTAGGTCCTACATGGGCTGTAGTGCCAGGGGTTATTTTGTTATTTCATGTGTTATTGTGGTGCAAGTAGCAGCGTTTGTAATTGTAATCACTGGGGCCTATGTGTGTTGTTCCGCGACTGAAAAGAAGGTACCAGTCAGGCATTTACTTGGAAAGCGTGTCAAATACAAGTGATAAGCGAATTTTCAATCATGGCTTTGCCACGGATGGGTGCCAAGGAATGACTCGCATAACTTACTGCTGTAGGCTACTTGCAAAACTATTGTCAATATCTATAGCATTTCTCTTTTGAAAACTATCTATTCTCTGGAATACTCATTTTAAACACAGGGTTAACACAAATAATTTAAGCGATTTCATGCACATGTATTATTGAAAGTATATAGCTTTCAGCATTGACACGTATACCAATTAAAAGAGGAACTCATCAAGTTTTCTGAGTCAGCTTGCTACAAATTCTTGATGTGCCGTCCTCGCGCAACACAGGAAATATCGATACGGTAGTCCAAATCCGACCACACCCGCTGGAACATATCCTGGTAAATTTTAGCTACAGCCACATGGATCCGATTACTTAGTTCATTGAGTGAAGTACTGATAGCGTCAATTATTGTCATCTTGTGACAGGTGCAGATCGGGGTCGTATAAACTGGCCTCCCTGGTCACCTGATCTGATCGCGTGCGATTAATTTTTATGGAAGTTTATCAAAGATGAAGTTTATGTAGCTAAAATTGACGAGGATATTCTCCAGCCTGTGTGGTCAGATTTGGACATCCGTACTGATATTTGCCATGTGGCGCGAGGAGGGCAAATCGAGAAAGCAAGCAAACTCAAAAAAACTTGATGAGCTTCTTCTTTAATTGGTATATTTGACAATGCTGTAAGCTATACGGGGTCTTTCATATAAAATAAGAGCGCCAAGCGGTGGCTTTGTTAACCGCTGGTGCGGTGACCTTGGCCGAGCTTGTGGCGCACCACGGCCCCCTGCTTTAAGCGGGTGTACAATCCTATATGATATGCTACAGATGCAGCGGCCTTGCTAGCGTGTGTACAAAGCTGAAATCTTACTTTAGTTAGTTACTTAGTTAGTTAGTTATTGTTGTTTTAAGGGGTGAAACTACGAGGTTATCTGCCCTTCTTAACACAGATTAAGGTATATAAATTTGTAATGAAATTTAAAATTTATAGGTGGAAAGACCGAAAATTAATAAAACAAAAAAAAACGAATATAGGAAAAATAACCAAAATTTTCGGAAAAACAAAAATTCATAATTCAAAAACAAATAAGTCGTTGAGTCTTACCTTATAAAAGAAGTTGGAAGTGTCGTCCTTCCTGGGTTATACAGGCAGTGTATCTGGAAATCACATTCTGGCTGACGCGAGTGAGTTCTGCCACTGAAATGTTTTTTGACAGCCAGCGTAATGTTTTCTTTCAGTTCCTCCAATGTGTGAGGATTTGTTCGATACACTTGTTCTTTCACCATGTTAGCACTTGAGGTTTAGACTGGCGACTGAACTCCTGCACGCTTATTACAAGGTCAAGTTTGGTAATGTCAATCTGTTATTTTTACACAGTCCATCGGAACTTGAAAAACAAACACACAAAAACAAACAGCCCTCGTATGTACTATGCCCGCGCTTTCAATGCTACAGCAGGGGGCCGTGGCGCGCCACAAGCTCGGCCAAGGTCACCGCAGCTGCGGATAACAAATCCGCCGCTTGGCGTTCTTCTTTTATATGAAAGACCCTGTATACGGTGCAGTACTTTCAATAAAGCATGCACATGAAATCGCTTACATCATTTTGTATAAAGATCGACATTGTGTTTTGTTTCAAAGTCGAAACCAAGCATCCCATCGACGTTCTTGGTGCACAAAACTTGTTCTTTCATTTATAAGTTCGGGCTTCATGGTCGTCAGCCCATGCACTTGGGTGCGTGTGGATTTATTCTGAAAACCCTGGGCATTGTGGCCTAGTGTTAGAGCTGGAATTAGGAAGAAGATTGCCATGGCCTTGTCTTAGGAACCATGCCGATTAATGCCTGGAGAAGAAGTTGAAAAGAAAATTCAGATTATAATAGAATGTAACCAAAACTCTACTCAGTTATATTCACTAGACTTACTAGACCGCGCTTCAGGTCTTACACTTGTTGCACAGTTGGAAATCGAACCTGAGGCCTTAGGGATTGCAACAAATTACGTTAACCATTACACCTTGATGTTACATAACTTCGTAGTTGTAAAGTTGCGAGCGGGTGAGGTGTAAGCTGAAGCTAAAGTCCTGTGTAGTAGTGGCTTGGATTCATTTCTGTTGGTTGGATGATTAGCTGGTTCCTCAGTTTAGGGGCTGCGACAACGCAGTCATGTAGCCCCGTGTACTTTGGGTGTGTGTGTAGAATCTGTCTGAACCGGTGTTAATTGTGATGGCTGTATTAGTGTGTGTTATCTGTTTTGAATTCCAGTATGGACTGCAGACATAGAATATTTCAATAGTTCCTACTTGTGCCGCCAAACGCCACCGTCAACGACTACTAGTTAAGAACTTTGTTACAAGATGTCAACGCAGTCGGCTCCTGGCGACGAACGTTGGAATCTAAGGGCGTTAGTCAAATGTTTAACTTATAATTTAGCTTCACACAGGTTAATTAGTGGAAGGTTCTTTAACATGCCATAAATCTATGACATGGGATCGCCAGCTTTACTTCCCCTCCGAAGGAAGGCATACTGAGGGATTTTTAACGCTCTTAAAAAATCCGACGACTTCGGCCGGTTTTGAACCCGCGATCTTGGGCATAGAAGCTCAGCATGCTACCAACTACGCCACCGAAGCCGCTTCATTTCGGTTGGTTGTTTGGTTGGTTCCCTTAGTTTAGGGGCTGAGACAACGCGGTCGTATAGCCCCGTGTACCTTGGGTGTGTGTAGAATCTGCCTGATAACCGATGTCAATTGTGAGGACTGTATTAGTGTGTGTTATCTGTTTTTTAATTCAAGTAAGGACAGCAGACGGTAATTTCAAGTAGTTCCTACGATACCTATCTGCAAACTTGGCTACTAGATGCCATCGCAACCAGCACCTGGCATCTAGCGTTGGAACTTGGGAGCATTAATCAAATCAAACCTACAAATTTTGCTTCACACAGTTGAAGTTAGTGGAAGGATATTTTATATGCAATAAATGTAGGAAAGGGGTTCGCCGACTTTACTTCCCCTCCGAAGAAAGGCATACTGAGGGATTTTAATGCTCTTAAAAAATCCGACGACTTTGGCCGGGTTTGTCCTCGCAATCTTGAGCATGCTAGCATGCACTGGCATGCTACCTACTACGCCACCGAAGCCGCTAGGATTCATTTCACCACAAAGAGTACCCCATTTGTAATTACTCAACTTCAGCCTTCCAGACTGCCTACATGAAGTGATATGTTGTGGCAAAGAATTTGTGAGTGTTGTACAGGTCTTCAACTTCTGCTCTCAACTCAGACGCTGTCTTTGCATGTGTTTTGCCAAATTTCGTGATATACTTGTACCAAGGACGTATATTTTGCTTCAATTGTTTTAAAATCTAGATAGGACCTTCGAAAGTTTTATTAAAATATATTTTTGACGCGTCTTAGCCTCTGACAGCTATTGGATGATTTGTGTTAGGCTATTTCATGGATGATATATTGGCCTTCACGGCTTGTGAATTAAAACTCAGCAATTTTTCTAAGTTTGAGCCGTGTCTTATGTGGGGGACACCAAGAGTCCACTGATGAGCTAGCTTGGTGTCCTAGGCGAAACCCCACACAAGACACGGCACAAACCTAGAAAAATTGTTGAGTTTTATTTCATGGAGTATTGATTAAACTAAAAAAAGAAGGACCATCAAAAAAATATACTATTTAGTTCTTCACGGGATTGTTAATTGGTCACCCTCAGAATTGTTGGTCATTACCAGGCAGACGGCAAAGACGCGAGTCTCTCGTATGTGGAGAAGAGATCGACCGCGAGGTGGCAGCAGCTTCCAGGAGCAAGCTACAGGTCCCTTCTCCATTAAGTACAACCAGGCGGCGTTAATTCCAGCGCACGAATGCGATGGGGGTACTGCAGCAAGTTCGAATATCGAATCACCATGCTGAACGTGGTTTATCCCAGGTCTTTCCTTCACACCCTGCAGGTAATTTTGGGAAGGTTACAGACTTCAAGTTCTGGGGCATCAATCCAGTCCTCGGCGTCCCTAATTACAATCAGCCACATTAGCGTAGTTACTACAGTAACGTAGGTTAACATACAGGTTCTACCAAAAGTTTACGGTCACCCGCAAATTTTATGATCAATATTCCTGTCCCCATACTTTTGGTCTCAGACATACGAATTTTTACAAGTTCTAGAATGTGTCCGAGGAACTTTTTGTAACTTTATTATGAAAACATCACAAATACTTTTGAAGTTACGAATTTTTAAATTGTTTTTGTTTAAGATAAGTGTGAAAAAAAATGTGTAACTTATATTTTCATATTTGAAGCGATATGGACAGAACACTATAAGGATTACATCCACAGTCTTGATTATGAAGAAAAACAGATACCTGTAGAATATTTATAATTGCAATAGAACGCAAGAATGTGTTTCCATTAAGAAATATCACCAGTTTTATAGCCTGGAATAGAACTGCAGAAAACAGTCAACAGACAGACATTCTTTGGCCTTGGCTGGGCGGGAGATCCTTCAAGCTACAGAGATCCCTATGTTTCACGTTGTAGTCTTACAGTTGCAGCACTGTATCGGATGAAGAACAGCTCCTTCCAAGGTCAAAGAATGTCTGTCTGTAGACTTTTTTCTGCGGTTCTATTTCGGGCTATAAAAGTGGTGATATTTCTTAATGGAAACACATTCTTGTGTTCTATTGCAATTATAAATATTCTACAGCTATCTGTGTTTCTTCATAACCAAAATCGTGGATTTAATTCTCATAGCGTTCTGTCCAGATCGCTTCAAATATGAAAAAATACACAATTGTTTTCATACTTACCTTAAACAAAAATTTCGTAACTTCTAAACTAACAGTGATGTTTTCATAATGAAGTCACAAAATGTTCCTCGGAACACGTTATATGTCCCTGTAAAAATTCGTATGCCTGAGACCAAAAGTTTAGGGACAGGAATAATGATCATGAAATTTGCGGGTGTCAATAAACTTTTGGTAGGATCTGTACAAGTTCAACACAAACCAAAGTAATCCGGGCTGACTACGAAGATGTCACAAACTCCTAAATGAATGGGCAACTGCCTATAGTTAGAGCCCTGAGCGGATAAACAAAACGCTATCCGCATCCGCCTTGTATCCACACGACTGTTATCCGCATCCGCACGACTGTTATCCGCAAACTATTAGGCTAATGGCCTATTAGATTGGTCAAAGGATGCTCCCTCCATAAAGGTATGTTGTTGCTAAATTTGCTAGAGATCGGATGATTAGGCTAATCGTAATTTGATTTAAGCTTTGAAAATTTAAGTGGCCGCCATTACGTTTCCGTCAAGATGGCGGCGATATAAAACATGACACTGAGGTGCCCTTTGCCAGAGCTACCTTTGTACCAAATTTCGTTCATTCGGTTCCACCGTGTTCGAATTAATAGGGGGAATCAATTTTGACATAAAGATGGCCGCCATCCGCAAACTATTAGGCTAATGGCCCATTAGATTGGTCAAAGGATGCTCCCTCCATAAAGGTATGTTGTTGCAAAGTTTGGTAGAGATCGGATGGTTATGTTAGTCGTAATTTGCTTTAAGCTTTAAACATTTGTGTGGCCACCATTACGTTTCTGTCAATATGGCGGCGATATAAATCATGACACTGAGATGCCATTTGCTAGTGCTATCTCAGTACCAAATTTCGTTCCATTCGGTTTCACCGTGTTTGAATTAATAGGGGGAATCGATTTTGACACAAAGATGGCCGCCATCCGCAAACTATTAGGCGAATGACCTATTAGATTGGTCAAAGGATGTTCCCTCCCTAAAGGTATGTAGTTGCAAAATTTGGTAGAGATCGGATGATTAGGTTAATCGTAATTTGATTTTATCTTTGAACATTCGTGTGGCCGCCATTACGTTTCAGTCAAGATGGCGGCGATATAAAACATGACACTGAGGTGCCCTTTGCTAGTGCTACCTCTGTACCAAATTTCGTTCCATTCGGTTCCACCGTGTTCGAATTAATAGGGGGAATCAATTTTGACATAAAGATGGCCGCCACCCGCAAACTATTAGGCTAAAAACCTATTAGATTGGTCAAAGGATGCTCCCTCCATAAAGGAATGTTGTTGCAAAGTTTGGTAGAGATCGGATGGTTATGTTAGTCGTAATTTAACTTAAGCTTTGAACATTTGTGTGGCCGCCATTACGTTTCTGTCAAGAGGGCGGCGATATAAAACATGACACTGAGGTGCCCTTTGCTAGTGCTATCTCTGTACCAAATTTCGTTCATTCGTTCCACCGTGTTCGAATTAATAGGGGGAATCAATTTTGACATAAAGATGGCCGCCATCCGCAAACTATTAGGCTAATAACCTATTAGACTGGTCAAGCGATGCTCCCTCCATAAAGGAATGTTGTTGCAAAGTTTGGTAGAGATCGGATGGTTATGTTAGTCGTAATTTAACTTAAGCTTTGAACATTTGTGTGGCCGCCATTACGTTTCTGTCAATATGGCGGCGATATAAAACATGACACTGAGATGCCCTATGCTAGTGCTACCTCTGTACCAAATTTCGTTCCATTCGTTATCACCGTGTTTTAATTAATAGGGGGAATTGATTTTCACACAAAGATGGCCGCCATTCGCAAACTATTAGGCTAATGACCTAGTTATTAGGTCAAAGGATGCTTCCTCCATAAAGGTATGTTGTTGCAAAATTTGGTAGAGATCGGATGATTAGGTTAATCGTAATTTGATTTAAGCTTTGAACAGTTGTGTGGCCGCCATTACGTTTCCGTCAAGATGGCGGCGATATAAAACATGACTCTGAGGTGCCTTTTGTTAGTACTACCTCTGTACCAAATTTCGTTCCATTCGGTTGCACCGTGTTCGAATTAATAGGGGGAATCGTTTTTCACACAAAGATGGCCGCCATCCGCAAACTATTACGCTGATGACCTATTAGTTTGGTCAAGGGATGCTCCCCCCATAAAGGTATGTTGTTGCAAAATTTGGTAGAGATCGGATGATTAGGTTAGTCGTAATTTGATTTAAGCTTTGAACATTTGTGTGGCCGCCATTACGTTTCCGTCAAATTGGCGGCGATATAAAACATGACACTGAGGTGTCCTTTGCTAGTGCTACCTGTGTTCCAAATTTCGTTCAATTCGCATTCACCGTGTTCGAATTGATAGGGGGGGGGCGGACAGACATTCAGAGTACACACACTCACACACACACACACACACACAGACTCACACACACACACATTCACACACACACACATACACACACACAGACAGACACACTTTTTTCGCCCTGTGTTGATCTCATAAGTCTACTTTCATTTTTTGCAAAAATCGAAAGTAGGTTAATATGATATGTCATAAACATCCGGGTCCTATTACTTTAATGATATTCAACAAGTTCGGATTGTTTTTCTAAAACTTATCCGCGAATTTCCCCCAAACTTTATCCGCAGCTTATCCGCTATCCGCACCGCCATGCAAACTATAACCGCGTGCCGACAAATGTTGGGGAAATCCGCGGGTTTATCCGCGGATATCCGAATTTATGCAGGGCTTTACCTATAGGTATTTATCTTTCAGAATAATATCTGGTTCATGTAGCATAGCTTAATCTGAGATTATCCCTTTCTTTCTAAGGATTTGGCCTGTACCCGTTATCTTGATCGAGGCAGTACTCCGTATTTGTCTGCTGGCTATTCGCCGATATCTCAGTCTCATTCAGGCTGTGATTATATCGAGTAATAATGAGTGATGTCATTCTGGGCATTGTATTTCCGACTGACTCGAGGATTGGAGGTGGCCACGGCCTTAAGTTAGGAATCATCCCGGCATTCGCTTGCCACGGTGGGTGAGTGGATATCGTGTCGGTCTACTAACCCCAAGCTTGCAGGTTCGCTCCTGGCCGTGTTAAGTGATCAATGAACGGCGGCAAAAATTACGACTCGCATGTCATACGATTTTGGCATGTCGTAGAACCCATTTGAATTCAGTAGGCCGTGCTCATATAGGCAAAATTAATCTCGGGAGTTTCCGCCAACACAAAGTTCCTCATTTCTCTACTAGAAAGCGCTATAGTGTTCAAGGAACTGAGATATCTAACTTCCTTGACTTTCATAGTGCTTCAAGGAACAACGAAATTCGACATCCAAGCTACCCTTTGGGTGACAAATAACAAAGCTTGCAACCGGCACCCGAGGCCATACGATATTATTATTATTATTATTATTATTATTATTATTATTATTATTATTATCCCGGCATTCGCCTTGAGAAGAGTGGGACACCACGGAAAACCACTTATAATGTGGCCTAGGTGTACAGGGTCATCGAAAAACAATGCCAACATTAAAAAAAATGATAGCACCGAAACCCTTTATGTTAAACGTGTAATTATTTCACTGAACGCCAGCTGGTTAAAGTAAGTTTTGTTTTGGAGGGGACGTGTCCTTGCTATGCGCACACTAGATGCGCAGTAGCCAAGGTCGGCCGGGGGCTCGCGCGCCATGGAAGTCCTGACCTCACCCCTTTGGATTTTTTTCTGGGGGTACATTAAAAAAATCGGGATTTGGAGCACCTGCGGGAGCGAATTTCTGCTGCAATCTTGACATTTACTCCTGAAATGATTGCACGTACCAATCCAGCCATAGGGAAAGCTAGCGTTCAATGCGGATGTTGGTGGTCAGCCTGGCCTAGATTTTTAGCCTACTTTTCACATTTTGCAAAAATGAGGAAGAAGTAGACTTATGAGATCGGGCAAATGTGTGTCTGTCTGTCTGTCTGTCCTTCTGTCTGTCTGTCTGTCTGGCTGTGTGTTTCCCCCCTATCAACTCCTAAATGGCTGGAGCAATCGAAACAAAATTTGGTAGGAGTAAAGATCTATACCTGAATATCTCACGGCCATATTTGAAAATGATGTCAGTGCAACCAACTGCTGAAAAATCGCAATTGAAATTTGAGCTCCATGTTGGATATCTTGGAAGATATGAATGGGAGCTATTTCAAAATTGGCACACGTATAGATAATAATATTTCAGTTTAATTTCCAGGAGGCCATATATGGTAGTGTTGCCAAAATGATTATAAGCTTGCTGATAAGTCCAATTTTTAAATGCATGTAACTTCTACACTATCAATTGGAATTCAACCAAATTTCGTATGTACTATATGTACATACACAGATATGAATGAGCATATTCTTAAGAGCCACCAGGGCTGCCAACTGTTAATAAATGCACTCCCTATTGTTTTTATCCAAATACCAATATATCAGAAAGTATGCAAGCAGACAGATTTTAACTATGCACACGCATAGTACCTGACATTCTATATTAATTTGGAGTAACTTATATACGTCAGTGCTACCAACATGATTCTAAGCCTGCTGAGAGGTCCAACTTTAAATACACGTAACTTCTATACTATCATTTGGATTTCAACCAAATTTCGTGTGTGTTATGTGTACGATAAAATATATGACTATGCGTATATTTAGGAGCAACCAGGGCTGCCAACTGTTAATAAATACTGCCTCTATTTTTGTTACCCTAATATCAATATATCAGAAAGTATACAAACCAATAGCTCTAAACTTTGCGCACGTATAGTACCTGGCAATCTAGATTAATTTGGAGTAACTAATATAGGCCTTCCCCAGTGCTGCCAACATGATTCTAAGCCTGCTGATAGGTCCAATTTTAAAATGCATGTAACTTCTCTACTAACTAATGGATTTCATTCTAAATTGACACAACAATAGATCATATTATTTCAGATTATTTCTGACCAATACATGTATGTCATTGATGCCAACATAATTTTATGCGCGCTGTCAGATGCAATGTTTAACTGCATGGAACGTCCATGCTATCCATTGGACTTCAACCAAATTTTGTATTCTGTACCTTAAGAGATGGAACTAAGAATATAGTCAGTCACCAGGGCTGCCAACTGTAGTTCTCTATTAGGCTACATTATGCCAGGTATACAGTATTTCGAACTAATTAGAAATTTCGATATTACCAACTTAATTTATTCATTATTCTAGATAGATCCATTTAGATTAATCATTGGCACGAATCTTAAATTTTAAGAAAAGTAGGCTCTTTAGTTCGTCACGGAACTTCTTGTTTCTCTACAGTCCCTGTTTCCTTAAACTGATTAAACCATCGATTGACAGCTTTGTAATCAGGTGCACTTTGTCGGGCGGTGCAGTCAACCTTGGCTACTGCGCATCTAGTGTGCGCATAGCCAGGTCACGTCCCCTCCAAAACAAAACTTACTTTAACCAGCTGGCGTTCAGTGAAAGAATTACACGTTTACCATAAAGTGTTTCGGTGCTATCATTTTTTTAAATGTTGGCATTATTTTTCGATGACCCTGTATATTGAATCCTCCTATTCTTCGTTTTTCCTCAGCTAGGAGAGTGTGCTCCGTTACATACCACAGATCAGAATTAGAATTCTTGGCAAAATCGGGAATTAAACTAGGACCTAAGGTGTAGCAGCCACTACACCACGAGGTGGTCTTGCTGCAAACAGATAGGATTCTTAGTCCTAACGTCTATCAAGTGCTTCCTTTGGCATGATGTTTTACGTACCTTTACCCAAAATAATGTATTAACAATATATTTTCACAATAATTGCTGATAATTCTCGCCTATTTGCCCGTCCTCATGACAAAATAAGTATCATAGATTCCAAGGTTGTTGATATTGGAACTTTTTAGTCAGCGGCTTCGGTGGCGTAGTTGGTAGCATGTTGAGCTTCTATGTCCAAGATCGCGGGTTCAAACCCGGCCAAAGTCGTCGGATTTTTTAGGACCGTTAAAATCCCTCAGTATGCCTTCCTTCGGAGGGGAAGTAAAGCCGGCGGTCCCATGTCATATATTTATGGTATGTTAAAGAACCTTCCACTAATTACACCTGTGTGAAGCTAAATTGGGTTAAAAATGTAAACAACGCTCAGGTTCCTACGTTCGTCGCCAAGAGCCGACTGCGGTGGCATCTAGTTGCCAAGTTCTGAACTAAAAGTCGTTGACGGTGGCGTTTGGCAGCAAAAGTAGGAACTACTTGAAAAATTCAAAGCTGCAGTCCTTACTTGAATTAAGAAACAGATACCACACACTAATACAGTCATGACAATTAACACCGGTTATCAGACAGATTCTACACACACCCAAAGTACACGGGGCTACATGACCGCGTTGTCGCAGCCCCCAAAACTGAGGAACCAACCAACCAACAATTTTTAGTCCAATGGCTGGGACATGTTTTTACCATCTTTTCAGCAAAGTACTGATAGGTCATTTCTGCATATTAGTTTATAACATTCTAGATTAGGGCTTACTGCTTAAGTGTATCACAGCAATAGTAGGCACACCTTCGTAGGTGGAGGGGGACTGTTTGCTGAAAGGATCCTCATATCATAGTCTGGAAACCTAATAGACATTGTAGTTATTTTAGGGGGCTTAATGCTTTAATATTCATCAGTAACTAGCGGACCCGTGTGAGAACTCTCACATAATGGGTTGTGTTCGCCCCATGTGTACAGACTACCCACCCGGCTCTAGTGCTATGCGGGCTGTACGCGACACAGTTCAGCGATGGGCTATCGTCTTGTTTATTTGTTTAAAAGCACTTTATGAACAAACACATATATTTTCGTTGACTTTTCAAGAAATGCAAGATTTTTCCTGTATTATTACGACGATTTGGAAGATTTTGGTACAAAGCACACCTTCTAGTTGAGGAGCTTGAGTTTTGTGAAACATACACCTTAGGGTAGTTGCCAAACATTATAATTGTTGCCGTGCTTAATGTTTTTGCAGAGTAGAGACCTTTTGTTGGTGTTATAGTGGGTTTGAAGTTTTTTGTAGAGCAATTTTGTCTTGTTCATTCGCATTTGAGAATGCTCGATTGATGAGCGAAACATCTCTTCCCTTAGTTTTCTCCCTCTTGTGTAGTACATAAATAAATATTTTCATAATGATTAAGTATCTTTTCATAGCATGTCCTGGTAATTGGGATTGCATTGCGTTGACCGACTGAAAAGTCACGATATCAATTGTCTATAATGTGACTGGCTTCAAAGCTCTCTGTTATTCAATGGTGTCTCCGTAGAGTCTCTTAGTTTTATAATCAACACTAGAGATGACTATTTCATTTGATAGTATTGCTGGTCAATATATCGGGATTATTTTGTTCACTAGGGTGTATGATTGTATATTTTTATTTTTCTCACTTTTTGTTGATAAATCATTTGTTAAATATTATCACAAACAGGAAGTTGTTTATGGTAATCTCGCTTTCTCTTTATTCGTTTAGTCGATTCCGACTCTCCGTAATAATAATAATAATAATAATAATAATATCGTATGGCCACGGGTGCCTGGTGCAAGCTTTGTTAATTGACACCCAGAGGGTAAGCTTGCATGTCGAATTTCGTCGTTCCTTTGAACGCTATGAAAGTCAAGGAGGTTAGATATCTAAACTCCTTGACACTACAGCGCTTTCAAGTAGAGAATGGAGGAACTTTGTGTTGGCGGAAAATCCCGAGATTAATTTTGCCATTGAACACGGCCTACTGAATTCAAATGGGTTCTTTAACATGCCAACAACGTATGACATGAGTGTCGTGATTTTTGTCGCCTTCAAAAATCACTTACCACGACCAGGGGCGAACCTGCAATCTTGGGGTTGGTCCCGACTCTCCGTGACCCCATGTACTAAACTACGCCAATTTCTTTTGTCCTGCACTGCCTACCGAAGATATTCCAAGCTGGAATTTAGTGCTTCTGTGATGCCATCCATCTTATTCTTTGCCTCCCTCTTCTCCTTTTGCCTTCTATCTTCCCCTGCATTAAGGTCTTCTCTAATGAATTATGTCTTCTCATGATGTGTCCAAAGTAGCTCAGTTTTTGTTTGAGAATTAAGCCCTCTAAGGAACACTCGGGTTTAATTTGCTGTAAAACTGACTGATTTGTTCTCTTCGCAGTCCATGGAACTCTATAACTTTTCTCCAACACCATAATTTGAACGAATCTATTCTACGGCGTTCAGCTTTGCTCATGGTCCAGGTCTCACATCCATACATCACAAATGGAAAAATCATATCCTTTACTATACGGATCTTTGTTGTTAATGTTATGTCTCTACTCCTTAAGATATTGCCCAGATTTAAAAATTCAATCCTCTTTTGATTTCATGGCTGCAGTAATGGCAATACCGACAGTGTATATGACGGTATCTAAGAGCAGAGAAGACGAACCTTTACTAATCTGTCCTAAGGAGCTTCCTTGCACGGGACGTGGTCCATAATTCAGATGAGGCAGTCATCTGTCGTGAGGAGGAAGCTTATGGCTAATTGCTGACATCGAGCACTAATGATTTATGTCCAGTAATTGGATCTGTTGGCTGCAATTAGGCGAGTAGACTTGATTACATTACAACTCGTCACCTCCATCATATTTACCACAGTTCATGTTATATCAACCATACAGTGGTATACTTTATATTTTCATGTTGACTCGCATCAACGATCATGTATTAGGTCTCCTAGTTCTTTCGGGTGGTACATATAAGAATTTTCGTATCACTCTCTAGTTCGATGAGCCATTTTCAGTGAATATAGTGTTGATGTCTCGGGGTTATCTCCTCATCACCTAAGAAGTAACCACACGTTTTAAAACACTTTACCATAAAATGTGTATAGCCTTTGTTTACGATTTTAGTTCGGTAAATGTTGATCCGTATTGACTATTGCTAAATAATTTGTGTTATATTATCCACCTTGTCAATACTAAAATATGTAATTTAATAATATTTATGTTCGACCCTGGCTATTATATGTCAGAAAACTGTACTATAATGAGGCTCATTATAACACTATTTTTCATTATGAAACAGTTTCTCCCACCAATCAGAGCTCAAGAAACAGTTGTTTGACCAATTAGATGAGGATAGCATCGCACCTGCGCTGAGTTCTAAGGCCTTCTAATTTAAATGTCACTGCGTGCCCTAGTGTCATAGTGGGGTAATCGAGTCGTATGCAACTCGCCTATAATGGTAATTAAGACACTCGTATGGAAATGATAAAACTCACATACGCTCGTTTCATAAACATGCTCGTGTCTTAATTATTGCCATTATAGGCTCGTTGCATAATGTACTATTAAATGAACATGTTTCAATGTACATTGATGACTTCTTCAGCGTTCAAATTAATAGAGTTTAACATTAATACATTTAGCTTACTGACGAGATAGGGGGAAAAGACGTCAGTTTTTCTTATTTGGGAAGTCCAATCACCAATGATAACAGGTGTAGTAAAGAGATTAGAAGGCGAATAGCACTTTTAAAACAGGTGTTAAATAATAAGAAAAATCTTTTGGTTTATGCAAATTTGGATATTGGAATTTAAAAAAGAATATTATGTCCTTTGTATGGAGTGTGCTTCTGTTTGGATGTGAATCTTGGACGATCAGAGGTCAGGATTGGAAGCGACTTGAAGTGTTTGAGATGTGGGTCTGGCAGGGAATGTTACGGGTTAAATTGATTGAAAAGAGGACTATTATCAGCATCCTGCAAGGAATTCAACGGAAGAGAGAACTGAGACCAACATTCCATAAAAGAAAAGCTAAATTCACAGGCCACGTCTTTCGACATGATGTTTTCCTAACTAATCCCCTGGAAGGAAAAATCACAGGGAAGAAAGGCCGAGGATGACCTAGAAAATATTTCTTTCCAGACATCACACTAACTCTCTATTATGGTTCCTACTATGAAATGAAATGAATTGCTGAAGACAGAGAAAAATGGTTGCGGAGACTCGACATTGCCTTTGGAAGTTGATTGATGAATTTTAATAAAATAAAAATTGATATCCTATCACATTAATTTGAATTAATCAAACATTAGAAAGTGTTGCATCCAAACTGAATTTGCAATGGATTGTGGTGATCTTCTAAATTCTGATACAGGGAATTGAGACTTCTAATACTAATCTATATTCGCCAAAGTCATAACTTCACTTGCGGGCCCAAATTCGCTGCATTTGTTCGAATAACTTGTATCGCACAAATGCTCAATACTTCCGCGATGATGTATGAATGTTTCGCTGGTATATTATCGTAAGTATTGAAAAATCCCTATAGGCATGCCATAGTGAGTTGAAATAAGAATATTTGTGAGTGTTCATCCCATGCATAATTAAAATAAAAATCTTTGACTTAATCCTCTTTATACTGTCGGTAAAAGAGACTCCATTCGTCCCCAAATGGATAATAGAAATCCTAAAATATGTATTCCACAATAATATCTAAGTATTACTAAGCTAATGGATATTACACAACGTTTCGTGAATTATTTGTCTCAAACACACTGTGCACAAGAATGCAGACTAGGAAAGCATTTTGGAATCACGTGAGTTATCTAGATACGGTGGTCATATTTCACTTTTTACTCCCAGAACATTCTGCTCACCCATTTCTTTCACTTGGCAATCTTCCATCTCCATTATCGTCAGCTACTTTGTTCTGAGCTCTCCTATTTCTAGGAATACCTTAAAAATGAAACCACATTTAATCACTAACACTTCTCATAACCTCTTATGGATTTAGTCACATACAATTATTATTATTATATTATCTTTTCACACTACTACGATTTGCAGACATACAATATGACACAGAAGAGCACGTTACTTCGCTTGAACAGCGCCAGATGGCATGGTTACGAAAAGAAATACATGGTGGGCACCCTCACATGCTCAGCCAAAATCATGTCGACCTATATTCGTCGAACTTATGGTTGAAGCATGGTTTGCTCTTCAGTTAAACTAAGGGCTTTGTAATTGCGATACAAGACCGTGTCATTGCAACAAAAAATTACATAAACCACATTATTATTATTATAATTATTATTACTATCCAGTTAGCATGGGGTTGGTGTGTTAGGTGCACCCATGGTTGGGTGTAAGTAGGCATACACAGTAGGAGCATATCACTCAAACTGTGATCGATTCCCTGTTTTGTCGCGAAGTATTTACAACCTAACATGAGGGTTGCATAGTTATTCCCCTTACCACGCGAAGACTGAGAAGATGATGATGATGATGATGATAATGACGATTGTTGTATTTTAACGGGGTCTAACATCATGGTTAATGACCCATCTGAGACTGAGAAGAGAAATTAAGTCTAATTGCACTGTTGATCAATGTCAAAGTGTATTTCCTTTGTGTTATACATCAAATAACCTAGAAAACCAAGCATCTTTAGATCACAATCAACCCCGCGGCGTAGCCGTGCACTCTAAGTCGTTCACCACGACCGCAATGAGGTGCTGCGTTAAATCTGGAGATGGGAGGTTCGATTCCAAGCACTGGAGGTGGTTATCCTCAGTGTGGTTTATTACACTCCCTCCTTACAAATGTCGGGATATTGCCTTATTTCAGGCTCCAGGGAAACTACCCCATCCCCGATCATAACAGTTACGCGGACTACTACAGTTAGTACAAAAAACCCAGGTAACAGACAAAATCAACACACACCCAAGTATACGTGCCTAATTGCCGAAGATTCCCAAGCCAAAACAAACAAACCAACCAACCAACCAACCAACCAACCAGAGACTAATAAAACTGACTTGGGTTATTTGGACCTTTGAAAGAAATCAGCCTTCCGCGAGAGTACCATATCTTTGTTTCTTACATTTCTGGGTACCACTATTAATGTTTGAATAACCTCTCACCCTTCCTCACAATATATGCTTATATCGTTCTATTAACAATAGAAAATTGTCCTGATGATACACGCTTTTGATTCTTTTTCAACTAAAGTATCACTGTTCTCACAGTCAATGCAAACATGTTCTTCTCTACTTGAATTAATAGTCGCTGTCCTCTTCAGTTTCAGATATTTTTCAATGTTCCTCCCTCGTCGGCATCAAGCTCCAGACGAAATTCGACGGTGTCAATGCAATTCCTCGTATTTATTTATTAACAGTATGCTGATTACTTACAATATACTGTACCCTTGCACAAGGCCTTCAGAACAGGACTCTGTCGTCGGGGCATGAACGGTACACTAGCTTGAATATGAAACTGTTCTGGATATTATAGGAAGATCACTAGGGCTGAATAAAATTCATCACACACAGATTCTGAATGAGAATAAACAAATTTAATGCACCAACACCAGTACAGCAAAAACAAATAAATGAAATAAAACCAAAAATAGTAGAAATGAAATTTAAAATAATAATAATAATAATAATAATAACTCAAAGGTAAAATAAATCAAATACGGAATCAATAAAATTAAGTCAAAATCAAAAATATAAACAATGGACTAATTAATGTCCAAAAACCACCAATTAAATGCTAATCAGCATCAATTAATACTTATCATAGTAGTTATGATGTATGATTACAATCAAATTTATTGACAAATAAAAACCAATCATATGGCAAAAAGCAAAGAAAATGAATCAAAAATGAAATCTGGTTAACACCAATTAGCATTAATTGCCAAAATCAAATTTATTAATTACGATGATAAGATATCATAAGAAGGTTAAGTTATTAAGAGATGATGGATCAAGAGGGTCCGGTCAACTGTAACAACAGTATGGATTAAGAAAAAGAAATCCATTTATACGGAATTAATCAATCATTAATCTGAGTAAACATAATAATCATTGAGTCTAATATCATCCAATTACATTTCAGATACATGGTATGTTCAAATATCAGAGACATCCATGGCCATTCCGAAGTATACATTATAGCCTAGCCATTGGCTTATTTAATTATTAATGGCGTTTAATTAACATTTACTAGAATCCCTCCGTTAAATAAAAGTTTACCCTCATATCAAATCTTAACCTTCATGGCATTAATTATGTATTTCTATCTGCGAACATGAATATGATTTATGCATCTTATTTACATACTCTTGTAAATTAATCATGGAAGCCTTTCCGTACGGAATCTTAATGTTCAATCCCGACGTTACTTTGGACGTCTTAGCTTTAAAACAAATTAGCTGAATCAATGAAGCCATTGAATTTACTTAGCCTTGAAACACCCTTACAAATTGTCACATATTACATTAACATATTAGCAATATGATAAGCCTGGCTTCGGCCCTTGCGTTCGACGTGATACATTCTCGAACCAAGCACTCGATGCCTTGTCAAATAATTCATGGATATATAATAAACAAACTAAGAAAAATGCCTTAAAAACAGACAAAAATAGCATCATAAAAAAAATGATGACTAATCATTTGCCTTTCAAACTTGGGTTGGATAAACATGAAAAACAATTAATAATTCCAACCAAACATTATTAAAGTAATCGTATCGTGTCAGAGTCACGTTAGGCAACGGTGAATGTATTTGAAGCCGCGACCCCTGAAAAAGATAGACATGGCACAGAAGAAATACCTTGTATCAGTGTTATGTTAAGCAACGGTGAATGTATTTGAAGCCGCGACCCCTGAAAAAGATAGACATGGCACAAACATGTTCTTAGCGGATTATTCAATAGGGTCAATATGTATTTAGGGGTATTCGCTACCTACACATTTCTTACCTTGAATGCCTTATCTCGCAGAACGAGGTTACAATAGAACAAAGCATGGTCCGTTCAACAATTATCGAGAAAAAGAAATCTCAAGATAATTTTGAACCAATATTAACTATAAAAAAAAACTAATAATAATTATTTTCCAGGACCGAAAATAATTATTCATGAACACAGGACTCTAAGGTCACTGTCTAGCTAGTACCCATTTAAAAAGACTGATCGACCAGGTATGAATAAAAGGATTTCGAACACGGGACCGCAAGGTTACTGCCTACCTAGCACCCGTTTAAAATAGTTTCTGGACCAGGCACAACAAAAGGATATCGAACCCGGGACTGTATGGTCAACAGACAAAACCGTCCCTTATATCAAAATGACCAGTAAAAGAAACACTATCGATTGGAGGCATCAGGGTAGTGACCTAACATACCCTTACGTGAATATTAAACTTGGGACCAAACATAAGAAAAATTTAAATGAATCGCTGCGGCAAACACCCGAGTCCAGAGTGGACCCCTCCTTCTCTTTGTGGCAAGTGACAATGGACTGGCCTCGCCTGCTGGCTGACCTTGACCGTGAAAGGTAGAAATGCAAGTCTTCACCCCTTCCCCCGGGCTAATATTTGACTGTATTCTCACCAGCTGATCGGACTGGATCTTAGTATTCTAAATGTGGAGCGGGACGCTCTCATTTGGATATAGATTAATTATAGCATTATTTTATCTGCGCTTGATGGCCATTACCTTACACATACAACTTATCATACTTTCATCCGACATCTTCCCTCAGGTCTTATTACCTGGCATCATTATCTATTTTATCTTATTTCATCGTAGATTCCTCCTTACAACATCTTACCTGTATGGCCTTAAATATCACACGCGTTCAATAAAAACTAATATAACAATTGGTGAGGCTGGGTCAGCCGTCACTCATATCATTGTAAACTTATCATACTACCTCTCATCTGACATAATTCACGCCTTTGTAAACTGTCCTATAAACTTTACTCATTGCTACACCATAATACTCCATATCATCCATCACAATACACCATGGTCCTTTAAATATCGTCCCAAAAAAAATCATCGGCTATTAATTCATCCGGTATGTAAATACATAAATTACTATCTCTGGTCAATTACACGAAATAATGAGATTTTGCCTGGAAAGGGCACCTATCGAAATACCATGCTTCGTTCGTTCTATTTGGGTGGAAAACACAGGGGATATTTCTAACACACATCTATAAATAAAATAGGGAATTCTACCATGTGTTTTATGTACGGATACGATTACCTAGCAACATCCTTACGTTAAGTTAGGCACTTTTAATTCATTAAAATAATTATTCTGATCCTTAATCCTTATGAGCGTACCCAGCTCCTTCAGATGCACAACTATGGTCGCCATTGACACGGTCATTGTACACACAAGATAAAACAAATCAAAAGAAAACAAATAACATGCTAACATTATGGCGATAAAATCCATGAATTATTTGACGCTTTAAAATATAATCAAAAGGTACTTATCATATTGAAGACTTCCTTCATCATTTGCAAGAGTTGGACCAGAGGCCCGCAACAGTATAACTTAACACATGACCTCCATGGCCGGTTCGAATCCCATCACGATGATGTAGAACCACTCGATAATATCACTGCAACCCTCCATTATCACTAGGTCGCTATAAGCCAGCACCCTTTTAAAATGCACACACACACATATTTGATTAAATTTATGCACCACTAAAAAAAAGATTACACATTAGTGGGCTACACACTCATGGCGGATACATTTTTCTGTTATATATTTTCACTCGAATTATATATGATTTCACATCTTTCCTTTCTGTTATACATATTCACAACTTAGTATTCATTTTTAATATTATTTCGCATCAGCCGAACAATGGACTATGCGTCTCGTACATTAATGCCTGGCGTGGTGCTACATATGGCCCGCATCCACTAACGTTGGCTGAAAGATGAACAATGTTCCTGTCACAGACTTTACCCACATATATGACAAAATGGTTGCCAATTCACAGTTTTGCACATACGACACCAAATGCTCCCTTCACAATCATAGGCTACAGTAATCAGGTACCTTAATTTATACACAAAAATATGGCCTTGCTAATCATATGATTCACGACGGAACTCGATCATAGGCTAAGTTTATATCATCAGCGCTTGGGTAGAACTAATTTCTTGTTGAAGGACGCTATGTTCTCTCTCTCACACACTCGACGTTGTCAGATTTCCTTGCGCAGGGACTACTTTCATTCGATGAACACAGAGATATTTAATCCGTTACCGCATTCCCAAAATTCTTGATAATAATTAGATTCATCATGGGCGTTTCAGATCATTCCTGTAATGCCTTGATCTCTTGTAACTAACTGAAGCGTACTCTTTAAGGGCGGAGTCAGGCATCTACTGCGTGCTAACTTGAGATAGTTACTGCGTTTTGGCAAGATTCTCAGAATTCGCTGGGGTGCTCCTGCTCTGAAACTTGCAGGCAAGCGACTTGGAATGCACCTGCTCTGTCCATTGTGTGAAAACCATAAATTTCTCCCTGTCAGAACTGCCAAGCCATATACAGTATATGTGGTCTCACTACGGCAGAAAGATCCTAGTTATTTCTTATGATCATTACATAATGATGATTTCATTCTCATTAACATCATGACATTGCCCTATATAAGTACTCCAGTGACGTAATGTGTCCTTGGCCTAAGACGTAGGTCAAGGGCACATCTCCCTCCTTCTTAGTTTGGAAAAACTGCTGAGGTTACGAAGAGTTTTTACAATTCAACAATACTCGGCAACATAATCCATTTTAACAATGTCATGTCTTCCTCATCGACCTTCTTTCGAAATTGGCTTTCTAATGGACTCCAAATTAATTCGGATCGTGAAATTCTTCAAGAAGCCTCTTATTCTCAGCTTTAAATTCTGCATTTATCCTAAGTTCACCCTCTCTTAGCATTATCAAATTCTTCACGCAGCGTTATCCATTGACAGTCGTGATTATTTGTCCGCTGATTCTCTTCTTCTGCATCCGATGGTTCTTCTACTTGGAATGGATCTTCCCCTTCTTCTTTCTTCTCCACTACGTTGACTTGGTGTTGGACCTCATCTTCTTCGGCGGGATAGTACAGTTTTAGATTCTGTGCGTTATAGACAGACTCGACTCCAGTGCGTAGGTGTTTCACTTTATAAGCATTATTTCCAATCACCTTTATGACTCGGTATGGTCCATAGAATATCTCGCAAAATTTTGAGTATATTCGCTTCGCTGGATCGGACACTGCTGGTCGTTTCACCAAGACCAATTCTTCCAATTCCAAAGGACGGTGAAATCTTTTATTACGCACTCTACGTAATCGACGATCAGCTTGTTTCTTCAAATAAGTTGCCGTGGCCTGTATGGTTAATTCATGGCTTGGTCGTGCGTCCAATGGACACGGCAAGATGTTCTTCCACGGTCGATCCGGACATCGATTTAAGTGAAGGACCGTGGGTATCTGTCCTGTGCTCTCATGGATCGTATTGTTTATACAGAATTCCATTACGGGTAATACGTCGACCCACTTCCAATGCTGATCAGAACAGTAAATTCGGCAATATTTTGCGATCTCCCGCATTATTCTTTCTGATGGATTTCCCTCAGGATGGCGCACTGAACTCAACACGTGCCGGACATCTAACCTCACCATCTCACTCCTAAACTCGGCACTAGTGAAATAACTGCCGTGGTCCGTAAGACAGAATTCCATCTTCCCTAACGTTGGAATTACCCTTGCCTTAATTCTGTTCAGTACCTGTTTAGTGTTTAACTTCTGAACTGGACATAACACCACGTATTTTGTAAATACATCGATGCTGACGAGAATGTATTTGCATCCTCTTCTGCCTTTCGGTAATGGACCATAACCGTCCATGGCGACCAGTTCGCACGGCTTCTGTGGCAGTAGAGGTTTGGGATATTGCTTCATGAGGAATGAGTTTGGCTTAACCCTTTGACATTTGTCACAGGTCTTCAAAACACTGCGAATGGTTTCCCTTAATTTGGGCCATACAAATGCTTCTTGAATAAGAGCACTTGTCTTATCGATTCCTCCATGTCCAGATATGCTATGTGCGTGCCAGACTAGACCTCTCTGTAAAGAAGGTGGCACCACAATCCTTGATTTCACGCGATCGGGATCCACGTACTTGTGCAGCAGGTTATTATACCAAATATAGCTCGTCGAAATTTTCTCCGCTTCCAAATACGCGGGCGTTCCTCGTTGCAATCTTCCTCTTAAATAATCGATGATCATATTCATCCACGGATCCTTAACTTGTTCAGCCTGAATTTCTCCCAGTTTAACCAAAAATTCCTGATCTGCCTGAGTGAGCTCGACTTGATGTACAGATACTACTCCTTCTCCTCGTTCTGGGTTTCGACTTAATGCGTCGGGTATCACATTGAATCTTCCTGGGCAGTGTTCAATGTCAATATTGAACTGTTGAACATACAACGACCATCTGTTCACTCGCTCGCTAGCCATGGGAGTTTTCAATAGGAAGATAAGGCTCTTGTGGTCGGTTCTTATCAAAATCTCGAAACCATAGACAGTCTTCCTCCATTGTTGTAAAGCAAAAATGATGGATAGAAGTTCCAATTCCGTTACTGTGTAATTCCGCTCGTGTGTCTTTAGCTTACGGCTAGAAAATGCCAAGTAAGATCGTTCTCGAGGGTTGTTTGGATCCTCTTGGTACAGCATGCATCCAATTCCAATCCGTGAGGCGTCGGTTTGAATTATAAATTTTCTTGAGAAATCCGGGTAACCCAATTTAATGCTATTGATTAGTAATTCCTTCGTTTTCCGAAAAGCCGCGTCGCATTCTTCCTTCCATGCCCATTTGCTGTTCTTACGAAGCATATCCTGTAGTGGCGCCACAGCCTCAGTATACCCGGGACAATGATTTGCAAAGAAATTGCAAATGCCCAGAAATTGGCGGACGTGTTTTACCCTGTTTGGTTTAGGAAAGTTCCGAATAGCCTCTAGTTTCGCAGGATTTGGGCGTACTCCTTCACCATCGATGATGTGGCCTAAATAGAGTACCTCCTTCTGGCAAAAATGAGATTTTTGGATGTTAATTTTGAAATTGGCTTTCTCCAAATTGTCTAGTAATTTCTCTAAATTCGTGAGGTGATCATCCAAATTATCAGACGCCAAGAGTATGTCATCGACATATCTTACAGTGGCATCCTTGACTTCCGACGTCAGGTTCCGGTCTAACGCTCGTATGAGTGCCGAACCTGCTGTTTTGATACCGAATGGTAATCTTTGAAATGCATAAGTTTGCTGATTAAATAGGAATCCAGTCAATAACCTTGACTTGTCATCCAGTTCCAAATGGTGATAGCTACTAGTCAAGTCTATTGATGAAAAATATATCTTGTTCTGGAATTTGTTTATGACCTCTTTGATCGCTGGAGCTCGGTCATATTCAGGAATCAATCGTTCATTAATTGTCCTGGCGTCCAGACATATTCGAACAGAGCCATTGGGTTTCTTGACTACAACCAACGGACTCACGAATGGGGTAGCCATCTTAACTATGACTCCAGCATCCTCCATTTGCTTGATGGTTTCTTTCACCTCATTCATATGTTTTTCGGCTATCGGATAAGGCTTTTTCCTAAACGGTGACCAATCGTTGACCTGCATTTGGTACTTGAAATGTTCTATCTTACCGGGTTTAGAATTAAAAACCGGTTCGTGTCGCTTTAACATGTCCATCAATTTGATCCTGTTCTCCTCATTTATCTTTGCTTCACGAGCCTTCTCCTCAAAAGCGTCAGTAATTCTGTCTTCCAATTCTTCTAGCGCCATGACCCAGGATTCAGGTTCCATTAAATCATCCTCAATATCCCTTAACCTTTCGTCGATTTTCTCATATGCTTCCATCTCTTCAGTGGTGCACAATGTCCATATCTCTTCGCCATCTCTTGGAACATCCGTATTTAATTGCATGTCCAAATGATTGTCCTCTCCAATATCTTTAAAACAAATGGTGTTTTCAAATAGGTTGATGACTGCTTTATATTCTCGAATGAAGTCCGCTCCCAAGATAATGTTATAATTTATCTTGTTCATTATGATGAACGAATGCGGCATATTATGTCCTTGCAGTGTAATGTCCAACAAAGCTTGGAACTTACAGACTGCGGACTTGTCTGGGATAATGCCCTTGACTGTGATGTTAGAAATTGGCATCACGGGAACCTTCCCCAATCTCTCCAACTCTTTAACTAATGCCTGGGAAGCTATACTGATGCTGGCACCCGTATCTACCATACATCGTACCGTTAGACCTCCCACTCGGGCGTAAATTATGGGTAATTCTCTAATTGTATTAATCTTTGGCCCTCTTGTGTCCTCCGTCAAGTCCTCTTCTTTGATGACCCAGTCACTGATCTGCGCTACTACCATATACTTTGCATTGTGACTGTTTTGTGCACTAGCGACGTTCCCATCTTCTAAAATTGGCGTTTTTTTTTCTCGTTGTTGCCATTCCTATCTGGTGTACCTCCGGATGATTGATTGTTGTTCCTCCGGGTATTCTGGAGTTCCAGGCTCTCAGCTCCCTGTTCGATGACATCTGGATCCCTTCGATCATTCATTCCCCTGTTCCATCTGTCTTTCTTACTTTGTTCGGCCGATTCTTTGGCACGTAATTCTGCCAAATACCGCTCCGAATCGCTGTGCCACCTTTCCATTTCCTCTCTGTGGTCATCTGGCAAGTCCCATCTCACTTCTGGCTCTCTGTTTTGGTCCCACGGTGGCCTTCCGCGTTGAAAACGCCCACCTCTCTTGTTATACGGCCTGTATGATCCACGATGTCCTCTCCGTGGTTCATTTTGTCTTTGGGACGACCTCCAGTTATTATTTCCTCGGTTACCATACCACGGGGGCCTCAGTTCTTGATCTTGGTATTCCCGACGTTCCCAGTTCTGCCTCATGTCCATGGCGTCTGTACTTTGGTCTTTCATGCGTCGTCTAGGTGCTTCTTCTAGGCCGACCACGTTTACATTTTCAGTCATTCGACCTGATCTTTGTGGACTGTGGATCGTCGTCTCATCGAGGTTTCTTAATATCTCCTCGGCATGTACCGCTGTCCGTACGTTCACTGCCGCCATGATCTGTTGAACCCCGACTGGCAGTTGCTTCTCAATGGCGGTGATCATCTCTTCTTCTGATGGAGGCATATCCAACTCTTTCATTCGGTGTAGCTGTGTGATGAAATATTCTGAATATTTTGTGGGTGATGTGGTACTATAGCGGCGCGCGTATAGTTCCATCCTCAGGTTCTGTTGCGAGGCAAGGCTCCAATACTTCTTCAGAAATGCTTCACGGAATTCTCCCATAGTGTCAAAGGTATACCTGAAGCTACGGAACCATTGTAACGCGTGCCCAGTCAACAGTTTCTCCACTGTCCTTAACTGTCGGTCTTCTGAGATCTTGCTTTCCTTGATGTATTCCATCAATTCTCTGAGGAAACTCTTAGGAGTAAAGTTATTGTTCCCTGAAAATTTGTTCGGCCGGTCATCACTCATTTTTATAACGTGAATGACCTGAGCAGCTGCGTTAGACTCGACGGGTGTCGAAGTACGACCCCTGAATTCCTGACTGTGAGGTTCCATCCCCTCATCTATGGTCGTATGCTCCTGAAATCCTACTTTCCCTTCCATACGGGTTTCTGTAATGGACTTGGCCAATCCTTTTTGTAAGTCGGCGATGACCTCTTCTTGGATCAGCATCTTGAGGTCGCTTTTGACTTGTTTATTTTCTTGTCGTTCCATCCTTGCCAACAGCTCCATCTCGACCTTATTCATCTTTAATTTGCTCTCTTCTAATTTACGGAGTACAGCTATCCTTTCTTCCTTAGCCTCCTGGCTCATGTCATCGTATGCTAATTCGACATCTCTCTTCAATCCTTCCTTATCCTTTTCCCATGATTTCTTACATTCGTCATGTTGGCCATCCATATCATCTCGTATGAGCTGCAATGAATCCTTAATCTCGTCCTTAAATGTAGAGATGTCGGTCTCGATCACTCCTATCTTAGCTTGCGTTGACTTATTCTCATCTCTCAGCTTGTCGACATCTGCCTGAGTTGCTGCGATTCCCACTTCACATTTCGCTACCTGCGCTTGGACTCGAATTTCCATACTAGCCATTCTCTGAGACACGTTCCTGATCTCGTTCTCGATCGTGACCATATGAATTTCTATTTTCTCAGTACTCTGATTGCAAATGCGGCCTACATGTTCTATATTTCTCTGCATCTGTGACAATTGCTGTTCAGTACTAACTCTAAGTTCCTGATTACTGTCTTTTATTTCCTGCATCTGTGACAATTGCTGTTCAGTACTAACTCTAAGTTCCTGATTACTGTCTTTTATTTCCTGCATCTGTGACAATTGCTGTTCAGTACTAACTCTAAGTTCCTGATTACTGTCTTTTATTTCCTGCATCTGCTTATAACTACTGTCCTTAAATTCTTGCAATACGACCATCAGGTCCTCTGTCGATGACATAATTATCAATAGGAGAATATGCGGGCTTGTCCCAACTCATGCAAATATACACATCAACACACCATGCAATGTAAGTGTATTTCAAAGCTTTCAAGGCTTCCTTCCCCTATCCTTCGAATTTGCAATCACCTACAGTGATATTGCAACAGTAAAACGATTCAAAATTTGATTGTAATCCATTGGTGTCATTAAATATTTGACTTATCACTCAAAGAAAAATTAATTAATTAATTTAATTTAATCAAACATTAATTAAAGTGATTAATGCTTCTCATCAGGCCACTAATGAGCCTTAATTAACTATCTGATGGATGCTCAATGCTATAAAAATTGCAAGGGACTCCTTGAGATTACTGTATGATACTATAAAAATTTATATAAATGAAAATTTAATTACAGTAACTCTCATTCAATTAATTGAGCTCCATTTCGACCTTATGTTGGGCTGCTATTGTTTCAAGCTTAAGTCACACCGTTGGGCGCCATTTTGCACTTTACACTGGTGGTGGGGAGAACAGGGTTTGGTATTAAATGAATGTGGCAAGCGGAAAAAGGGCAAGGCTGATCCTCACGGAAAAATAACGGGTATGAAATGAATGGAATACGGTTTGGATTCGGGTTTGAATTGATAAGTGACTTATGGGTATCTTCCAGCGTTTACCCGCTCAGCATAAAGTCAAAAAAATAACTAACATGCCAAACGAGTAGGCAAGCCAAACTTAATCAAACAAGCACAAAACCCGGGTGCATCTGTGTATGTTAACCACTAGGATCTTCCAGAATAGAAAAATCGAAGAAGAATAGAGAATAATCTATCCTTTGCCATGTACCCTTGCACAAGGCCTTCAGAACAGGACTCTGTCGTCGGGGCATGAACGGTACACTAGCTTGAATATGAAACTGTTCTGGATATTATAGGAAGATCACTAGGGCTGAATAAAATTCATCACACACAGATTCTGAATGAGAATAAACAAATTTAATGCACCAACACCAGTACAGCAAAAACAAATAAATGAAATAAAACCAAAAATAGTAGAAATGAAATTTAAAATAATAATAATAATAATAATAACTCAAAGGTAAAATAAATCAAATACGGAATCAATAAAATTAAGTCAAAATCAAAAATATAAACAATGGACTAATTAATGTCCAAAAACCACCAATTAAATGCTAATCAGCATCAATTAATACTTATCATAGTAGTTATGATGTATGATTACAATCAAATTTATTGACAAATAAAAACCAATCATATGGCAAAAAGCAAAGAAAATGAATCAAAAATGAAATCTGGTTAACACCAATTAGCATTAATTGCCAAAATCAAATTTATTAATTACGATGATAAGATATCATAAGAAGGTTAAGTTATTAAGAGATGATGGATCAAGAGGGTCCGGTCAACTGTAACAACAGTATGGATTAAGAAAAAGAAATCCATTTATACGGAATTAATCAATCATTAATCTGAGTAAACATAATAATCATTGAGTCTAATATCATCCAATTACATTTCAGATACATGGTATGTTCAAATATCAGAGACATCCATGGCCATTCCGAAGTATACATTATAGCCTAGCCATTGGCTTATTTAATTATTAATGGCGTTTAATTAACATTTACTAGAATCCCTCCGTTAAATAAAAGTTTACCCTCATATCAAATCTTAACCTTCATGGCATTAATTATGTATTTCTATCTGCGAACATGAATATGATTTATGCATCTTATTTACATACTCTTGTAAATTAATCATGGAAGCCTTTCCGTACGGAATCTTAATGTTCAATCCCGACGTTACTTTGGACGTCTTAGCTTTAAAACAAATTAGCTGAATCAATGAAGCCATTGAATTTACTTAGCCTTGAAACACCCTTACAAATTGTCACATATTACATTAACATATTAGCAATATGATAAGCCTGGCTTCGGCCCTTGCGTTCGACGTGATACATTCTCGAACCAAGCACTCGATGCCTTGTCAAATAATTCATGGATATATAATAAACAAACTAAGAAAAATGCCTTAAAAACAGACAAAAATAGCATCATAAAAAAAATGATGACTAATCATTTGCCTTTCAAACTTGGGTTGGATAAACATGAAAAACAATTAATAATTCCAACCAAACATTATTAAAGTAATCGTATCGTGTCAGAGTCACGTTAGGCAACGGTGAATGTATTTGAAGCCGCGACCCCTGAAAAAGATAGACATGGCACAGAAGAAATACCTTGTATCAGTGTTATGTTAAGCAACGGTGAATGTATTTGAAGCCGCGACCCCTGAAAAAGATAGACATGGCACAAACATGTTCTTAGCGGATTATTCAATAGGGTCAATATGTATTTAGGGGTATTCGCTACCTACACATTTCTTACCTTGAATGCCTTATCTCGCAGAACGAGGTTACAATAGAACAAAGCATGGTCCGTTCAACAATTATCGAGAAAAAGAAATCTCAAGATAATTTTGAACCAATATTAACTATAAAAAAAAACTAATAATAATTATTTTCCAGGACCGAAAATAATTATTCATGAACACAGGACTCTAAGGTCACTGTCTAGCTAGTACCCATTTAAAAAGACTGATCGACCAGGTATGAATAAAAGGATTTCGAACACGGGACCGCAAGGTTACTGCCTACCTAGCACCCGTTTAAAATAGTTTCTGGACCAGGCACAACAAAAGGATATCGAACCCGGGACTGTATGGTCAACAGACAAAACCGTCCCTTATATCAAAATGACCAGTAAAAGAAACACTATCGATTGGAGGCATCAGGGTAGTGACCTAACATACCCTTACGTGAATATTAAACTTGGGACCAAACATAAGAAAAATTTAAATGAATCGCTGCGGCAAACACCCGAGTCCAGAGTGGACCCCTCCTTCTCTTTGTGGCAAGTGACAATGGACTGGCCTCGCCTGCTGGCTGACCTTGACCGTGAAAGGTAGAAATGCAAGTCTTCACCCCTTCCCCCGGGCTAATATTTGACTGTATTCTCACCAGCTGATCGGACTGGATCTTAGTATTCTAAATGTGGAGCGGGACGCTCTCATTTGGATATAGATTAATTATAGCATTATTTTATCTGCGCTTGATGGCCACTACCTTACACATACAACTTATCATACTTTCATCCGACATCTTCCCTCAGGTCTTATTACCTGGCATCATTATCTATTTTATCTTATTTCATCGTAGATTCCTCCTTACAACATCTTACCTGTATGGCCTTAAATATCACACGCGTTCAATAAAAACTAATATAACAATTGGTGAGGCTGGGTCAGCCGTCACTCATATCATTGTAAACTTATCATACTACCTCTCATCTGACATAATTCACGCCTTTGTAAACTGTCCTATAAACTTTACTCATTGCTACACCATAATACTCCATATCATCCATCACAATACACCATGGTCCTTTAAATATCGTCCCAAAAAAAATCATCGGCTATTAATTCATCCGGTATGTAAATACATAAATTACTATCTCTGGTCAATTACACGAAATAATGAGATTTTGCCTGGAAAGGGCACCTATCGAAATACCATGCTTCGTTCGTTCTATTTGGGTGGAAAACACAGGGGATATTTCTAACACACATCTATAAATAAAATAGGGAATTCTACCATGTGTTTTATGTACGGATACGATTACCTAGCAACATCCTTACGTTAAGTTAGGCACTTTTAATTCATTAAAATAATTATTCTGATCCTTAATCCTTATGAGCGTACCCAGCTCCTTCAGATGCACAACTATGGTCGCCATTGACACGGTCATTGTACACACAAGATAAAACAAATCAAAAGAAAACAAATAACATGCTAACATTATGGCGATAAAATCCATGAATTATTTGACGCTTTAAAATATAATCAAAAGGTACTTATCATATTGAAGACTTCCTTCATCATTTGCAAGAGTTGGACCAGAGGCCCGCAACAGTATAACTTAACACATGACCTCCATGGCCGGTTCGAATCCCATCACGATGATGTAGAACCACTCGATAATATCACTGCAACCCTCCATTATCACTAGGTCGCTATAAGCCAGCACCCTTTTAAAATGCACACACACACATATTTGATTAAATTTATGCACCACTAAAAAAAAGATTACACATTAGTGGGCTACACACTCATGGCGGATACATTTTTCTGTTATATATTTTCACTCGAATTATATATGATTTCACATCTTTCCTTTCTGTTATACATATTCACAACTTAGTATTCATTTTTAATATTATTTCGCATCAGCCGAACAATGGACTATGCGTCTCGTACATTAATGCCTGGCGTGGTGCTACATATGGCCCGCATCCACTAACGTTGGCTGAAAGATGAACAATGTTCCTGTCACAGACTTTACCCACATATATGACAAAATGGTTGCCAATTCACAGTTTTGCACATACGACACCAAATGCTCCCTTCACAATCATAGGCTACAGTAATCAGGTACCTTAATTTATACACAAAAATATGGCCTTGCTAATCATATGATTCACGACGGAACTCGATCATAGGCTAAGTTTATATCATCAGCGCTTGGGTAGAACTAATTTCTTGTTGAAGGACGCTATGTTCTCTCTCTCACACACTCGACGTTGTCAGATTTCCTTGCGCAGGGACTACTTTCATTCGATGAACACAGAGATATTTAATCCGTTACCGCATTCCCAAAATTCTTGATAATAATTAGATTCATCATGGGCGTTTCAGATCATTCCTGTAATGCCTTGATCTCTTGTAACTAACTGAAGCGTACTCTTTAAGGGCGGAGTCAGGCATCTACTGCGTGCTAACTTGAGATAGTTACTGCGTTTTGGCAAGATTCTCAGAATTCGCTGGGGTGCTCCTGCTCTGAAACTTGCAGGCAAGCGACTTGGAATGCACCTGCTCTGTCCATTGTGTGAAAACCATAAATTTCTCCCTGTCAGAACTGCCAAGCCATATACAGTATATGTGGTCTCACTACGGCAGAAAGATCCTAGTTATTTCTTATGATCATTACATAATGATGATTTCATTCTCATTAACATCATGACATTGCCCTATATAAGTACTCCAGTGACGTAATGTGTCCTTGGCCTAAGACGTAGGTCAAGGGCACAATACAATAGGCATAAGACACAATTACACTTTAATATCCATGCTTTTCAGCCAACTAATTATACAGTGAGTCCGGAAATGTTCTCCGCAGTGCCTACATGCGTATGCGAGAGCTAGCTACTGCAGTTACGTCGGCAGCACGGCTGCCGCTTGAATCATAACAAACAAACAGTAAACTTTGTACTCACCACAGCCATTCATAACAGATGCTGGAAGTGTTGTCTTTGTGTTCGAAGACAGACATCACCACGTCTACACATATTGTCGAAGACTTTCACTAAAGTTTCTTGCGGAATGTACTGCATATAATTAATGATATTCACTTGAAGTTCCTCGATCGTCTTTGGATTAGTTTTGTATACCTCAGATTTCGTGTTGATTTACTTGGACTACGCAGCATTATACCTGAAATCCCGAACGGTATCACGGTTTGGACACTTTGAATTAGGAAACTGCACCTGAAATCTTAATTTTAAATTTTCTGTAAACCGATCGCCTTCGCGAAAAACGTATTCCGCCAAAGAAACGCTCTCTTCTGTAGTTAACTGTTGCACTCTTCCAATAATCTATCTGAACGCTCGCTTACTGCAATACACACAGGAGACATACACGCCCGCTTATCGCAATACGCACTGACGATTTCAACAGCCTACAGCCTACACGCGCGGGAGTCCCCCTTTCAAGGGTACAGTGCTGCCAACTAAACTGATGACGCAACCACTTGCAGCTGCACGTGGCCACTGCGGAGAACATTCCCGGGCGCCCTGCACCTCGTATCTGACACTTCCCTTCTATTCTAAATCTTTCCAACGATTGGTCATGTCTCTCAGCCGTATATGGATTTACCATCCAACAGAACAATTGGCTTGGCTATATCCGGACACGACTTCCTTTTAATATAGGTCTGTATATTTTTGTGGCGTATATGACCTTACTGTTGCTCCCCTTAAATCAATAACAACTAACTGGCTACTTTTAGCCTACTTTCGATTTTTGCAAAAAATGAAAGTAGACTTATGAGATCAACACAGGGCGAAAAAAGTGTGTCTGTCTGTGTGTGTGTATGTGTGTGTGTGAGTCTGTGTGTGTGTATGTGTGTGTGTGAGTCTGTGTGTGTGTGTGTGTGTGTGTACTCTGAATGTCTGTCCCCCCCTATCAATTCGAACACGGTGAATGCGAATTGAACGAAATTTGGTACAAAGGTAGCACTAGCAAAGGACACCTCAGTGTCATGTTTTATATCGCCGCCATCTTTACTAAAACTGAATGGCGGCCACTCAAATGTTCAAAACGTAAAATCAAATAACGACTAACCAAATCATCCAATCTCTACCAAATTTGGTAACAACATACCTTCGTATAGGATGCGTCTTGTGACCAAACTACAAGGTCGTCCGCCATACCATTTCAGGATGGCGGCCGTGCGAATTATGCAAACTTTATAATCCATATCATGGGACCCACCAGTTCCGATTATCGAGCCGAGAATCGTTTTAACTGTTCTAAAGGAAGAGGCACGTACGAAATTAAAAGTTTATTTTGTAATACTATAGTGCAGACGTGATTTTGAAAAGCTCAGCTGATTCATTAATAAGACAAGATGGCAGCGGATATCTTGTGCCTGACTTATATTTCACTAATTTGAGTATTGAATGCAATATAGCGTACTGATAAAAAATAAATAAACTTTGTATGAAATGCTTTATATATAAATAATATACTCCAGTGATGAAATCGTTTAGTATAAATCATTATTTGCTAACAAGTTCTATGTAAGTCATTTTAAATAGAACGATATTCGTTGACACAATTAGCTCAGTGGTAGAGCGATAGCCTGTCGCTCAGATTCCTATGGTTCAAACCCGATCAGGGCTAGTTTTTTTGCTTGAAATGTTATATGTTTATTGTTTTGTAATGACTCAGATATTTTAAAATTAAGCGTTATATTGTGCAAATTATGGTGTAAAATATATATTTAATTAAAACATAATTCGCCAGCAGATTTACTCGAGACATCTAGCTGCCAAAAAGGTAACTTCCAGATTTTATTGAAAAGTTTCTTCTTCTGGCCGCTAGAATGCACTCGCTCTGTTAGGATTATATTGTTCGATATTTCACCACTAGATGTCCCGACTAGTCTACGTGGGGATCCATTGATTACTATACCATTATCATTCTATGCGCATCGAATTTGAAGAATGACAAGTTGATACTACGATACATTTTAACTTTTTATTTTAAAGGGTTTGTAACAGCCTATTTTGCGTTACTTGAAAATGTTATTAAGCGTTATATTGTCCACATTATGGTGTAAAATATATATTTAATTAAAACATAATTCGCCAGCAGATTTACTCGAGACATCTAGCTGCCAAAAAGATAACTTCCAGATTTTATTGAAAAGTTTCTTATTCTGGCCGCTAGAATGCACTCGCTCTGTTAGGATTATATTATCGAAAATATCCACATAGTTTGTATACACACGTCTCTGTAGGGTCATGGAAAGATTTGTTAATTCAATTAGGGTTGTGAAAGCCATGCACAACCAGACGTGTAAAGACATGCCTCAACTCAAAGTTGGATGTTGCCCACGGCAGGTCGTAATAATAATAATAATAATGTTATTGGTTTTACATCCCTTTTAACTACTGCTGCTTTTAGAGACACCGGGGTGCCGGAATTTTGGCCCGAAGGGGATCTTTAACGTGCCAGTAAATGTACTGACACGGCTCCCTCGCATTTGTGCACCCTCAAATGCCAGCTGACTGCGCCAGGATACGAACCTGCAACCTAGGGCCCAGCAAGCGAGAACGTTACCGCTGAGCCACGCCGCCAGTCCGGTCGATTATGTCTCCAGATCCATAACATTCTTGATATACTTCTTATCTTTCTTTCTTTCTTCAATGATGGTAGCAGTTTTTATCTAGGTCGTGGCGTTTGGTAGAGGTAAATCGTTTCTAAGGTCTTCAACAAAGAATAGTTCTATTATACTCTTTGATAATAACAACGAGTTATAACTATACTCATACATTTAGGAGAAAGTAGGCTATATGTTCTTTACTGAACATCTTGTTTATCTTCTCGGCCATGTAACCAGCTCCATTTATGTTTAAGTGATGGTAAGTGATAAACAAGAGCAAGCCAAGATTCGAATTAACATCTACTTGAACAAGTTGAATCGTTTATCAATCTCGTCAGTAGGTTCAGTAGGGAAGGGCGGAGCAAAACATAAGTACGAAGTAGATTTGCCCATGCAAAAGCTGCCTTTCACAAAAAGAAAAGATCTTAACATCTAAGAACATCAGCCGTGAAATCAGGAAAATGTTTCTGAAAGCATTCAGTATGTCTGGAGTGTGGCATGCTACGGCTTTGAAACCTGGGCTCTGGGGACTGTGGAAGAGAAGAAGCAACATTGTTTTGAGATGTGGTGCTATAGGCGCATGCTCAAAATAAAATGGTTTGAAAAGGTTACAAATGAAGAGGCCTTGAAAAGAGAGGGTGAGAAGAGTAGTTTGTGGATCTCAATTGTTAAAAGAAGAATACAACTTACAGGCGTCCTATTGAGACATGAATGAATTCTGAAGACAATAATGGAGGGTTATATTGATGAAAAAAGACCTAGAGGAAGACCAAGCCTGAGTTATATTGATCAAATGAAGGAAGATGTGGGATGCAACACCTACGGAGAAATGAAGAGGAATGCGGAAAGACGCTAAAAGTGGAGATTTGCTGCAAACCAATCCTTGGATTGACCACTGGAGAAGAAGAAGAATTATTTCTGTTATATCATAGCCTATTTACTTATATTTACCGACCACCTCGTGGTGTAGCGGCTAGCATTCTTGACTGTCGCCCGGGAAATCCAGGTTCGATTCCTGGCTCTGATAAGAAATTATAAGTCTCGTGTGGGGCTGGACCAGGGTACACTCAGTCTTAGGAGGCAAAACTGAGAAAAGGAAGGTTCCATTCCCATCTCAGACATTCTGAAAGTAGTTTTCCGTAGTTTCCTATTTCTACTGCAGGCCATTGCTGGGATTGTTTCTGACAGAAGGCCCCGGGCACCTCCTTGACAATCCTTTCCCTAATTTAGAAATACACACACCAGTACTGCCATCACAATAACGGAGGTTATCACACCAATTCCATACGCACCCAAATACACAGGGCAACCCCCTAATAAAGCAACAGCAACTAACTTATAATTACTAGATTGTTAATGACCCGTGATGAAAAATTTCCACATGATGAGATTAATATTGTTTGCAAACGACACGTGATTAGGGACAGTAAAAACGCATATGCCCGAGTGGGGACACGAGCTGGCAGCAGGCGCATCGCACAGTTCCGCAACCCCATGCTCTGGTCCTGAGCCACGTCTGCTGGATCCAGACTCCAGTGGACTGAATCCTACCATCAGCCGTCCTTAAAACTGTCTTCCTAGTTTTTTTTCATCCTCAACTCTAAAACACATTTACAATTCAACAAAAATTATGTTACATGGTCCGGCTAAGATCAAACAATTTACAGCGTTTCGCCCCAGTGTACCATTGGGCTATTCAGTTGGTACGGTACACCTCACCAAGACGCTGTTTAGTGCTCACTGAGTAGGCCAATGCAAGACGCCCAATACACATTATAAAATGTAGTATCTACGTCACGAGCAATGCCAAAGCACTACTGAAGTATAGACTTCCTTCCAAACAAGTACAATCCTTACCTTGGAGTCTTGCATTGGCTACTCAGTGAGCACTAAACAGCGTCTTGGTGAGGTTTACTGTACCAACTGAAGAGCCTAATTGTACACTGGGGCGTAACGCTGTCAATTGTTTGAGCTTAACCGGGCCATTTAACATAATTTTTGTTGAATAATTCTCAGCTCAACGGATCATAACAACATGTTTCTCATTCGAGAACACTCATTCGATACATTGACAACATCAAATCTCGCGCAATACACAGTCTTGGCAATCTATACAGATTCACAGAAAATAATGACTTCACTGAACTTAAATTACCCGTACTTCACCATGTATGTTCTCACTATCCTAGATTTCACTTCCCCAATTTGTTCTACAGTGGCTGTACCCAACATTTCTAAATTGAACAGTCTCTTTAATTTCTTCGTATCAATAGTCAAAGCTCGATACCCTCCGCTAAGGCATTTTGGCAAATCTCACATTCTAAATCAGCTCATTGTACTCGACCTGAGAAGCCATTTACAATTTACTGATCTGTGTTTACTACACATTATTCTAAATGGCTACAAAAAATGTTACATGTTACTCGCATATTTCCTACTCCACGTTCCCTCCCGTTCAACACGTGAGCACGATTTTCACCATATACCTTGCCTGACGTCTTGAACAACAGAAGCGCTCAATTTTCCACCTTACCCTTAGCAACTCCCTTTCAAACATTAACATACTCTTTTCAAATACAACATTCAAGCAAAACATTAGAAGAACCCTTTCATCCTAAATTTTAACCCCTTCCTCCTCTTGATCCCTGTGACTTTCCCGAGTTTTTTTTCCCATCACTGCTATTTATTACTTGTTGTTATTTCAATTATTCAAGACCTGTTATTGTTATTAGGGATAAATGACCCTATCATGGTTTTACCTAATCTCTACTTAAAGTACACGGGGCTACATGACCGCGTTGTCACAGCCCCTAAACTGAGGGACCAACCAATCTCTACTTAATATAATAACTAATAAATTCATTTAAAAGAAAATATCGGGACTAAAACGTCTAATAGGCCACAGCCGCTTCCTTCCTGAGTTTCATTCTACTTCATTTCATATTTCATTAAGGGAAATATGACATTTTTCGATGTTTTTTCTTATCTCGAATGAAAGATTGCACATTTCCTTACCTACATGTGAAGTTTTATGGCGAAGTTTTCGATTTTGACCGAGATATTTCGATTTAGAATTGTACATGTACTGAACTGTCAGCTGTGGTGGTGTAAGTGGAAATGTATATACTATGTTTACAGCCATTTTCCCAAAACTTTAATTTTTTCACACAAAAAACAAAATAACTCAAGTATCAAATTGCATGAAATTTGTAATTCCCCTTGTTGGAACTAGGTTATAGAGGATGAACCTCAATAATTGAATTTCTTTGAAAAATATGCTCAGTGCACCTAAAACACCACCTGAACTTCTTAATTGTTTTCAATATTCAAATTAAATACCTATACTGAAATAGGATAACGTATTTTTCCACTACGTTTATAGAGGTCTATCCTGGGTAATTTAGTCTTGTCTTTAAGGGGAAAAAATAGTTTATGCCAATCACATTGATAGTTTTCAAGAAATTTTGTTTTTGTAACATTCAAGAAAGATTTTTTGTACTTAAATATGCAAATTTTATTACTCTTGTGTGTATTGAAATTTAAATCTTTAAACATGCAATAAAAGCCCAGCATTTGTACTACAAGTGAACAAAGTTTAATTCAAACCCCTGTTATGGTTCCATAGATATAGAGTACTTAACAAAATGCATGCGTTCCATGTGTGTCAGCCCCCTTAATTAATCTCTTGATATTGGTGTCAGGAAGGGCAACCAGACGTAACATCCATTTGGCACAAAGAAATAATTAATTTGACCTCATCTCCGACCTTGTAGGAACCGGAATGATGAGGGGTGGACATTAAAACGTGTTACCAGGTTATATCAGAAGAAGTGACCTTCATCCCAACACAGCTGGTCTGTACACTCATCAGAATGCACCATTACGTGTTTAAAGGGGCTGTACTGTGCATCAGCCGCTTTAGTTGAGCCGAAACTCACTAGAGTGTGTGCGCAGGCTAACGGGCCGCCTGGGGCTGCGGGGGTGGGACATTGAATTTTGTCATGGGGTAGTACTTCCCAGGTCTAGCCACGTGGGATCGTGCTCTGTACCTCAGATACATAACTCGAAACGAACCATGAAATGCATGCTCTCTAGTAATAATGTACGTTGTGCATTATATTTAGGATTATCTTCAAATAGTGGCTCTGAGTGGTCAATATTCTTGGCGTATGTTCATTGAGTGTCATAGTGTACATGTTAACAGTTCCTATTGCTATAGTAAAAGGTGGTAAATAGCACTGAAATATAAGAAATTGCCTCTAGAAATAAGTAGTCCCGCAAAGAAGTAAAAGGTTTACAGCTGATATTCATATATTCTACTGGCATTCTCCATTTGTAAACTACCCCATCTATTTCATAACGTTTCCATCTGATGGGATAAATAGTCCTTGGATTATATTTATCATTGTGGAAATGTTATAGCTATAATTACAAAGTCATAACTCATTGTAGTCATGTATGACAATAGAAGTAAATATAAAATCTTCAAGATACAAGTATTTAGGAACAAATGTGAACTGCTACATTGACTGTACTGAGGAGATAAAGTCCAGGATCGGTCAAGCCAGAAATGCATTCAATAAAATGAGGAGATTGTTCTGTAGCAGAGACCTTAATTTACATCTAAAAATTAGACTTCTGAGATGCTATGTCTTCTCCACCTTGTTCTATGGAGTTGAGACTTGAACCATAAAGAAAAGAGAAATGGTCAGATTGGAGGCATTTGAGCTATGGACATACAGAAAGATACTGAGGCTGAGTTGGAATGATAAGGTCACCAACGATGAGGTGATGAGGCGAATGGGAAAGAGAAAGGAAATATTAAATACTGTCAAAATTAGAAAACTGCAGTATCTGGGTCATGTGATGAGAGGAGAGAAATATCATCTGCTACAGCTGGTCATTCAAGGGAAGCTACAAGGCAAAATAAGACCTGGAAGAAGACGCATTTCTTGGATCGATAATCTGAAAACTTGGTTCAATTGTTCCACTATTGAGCTGTTTTGTGCTGCATCATCTAAAGCAAGAGTCTCTATGATGTTTGCCAACCTCCTGTGAGGAGATGGCACTTAAAGATGAAGAAGAAGAAGAAAGATACCGTAATGGTGCTAAGGGTTTACATATCCGGTGGTTCTACAGCTCACGAAGAATCTTGGCCTGCTTCACCACAAGTCTCCAGCCTTCACAATTTTCTGCTCGTTACCTCCAGTTCCTGACTCGTAGGGCGCGGAGGTCCCCCTAGATGTCATCCAGCCAGCGTTTCCTTGGGTGTCCAACTAACCTTCGTCCTTTTGATCTATTTTGCAAGACCTGGCCCGCGGCTGAACTCTCCGGCACATGCTGAATATGAAGAAGCCAACCGATCCTTGCTCTATTAATTTATGTTGTGATAGGGGGGTCTTGAAGAAGATTCCTATTAACTTGGGTAGGTCCATAGATTTTCATCAGTATCTTCCTTTCCCAACTGTTGAGTAGATCTTCACTTCGCTGTGTCATCACCCATATCTCCCAGCCATAGGTCACTTCCGGTCGTGTGATCACTTTATAAATGGTTTTCTTGCATCTGCGTGAGAATGTTCTGGACTTCAACAGATGGGTAGTGGCAAAATAACATCTATTACCAGCAATAATTATCTCTTTAATTTCTTCCGAGTTGCTGTTCTCATCAGTTATGAAGGAACCAATTTATTTAAAATTACAAGTACGCTCAAATTTCTTTCCTTCCACTATTAGGTCCCTAGGAATTGACCATTCTCTTTCCATATCCACATACTTGGTCTTGGGTTCATTCACATGCAGTTCTGCGTCTTGTGATGCTCCTGATAGCTAAGGTTTTGCCCTGTTTTAAAACGAAGCTGCCAATGTTGATGAAGGTAATTCAAAACAACACACTTCCAGCTCTGGAGAACATGAGTCTAAAGTCACAGGACGAAATGTCATCTACAATACCCAGATACAATACTAAAAACTTGGCACCATTTTCGTTAATTATTTTAAGGGGTTAAAACATCTTGATATCATCCCCGTGTAGTTGGGTGTGTTTTGAGCTCGTCTGATGACTTGGATTTCTGTGATGACCGTAGTAGTGTGTATAGCTGTAGTAGAGACATGGATAGCGGTAGGTGACGCGGGACTTGAAGTAAGGTACTATCCCAATATTTTCCTGGAGAGAGTGTGGAAAACCACGGGAAGAGCCACACTCAGGATAGTGGCTGTCAGTGCCTGGTTTCCAACCTCCGATCTCCGGACTTGCTGCATTTGCACTCGTGGACGAGGTGCACGCTTCAACGAGCAAGACCTTTTATTATTAATCATAGTTCAGCGTATTTGTTTATTTTATCAACTTTCTCAATGACCGGCAAGGTAGGATTTAAGTAAGAGATATTTATTTTTAGTATTTAACAAACATACTCGTATAATGAATGATATTCACGATACCTAAACAGGAAAATCAGGGCAGATGACCTAAATATTCCTTCACTGCAAACATAAATCACAACCACACTACCAAAATACGTACACGATTATTTAAATTTAAGTGTCGGTTAGACAATAATTCACCCCAAAAGATCGTATCTTTGTGGGAAGTGTTCGGGTTTTTATTTTTATTTTTGTGTGTGAAATTCGTAAGCGTGGCATTTTTGGCCTATTTTCAATTTTGAAAAAAAAAATAGTGACAAAGGAAACTACTAGAAGTTCACATATGTGACTCTTGAAAAACTGGTAATTACAAAACCAACATGGCGGCCAAGCGAAGTTGCGACTTTTAAATAGGCGTTTCTCGCGATTTAACCAACCAATCGCAATAAAATTTGGTACAGTATATGTTTATACACTTTGTAATGCACCGACATCTAACTTCGTTCCATTGTTTACATAACCACAAGATGGCGGCTGTGCGAAATATTTCACCGGCATTCTATATCTCTGATACTATTAGCGGTATCACCCTGAAATTTTGTACGGAGATAAAGGGCACTGCTGGAAGTCCACCTATAAGATTTTCAAAAACCGGTTAACTACAAAACGAACATGGCGGCCAAGCGAATTTGAAAATTTAAATAGCCCTTTCTCGCGATTCAATGTTCCGAACGCTTTGAAACTTGGTATAGGAAATGTTTATATATGTTGTAATGCACTGGTATCTAAGTTAGTTCAATTGTTTACATATCCTCAAGATGGCGGCTGTGCGAATTTTAAAATTAAGTTTTTATTTCTTGTGTCGTAATCATGCGATAGAGGTGGAAGTTTGAATAATGAACCTACGCAGTAATTTTCTTTTAATGGTACATGACTCTATGGCCTATACATTTAACAATCCAACATAGCGACCATCCGAAATATTTAGACGGTTATGAATATCTACGAATCTATTACAGCAATCAAACTGAATATTTTTATAGTCATAGGGACTATGAACATAAGTTTACCTATAGGACTTTCAATAACCTAGTGATCACAAATCCAACATGGCGGCGACGCGAACTATAAATATTCACATGGACGTTTCTCCAATTTAACCATCCGAGTGCAGTGAAACTTGGTAGAGTAAATCCTTATATGAATGTTAATCCACTGGCATCTAATTTATTTCAATTGTTTCCATAACCACAAGATGGCGGCTGTGCGAAATTTTAAAATCTAGTTTTTACTTCTTGTTTCCTAATCATGCGATTGAAGTTCGAATGCTACACGTACACAATAATCTTCATGTAACAGTACATAAATCTAGGTCCTACATAAATAAAGTCCAACGTGGCGACCATCCGAAATATTTATTCGGTTCTCAATATCTACGAATCAATTACAGCAATCAAACTGAAATGTTGTATGTTGATAGTGGCAATTAACATTAGTAGGATATATGAAAATAGGCTGTATAGTTCTTCACGGAACTACTTGTTAACTTACGAAATATACACCAGTTATCATGTATTGAATTAAAATGTAACTGAAGTGGAATGAAAAGGAGGTGTTTCGTTTTAGAGGTGAAAGACAAAGTACAGACCGTGGATACATCGACGATCATGATTCCTGAGTACAATATGCATTATGGACTCCTAACATTCGAGAGCAGCATTTAAAGAAAGTACAACAGTAATCAGTGACTTTTACAAACTTTTATTTTAGCATCTCAGTGCAAATCAAATTTTGTACCATACATCTGTGGTGCAATTAACAATCGCACACCGAGCGGAAGTCAATTAGTCGTCCTTAGATAAACGAACAATAATTGATATTTTTGTTGTTGATAGCAGCGTAAATTTTTGTGCTGGACGTGTTGAGACTGGCATACAAATCCTTTCATACGTACAATTTTTTTATTAGTTTTGTGGCTCGTTACATCGTAGACATGAGTCTTGTGTATTTAAGTCGCACTCCTTAAAGCCGATTGCCACAAGTCTAAACTGTCGCGTTTTGAGTTGTGATACTTATTAGACAGTGCCCTGCACAATCTATATACTGAAAAATTGCCACATTTACTCCATAAATAGCAGTGTACTGAAATTTAAAACTTGTGGTCCAGTTAATTTCTGCTATTGAAAATGAAAATCCACAGCCTGCTTCCAGTCTCCGACCGGGTCAGGAATGGAATGAATGAAGCCCCCATCTAGCGGCGAGTATATGAACTGTGCCGGCTGCCGAGGCCTGACGCACTCCTCTGGGGCAATGATTAAATGAATGACAGATGAAATGAAATGATAGTGGAGAGTGTTGCTGGAATGAAATTTTGACAGGGAAAACCGGAGTACCCGGAGAAAAACCTGTCTGCCTCCGTTTTGTCCAGCACAGATCTCACATGGAGTGACCGGGACTTGAACCACGGACCCAGCGGTGAGAGGCCGGCGTGCTGCCGCCTAAGCCACGGAGGCTTACAATTTCTGCTATTACATTTCTTTATTTTGTACTAGCATTTCTACTCAGCGTTACACAGCTTAGGAGTCACAATCAAGGGAACAACACCAACAACAATGTAGCAGAGTGTACTGAAATCAGCGAAGCATTATTATACACTCCGTTTTCTTTTTGTTTTTTCTAGCGTATGGCTGTTAATGCCGGGAGTGTTTGAGGACATTTTTGGCTCACCAGTTTGTAGCTGCTTCTAGGCGGACACCCAATGGGTGAGCTACAAGTACCATCGCGTGTGGAGTGTTGTCTGGGGAGGAGAGTTTGAATGCGGCGGCTTTGGTGGCGTAGTTGGTAGCATGCTGAGCTTCTATACACAAGATCGCGGGTTCAAACCCAGCCAAAGTCGTCGGATTTTTTAAGAGCGTTAAAAATCCCTCAGTATGCCTTCCTTCGGAGGGGAAGTAAAGCCGCCGGTCCCATGTCATAGATTTATGGCATGTTAAAAAACCTTCCACTAATTACACCTGTGTGAAGCTAGATGCATATGTTAAGAATGTAAACAACGCTCTTAGGTTCCTACGTTCGTTGCCAAGAGCCGACTGCGGCGACGTCTGGTAGCTAAATTCTGAACTAGGAGTCGTTGACGGTGGCGTTTGGCGGCAAAAGTAGGAACTACTTGAAAATTGATCGTCTGCAGCCCTTACTTGAATTAAAACAGATACACACACTATTACAGTCATCACAATTAACACCGGTTATCAGACAGTTTCTACACACACCCAAAGTACACGGGGCTACATGACCGCGTTGTCGCAGCCCCTAAACTTAAGAACCAACCAATCAACCAAAGTTTGAATGTAACGAAGAGGAGTTGGAAGGTAGCGGCTGTGACTTATAATTAGGGACCAACCCCGGCATTTGCCTGGAAGAAAGATGGGAAAGCACAGAAGACCATCTTCAAGGTTGTCGGTGTGTGGAATCGAACCTCCTCGCCTCCCGGTTGTGAGCGACTGCCAGCAGTCATGCCGTAACGACCACGGCTAACTCACCCGGTATATACACTCCGTTGAAGGAATATTTTACACCAACACAATCACAGTCAGATCAAGGAATGAACACACTTGTGAATGCATATACTCTTACAGATATCCTGTGGCGTAGCCCAACTGGTTAAATCGTGCACTACGGCTGCGAGGGCAGCTACGGAAACTAAGGACATCGCAGGTTGAATCCCGGCTCTGACAGCCACTATCCTGAGTGTGGCTCTTCCCGTGATTTTCCACACTCCCTACAGGCAAATGCCGGGATAGTACCTTACTTCAATTCCCGGGACATCTACCTCAGGTCCGCCCCGTTGTGTAGTGGATAGCATTATTGGCTGTCACCATGGAGGCTCTGTTTCGATTCCTAGCTCTGCCAAGAAAAGTAATTCAGGTCTCACTCAACCTCGGGAGGAAAAACTGAGAAGAGACGGGTTTAATTCCTACCTCAGCCATCCTGGAAATGGATTTCCGTGGTTTTCCTCCGTCTACTCAAGGCAAATGCCGGGATGGTACCTAACTTAAGGCAATGGCTGCTTCTTACCCAAATCCTACCTCAATTAAAATACACACAATAGTATATACATCAGAGTGACTGCATTTAAAGATTTAAAGGCGGCTTCGGTGGCGTAGTCGTTAGCATGGTGAGCTTCTATGCCCAAGATAGCGGGTTCAAACCCGGCCAAAGTCGTCGGATTTTTGAAGAGCATTAAAACTCCCTCAGTATGCCTTCCTTCGGAGAGAAAGTAAAGCTGGCGGTCCCATGTCATAGATTTATGGCATGTTAATGATCCTTCCACTAATTACACCTGTGCGAAGCTAAATTGGATAGGTTAAGAATGTAAACAACCCCCATAGGTTCCTACGTTCATTGCCAAGAGCCGACAGCCGTGGCGTCTGGTACCTAAGTTCTGAACTAGTAGTCGTTGATGGTGGCGTTTGGCAGCAAAAGTAGGAACTATTTGAAAAATTCAAAAGTCAGCAGTCCTTACATGAATTAGAAAACAGATACCACACACTAATACAGTCATCACAATTAACACCGGTTATCAGACAGATTCTACACACACCCAAAGTACACGGGGCTACATGACCGCGTTGTTGCAGTCCCTAAACTGAGGAACCAACCAACCACCCTGAAGATTTAAGGCCAGTTGCTAAACTGTGTATAATTTTAAATTTGTTTATTTGCTTTAGAAGAGTATTATAGACGCTACATTAATTAAGTTGGTTGGTTGGTTCCTCAGTTTAGTTTTTCAAGTAGTTCCTACTATTGCCGCCAAACGCCACCGTCAACAACTACTAGTCCAGAACCTGGCTACTAGACGCCACCGCAGTGGTCTCCTGGCGACAAACGTGTTTACATTTTTAACCTAATTTAGTTTCAGTCAGGATTAATTAGTGGAAGGTTCTTTAACATGTGATAAATCTATGACATGGGACCGCTGGCTTTACTTCCCCTCCGAAGGAAGGCATACTGAGGGATTTTTAACGCCCTTAAAAATCCGACGACTTCGGCCGGGTTTGAACTCGCGACCTTGAGCATAGAAGCTCAGCATGCCATTAACTACGCCACCGAAATCTCTTACAATAATTAAGAATCAGTGTTCTTGATGTAAAGCGTTTCTGGAAACTGGCTCAACGAATTAGGTAGTATCAAGTCGCAATGATAAGTGATAGATTAGGGTCGATTTCATCTATCGTAAAGAAAACTTTCCAGAACTACACTGTGATAAAAACTGAAAAAGTAACGATTTCTAGCTATGACAATGTTGCATTAAATGAGTAATATGTCAGCGGTAAAGAGTCACATTGCCACCTAGTGCCTGTGCAACACCATCTACAGCGTTCCAAAGCGACTGGTGTTCTCTTTGAAGAGACTAATGTTCTTTTCAGTGAGCTATTTTTTCCTTCTGAGAGGACCCTAGAGACCGTATTAATGACAAGGTTACTATGCAATGTAACTCACTTCCACTGACTCTCCTATGGAAAGCATTTGAGCAGAGCTGTACATCGATTTAAACTGCCCTCCTCAAACGATTCCCTCTCCTTTAAGCGGAATACTGAAACTCTGAGGTAGAGACCATTTTGTAGGCGAATCCATCTCCGTTAAGTGCTAACATCTCACCAGAACAAAGAACTCGGCTTGTTTTACACCTTTCGTGATGTTTTGTTTATCAGCATGAGGCTCGCCAATATTCTAAATGGAGCTCAACTAACACAGACCACCACAAGCTGATCCTTTTTAGCTCTATGGTTTCTGCATGAACAGCTTGTGTCAGAAGTATCAATGAGGTCAGAATCTCACCGTATGTTATAGAGCTTCTATACTTTTCAAACCTCTTACCGTGGGCTTTTCATCGACACTTAGGTTACTGAGAATAACTGAAAAGAGTGGGTTCGATTTCCAACACAGCAACCCTCGAAATAGTTTTCCCTAGTTTCCCACTTCTACCCCAGAATAATTCCGGGGTGTCGCCTTACCAGGCCTTAGCCATATATATTTTTGAATCCTGCGCCAACTACACACAAACACTACTACACACCACAATGACAAAGATTGGTAGCCTAACTGCACACACTCTCAGGTATACGACACTGATTACCGCGCTGCTCAGAACTTTAAATAAAACAGCAATAGCTCCATATGGTTCAGTAAAATGAGCCATTAATACGTAACTACTTGTTGGTTCCTCCTCAGTTTAGGGGCTGCGACAACGTGGTCATATAGCCCCGTGTACTTTGGTTGTGTGTTGAATCTGTCTGATAACCGGTGTTAATTGTGATGGCTGTATTAGTGTGTGTATCTGTTTTTTGCCTACTTTTCACATTTTGCAAAAATGAGGAAAAAGTAGACTTATGTGATCGGGCAAATGTGTGTGTGTGTGTCTGTCTGTCTGTCCTTCTGTCTGTCTGTCTGGCTGTGTGTGTGTGTCCCCCCCCCCCTATCAACTCCTAAACGGCTGGAGCAATCGAAACAAAATTAGGTAGCAGTAAAGATCTATACCTGAATATCTCACGGCCATATTTGAAAATGATGTCAGTGCTACCAACTGCTGAAAAATCGCAATTGAAATTTGAGCTCCATGTTGGATATCATGGAAGGTATGAATGGGAGCTCTTTCAAAATTGGCACACGTATAGATAATAATATTGCAGTTTAATTTCCAGGAGGCTATACATGGCAGTGTTGCCAAAATGATTATAAGCCTGCTGATAGGTCCAATTTTTAAATGCATATAACTTCTACACTATCAATTGGATTTCAACCAAATTTCGTTTGTGCTATGTGTACCAGAACAGATATGACTATGCGTATTCTTAAGAGCAACTAGGGCTCCCAACTGTTAATATGTGCTGTCTCTATTTTTGTTACCAAAATATCAATAATTCAGATAGTATGCAAGCCAATAGCTCTAAACTTTGCACACGTGTAGTACCTGGCATTCTAGATGAATTAGGAGTAACTAATATACGTCAGTGCTGCCAACATGATTCTAAGCCTGCTGATAGGTCCAATTTTAAAATGCATGTAACTTCTATACTAAGTAATGAACCCATGTACCATTGGCTCAAAAGGGGTCGAATCCATGTATTTGTGAAAGGAATGAAAGAAAAACACAGTCTCTAAGGGAATGGAGAGAGATTTCAAGCGCGGGTTCTAGCCTAACGTTGTGCAAGCAGCTGGGACCAGGTGTTCAGAAGATGAGATCATGCCTCTTGACATTGAGAAGGAGCCAGTCATGGATATTAATAGAACGAGTGGAAAGTTTTTACTGTAAGACAGAGAAGCGTGACTCGGAAATCCAGCTTAGCTTGCATTAAAATGGCAACAGCGCCGCTGTGCCAGTAGAAGAATAATTAAATTTAACCCATTTGCAGGAATAAAAATAAGTCAATAAATACTGTACTGTGAATTATTTCGGATTAGAGAGTTTTGTGTAAAGAATTAGCTTGTAATAATTGAACAGGAAAGAACTGCAAATGCAGCATACGTCATTGGGGATTCACTGAGACCAAAGGAGTGGGGATTTTAAAACTGAACAGCAACACCCACGCAGCTGAAGACTACAAATTAATTAATATCTCAGAATTGCACGATCGATTCTTATGCGCAGTGAGATTTTTTGACGTTTGGAAGACGAGCTTTCTGGAGATGTAATTTTTATAATTGTACGACAATTAGTTCAAAAGTTGGTCACGAAAAGGACTAGGATTTTATCTTTTTGTGACTAAAGAGTATAAAACTCCTGGCCTCACCAAGCCAATCATGCAGTCATTTCGACAGTCCGAGAGGGGGTGTCACGCTGTATCAGTACATGCAGTATTCCGATAGTCCGTGAGGGGGCGTCACGCTGTAACACATCGAAGGCAGTTTACCAGTACTCCTTGAGGGGAGATGTTACATCCGATAGTCCAGGGGACGTGAAGCTACATCGCACCGAAGACAATATACAAGCTTTCCTTGAAGGGAAAAACGCTGTATCACATCGCATAGACAATATCCGACAGCCACGGGCGTCGCGGTATCAATAACTTACGTGATCCGTAAGGAGTTGCAAAGAAGTAAAATTACAGTATCGTCGTGTTGAAAATTAGGAAAATCCTAGTTACAGGATTTAGGTCCGACAGTAGAAAATTTACAGTGAAAAGTTCATAAAATACAGTCAAAGAAGGCTGCGAACTTAGGACTCAGGGCGATAGGTCTTTTAGTAAACAACCAAAAGTATCATAACGTACGGAAGTACCGGAATAGCGAGATAAATATTTATATCAAATTTAAAGAACCCGAGCAGGGAAAGACAGGCAGAATAAGGTTCGCCAAATATTCTAGAAGATTAGAAGTTCGAGAACCGAATAAGCGAAGAAGAGAAGGAAACTATAGACATTGTTTTCAAGAAAGCAGACGAACTATTCACAAGCACTAGGACTCGAGAAGTATTAGTTGCTATAAAAATCCATAGGTCACCGATAGATTATCGAGGGGACCGTGAACAGAACAGACTTTCGCTAAGATCAATAAATAGGATCTAAAAGGGGAGCCGTTCAAGTCAGAGAAATAGCAGATCGTCAAGAAAGGGATTCGAAGGAGTGCTATTGCAGGGAGGAAGTAGATGATTCGAGACTTTCATATTTGGAGAGGATAGGAAGCCGACATTACCAAATTTCACCCTTGGAGACGGGAGGTCAAGAGGTCACGTGTGGTAGGCTTAATAGCGGCCTAGTGATCAAAATTTGTGCAGTGTAAATATATCAAGATTTTGTGTTAAAAGTAATATATTTTCAGTGTTTTATTGTGTGTTCTAAACGGATACACCAGTGTATTTAAAATGTTATCAGTGTTAAATGTATACGTGTTAAATATGTGTCAAGATATGTCTGTACATGCAATGAATTTGTACAAGATGGAGTAATTTAAAAAAAGTGGGCAAAAATGAAGCATCGCACGAGAAGGAAGGTCAGGAAATGACCTTAAACATGTGAGTAAAGATTTTCATTATGTTTTGGTGTCGGGGAAATGATTGTGTACAAATCCACCGGAGTTTTGAGTAAAAGGGATGTTTCTAAATAACTAATGACAGAATAAGAACGCGGTCTGAATAAAAATAGAATTTGAGAAATTATAAATAAATATGTGAAATAATAAATCCTGTAGAGGAAATGTTTGAATAAAATGTCAGTGTATTTGACGAATGTTATAAAAGCAAGCGTATTAATAATAATAATAATAATAATAATATAAAGGAAATCTAAATAAATATTAAATTGCATGATATGAAAATAAGAGCATTGGAGCCTTAATAAAAGTATAAGACATGAGGTTAATGCATGTTCTTAAAAATAGAGCGATTATTGTCAAAGGAAAAGATTAATATAAAAATTTGAGATATGTATCAATTGTTAATATGGAATTCATCAGTTCTTTGGAAGACGCTAGGCCTTAAAATAATGTACAGCGCAGTGGAGCGCAATTAAAATAAAATGTCACGCTAGGAACGCGTAGAATTTAAATGTACTTGGTAAATTACTTATGAAGGGTAGTTGATTGCGGGGAATTGAGATATGTTGTAAGTCCTCCAATAGTGACATAGATCACGAGGCCATGTGTGTGTTATTATTATAAAAGGGAGCAAATGTATGGTATTATGAGCGTAGGTCATGTAGGCCATGGCCGACCCTAAATCGCATTTTGTATAAGTCCTCCAATATGGGAATGGTTCCCGAGGCATGTTAAGAGATTCGAACCTAGAATCTTCTTGTTATTGAAGCCCCTAATTATTCGTCGTAAAATGTGTATTACTCTTCCCAATCAATGAGGACCTTTCATAATTAATAAATGCCAAGGTTACGAAAGTGGTTTATGAGCCCAATAATATTGTTGAAAGTAAAAAGAGAAGTAAAATGCCAGGTCTCTCCAGAGAACTGAAAGAAAGGGAGATTTGTTTTAAAAGCATTGAGGAGAGCTCCAACCGCAGACTAGACGGGAAGTCACCCTAACAGACATAAATCTCGTTCAAGTATACGGTCGGACCCTAATAGCAGGAAGGTTGGTGAAGGCCGTCGGTAAGAAGAAATAATACGCCGTGAGTGTTTAAAAGTTGTTAATGACCCGGGAATTGAACCGAGGTCCTTGTAGATGAAATTATCGCTTGCCAGTTCAGATCGTAGTTTTCTTATGTGAAAATGGTCTTATAAGACAAATAAATAAATAACAATCCCTATTGTAATGTTGTATGGAAATAGAATTCCACGAGTTAAATGAAGATAACTAGGTTCCGGGAGTAATCATAGTTTTTGACTTTGTCAAGTAATCTTTATAACTCTGGAGTACACAAGTATTTTCCCGATCACTATGGTGAATTTGTAAAACTTGAGAGAGGTGGTAAATGCTGAGAACATGTGAAGTGCCCAAATATTTAAGTAGAGAATTAACATGTACTTTAAATGTAATTAGATATTTGTTTTGATGATAAGAAAAGAAAAGAATAGTTAATGAGGTGTACAAAAGAATGACACCGTTATTAATGGAAAGTATCGAGCCAAAGGAGCTCGTAGTTATATGGAACTTTAAGATAGATACTTTATGAAAGTAAAAATAATTATGAATTGTTGGTTTTAAAGGAAACCATGTGTTTTAATATAATATTTGTTTTATTCTTATATTATTCCTTGTTCACTTAGAACACGTAGAAGGATTTTTGGTCAGTAGTTTATTTGTTTTATTGTTTGTAGCGCCATAATTTTGATTAATTAAATGTTTTGAAATAGGAGTTGATTTTGTTGTTATTTGTAAGTGTATCCTCTATTTAATCCAAAATGTGTAAGTCACAGAGTGGGAGAACATACTACAACCCCGAAAATCCCGAATTGAGCAATGCTGGCATACTGTGATTTGCATATTTCTTGCTGAAAGGGCACACTAATGGGTTTCATTCAAAATTGGCGCAACAATAGATCATATTATTTCAGATTACTTCTGACCAATACATGCATGACATTGTTGCCAACATGATTTTACGCGCGCTGTTAGATCCAATGTTTAACTGCATGTAACGTCCGTGCTTTTCATTGGACTTCAACCAAATTTTGTATTCTGTATCTTAAGAGATGGAACTAAGAATATATTCAGTCACCAGGGCTGCCAACTGTAGTTCCCTATCAGGCTACATTATGCCAGGTATACAGTATTTCGAACTAATTAGAAATTTCTATATTAGGAAATTAATTTCGTCATTATTCTAGATAGATCCATATAGATTAATAATTGGCATGAATCTTAAATTTTAAGAAAAGTAGGCTCTTTAGTTCGTCACGGAACTTCTTGTTTTATTTAGATACAGACTGCAACTTAGAATTTTTCAAATAGTTCCTACTATTGCCGCCAAGCGCCACCGTCAACGACTACTAGGCTTAGTCCAGAACTTTGCTACTAGACGCTACCGCAGTTGGCTCTTGGCAATGGGCGTAGAAACCCAAGAGCGTTGTTTACATTCTTAACCTACCCAATTTACCTTCACACATGTGTAATTAGTGGAAGGTTCTTTAACATGCCATAAATCTATGACATGGGACCGCCGGCTTTACTTCCCCACCAAAGGAACTACTTGGAAGTGCATCCAAGTGTCTTAAACATATTTCTGTGTTAGTATTATGGAGTGCAGAATTTTAAGGTTTGTAAGTTGCTAATATGTGAAGCTATTGCCGATACTATGTCATTATTGCACGATATTAAGGTGGAACACAGAGCTTAAGGAGCCAAAACAATAACCTTTTTAAATATTATAAGTCAGCCGTAAATCTTGCACAACAACATTAGGCTACATCCATTTCGAAGGAAACGTACACATCTTGCTATTAGAAGCAGAGTTTTAGATTCGTTATTTATTATTTATAGTATGGCATTAATGCCGGGAGTGTCCGAGTACATGTTCGGCTCGCCTGAGTCTGTAGCTGCTTTCAGCGGACACCCTTAGGGTGTGCTACATGTTCCGTTCAATTTCAAGTAGTTCCAAACGTTCGCTACCAGATATCAATGATACGTAGTGGTGAACGTTGGAACATTGATAGAACGTTCCGACGAAATCTAACCTAACAATTTAGCTGCACACAAGTTTAGTCTGTGGAAGGATCTTTTACATGCCATAAATCTATGACATGGGACCGCCGGCTTTACTTCCCCTCCGAAGGAAGGCATACTGAAAGATTTTTAACGCTCTTAAAAAATCCGACCACTTCGGCCGGGTTTGAACCCGCTATCTTGGGAACAGCAGTTCTGCATTCTACCAACTACGCCACCGAAGCCGCTTTTAGATTCGTTGTCGCAGCCCCTAAACTAAAGAAGCAACCAACCAAAAGTTTTAGATTTTCAAAATTCAAATCGTAACAATTTTTACCTATGTTTCAATATTTGTCTCCTGCTTTGTACTGCTCCTCACGGCTGTCCTTTTGGACTTTCCTGTATTTTTTTTTTGATGTGGGTGTTGCACCTTCGGCTACAAAATTAATCAACTGCCCCTAAAAATATTGTTTTATGCAGCCCAACTAACGCGTGTTATCTGGAAGTTCGATATTTTTCTGCCTGTATCCCGTATGGTAATGCACTGCAAGCATATCCCGTAAACGATGCTGGACACTATCATGTTTCCTTCGCATGAGTCTGTAAACAAATCGAGGGAAAACAATAGTCTTCAGTATCGTTTGTAGGATATGCGTGCAGTGCTTTAACATCACGCGGGATGCAAGCAGAGAAATGTCGACCTTCCTGATAACAACGCCATTTGGGTTGCATAAAACAATATTATTACGTGTGGCTGATTCATCTGGTATACGAGGCACGTCCAGAAAGTAAGTTCCGTTTGGTAATAAAATTAAATTGTGTACAGATACAGAAAAATTATTTATTCCACAACATTCTACACCTCTTAAACTACTTTTCCGCATAACTGACGAACATTTGCAGGCATTTGTCATAGCGTGGCACAAGTTTTTGGATACCTTCTTCCTCGTTTACGGTCGGCGGCAAACTTCTATGAAGAAGGTATCCAAAAACTTGTGCCACGCTATGACAAATGCCTGCAAAAGTTCGGCAGTTATGTGGAAAAGTAGTTTAAGAGGTGTAGAATGTTGTGCAATAAACAATGTTTCTGTATCTGTACACAATTCAATTTTATTACCAAACGGAACTTACTTTCTGGACGTGCCTCGTATATTTGAATCAATGTATTCTTTCAGGTTACTTTTCGCATGTCCTAGTAATTGGGATTACATTGTGTTTACCGACTGAAAAGTTGTAAATCAACTATGAATATCGATATGCATTCCCCAAAACATTATTCTTTAACTTGACTTTAAAAACCACCAATTGATACGATCTATGTTTCTATGTCCACCTTAAGACATTTTCTTACGTAAATTTGCCTTCTACTGTGACATTTGCCCTCTACTTCAACTTTCTGCATGATATACTTGGTAAACTTAAAAATGATCATTGTATTGTGTCTTCGTCCTCTAGAGCTACGATTAATGCGTTTCACCGGGCAGAATTTGAGTGTTGGTTACTACCATTTACTTCCTCGATATTAGTAAAATAATTTCGGATGCGTTTTGAATGGTTACTTAAACATATTGCCTAACAAGACTAGATCATATCACGAACGTCCATGAAAGAGGCACCCTTGGTGTCGCACCGATCCCTGACAAGATGCTGGAAGCTCGCTTGCGTTGGTACGGACTTGTTGCAAAAATAAAAAAAGATCACTATAACTATATGAAGAAGGCAAGCAACCACAATGACGGCCAAAGAAGTGGTGGCTTGACCAATTTAAGGAGGACATGAGAGCAGCCAATGTTGAGAAGAAGGACGCTGCAGACCGTGCAATATGGAGGCAATTGTGCAGAAGACTGGACCCTGCTCTGCGGGACAAAGTCTAAGTAGGAAAACTTTGGGTGTTCATTTTAGCATAAACTCATATCCTCACCACCAAAGACAGCATTTTAGATCTCGATTATAGGACAGAGAGCGACCCCAATAAAGAAATCTCTCTTAGGGTACCCATCCTGATACAGTAACTCCTTCATCTGAGTCATGGGTAACTAATGAGTAAGTGGTCTGGCTGAGGCGATGGACTGATTGTACACACATCAAAAAAAGTTTTGCATCACCTCGGTTCCCAGATCTCCGGCATATAGACGTTGACTGTGTATATTGTATCCAAGATACAGTCCCTTTGACTGTTCATAGATGTCACTAAAACTGCTCAAAGATGTAAACAACCATGCATGAGCAGGGCCTATTAGACGGAGGGGGTACGACAGCCGATCAGTTCCAGTCATTCCACCAGGACGAAGGTACGCTGCTCATGTTGTCTGTAGTTCTACCATGCCTAGAAGGTCAATACCGCAGTTCGATCGCGTCCGCATTGTTACTTTGTGTCAAGAAGGGCTCTCAACAAGGGAAGTTTCCAGGCGTCTCAGAGTGAACCAAAGCGATGTTGTTCGGACATGGAGGAGGTACAGAGATACAGGAACTGTCGATGACAGGCCTCGCTCAGGCCGCCCAAGGGCTACTACTGTAGTGGATGACCGCTACTTACGGATTGCCGCTCGGAGGAACCCTGACAGCAATGCCACCATGTTGAATAATGCGTTTCGTTCAGCCACAGGACGTCGTGTTTCAACTCAAACTGTGCGCAATAGGCTGCATGATGCGCAACTTCACTCCCGACGTCCATGGCGAGGTCCAGCTTTGCAACCCCGACACCATGCAGCGCGGTACAGATGGGCCCAACAACATGCTGAATGGACCCCACGGAATTGGCATCACGTTCTCTTCACCGATGAGTGTCGCATATGCCTTCAACCAGACAATCGTCGGAGACGTGTTTGGAGGCACCCTGGTCAGGCTGAACGTCTTAGACACACTGTCCAGCGAGTGCAGCAAGGTGGTGGTTCCCTGATGTTTTGGGGTGGCATTATGTGGGGCCGACGTACGCCACTGGTGGCCATGGAAGGCTCCGAAACGGCTTTACGATACCTGAATGACATCCTCCGACCCATAGTGCAACCATATCGGCAGAATATTGGAGAGGCATTTGTCTTCATGGACGACAATTCTCGACCTCATCGTGCACATCTTGTGAATGCGTTCCTTCAAGATAACGACATCGCTCGACTACAGTGGCCAGCATGTTCGCCAGACATGAACCCTATCGAACATGCCTGGGATATGTTGAAAAGGGCTGTTTATGGACGTCTTGACCCACCAACCACTCTGAGAGATTTACGCCGAATTGTCGTTGAGGAGTGGGACAATTTGGACCAACAGTGTCTTGATGAACTTGTGGATAGTATGCCACGACGAATACAGGCATGCATCAATGCAAGAGGACGTGCTACTGGGTATTAGAGGTAGTGGTGTGTACTGCAATCTGGACCACAAATGTTGAAAGTCTAGCTGTATGATGGTACAACATGCAATGTGTGGGTCTCATGAGCAATAAAACGAGCTGAAATGTTGTTTGTGTTGATCTCTATTCCCTTTGTATTTAAAGGTTCCGGAACTCTTGGAACCGAGGTGATGCAAAACTTTTCTTGATGTGTGTATATTCGTCTATTAACCCTGTCGAAGGGGCAGATTACCTCGTGGTTCCGCCTCTTAAAACAACAATAACTAACTAACTAACTAACTAACTAACCCTGCCAAAAATGCCAGGGACTAGGATCAAATCAAACAGCCCAGCGGTCTCTCTCATTCAATAGATGGTAGTTCGGCCCCACATTCACGTGGACCATGCATAGAGAGGATGTTTGTTTGTTTGCAACGTTCGAAGACTTTTATGACAGGGTACGGTTGTGGTTTCATCAATGGCCTCAACTCTTGTAATATTGGAGACTCCCTTGTTTGATCGTCTGGACTGATTGGCCTCCATCTACACAACTCCAATTGCCCTTGTCATTGCAAATTCTTTACTCTATTGAGTGGGTAATATACATACACTGCATACACTGTCCAAGGGACATTCTTGATGTTCGTGTATGTACTTATCTGCGCTCTTATTGATTTAGCGTATTATGAGATCCCCCCTTTGTCCGTGTGTGTGTGCATATGTGTGCCTGGAGCGATATCAATGAAATCCACGTAGAGCAATTTTGCCTCCTATATTCGAATTTGATTATGCTCTTATGACGAACGAAACCTGTTGTTTAATTAAAACAACCATTTGCTACTGAATTGTGTATTAATATCCACCATGGCACCACAACCTTTGAAGGGCCTAGGCCTACCAAGGGATCGCTGTCCAGCCATTTGGCCTGCAGTTTGTGGCGTGAAGTGTGGTCTACGCGGTTGATCTCCTCCGCTGTTAATCTTGGTTTTCGTGACCGGGGCAGTGCCTCACTGTCATACAGCTACTCAATTGTCCTCACGAGGCTGACTGTGCCCCGTTCCAGCCCTCACGTCAGTTCCTAATATCCCTGACCGAGACGGGAATCGAATCCGGGGCGTCCACGTGAGAGATAGTTGCGCTACCCTAATAGCATGAAGCCGGTAGTGTGTTAATTATAGGCTATAAATAATCCATGAACTATTTCGTTTGGATACAGTAGGGTGAGAATAAAAATATTATTTCCCGCTCAATCTAATTGGACACTCTCTTGTTGACCGACTGAATAGAAATTATGTTTATGGAATACAAAGGCAATACTATTATTATTATTATTTATTTATTTAGGGTATGGCTATAAGTGCCGGGAGTGTCCGAGGACATGTTCGGCTCGCCAGAGGTTGTAGCTGCTTCTAAGCTGACACCCATTGGGTGAGCTACAAGTACCGTCGCATGTAGATGAGATGAAACGAATGTAGATGATTTAGCAAGTTCAGTTTCAAGTATTTCCAACTTTGGCTACCAGATGCCACTGACACCTAGCAACGAACGTTGGAAATTGATAGAGCGTTTCTAACGAAATATAACCTACAAATTTGGTTAAAGCATACAGAAGGATTTTAACGCTCTTAACAAATTTGACGCCTTTGGCCGGGTTTGAACACGCGATCTTGGGCATAGCAGCTCAGCATGCTACCAACTACGCCACCGAAGCCGCTAAAAGGCAATACTAAATATTTGACTTCTAACATTTCAAATTAAAAAAAAAACAAACTCAATATCCAGTTTCTTTAAATAGGCTGCATAATTTCGCATGTATGAAATTTAATACCAGCCGCGGTGGCCGAGAACGCTGACATGCTACCTCGTGCTTCGCTGGCATCGGGAGAGAACGTGGGTTCAAATGTCACTTCAACCGTGACCGTTGTTTCCTATTTTCACCGTTGGGACGGTTCCTTTCCACAGGCCCACGGCCTACTACCTACCAAACTCCATTCCTTGACCTTTCTATAATTCGATCCAAGTTAGCGGTGGTCTGGGCGATCGGCTTGTCACCACACACAGTTTTATCCGCTGATAAAGTGTGATCAGCTTCCACACACCGTCCTTGCGACAGTAGAGGGATGCTCCCTTACAGAGACTCTGGGCGAGGCCGATCGGGGAGGATAAGCGATTAAAAACCAAATTTAATGTTATCATTTTAGCCTATTTTCATTTTATGAAAAACAAGATGTTCAGTAAAGAACATATAGCCTACTTTCTCCGAAATACATGGATATTGTTATAACTCTTTGTCCTTTTCAAGGAGTATAATTGAATGTTGGTTGTAGTAGATTGTTGAAATACAAAGTGCTATAGGGATATTAAACATGAATATGAGGTGCCATTAGCTACTGCTACCTCTGTGAAAAATTACATTCAATTCGGTTTCACTATGTTTGAATTGATGTGGGGAATCGATTTGCACACATACATGGTCACTATCTGCAAACTATTGGGCTGATGACCTTGTAGTTCAGTCAAACAATGCATCCCACAAAAAAGTATGTTGTTGCAAAATTTGGTAGAGATCAAATGATTAGGTTGGTCGTAATTTGATTTAAGATTTTAGCATTCGGGTGGCCGCCATTCCGTTTCCGTCAAGATGGTGGTGATATAAAACATGACACTGAGACGCGCTTTGGTAGTGCTACCTCTGTACCAAATTTTGTTTAATTCGGTTTCACCGTGTTTGAATAGACAGGGAAAATCCATTTGCACACATACATGGCCGCCATCCATAAAGTATTCTTCGTTCATAAAGGTATAACGCTGCAAAATTTGGAAGAGATCAGATGATTATGTTGGTCGTAATTTGATTTAAGCTTTTAACATTAAAATGGCCGCCATTCTTTACGTTGTTGTCAAGATGGCGGCGATATAAAACATTACATGAGGTGTCTTTTGCTAGTGCTACCTTTGTACCACATTTCGTTCAATTCGGTTTCACCGTCTTCGAATTGATAGGGGGAATCGATTCATACACATACATGGCCGCCATATGCAAACTATTGGGCTGATGGCCTTGTAGTTTATTCAAAAGACGGTTGCTATATAAATATATGTTGTTGCAAAATTTGGTAAAGATCGGATGACTACGTTAGTCGTAATTTGATTTTAACTGTGAACATTTGACTGGCCTCCATTACGTTTACGTAAAGATGGCGGTGATATAAAACACGACACTGAGGTGCCCTCCGCTGGTTCTACCTCTGTACTAAATTTCGTTCATTTCGGTTTCACCGTGTTCGAATTGATAGGGGGAGGACCGACATTCAGAGTACACACACTCACACATACTCACACACACACAGACACACAGACTCACACACACAGACAGATACAAAAATTTTTGCCTATTTTCAATTTTGAAAAATCGGCTTATGAGATCACCTTTTGTCCGTGTGTGTGTGCGCGCGCGTGTGTGTGTGTGTGTGAGAGGTGTGTGTCTGTCCCCCCTAATAATTTCTAAACGCCTGGAGTGATTTCAATGAAACTCGGTAAATTCATAATACTATTCCGGGCGACCCCGACCGTGCCCTTCAAATTTGTTTACGTCTCACCAATTCAACATGGTGGCTGTGCGAAATATTTCACCACCATTCAATATCTCCGAAACTATTCCCTATATCACCCTGGAATTTATTACCGTGATAAAGGAAACTACTAGAAGTTCAACTATGTGACTTTTGAAAAACTGGTAACTACCAAACCAACATGGCGGCCACACGAATTTGCGACTTTTAAATAGACATTTCTCGCGATTAAACCAACCATACGCAATAAAACTTGGTACAGTATATGTTTATACACATTGTAATGCACCGACATCTCACTTCGTTCAATTGTTTACGTAACCACAAGATGGAGGATGTGCGAATTATTTCACCGGCATTCTATATCTCGGAAACTATTAGCGGTATCACCCTGAAATTTTGTACGAAGATAAAGGGCACTACTGGAAGTTAATCTGTAAGACTTTCAAAAACCGGTTAACTACAAAACTAGCATGTCGGTCAAGCGAATTTGAAAATTTTAAATAGACCTTTCTCGCGATTTAAAGTTCCAAACGCAATGAAATCTGGTACAGGAAATGTTTATACACATTGTAATGCACTGGTATATAACTTAGTTCAATTGTTTACATAACCTCAAGATGGCGGCTGTGCGAATTTTAAAATTAAGTTTTATTTCTTGTGTCGTAATCATGCGATCGAAATGAAGGTTGGAATAATGAACCTACGCAATAAATTTTCTTTGATGTTACATGACTCTATGCCCTATACATTTAACAATCCAACATGGCGACTATCCGAATTATTTAGACGGCTCTGAATATCTACGAATCTATTATAGCAATCAAACTGAATTTTTTTATGTTCATAGGGGCTATGCACTCAAGTTCACTTATAGGACTTACAATAACCTGGTGATCACAAATCCAATATGGCGGCGACGCGAAGTATAAATATTCACATGGACGTTTCTCGCAATTTAACCATCCGAGTTCAGTGAAACTTGGTACAGTAAATCCTTATACGAATAGTAGTGGTTTTGTGAGAGTTCTAATGCCACCGCCACCGCTCCACCGCTGGAATACTAAAATGACAATATCTCGCGAACCAATCAGGCTAGAGACTTGTACGAGGTGTCATTGAACTCGGGCTGACACCCCCTTTCCAATGGACAACATATTTCAACCCCAAAATAAAACCTACCCCTACTAGGGGGTGAAATTGTAATTTTTTAGAGAATCTCTCTTTCCAACTGCAACATGTGAGAGTTTGAATGTCAATATGGAATGAAACGTTGTTCTACACAAGAGACATGTGTTCGGGGGAAAGCCACTATGAATTAACATGCTTGTTTTTCCGTTTTTTACACACATGTCCACTCATGGTTTTTGTAAGAGGGCGGGCTTTTTAAAGATGGTGGCTGTAGTGTAACCTAACCTAACCCAACCTACGAGGGGCGATCAAAACGTTTTCCAAGTGGTGCTTGTCGATAGGCAAACTGATAAACAAAGAGGGTCTTGTCAGGCCTTGAGGCGAGAGCCCCTGTTATTGTTGACGAGCCCCTGTGGTCGGGTCCCTGTGAACGGGTCATTGTTGACGGGTCATTGTTGACGGGTCCTTGTTGACGGGTCCTTGTTGATGAGTCCCTGTGGACGGGTCATTGTTGACGGGTCATTGTTGACGATTCCTTGTTGACAGGTCTTTGTGGACGGGTTATTAATGACAGGTCATTGTTGACGGGTCCTTGTTGACGAGTCCCTGTGGACTGGTCATTGTTGACGAGTCCTTGTGGGCAGGTCCTTGTGGATGAGCCCCTTTGGACTGATCCCTATGGACTAGCCCATGAATTTATTTAAATTATGTCAAAGGGCCTAACTACATTTGCGTGTAAAGCAATTTGTTGAACTGACGTTGTTCACCAACCCCCACTAGTATAATGTGATAACTATATGAAAGTAAAGTGACGAAATACATGTGAACATACAAGGGATCTAACTTGGTGGATGGATGTGTTCCAACGAGTCATTTGTAGTTGAAAGAGAATAATACATGTTCTTAAGATGTTAAAACTGAGGAGATGGTATGTGCAGTAAGACGTCTTGTTATATTTCCTGTGTCATATTACAGACATGGCAGAGAGCGCACAGATCTGTTGCTATTACTAACGCTGCAGTAATTTGAAACTGCAAGTGTTCATTAAGACAATGGGTGATGATCATGCAAAGTTAGCAGTTATTGGATATTACACAGGTGTTCCTTCCGGTGTCATGTTGCTGACATGGCAGAGAGCGCACACTGCTGTTGCTATGACTGACGCTGCTGTAATTTGAAACCTCAGGTGTTGATCAAGACAATGGGTGATGATTATGCAAAGTCAGCAGTCATTGGATACCACACAGGTGTTCCTAGTGTGCTTTGGACTCTCAGCTGTATTGGGAAAGGAATTGCAATGATCTGCAAAAAACTGCTGACACGAGCGATGAGAGTTTATATAACAGGGTGTCATATATCTCCCTACTGTCAGTCTTTATTACTCGCTTTGAGTGAACAGTGCTCTATTACTGCTCAAGAGTTGTAAAAAAAAGCCGTTTTGGTAGAAAATCATTACATTATTTGCAAGGTAAGTACTTATTATTAATGGATTGTAGTCTTTTATTACTAATTGATGTTGAAGTTATTGATTGGAATGTATTTATTTATTGATTGATTGATTAATTTGTTTACAGATAATTGGGTACCTGAAGGTTACCAGATTCCTACAATCTGTTCATTCAGTGGCAGGAGTTGATCAATTATAAAAAGGTAAGTGCCCCTCTAATAACTTTTAACCAGCTAGAGTATTATTTTCCAACGTTCACCACTACATGTCAGTGAAAATGGTATATTTAGCAGTCAAAAGTTGGAACTACTTGACCATGATGTGTAAAGCTAAATTTGTAGGTTAGATTTTGATTACCACTCTATTAAGTTCGAATGTTCATTGCTAGGTGTCAGTGACAGAGGGAATATTTAAAGTCTTAACCTCAGTTCACTTAACTTCACCTAACTTAACCTTGTCATGTGACATGTTTTACAAGTTTAAACTTGTTTTAAGACTGACTATGACGTCACACTTAGGTCACTTAACTGGCGATCGCTGGTTTCCAATATGTGACATGTTCTACAAGTTTAGACTTGTTTTAAGACTGGCTATGACGTCACACTTAGCTCACTTAACTGACGATCACTAGTTTCTATCACGTGAGATGTTCTACAAGTTAAGACTTGCTTTAAGACTAGCTATAACGTCACACGTATCTCACTTAACTGGTGACCGCTGGTTTCTACCACTCTATCAAGTTCCAATGTTCACCGCTAGGTGTCAGTGACGGTTAGAACTACATGAAGTTAGACTTGCTAGGAGTTCACAGATGATCGATTTAAATACCCTGCTATAACCATTGACTGGAATGTAATTAAACTATTTATATTGTACTTTTGTTTATCATTTATTAACATTTATGATTTCTTTCTTTTATAGGTAATTTCGAAAGTAATCATTATGTTCAAGTGTGGTGACTGTAAGAAACAGTTCTCAAGACCCGACAGCCTTCAACGTCATGCAAGTACAAAACATAATCAGAAAATGTTTGTATGCAGTCATTGTGCTACAACATTTAACAGATAGGATAGTCTTGGACGGCATGTAAATCTAAAGCATGTCAGTACTGCACCATTTTCGTGTTCAGTTTGTGAACTTGGTTTTTCTGCTGTAAAGCGATATCAATTCCACATGGTTGAAGTGCATGGAGAACAACAGGAATTGAAATCTGTAAAACCATCAACTAGCACGGAACCTTTAAATGATTGTGATGCTCAAAAGCGTAAACGTTCTCAAGATTGTGAAAATAGTCATGCAACAAAAAGAAATAAGAATGATGAACCTTCGATAACCCATTGTGATGTATGTAATATTGATATACCTTTATCAATCATTCATGGACATTTACGCAGTATTAATCATAAAAACAACGCTTGCCATGAAAGAAATTCTGGAAATATTCAACAAATTGGTAGTGCATTTAAAAGTCGAATTGCTAGTTACAGACTTTATAGTGAAGAAAAAACTCAAAGTATTGAAACATTTTTACAGAATGTTCAACCTACTGTGTTTGGCTTAGTAGAAAATGTTTTAGTAGAGCATAAAACAATTAAAATGAATTTTGAACTTTTTGGACTCTATGTAAAAACTGGGAGTGACGGTGAAATTATGGATATCAAATCCTTTAATACAAAAAACATAATTGTTAGCGAATCAACTAATATTAGTGATATGTATCGAAATATTTCAAGTGCTATCATTGTAAAGAGTGAAGAGTTCCAGGAAAGGGAGTCAGGCTGGGCGTTGGTTGAAGTACTTTATTTAGAAACCAACATGAATAAATATAACCCCCTTCGAGCATCATCATACATTGATTTGCCAGGATGGATTAAACGAAAGAGAGCTGTAGTGAATGTTTTGAATAGTGATCAAGCATGTTTTGCGTGGGCTGTAACCTCAGCTCTCCATCCAGCAGTGAGGGACACGATGAGAACATCATCATATCCTCACTATTCTTCAGTGTTAGATTTAAAAGAAATAGAATTTCCTATGGCGATAAAAGACATTCAACGTTTTGAAGAGCTGAACAATGTAAGTATTAATGTTTATGAAATTGAAAATAAGAGTATAGTTGGTCCTCTATATTATACTCAGGAAAAAAAGGATGCTCATGTAAATTTACTATACATAACCGAAGGTGAAAATGCTCACTATTGTTGGATAAAACATTTAAGTAGACTTGTCAGTAGTCAGGTTTCAAAACACAATGGTAAAAAGTGGTTGTGTGATGGCTGTTTGCTATATTTCCAGAAAGAGGATCAACTATCACAACATCAAGAATGGGGATGTAATCATGTTCGTATGGTATTACCGACTCCTAAAAATAACATTCTAAAATTTAAGGATTATGAGAAACAGCTTCGAGTACCATTTGTTATATATGCTGACTTCGAGGCTTTGCTAAAACCATTTAATACATGTTCATCGAATCCAGCCCAACCTTTTACCAACACTACTCACATTCATGAACCTTTTAGCTTTGCATATTATATTAAATGTAGTTATGATGACTCTTTAAATAAGTTTGAGCTCTATAGAGGACCTGATGCACCTAAAGTTTTTATGGAAAGGCTTGAGAAAGATGCCATCCGTATATCCTCTATTTTAAATACGATCATTCCAATGGAACCACTAACTTTATTAGAGCAAATGAATTTTGAAACTGAAACTAATTGTTTTATATGTGGTGAATGTTTATATACAGACAGGGTTCGCGATCATGACCATATAACAGGACAATATCGTGGTGCTGCTCACCAAGAATGTAATTTAAATTATAGAGTAAGTAAATTCATTCCGGTCATTCTACATAACGGTAGCAAATACGATAACCACATTATCGTTAAAGAATTTGGAGCTTCAGATGTGAAAATTGATGTGATTGCAAATAATAAGGAACAATACATATCGTTCACAAAATACATCAAAACTGACAATAAGAAAACCATTAAACTGCGATTTTTAGATTCATTCCGCTTTATGCCGAGCAGTCTTGATAAGCTGGCTAGTAATTTAAAATCAGATCAGTTTCATGAAATTCAACTTGTCTTTCCTAAAGAAGATGATTTAAATTTGATTTGTCAAAAGGGTATATTCCCTTACGAATATATTAACTGTGTGGAACGTCTTGAGGAGTGTTCTTTACCACCGAAAGATGCATTTTACAGTTCCTTAAACACAAGTCATATCAGTGATCAGGAATATTTACATGCACAACGTGTATGGGCACAGTTTAACATTCAAACTTTAGGAGAATTTTCAGACATATATTTGAAGACAGATGTGTTGTTATTAGCAGATGTTTTTGAAAAATTTTCGGAATGTTGGTATGAAAACTTATGACCTTGATCCTTGTCAGTATTTCACAGCTCCTGGGTTAAATTTCAGTTCAATGTTGAAAAAAACGAAAGTAAATTTAGAATTAAGGACTGATATAGACATGATCAATTTTATAAAATCATCAATTCGAGGTGGATTAAGTCAATGTAGTGGACGGTACTCTAAAGCGAATAATAAAGACATGCCTAGCTACAACCCTTGTGAAGAGTCAAAGTATATTGTCTACCTCGATGCAAATAACCAATATGGTTGGGCTATGAGTCAATATCTACCACTGAAAGATTTTCGCTGGCTGACACAACCTGAAATTGATGTCTTACATGTTGACACTCTTAATGATAACGATGATAAAGGATATATTTTAGAGGTAAATCTTGAGTACCCTAAAGAGTTACATGATGATCATAATGATTTACCATTTTGTCCTGAGAATATGAAATCTCCATACATCACATCACGAACAAAAATGTTAATTGCTAATGTAAATAATAAATGTAAATATGTAATACATTATCGAAACTTGAAACAGTGTCTACAGCATGGATTGAAATTAACTAAAATTCATCGCGTATTGCAATTTCATCAGTCAGCATGGCTCAAACCGTATATTGATCTAAACAATAATTTAAGAACACAGTCAACAAACGCGTCTGAAAAAGATTTTTATAAACTCATGAATAATAGAGTTTTTGGAAAGACTATGGAGAATGTTGATAAACGAGTTGATGTAAAGCTGATAACAAAGTGGGAGAATGATGGTAAAAGGTATGGTGCGAGCAACTTAATAAGCAAGCCTAACTTTCATAGCTGTTCAATTATTCATGAGGATTTAGTTGTAATACAAATGAATCGTCTTAAAGTAACTTACAACAAACCCATATATGTGGGTTACACAATTCTGGAATTATCAAAAACACTTATGTATGAATTTCACTATGATTATGTAAAGAAAAACTATCTTGATAATGCTAAATTACTCTACACAGACACAGATTCTTTTATTTATGAGTTTAAAACTGATGATTTTTATGAGGATATCAAAACTGAGCTAAATAGGTTTGATACAAGTGACTATCCCGAGGATAATATTTACCATTTACCTCTAGTAAACAAAAAGGTTGTTGGGGAATTTAAGGATGAATGTGCTGGTGTTATTATAGACACCTTTGTAGGCACAAAATCTAAATCATACAGCTATATAACAATTGATGATGTAGTAGTAAAAAAATTAAAAGAAGTGAAAAAGAATGTTGTTAGTAAAGAGTTAGATATAAGTGATTATAAAAACTGTATAGTTAGTAACCCACCTGTATTATATAAGAAAATGAGTGTATTTAGAAGTAAAAATCATCAGCTACATACCAATTTGCTGAACAAAGTTGCTTTAAGTAATGAAGACAACAAACAATTCATTATACCCAACACATTTGATACTTTTGCTTGGGGAAACAGTCGCATGACGACTATTACTTTACTTAAGTCTAATGATCACTATATTGTAATATTTGTAGTGTGTTTTATATTGTAATATTTTTTTGTAAAAAACTGTAAGTAGAATGTATAATGTTAGGCTACTGTAGTTTAGTAAAAATAAGATAAGTAATACATTTTAGTGTAAAATGTTTGCTTTTGTATATTACGAAAAATATTTTTAAAAAATGTACAGAATGTGTGAACTAAACAAGGGAAATGTAAAAATGTAAAGTGGAAAATTGTAAATATCCATGTGTGAAAAAGTGAAATAGTTATTACCATTTTAAAATTAAAAGACATTGTGATCTGGTAAACCTTGTTCTTATTTCACAACAACAAAAATGTACAGAATGTGTAAACTAAACAAGAAGAATGTAAAAAAATGAAAGGTGGAAATTGTAAATATTCATGTGTGAAAAAATGAAAATAAAGAAATGGCTATCACCATTTTAAAATTAAAAGACATTGTGATCTTGTAAACCTTGTTTTTATTTCACAACATATATGGCTTTACAAAATAGAATACAAAGAAATACCATTTCCTCAATCCTTTTCAATGTTCATGTCCACTCATCATTAACTTCCCTTTTATAGCAGTAATCACAATGAGGGCTGCCAACCTCTCCCCCACTGAGCCATTATAGGATGCCAAACGTTGCTTAGCTTTTCAACGATACTTTATCCACCACACGTATTAAAGCATAATGACTATGACGATAAGAAAGGTCGTGTTCTTTACATGCCTAATCCAAAGAAATAATAGGTATTTACTTAACACAGGGTCTTGAGTCCATGAGTTTGGTACATGTTGCAAGATTTCTTTCACGGCATTGACTGTCACAAAATAAATGAAAACTTGGAGAGCACCAATAATTCATCTTTGGTAAGACTATCCAGGATCTTGAGTCCATGATTTTGGTATAAGTTGCCAGATTTCTTTCACGGCATTGACTGTCATATAATAAATGAACAACTTGGAGAGCACCAATAATTCTTCTTTGGTAAAACTATCTGCATATCGATGACAGATAACCTTTTAGTTCCACCCTTAAAACAACAACACTACCTCTTGCATAATGTGCGATGTTGATGGCTCTTGAGACGTGAAAGATGGATTAAACATAACTTTTACATAACAGGAGTTAGACTTTGCTCAGTAAACAATGCACTGTCATGAGCCACAGTATTTTTTTTCTTGGACTTGCTTTATTCTTTTCTTTATAAGTGTTTGAAACGGTGTATTAAAAGAGAATGATAAACATCCAAAGGGTAAATAGAGTAACAAATAAAGAGAAATGAAAATAATACTTCCATATAAATTGTCAAGCATGAACTAATCTCTAGCAAAGTTCACTCAATACTATAAATAATAGTTTAAAGTGGGTGCAAAAGTGGGTGCAAAAGTGGGTGCATAAGTGGGTGCAAATGTGGGTGCATAAGTGGGTGAAAAAGTGGGTGCATAAGTGAATGCAATAGTGGGTGCAAAGGTAGGTACAAAAGTGGGTGCATAAGTGGGTGCATAAGTGGGTGAAAAAGTGGATGCATAAGTGAATGCAATAGTGGGTGCAAAGGTAGGTACAAAAGTGGGTGAAAAAATGCCCCACCTTTTTGAATCTCGCTAACAATCCCTTTTTAATCTATTTTTTGAAATTTTGACAAAGGGTCTAATTGGACGGGTCCTTTTTGAAGGGAGTCATTTTTTTTACGGGTCCCGGAGGACGGGTCCTTGTTGACGGGTCCCTGTGACGGGTCCCCTTTGACATAATTTGGATAAAATGCAAGGGCCAGTCCATAGGGATCAGTCCAAAGGAACTGTAAAATGCATCTTTCGGTGGTAAAGAACACTCCTCAAGACGTTCCACACAGTTAATATATTCGTAAGGGAATATACCCTTTTGACAAATCAAATTAAAATCATATTCTTTAGGAAAGACACGTTAAATTTCATGAAACTGATCTGATTTTAAATTACTAGCCAGCTTATCAAGACTACTCGGCATAAAGCGGAATGAATCTAAAAATCGCAGTTTAATGGTTTTCTTATTGTCAGTTTTGATGTATTTTTTGAACGATATGTATTGTTCCTTATTATTTGCAATCACATCAATTTTCACATCTGAAGCTCCAAATTCTTTAACGATAAAGTGGTTATCGTATTTGCTACCGTTATGTAGAATGACCGGAATGAATTTACTTACTCTATAATTTAAATTACATTCTTGGTGAGCAGCACCACGATATTGTCCTGTTAAATGGTCATGATCGCGAACCCTGTCTGTATATAAACATTCACCACATATAAAACAATTAGTTTCAGTTTCAAAATTCATTTGCTCTAATAAAGTTAGTGGTTCCATTGGAATGATCGTATTTAAAATAGAGGATATACGGATGGCATCTTTCTCAAGCCTTTCCATAAAAACTTTAGGTGCATCAGGTCCTCTATAGAGCTCAAACTTATTTAAAGAGTCATCATAACTACATTTAATATAATATGCAAAGCTAAAAGGTTCATGAATGTGAGTATTGTTGGTAAAAGGTTTGGCTGGATTCGATGAACATGTATTAAATGGTTTTAGCAAAGCCTCGAAGTCAGCATATATAACAAATGGTACTCGAAGCTGTTTCTCATAATCCTTAAATTTTAGAATGTTATTTTTGGGAGTCGGTAATACCGTACGAACATGATTACATCCCCATTCTTGATGTTGTGATAGTTGATCCTCTTTCTGGAAATATAGCAAACAGCCATCACACAACCACTTTTTACCATTGTGTTTTGAAACCTGACTACTGACAAGTCTACTTAAATGTTTTATCCAACAATAGTGAGCATTTTCACCTTCGGTTATGTATAGTAAATTTACATGAGCATCCTTATTTTCCTGAGTATAATATAGAGGACCAACTATACTCTTATTTTCAATTTCATAAACATTAATACTTACATTGTTCAGCTCTTCAAAACGTTGAATGTCTTTTATCGCCATAGGAAATTCTATTTCTTTTAAATCTAACACTGAAGAATAGTGAGGATATGATGATGTTCTCATCGTGTCCCTCACTGCTGGATGGAGAGCTGAGGTTACAGCCCACGCAAAACATGCTTGATCACTATTCAAAACATTCACTACAGCTCTCTTTCGTTTAATCCATCCTGGCAAATCAATGTATGATGATGCTCGAAGGGGGTTATATTTATTCATGTTGGTTTCTAAATAAAGTACTTCAACCAACGCCCAGCCTGACTCCCTTTCCTGGAACTCTTCACTCTTTACAATGATAGCACTTGAAATATTTCGATACATATCACTAATATTAGTTGATTCGCTAACAATTATGTTTTTTGTATTAAAGGATTTGATATCCATAATTTCACCGTCACTCCCAGTTTTTACATAGAGTCCAAAAAGTTCAAAATTCATTTTAATTGTTTTATGCTCTACTAAAACATTTTCTACTAAGCCAAACACAGTAGGTTGAACGTTCTGTAAAAATGTTTCAATACTTTGAGTTTTTTCTTCACTATAAAGTCTGTAACTAGCAATTCGACTTTTAAATGCACTACCAATTTGTTGAATATTTCCAGAATTTCTTTCATGGCAAGCGTTGTTTTTATGATTAATACTGCGTAAATGTCCATGAATGATTGATAAAGGTATATCAATATTACATACATCACAATGGGTTATCGAAGGTTCACCATTCTTATTTCTTTTTGTTGCATGACTATTTTCACAATCTTGAGAACGTTTACGCTTTTGAGCATCACAATCATTTAAAGGTTCCGTGCTAGTTGATGGTTTTACAGATTTCAATTCCTGTTGTTCTCCATGCACTTCAACCACGTGGAATTGATATCGCTTTACAGCAGAAAAACCAAGTTCACAAACTGAACACGAAAATGGTGCAGTACTGACATGCTTTAGATTTACATGCCGTCCAAGACTACTATCCTGTCTGTTAAGTGTTGTAGCACAATGACTGCATACAAACATTTTCTTATTATGTTTTGTACTTGCATGACGTTGAAGGCTGTCGGGTCTTGAGAACTGTTTCTTACAGTCACCACACTTGAACATAATGATCACATTCGAAATTACCTATAAAAGAAAGAAATCATAAATGTTAATAAATGATAAACAAAAGTACAATATAAATAGTTTAATTACATTCCAGTCAATGGTTATAGCAGGGTATTTAAATCGATCATCTGTGAACTCCTAGCAAGTCTAACTTCATGTAGTTCTAACTGTCACTGACACCTAGCGGTGAACATTGGAACTTGATAGAGTGGTAGAAACCAGCGGTCACCAGTTAAGTGAGATAAGTGTGACGTTATAGCTAGTCTTAAAGCAAGTCTTAACTTGTAGAACATGTCACGTGATAGAAACTAGTGATCGTCAGTTAAGTGAGCTAAGTGTGACGTCATAGCCAGTCTTAAAACAAGTCTAAACTTGTAGAACATGTCACATATTGGAAACCAGCGATCGCCAGTTAAGTGACCTAAGTGTGACGTCATAGTCAGTCTTAAAACAAGTTTAAACTTGTAAAACATGTCACATGACAAGGTTAAGTAAGGTAAAGTTAAGTGAACTGAGGTTAAGACATTAAATATTCCCTCTGTCACTGACACCTAGCAATGAACATTCAAACATAATAGAGTGGTAATCAAAATCTAACCTACAAATTTAGCTTTACACATCATGGTCAAGTAGTTCCAACTTTTGACTGCTAAATATACCATTTTCACTGACATGTAGTGGTGAACGTTGGAAAATAATACTCTAGCTGTTTAAAAGTTATTAGAGGGGCACTTACCTTTTTATAATTGATCAACTGCTGCCACTGAATGAACAGATTGTAGGAATCTGGTAACCTTCAGGTACCCAATTATCTGTAAACAAATTAATCAATCAATCAATAAATAAATACATTCCAATCAATAACTTCAACATCAATTAGTAATAAAAGACTACAATCCATTAATAATAAGTACTTACCTTGCAAATAATGTAATGATTTTCTACCAAAACGGCTTTTTTTACAACTCTTGAGCAGTAATAGAGCACTGTTCACTCAAAGCGAGTAATAAAGACTGACAGTAGGGAGATATATGACACCCTGTTATATAAACTCTCATCGCTCGTGTCAGCAGTTTTTTGCAGATCATTGCAATTCCTTTCCCAATACAGCTGAGAGTCCAAAGCACACTAGGAACACCTGTGTGGTATCCAATGACCGCTGACTTTGCATAATCATCACCCATTGTCTTGATCAACACCAGGGGTTTCAAATTACAGCAGCGTCAGTCATAGCAACAGCAGTGTGCGCTCTCTGCCATGTCAGCAACATGACACCGGAAGGAACACCTGTGTAATATCCAATAACTGCTAACTTTGCATGATCATCACCCATTGTCTTAATGAACACTTGCAGTTTCAAATTACTGCAGCGTTAGTAATAGCAACAGATCTGTGCGCTCTCTGCCATGTCTGTAATATGACACAGGAAATATAACAAGACGTCTTACTGCACATACCATCTCCTCAGTTTTAACATCTTATGAACATGTATTATTCTCTTTCAACTACAAATGACTCGTTGGAACACATCCATCCACCAAGTTAGATCCCTTGTATGTTCACATGTATTTCGTCACTTTACTTTCATATAGTTATCACATTATACTAGTGGGGGTTGGTGAACAACGTCAGTTCAACAAATTGCTTTACACGCAAATGTAGTTAGGCCCTTTGACATAATTTAAATAAATTCATGGGCTAGTCCATAGGGATCAGTCCAAAGGGGCTCATCCACAAGGACCTACCCACAAGGACTCGTCAACAATGACCAGTCCACAGGGACTCGTCAACAAGGACCCGTCAACAATGACCAGTCATTAATAACCCGTCCACAAAGACCTGTCAACAAGGAATCGTCAACAATGACCCGTCAACAATGACCCGTCCACAGGGACTCATCAACAAGGACCCGTCAACATGGACCCGTCAACAATGACCCGTCAACAATGACCCGTTCACAGGGACCCGACCACAGGGGCTCGTCAACAATAACAGGGGCTCTCGCCTCAAGACCTGACAAGACCCTCTTTGTTTATCAGTTTGCCTATCGACAAGCACCACTTGGAAAACGTTTTGATCACCCCTCGTGGGTTGGGTTAGGTTAGGTTACACTACAGCCACCATCTTTAAAAAGCCCGCCCTCTTACAAAAACCATGAGTGGACATGTGTGTAAAAAACGGAAAAACAAGCATGTTAATTCATAGTGGCTTTCCACCGAACACATCTCTCTTGTGTAGAACAACGTTTCATTCCATATTGACATTCAAACTCTCACATGTTGCAGTTGGAAAAAGAGATTCTCTAAAAAATTACAATTTCACCCCCTAGTAGGGGTAGGTTTTATTTTGGGGTTGAAATATGTTGTCCATTGGAAAGGGGGTGTCAGCCCGAGTTCAATGACACCTCGTACAAGTCTCTAGCCTGATTGGTTCGCGAGATATTGTCATTTTAGTATTCCAGCGGTGGAGCGGTGGCGGTGGCATTAGAACTCTCACAAAACCACTACTACGAATGTTAATCCACTGGCATCTAATTTTTTTCAATTGTTTCCATAACCACAACATGGCAGCTGTGCGAAATTTTAAAATCTCGTTTTTACTTCTTGTGTCCTAATCATGCGATTGAAGTTTGAATGCTACACGTACAAAATCATCTTCATGTAACAGTACATAACTCTAGGACCTACACATATAAAATCCAACATGGCGACCATCCGAAATATTTAGTCGGTTCTCAATATCTACGAATCTATTACAGCAATCAAACTGAAATTTTGAATGTTGATAGTGGCAGTTAACATAAGTAGGATATATGAAAATAGGCTGTATAGTTCTTCACGGAACTACTTGTTTCATTATAAAACAGTTTCTCCCACCAATCACAGCTCAAGAAACAGTTGTTTGACCAATTAGATAAGGTTAGCATCGCACCTGCACTGAGTTCCAAGGCCTTCTAATTTAAATTTTACTGCGTTGCCTAATGTCATAGTGGGGTAGTCGAGGAAGCCATGGTCAAATACCTGATACATGGCACTCTCTGCTTCCCATGCGCTCTGTTCAGTACATAAAACTGGCGAAATCTCGACAGATATTTATGAATATTTATTTTCGAACATAAAATAGTTATAATAATTATCGTTGAACATAAACCGTCGTATGCAACTCGCCTATAATGATAATTGACACTTGTATGGAAATTATAAAACTCGCATACGCTCATTTTATAAACATACTCGTGTCTTAATTATTGCCATTACAGGCTCGTTGCATAATGTTCTATATCAGATTCAAAATACTCACAAAATTCTTGAAATTCAAAATACTTACAAATTGCGATTGAAATTGAAAATACTTACAAAATGTAATTTAGGTTTAAAATACTCATAATAAGTGGAAGCCCGCGATTCAAAATACTATACTTACAAAATGCAATTTAAATTGAAAATACATACAGAATGGAGTTTAGATCGAAAATTCTTACAAAATGTAATGTAGATTTATAATACTTACAAAATGTGGTTGAGATTCGAAAAACTCACAAAATGTAATTTAGAGACACGGGGTTCCAATTCATAAAAACAGGGCGGGAATCTTAAAGAGAAAAGGTACTATAATAAAAGAAAAAGAAGGCTGATCCCTAGAAGAATGAGAGATCAGGAAAGATGAGAGAAGGGCCTATGAAGGCGGGCAAGGAAGATACTCCCTAGGCCATGGATACTCTAATACAGTACCGTCCGGGTCGGAAGAGAACAAGAGTTGACCAAGAGAGGTCGACAGGGAAGAAGACGGGGAGGAGCCCGGCACAAGTAAGTGGAAACAATGTCGGACTCAGCTGGGGCCACGTGGTTGCCAACCTATGTTCCACGAGATGTGAGCCCCTGGGGGACTAATGTAATTGGGCACAATTTGTGTTTCCAACTGGAAAGCTTTTCTTTAATAACTTAATCGAGTTCACCACGTTCTGGCGTCTCGCCTAGTATGAAGCCGCCCACCAATCCGGCAGGTAATTGGAATTGCAGAATTACAGGGGCAACGCAAAGTGTAATATAACTGCATGGCAGTGTGCTCTAGAATCTCGACAATGTCACTTTGGCGTTCGTCTTTCCCACCAATTGTTTCGTTACGAGGAATATTCTTGAATGTTTTCCCTTCCTTTTCTTCGTGTTTAATTTGTCCGTAATCGATATACAGATATGAAGATTTACAATAACATTTCGTTTTTGGGCTATTATTCTTTAGTAAATGGTTGCCCAAGCTATTTGAGGAAGGTTCCATAATCTCTGTGGAAATCACAAGAACTACAAAATTTGATACAAGCCAGAAAAGAAACAAAAAAGAAACCATGCAAGCAATAGAAAATCAAAGAAAATAGGATCTATAGTTCTTCATTGAACAACTTGTTGGACCAGTGTGGATCTCATAAGTCTACTTTAATTTTTGCAAAATTCGAAAGTAGGCAGAAAATAGACTTTTGAGATCACCTTTTGTCCATTTGCGTGATGTGTGTGTGTCTCCCCCCTCTAATAACTTCTAAACGGCTGGAGCGATATCAATGAAACTCGGTAAGGTCATAGCACTATTTTGGCCGACCCCGACCGTCCCCTTCAAATTTTATTACGTCTCACCAATCCAACATGATGGCTGTGCAAAGTATTTCACTGGCATTCTATATCTCCGAAACTATTACTGATATCACCCTGAAATTTTGTACGGTGATAAAGAGCACTACTAAACGTTCATCTATGTACTTTGCAAAGACCTGTAGCGTACAAAACGAACATGGCTGCCAAGCGAAGTTGAAACATTTTAATATACTTTTCTCGCGATTCAACCATCTGAGCGCAGATAAATATGTTACAGTAAATGTTTATATACACTGAAATGCACTGGCATCTAATTTAGTTCAATTGTTTACATAACCTCAAATGGAGGCTGTGCGACATATTAAAATTGATTTTTAATTTCTTGTGCGATCGAAGTTAAAGGTTCGATAATGAACCCACGCAATAATTTTCATTGAATGGTACATAATTCTATGGCCTATACATATAACAATCCAGCATGGCGACCATCTGAAATACTTAGACGGTTCTTATTACCTTTGAATCTATTACAGCAATCAAACTGAAATGTTTTGTGTTCATTGAGGCTATGCACATAAGTTCATCTATGGGACTTTCAATAACCTGGTGAGCACAAATCCAAGATGGTGGCGACGTGAAATATAAATATTTAAATGGACGTTCTCGCGATTTAACCATCGGAGTGCAGTGACACTTGGTACGGTAAATGCTTATACAAATGTTCATCCATTAGCATCTGATTTATTTCAATTGTTTTCATAACCACAAGATGGCAGCTGTGCGAAATTTTCAAATTTCGTTTTAATTTTTTGAGACCTAATCCTGCGATTAAAGTTTGAATACTACACCTACACAATAATCTTCATGTGACAGTACATAACTCTAAGCCCTACATACATAAAAGTCCAACATGGCGACCATCCGAAATATTTAGACGGTTCTTAATATCTACGAATCTATTACAGCAATCAAACTGAAATTTAGTATGTTGATAGAGGCAATTAACATAAGTAGAATATATGAAAATAGGCTGCATAGTTCTTCGCGGAACTACTTGTTATGCCATCATTTACACTTTGTTACGCGCAATAAGTTCACATTATCTGGCAGAGGCTGTACTTCGGCTTTCCAAGCCTACCCATATTAAATAGGAAGTCCATAGTCCGCTGAAAATCAGGGCGAGTCATGAATAGTTCCACCATATTCTCAAATGTGAAGTATGAAAATTATTCTTACGGTTGTCCTTATTTCAGGCAGTCCCTTCCCCCATTTTTATTTTGAAGAGAAGGAGTCGTGCATCTACATGATGGATTTTATCATTTTAAATGATCTATTCGACGTCGTTGTTACGTTACGGCAACGTCACGAAATGTACCGAGAATGCACTGAGGTGTGTGACGTCATAGTACCGCTTGGTGCATGTATACTGATTTCACTGGTGAGCTCTGGCGTTACGAGACGGCAACGACACGGCGAGCGTGACGTCATCCTGCCAGCTCCCTCCTTTCACCGCGCGCTCGCTCGAAGCCTCCAGCCTTTCTAGCATTTGTCAGCATGTGTAGCATTTAAAATGATATAAAGTCCAGTCTTTGGGACTCTCTGTCTCATTTTAGCTGCTACAAGGAGACAAAGTACCTAGTTCAACTTTGTAAATGATAAACAAATACCTGTTACCGGGTGAGTTAGCCGAGGTCGTTGCGGCATGACTGTTGGCAGTCGCTCACATCCGGGAGGCTAGGAGGTTCGAATCCCCCCGCCGGCAACCTTGAAGATGGTCTTCTGTGGTTTCCCATCTTCCTTCCAGGCAAATGCCGGGGTTGGTCCTTAACTATAGGCCACAGCCGCTACCTTCCAACTCCTCGACCCTCCCCTCCAACTTTCCTCCCCAACAGTACTTGTAGCTCACCCATTGGGTGTCCGTCTCGAAGCAGCTACAAAACTGGCGAGCCGAACATGTCCTCGGACACTCCCGGCACTAAAAGCCATACGCTAAAAATAAAAAAATACCTGTTACAAGGCCATAGCTACAATTCGATAAATCAACCATTCTCCCTTTTTCATGTATTCCCTTCCAGTCTCTAATTACTAAATACAGTTGGAAATATTCTTATAGATACACACATCAAAAAAGTTTTGCATATTGCCCTGGAGCACAGTGAGTACGGCCATATTTATTAAGAAGTGTCCACGCCTGCTCTACACAATTGTGATCGGGCTATTTCATTCTCCTGAAGAAAGCATTGACAATGCCAACTCTGTACGGGCGAGTGTTATCGTCCACGAAAGTGAAATTTGGACTGAAATTGTCACCATAGCCTTTCACTACATGTGCCAGGATAGTATGCATGTAACGTAAGCCTATCTATCATACGCCCTGGGATGTACACAAGAGGGATTCGGCGACATACATGATGCAACCCAGGGCCGTATTTTTAAATAGGCTAAGTAGGCTGCAGCCTAGGGCGGCTTAATTTCAGGGGCGGCAATTTGGCAACTGATTCAAAAGTTAACATGAAGTATTTCAGACGTTAATAATATTTTCCTTACGAATTTAAGAATACATGTTACGTAAAAATATGTTTTAGTCCTTCTACATTTTTTCTTGCCTTAGAAGAATTAAGAACTATCTGCGAACTAGTATTTCTGAAATACGGTTAAACACACTTGCATTACTTTGTATTGAGCCAAATACAACTAAAACGCTTTCATATGAGGACATTATTAACGAGTTTGCCATTAAGAAATCTCGTGAGAAAGCTACCTATATAAATTTGAACATCACAATTATGTGGGGTGAGTTGTTTTAGAGAAGTTTGTATATTTCTCAACAAATAAACCAGTAATTAACTACATTTTGTGTAATTTCATTTCACTATGTAGGACAACTTAATTCAAATCGAGCACAGTTCTTCAATTACGCAAAAGATAGTCAATAGCATTAAAATATAAACAAGTAGTTCCGTGAAGAACTATACAGCCTATTTTCATATATTCTACTTATATTAATTGCCTCTATCAACATACAACATTTCAGTTTGATTGCTGTAATAGATTCGTAGATATTGAGTACCGACTAAATATTTCGGATGGTCGCCATGTTGGATTTTATATATGTAGGTCCTAGAGTTATGTAATGTTACATGAAGATTATTGTGTACGTGTAGCATTCAAACTTCAATCGCTTGATTAGGACACAAGAAGTAACAAGGAGATTTTAAAATTTCGCACAGCTCCCATCTTGTGGTTATGGAAACAATTGAAATAAATTAGATGCCAGTGGATTAACATTCGAAAAAGGATTTACTGTACCGGGTTTTACTGCACTCGGATGATTAAATTGCGAGAAACGTCCATGATAATATTTATATTCACGTCGCCGCCATGTTGGATTTGTGATCACCAGGTTATTTAAAGCCCTATAGGTGAACTTACGTTCATAGCCCCTATGAACATAAAAAAAACAGTTTGATTGCTATAACAGATTTGTAGATATTCAGAGTTGTCTGAATAATTCGGATGGTCGCCATGTTGGATTGTTAAATGTATAGGTCATAGAGTCCTGTACCATTAAAGGAAAAGTATTGCGTAGGTTCATTATTCAAACTTTCACTTCGATCGCTTGATTACGACACAAGAAATAAAAAATTTATTTTTTAATTTGCACAGCCGCCATCTTGAGATTATGTAAACAATTGAACTTAATTATATACCAGTTTATTACAATGTGTATAAACATTTCCTGTACCAGATTTCATTGCGTTTAGAACATGAAATCACGAGAAAGGTCTATTTAAAATTTTCAAATTCGCTTGGCCGCCATGTTCGTTTTGTAGTTAACCGCTTTTTGAAAGTTCAATAGTTGAACTTCAAGTAGTGCCCTTTATCTCGGTACAAAATTTCAGGGTGATACAGCTAATAGTTTCAGAGATATAGAATGCCGGTGAAATATTTCGCACATCCGCCATCTTGTGGTTATGTTAACAATTGAACCAAGTTAGATGTCGGTGCATTACACTGTGTATAAACATATACTGTAAGTAGTGGTTTTTGAGGGATTCAGATCCCTCCACCTCCACACCCTCCACAAAAGATGGCGGCAGCCCGATAACTCCCGAACCCGTGGTCGGATTTTGACAAATGAGGTGTCATTGAACTCGGGCTGACACCCCCTTTCCAATGGACAACATATTTCCACCCCAAATATAAAACCTACCCCTACTAGGGGGTGAAATTGTATTTTTTTAGAGAATCTCTCTTTCCAATTGCAACATGTGAGAGTTTGAATGCCGATATGGAATGAAATGTTGTTCCACATAAAGTGCATATGTTCGGTGGAAAGCCACTATGAATTAGCATGCCCACTCATGGCTTTTGTAAGAGGGTGGGGGAGCGGATCACTATGGATGTGTTATTGTTGACGAGTCATTGTTGGCGGGGGTCATTGTTGTCGGGTCATTGTGGACGAGTCCTTGTGGACAAGTCCTTGTGGACGAGTCCTTGTCCCTTTGGACTGATCCCTTTGGACGGGTCCCTTTGGCCTGGTTCCTACGGACTAACCCATGAATTTATTTAAATTATGTCAAAGGGCCTAACTACATTTGTGTGTGTTGAATTGACGTTGTTCACCACTACTATAATGGAATAACGATATGAAAGGAAAGTGACGAAATACATGTGAACACGTGTGAAATGACCTTATTACCGTCCTCCTTGTGAAACAAGTCACATCCTGTTTTGCTTCATACGTGAGAAAATGTGAGTTCGAACCCGTGGTCGGATTTTGACGAATGAGGTGTCATTGAACTCGGGCTGATACCCCCTTTCCAATGAACAACATATTTCCACCCCAAAATAAAACCTACCCCTACTAGGGGGTGAAATTGTAATTTTTTTAGAGAATCTCTCCTTCCAATTGCAACATGTGAGAGTTTGAATGCCGATATGGAATAAAGCGTTGTTCCACACAAGAGACATATGTTTGGTCGATAGCCACTATGAATTAACATGCTTGTTTTGTTTTTTTGTTTTTTACGCATGCCCACTCATAGCTTTTGTAAGAGGGCAGGCTTTTTAAAAGATGGCGGCTGTAGTGTAACCTAACCTAACCCAACCCACGAGTGGTGATCAAAAAGTATTTTAAGTGACGCTTGTCGATTGGCAAACCAATAATCAAAGAGGGATATGTCAGGCCTTGAGGTGATAGCCCCTTTTGATTGATCCCTGTTGATTGATCTCTGTTGATTTGTCCCTTTGGACTGGTCTCTGTTGACTAGCCCCTTTTGGACGGGCCCTTTTTGACAGGGGGTCATTTTTGATGGATCCTTTTTGACAGGTGCTTTTCGACGGGTCCCTGTTGACGAGTCATTGCTGACGGGTCCTTGTTGATGAGTCCCTGTGGACGGGTCATTGTTGACGGGTTCCTATTGACAGGTCATTGTTGACGGGTCATTGTTGATGGGTCCTTGCTGACAAGTCCCTGTTGATGGGTCCCTGTGGAAGGTTCCCTTTAGACCGGCCCCTTTGGACTGGTCCCTATGGACCGGCCCATGAAATTTATCCAAATTATGTCAAAGGGCCTAACTACATTTGTGTGTAAAGCAGTGTGTTGAACTGACGTTGTTCACCAGTCCTTACTACCACAATTGGATAACGATATGAAAGGAATTGATTAACTAGACATGAGTTAACTACCATCGAAACACTTTGGCGACTCTGTTTGTTATTGACCAATGAGTAGGGTTTTAGAAAAACTGTTTGCTATTTTGGGTTATATACCAAAAATGCTTAGACCTTTTGAGTGACTATGTTTGCTAAACAAGACATTATACCAGACACGATTAGGATTCTTATGTAGCTCAGACAAGGAAAGAATTTCTACAGAATCTGTTGACATTGAATATAGATTTAGGTGTTAGGAAGTCATTTTGAAGGCCTTTGTCTGGAGCGTGGCACTCTATGAAAGTAAAACTTAGACAATTGGTGTAGCAGAAAAGTGGAGAATTGAAGTGTTTGAAATGTGGTGTTACAGGAGAATGATGAAGATTAGATGGGTAAATAGGGTTACTAACAAAGAGGTATTAAGACGAGTGGGGGAGAAGAGATGTATCTGGCGACTGTTAATGAAGTAAAGAGATAGGTTGGTAGAACACGTACTAAGACACCCAAGAATAGCAAACTTCGTTAAGGAAGAAAGGTTCGAGGACGAGAACTGTAGGGGTAGACCAAGTTTAGAATATGTTAAACAGATAGCCTTGAATGTAGGGTGTGGTAGCTATATAGAGATGAAACGATTAGCTCGGGACAGATAGGCGCTGAGATCTGCATCAAACCAGTCAAAGGACTAAAGACTCAAACAACAACATGTAAGTTCACTAAAATAATGTTGTGTAACGATATATGTTAGTCAACGAACAGTAATGCATTACTAAAACCCATGACACGATACCTAAGAGCTTTTCTAAAATGATTTTAAAATGCCTTTAACCCTATATTGAACACCCAGTTCACAAGACTCATAACTGCAATGTTATGGTAAAACAAAACAAAATCTATATTTCAAAACAAGCAAGTGGTTTAGTCAATGTATACTGGAAAAGGTTTTGTAAACAGTCAAGTCCTCAAGACTAATTAAATTAGTAACTGTCAGGTTGACCGAGTGGTTAAGGTGTTTGACTTAAGATCAAATTTTCTGTATAAGGAAGCAAGGGTTCAAATCCCTTACCTGACATAACTATTGCCTTGACATGGCTTGGCCACACTGCATTATTATGACACTCGGTACACAAACCATAGATATAGTGTATTGTTTAAGGCCACTCTCTTTCTGAACATAGTCAGAGAGAGTTGATGGTTAACAATTGTATTAATAGTGGGACATGGGGATAGTAATTAAGAAAAACAGACAATACCCATACAATATTTTTATTAAATTCATTTTATAATAGTTACACACTGAATTCAAGTCTATCTCTTTACCATTGTTCTATATAGATTTTTAAACACAACGCTTGTTGTAGATCCTTTTACAACTTTCTCCAGGTACTCTTGCTCTTAAAAACTGGGGAAGCCGCAATGGTTTTATAAACATAAAACCCTCATCCTCTTCCTTTTCATAATTATCATCATCATCATCATCATTATGAATATTATCATCAAAATTATTATAGTCATTGTCACCATCATTATCATCATCATCATCATTCTCAACATCACTAGAACTATCCAATTCCTCTTGTTTGTTTTCCACAGGGACCTCTTGTAGAGTCTGCGTTGCTTTTGATAGTGTTAAGGGTTTTTTGAACGATGGTATTTGTCCTAACATGTCTTTTTGAGGTGATGATGAATGCTTTTTAACAAACAATGCACTATCTTGAGCAGCAATATATTTTTCTTGGACTTGCTTTTTTACCTGGGTTAGAGTATTTTGCGTATTTAAATGTGTATTAATTTGAGATTCACAATGATGTTCTTTTGAAGTAAGTACGTTGGAGTCTTTTGTTTTAATCATTCCTCGACACTTTTTGGATCGTTGTTTTGAACATCGCCAAATAACAGTTCCATCTTTATTGGTTGTTTTTACAATATATGTATATCCTTTATAGAAGACACATGGCTTGCCATGACTGGTTGTTGAGACTTCCATATCAACTAATACATATGAATTAAATTTTAGTAAAGTCACATGAACAATCTTTAGATTACAAGTGATTTACACACACACACACTTTCCTAAATGTCAAGATTTATGGATGTTGTTTTCCGCCAACAGCTGCTTACTGCGTATGACAAGGCTGGAGACTGGTAGGTGAGACGGTCTTTCACGATGTGAACACTGTAACAGGCAGTAGTCAACTGACAATATTCTTATACCCTAGTCAAGGTTAACAGGTACTTACTGCGTATGACAAGACCGTACACTCGTAGGTTAGACCGTATTTTTTGTTTGTTGCTAAGGATCCCATATATACCCTAGACATGTTAGTTCTGAACACTTAGTGGTTAATTGTATATATTGAATTTAAATACACAGCTCATACAAGCACGTTTTGCGGATGGGAGGGTTGAGAGGCTGGCAAAAAAGGAAATGTTTTAGTTTAATGAAACGTCATGTCCTAGTAGGTGTGATTTATAGTAGACGCAATTGATAGTAGTCGTAATTGATAGTAGGTGTAATCGATACTAGACGTGATTAATAGTAGACGCAATTGATACTAGGCGTGATTGATAGTAGGCGTGATTTGTAGTAAGCGCGATTTATAGTAGACGCAAATGATAGTAGGCGCTATTGATAGTAGGCGTGATTGATAGTAGACGCGATTGATAGTAGGCGTAATTTGACATGGGCGCGACTCAGATCATTTTTGATATCATAAAGTTACAGTGTCAATGTTTATACAAAGTACAAGGTAGAGGGTATTTTAAGTCATAACCCCAGCTCACTTAACATAACCTAACTTTACCTAACCTACCTTTGTCACGTGACATGTTCTACAAGTTTAGACTTTCTTTAAGACTGATTATGACGTCATAGATTGATGGGAGGGGTGAGAGGCTGACAAAAAAGGAAATGTTCTGGTTTAATGAAACGTCATGGCCTAGTAGGCGCGATTTATAGTAGACGCAATTGATAGTAGGCGCGGTTAATAGTAGACGCAATTGATAGTAGACGTGATTGATAGTAGGCGTGATTTGACATGAGCGCGATTTATAGTAGACGCGAAAGATAGTAGGCGCGATTGATAGTAGGCGTAATTAGACATGGGCGAGATTTATAGTAGACGCAATTGATAGTAGGCGCGATTGATAGTAGGTGTAATTGGTATTAGGCGCGATTTGACATGAGCGCGATTTATAGTAGACGCAAATGATAGTAGGCGTGATTGATAGTAGACGCAATTGATACTAGGCGTGATTGATAGTAGGCGTGATTTGTAGTAAGCGCATTTCATAGTAGGCTCAATTGATAGTAGATGCAATTGATAGTAGACGTTATTGATAGTAGGTGCGATTGATAGTAGACGTGATTGATATGGACGCGACTTAGATCATTTTTGATATTACAAAGTTACAGTGTCAATGTTTATACAAAGTACAAGGCAGAGAGGGGGTATTTTAAGACTTAACCTCAGCTCACCTAACATAACCTAACTTTACCTAACCTAACTTTGTCACGTGACATGTTCTACAAGTTTAGACTTGCTTTAAGGCTGACTATGACTATGACGTCATAGATTGATGAGAGGGGTGGGAGGCTGACAAAAAAGGAAATGTTTTGGTTTAATGAAAAGTCATGTCCTAGCAGGCGCGATTGGTAGTAGACGCAATTGATAGTAGACGCGATTAATGGTAGGCGCAATTGATAGTAGGTGTGATCAGGTACTTACTGCATATCAAAAGGCTGTACACTCGTGTGTTAGACACTCTATCTTGTTAAGGACCCCTATATATTCCCTATTCAAGGCTATACATGTTAGTTCTAAACACTTAGTGGTTATTTGTATTTTAAATTTATATACACAGGTTATACAAGCACGTTTTTTCACACAGTAAAACTTTGTCAAATAGCCACGTGCGACACGCAAAGTATGTTTCCGCTATCTAGCGGTGACTATGGAAACTACCTGAACATATCCTAATCTAATCCTAGCTAACTTCACCTGACGTGACCATACCGGTTTGTAAGCAACATCAACAACACACTAAGATTCCATGAATTCCAGAGTACTTTTAGATTAATGATCGACTCTCAACTCTTATAACTATGTCTATCCCACTCTGTCAAAAACACGTTTTTTTTAAAAAAAAATTTGCTTGATGTCAATACTAAAGTGATAATGGGTTTTGCGATCCTATCACTATAAATTCATTACCCCCACTCTTATCTCGGTCTCGACAACAACCATGCCTATTTTTATTATGTCAGATGATGTAATGTTCGAGTGCAAAGTGGGTGTAAAAGTGAGTGCAAAGTGAGTGCAAAAGTGAGTGCAAAGTATAAACGTAGTTGTAAATGTGAATGCAAAGTAAGTGCAAAAATGAGTGCAAAAGTGGGGTGTAAAAGTGGTACCCTATTTGTAATGGCTTATTTGACAAGTTATTTTGTGGTACCCTATTCGTAATGGCTTATTTCACAAGTTGTTTTTGTCAATGTATTTAGAGGTTATTTCTCTTGTTCATGGAAAGTATCAATTGCGCCTACCATTAATCGCGTCTACTATCAATTGCGTCTACTACCAATCGCGCCTGCTAGGACATGACTTTTCATTAAACCAAAACATTTCCTTTTTTGTCAGCCTCCCACCCCTCTCATCAATCTATGACGTCATAGTCATAGTCAGCCTTAAAGCAAGTCTAAACTTGTAGAACATGTCACGTGACAAAGTTAGGTTAGGTAAAGTTAGGTTATGTTAGGTGAGCTGAGGTTAAGTCTTAAAATACCCCCTCTCTGCCTTGTACTTTGTATAAACATTGACACTGTAACTTTGTAATATCAAAAATTATCTAAGTCGCGTCCATATCAATCACGTCTACTATCAATCGCACCTACTATCAATAACGTCTACTATCAATTGCATCTACTATCAATTGAGCCTACTATGAAATGCGCTTACTACAAATCACGCCTACTATCCATCACGCCTAGTATCAATTGCGTCTACTATCAATCACGCCTACTATCATTTGCGTCTACTATAAATCGCGCTCATGTCAAATCGCGCCTAATACCAATTACACCTACTATCAATCGCGCCTACTATCAATTGCGTCTACTATAAATCTCGCCCATGTCTAATTACGCCTACTATCAATCGCGCCTACTATCTTTCGCGTCTACTATAAATCGCGCTCATGTCAAATCACGCCTACTATCAATCACGTCTACTATCAATTGCGTCTACTATTAACCGCGCCTACTATCAATTGCGTCTACTATAAATCGCGCCTACTAGGCCATGACGTTTCATTAAACCAGAACATTTCCTTTTTTGTCAGCCTCTCACCCCTCCCATCAATCTATGACGTCATAATCAGTCTTAAAGAAAGTCTAAACTTGTAGAACATGTCACGTGACAAAGGTAGGTTAGGTAAAGTTAGGTTTTGTTAAGTGAGCTGGGGTTATGACTTAAAATACCCTCTACCTTGTACTTTGTATAAACATTGACACTGTAACTTTATGATATCAAAAATGATCTGAGTCGCGCCCATGTCAAATTGCGCCTACTATCAATCGCGTCTACTATCAATCACGCCTACTATCAATCGCGCCTAATATCATTTGCGTCTACTATAAATCGCGCTTACTACAAATCACGCCTACTATCAATCACGCCTAGTATCAATTGCGTCTACTATCAATCACGTCTACTATCAATTGCGTCTACTATTAATCGCGCCTACTATCAATTGCGTCTACTATAAATCGCGCCTACTAGGACATGACGTTTCATTAAACCAGAACATTTCCTTTTTGTCAGCCTCTCACCCCTCCCATCAATCTATGACGTCATAATCAGTCTTAAAGCAAGTCGAAACTTGTAGAACATGTCACGTGACAAAGTTAGGTTAGGTAAAGTTAGGTTATGTTAAGTGAGCTGAGGTTATGTCTTAAAATACCCTCTACCTTGTACTTTGTATAAACATTGACACTGTAACTTTATGATATCAAAAATGATCTGAGTCGCGCCCATGTCAAATTGCGCCTACTATCAATCGCGTCTACTATCAATCACGCCTACTATCAATCGCGCCTACTATCATTTGCGTCTACTATAAATCGCGCTTACTACAAATCACACCTACTATCAATCACGCCTAGTATCAATTGCGTCTACTATTAATCACGTCTAGTATCGATTACACCTACTATCAATTACGTCTACTATCAATTGCGTCTACTAAAAATCACGCCTACTAGGACATGACGTTTCATTAAACTAAAACATTTCCTTTTTTGCCAGCCTCTCACCCCTCCCATCCGCAAAACGTGCTTGTATGAGCTGTGTATTTAAATTCAATATATACAATTAACCACTAAGTGTTCAGAACTAACATGTCTAGGGTATATATGGGATCCTTAGCAACAAACAAAAAATTCGGTCTAACCTACGAGTGTACGGTCTTGTCATACGCAGTAAGTACCTGTTAACCTTGACTAGGGTATAAGAATATTGTCAGTTGACTACTGCCTGTTACAGTGTTCACATCGTGAAAGACCGTCTCACCTACCAGTCTCCAGCCTTGTCATACGCAGTAAGCAGCTGTTGGCGGAAAACAACATCCATAAATCTTGACATTTAGGAAAGTGTGTGTGTGTGTAAATCACTTGTAATCTAAAGATTGTTCATGTGACTTTACTAAAATTTAATTCACATGTATTAGTTGATATGGAAGTCTCAACAACCAGTCATGGCAAGCCATGTGTCTTCTATAAAGGATATACATATATTGTAAAAACAACCAATAAAGATGGAACTGTTATTTGGCGATGTTCAAAACAACGATCCAAAAAGTGTCGAGGAATGATTAAAACAAAAGACTCCAACGTACTTACTTCAAAAGAACATCATTGTGAATCTCAAATTAATACACATTTAAATACGCAAAATACTCTAACCCAGGTAAAAAAGCAAGTCCAAGAAAAATATATTGCTGCTCAAGATAGTGCATTGTTTGTTAAAAAGCATTCATCATCACCTCAAAAAGACATGTTAGGACAAATACCATCGTTCAAAAAACCCTTAACACTATCAAAAGCAACGCAGACTCTACAAGAGGTCCCTGTGGAAAACAAACAAGAGGAATTGGATAGTTCTAGTGATGTTGAGAATGATGATGATGATGATAATGATGGTGACAATGACTATAATAATTTTGATGATAATATTCATAATGATGATGATGATGATGATAATTATGAAAAAGAAGAGGATGAGGGTTTTATGTTTATAAAACCATTGCGGCTTCCCCAGTTTTTAAGAGCAAGAGTACCTGGAGAAAGTTGTAAAAGGATCTACAACAAGCGTTGTGTTTAAAAACCTATATAGAACAATGGTAAAGAGATAGACATGAATTCAGTGTGTAACTATTATAAAATGAATTTAATAAAAATATTGTATGGGTATTGTCTGTTTTTCTTAATTACTATCCCCATGTCCCACTATTAATACAATTGTTAACCATCAACAGTCTCTGACTATGTTCAGAAAGAGAGTGGCCTTAAACAATACACTATATCTATGGTTTGTGTACCGACTGTCATAATAATGCAGTGTGGCCAAGCCATGTCAAGGCAATAGTTATGTCAGGTAAGGGATTCGAACCCTTGCTTCCTTATACAGAAAATTTGATCTTAAGTCAAACACCTTAACCACTCGGTCAACCTGACAGTTACTAAATTAATTAGTCCTGAGGACTTGAGTGTTTACAAAACTTTTTCCAGTATACATTGACTAAACCACATGCTTGTTTTGAAATATAGATTTTGTTTTGTTTTACCATAACATTGCAGTTATGAGTCTTGTGAACTGGGTGTTCAATATAGGGTTAAAGGCATTTTAAAATCATTTTAGAAAAGCTCTTAGGTATCGTGTCATGGGTTTTAGTAATGCATTACTGTTCGTTGACTAACATATATCGTTACACAACATTATTTTAGTGAACTTACATGTTGTTGTTTGAGTCTTTAGTCCTTTGACTGTTTTGATGCAGATCTCAGCGCCTATCTGTCCCGAGCTAATCGTTTCATCTCTATATAGCTACCACACCCTACATTCAAGGTTATCTGTTTAACATATTCTAAACTTGTTCTACCCCTACAGTTTTCGTCCTCGAACCTTTCTTCCTTAACTAAGTTTGCTATTCTTGGGTGTCTTAGTACGTGTTCTACCAATCTATCTCTTTACTTCATTAACAGTCGCCAGATACATCTCTTCTCCCCCACTCGTCTTAATACCTCTTTGTTAGTAACCCTATTTACCCATCTAATCTTCATCATTCTCCTGTAACACCACATTTCAAACACTTCAATTCTCCACTTTTCTGCTACACCAATTGTCTAAGTTTTACTTTCATAGAGTGCCACGCTCCAGACAAAGGCCTTCAAAATGACTTCCCAATACCTAAATCTATATTCAATGTCAACAGATTCTGTAGAAATTCTTTCCTTGTCTGAGCTACATAAGAATCCTAATCGTGTCTGGTATAATGTCTTGTTTAGCAAACATAGTCACTCAAAAGATCTAAGCATTTTTGGTATATAACCCAAAATAGCAAACAGTTTTTCTAAAACCCTACTCATTGGTCAATAACAAGCAGAGTCGCCAAAGTGTTTCGTTGGTAGTTAACTCATGTCTAGTTAATCAATTCCTTTCATATCGTTATCCAATTGTGGTAGTAAGGACTGGTGAACAACGTCAGTTCAACACACTGCTTTACACACAAATGTAGTTAGGCCCTTTGACATAATTTGGATAAAATCCATGGGCCGGTCCATAGGGACCAGTCCAAAGGGGCCGGTCTAAAGGGACCCTTCCACAGGGACCCATCAACAGGGACTTGTCAGCAAGGACCCATCAACAATGACCCGTCAACAATGACCTGTCATCAATGACCTGTCAACAATGACCTGTCAATAGGGACCCGTCAACAATGACCCGTCCACAGGGACTCATCAACAAGGACCCGTCAGCAATGACTCGTCAACAGGGACCCGTCGAAAAGCACCTGTCAAAAAGGATCCATCAAAAATGACCCCCTGTCAAAAAGGGCCCGTCCAAAAGGGGCTAGTCAACAGAGACCGGTCCAAAGGGACAAATCAACAGAGATCAATCAACAGGGATCAATCAAAAGGGGCTATCACCTCAAGGCCTGACATATCCCTCTTTGATTATTGGTTTGCCAATCGACAAGCGTCACTTAAAATACTTTTTGATCACCACTCGTGGGTTGGGTTAGGTTAGGTTACACTACAGCCGCCATCTTTTAAAAAGCCTGCCCTCTTACAAAAGCTATGAGTGGGCATGCGTAAAAAACAAAAAACAAAAACAAGCATGTTAATTCATAGTGGCTATCCACCAAACACATGTCTCTTGTGTGGAACAACGTTTTATTCCATATCGGCATTCAAACTCTCACATGTTGCATTTGGAAAGAGAGATTCTCTAAAAAAAATTAAAATTTCACCCCCTAGTAGGGGTAGGTTTTATTTTGGGTTGGAAATATGTTGTTCATTGGAAAGGGGGTATCAGCCCGAGTTCAATGACACCTCATTCGTCAAAATCCGACCACGGGTTCGAACTCACATTTTCTCACGTATGAAGCTAAACAGGATGTGACTTGTTTCACAAGGAGGACGGTAATAAGGTCATTTCACACGTGTTCACTTGTATTTCGTCACTTTCCTTTCATATCGTTATTACATTATAGTAGTGGTGAACAACGTCAATTCAACACACACAAATGTAGTTAGGCAATTTGACATAATTTAAATAAATTCATGGGTTAGTCCTTAGGAACCAGGCCAAAGGGACCCGTCCAAAGGGATCAGTCCAAAGGGACAAGGACTCGTCCACAAGGACTTGTCCACAAGGACTCGTCCACAAGGACCTGTCCACAAGGACTTGTCCACAAGGACCTGTCAACAAGGACTTGTCCACAAGGACTCGTCCACAATGACCCGACAACAATGACCCCCGCCAACAATGACTCGTCAACAATAACCCATCCATAGGGATCCGCTCCCCCACCCTCTTACAAAAGCCATGAGTGGGCATGCTAATTCATAGTGGCTTTCCACCGAACATATGCACTTTATGTGGAACAACATTTCATTCCATATCGGCATTGAAACTCTCACATGTTGCAATTGGAAACAGAGATTCTCTAAAAAAATACAATTTCACCCCCTAGTAGGGGTAGGTTTTATTTTTGGTGTGGAAATATGTTGTCCATTGGAAAGGGGGTGTCAGCCCGAGTTCAATGACACCTCATTTGCCAAAATCCGACCACGGGTTCGGGAGTTATCGGGCTGCCGCCATCTTGTGTGGAGGGTGTGGAGGTGGAGGGATCTGAATCCCTCAAAAACCACTACTACTCTACGAAGTTTTATTGCGTTTGGTCAGTTAATTCGCGAGAAACGTCTATTTAAAACGTCTATTTCGCGTGGCCGCCATGTTGGTTTTGTAGTTACCAGTTTTTCAAAAGTTACATAGGTGAACTTCTAGTAGTTCCCTTTATCACCGTAATAAATTCCAGGGTGATATCGGTAATAGTTTCGGAGATATTGAATGCTGGTGAAATATTTCGCACAGCCGCCATGTTGGATTGGTGAGACTTAACAAAATTTGAAGGCCACGGTCGAGGTCGCCCGGAACAGTGCTATGAACTTACCGAGCTTCATTGAAATCGCTCCAGCCGTTTAAAAGTTATTAGGGGGACACGCACACACACACGGACAAAAGGTGATCTCATAAGCCTATTTTTTCAAAATTGAAAATAGGCTAAAAATATATGTAAAATAGTGATCACTGATCTCCAAGAACAAATTAATTAATTAATTAAGTTCGAAACTCATTTCATCTTTCAACGAATCTTAAAAGAGGTAAGTAAAAAAAACAAGTACCGTAGATAACTAATTTCATTAAAACATTTATTATGTAAGCCATTAAATTTGTAGTTTTATCTAAACTAAATGAACTTTATGTTTAAAAAAGATGAAAACGCCAATGAACTCTATTCTTTTGTTGTATAAAACAAATGTATTAAGCAAATAAGAACTATTGAGGGGGCGGTAACTGGACTTTAGCCTATAGGCGGCATGATGCCACCCCAAAATATTGCACCACCTCCTCCCTATTGATATCGGTCTCGGGCGTATTGGTCGTTCGTACGTCCACCTGGTCGTCTCGCACAGACCTATCCTCGTTGACACAAGCGAGTGTACACAGCCAATATACACGCACGTAAAAACGACTAATGGGTTTGAGACCTCTACGACTCTTGGCCAGCAATATGCAATACTATTTTTGATGTATGCAGTTACTGTGCAGAAACGGGAACATGGTGCTGCAAGGCACCAATGTGTTAATGTTTGCCCTCTTACTGGAATGACCGGGGTTCAGATCCTTGTGGAATTTTCACGTTAGAAATAACGTAATGAAAGTCTTTCAGGGAAGGCAATGCTCAAAACTTGTTACAGCAGCCCCAAATAATTGGAATAATAATATTATATTTTTATCGTGTGGCCTCCTGAGAGGCCGAGTGCAGGTCTTTCTAGTCGACGCCCATGGGCGACCTGCGCGTCGGGATAAGAGGTGGAATGGATGAAGCTGAATGAAACTGGGCATGAATGTGGAAGGAAGCGGCCGTGGCCTATCAGACGGTACCGTCCCAGCATTTGCCTGGTGTTGAAAATGGGAATCTACGGAAAACCATTTCAAGGATGGCTGACGGTGGGACTCGAACCCACGGGTCTACCGAGTCAGCAGAGTGCTTGGCCCCATGGCCTAACGCTGCGCATTAGCCTGCGTAGCCACTACAGTCGGTATAATAATAATAATATAGTATGGCCTTGTTATTTGCACCCTGAGGGCAGCTTGTATGTCGAATTTTGTTGTTCCTTGAAGCACTATGGAAGTCAAGGAGGTTCGATATCTAAGCTCCTTGATACTATAGCGCTTTCTAGTAGTGAAATGAGGAACTTTGTGTTGGCGGAAAATCCCGAAATTAATTTTGCCATTATGAACACGGCCTACTGAATTCAAATGATCCTTTATCATGCCAACATCGTATGACATGCGTATTGTGATTTTTGCCGCCTTTCAAAAATCACTTACCATGGCCAGGAGCGAACCTGCAAGCTTAGGGTTAGTAATCCGACACGATAACCACTCACCCACCGTGGCAAGCTATAATTGGAATACGTTTATGAAATTGCATTCCACCTGTTCCTTGTAATCATAACCTTCTGCAGCGTAGCCGTGTGTGTTAAATTTCTCACCATGACTGTTATGGGGAGCTGCAGCAAGCTCAGAGTGGAGTGGCTAGCTTTCTTGGCTGTCACCCCAGAGGTCTGGGTTCAATTCCCGGCTCTGCCAAGACATTTAATTCTGGTCTGAGTGCTAAAACGGGTCTCACTCAAGTCCCTTGAGGTAGGACTGAGAAGGGCCAAGTTTGATTCCCCCTCAATCATCTTAGTAGTGATTTTCCTTTGTCTCCTACTTCTACTCCCGGAAAATCCCGGACGGTAGCTAACCCAAGAATACGACAGTCTTCTACCCAATCGTAGCTTCAATTGCAAATACACACACCAGTGCAGCTATCCCAATAACACCAGTTATTTGACAGATTCTACACACTCCTAAATTAATTAACAACAACAACAAATATCAAGATACCAGAAAACATAGTCTCACATTATATGTTTTTTCTATAGGAGATACATTATTACTTAATATTTTCTCCAATGTTTTTCATAATACCGTGGGGATGAAAGTGAGGACGGTCTTATTTATTAAACAGTGACCAGGCCCGCTCTACACAATGCCAAATGCCAACTGACTCTGCAACCTTGGCCACAGTTGGCATGATCGTTACCGCTGCACCAAACAGCCATTCACATCACTAACATATCCGAGTTTTTCATGTCTTCATATCGTTATACGAACAGTTAGAACTTCATGAAAAGTGAATTCATAATAACACAAGTCAGAGAAGGGAGTTTAAGAGGCGACGATAATTAAGGTGATTGTCATAATGAGGTGCGAACACCACAGGATAATATTTCCCTCTCAGCATGCATTGAGTAAGAGAGACGAGTGCAACTGAGTAAGTTTATGAATGATGAGGGCGAGTTGGGGTCATTTAGAATAGGGCATTAGTAATAAACCTTCATAACACTCTGTCCCTCGTATTTCATATAACTCGGTCTTATATGAGTATATATGGACCAATTTTTCTATTTCTAATTTTTGATTAGTACGCGCGAACCTGAAGAGCTGTCGGCCCTTAAGTTAGAGTTTTAATATCGAACACTCTCAACCGTACGTTACTCGTAACCTGCTGTTACACCTCGCAGCCGGGGTTAAACCTGCATAATTTGAACGTACACTCCTTCGCATATGAGCCGGCTCAATGTTTATGTTCGGCCTGTGACACCCAGGCATTAGTTTTCCTTAAATCTGCAGGCCAGGTAAGCAGGTGCGTGGCGGTAATCACCAAGTTTTACCGCACCTAAGAGCCAGCTGATATCAATAATACTACTACTCCGACGGTGACAAACTTTGTTCCGGAATTAAAAAGAAAAGAGCTATGAGTTCACTCAGAAGAGGAGGAGAAAACAGGGATCAATTCTACCCTTCTTGGAGAGTCAAGTATGTAAACCCGATTAGCCAGACTAGCCTGGTGTAAGACTAAGAAATTAACACCAATTGCATGACTTGCATGTCTACGATGCCATTCCTGTACAGATTCCGTGGCGTAGTTGGTAGTATGCTGAACTGCTTCGCCCAAGGTCGTGGGTTCAAACCCAGCCAAAGTCGTCAGATTTTTTTAAGAGCGTTAAAATCCTTCTGTCGCCTCCGTAGCGTAGCGGTCAGCAATGTTAGCTGTCGCCCCGGGGGTCCTGGGTCCGATTCCCAGCTCTGCCACGAAATTTGAAAAGTGGTACGAGGACTGGAACGGGGTCTACTCAGCCTCGGGTGGCCTAAATGAGTAGAGGGGGTTCGATTCCCCCTCAGCCATCCTCGAAGTGGTTTTCCGTGGTTTCCCACTTCTTCTTCGGGCAAATGCCTGGATGGTACCTACTGCAAGGCCACGGCCGCCTCCTTCCCTCTTCCTTGCCTATCCATCCTAACCTTCCACTCCCTCCCCTCATGAGGCCCCTGTTCGCTTTTCAGGTGAGGCCGCCTGGGCGACGTGCTGATCACACCTCCCCAGTTGTATCCATCCCGACCAGATGTTCCAAGCTCCAGGACACTGCCCGTAGAGGCGGTAGTGGTGAGTTCCCTCGCTGAGTCCGTGGGAACCACCAACCTAGAGGGTAAATCGACTAAATAAAATTTAAAAAAATCCTTCAGTATGCCTTCGTTCGGAGGGGAAGTAAAGCCGGAGGTCCTATGTCTTAGACTTATGGCATGTAAATGATCCTTCCACACTTGTGTAGAGCTAAATTTCTAGGTTAGATTTCGTTGAAACGCTTTATCAAAGCTCCAACGTTCGCCACTAAGTGTCAGTGACATCTGGTAGCGAAAGTTGGAACTACTTGAAATTGAACGGAACTTGTAGCTCACTCTATGGGTGTCCGCTTGAAGCAGCTACAGCCTCTGGCGAGCCGAACATGTCCTCGGACACTCCCAACACTAAAAGGCATACACTAAATAAACTAAATACACTAAATCAAAAATCTCAAATTAGATTATGGTGTTTGAAACCATTTTGAATTTTTGCCCTAGTAATCGAAATTTAATTCACTGCAGTTAGCGGAGAGTCAATACCCGCATGGAAACCGACCACACATTGCTCAGGCAGCTAAGTGCACAATCCACAATAACCAGACCATCTAATAACAATCACATAGTCAAACTAAATATATATCATATATATTGGACATGTTTGAACCTTACAATGAGCTCATCTTCAGCTTAGAATAAATGAAAATCAATTAAGAATTAAAATAAAACAATATATATACTTAAATCTAAATAATGGTTTAAACTCCAAATTTGAAGAAGATTTAGCTTATTCATTCAAGCTGAATTATTTATTGATTTTTGGCACTTGATTTTTAAATGATCTATTTTGTGTATATTTTAAACTATTATTATAAAGCTTAATATTTATTTACACTTACTATCAATATTTCTTATTTTATAACTACATTTTTTGAAAATTATTGTAAAGACCAATATTGAATTTTATTTTATTTAATACTGCATTGTAAGGATATCGTTTTAGTACTATATTTCATTTTAACAACTTCACTTCTTATTTAGATTCAAGTATATATATACTGTATATATATTATTATTTTTAGTTTTTTCTTAGTTGATTTTCATTTATTGTAAGCTGAAGATTACCTCATTGTAAGGTTGAAACATGTCCAATATATAATATATATTTTTACGTAGTATTGATTCGGAGTATAATTATAAACTTTTAGTCACTTTAAGCAAACAAACTTGAAGGTCTATCACCACTATCAGTATCTCAACAAAAAAATCACACATCTTGATAAGTTGTGCTAGTTTAATCGCAACTGCAACTAAATAAATGTATATATTGTAAATACTATAAACCATACTTGTAAACACAGCTGTTATAGCCTAAGATTATAGGATCTGATGATGATCGTTTGACGATCGAAACTGGTCATCCAAGTGTATTTAATAATCTCATGTTTTTTTTTTTTTTTTTTTTTTTTTTTAGGATTAGGGAACCAAGCCGTTACCATTACACAATCGACTGAAAAACAATAAATTTCAACTTCAAATTAGAAACAAGCTATAGCCAGGAATCGAACCTGGAGCTCCAGGATGACAGCTAATCACACTAACTACGACACAACGAGGCGAGCTTCTCGAAGAGTGAGGAGCAGGAACGGTGAAACCTGGAATTTTGGGTAATGACTAAATTGTGTATGATTGAGTCTTCAGAATTTTGAGTGGTTTGACAGACCTATCCATGGCTTCCCTGTCCTGAGCTAATCGTTTCATCTCTACATAGCTACCACAACTCACATCCGAGGGAACCTGTTTAACATACTGAAACCTCGGCCTATCCCTAGACCCTTTCTTTCATATCATCCGCCTCGTAGCGTAGTGACTAGCATCATCCCGAAGGCCTGTGTTCGAAATTCAAGAAATTTCATTCTGGTTTGAGGGCTGAAACGGGGAACACTCAGTCTCGTGAGGAAAGAACGGAGAAGTGGTTTCTCACTTCTATTCCTGGCAAATGCCGGGTTGGTACCTAATTTAAGGTCACGGCAGCTCCTACCAAAATATACACACTGGTATAGACATCACAGTGACGCAGGTTACCAGACTAATTCTTCAAACACCCAAGTACACGGTGCCACATGACCACGATGTCGTAAAGCCCATACAAATTATTAACAACAAAATCAATCTCCTTCAATAACTAAGTTTGCTATTCCTGGCTGTCATAGTATGTATACTACCAACCTATCCCTTCTCCTCATTAGCAGTCGCCAGAAACATCTCTCCTCTCCCGCTCATCTTAATACCCCTTCATTTGTTACTCCATACACCAATCTGATCTTCATCATTCTCATGTAACATCACATTTCAAATGCTTCTACTCTTCTCTTTTCTGTTGCACCAACAGTCTAACCGTATGTTTCACTTCCACTGAGTGAAACGCTCCAGATAAAGGCTTCCAAAATTAATTTCTAATACCTGAATCTATATTTGATGACAACATTTCTTTTCAGTAGAAATGCTCTCCTTGCCATAGCCAACCTACATTTGAGTCGTCAAGTTACAAAACTGGTTTAGCCTAATCCACTTGTGAATAAGAATCATTTTAATGAGAAACATTTCTCTGGACTTTGCCTCGCGTATCTTTTGTGTTTGTTGTTTACTAATTTTTGTGTGTTTGCTTTGTGCTTTTGCTTTTGAATTTTGCTTTTTGTTTTTCTTTCTCGGCTTTGTGTTTTCTGCTTTTGCTTTTTTGAAATTTTGAAATTTGCTTTTTGCTTTATGTTTCTTGTTTTTGGTTTTCTGCTTTTGCTTTCATTTTTGAATTTTGCTTTTTGCTTTGCCTTTTTATTTTTGTTTTGTGTTTGTTTTCTGCTTTTACTGTTCTTGAATTTTGCTTTTTTGCTTTGTGTTTATTTTTTTGTTTTGTTTTTCTACTTTTGCATTTGAGTTTGAATTTTGCTTTTTGCTTCGTGTTTTTTGTTTTTTGTTTTATGTTTGTTTTCTGTAAAATCAAAATGAAACAAAACAAATTAAAACAAAATAAACAAAACAAAATAAAAACAAAAACAAAATAAAACGAAACAAAAACATAACAAAAATAAAACAAAACAATTTAAAACGAATTAAAACAAAACGAAATAAAAAATTAAACGAAACAAATAAAGTAAAATAAAATAATTAAGTAATTTTACGACATGATCCTTATTCACAAGTGGATTAAACGAGTTTTGCAACTGGACGACTCATTTTATATATATCCACTTTGCTTGTCCATCACAGAATTAGCCTATAGTATTTACAGTATAATTCCAGTCGAGTGGGCCTAAAGGCCCCACTGTAGACTTCACCATTCTAGCTACCCCCAACCCACTGCCCGCCAGCGCAGTTCCTGTCATGACGCCACTGCTTTGTAACATGGGAATTGTTAGCCTGGACAGAGAGATAAGGACACTTGGTATTTGTTCAGTAAGGAATAACATTCTCGTTTTCACAACCTCTTCTCTCACTAGACTAGCATGTGAAGTATTAATCCATCCAGGGTTGGGTAAATTATTGATGTGTAACATCTTTCCGCTCGGTTGCTGGATAGTTTTGTGGGGGTGATTTTGAAAATTGGCGACGGAAGTGAATCGGGCGGAAGTGGATCGAAAGGAAGTGGATCGGACGGAAGTGAAGACGCACTGCCAGAAAAATGGGACGGAAGTGAATCGGGCGGAAGTGGATCGAACGGAAGTGGATCGGACGGTAGTGAAGACGCACTGCTAGCTGGATGTACAATTGAAAATGAGTGTATTGGAAACTAGGCAGTGTGAGCTCTGTAGCGCGAGAATGTTATGGCAATACAGTAGGCAGTGCATTTAGCAGGCACTAGTTTGACGAGCACAATGGAAAATTTTTCACCGACTTTCATTTGCCATTGAGCAGTTTATGAAGCTTAACGTTCAAGGTTCAATATCACATGGGGTAGGACAAAGACGACAAATGACATTTAAGTAAGCGGCATTATTGTCAAGCTGTGGGTTAGCAGTCAAATATTAAATGCATAACAGAATGTTGTTATATGAGAGGAATAAAAGCTGTATTTTCATCATATGTGAGACTAGGTCATTTCATGATTGTAGGAGGCCATGTTATGATTGTTTACGACGAACTGTATGAGTGCCTTGAGAATAATGAATGTTATAGTTACTGAGGAATGTGCTCACAGTATTTGAGAGTACTGTCGACGTTGTGTGTCACTTTGTTATTATGAATTATTAATGTAAAAGGAAGGAAGGAAGCTTGTAGTTTTGCGTGTCCGTTAATCTCACGATCATGATCCACGGTACCTCCCTTTTACGTGGAATGCGAACCACAGGACATGGCGTTTCAATTCCAAAATCTCACATGTATTGACAGAGAATCAAACCCGGTCTACCTTGGTGAGAGACTAACAGCTTGACCGCTGCGCCACAAATGTGACAGTAGCATATCTCCAATTCAATCTATACATTCATCATAGTAACAGTATGAAAATGGAGTGTAAATTAACATTTAAGAATGTTCAAGTTGTGTAGTATACGAGTAGGATAACATGTCAGATGTTACACATCATATGCGACTACTGTAAGGCTCGTATCTTTTGTTTTTCAAAATTAACTTGGTTTCGTGTACCATTACTTGCCAAAGGAGTTGTTGATCCTTTAGGGTCTTTGCGACATGGTAGTCATGTAACCGCGTGTATTTGGGTGTGTGTAGAATTTGTCTGATAACCGGTGTCACTATAATGTCTGTACTAGTGTGTGTAGTTGTAATTCAGATGCTGCCACGGCGGGTGACTGGTCAGCGTGTCGGTCTGCTAACCCCAAGCTTGGAGGTTCGCTCCTGGTCGTGGTAAGTGATTTTTGAAAGGCGGCAAAAATTATTACACCATCTCATACGATGTTGGCATGTCAAAGAACCCATTTGAATTCAGTAAGCCGTGTTCATAATGGCAAAATTAATCTCGTGAGTTTCCGCCGACATAAAGTTCCTCATTTCTCTAGTAGCAAGCACTATAGTGTTCTAGGAGCTTAGATATCCAACCTCCTTGACTTCCATAGTGCTTCAAGGAACAACGAAATTTGACATGCAAGCTACCCTATGGGTGTCAAATAGCGAAGCTTGCACCCGGCACCGAGGCCATATGATATTATTATTATTATTTTTATTATTATTATATAAGGTGCGTTCAAAAAGTAACGAGCAGGAGGCATAATTACAGAAACCACAGTACCTGTATGTTAGAGGTATTGGCCCTGGCTGTTGAGGCACTTGTCCCACTGTGACACGAGGCGGTGAATGGATGTCTCATAAATTTCCCTGGCCTGCGATGTGAACCAGTTTCGCACGTACAGCTGGACGTCGGCGTCCGAGGTGAATCGTTAGCCCCGCAGAGCCCTTTTCAGGGGACCAAACATGGCGTAATCACAGGGAGAGAGGCCTGGACTGTATGAGGGTGGCCGAGAACCTCCCATTTGAATTTCTGCAGGAGTGCCGCGACTGTGTTGGCCGTATGAGGTCTTGCATTGTCGTGGAGCGACCACGGCAGCTATGACGTTCACTGTTACTTGGCGGTCCTGGGTAATGAGTGCATCAACCAGCTTGACGTTGTCATCGGTAAAGCAGGGGGGTGCCCCAGACCGGGCATCATCGGCTAATGACCCCTGAAGCGCTTGTGCCACGCCTTGACCCTTGGAAGGGACATGCAGTGTTCCCGTACACTTGTGACATTCGGCGATGAATGACCGTTCCCCCTTCTCCTTCCGCTGTCAGAAACCGAACAACACCTCTTTGCTCTTCGGTTGACGCCTCCATGTCACTGTTTTCAATGCGACTGGCAGCGTTGGACTATTGATGCATGCTGCTGCTCGCTTTGTATCGTCACGTGACGTGCACGCGTGCCCTCTAGAGACAGGCTGTGACCTTCCATGCTCTGGTCAAAACCACACCTCGTTACACACGCCACGATTAGCCGATGTCGTCACCGGTTGGCGCATTCCAGCCTCCAGCTCGTTACTTTTTGAACGCACCTTATACTTGCCAAAAAAGTTGTTGTTCATTCTTTAGGGGCTTTGCGGGATGGTGGTCATGTATCCCCGTGTATTTGGGTGTGTGTAGAATGTGTATGATAACCGGTGTCACTGTGATGTCTGTACTTGTGTTTGTAGTTGTAATGCAGATGAGGATTGGGAAGAAGACGGCCACGGCCTTCAGTTATGACCCATCCCAGGATTCAACAGGAGTTGAATTGGAAAACCACTTCCAGGATGGCTGAGGTACCCACGAGACTAAGTGGACCCCGTTCAAACCCTCAGACCAGAATTACGTTTCTTGGCAGAGCCGGGAATTGAACCTGAGCCTCCGTGGTGAAACTCAAGAATGCTAGACACTACGCCACGGGGCACTTGTCCCACTATGACACGAGGCGGTGAATGGCTGTCTCATAAAATTCCCTGGGCTGCGATGTGAACCAATTTCCGCACGTACAGCTGGATGTCGGCGTCCGAGTCGAATCGTTGGTCCCGCAGAGCCCTTTTCAGGAGACCAAACATGGCGTAATTACAGGGAGAGAGATCTGGACTGAATGGAGGGTGGCGGAGAACCTCCCATTTGAATTTCTGCAGGAGTGATGCGACTGTGTTGGCCGTATTGTAACGTGTTTTTCGAGGGGTTTTTATGCAACTGGCATAAGTCAGTAGGAAGCCATTCTATATTTATTTACGTGGCAAATTGTTCAGCCAAGAGAATTTTTCATGTTAATTTATTATTATTATTAATTTATTATAATTATTATTAAGGTATTTTCGGAGCATTTTATAAAAATTATAAGCATACAGATAGGTTTTCTATGTCTTAGAAAACGCTATCAAGCAAATTATTACGAACGACGATATCATAGAAAATTATCTGATTACGGAATTTTACGGAGTTTTCGTCAGTTAGGGTATATCGAGAGACGTGACTCACTGGGATTTCAAGTACAAGCTGATTCCTGTCGAGAAGTATTACGCAAGGCTGGGTCGCAAGGTCTAGAAAAGGCGAATTGTTTGAACGGAAATCGACTTCTCCCTCTCGCGCGCCGAGTGTAATGAGGCAGAGGAGGGGAACTAGCGGCGTGCTCAGCCAATCAGGGGAGACAACGTAAGCTGGAAGACGGTACCGTTGTGGGGGAGCCAACAGGTGCATATATCGTTCGACGCGCCGTGAAACGTGGACTATCTGTGTAGAACTTGCCGAGAACGGTTGCAAGTGCGTGTCGCTCCGATGTTCAGTGGAGTTGAAGACTAACTTTTGCAAAACTTAACCAGTGCGGTTGTACAAGTGTTTGGGTCCGAGGTACGGACCATAGAATTATCTAATCTACCAGAATCTCATCATACATCGACGAAGATGGCGACGTCCAGGAGACTGTGGGAAGCTCACAGCATCATCAAGTACGAGGGAAATGCTTCGGGCATTTCCAGTGGTAAGCGCTAATGACGCAGAAATACGCAATCTCTCATTTTTCTTTGTTTTACATTTCATATTTCAGTAACTTCATAGCTTGAAAATAAGAGTAAAATCAATTTATCAGACTCCATTTTCACGTAATTTTCTATCGGAAATATTCAAATCACAATGCTCCAATTTAAATTTTGTACTTATTATTATTATTAATTTTGCTATACTTGTTTTATATAATAAATTCATTTCTTTTACAATGCAATCTTTGCTTTCAGTAGGTAGCATTAGATATAGACCAATTCCTTCTCCTGATACAATTGTTTGTTGGGTTAATGATCAAATCATACCACGATCTGAGTGAATAGTGTCTTGAAGGTGTTCTGCCAGAGCTAGACGTTGTTAAATACAAATTTAGATTTCAACATTGCATTGAGGTCTTGGCGCCCATTAAAACAACATAGCTTAGGCAAAGGTAAACAGTTACACTTATCTCCCAACAGTGTGGGCTAGCCAAACTGCCACATTGTACGCTCAACGTGGAGCAAAGTAAGAAACGTTTCAGTATGAGGTCGTGCATTGTCGTGGAGCGACCATGGCGGCTATGGCGTTCACTGTCACTCGGCGGTCCTGGGTAATGAGTGCATCAACCAGCTGGACGGTGTCATTGGTAATGCAGGGGGGTGCTCCAGACCGGGCATCATCGGCTAACGACACCAGTCCTTCCCTGAAGCGCTTGTGCCACGCCTTGACTCTTGCAAGGGACATGCAGTGTCTGCCGTACACTTGTGACATTCGGCGATGAATGTCCGTTCCCCATACTCCTTCCGCTGTCAGAAACCGAAGAACACCTCTTTGCTCTTCGGTTGACGCCTCCATGTCACTGTTTGCAATGCGACTGACAGCGTTGGACGATTGATGCATGCTGGTACTGGGACAAAATTTACGATACCTTGTCTAAATCTACAATATGATAAGACTAATAATATGTTTCATTACTACCAATACCGTATAAATGCATCACCGAGATAAGTGGCTATCTGTGTTTACCTCTTATTAATCCCGTGGTCGGGGATGAGATGCGATGAAATTCTACGTGGTTGATGGTTTCTACGGCCAAATGCCCTTCCTGTCGCCAACCTCATGAGAGTAGTTGTTGATAGATGAAATGAATGAAGATGAATGAATGTTCAATTTCGAGTAGTTCCAAATTTGGCTACCAGATGCTACTGTCACCCAGTGGCGAACGATGGAACTTGACAGAGCGTTTCTCATCAAATAACCTAAAAATGTACTTACACACTACCTATTGTACTGGTAGGTTCTTTTTCATGCCATACATCTATGGCATGGGCCCGCCCGCGTCGGCTTTACTTCCCCTCCGAGGGAAAGCATAATTTTAACGCTCTTAAAATTCCGACGACTTCGGCCAGGTTTGAACCCGCGATCTTGGGTATAGCAATTCAGCATGCTTACCGACTACGCCACCGAAGCCGCATTATCAAATAAATAAGACTGGTTTTCATATTCTTGCACTAGGTGGTAGCATTTGTCGTATTGAAATTCGTAGCCAAGGGAAATTAAATAGATGACTCGGCACAACTGGTGAGATGAGATTGTCTTCTACACTGGGGTAGCCTCTTTCTGCAGAAAAACAAGAAGTTCCGTGACGAACTACAGAGTCTACTTTTCTTAAAATTTAAGATTCATGCCAATGATTAATCTATATGGATCTATCTAGAATAATGACAAAATTAAGTTGGTAATATCGAAATTTCTAATTAGTTCGAAATACTGTATACCTGGCATAATGTAGCCTAAGAGAGAACTACAGTTGGCAGCCCTGGTAACTTAATATATTCTTAGTTCCGTCTCTTAAGGTACAGATTACAAAATATGGTTGAAGTCCAATGGATAGCATGGACGTTACATGCAGTTAAACATTGGATCTGACAGCCCACGTAAAATCATGTTGGCAACAATGACATACATGTATTGGTCAGAAATAATCTGAAATAATATTATCTATTGTTGTGTCAATTTTTAATGAAATCCATTAGTTAGTATAAAAGTTACATGCATTTTAAAATTGGACCCATCAGCAGGCTTAGAATCATGTTGGCAGCACTGGCGTAGGCCTATATTAGTTACTCCAAATTAATCTAGAATGCCAGGTATTATACGTGTGCAACGTTTAGAGCTATTGGCTTGCATACTTTCTGTTATATTGATACTAGGGTAACAAAAATAGAGACAGTATTTATTAACAGTTGGCAGCCCTGGTTACTCTTAAGAGTCGGCATAGTCACATCTGTTATGGTACACATAGCACACACGAAATTTGGTTGAAATCCAAATGATAGTATAGAAGTTACATGTATTTAAAGTTGGACTTCTCTCAGCAGGCTTAGAATCTTGTTGGTAGCACTGACGTATATGTTACTCCAAATTAATATAGAATGTCGGGTACTATACGTGTGCATAGTTTAAAGCTGTCGGCTTGCATACTTTCTGATATATGGGTATTTGGATAAAAATATTGAGAGCATTTATTAACAGTTGGCAGCTCTGGTGGCTCTTAAGAGTACGATCAGTCATATCTGTTTATGTACACATAGCACATACGAAATTTGGTTGAAATCCAATTGATAGTGTAGGAGTTATATGCATTTAAAATTTGGACCTATCAGCAGGCTTATAATCATTTTGGCAACACTGCCATGTATGGCCTCCGGGAAATTAAAATACAAAATTATTTTCTATACGTGTGCCAAGTTTGAAATAGCTCCCATTCATACCTTCCATGATATCCAACATGGAGCTCAAATTTCAATTGCGATTTTTCAGCAGTTGGTAGCGCTGACATAATTTTCAAATAAGGCCGTAAGGTATAGATATTTACTCCTACCAAATTCTGTTTCGATTGCTGCAGCCGTTTAGGAGTTGATAAGGGGGGGGGGGGGCACACACAGCTAGACAGACAGAAGGACAGACAGACACACATTTGCCCGATCTCATAAGTCTACTTTTTCCTCATTTTTGCAAAATGTGAAAAGTAGGCTAAAATAGTTCAAGTAGGCCTATTGCGGAATCAGCCAAGTCTTTATTTACTATTGGAAATTATTGTATGATTTTAGTAGTTGGTAGCATGCTGAGCTTCTGTGCCCAAGATCGCGGGTTCAAAACCCGGCCTAAGTCGTCGGATTGTTAAGAGCGTTAAAAAACCCTCAGTATGCCTTCCTTCGGAGGGAAAGTAAAGCCGGCGGTCCCATGTCATAGATTTATGTCATGATAAAGGACCTTCCACTAATTACACCTGTGTGATGCTAAATTATTATTGGTTAGTTTGATAACGCTTTATTAGTTCCAACGTTCGTCACCAGGTGGTGACGGAGATGGCATTTTGTAGACACGTCTGCTGCTAGATGTCGTGGATGGTAGCATTTGGTGGGAAATTCGAACTACTTGAAAAAATTCCTTCTACCTGAATCACGGTTAACACACACTAATACAGTCATCACAATTTACACCGGTTATCAGACTAATTCTACACACACCCAAAGTACACGGGGCTACATGACCGTGTTGTCGCAGCCCCTAAACTAAGGAACCAACCAACCAACCTATGATTTTAGAACTGCATTACAAAGGGACGTGGCAATACGTGTTCACTACTAGAACTCGGACCCGGGTACCTAGTTTCACTAGATGAGGTGTTATAAACCACTATACTACTTTTGCCACAACAAATCAGGCACTGGTTTTTGTTCCCTGCATTTATGAGAGAATTGTGAGTAAGTTATTCAGTGATCTAGTGTACTCTGGTGACTTGTTTGAGAACTTGTTTAAGGGTGCAGTGATTGTGGGGCTAGCAGCGCTATGAATCAGCCATGTGCAGTACTGGTGTTGAAGTTGAACGTTGGAAATCTATATTAGTGTTTGACATTCAGATATAAAGTCGATGGCATTGCACGCCAACGGCTCCATTCCAGTTTCTCAAACCAATTTTGGTTTTTGACAGAGTTGGGAGATGTACCCCAGCCTTCGGGGTGAGAAGCAACAACTCTAGCCACCACACTACAAGACTTAAAATTTGGTGATAAAGTCGGTTAACTAAACACATTAATCATTGACCTTAATTACTAACACAGAATAATTCCCAACTTCAAAATTGACCTCTGGGAGGACTACCGAAGAATTAGTCGGTCGATAACGTGTTCGCCGGATAGCAAGGGGAAATCACTTCGAGAAGGGGTAAAGGGTTCCGCATACAGACATATTGTCTTCCGATATCGGGGTCTTACAGGGAAATGGTGCTATCGATCGCACAGTCTCATGGGGTCATTTGAACACGGTCTGTTCCGGAGAAGATACATGAGTTTAACTGGGGTTTCCAGGAAGATTGTTGAGATGTCGGTAGTGGTCGTGGGGGTGAATGCTTTAAAGGCCGTAACATTTAGGTCAACTTCCCCTAATGATATTGTAAGCACAATAATGAAAATTGATATTAAACGAACTCAATTATTATTACTATTGTGTTACTAGTCACTAACATATGACTTTCTTCCAACTAAAATACTTCAAGAAGAAGGAGGGGAAGAAATGGGCAAAAGAAAGAGAATATGAAAAATAAGACCGGAATAAGAAATGCCAAATGTGACGATTGAAATATTTGGAAGGAAGTAGGGCCATGAAAGTCAGTAAGGAAAGGAGACGAGGGAAGTATCTGCCCAAAAATCGTCGAAAATGGGGGGAAACCGAACCCAGTTTAGAAATCACTCCGGGTTATCAAATCCTGAATACCTCTGGTGGGTGTAGCACGATCCAGGATGCAATATATATAATGTGGCAATAAACAGTCTCTCTTCTTCGGGGAATTTTACGGAACGCAAGAAATATATTTAAAAGAAAATAGGTCTGACTCCTCGAGAAATGAGGGGAAAAAAATTACGGACAATTAAGGCATAAAAAGGAGACACTCTTCGGACTTCAATATTTTGATCCTGGCGAGGTAGGAAAGGCACATGAGTTGACTATGTGAGGTAGACAGCATAGATGAAAGAGAGGGATCCGGTACAATAAGTAGAAGAAATGATGATCTTGTGGTCACCAAACTATGATATGAGTTGTGAGGTCCTGGGAGTAGAAGAACCTAGAAATCCATGTCCATTGATTGTGAGTACACTTATTATTTCACTTGGACGTTCACCCTTCCGGAGGTATGTCGGTTGGTTCCTTAGTTTAGGGACAGCGACAAGGCGGTCATGTAGCCCCATGTACTTTGTGTGTGTGTGTGTGTGTGTGTGTGTAGAATTTGCTGATAACTGGTGTTAATTGTGATGGGTGTATTAGTGTGTGTTATCTGTGATTCAAGTTGAAGGAGAGCAGACAATATTTTTTTTGAAGTAGTTCCCACTTTCGCCACCAAATGCTGCCATCCACGACACCTAGCTGCGGAAGCGGCTAATAAATGCCATCGCAGTCAGCACCCGGTGGCGAACGTTGGACCTAATAGAGCGTTATCAAACTAAGCTACTAACCTACAAATTTTTGCTTCCACAAATGTAATTAGTAGAAGGTTCTTTTCATGCCATAAATCTAAGACATGGGACCGCCGGCTTTACTTCATCTCCGAAGAAAGGCATACTAAGGGATTTTTTACGCTCTCAAAATATCCGATGACTTCGGTCGGGTTTGAACCCGTTATCTTGGGCAAAGAAGCTCGCCATGCTGACGACAGTATGTTTCAAGGGTCATTTTCCCCCACTTCCTCCCTTTTGCTTCTAAATGCCTCAAATATTGTTTTGAAATAGTTGTTTATCGTATTGAAATGAAAATCCATAGCCTGCTTCCAGTCTCTGACCGGGTCAGGAATGGAATGAATGAAGCCCCCATCTAGCGGCGAGGATATGAACTGTGCCGGCTGCCGAGGCCTGACGCACTCCTCTGGGGCAATGATTAAAATGAATGACAGATGGAATGAAATGATAGTGGAGAGTGTTGCTGGAATGAAATTTTGACAGGGAAAACCGGAGTACCCGGAGAAAAACCTGTCTGCCTCCGTTTTGTCCAGCACAATTCTCACATGGAGTGACCGGGATTTGAACCACGGACCCAGCGGTGAGAGGCCGGCGTGTTGCCGCCTAAGCCACGGAGGCCAGTTGTTTATCGTATTATCCATTGTAAATATTGTAATGTTGTTGTTTGAGTCTTCAGTCTTTTGACTGGTTTGATGCAGATCTCCAAGTCTCCCTGACTTGAGCTAATCGTTTCATCTCTACATAGCTACCACACCCTACACCCGTAGCAATCTGTTTAACATATTCTAACTTTGGCCTCCCCCTACAGTTCTTGTCCTCAACCCTTCCTTACATAACTAAGCTTGCTATTCCTGGGTGTCTTAGTATGTGACCTACTAACCTATCTCTTCTCTTCATTAGCAGTCGCCTGAAACATCTCTCCTCTCCCACTCGTATTAATACCTCTTCGTTTGTCACCCTATCTACCCATCTGATCATCATCATTCTCCTGTAACACCACATTTCAAATGCTTCAATTCTCCTCTTTTCTGCTGCACCAATAGTCCAAGTTTCACTTCCATAGAGTGCCACGCTCCAGACAAAGGTTTTCAAAACTGACTTCTTAATACCTAAATCTATATTCGATATCAACAGATTCCTTTTTTGTAAAAGGCTTTCCTTGCCTGAGCCAACCTACTTTTTATATCCTCTTTGCTTCGTCCATCACTGTTTATTTTGCTTCCTAAGTAACAGAAGTCTCCTACTTCCTTCAGATTTTTACCTGTTAAATTGATGTCCATAGAAGTTTCTGATTTATTTAGGCTGCATTCCAGTATTAGCCTACTTTCGATTTTTGCAAAAAATGAAAGTAGACTTATGAGATCACTACAGGGCCAAAAAATGTGTGTGTCTGTGTGTGTTTGTGTGTGAGTGTGTGTACTCTGAATGTCTGCCCCCCCCCTATCAATTCGAACACGGCGAAACCGAATTGAACGAAATTTGGTACAGAGGTAGAACAAGCAAAGGGCACCTCAGTGTCATGTTTTATATCGCCGTCATCTTTACTAAAACTGAATGGCGGTCACTCAGACGTTCAAAACGTACAATCATATAACGACTAACCAAATCATCCGATCTCTAACAAATTTGGTAACAACATACCTTCATATAGGACACGTCTTGTGACCAAACTACAAGGTCATCCGCCATAATATTTCAGGATGGCAGCCGTGCGAATTATGCAAACTTTATAATCCATATCATGGGACCCACCTGTTCCGATTATCGAGCCGAGAATCGTTTTAACTGTTCTAAAGGAAGAGGCACGTTCGAAATTAAAAGTTTATTTTGTAATACTATAGTGCAGACGTGATTTTAAAAAGCTGAGCCGTCTCGGTAATAAGACAAGATGGCAGCGGATATCTTGTGCCTGACTTATATTTCACTAATTTGAGTATTGCATGGAATATAGCGTACTGATACAACATATCAAAATATGGTGGAAAAATGATAAAATAAATGAACTTTGTATGAAATGCTTTATATATAAATAATATACTCCACTGATGAAATTGTTTGGTATAAATCATTATTTGCTAACAAGTTCTATGTAAGTCATTTTATACAGAACGATATTCGTTGGCACAATTGGCTCAGTGTGGTGTATTCTTGGAATACACGGTATGAGAGATTATTATTTTTAATGCTCTTTGCATGTTCATTTTTCCTTTTTATCAAACACCAACAGCGATCTTCTAGTTTCTCTTTGGTGGTCATGTCTCTTATGTCATTGTGAGTCTGTTCTAGATATATATCTTCCATGACCCACCTAGCGTCATCTAGCAGCGAATCTCAGAAGTTCCTCAATTTTTCCCTGCACAAGAGGACTTACTTATCAATTTGGCCATCAGATCTCGTCGCCATCGCTAGCTATCATCTCCTTGATCAAGAGAACTTCGTCTACTTTTTCACTCACCATGCTGCGCTAGTATCGCCTACTATCAACTCTTTGAAGACCATTCATCAAGAAGAACATTTATTTTTGATAAGTTGTCTATTCTGATATGTATTCCTTTTGTCTCCTACCCCCACTCTTTTCCTTCCCTGGACCCTCCGCGCTTCGCTGAGTGGGTCTCACTTGCACGTCGGCAGTTGACTCAGTCAGTCAAAGCTCAACTAGAGCCAGTCTCCTCAAACCAAGAGACACTCTCTACATTCTACGCCATGTTGGCACATTAAGTATCCGTCAAAGGGAACTTCACCTTCGCCATGCAACAAAGATAAGTACATACTTCAGGTTTTAACTTCATCTTCATCGGTTTTACTATCTTCATGCTTTTAACGATTATTTTATAGGCAGTGTGAGATATTTATTTGTGGCAATAATCATTCTTCGTGGGATTTTCCATGTTGGGCTTCTATCCAATTAAGCCAACCTTCGTGAAAATCAGCATTTCTTATGCTTATTAAATGACAGATCTTCTCACAACGGGGAATATTATAGAATACCCACTGTCTACAAATATTAAACCTGTTCCACCGCTGGAGTAACTTTGGCCCAATTCTTCCATTAGGATCGTTCTGGAATTTTCCAGAATCTGCACTTTATCTACAAGTCAAGCCGTCATGTATCTTTCACTCACTTGTGGGAATGCCATTTCAAACTAAGGAATCTACCTTATAAATTAATGATCAATAGCTAAATTTTCTTCCACCGTTGGGATCTTTTCTGGCGCATTTAATTGTAATCCACAACTTTCTCAAGTAATAGACTTTCGCTTATCTAGTGCAACCAGTCATTTTTCACAATTGCAATAACTTTCTTTGCCATAAACTTTTGCGCTACTACAGTAAACTTTTCATCCATTCAACAGACTATAGTGAAAACTAGTGCTTGTTCAACATTTCTACCGCGTCGCGATCGTCCGATTACCATAAATAAGGCCATGAACATTTATCCTCAATCCCAACTGCTCTTTCCTAAACCTCTTACTAACAAACCATAATAATAAATTTATTACTTTAAGTCCTTTTTTTCAATGAGGTGTCACTCTATAGAAGTGTCCTCCCCTTTTTCTTATATTACATTAATTAACTTCTGCATAAATACGTGTCTAGCACACGTTTTAAACTTACATTGTTTCTCCCTTCTAATTAGAGAATATAATTCTTTCAACTCATTAGTGAGTTATTTCTAGGTCTCACGAAAGGGAAACTTGCCCCATTTGTCTCGTGATTCCTATCTAAACATAGGAGGTCTAGAACCTTCCTTTTGACTTTCTCTTCAGGTTTCACAGTAAGTGACCTGCCCTATTTGTGTAACTACTAAAAGTAATGCTGCTTCAATACAAGAAGTTATAGGAACTTCTCTTCCATTCTACCTGTTTTCTTTTTTTTTGTTATCTTCGAAGTTGTAACTTTTTCTAAGATAGGTACTTGGAAATTTTTGAATGTACACACCTTGTACTCGATTTAATGTCTAAACTTTAATCACTTCATTTGTCTTTTTTAAATCTTACAAAGATTTTAGTACATATATAAGGTTTGAAACCTAAAGAATTGTTAATTGCCTGGAGCAAACGTCAAATGTTTTCTGAGGTCTGTGACCCCAAAATTGTTAACCAAATTGAAAATATATATTTGTTAAAGTTATCAACTTCTTTTGAATTGTTAAATAAATTAAGCGTTTCTTTTCGCTTTTTCATTTTTCTAGTACAACAGTTAGGCAAGATCCAGTCTTCCTTGGCTCTTCCTACTCAATGCCATTAAATCTATTGATAGGGCTTTCACCACTCGTTGCATTTCAGCATGAACTCTTAGTGGTAATCTCGTTAAAGTTTCTCTTAGCTTTAATAGCTAATTCTAACTGGCCAGTAAGGCAAGTACAGCTCGCTATGCTAGCTACCTGCTTGTGGAGATCCTCTCCGAAAACTTATGGTTGGTTTTCCAAAAGATAAGTGTTTCTCTTTGTCTAAACTTTTAGCCGGCTCCTTGCTGAGTAAAAGCTTAGCCATTTCCAAATGCAACTATTGGTTCACTTACCAAAATTACTCCCCAAGGTATATATTTTTTATCACTATCCTTCTTGGAAGCACTTGGTCGCTTTTTCAGGAACTCTATAACTTCGAAAACTGGAAATACCAAACCTGATTCAAATTATTGGCATTCTTCGAATTACTTTGCAAAAACGAATTTCTTTGAACAGACATACAATAAATCTGTTACTCTCTGTCTTGCCAGACCATCACCCTTCTCCATAGTAGGCAGATGCATGCTTGAGAGGGAATATACTAAAGCCACTCTCTTGCAAACCGCCCAAGTCCTAGCTGAGTTTCCCGTCAGCTTCGACCAGGTCCTTACCCACTTTAGGTATCAGAGAACGGATTTGCAGTGGCAACCGCCTCTAAGTGCATTTAAAGTTAAATTCATAACTTTTGTGGGACTCTCCTCCTAGTTTTCTATCCTTTTTCTCCAGTCCGAAACCCACCTCCTTTTCTTTATCATCTTCCCTTGGTGGTTAGGTTATTCCTCAGCCAATAATCTACCCACAGTGGTAAAGCGTTGGCCTATCGCTCAAATGCCTATGGTTCAAACCCAATCAGAGATTGTTTTTTTGCTTGAAATTTTATATATTTATTGTTTTGTAATGACTCAGACGTTTTAAAATTAAGCGTTATATTGTGCATATTATGATGGAAAATATATATTTCATTAAAACATAATTCGCCAGCAGATTTGCTCGAGACATCTAGCAGCCAAAAAGGTAACTGCACGCCGACCTACTTATTAACTTCCAGATTTTATTGAAAAGTTTCATCTTATGGCCGCTAGAATGCACTCGCTCTGTTAGGATTATATTGTTCGATACTTCTCCACTAGATGTCACGACTGGTCTACGTGGGACTCCATTGATTACTATACCATTGGCATTCTATGCGCATTGAATTTGAAGAATGACAAGATGATACTACGATACATTTTTACTTTTTATTTTAAAGGGTTTGTAACAGCCTATTGTGCGTTATTTGAAAATGTTATTTGAAGTAAAGAACAAAACGATTTCACATAGTAACTGAATTCTAGCCGTTGGTGCTATTTCAGGTTATTAATTAATACTTTTATTTCAGGCAAATAGCAATCGAAAATATCCACATAGTTTGTATACACACGTCTCTGTAGGGTCATAGAAAGATTTGTTAATTCAATTAGGGTTGTGAAAGCCATGCACAACCAGACGTGTAAAGACATGCCTCAACTCAAAGTTGGATGTTGCCCACGGCAGGTCGATTATGTAACAATAATAATAATAATAATAATAATAATAATAATAATAATAATAATAATAATAATAATGTTATTGGTTTTGCGTCCCTTTTACATACTGCTCCTTTTAGAGACGCCGGGGTGCCGGAATTTTGGCCCGAAGGGGATCTTAAACGTGTCAGTAAATGTACTGACACGGCTCCCTCGCATTTGTGCACCCTCAAATGCCAGCTGACTGCGCCTGCAACCAAGGGCCCAGCAAGCGAGAACGTTACCGCTGAGCCACGCAGCCAGTCCGGTCTCAGGATCCATAACATTCTTGAGATAGCCTACTTCTTATCTTTCTTTCTTCAATGATGGTAGCCGTTTTTATCTAGGTTGTGGCGTTTGGTAGAGGTAAATAGTTTCTAAGGTCTTCAACCAAGAAATGATTCTATTATACTCTATGATAATAACAACGAGTTATAACTATACTCATACATTTAGGAGAAAGTAGGCTATATGTTCTTTACTGAACATCTTGTTTTTGTTTTACATTTATTTATTAATTTTCATCATGTATTCATTCCGTAAGACAGAGTCCATACTATTCAAAAACTCATTCAAATCCTCAGGCGTGTCGGCCAAGATGACGATGTCATCAGCAAATCTCAGAGTTGAAATTATTTCTCCTTGAATCTTCACTCCCACTTTAATTTTTTCTCCAATTTCCTTCATTGCTTGCTCAGTGTAAAGATTGAAAAGTATGGGTGGTAAGCTGCAGCCTTGCCTTACACCTTTCTGAATACCAGCTTCTCTCTCATGTCCTTCAGCTCGAATGACTGCTGTCTGGTTTCTGTATAGATTGTATATCACCCTCCTATCCCTGTACTTTATTCCAATCTATTTCGAAATGTCAAACAATTTAGTCCAATCAACGTTATCAAAAGCCTTTTCTAAGTCTACAAAAGCCATGAACGTTCTCTTATTTTTCCTTATTCTACCTTCCAAAATCAGCCTAAGACTTAGTACAGCTTTCCTTGTTCCTACATTTCTCCTGAAACCAAACTGGTCTTCACCCAACTCCGTTCCTATCTGGCTTTCCATCCTCTCGTAAATTGTTCTAGACAGAATCTTTGAAGCATAAGTAATCAAGCTGATTGTACGGTAATCTTCACATCGCCCAGCTCTCACTTTCTTTTTTTTTTTTTTGTCGTGTAGCCTCCTGAGAGGCCGAGTGCAGGTCTTTCTAGTCGACGCCCGTGGGCGACCTGCGCGTCGGGATGAGAGATGGAATGGATGAAGATGAATGAAACTGGGCAAGGATGTTTAAGGAAGCGGCCGTGGCCTGTCAGAAGGTACTGCCCCAGCATTTGCCTGGTGTTGATAATGGGAAACCACGGAAAACCATTTCAAGGACAGCCGACGGTGGGGCTCGAACCCACGCGTCTACCGAGTCAGCAGAGAGCTTGGCCCCTTGACCTATCGCAGCGCTTTAGCCCGCGTAGCCACTACTGTCGTTACTTTCTCTGGTATAGGATAATAACATTCTTCTTGAAATCTGGGGGTACCGCACCTGTCTCATAAATCCTACACACCAAGTGAAATAACCTGATCAGACCTTCATCTCCTGTGCAGCGTATCAACTCAATCGGTATAATATTGCCCTGGATCTGTCGTAGTGACCACCTCGTGATGTAGAGCCTAATCTTTATGGCTATTACCCCTGAAATCGACTCTTGACTATGCACTGAAACTTAATCCTAGTCTGAGGGTTGGGACTAGTTTCACTTACACTTGTAAGACAAATCTGAGAAGGGGTAGGTAATTATGCAATTTCTTACTCAGCTATCTATAAGTGGTTTACCGTGGTTGCCAATCCTACTTTGAGCAAATACCTTGATGGTTTCTAACTTGAGGCAATAGCATCTCTTTCCCAATCGAAGGCTCACACACACTATCACGGGCACTTTAATTACACTGGCTACAAGGCAAACTCTCTACACACTTAAGTACACATGGCTGAAATGTCAACAATGTCCAGACCCCTAAGTGAAAAAGAAAAACAACTAAAACAATTAAATCCTCTAGTTTCAAAAGTTATTATTGCTGTAGATATTAGGGAAACACACATTACAAATTGGATACAATCTTATTGACCGACTGAAAAACATTATATTTCGCCCAACTTACAGATGTTTCAATATAGACCTACAAGCCATATAGAAGGAAGCAAAATAACCAGTGATGGTCGAAGCAAAGATCATAAAAAAAGTAGGTTAGCTCAGGAAAGGAAAGCATTTCTACAGAAAAGGAAACTGTTGACATCGAATATAGATTTAGGTATTAGGAAGTAATTTCTGAAGGCCTTCGTCAGGAGCTTAGCGCTCTATGGAAGTGAAACTTGGACTAATGGTGCAGCAGAAAAGAGGAGAATTGAAGCGTTTGAAATGTGGTGTTACAGGAGAATGATGAAGATCAGATGGGTAGATGAGGTTACAAACGAAGAGGTATTAAGACGAGTGGGAGAGGAGAGATGTTTCTGGTGACTGCTAATGAAGAGAAGAGATAAGTTGGTAGGACACATACTAAGACACCCAGGAATAGTAAGCTTAGTTATGGAAGAAGGGTCGAGGACACGAACTGTTGGGGTAGACCAAGGTTAGAATATGTTAAACAGACTGCCTCGCATGTAGGGTGTGGTAGCTATGTAGAGATGAAACGATTAGCTCAGGATAGGGAGGTATGGAGGGCTGCATCAAACAGTCAAAAGACTGAAGATTCAAACAACAATACAAATTATATTCAAACTAGTACATGTTTCGGTCCAACAATGGGATCTTCTTCACCAATTTACAATAAAACCTCAAGAATCTAATTTAGTAAAATTGTTGAAAATTGAAATTATGTAAAATATATACAGGATGAAATGAAGAAACCTAATTATTTATAAGGTAATCCATTGTATTTTACACTGCATAACAAAAAAAAACTACGCACCGGGAAGGCGTTGTCCGATTGTAAGGAAATTACGTATGCAAAGACATTCAGACCGAGCACGCAACTGATTAAAGCTTCGTGTACTGCTCGAGTCTAAGCTGCGTGAACCTGTGAGGAATGTGCATCGCGGACTATGATTAGTGGAGTTGACGAGTGATGAGGTTTCTCGGTCCGTGCATAGTACAGAACCAAATACACTGGTCGGTGACTCACTCAGTCATTCCTAACACCACAGTGGTTTGAGCAACGGCCGAATATTAGCAGTACATTTGAATAGAAAGGAATACCATATATCACGGTGGGCTGTTGACAGATCCTTCTCTTCACGTCCGACCCTTCCCTGCTCATTCTCCTCATTCCCCCCCCCAAGTTCATAGAGCTTGGACTCGTGCAGTACAAGGAATGAATAGCGGGAGCTCCTGCGCATCTGAACTACGCATGCATCAGGTGTATATAAGGCGCGATTCTGAAGCATATGCTCAAATTATCTGTTGCATTTGACTGCGATATCTGAACGTCGGCTGTAAGAATGACACGCCGAAGGATTCGTGCTCATTACGAGCAGATGTCAGAGTTTGACAGGGGCCGTGCGATCAGATTGAAAGAAGCTGGTTGGTCGAAACGTGCTGTCGCTGGACATCTGGGTCGAATTGATGCGTCTATCAGACGATGCTGGCAAGTGTGGGTCAGCAACGGCAGGCATCAGTGCCCAGACGGCAGTGGTCGACCGAGGGCCACAACATCACGGGCACACAGAGCGAATGTCAGAACAGCTGACACAGCACCGGAGTCGTGGTTATCAACGATCCAGCATGTGACCCGCACACATGTGTCCACCATGACCATCAACAGACGCCTGGGCGACAGAAATTTGCGCTCGCGCCGCCCGTTAGGCCGCTTACCACTCACGCCTGTTCACCGTCAATTCAGATTACAGTGGTGCCACGCTCAAGCAACGTGGAACTGCGCTGACTGGGGACGTATAGTCTTTAGTGACCAGTCCCGTTTCCAACGGTGCCCTGACGACAACCGAAGACGTGTTTGGAGACGTCCAGGCCAGCGTGGGGATCCTGCCTTGAATATCGCACGCCACACAGCCCCTCAATAGGGTGTGATGGTCAGGGGTGCCATCTCCTTTGATAGCCGGACCCCTCTGGTAGTCATTCCTGGCACACTGACAGCACAGCGGTATGTTGATGACATGGGTAGATAAGGTTACAAACGAAGAGGTATTAAGACGAGTGGGAGAGGAGAGATGTTTCTGGTGACTGCTAATGAAGAGAAGAGATAAGTTGGTAGGGCACATACTAAGACCGTTCCTTCAGCGATATCCAGCCCTTACTTTCCAACAGGATAATGCCTGGCCGCACACGGCACGTGTTGCTATGGACTGTCATCAAGCTTGCCCTATCCTTCCTTGGCCAGTTCGGTCACCTGATCTCTCTCCCATTTGGGACTTCATGGGAAGGCGATTGCGAACATCCCGGAATGTCGCCGATTTAGCCCAACAGTTGAAGACCATTTGGCACGAAATTCCGCAGGACACCATCCGGGAACTTTATCAGTCCCTGCCACGTCAAGTCACAGCTTGCATCCCGGCCAGGGGTGGCCCAACACTTTATTGACGTCCTCAATTTATAACGCTCTAACTCTGCAATACATCCTTCGATTGTTGTTCTGCACTTTTGATCGTTTGTTTTTCTATGTCTGTTCCTCACATCCACCATTTTTATCGCCATCGGACAATTCCTTCCTAGTGCGTCGTTTTTGATGTTGTAGTTGTTGTTGTTGTTATACAGTGTATTTCAAATTGATTTAATTATTTTACATTTTACATGAATACTTATCAATTATATATTATTGTTCTTATTCATTGTTTTTTCAGTTTCTACATTTTCATCCTGTATATATTTTACTTAATTTCATTTCTCAACAGGGTTTATTAAGGTTTAATTGTAACTTGCTGAAGAAGGCGACTTTGTTGCACCGAAACATGTACTAATTTGAATATAATTTGTGTTGATTGGCGGAGTATTTTAATTAATTATCTATTAATCAATACGGAAACTTTCTCACATTTTCCTATAATGGTAAATGGTTTTTGATTTTTATTGTGAAGATATTATTGTATATCATTATATATTTTTCTTTCTTCATGCTATACAAATACACCATTAGTGTTTTACCCACACATTGGGGAACGTAATGTAAGAATGGAGTAAGAACATCGATATCAACTAAAATTGAATTAAATTTCTTTGCATTCGTAGACGATTAAGCACTACTTGGAAATAGTATGGAAGAGGTTTAGCTTCAAATTGAAGAGATAATAGAGTATTTTTTAAAGATAGCACCTGCATTTTGTTAAAAATGACGGAAGTGATGCCAACCTTCAAGGTCAAAACACCAGCCATCCAACTGAAAAATAACTAACGAGTTAACATTGCAAAGCTGAAGGAAACAACGCTTGCGAAATATACACATCATAAACGTATTGCATATAACTTACCGTATCGAGCGATGGTGGTACAGAATACTTCCTCTAGGAGTACACCATTGCACGAATAGGATGGCCAGCGATGTCGCCGGACATGAACTGTATCAAACTTGTATGGGATATGCTGCAGCGGGCTATAGGTCAGCGTCCACGCCCTCCCATAACCCCCGAAGAGGTAATGGAGGACACCGTCGAAGACTGGGTTTGCCCGCCACAAGAGGACCTGGACAACTTTATCTGTGGTATGCTAAGGTGAGTAAGCGCCCTGCTGGACGCCCGTTGTGGTCATGTTCCTTATTGAAACGTCACAGGATGGCAAGATTGCATTACGTATCAATCTCTGTTTAACCCTTAGATACACGCTAAGCGGCACTGAGTGCCGCTTTTTTGCTAAATTTTGTTTGACGTGGTAAACACTTACGAATTCTGTGAGATCGCCCGCTATATCCTTTGTTCGACATGTGCTTCAGGGGAGGGAGTAGGTTCGGAGCCTGTCTGGTTCCAAGTTAGTCTGAGACAGGTTGTCAAAGTTGCGAGGTGCGCGAATGCGGCATTCCGTACCGCTAGCTTGTAACAACTAGCTGGAATCGGCGTTGTGAAATAATGTAAGTATTTAACTTATTTTACCCTTGTTGTTTCTTTCTATGATTCTATCATTATTATCGATGTCAGCACATAGTCTGCACGCTTGCCTTCATTTTATAGGTCTCGACATGGCTGTCAACAACAGGAGATTGAGAGGTTGCTCCCAGAACTTGATGAAAAAGAAGGGTCACTGGATGAAGGGGATCTATTCGATTTTTAAGTCGTAGAGCAGAGTTATTTTGTGTATTTAGGCACTGTATATTATTTCGTACTGTAAATTAGCAGAAAGTGTCCTTTTCCAAGCCAAGAATCTGAGTGTATAGGCCTACATGATTCCGACAAACAGTTTTTCTTTTACTCTATAGTGTATTTCTTGAGCTTATTGAGCATCAGGTATAATGTCTTGTAATATGAGCCTGAGAAAAGGGCAATCTCAATCAAATAATTCTCAATATCTCTTTTGAGTGCGAAAATTATTATCTTTTCTCCGTTGTCCAATAAATGTTGATAAGAATATTTTATTACATTAGTAAATATGATCCCATCCCTCACAATAATATATTTTTAATAAGAATTTCATACATACTGATAAGATTTTTTCAATGTATTCTCATGGGTTCTGTAATATTCTCCATACAAATCAATTTTAGCCGTTTAGCAAGTCACTAAATTACGAAAAAGCATGAAAAAACATATTGCGGCATGGAATGCCGCTAGCGTGTACGAATGTTAGTGAAAGAGATGCGTGTAGCTAAGGGTTAACATACCAAATGTCTTCCTGTTTGTAATTTTCTTTTCACACCCGAATTAAGTGTGCAGGATTTCTCAGAATGGCACTCTGTTGTAATAACCCTAACAAGTGTTATGCAAAACGTTCCTTGATGTGTATACTATTTACGTTGAACAGCAAATAAACCACAGGTACTCTGCAGAAGACAGAAGAATCATGACAACAATCATGAACAAAAGACATCAAATAGACGGACCATGGAGATAGTTGTCTAACGTACTGTAGTTGTATACGGGAGAAGTGAATCAAAAAAGATACCATGCCAATTGCCTTTCTCGGCCATCTCTCAAGACTACTAGAAACACAGCGAGTAAAACGACTATACAGCTTCATTTTGGAAATAAAGAATCAAAAGTGTTTTGTTCAAAGAGATCCAGGATGATAAAGAAGAGTTTGGTTTTAACAATTCAACAAATTGAATACAGAGGAGAGAATTGGATTCTGTGAAACAGAGACACCAGACGTAAACTAGAAACATTTGAACGGAAACAGTACACTAACATCTGATGAACAAAGGCCAGCCAAGTTGGAAGGAATGAAGGAGTTTACGGAGCAGAAGAAGAAGTTGAAAGCTAAATCGCGAACTATTATTCTGAAGATTTAAATATATATGGATTGATTAAAGTGTTCCAATGTGGGCGTAAAATACATAAATAAATGCAATGTTTAGGGCGAAATAGAGAAATGCATGACAACAGTACAAAATTTAAAGAAACTCTGTATCCGAGCTTTATTTCCAGCACAGTTGGTTAACATGGCTGTTGTCGTAGTGAAATGAACCCCAATAGAAACATAGATTGAATTAACGTCTTACGGAAAGAATACTTGATGAAAATTAATAAATGTAAAACAAGGATACTGGAATGCAGCCGAAATAAATCAGAAACCTCTATGTACATCAAATTGGCAGGTGAAAAGCTGAAGGAAGCAGGAGACTTTTGTTACTTAGGAAGCAAAATAACCAGTGATGGACGAAGCAAGGAGGATATAAAAAGTAGGTTGGCTCAGGCAAGGAAAGCATTTCTACAAAAAAGGAATCTGTTGACATCGAATATAGATTTAGGTATTAGGAAGTCATTTTTAAAGCCTTTGTCTGGAGCGTGGAGCTCTATGGAAGTGAAACCTGGACTATTGGTGCAGCAGAAAAGAGAAGAATTGAAGCATTTGAAATGTGGTGTTACAGGAGAATGATGAAGATCAGATGGGTAGATAGGGTCACAAACGAAGAGGTATTAAAACGAGTGGGAGAGGAGTGATGTTTCTGGCGACAGCTAATGAAGAGAAGAGAAAGGTTAGTAGGACACATACTAAGACACCCAGGAATAGCAAGCGTAGTTATGGAAGGAAGGGTTGAGGACAAGAACTGTAGGGGTAGACCAAGGTTAGAATACGTTAAACAGATTGCCCCGGATGTAGGGTGTGGTAGCTATGTAGAGATGAAACGATTAGCTCAGGACAGGGAGGCATGGAGGGCTGCATCAAACCAGTCAAAAGACTGAAGACTCAAACAACAACAACATTATATTGTTGCGTATATAAATTACAATGGAGTATAAACCTCAATACGTGTTTGAATCAAGTAGAAGTTTGAGATGTACACGCATAAGGAACAATGACAAAATTGTGAAAATACTTAATTTGATTTCTGAATTTCACCTCAGCCAACCTACAATTGGGGTATGGGGATTCACACTCTTACTCCAGTCAAATGTAGAATGAGTCCTAAATTAAATCCGTGGCACATCCTATACTAATCCGGGTCCCAATTACGAATATCCACACCAGTACAACCATCATATATACCCAATTATACGGGGATAAATGTCTACGTTGTCACAAGGACCCCAAATGTAACCTCAACAACAACCACTACATTCAATGGACTGGACCCAATTGACAGCAGCCTATAGACATCACAATAACGCTGGTTATCAGATAGATTCGCCACAGTCTGGCTGAGTTGCGCAGCGGTAACGTTCTAGCCTGGTGCTCCTAAGGTTGCAGGATGAAATCTCGGAGCTGTCATTTGGCATTTCACGGTTTTTAAATGCGTAAGAACCATGTCAGTGGATTTACTGGGACTTTAAGGCTGTGTCCCAATAGTACAATTTCAGCCGTAGTGAACAATATAGTCGACTACTTTACCGGATGTGACGTCAGAAGTCGTGATCCAATACTGTTTAGCACATAGCAATCAAGTCTGTAGTAGGTAGTGAACGAAAGTGCTTGCTAGATTGACTGACTACGTCAAGGAAGTTATTGAAATTGTAGCTTATTGGTATTGTAGGTTGTCTTTGACTTAAGCCAAACACAAACCATAATTAGGACTCGGCTAAAATGTGATCTTCTTGGCGCATCCATGATCGTATCGTTCAGGTAGTGTTTATTAAAACAGCTGATGAAAGCGCAAAGAGCTTGCAAGGAGCAGCAGATCACCGCCATCTTGAGTGTTGGTTTGGTACCAGCATGCAAGTCCAGTGCGTTTCAGAACACAAGTCTATGAAGGAGGCTGTGATCAAGCTGACATGTTCCAAATCTCTGTATTGCATAGCACATAGCACATAGTAGCTAGCAGCTAGTCAATAGGAGACAACTTGAGTATTGGGACACAGCCTAATAATCTCCTAGGAAGCAAGCTTCCAGCACCTCGGTATCTCTAAAGGCCGCAGTAGTTAAAGGGTCATAAAATTAATAACATTATTATTATTATTATCATTCTTATTATTATCATTATTATTATTATTATTACTATTATGCAGACTCATCACCGGATGTCTGAAACCTACACCGAGGGATAAGCTCCACCACTTAGCTGCAATTGCCCTCAAGACATCAGGCGCGAAGTAGCTGCTCAGAGAGAAATGTATAAGGCATCTACCTCCGATAAATATCCCCTACATAATCATCATCCTCCTTCCTCCAGTGAAAGTTTCATGAGGACAACAGTTAACATAGGCTAACGGATAAATTCCCGGATATCTGTGTGGAAGGTGAGATCTGAACACCATTGGATGACACCATCGGAACATCTAGCTGTTGGTTTCACTGAAGAATGGCCAGTGTGGAAAACTCTGAACAGGCTCAGAACAGGGGTTGCAAGGTCAAATGACAACTAACTTGAGGTAATGGGGTTATTCCACATCATCAACCCTCTGCGAATGCGGGGCTCAACAAACTACGGACCACCTATACCAGTGCAGATTATGTCCTGCAAGATACACCATCGGTGATCTGATGTCCGCAAGATCTGAATCGATAGAAATTGCCAAATAATGGGCTAATGTGGCATAGACTGTCATCTTTGTTTTGTTTTCCTACTTCATTTAACATATTTTCTTAACGTAATATTACTTTCAATTTCAAATAGTTTGTGATATTCTTATTATGTATATGTACATATCTATGTATTTTTAGCCTACTTTTCACATTTTGCAAAAATGGGGCAAAAGTAGTCTTATGAGATCGATCCGGGAAAATGTGTGTCTGTCTGTCTGGCTGTGTGTGTGTGTCGTCGTCCCACCCCCTATCAACTCCTAAACGGCTGCAGAAGTCGAAACCAAATTTAGTGTGAGTAAAGATGTATACCGGAATATCTCACGTCCATATTTGAAAATGATGTCAGTGCTACCATCTGCTGAAAAAACGCACTAGAAATTTGAACTCCATGTTGGATATCTTGGAAGGTATGCATGGGAGCTATTCCAAAATTGGCACATATGTAGATAACACAATTTCAGTTTAAATTTCTGGAGGCCATACATGACAGTGTTGCCAAAATAAGTTTAACCCTTCTGATAGGTCCAATTTTTAAATGTCTATAACTTCTAAACTATCAATTGGATTTCAACCAAATTTTGTATGTAATATATGTAGGCTACCTAAACAGATATGACTGAGCGTATTCCTAAGAGCCACCAGGGCTGCCAACTGTTAATAATTGCTCTCTCTATTCTTTTATCCAAATACCAATATATCAGAAAGTATGCAAGCTGACAGCTTTAAACTATGGACACGTATAATACCTGACATTTTAGATTAATTTTGGAGTAACTTATATAGTTCAGTTCTACCAACATGATTCTAAGCCTGCTGATAGGACCAATTTTTAAATACATGTAACTTCTATACTATCCGTTGGATTTCAACCAAATTTCGTATGTGCTATGTGTAACATAACAGATATGATTATAAATATCCTTAAGAGCAATCAGAGCTGCCAACTGTTAATAAATGCTGTCTATATTTTGTTTTAATCTAATATCAATATATCAGGAAGTATGCAAGCCAACAGCCCTATACTTTGCACACGTATAGCACCTGACATTCTAGATTCATTTGGAATAATTAATATAAGTCAGTGCAGCCAACATGATTCTATGCCTGCTGATAGGTCCAATTTTAAAACACATGTAACTTCTATACTAACAAATGGATTTCGTCCAAAATTGGCACAACAAGATATAATATTTCAGATTAGGCTATTTCTGACCTGCACACACATGACATTGTTGCCAACATGCGTTTACGCGTGCTAATAGACCAAATGTCTAACTGCATGTAACGTCCATTGGACTTCAAGCAAATTTTGTATTCTGTACCTTAAGAGATGGAACAAGGAATATATTGAGTCACCAGAGCTGCCAACTGTAATGCTCTATCAGGCTATATTATACCAGGTATATTTCGGTCTAATTAGATATTTCAATATTACCAATTTAATTTCGTCATTATTCTAGATGAGTTCATATACTGTAGATTAATCATTGGCATGAAAAGTAGGCTCTTTAGTTCGTCACGGAACTTCTTGTTTGTATGTTAAATAGTCTGATGTTTTTGACTCGAGTAATTAAATAAATAAATTACTATTATTATTATTATAGATTGGACATGCATCCGAGTGTACGTGAATAACGATCACGATATCTTAGAACGCTACAATGAATCGAAACCATCAACAATATTAGATTCCAGGATTCGCAATCCCACTCGGGGTTTTCATCTTGGCACAGATCGCAACAAAGGGCTGGCGGAATTATGACCACTGTAGCTGAGAGGAAAGAATGCTGAAATAAGAACAGCAAGTTCCTTTTTATATCATCCGGCCGCCATCCAGCACTTCCAATAGCATCATCTTCTTAATGGACGACAATATTTGTCTGGCAGCGATATCTTTTTATATCGCGACCACACGAAGACATAAAGAAGCCACGTTATCTTAGTTTGGCTGCCTTAAGCTATGAGTTCTAATACATTATGACTGCACTATTGAGAGCACAACTTCCTTTATCTCTTACCCGCTCTGAATTAATGTCCGCCGTTAACATGACTTCGGCAGTATTGCTTTCTCTTACTCTAAACTATTTTATTGATGGCCAAACGATTGAAATAAGACATTTGTTATAACTGTAACCGTTTGCGGCCGGATAAACTCAAAAGTTTCGTCGGTATGATCGCTAGCAAGATCAATAGGCAATGCCAAGGAGGAGTAAAAAATAAGTGCAATTTTTACTTTCTGATAAGGAGGGGGTGGAATAGGAGCAACATGATTTGTGTGAATACTTTCTGTATATAGGCAGATGCCCTGTGATTATTACTAATATAGTAATTAAAAATATGTTGTTATTCATCATCATCATCAAGAAATTCTAAAGGCAATGTCCACAACAATTGTTCTCTTTCTTCAGCACCTCGTTTCATTTCATAGCAGGGGGTATATAAGAGAGGTGCTCGGGGGGCCCGACCCCGAATTTTTTGTCACATATAATATTTTTTTATGAATTAAAACTTTAAAAACAAATATACTTATCATGTAGTATAGTTACTAAGTGGCATATGGCGACGTTGCAAAACAAGGCGATGGTAGAGCGCAGTAAACAGTGTGACATCAGTTTGCTCTGATCTTATGTGTAACAACATAACCTATTATTAATCTCCAGTGCCTTCCCTCTTATGAACCTACCGAGATCAGCAACAAATGAGACAATTTTTTTCCCTAACTGTTATACCCTTATCAATTTTTGGAAAATTTGCCTCTCTGTGTAGCTACCGGTACTGCCGAATGGAGTTTGAGTAGGTTGAAAACATTCTTGCAAGTCCCGTATGCGTTCATATACCATTCGTCCAATAGCGATCAAACTTGGGTGCGATGTTGTGTACACTTCAGGGAAGGTTTCTGGCTTAGTAAATCCACTTTACACAGGCATCGCACAAGCAGATTCAACAAATGAGCGACGGCAGGCGAATCGTTTAAACAAAGTCCCGTATGCGTTCATATACCATTCATCCGACTGCGATGAAACTTTGGTGGATCGGTGAGTACACTCCAGGGAAGGTTTCAGGCTTAGTAAATCCTTTTTACAATAGGTAGCGTAGGAGTAGATTCAAGAAATGGGTTACGGCATGCGAATTGTTTAAACAAAATCCCGTAGGCCTATGCGTCCATATGCCATTCATCCGATTGCGATGAAACTATGATGAGTTGCGTACACGTCTTAGTAAATCCATTTTACAATATTTAGCGCACGAGTAGATGCAATAAATGGGTGACGACGCATGAAGCGTTTCAACAAAATCCTGTATACGTACATATACCATTCATCGATTGTGTTGAAACTTGGGCGAGTTGTTGTGTGCACTTACGTGTAGGTTTCTAACTTGGTAAATCCATTTCACAGTAGGTAGCGTACGAGTTGATTCAAGAAATGAGTGACAGCATACGAATCGTTTAAATGAAATTCCGTATGTATTCATATGCCTTTCATCTGATTGCAATTAAACGTTGGTGAGTTGTTGTGGACGTTCCTATGAATGTTTCTAAATTAGTTAATCCATTTTACGATAGTTTGGAGGTTGTTAGCGGAACTTAAAAAAAAAAGAATTATGTATCCAAAAGCACTTCAAGAAACAAAATTACAACGCCAACACTTTCTTTGATTGGCGTTGCAACGCATGCCGCGTTCAGCTAGTATATAATATTTCTGATTGCATATACGCACTATATGCTTAACATTATAACGAGTGAGTAGTTATAAGTCAATAAATACAAAAAGATCGAAGTAAAAATTATTGAACCTGCTGGGATTTGATCCACGAACCTCCAGATCATAAGCCCAGGTCGCTAACACTACGCCATTCATGCGCTACACTAATGCTCGGTTAACAACTTGTTTATTATTATTATTATTATTATTATTATTATTATTATTATTATTATTATTATTATTATTATTTGGTCACATTGGACCACTCGAGTCGTTTCACAATCACTTCTTCTTTGAAGATAGTACTGTTTGGTTCTTGAGTTATTTCCAGTACATTTTCATTCTTTCAGATCGCGATTTTCTCAACTCATCTGAAATCTCCATAGGCTTTCTATGTGTAATTTCTGCAGAAAATTTGTGAGTTTTAAGAATGGTGTTAATTTTATTCTTCTACTCGGCATCTGTTATCTTGAGTCCAACTGCTTTGAGATCTTGTTGGATTTCTTGTTTAGTATAACTGCATAATATTTTTTGTTGCAATCAACGATTTCATTAGCGTTCTCTGCAGTTTCTATAACCTATTTGATACTAAATATGTATTATTTTGTTCAGTACATTCCTAAAAGGATATAAACTTACGAAGTTACGGAAATATATGGATTTACTAGCAAATAATATCGGCCATTTTGACCCATCGGGCCGGCACGGACAAGCACGATATGGCACGGTCAGCCTGACCTTTGTCATTACTGCGGTTACATAGCCTATTCTAATTTTAAAAAAATCCTCTCGGCACGCCGGAAGGCGGAGGTAGATTTCACCGGGCAAACTAGGGGATTGGCTATAATAGGCAAAACATGCAGGTTTTCGTAGGAGGATCAGACCTCATTGATTGCAAGAAAGTATTTTACATTTAGAGGTTAAAAATCAACTGTTTTTTCGTTTTTGTATGCATATTTTTATCATTTTATTGTCTTATGGGGATGGTAACCTTCTTGTCATTCGGGGTTCATTTTTATACTTGGGATCACACTGTCCTTATGCAAGGTTTGGAACTGATGTGTAACTATCTGACAGACTGTTACTTCTTCTCGCAAAATTTTATCTCCCGCAGAGATTTTTGTTGGTTCCTCAGTTTAGGGGCTGCGACAACGTGGTCATGTAACCCCGGGTGTGTAGAATCTGATAAACGGTGTTAATTGTGATGACTGTGTTAGTCTGTAATTCAGGTAAGGTCTGCAGACGGTCAATTTTAAGTAGTAGTTCCTAATTTTGTACCATATACTAACGTGAACGACACCTAGCTGTGAACTTGGCTACTAGATGCCACCGCAACCAGCAACTTGCAGCGAATGTTGGAACTTCTCCTCTAAAGGAAAGCATGCTGAGGGATTTTTAGCGCTCTTAGAAAATCCGACGACTTTGGCCGGCTTTGAACCAGCGACCTTGGGCATATAAGTTCAGCATGCTACCAGTTAGCCGCTTCCCACAGTCAGATGGAAAAATGAATGTGATCTCGTGCAATGGCGTTGTCTTGGCAACCTCTGATAGCTCATCCCTCATCAATTTAGAAGCGTTGTCACGGTAACCTCTGATGGCACTTGGCATGTTCTTTAATTCCGAAATCATTTTTCTCATCCCTTGGCGTAATGGTAGGTCAAATCAAAAATTCTTTCAGACAAAGTTTTAGGTAATTATTAGGGGAATATTTTCCATTTTGTACGGGTTTGATATTGTGCCTATTAAGAGAGATATGATAAATGTTTCCCGAAAAAAAAAAACACTTTTTTCCACCCCTTTGGTCAATGGTTGGTGCTATCAAAAAACCTATTTGACATAATTTTTTGGCACTTATCCGACAAATATTATGAACTTTGAATTGATTCGATATTTCACGTATTAAGAGAGTTATAGCGACATTTCACTTTTTCGAAAAAAAAGCCCCCCCCCCCCATTTTCACCCCCTTTAACCGATTTTGCCCATTAACGAACTCGACCGATTTTTAAGGGGTTACATATTATGTAAAACATTAAAGTGATTGGTGCAAAATTACGGCAGTTATCGTGTCCACAAGAAACTGATATATATGCATATATATACACACATATATATATAAACTTTTGAACTGACGGTGGTTTGGGGTCTGGGGGATGTGAAACGCGAAGATATGTCGAAATTTTCCGGAAGTCGAAACATGGCACCCATTGCAATAGTTAGCTTTCTGATGAAATCTACCTAAAATAGGCTACATAATTTAAAATACTACCATCAACGACACCTAGCTGTGAACTTGGCTACTAGATGCCACCGGAACCATCAACTCGCAACGAACGTTGGAACTTTCCCTCCGAAGGAAAGCATACTCAGGGCTTTTTGGCGCTCTTAGTAAATCCGACGACTTCAGCCGGGTTTGAACCCGCGACCTTGGGCATAGAAGTTCAGCATGCTGCCAGTTCCGATACCGAAGTCGCTTCCCACAGACATATGATAACAGAATGTGATCTCGTGCAGTGGCGTTGTCATAGCAACTGCTGATGGCTCATCCCTTATCAATCATACTATCATACTAATATATAAAAATGAGATGGTGTGTGTCTGTCCTTCTGTCTGTCTGTCTGTCTGTCTGTTACTCAATAACTCAAGAACCACTGGTCCGATTTAAATGAAATTTTGCATGGATGTAGCTGATTTACCAGGTTTACATATAGGATACTTTTGATTTCGAAATTTTGCACTATTAAAAATGGCGACTATTTTAGTGACGTCATTAGAACCTTTGGTTTCAAAATTTCATATTTCCATATCAAATAAAAAGAGAACGGTAGGAAATAGCAAACTTTTGATGGCACAAAGGAGCTTTGAAATTTAATTTCCTATCCGAAAGGTCCTTATCACTTTTCGTGTATCTCCAACAGTTAGCGAGTAAAACCGACATTTGTGACGTCACTACACCCTTTGGTTTCAAAATTTCATATTTCCTTTTCAAATAAAAAGAGAACGCTAAGAAATAGCAAACTTTTGATGGTATACATGAGCTTTAAAATTTAATTTTCTATCCGAAAGGTCCTTATCACTTTTCGTATATCTCCAACGGTTAGCGAGTAAAACCAGAATCTGTGCAATAAAACACGGTCAACACCGAGCGGTGCAGTATATCTCTCTAGATATAAAAATGAAAATTTGTGTGTTTATCTCTGAATTTCTACGGAAATTTGGATGTTTACACGTTTCAGACTGTTTTGTGATGGATGCGCGCGAAAATAATTTTTTTGATTGTCTGTCTGTTTGTTTGTTTGTCTGTGGACAAATTTGTTCCCTTATAACTCGAGAACGGCTGGGTGTATCAACGTAAAATTTGGTACAGATATCCATCAGAGGCACGACGCCAATCATTGATGTAACTCTTATCCGTACCTCTCATAAAAGGGGGCCTACCCCCTTAAAATACATGCTGAAATAGTCGTAGAAGGACGAGACAAAACTCATTTTCAGCCCCTCAATGTGAGAGACAAAACTCGGGTCCCCGAAAACCACATTTCAAGGACCGAAGACCAACCGTTTTTTAGATATTCCCAGAAAACTAATTTAATTTAATAAACTAATGAACGAATGCAAGCCAGTAACCATGCCAACGGATTCTCAGAGGTCCCATCTATTGCTGTAAGACGCAATACAATTCCATTAATTACATTAGTGTGAAAGTTTGCAAACGGCTAGAAGGTTATCACGGAACCAAAGCCGTAAAATTCATCAATACGTTTAACGCGCTTAAGAGGATAGGGGTACTCTAGAATTTTTTCACGCGATTTACACCTGTGGGTGTGGTACGGCAGGTCTATTATATTCCTATCCCCATATTATTCATTCATTCATTCATTCATTTCGTATAGGCCATCTATGGACCGCGTCATTCCAACCGTCTCCTACTGGCTTTGATGTTTGCCCTGTACGCCCGCATTCGTTCTCGGTGGACTTCCTTCCATTCCTGGGTCCATATCTTTCCCGTTTTCAGCTTCGGTTTTTCTTGGAAAACTTTACAAGCTTGAAGTTTCCCTTTGAGTGGGACGCACTCCTGAATGTCTGTTGGTGTAATCCCCACTTCTTTCAGATCTTTATCCAGTTCAATGAACCAGGCCCATTTTGTTTTCCTCCCCTGAAAGTAAGTTATGTTGCGGTTGGTCAGTCTCGCTGGGCTCATTCGTTTCTAATGCCCAACAAATGGTAACCTTCTCTTCCGGATGACGTTGCTTATCTTCTCCACATGAGTATATAGGTCATGGTTATGCCGTTTTCTCTATTCCCCGTTGTCTTTGATGGAACCCAATATCTTTCTCAAAATTTTTCTTTCTTTGGCCTCCAGTTTCTCGACCAAGCCTTTTTTGTTCATCGTGAGGCATTCAGAAGCATGCAAGACTTCCGGACGGATGACACTGCAGTAATGTTTTAGTTTTGCGTTGAAGGATATTGACATTTTCATATAGATGTCCTTAGTTAAATGGTAGGCCATTTCCATTTTGCAAGCGCGATGTGAATGCTTCTTTCTCTGATAATATCCCTTCCCTGACCCGTCCTGAAAAGAAAAGTACATGGCCATTGGCTGAATAAAAAATAATAAAAAAGGTGTTTTAATTTCTCCCTATATTATATTATTATTAGTATTATATTATGGCGTACAACGACGAGACAAGCCCCTCGGTGCCAGCAACAAAACTCGGGGGCCCTAAAGGGTCCTCGAAAACTACATTATAAGGCTCTAAATCCAACAGTTTCTGAAATATCCCCAGAAAACTAATTTAATTTAATTTAACAAACTAATGAAGGAATGCAAATCGGTAACCATGAGAACATTTTCTCATGGGGTGGCATAAAACTTTCCATCTATTTCTGTAAGAAGCAATGACACTCCATTTATTACATTTATGTGAAAGTTTGCAAATGGCTATAAGGTTATCACGGAACTAACGTAGACCGTATAATTAATCAATGCAATTAAGTGGGTGAAGGGGTAACCTAGAATTTTTACATGCAATTTTCACGTTCGACATATAGTACAGAAGGTCTATTATATCTCCAAACAGCAACATTATTTTCAAAAATTCCTGAATCGAACTAGCATTTTTTGCGGCTTTTAGGAATTTGGGCAATTTGAGTCTAGAGAACCCGAATTTTCAAGCACCACAAGGCTTTATAATTTATGAAAGGGGTCTTCCTGTGTATGGGCTCCTAGCACAACGTAGAGGGTCAGTTTTTAAGTGACGTGTATTGCGTTTCGTCTACAAGACTTTCAATTGTATTTCACGTCAGGAAGTACACGTTAGGTGAATTTAGTCTGAGAGCACATTTTAACTTTTTTTTTTTTGTCGACATACGGGTTCATCATAAGGATGATTTTATTTGATACTGTGTGGTAGATATACCCATATTTGGATATCTGGGTAATATGTTGTAGACAATAGAATTGTCTGTCTGTCTTTCTGTGTATCTTTATGTACGCCTATACCTCGTGTTCGGATGCTTGGTGCATCTTAAAATTAGGTATGGTAACCATGAGAGTCAATACACCAATCATTTATAAAACTCTTCACCGTACTTTTCATACAGTAGAAGGGTGGATATAGAGAAAAACTTCTCAAGATATGCTAACATATGCGAAATAAATAAAAAATCCTACAAGGACGACCAAAGCATATGTTGCGCTTCTCAATGTGAGACAGATAATTCGGGAATCTATAAAGGGTCTCCAAAAACTACATTTTAAGGGCCTTAAATTAACAGTGTGTGTGATATTCCCAATAAACTAACTTCGTTCTGATAAACTTGATGGAATGACAAACCGCTAACCATTGCACAGTAGCTCAATTGATAATGTCTGGTGTTAACTACGAACACCGTTCGAAGAACGGGTACTTCTGCTAGTTAAAAGTAAAGTTGTCATGGCAACCACTCTTGGCACTTGGAATTTTCTTATAATTTAAATCATTTTGCTCACCCCGTGGCGTAATGGTGGGTCATAACGAAAATTCTTTCAGACAAAAGTTTTAGGTAATTATTGGAGGAATATTGTCCATTTTGTACGGTTTTGATATTGTGCCTATTAAGAGAGATATGATTAATGTTTCCCGAAAATCCCACTTTTTTCCACCCCATTGGTCAATGGTTGGTGCTATCAAAAAATGATTTGACATAAATTTTTGGCACTTATCCGACACATATTATGAACTTTGAATGGATTCGATATTTCACGTATTAAGAGAGTTATAGCGAAATTTCACTTTTTCGAAAAAAGCCCCCCATTTTCACCCCCTTCGACCGATTTTGCCCATTAACGAACTCGACCGAGATTTTATAGGGATACATGTTATGTAAAAAATTCAAAGTGATTGCTGCAAAATTACGGCAGTTATCGTGTCCACAAGAAACTGATATATATATATATATATATAGATAGATAGATAGATAGATACATATATACATAAATTATATATAAACTTTTGAACTGACGGCGGTTTTGGGGTCTGGGGGATGTGAAACGCGAAGATATGTCGAAATTTTCCGGAAGTCGAAACATGGTACCCATTGCAATAGTTAGCTTTCTAATGAAATCTACTTAAATGCTAATATCCAACCGGTCACCTCCTTGAGGACAGTTTAAACCTCCATATGTACGATGCGCGTATTTGGTAGGCCCAGGCCTTGTTGAATCCTAAGTTAGGGTTAGGCTATAATTCTTGCATGATTCATACAACTGCCATCTTGAAACTAATTTGCTGATGACCTTGTAGTTTGGGCAAAAGACGCTTCCCACATTAAGGCAGTATTGTAACAAAATTTTCTAGAGATCGGTTGTTTAGGTTATCGTAATTTGATTTAAGCATTGAACATTTGGGTGTCCGCCGTTTCCGTCAAGATGGCGGCAATATAAAACATAACACTGAGGTGCTGTCTCCTAGTGCTACCTTAGTACCAAATTTCGTTCCACTCGGTTTCACCGTGTTTGAGTAGATAGGGGTTCAGATATACCAAATCACACACACACACAGACACACAATTTTTGGTCCTGCGTAGATCTCATAAGTCTACATTAATTTTTTGCAAAAATCAAAAGTACCGTACGCTACGAATAGAATCTCTAAGTTCTGGTGATGTCCGTATTTGACGCTGCTACATTCACGGCCATAGTGAATGGTTTAACGAGCACGGCTACGCCGCGAGTCAACCAGAGACAAGCCAGCGGACGGTTAACTAGGACAAGCCGGTTTTAGGCTGGTATTACAGTATCAAAGAAATTTAACAAAACTTATTGTAAAAATTAAAATACTCCAGTGGCAATATCGGTAAGTAAAGGAAACAGAAATATAAAGTAACGTCCTTGACTAAATCGCGGTTAATTAGGTGCCAAGAAGGACGTTTATAAAATCTAGGTGAACGAACTACAATAAGAGGACTTTTATAACAACAACAACAACAACAACAACAGCTTATCCTGGTGTTCATGGGAGGCCAGAGTTATTAGATACAAGTAGGCCATAATATCATGATTCCTGTGCAATGAGAAACACATTCTAAATGGATGGATTCCTTGTCATATTTAACAGACTGATTGCGTGGGGAAGCGCCGCTATACCCAAGGTAGCAGGATCGCATTCTGGCGCAGTCAGTTGGGATTTGAGGGTGCGCAAATGTGAGGGAGCCGTGCCAGTAGTTTTTACTGGTACGTTAAAGATCCCCTTCGATGGAAATTTCCGGCAACCTGGGGTCTCTAAAAGTCACAGTAGTTAAAATGGACGTAAATCCAATAACTTTATAATTGCCCATCATATTTAACAATAAGTTCCAATAAAATTCCGCCCGACCTAGTACTTAAGTCACCATTAGTGTAATCATATAGTTGGTTGTCAAACATATTGCATTTTTGAAGTATTATTGGCTCCCCAACACCTTTTAGTGTAGAAACAGTAGATGACGCTTTACCTGTCGATTGACTGTCTGGAGCTCCAATCCTGATGGGCTTGATGTTCAAAATCAAGGAAGTGAGGCTCACTCGTACGGCGAGGTTGTCCGTTGCCACTTACGGCACGATTCGGGGATCTAAGAGCCTAAGGCTGGCGGTGATTAATGCCCACGGAGACACTCCCAGCCCGTCACTGGCCGGCCTCGACAGCAGCCACATGTCACATGTGGTGCTAACTTTGACAAATGACGCCCCCGCTCAGTCGCACCACACACACAATAACTGTTGGAAGACACTTCGCTATTCACAACTCAACTTTTCCGAAATCATGCCTTCTACTAGAGGATTCTTCTACAAGAGTGGACTGCATCAATTTACATATCCCACGCTTATTTCATAATCCATCATTCCGCAGCATAGCCCCGCGCGCTAAATCGGTCCCCACGGCTGCAATGAGGTGCTGTAGCAAATCCGGAAATTGGAGGTTAGAATCTCGGCACTGACAGTGGCAATCTTGAGTGTGGTTTTCATCATCCTTCATCCAAGCTGGTGCTGAGTTAGCCTACTCCAACCCTGCTCCAACCCTGTACCTAATACTGTAGAGCTTCACACCACCGCACTCATCACAGAAACAAATGTTACATACTAAGGCTTGTTCAACACACACCCAAGAACATGGGAATTATAATGAGGATTTTCCAAGCTCTAAATGAATTAACAACATAAGAATCATAATTCATCAACTTAACTTCGAAGTGTATCTTCGAAAACGGGAAGTACTGGATCATGTATGCAAGTCCAACTGCAAGATAGATATGCATGTCCAAGTTGTATCAACGGGGTCGGTATGAAATTTTAAGCGTATGGAATTTTACATAATGGACAAGTATATACAATATTATACAAAAAACCTGCAAAGAATACATTTTACTAAGTAGTGAAAAATTGCACATGGATATCTAAATTATTTATCCATTGCACTAGGGATACTGAAAGCCTCCGTGGCTTAGGCGGCAGCACGCTGGCCTCTCACCGCTGGGTCCGTGGTTCAAATCCCGGTCACTCCATGTGAGATCTGTGCTGTACAAAACGGAGGCAGACAGGTTTTTCTCCGGGTACTCCGGTTTTCCCTGTCACAATTTCATTCCAGCAACACTCTCCCTTATCATTTCATTTCATCTGTCATGCATTTAATCATTGCCTCAGAGAAGTGCGTCAGGCCTCGGCAGCCGGCACAGTTCATATCCTCGCCGCTAGATAGGGGCTTCATTCATTCCATTCCTGACCCGGTCGGAGGCTGGAAGCAGGCAGTGGATTTTCATTACTAGGGATACTGAGCCATCAGCAAAGTCTTTCTGGTCTCCACCATGAGCACGCCGAGGGCATTCGTCCATTATGTGATGCATGGTCTGGACCAATGGACCACAATCACATGCTGGAGAGTCCCTGAAGCCCCACTGGTGAAGGGAGAATGCAGATCTTCCACAAGAATTAGTGCGAAACCTGTTTAGTGATAACCACGTTCTTCTTGGCAAACTGAGACCAGCTGGGGCATGGTTTGGATTAAAGAGGCTAGGCCACTCCGTAGCTGTACGAAACCATTGCTCTTTCCATTCTTCTTTTAAATTGAAATTCTATATGGCAGGTGCCTTTTTTTTTTTTGGCTGAATGCTCTTCCTGATGCCTACCTCAAGGGAGGAGTTGATGTGAGATGAAATGAATGAAGTTGAATGAAATTGGGTAAAGATGTGGAAGGAAGCAGCCGTGGCCTGTCAGAAGGTTGCGTCCCAGCATTTGGCTGGAGTTGAATATGGAAAACCACGTAAAACCTTTTCAAGGTCAGCCAACGGTGGGGCTCAAACCCACGTCTACCGAGTCCATAGAGAGCTTGACCCCATGGCCTGGCGCTACACGTTAGCGAGTGCAGCTACCGCTGACGGTGACTGCAGGAAATGTATCTCTGGCGGTTTCACCCACAGACTCGGCGAGTGATCATACTTCTATTGTCACAAGGACAGTGTCTGGGAGCTGGACACACTTAGTCAGCAGATACCGTACAATTGGGGATGGTGACAGGCCGATTGTTGAAGTGTCCGCTAATTAAGGAAGGGTCAGGTTCGGGATTTGGGAAGGAAGTCGGCCGTGGACCTGTTGAAAGGAACCGCCCAGCATTTGTTGGTGGTAACAATGGGGAAACCACGAAAACAATTTTCAGGACGGCTGAGGTTAGATTCGAACCCACGGTCGCCCGATGTCAGCGAGACAGGTGTAATTCTTCTATACAGTTAATAATTACTTAACTAAAGGATGACTACTACCAAGCAGAGTGAACGCGTTTTGAAAATCCAAAGCCTACTTCTAGTCGACCGACCGGGTCATGGATGGAATTAATGAAGCCCCCAACTAGCGGCGATGATATGAACTGTTCCGAAGCCTGCCGCACTCCTCTGTGGCAATGATTAAATGAATGACAGATGAAATGAAATGATAGTGGAGGGTGTTGCTGGAATGACAATTTTTACAAGGAAAACTGGAGTACCCGGAGAAAAACCAGTCTGCCTCCGTTTTGTCCAGCAGAGATCTCACATGGAGTGACCGGAATTTGAACCACGGACCCAGTGGTGAGAGGCCGGAGTGAATGCGTTTTATTTAATTATATTTTGATTAAAAAGTAATTTCATTAAAACATTCATCGCACTAATGGGATAATGATTTGCCTCATGAGACTCAGTGTACCCTTTTGCAGCCCTCTAATCAGAATTATATTTCTTGACAGAATCTGGAATCGAACACAGATTTAATGGATGACAGCCAAGAATGCTAGCTATACTTTTGAAGGTATATTAATCTTCTTACTTCTGGGATGGATTTGATTATGCACGTAATTAGGAAAGAGTACTGTATTTGTATTGGAATATCAACATAGAGACACGTTGATCTCCCAAGTTTGCTCATCATGATTCGCCGAACTCAGGACTTTATTGGAAATACCACTCAAGGGGATAGCATCGTGAATTTTATTACCGTTCATCTCGAGCACAGCAGCCTGCTCTGGGAAGAGGAGGGTTAATAGAAGTCTCAGCTGATAGTTCTAGATTTCATTCTCTCCTTCTTTCATTAGTGAAAACTGTCATCAAACTAAACACAGATTTTTGAAAGAGTACGAAACTCAAGCTGTATCGAATAACTAAGGGCGTATGAGATGAGGAGTCACCTTCTAAATAGCCGCCTCGTTCCGTAGTGGCTAGCATTTCCGGCTGTCACCGTGGAGGGCTGGAACGGGATGCACTCAGCATCCTGAGGACAATTGAGTAGCTGTCTGACAGTGCGGCAACGGGGTCATGGAAACCAAGGGGACCCGACGCGATGACCACGCGTCACCCCATAATCTTCAGGCCAAATGGCTGGGCAGCGGTCGCTTGGTAGACCTAGGCCCTTCATGGGCTAAAGTGCCATGTAGGTTTAGTATTTACTATTATTATTACCAGTATTATTATTATTATTATTATTATTATTATTATAACGTTAAATAGAACGATGAATATGATATTGTTTTTGAATTATCTGTAGGCCTATTGCCTGGTTCATTAACAACTTCCAAACTCATGTGCACATAATACGAGTATAATACATTATTAGTCGACAGTAGCATGCACGTCGATGCTTTATACATCTCGATCGAACAGCCATGTTATGGATTTAAATGGTCATAAAAGTTTCTCACAGCAAATCTTACAGATGCGTTAACTGAGCAAAATTCGACTGCTTTAAGTAGCCAGCCACAAGGAAAATCTGTAGCAATTACAAGTTAACAATAATCTAAAAATGAAAAACAAATTATAGCTGCTATGGAAGTCCAAAGCCCTCATGAGAAAAGCTGATGGTAAATGCTTTTCACGACCTCTTAATACCATTTCCTTGAAGGAAGCTATTCGTAAATTTCCAAGCAAGGCGCGCTATGACGCATCTCGGCAACGCTGTACAGCTTTACACGTATCGGCTAGCTGCGGTACCATGTCTTATTTTACCGTACAAATACAAACCGATATAAAATAAGTGAATTAATTTACGTATTTCACAGTCTTACAGCATAACCTCTTGATGTATAAGGATTACAACGCAACCAAGAACGCAATTTTCCAACCACCCCGAGCCGAGAAAAAGTTACCTTACAAAAATGATAACAACATTGGTTCTTTGACACACAAAATTTTGAAATTAATAAACCAGTTACAAAACATTCCAATGTATAATGCGTTAAAATTTGCGTTCGATCTGATGACGGGTTTTTGAGATATTAATTCTTAAATGTGACGCATCGTTGAAACGCGCTTAAAAACGGGCACTTTTTGTGTTCCAACTGCGATAAAAATATTAAACTATAAACTAAAAATTCCAAACCTACATGAACTAACGTAAAATAGAACCAAAAAAATGATGATGTCATTGGATGTTATGTAGGTCTATTGGTTACTTCACAAGCAACCATCAAACTCGAGTGCACATAATATTTTGGTCGACTAGTAGAAACATGATTATACGTCGTACCCCGGACGGAATCCATCTTACTCGGCCTGTTCAGCTGGTCATCCCCCTCGAGATAGACCAGGTTGGGGAGGATTTTGGAGAATGCATGACTGCGATACACATCGCCCGTGTGAGACTTGTGTACTAGTACTAGTGTGGTGTGAGGCTTATATTGTTGCAATGTGTTCATTAACTGAAATGTCAATATTATCAATAGGGCAACAATGAAAATTGCCTTCAAAACTATCTATACTATGATCTAAACTAATTGTATGTTTTGGATTATTCGGGCTCATATATGCATCTACGATTTATGATCTCACTTGCAGTAAAAAAAAAAGCCCCGTCTTACGAGCTAGTCGTCAGCAGATCAATGGCGAGGAAACGAGATAGCAAGGAGTGGCCTCTTACGGTCTACCATTAGTAATCGGGGTGTAATGAAATCCACAGAGCCCATTTGCTATTCAGAGGAGTTGTGAGCCTTTTGTCAAATCTTGAGTTTTTCTTTTACCACTTTCGTACATTTGCAACTTATTCACTCAGACGAAAATAATGCTTCATTCCCGACATTTTTATGGTATAAACTGCCTTGTGTGTAAGAAAGGAAATAAATAGATTATTATACATAAGTGAGGTCTTCGATGAAATTTATCTACAAGGTTGTGCTAGAATTAAATTATGTAATGTAAAATAATGCTTATGAGTAAAGAACAACTTTATAAACAATTTTATGTTCGACCCTCACTATTATGTGTCAGAAAACTGTATCATAATGATGGTTATTATAACACAGTTTTTCATTATGATACAGTTTCTTCAGCCCATCAGAGCTCGTTCATTGACCAATTAGGTAACGATACCTCTGCGCATGTGCTCAAAATCCAACATGTCGGACATAAACACAACATCGAACTATAAGAAATTACCGACATGGAATACGCACCGTTCATATGTTCGCGTAAATAAACTGGCGAATATGAGACAAGAAATAGCACTGCACCTTAATATATCACCATCACTAATTTCTACACAGCCTTGAAACGACTCCGGTGACAATATTACTGAGGGACGGCAGATGTAAACATATGGCCTTGCAAGCACACAGAGCGCATGCGTCGGTCGTTCAAAGATCTTGAAAGACAGAGATGTCAAACCCAGCACTCACTCTCCAATCAAAAAATTCAAGTGGATGACTCTCAACATGTAGCCTATTTATGATAAAACATATGATAAAGTTATAATTATCGTCGAACATAAACAGTCGTATGCAACTCGCCTATAATGATAATTAAGACACTCGTATGGAAATTATAAAACTCGCATACGCTCGTTTTATAAAAATACTCGTGTCTTAATTATAGCCATTATAGGCTCGTTGCATAATGTACTATTATAGATTTAATGGATTATTAACGGTAGTTCTATAAAAAGTTAGTTCAGATATAAAAACAGCTGATAAATTAGCATGGAACTAAATGAAAAGAAATACGTGATTAAATAAGGAAAGTATGTGATTTAACTGAGATGGAACAATAATAATGAAAAGTAGTTTTTTTTTCAAGATTGTAATCAGAAACCCCTATAAACATCAAACGGGAAGTGAAATGCTAACGGGAAAATGAGACTTCTGTTATTTAGGAAGGTAAATAACCAGTGACGGACGAAGCAAAGATGATATAAAAAGTAGGTTAGCACAGGCAAGGAAAGCATTTCTACAGGAAAGGAATCTGTTGACATCAAATATAGATTTAGGTATTAGGACGTCATTTTTGAAAGCCTTTGTCTGGAGCGTGGCACTCTATGGAAGTGAAACTTGGACTGTTGGAGCAGCAGAAAAGAGGTGAATTGAAGCGTTTGATATGTGGTGTTACAGGAAAATGATGAAGATCAGATGGGTAGATAGGGTAACAAATGAAGAGGTATTAATACGGGTGGGAGAGGAGATAAGTTTCTCGCGACTGCTAATGTAGAGAAGAGATAGGGAGGTAGGTCACAAACCAGGACATCCAGCAATAGCAGAGGGTCGAGGACAAGAACTGTAGGGGTATACCAAGGTTAGAATATGTTAAACAGATTACCACGGATGTAGGGTGTGGTAACTATGTAGAGAAGAAACGATTAGCTCAGGAAAGGGAATCTTGGAGTGCTGCATCAAACCAGTCAAATGACTGAAGACTCAAGCAACAAGATTGTGAAGATAATGCTATCGCCTTTCTTCATTAAATAGGAAGATTAAGTAACGTTTTGTCATATTGAATAACGGAATAACAGACTGAATTATATTATGATACAAGCTGTACCCGGCTTGCGTTACAAAGCCAATCAAAGGAAGTGTTGGCGTTGTAATTTTGTTTTTTGAAGTGCATTTGGATACACAATGTTTTTTTTCAAATTCCGTTAACTGCCTCTAAACTAACGTGAAATAGATTTACTAATCTAGTAACATTCGTGGGATCGTGCACAAAAACTCACCAAAGTTTCATCGCAACCGGATGAATGGCATATGAACGCATACAGGATTCTGTTTAAATGATTCGTGCGCTGTCATTCATTTGTTGAATGTATTCACGCGCTACCTCCTGTGAAAAGGATTTACTAAGTTAGAAATCTTCACGTAAGTGTATACAAAAACTCATCAAAGTTTCATCGCAATCGATGAATGGTAAGTTATATAAACTTATACGGGATTTGGTGGAAACGCTTGCGCGTCGTCGCTCATTTGTTGAATCTACTCGTGCGCTACCTATTGTAAAATGGGTTTACTAAGCCCGAAGCCTTTCCTGGAGTGTACACAACATCTCACCCAAGTTTCATCGCTATCGGACGAATGGTATATGAACGCATACGGGACTTTTTTGAAACGCTTCGCGCGTCGTCGCTCATTTGTTGAATCTATTCGTGGGCTATCTATTGTAAAATGGACTTACTAAGCCAAAAGCCTTCCCTGGAGTCTACAGAACATCTCACCCAAGTTTCATCGCTATTGTACGAATGGTAGGCTATATTAACGCATTCGTCACTTTGTTGAATCCTTTCGCGCGTCGTTGCTCATCCTCCTGTGAAACGGATTTACTAATGCAGAAGCCTTCCCTGGAGTGTACACCACATCTCACACATGTTTCATCTCTATCGGACGAATGGTATTTTAACGCATACGGGACTTTGTTGAAACGCTTCGCGCGTCGTCGCCCGTTTGTTGAATCTTCCCGTGCGCTACCTATTGTAAAATGGATTTACTAAGGCAGAAACCTTCCCTAAAGTGCACTCAACATCTCATTCTTGTTTTATCGCAATCGGATGAATGGTATATGAACGCACACGGAGTTTGTCGAAACGCTCTAACGTGCAGAGACAAACAGAAGACTTCGACATCACCGCCACCTATGGTACAAAACATAACTTTCCGCCACGGGCGAAGTGTAAGGTATGGCAGTAGTTGCATAGTTGCACAGGTTGCAACCAGTTAGCTCTAACGTGCATAGACAAACAGTCAAAAGACTTCAGCTTCCACTAAGGCTAGCGGTTTCCATGACGACTGTTTTTGACTGTATATTGTGGTTCTAAAATTGTGTGTATGTAGTGGTTCTAAAATTGTGTTCATTCAACCTACTGGGGCAAATTGTGAATCTAAACCATACAGGGACCCATTCTAATATACATAAAAATTACATCAAAATCGGTCCAGACATTTAGGAGGAGTTTAGTGACATACACACGTGTCGAAGAATTATATACTGTATATATAAAGATAAGTGTATAGTAATAGAAAGGAGAAATGCTTTTCAAAAGAAGAGTATAATTATTATACAACACAATGAGGCCGACAGTCGCTTTTATTGATGACAAATATTATGCTTGTATTTTTAAGAGCACTAACATGGTTGTCATGAATAATTAATTAGTGAGCTCATGGAGCTGAAACAGGCCAATGCCACGTGTTAACAAGGCTCGTCTGGATTAACTGAAGAATGGTGAACCTCTTATAGAGACTTACAGTAGCAAGGAGGATACAAGAGGTTCGAATCCTGGTAATAATAGCAGCCACCCTGAGTATGACTTACCTGATACTGAAAGATATGACTTGAAATTTGATGACATTGATCATGAAGTATCATCTTGATTACTCTCCTTAATTTTTCTTTATGACTGCTGAAACTAATTTTAATATGTTTGTCATATTAGGACCTACTGTGCTTTATTGAGAGTGACTAATTTCTTAAGCTGGGTAATAATCGGTTGTTGTAGGCCTAGTAATAATTCGGTTCATCTGTGCACTACGCCCTAAATCTTTAGATGAGAGCGATATAAACATACAATTGTTTGAATGAAAAAACAAGTAGTTCCGTGAAGAACTATACAGCCTATTTTCATATATCCTACTTATGTTAACTGCCACAATCAACATACAAAATTTCAGTTTAATGCTGTAACAGATTCGTAGATATTGAGAACCGTCTAAATATTTCAGATGTTCGCCAGGTTGGATTTTTATTTTTGTACTATTACATTAAGATTATTGTGTACGTGAGGGGTATTCAAACTTCAATCGCATGATTAGACAACAAGAAGTAAAAACGAGATTTTAATATTACGCACAGCAGCCATCTTGTGATAATGCAAACCATTGAAATAAATTAGATGCCAGTGGATCAACATTTGTATAAGCATTTAACGTGCAACGTTTCACGGCACTCGGATAGATAATTCGCGAGAAACGTCCATTTAAATATTTATACTTCCCGTCGCCGCCATGTTGGATTTGTGCTCACCAGGTTCCTGAAAGTCCTATAGGTGAACATATGTTCATAGTCTCTATGAACATAAAAAAAATCAGTTTGGTTGCTGTAAAAGATTCATAGATATTGAGAACCGTCTAAATATTTCGGAAGCTCGCCATTTAGGAGTGTTATGTGTATAGGCCATAGAGTTATGTACCATTCAAGGACAATTATTGCCTAGGTTCATTATTCAAACTTTCACTTCGATCGCATGATTACGACACAAGAAATTAAAATTTAATTTTAAAATTTCGCACAGCCGCCATCTTGAGGTTATGTAAGCAATTGAATTAAATTAGATGGCAGTGCATTACAATCTGCAAAATCAATTACTGTTCCACTTTTCACTGCGCTCAGAGAGTTAAATCACGAGAAAAGTCTATTAAAATATTTTAAATTCGCTTGGTCGCCATGTTCGTTTCGTACTTTACAGGTTTATGAAATATACATAGGTATACCTGCATCAGTACCCTTTATCACCGTACAAAATTGCAGGGTGATATCTGTAATAGTTTCGGAGATATAGAATGTCAGTGAAATATTTCGCACAGCCGCCATTTTGAGGTTATGTAAACAATTGAACTAAATTAGACTCCAGTGCATTACAATGTGTATAAACATTTGCTGCACCAAGTTTCATTACATTTAGATAGTAAAATCGCGAGAAAAGTCTATTTAAATGTCTCAAATTCGCTTGGCCGCCATGTTGGTTTTGTAGTCACCAGGTTTTTGAAAGTCTCATAGGTGGACTTCTAGTAGTGCCCTTTATCACCGTACACAATTTAAGGGCGATATCGGTAATAGTTTCGGAGATATTGAATGCTAGTGAAATATTTCGCACAGCCGCCATGTTGGATTGGAGAGACGTAACAAAATTTGAAGGGCACGGTCGAGGTCGCCGGGAATAGTGCTATGAACTTCCCGAGTTTCATTGAAATCGCTCCAGCCGTTTCGATTTTATTAGGGGGGGACACACACACGAATCACACACGCACACACACACACACGCACACACACACGGACAAAAGGTGATCTCATAAGCCTATTTTTTCAAAATTGAAAATAGGCTAATAAGACCTAAATAATTGCAATGTTAATTAATCTGGAATTTGTGTGCTAACCCGTGTTATTGTGGTTTCATCATTTTTAGCCTATTTTCATTTTAAGAAAAATATGCTTGTGAGATCACCTTTTTTCAAATTTTATTAATATCACCAATCCAGCATGGCGGCTGTGCGAAATATTTCACCAACATTCAATATCTCCGAAACGAAATGTTGTACGGTGATAAAGAGCAATACCTCAAGTTCACCTATGAGACTTTGAAAAACCTGATAACAACAAAACCAACATGGCGGCCAGGCCAATTTGAGACTTTTAAATAGACTTTTTTTTCTCGCGATGTAACCATCCAAACGCAATGGAACGTGGTACGGCAAAAATTTATACACATTGTAATGTACTGACATCTAATTTAGTTCAATTGTTTACATAACCTCAAGATGGCGGCTGTGCGAAATATTTTATCGGCATTCTATATCTCCAAAACTATTTCCTGATATCACCCTGAAATTTCGTACGTTGATACAGGGCACTACTACAAGTTTATATGTTCCAAAAACCTGTGGAGTACAAAACGAAAATGGCGGCCAAGCGAAGTTGAAACATTTTAATAGACTTTTCTCGCCATTCAACCATCTGAGCGGAGTGAAATATGGTACATTAAATGTTTATACACATTGTAATGCACTGGCATCTAATTTAATTCAATTGTTCACATAACCTCAAGATGGCGGCTGTGCGAATTTATAAAATTAAGTTTTTATTTCTTGTGTGGTAATCATGCGATGGAAGTGAAGTTTGAAAAATGAGCTTACGCAATAATTTTCCTTTAATGGTACATAAATCTATCGCCTATACATATAACAATCCAACATGACCATATGAAATATTTAGACGGTTCTCAATATCTACAAATCATTAACAGCAATCAAACTGACATTCTTTATATTCATCGAGTCTATGATCATAAGTTGACCTATAGGACGTTCAATAACCTGGTGAGCACTGATCTAAGATGGCGGTGACGCGAATTATTAATATTTAAATGGACGTTTCTCGCGATTTAACCATCCGAGTTCAGTGAAAGTCAGTACGGTAAATGCTTAGGCTGTACAAATGTTAATCCATTGGTATATAATTTATTTCCATTGTTTTCATAACCAGAAGCTGGCCGCTGTGCGAGATTTAAGAATCTCGTTTTTACTTCTTGTGTACTACTAATTATGCGATTGATGTTTGAATACTACACCTACACAATAATCTCTATGTAATAGTACATAACTCTAGGACTTACATATATAAAAATTCAACATGGCGACCATCCGAAATATTAGACGGTTCTCAATATCTACGAATCTATTACAATCAAACTGTAATTTTCTATGTTGGGAAGAAGGGTTGGTTTGGCTTTAAGTTAGGATCCATCCCATCACTTGCTTGTAGTAGAAGTGGGAAACCACAGAAAACCATTTCCAGGATGGCTGTGGTTGGAATGGAACCCACCCCTTCTCAGTTTAGGCTCACGATTTTGAGTGTACCTCGTTTCAGCGCTCACACGAGAATTAAAATTGCTTGGCAGAGCCGAGAATCGAACCCGGAATTCCGGGGCGACAGCAAGAATGCTAGTCGCTACACCACGACATCTCTCTTCAAGTATGCTTAATCATAACCTGTGACTGTGTATCCTAAAGACTGAGTTTCTTTACTGCCCTAGTTCACCTCCTCTAAACCTCATATTTGAGGATGGTGAGCATTGTTATTAGTAACGTATAGAGGGCTACATCATCGTATCACAACATTTTGCTGAGTCGCTATGCCCAAAGTCACGGGTTCAAACCCTGCCAAAGTCATCGGAATTTTAAGAGTGTTAAATTCCTGCAGTAAGCCTTTCTTTGGAGGGGAAGTAAAGCCGGTGGGTCTATGCCATACATTTATGGCACGTAAAAGAACCTGTCACAGCATTTGGTAATGTGTAGACAAATTTATGGGTTATATCTGGCTATTTAGAAACGCTCTATCAAGTTCCAACATTCTCCGCTACATATTAGTGACAGTAGCGTCTGGTAGTCAAAGTTTGAACTACTTGAAATTGAGCTTGTTGAGAGCCTTTGGGCGTTCAATCAAAATACTCTGCTATGGCCATTCGACTGCAATTCATATATAACATTCTATCAAGGACGTATACAAGATCGATCAACCAATCGATCGACCCAAACTCGACCGACAGAGACGACGTTGCAACCTCTATACTCCCCATCAGAGCCCTTGCACAAGTTGGCAGGATACGCAGGTCGAAGGACGAACTCGTCTGACAGCTCGTGGTTACCTTAAGGAAAGAGAACCAGGTACCTCCAGATGCATTGTTCTTACCTATCGTTATAACCATTGTAAGATCAAACTCCCATAAATCTCTGGATTCAAAACTATTTTACTTCATCAATTTTTTAGCCTATTTTCAATTTTGAAAAAATAGGCTTATGAGATCACCTTTTGTCCGTGTGTGTGTGCGTGTGTGTGTGTGTGATTCGTGTGTGTGTCCCCCCCTAATAAAATCTAAACGGCAGGAGCGATTTCAATGAAACTCGGAAAGTTCATAGCACTATTCCCGGCGACCTCGACCGTGCCATTCAAATTTTGTTACGACTCACCAATCAAACATGGCGGCTGTGCGAAATATTTCACCAGCATTCAATATCTCCTAAACTATTACCGATATTACCCTGACATTTTCTAATGTGATAGAGTGAACTACTATAAGTTCACTTATGTGACTTTTGAAAACCTGGTAACTACAAAACCAACATGGATGCCAAGCGAATTTGCGACTTATAAATAGACGTTTCTCGCGACTTGACCAACCAAACGCAATGAAACTTGGTACAGTATATGTTTTTATACATTGTAATGCACCGACATCTAACTTCGTTCAAATGTTCACATAATCACAAGATGGCGGATGTGCGAAATATTTCACCGGCATTCTATATCTCTGAAACTATTAGCGGTATCTCCCTAAAATTTGGTACGGAGATAAAGGGCACTACTGGAAGTCCAACTATAAGACTTTCAAAAACCGGTTTACTACAAAACGAACATGGCGGCCAAGCAAATTTGAAAAATTTAAATAGACCTTTCTCGCGATTTAATGTTCCAAGCGCACTGAAACCTGGTACAGGAAATATTTATACACATTGTAATCCACTGGTATCTAATTTAGTTCAATTGTTTACATAACCTCAAGATGGCGGCAGTGCGAATTTTAAAATTAAGTTTTTATTTCTTGTGATGTAGTCATGCGATTGAAGTGAAAGTTTGAATAATGAACCTACGCAATAATTTTCCTTTAATGGTACATGACTCTATGGCCTATACATTTAACAATCCAACATGGCGACCATCCGAAATATTTAGACGATACTGAATATCTACGAATCTATTTTAGCAATCAAACTGAATTTTTTAATGTTCATAGGGGCTATGAACTTAAGTTCACCTATAGGACTTTAAATAACCTGGTGATCACAAATCCAACATGGCGGTGACGCGAATTATAAATATTCACATGGACGTTTCTCGCAATTTAACCATCCGCATGCAGTGAAACTTGGTACAATAAATCCTTATACGAATTCTAATCCACTGGCATCTAATTTATTACAATTGTTTCCATAACCTCAAGATGGCAGCTGTGCAAAATTTTAAAATCTCCTTGTTTTTTCTTGTGTCCTAATTATGCGATTGAAGTTTGAATACTACACGTTCACAATAATCTGCATGTTACAGTACATAACTCTAGGACCTACATATATAAAATCCAACATGGCGACCATCCGAAATATTTAGTCGGTTCTCAATATCTACGAATCTATTACAGCAATCAAACAGAAATTGTGTATGTTGATAGTGGCAATTAACATAAGTAGGATATATGAAAATAGGCTGTATAGTTCTTCACGGAACTACTTGTTTAACTTGAAATTACGGTTAAGCTGTGAGGCGTTGGGTGCAGTAACATTTTAAGTCTGAAAACACTGTTTTGAGAAAATCACTTCCGAAAGTTTAAAACACTGTAAATGTCTTTATTATATACATTATATGTGTCATTTAAAGACAGTCATTAACAATATTCCCATTTCACTGTGAATTTAAATTTTGCTAGTTTTTAAATATTAAATTTAAATGTGAGTTTACTTACGTTATTGCATAGATTGGCAATTGGCACCTTAAATTGCCATTTATGGGCAGTAGAATTGTTCAAAATACGGAAAAGTAGCAACCCAGTACTGAATAAGTATACTTTTATAGTATCATTATAATATATTTACCGTAAATGTAAAATTTACAAAAGAAACATTGAATTTTTAAACTTTTTTAATAATGCACTTCTGAAAGTTTCATTACAATTTTTTATCTTAACAAGTGTGCCAAACAGAGCCATTTTTGATAATCCTTTGTAATTCGTAGATTTAAATGCAAAACGATATTCAGATAAGTCTTACAATGATTACGTTCATGCATGAATACTGGTCATGATTAGCCAATGTAAATCAGAGAATAATGATTAAATGATTAAATATACACTGGCATTGCCTTTTTAGGTAAACTAAGTTATGTAATACTGTATTAATATAATAAAATTAAAACAGCTTCTTATGGACATTCATTCTTGAATAACAATGATTTCCTCAATCTCACTGATTTCCCTTTGCAGTTCATTTTCCTCCACAACAGTTCATTTCTCTAATATATTCTTAAGTGAATCTGCATTCTCCGGCTTTAAAAACTTGAGTAAAGAAAGAACAACTGTGTTAACTTCAAAGAAACCCCGTCACGTCGAAGCACCGTAAGTCAGCCCACCGGCCCAGCTGTTCGCCAATTCATACACACGTGGCAAGAATTCTCAAAATTAATATTTAAAGTGAACGAATAAAGATGGTATATTGGCTTTCTAAAACTCAGCAATTCTTCTAGGTTTGTGCCGTGTCTTGTGTGGGGTTTCGCCTAGGACACCAAGCTGGCTCATCGGCGGGCTCTTGGTGTCCTAGGCGAAACCCCACACAAGACACGGCACAAACCTGGAAGAATTGCTGAGTTTTAATTCACCTGCCGTGAAAGCCAATATACCATCTTTTTGGAAGCCTTCATAGGGAGGTTTAGGCTGCTTGAGCTTTTAGTTCTCGCAGTCAAGGAGTGCAGTTGCACTCTATATAAAGGGAGGTAACGCGCAGTTCGTTACTCCTGTGGGGGTCCGGGCGGGGACACCAAGAGCCCGCCGATGAGCCAGCTTGGTGTCCTAGGCGAAACCCCACACAAGACACGGCACAAACCTAGAAGAATTGCTGAGTTTTAATTCACCGGCCGTGAAAGCCAATATACCATCTTTTTGGAAGCCTTCATAGGGAGCTTTAGGCTGCTTGAGCTTTTAGTTCTCGCAGTCAAGGAGTGCAGTTGCACTCTATATAAAGGGAGGTAACGCGTAGTTCGTTACTCCTGTGGGGGTCCGGGCGGGGACACCAAGAGCCCGCCGATGAGCCAGCTTGGTGTCCTCGGCGAAACCCCACACAAGACACGGCACAAACCTAGAAGAATTGCTGAGTTTTGAACGAATAAAGTTTTCAAACAGGTCAAGGTGGTACTCAGAATTTATAAACTCAAAATAGTGTTGCCCACTTGTTCGAGAAACTCTGATGTAACATACTAGGCACACCAGAACAATTACTCCTTTCGGCACCATCGGATGAAGACAATATTGGCAGTGATAAACTGAGCTCGCAAAGTGAGGCTTTACCTCTAACGTTATCCTGTTTTCTGAAGTTGGTGACAATCATATTCAAGTGATTAAAATGACACGAAGAGTTAACTTCAAAGCAGCTTATCATGAACATGCCAGCTACTTAAGAGTTTGTCTCAAGTCTGTGCGGTGTCCACGGTAGCGAGCAAGACGTACTACACGTCGTTCCTTGTTAAAGATTACTAGTCAATTGTAAATTAGTTGACACGAAGGACACCTCTCCCAGGGGCTTAAAAGTTGTGGGACTGGGATTGTTCTCGAGCCTCAGCTGAGCTTGACACAGCTTCCCTCTATCATCTTTTATGTAGACCTCCCTTGGTTAACTCTTCATCTCGCTGGTATTAAGGTAAGAAAGACCCGTCTAGGGCCTAAAAAAACGAAAATATATATTTCTGGCGTTTTTAGTTATTTACAATGTACTGTAGAGAACAGGAATTTGTCAAAAGAAGTACAAAAAATATGACAAAGGGTAATTGTATATGATATAAATTACTATGCTGCTTCATGAATGACAACGCCAACTTTTACAGAGTTTTATGTTTGTGCGTATAACTTCTGAACTATTACAAGTAGATTTCTGAACTCACTTCTTGTTTGCTCTGTTGAGCACAAACTTTGTGTTGGTAACAATGACAACTTCCTGCATTGTTTATGTTACTAGTGGTTACTGAACATCGTCGTAATATTATAATCACTGTGATTTTTCACTGACCAATTGAAGAAATATTGTTTAAGGGGAGGAACAGCGAGGTCACTTAACCCAATTATTATTAATTGAATCGTTGATTGGAATAGGGAAAAAGTCCACTTATTTGCAAACAGATAAGTTGATATACGCATATATTTATTTTTATTGTTTTTATTTACTTATTTATTTATGTGTTTACTTATTTATTTGTTCATTTATTTCATTATTTAAAAGATAAAGGAAGTAGGAGAAGCAAAATAACCAGTGATGGACGAAATGATGCAAGTTATGGGGCAGGAATGTTCTAAGAATTGTCAGAGATAACAATATGTAATGAAAAACTTCAAACTCATTTTTCTCAGTCTAACATTTTTCACTACTTTGGTACCATTTGTAAGAAAACTAATAAATATAGGTCCATATTTGTTTAATGTATCAACATCATCCTAATGAACAGCAATAAGAAGGAATATACCTTTAAATAATATACAAAATTATATATAAATATTTTTCAACTTAATTTTGGATTATAACATCGTACTGTGCCCTTATTTCCAAATGAGGTGTGAGCCAAAATCTGAAGTTCTAGTAGTACCCGGCTAAAAATAACTACCGGAGGCTACTGGCCTTACACACACTGGAATAAGGAACGTAAATACATACTACTCCAAAATGCTATGTTTAACACAACTGGGTTCGGATACTAAAATACGGGAGCATTGAGACACTCACATCTCAGGGCGTAGCGGGAATAGGTTAAAGGTTCGAGCCACTAAACTACAAAGCATTTATACCTTAAACCTCCACTACGATAAATCATAACTCAAATTTCTATAAAAGACTGCAAGCATACGTACATAAGTGCTTGATATTTATTCATAAAAAAAAGTCAACAAAGCTTCTCCAAATGTCCACAAATATTTACAACATGACCTGAGAAAATACCTCAAATTACACAAAAATTCGTTGAATTACAATGGTGTATTGAACCCGCTGAGCTATGGTTCATGTGATATTTTTGTGACGGAATAATTATTATGGGATGTAGTACTTTTGAACATACCCAGAATACCACGTGGAGCGGAGAGCTCATGCTATACTCTTTGAAGTAGCGCTCAATTGCATTTTTGACTTTGGAGGTCTTGTTAATCACTTTTATCCTTTCACAAGACTCAGAATATTCTAATTCGCCATTCTGTATTATTGAATCATTTTGTTGAATGATTATTACGCTTTTGGTAAGGTATAACACTTGCAGATACGCAAGGAGCTATGAAAGTAGTCGCTCAATGACTTCGTTTTGGCGACCTACTTCCGAGTGAAAGTCAGTGACGACACTACATCTGGAGATCTGACGCCCGACAGGCGTGTTTCGAGTATCCGTCCGTCGCGACGTGGACATTATAAATATTTTTGTGCTCAAGTGAGCATCCGACTGCATCGTGTGTTGAAAATAACTATACTAACGTTATCACACATCGTGGACATATTATTGTTCTACGAAAGGCCATATTAGGCAATATTTTCTACAAACTGTAATTGGTGCCATACGCCAGATATTTTTCCCACGTGTAAGTGGAAGGGCAAAGTGCCACGCCGAAAATATAAGAGTTATCGTCTGATAATTGTGCCAAGACGACGTGATTATTACTGCCAACGATCACAACATTATTGCTACGGAAATTCTGAAATGAAAATATCAATTTTATCGCGGATGCCACGTGATTGATAAAACGTGATACAATTGCACGTGCTAACAAGCAAAGCATCGCATCGTGTTGAATCTTGAGGATCAACAGGCTGAAAACTACAAAATACTGTGGAGAACACTATTATTTGCATCGTCCACAATAATCACGCCAAAACGCCGAGATGAACGAGATATTTCGACATTTTCGACATCATGCAAGACATTGAACTTTTCCACGCCATGGTGAAGAAGACGATTATGGGCTAATACCATTCCGGTATGAGGGAGACGTCGTGATGGAGACCACCAGCTTGATGGAACGTCAGGATGCCGAGGACGCAGACGGAGGAACGTGGATGCCGACTTCCAGGCACATTCCAGACCTTTTTGGGAGACCATCATCCGGAGGCGAACGAACCCTGGTAGCTTGGGAGGTCCAGATTGGTGAATCCGTGGAGGACAGGACCATGCTGGAGCGCCAAGCAGAGTTTTTCGCGACCCTGGTCGATGAATGTCTGAGCCGATGTGAGAGCTACCAAAAGTCGTGAGTTTGGGCACCCTTTCTTTTGTAATAGTCCGCGGTGGTATATTTAGATATCGTAGTTTTTTTTTTTGTGAATCAACCGCACTTATGTGTCAGCCATTTGCTAGGTAGGGTTACAATTAGTATAATTGTTGTTTATTTCAGTCATTGTGAGTCACCCTGTGGGGTAGACCAGTTTTGGTTAACCCTGGTGCCGTCCTGATGGACGTCGTACCACGTTATAGCCGACCCACTGCCAAACATGACTGTAATCATTTGCAGCTATTTTGCTCAGCCATGTGTAGGATATTTATCCGTGGTTCCATTCAGATGTCATCGTCACTTTATTTAACTGCAATCTTTGCAACCAGTCTGTTGAGACTTATGACCTCGTTAGATAGGTCGTATCGTTAGGAAACCAACTGTAGTTTCCAGTTTTATAAAAATATGCTGTATTTTCATTTTTGAAAGCGCTCAGAAGCCAATTTATAGTCAAATACTGACAGATTTATTATTTTGGAGAAAGTGTAGATGTCAAGCATCGAACTAAGTGCACTATCGCATCATTATGCAGGTCTAGAGTTGCAGATCTGTGCCATATTTATCAATTTGTTACTACTTTGTTTCTGTCATGAGGACACATGTGTTAATGTTATACTGAGAACTTAATAAGTGTTATATCTTTGATGAGCAAAGAAGCTCGTGAGACATGCTGTTATGTCTGTGATTTACTATTCTTTGAAATGAAGGACTGCGATACTTTATTGTACAGTTAAATTGTAACGTGTTTAGCACACGGATTCTATAAGGTTTTTGAACCAAGCATATGCTAAGAATGACAAGGCCAAATATTACGGTATTATATAATGTTAAAACTGGCCGGCCTTGCCTGTTGAAAAATGTGGTCAGTGAAGGACTGCAATTTGTGAAGTTGTCACCAATAAACTGGTTGGTTGACGCAGTAACCTTGAAAACAAATGCTTGAAAGCGAGACAGAACTACGATAACATAGGACAGAATGTTGATTTCATTCATCTCTTTCTTTCAATGCAGCTATTGCTCATGAAACCCAGTGTTTCTTACTGTATTTTTGTTCATTTGTTTTTCTTGGATTTTCATACTGTTAGTTAGATATTTTGCTGCGAGGAATGTCATTTCGACATGTCCAGGGTTGTCAGGCTTCTTTATGCATTGTTGGCGATCCTCTTGAGAGAGGAAAATTATAATGAAGGCAATTTGGTTATTAAATGCGAGGTTTTTGCCGCAGGTAACCCATTATATTATGTGCCTTGAGTGAGTAAGACGTGCCATTGTTGTAAGTCGCGCATCTGTTGTTGTTATGAGGCATTATTATGAGAGTTGTTGAAAGCGAGGTATTTACCGCTGATAACTCGTGTTATTGTGAGTCCGAGCCGAGTTTGCTCGTTGAGTTTTCCGACTATTGAGTCGATGTTTTGCTGCGGGAGAATGATCTTTAGAAGACTACTCCTTGTCAGGCCTTTGTCAGAATACGCCATAAACCTACGGAAGGAACATAAACCGACATAATAAACATCATCCGCATAATTGTTTTAAACAAGATCTAACTAACATATTATTTCCATTTAAACTTTGACATTCTTACATTTGAACCTGCTGACATGGCCGTGCAGATGAAGGGATTTCCTTTATTGGAAACGACGAAGACTGTAGACATTTTTGTTGTGACCTGGCGCACACATGAACCATTAGTTCATAGTGTGTGGAGCGCAGGCCATGTGATTGTCAGACGTGGTTTTAACTACGCTATCACCGACATTACTATCAAGCTAGATGACAATGGTTTACAAAGAGTTAACCATGGGGCAGGAAGGCATTATAATAAAAACTGTGTTGTACTATAATTATTGATGTCATGAAACTGTATTTTTCCCCATGTTACCTTTATTGCGTGCTATTTAGCACATGATTGTTGATTAGATTAATTGTTTTTAAATGGCTGTACACTTAGCTTTGTATTGTAACTGTTTTGCTATTACGGACGTCACCGCCGTAACTTTGAATGTTAACTGATAGGACTTAGCTAGAAAAGTTAAATGTAAATGTGGAAATGGTACCACCATAAGTTAGCTTTGCTTTGCTCCTTCTCTTAAATGTAACTTCATATTAGCTTGATCATGTAACTTGTATTAGGGATTTTGCGTCGTACCATTTACCCAGCGATGTTGCTGTTGCTTACTTATTGTGTATTAGATCTTTCGCGAGGGTTAATGTAACTTCATTGTTAGGGACTTGAACTTTTATTAACATTACCTTTTAGCTTGCGGATTAGCCGAATATAACCCTCCGAACTAGGATAGGGGTTTGTGGAAATCTACAATAAATTTTCACGGTGTTTTACATAAGCCTGGATGTTTAATTTCACAGTCTGGTTTTTGAGGTGAACCTTTCCTTAGGCCGTCTTTGACCATCGCAACCATGTACCACGCTCCCCGTGGACTATAGAACCTCGTGCCGCATTGGCCTATTGTTAGGAAGTTCACCTGATCCTCACGGCAAACTTTTAAAGGTCCGACGGGGGAGATGTTGGGAGAGTCATCGCGGTTGTTGGCTATCCCGACAGCTTTACCGGAGGACTTCTGAAGGTCACTCACAAATATGTGCCGTTGCCACCCGGCTGACGGTCACAGTATCGTTAAAACAACAAAATCTCCAAAATCCGGCACCTCCCTGCTGTGGCAAGAATCCAGGATCGTTACTCAAAGTGCTTTAAATATTTAAATTCGGACGAAAACGAAGTTAAATAGCGATGGCCTGTCGCTATAATAATCGCAAAATGTTACTCAATACATGAGATCCTGCTTCCTAATCCTTAATCCTAATCCTAATCTCAAATGAATGCAATAAATAATAAAAATATTAACGTTCAAATTATCAATAGCATTTGCATTATTTACAAATTAAGAAACATTTTCTACACAATTCTTTACTTTTGTAACTAACTATAGTCATATTTAGTATTACATGTCATAATTGGGATCAATAACCAGTTCATCGAAGCCTAGGTTATCATTCAATCACTCCTCTCTATTCGTTTCATATTTAAAATAAATATAATAATAATAATAATATAACCTTTAAATAAATAAATACCAGGAACGCTATACGGTTAGTTCACGTTTTGACACAGACTGTATCACAGATCCACACATTCCTCTCATCAGCTGTTCCCTCCAACACACCATAGCTTGCTTCAACTACGGCTCATCTACCGTTCATTCTCTCTCTACGGGTGAAATTACGCATTCACCATATCGATGCTTCCTTTTATACTTTAAAATACCTAAGACCTCTCTTGAACAACTTGAAACACAACATTAGGCCTTCTCAAACAACCTTTAATACTGTATTGGGCTTTCATCGTTCCACATAACGGAATATTGCCTCATATATTACTGGTTAGTTATTGTTGTTTTAAGGGGCGGAAATACGAGGTCATCTGCCCCTCTTAACACAGATTAAAGAATACAAATTTGGAACTCATATAATACTTTTCCAACTCACTTCAACTCAACACTCGTGCCTGCCAAGGTTACCACACGCACAAAAATTAATACCGTCACTCATTCAACTCGAGTGAGTACTTTACTCACCATAATTTTTATTTAACGACGGAGCCTCTCTAAGTTTGCAGGAAATAGTATGCACACCTCCAATGTTCAATTAGAATTGAATCATTCCACACTCCAAACATCTACTTACCATGCTTAGAAATATAAAAACAGCTGATCATAGTACGTCTTTAAAAGTATTTATAAGTTCCTCTTTTAGTTCACTGGTATTTCATAATAAGCTTTTAATAACAATAGCATTCTACAAAACTTCATAGCTTTCCTTGCAATAATCATCACAGCAAATGTGACATTCTTTAGTACTGCAGTTTCAAAAACATTTGTATTTCTTTCGTAAGAATATTTTTCACATTTACTGAAATAAATCCATAATTCCAACCTTCATTTCACGTTAACCTTATTAATCGTGTTCGTTTCTTTAGTTTCGAGATAATACAACAATCTCAGATTGTTTGTGAGAAAATCCTTCTCTGACTATGTCGTAACAGCTGACTTCCAACATGATCTGGCATTGATCATGAAAACTATTATTGTATTTTTAGGCTTCAATAAAAATGGAAATATCTGAGAATACTCAAATAAGATACTATCAAATTAAAATCCTGGAATAGGATTTTTCTGAAAATCCAAAATAAAAATTCATAAAATTCGAAATCCCTCTATTAGGAAAATTCCTAAAATTCGAAAATCGTTGAAATATGAAAATCAACTTAACAGACGAAAATCCAAGTTGAAAAAACCTATGTTGAAAAACGAAAATCTTCATCAAAGAATTATAAAATTGAAATCCAAAACTATGTAAATTCCATAAATCTCAAACCAAGGACTCGAATAGTCCTCCCTAATAATTTAATTCACAAATAACATGACCAAAAAAATACAGAACAACTGACTTCCTAAAATATCCATCAACAACGAAGAAATACTTGAAATCATGGAAATACAGAAATTACTAAATATGCAATAAAATAAAAAGTGGTCACTCCCAGATAAACTCACAAGTCACAAACTACAGATCTGAACTACATAAGGGATTTCTCATCTTACTTTGCGTCGGTTAGAGTTGTTCAAACGATGATAAGCACTTTTCACTTTCCAACTTGCTGTTAGTGCTACAGGCACTTTTCAGGATTCGATCTCCGAACTGCCATACAGCTAAACAGGACCAAGCTGGTACGCCAATACAGGACCTAGGTGGTTCGCCTTCCGGGATCGCCTCGCTCGTTCGCGCTCTTCCTCCGCGTTCGACCCCCGTCTGCACCTCTTCTCTCTTGTGCTTCAACTAGTTCATTCTTCTTTTCTCGTTATCTAGAAGTTCTCAACACCGCATCCCATCCTCTTCTTTAGCTGTTCGGTTCTGATTGTCTTTCAGCATCGTGTAATACTGATGTGGCTACGAAAATATCGTGTCTTCACCCAACATTTCGAGTTAGGCTAAGTCACTCCTGACATCTTCAAGACCATTCTCTAGGCTATAGTTCCAACTGCATAATTTAGCACATAACCACCTCCATCATTGAAGAAGCATACAATGTCCCTCTCAATCTGAACTTCATAATCATTTCCATTTCGTTGAAATACAATATTCGAACGTATAATTTCAATTCAAATTATATTTCACACCGATACAATGTCTTTCCAATATATATTTTCAGTACTGTTCACTTCGATCTCTACAATGCCTGTCAAATATTTAAATCTCAATTCTGTTCGTTTCTTTGCCACGCTGTATCAACACTTGTCCGTCCGCTTGCACAACTCGCTCCTATGAGTACGCACTCCACTGCCAATGAGTGGACCCTTTGTTCGTGCTCACGTTATTTCTCACTCAGCCTACAACATTAAACCTCTCATATCTTCACCACAAATGTTAGTTCGAATTCCACAACACTATCTATGCATTTATCGTTCACTTTCTATTACAGTCATCGTTCACTTCACAATGTGTTGTTCCCGAGCGTAAGACTGAACCTCGGACTAACACATCTTATCGTCTAGAGTTGTCACCCGTATAAGAAACCACGACAGGACGCTTAGTTCCCCCTCCTGGGTTCCGATTATTGCACAACATGGCTTTTCCGCGCGCGAATCCGGCGGGATTCATCATATTTCCAATTTAATTCGATCTGAGGCAAATATCTTCTGAAATATCTCCATAGTAAATTCTCATATAAATATTCCTAATTATTTCAAGCATTAAATCCAGTAAAAATACTTGAAATATTAAAATTGCATAGGCGGGTATTATCTTCAAAAACTATTAGTTGGTCCTCGGCTATCACGTGATCTTGACTAGCAACAGAGTACACCTTCAATCAGCTATTTTCTGATTGGTGCGCGCCATTGGCACAGAGTTCCATTGTCTCTAACCAGTTTAGTTAGTTAGTTATTATTGTTTTAAGGGGCGGAACTACGAGGTCATCTGCCCCTAACTCAAACCAGTTTCCAAGTCTAATTTCCAGCTTCATAATTTCCACCAAAATGAACGTATAATTTGTGGTCGTGAATAATATGACTGACACTACACATTCGAGTACAGTAAATTAAAAAATAAATCATATTGGAAACAGTATTTTGTTTTTGTCAATAATCATTCTTACTATTGTTTATTGTTGATGGTTTATTTTAGTATTTATCCTACAGTAATCTCTGAAAATTTCAATTGGCTAACCCGAACAGATTTTGAGTAGAGTGTACCAAAATTTGAAGATTTAACATGGTCGAGATAGGCAGGTCTTTCTGACCAAAACGAGAACCAAGCCCACAATATCTTTAATTATCCTGCCCTATTTCTCCCTTGTCTTCATCGGTAAGTAATTCAGTTACATGGGATCAGACCTCTTTTCCTGTTTATCACCGTTCCCCAGCCCATTGAAAATGCAATCTAAAGGGGCAGGAAGCGTTTATTTATTATTTACAATTTGCCAATGGCCATGCACCATGTGCCATGTTTGTTGCTTATTGCTTAGTGTTTATTTCCTATTTCTCTTTGTTTATTTTTACATATCATATCTTATTGTTGATCATTGGTGGTTTATTTTAGTATTTATTATCCTGGTTAAATTTCTTAATATTTTATTAGTGAGTAGTTAGTAGTAAAATACTATTAGTAGTAGCCTACTCATTCACATAATAAGTTCATCCATAATTGGGGAGAGGCGTGATGGAGCTGTTGTCGAGTTGTTTGTCTCCCATCAAGGTGAACAGGGTTCGATTTCCAAAGAAAGCATCTGCATTGTTTGAGGTGAAATCAAGTTCTATTTTTCTGATCCCACGCGACTTAAGATCAAGAGATTTATAATATCTCAAAACTGCAATCATCCTTCCTTCCTTCCGTCCCATCATTAATAAGTAAGTAAGTAAGTAATAGGCAAGAACTTAAGCCCCATGAAACGTCCACTATGTTGTATATCAATTGAGACAACCTCTACTTACTTACGATTGTATAAAACAAAGTCCCCGATTCTTGAATGATACGGGTAATCTCGAGTACCACTGGATGGATTATAATGCGGTTTTAACTGTTCTATAGAGGATATCTCGATGAAGGGTTCTGTAGAAAATTATTTATTTATAAACAGAGGAAGCGGAGCAGTAACGATTTCAGTGAGAAAGACAAAAGAAAACCTGGCGCCCGAGCGCTTCTTAAACTTACGCTGGTCAAACCGTTAAAATATCAATATATAATGAGTGTAAGAATATTGTTCATCATGAAATGTTCTAGAAAAAAAGTTCAGGAGAGTATATCTCTATCATATCTCTATCATCAATACATCGCCCACTATAACTGTTTTTACGTTTTCATTTCTTCCAACAATCTCCATTAAATTACTAGATTCGAGACAGTTTACGAGCTAGCTGGCTGGTGAGTGATCCTGTCACCCCAGATACTATCGAGTCGTGTCGAGTTGAGACTTCTGAGAAGAGTACATGTGATTGGAGTTTCCCTGGAGGGGCAACTCGGCTATTCTTTACTTCGCCTGTGAACTTTTCATTCCACAGAATACACAGTCAAGTTTAGATTGGACGGAAGGGGGATTTGTGTTTCATGCACCTCGTCTGACAATAATTCGCTGCACATGCTATCTCCATGATAATATAATTAATAGACCAGTCAGTGATTTTAACCCATCATGCCAAGACGGAAGACGTATATATATATATACTAGCAGTAGTGCCCGGCTTCGCCCGGTGGATTTATTTGTTTTATGGATGATAATGAATACTACCAAAGAAGTGGAACATGATACTTAAACTAACAGAAAAAAAATCTAAATATAACTTTTTGTGGTGGTGGAGGTGGTTGTAGTGGGGATGATAAGTAGTGCAGTATAATGGACGTAACATTTAGGTTATTTTCCCCTAATGATAATAATGATAATAATGAATAGGGAAACGGATATTTACTAACAACAGCACTGACACATGTAATTTACAAACGAATTAAAAATGATTAGAAAGAGGAGTAAGTGAAATAAAGGACACTGCCTAGGGACTATATTTCATTGTCTGTTAGAAATGTAGAGACCAATAGAGTCGTCTTTTATCGCATAGCGCCGTAGAAAAATAATCAGAACACTTGGGAAATCTTCGGCTGCCCCGAGCTCCTGAAGTAGCAATAGTATTATTTATCCCCACATAGCGCTCAACGATAAGTTTCGGAATAAATGACGGTAAATTTGAAAGCACCAACGCTTATTGCTGCTGATAACCTCAATGTACTGCACCAACACCATTCCACTCATACAGAGGCATAGTATTTACATGATGATAACTGTTTTAAGGGGCCTAAGAAATCTTTTTGCACTAATTACTGCCCGTGACTGCAATTTATAAGCAGCGCAAGACTAAACTATTTTCGGCAATTCTGCACCAGAACACTGGTAGGGGCGACGTGATGCAGCCAGAATTGCCAGTCAAAAATAGACTTACTAAAATACAGTTACACTACTACGGACATGGATGGTTCTAGGGCCTTAATACGTGGTTTTTAAGTTCATTTTGTCTGTTATTCTAAATGTAGGGAATGGAGAGCGTTGTCCAAAATATCAAGTGGACAGTGTTACCAGCAGGGTTTTGAAAGTGTATGTAAAATTTGGTGCAATTAGGAGGAACGGTGTGGATTTGTGATTAAGGGCCTAAATTCAGGGAATGGAGTGGTCAGTCCGAAATTTAAATTGGACAGTGTCACCCGCGGGGTTCCAAAGGATTAGTATACAAAACGTGGTCCAGATAGGTGAAACGGTGTAGATTTGTGCCAAAGCGCAAAAATGCAGTAAATGGAGTGGTCTGTCCGAAATTTCAAGCTGAGAGTGTTACTCGCAGGGTTCCAACGGGTAAGTATACACATTTTATTGTTGACATCACTTTGCACCAAGAGAACTCATATTGAGGGTTCGTTAGCAGTCGCCAATATTGTGCTACCCGATCAGAGGGAGCAGGGGGGATCTGAACATGCCGGCCCAAGTGTTAAACGCATGCGTTGTGCATGGAGGCAGACTGTGCTGTTCGCTTTATGTTCATTCAAGGGCCAAGCATAATGAAACCGGACGACTTACCTGCCCTACGAAGAAATTGTGTTGCGATGTACAGTATGTGACACTCTCTTGTTGTGTTGAGTGAATTGGAATTCATTTTAAAATGAAGAGAGAATACACTAACAGACTTTCTTAAGACATTTTGGAAACAAGATATCTTTTGAAGCACAATAAATAATGTCACGTGTTTCATTAAAAAAGGAGAAAAAATCACGGTAAATATATATGAGAACATTCAGAATTTGAACAGCAAATATGGAAAAATCAATCACGTCTCACACTTCAAATACCTAGGGGAGATCTTGTAACCAACAGGTTTAGAAAAAGAAGCACAAAGAGTTCGGCTACAGAAATTGAAGAGAGCGTATGCGAGAACGCGCGACTTCTACAACAAAAGGTGCATGTCCACATATGCAAAGATCAGACACTACATTACGGTGATCATACCGGTAGCTCTGTATGCAAGTGAAACTCTAATACTCAATAGGTAGGGTGACTTGGAAAATATCCTAAAGGAAGAACGCAAGATCTTGAGGAAAATTCTTGGCCCAGAAAGAACAGAAGATGGATACAGATTGAAATCTCGTAAAGCAACTGAGATATTATCTACTGTAATCTTGCGGCGGACATCAGAAAACGGAGATTGAAGTTTTATGGACATGTTCAAAGACTTCCACCGACAAGGCTTACACACAAGATCATTACCTACGCAGAAAGACTGAAGAATATACCGTGGATTCAGCAAGTCAAACAGGATTTGGAGAAGGCCCATGTAATAACAGTGGAAGTCTTTGACAGGAACCTATTCAGATGTGGGGTAAATGGATGGAATGTAACACCAGAGAGACCAAAGAGACCAGGAACCAAGTGGACTGAGCAAAGGAAGATGGACCTTGGAGAGAGAATGAGGGCTATATGGAAGATCAGAAAGGCGAATCATAAAAGTACTGCAGATCCATCTGAGTCCATTCGCACATAATAATAATATGAGAAGTTTCTTTAGCCTACCCTGGAGGACCCGCGCCTGGTCTGTATGCGTCAGGTGTCCCTTGAGGAGATCAGATAGATGAGGCAACAACAATGGTCCACCGTGCATTCCCACCCACCTTGAAACTCAGCACACCACTTGAACACTGAGCTTCGTTGGACACATGCGTCTTCGTACACGACACGACGCTTCTTTGGCTCAAGAATTGAATCACGAATGTTAGATGCTGTGCTATGAAGGAGTCGTATCCAAACGTTTAGGTCACTGGCGGCTACGTTGTCCAAAAGTGCACACGAACTTGATATTTGTAGGAAGCCTATGGAAAGATGTTCAGAAAAAATTGTAGGTGTTCTTTCCTAAAGAGCCATTTTCTATTTGTAGGCCTAACACAGATACATGAAGAACTCGCAGTGTAGTAGATAGCACTGTTGGCTACCAACTAGGACGCATGGGTTCGATTCTTGACTCTACTAAGTAATTTCATTCAGGTTTGAGGTATTGAAAGGTATCGTTGGCATTTAAGTCACCCATGGGGTGTCAATTTTAAAGAGTTGCATCAGTGGCCACACAAAGTTGCTTTGCACAGAGACATAATTATACTAAAAACTACGCAGTGTATTTCACTTTGACATGATCAGTGCATGCTATTGACATTAATATTCTATGAGAGCTGTGGAAAAATGGACAATGCGGGGACATCCACCTCCAATTCATTACTCTGAAATGGATCATTGGTGATGATACAATTTCCATTCACTGTAGCACTCAGTAGGTAATCAGAGATAACATTACTTTTGGCACAAGCCACAACTTTAATGTAACTCTGCTCACTGCATTTTAGCATGATCAACATTTTGTGCACGAATAGAACGATCTGAAATCAATATTCCGCGACAGAGTAGTCACCGTTAACCAATGCTGGGTTGTGATGTACTAGCACGATAAAGGGATGCTATCGCAATATATATTGAACGGGTCATTTGGTTAGAAAAACACTCCCGACCAACCATAATGGCTGTCACAATTCGTTTAACAACTTATAATGTGGAAATGGCGTATGGATAAACCAATCTGCGGTGAACACACGCACGTGTGTGAGCCTCAATTTATTCAAGTGCGTGACTGGGTTTATGTTTGAGAACATTTGTGATAAAAAAAACTTCAAAAATACAGTTCCTAATGCTGACATATCGATGCCTTGATGTACTAGTAGACGTGGTCAGATTAATACACACATCAGGTGTGTCTATACTTCCAAATTACAGTTACCGGCAGCTAGCTCTGCACTTGTCCATTCCCTCCTTCTATATACTGCTGCAGCGTAAAACATTTGCCTCACTGGCTGAGACTTGCACTGGCTTAGACTAGTAATGACTTGTCTTAGAGATCATGCTACTGTCACGCGCGTTGATGTTCTCAGCCAGGGAAATATTCGGCAAGATCCCCACACCTCTCTACGCCCCTCTCCTACCAATGAGCTCTCAAGGTCAAGTGCACAGCTAGTCGCTGGGTTTGAAGTCTGAGAACAAATTATACCTGCATATTTACTGTAATATATAATATACGAGGGCAAGTCAATTGCGCTTTAAGTGTCGTTATGTTGGCAGTATGACGTAGTGTGCTCACCAGCCGCCAGATGTCAGCGTTGTCCACGTCTATGGTAGGTTTCAGCGTTATCAGACTAGTACAGCTTGCGCTGTTGCGACGTAAGAATGGCCGCGCCACTGTTTGCACCAAGGAAGAACAGCGTTCCGAAATCAGTTTGTTGTGGTCTGCGGGCGCACCAGGAGCGGAAATTCATAGACGACTTGTAATAGGAATTGCGTTGAGTCATGCTACAAGATTGCAATTTCGACCTGCAGCAAATGCGAGGATCGGAGGATTCAATCCCGGCACGGACAGGGCCATCCTGAGTGTGGGGCTTCCCCGGGTTCCTCCATACTCTCTCCAAGCAAAACATTGTCCCCGTATTGTGTTGAAAGTTATCCAGCACCTTATACTTGTTTCCTTGTGAATATTGTCTGATAGTCCAAGTAATTATTGACTTGCCTCCGTATTTTCGAGGGCTATGAGAAATGAGAGTCCTAATGCAGGCTACACACATAACACTTTAGTGTAACGCGTTGCTGTATTTCAGGCTGTAATAAATTGATTGCAGATACATAAGTATATATTGCCTACGTATATAGGGTGTTTAAAAGCGTCTCATATTTTAGTTTTTTTTTACGTATGGCTTTTAGTGCCGGGAGTGTCCGAGGACATGATCGGCTCGCCAGTGTTGTAGCTGCTTCGAGGCGGACACCCAATGGGTGAGCTACACGTCCCGTCGCGTGTGGAGTGTTGTCTGGGGAGAAAAGTTTGAATGTAAGGACTAGGAGTTGGAAGGTAGCGGCTGTGGCCTATAGTTAGGGACCAACCCCGGCATTTTGCCTGGAAGGAAGATGGGAAACCACAGAAGACCATCTTCAAGGTTGCCGGTGGGGGGATTTGAACCTCCTCACCTCCCGGATGTGAGCGACTGCCAGCAGTCATGCCGTAACGACCACGGCTAACTCACCCGGTATATTTTAGGTGACAGTATGGATCAAAACAAGAATAAAATCACCAGTGGACATGGGTCCTATAGCGGCTACTTTCCGAGATCTTCCATTCCACTAAACAATAAGTGACAAAAGAAATCCCTTTATTATATGAAAATGAATGTTTGTCTGTTTATTTCTGAATTTATACGGAAATTTGCGTTATTAACGCGTTTCAGACTGTTTTATGTCGGTTGGGCACAGAAACAAAATTTTTGTTTGTCTGTCTATGAACAAGTTTGTACGCTTTTAACTCGAGAACAGCTGGATGGATCAACGTAAAATGAGGTAGAGATGTCCATCAGAGGCAGGACACCAATCATTGATGTAACTCTTCTCCGCACCTCTCATAAAAGTGGGGCTATAGGGGAAACCCCTTTTAAATGCATGCTGAAATAGGCGTAGAAGGGCGAAACGATGCTCTTTTTAGCCCCTTAATGTGAGAGACAAAACTCAGTAATCCCTTTATAATATCACACACAAGAAAATCATGATCTATTCTTTTAATAACTTATTTACTTTTCCCAATGATTCATACTTTTAGAATAATTATTACAATTTTGATTTGGGGATGCCATTCATTTTTAAGCATTCCATATCTGTGAGTAAGGCAACGACATACACGTGCGTCATCAATCATTACTCATACTAGCTGAATCGGTCATCCCCTTCGCACAATACGTTATACGAAAAGGTGTGGAGAGGCACAAATTTTGAGTGTTCGATTTCTGAAGAAGGACACGTCTGATTTGAGAACCAATTACACCGGTGAATTCGTTTTATGGAAATTCTGTCATGTTCGTCAGAGAAGACAGTATAATTCTATTAAAAAGAACAAAGTCGTTAACGATATGTCAGTGAAACACATAGAAAAACATGAGCCCTCAGCGCTATTCATAAAAGTTAATATTGATATATCTAACGGTTTAGAATGTGTTTGAAAGGGGCATCTTAGATGACTCAACCTGTATGCACTTAGATATATACAAATTATTCTGCAGCAGTTAATACATACAATAACAAGTAGTTCCGTGAAGAACTATACAGCCTATTTTCATATATCCTACTTATGTTAACTGCCACAATCAACATACAAAATTTCAGTTTAATTGCTGTAACAGATTCGTAGATATTGAGAACCGTCTAAATATTTCAGATGGTCGCCAGGTTGGATTTTTATTTTTGTACTATTACATTAAGATTATTGTGTACGTGTGGTATTCAAACTTCAATCGCATGATTAGACAACAAGAAGTAAAAACGAGATTTTAAAATTACGCACAGCAGCCATCTTGTGATAATGCAAAACATTGAAATAAATTAGATGCCAGTGGATCAACATTTGTATAAGCATTTAACGTGCAACGTTTCACGGCACTCGGATAGTTAAATCGCGAGAAACGTCCATTTAAATATTTATACTTCGCGTCGCCGCCATGTTGGATTTGTGCTCACCAGGTTCCTGAAAGTCCTATAGGTGAACATATGTTCATAGTCTCTATGAACATAAAAAAATTCAGTTTGGTTGATGTAAAAGATTCATAGATATTGAGAACCGTCTAAATATTTCGGGAGCTCACCATTTAGGAGTGTTATGTGTATAGGCCATAGAGTTATGTACCATTCAAGGACAATTATTGCCTAGGTTCATTATTCAAACTTTCACTTCGATCGCATGATTACGACACAAGAAATTAAAACTTAATTTTAAAATTTCGCACAGCCGCCATCTTGAGGTTATGTAAGCATTTGAATTAAATTAGATGGCAGTGCATTACAATCTGCAAAATCAATTACTGTACCACTTTTCACTGCGCTCAGAGAGTCAAATCACGAGAAAAGTCTATTAAAATATTTTGAATTCGCTTGGCCGCCATGTTCGTTTCGTACTTTACAGGTTTATGAAATATACATAGGTATACCTGTATCAGTACCCTTTATCACCGTACAAAATTGCAGGGTGATATCTGTAATAGTTTCGGAGATATAGAATGTCAGTGAAATATTTCGCACAGCCGCCATTTTGAGGTTATGTAAACAATTGAACTAAATTAGATTCCAGTGCATTACAATGTGTAAAAACATTTGCTGTACCAAGTTTCATTACATTTAGATAGTTAAATCGCGAGAAAAGTCTATTTAAATGTATCAACTTCGCTTGGCCTCCATGTTGGTTTTGTAGTCACCGGGTTTTTGAAAGTCTCATAGGTGAACTTCTAGTAGTGCCCTTTATCACCGAACACAATTTTAGGGCGATATCGGTAATAGTTTCGGAGAAATTGAATGCTAGTGAAGTATTTCGCACAGCCGCCATGTTGGATTGGAGAGACGTAACAAAATTTGAAGGGCACGGTCGAGGTCGCCGGGAATAGTGCTATGGACTTCCCGAGTTTCATTGAAATCGCTCCAGCCGTTTCGATTTTATTAGGGGGGGACACACACACGAATCACACACACACACGCACACACACACGGACAATAGGTGATCTCATAAGCCTATTTTTTCAAAATTGAAAATAGGCTAAAAAATAAAAAAACAACAACAACAAAACACATCTCTACATTCTGCAAGGAGATTGACAAAGGTTTTGAGTTTTGAGATTCACTTCTGGAAAATGTTTAGGATAAACCAATACAGATAGTCGTATCATTTCTTTAATGATGAAATCAAAGCCTGACATAGTTCGAAATAGGATACTATAAGTAGTCTGACAATTGTAATATAAAGAAAGCTTTCTATCATTGTTCATTGATGCCGTATCAAATTGTGAAGAAAAGGCATGATTTCTGTTCGAATTTCTCTTTGTTTCACTGGAAAATATATAATTGTGTCACCAAACCCCCAAGGACTGAAATGACTGTTATGCGTTGAAAGTTTGATAAGAAAGCATTTTATTCTGCTCGACTATTACAAATTTGAAAACTGAAGCTTTTCCCTGAAATATAATAAATTGGAACAACACAAACATTTCTTGTAGTCATTTGATTTCATGATGTTGAGTATTTTGTGCTACGAAAGTTCTAATCAAACTAATCGATTAATGATAGACCACGTTTTGGAAGGGCAAATTTTTACAACATCGAATTAATGTACTCTTTAAATAACTACTATATAATGTATACAAAGCGACCGAGACTTCAAGAAATGAATAGCCTTATAGGCATTTTCACTGAATGAGTTGAATACATATTCTTATTAAAATAAAAAAAATAAAAAAAATTCATACACGGCAAATACTTCCTGAATCTCTTTCACGCACATAAATTATTTGATATCTCTGTTATAGATAATTATAAAACAGGAAGATTGAAATACAAATTTTCCAAAATTGACGCAGAGTTTTGATGTATTCTATAATTATACTACTACTAGCAGAAGTACCCATTATTCGAACGGTCTTCGGTATTAATAATCGGATGTTATCAATTGATCTACTGTTGCAAAGTTTAGGGGCTTGGAACCTGTTTGATGGCAAAGAAAAATGATTAGCTGAAATGTGCTCTCAAACTAAATTTACCTGATGTGTTCTTCCTGGCGTGAAAATAAAATTGAAAACCTCGTAGACGAATCGCAATACACGTCACATACGAACTGACCCTAACCGTTGTGTCAAGTGCCCAACTACAGGAAGACCCCTTTTATAAATTATAAAGGCTTGTGGTGCATGAAAATTCAGTTTTCTTTAGCCTCCAATGGCCCAAATTCCTAAAATCAGCAAAAAACTGTCTACTATTTCAAATCAGGAATTTTTGAAGATAATGTTGCTGTTTGGAGATATAATAGACCTTCTGTACGACATATCGCACGTGTAAGTCGTGTGAAAAAATGTAGGGTACTCCTTGAACCCCTTAAGCGCATTGATGAATTTTACAGTTTTAGTTGGCTCCGTGATAACCTTATAGCCATTTGCAACCTTTCACAGAAATGTAATAAATGGAGTGGCATTAGGCTACTTATTCCAGAAATAGATGGAAAGTTGAATGCCACCTCTTGAGATACTGTTGTCATGGTTAGTGGCTTGCATTCCTTCTTTAGTTTATTAAATGGAATTAGTTTTCTGTGAATATCTAAGAAACTGTTGGGTTTAGAGCCTTAAAATATAGTTTTCGGGAACCCTTTACGGCTCTTGAGGGGCCCCGAGTTTTGTTTCTGACACCAAGGGTTTGAAAATGAGTTTGTCTCGTCGTTGTACGCCATAATAATGATAATAATTAAAATAATAGTAATAATAATAATATAACAATATAGGGATAGGGATATAATATACCTTCCGTACCATACCCGCACGTGTAAATCGCGTAAAAAATTCTAGAGCACCCCTTGACCCCTTAAGCGCATTATATGTATTGATGAATATTTCAGCTTAATTTGGATCCGTGATAACCTTAAAGCCGTTTGCAAACCTTCACACTAATGTAATAAATGGAATTGCATTGCGTCTTACAGAAAGAGATGGCAGCCTGAAACGCGCAAATATCGCAAATTTCCGTGTAAATTCAAAAAAAAAAAAAAAAATACAGACAAACTTTCATTTTTACATATATAGAGATACTGTATGTATATAGGTATATAGGTGTTCATTGAAATAAAAAAACAAGATGTTCAGTAAAGAACATATAGCCTACTTTCTCCTAAATGTATGAGTATAGTTATAACTCGTTGTTATTATCAAAGAGTATAATAGAACTATTCTTTGTTGAAGACCTTAGAAACGATTTACCTCTACCAAACGCCACAACCTAGATAAAAACTGCTACCATCATTGAAGAAAGAAAGAAAGATAAGAAGTATATCAAGAATGTTATGGATCTGGAGACATAATCGACCGGACTGGCTGCGTGGCTCAGCGGTAACGTTCTCGCTTGCTGGGCCCTAGGTTGCAGGTTCGTATCCTGGCGCAGTCAGCTGGCATTTGAGGGTGCACAAATGCGAGGGAGCCGTGTCAGTACATTTACTGGCACGTTAAAGATCCCCTTCGGGCTAAAATTCCGGCACCCCGGTGTCTCTGAAAGCAGCAGTAGTTAAAAGGGATGTAAAACCAATAACATTATTATTATTATTATTATTATTATTATTATTATTATTATTACTGATACGTGCAAGGGCACGTCCCTACGCTTGCAAACATGTATTTGCTCACTTGAAATGACCGCTTGGTCGCTCAGTACCGTCTGTCACCACAAGATGGTAGCTGCAGTCGGACTTTGCAAAGATACAAATAGTTCCTGTTTCTCCCCAATAGGTGGTGTGGGCTTCGCCTTATAAACTCTATATACGCATGACATAATTGAAAGACCATTATGATTCTACGTCATAAAACAAAGAACGGTGTGTATTCTTGATACCGCCAAATTATGAACTTATTAATGACATTGTTGTTTTGATGTGTCACTTCATGATTGGACAATATTTGTTTACATGAAGACAGTTCGATAAATGACGAGCGATTCTCCGCCATTTTTGTGGAGTCCATTAGAGGTCGTGAAGTAAACATCAAGCTATCTGGTCGTGGAAGGTGTCTCCACTAATGGGGGCTTTAAGCCCTCATTCTCTACAAAATATATATATATTCTAGAAAAAGGAATTGCCTGTTCTCTTCGGGCTATGAATTTTCATCTTTTCGCCGTGAAGTGGACGTGTGGAATGTGACCTGTGATTGTGACCCAAACAACGCATGTGCCGGGGTTTGCCATTTTTTGTGAAGCACATGTAATAACATAAAATTATGTGTTAATTATTTTATTATTTTTGTGTCTCCACAGAGAAGGATGTAAGGTACGTTTTTTTTAATTTAATTTATTTAATTATTTTATTGTTATGGAGCTCCGATATCTTCTTATAGTAATATTTTATTTCTGCTCCTCTTTGGTTTTATAGGTCCTATTTTATTGTTGTTTTTATTACGTTTCCTGGTTTATTTTAATTCTGTGCTCTTTTCTTCGTACCTTGTGGAGACACATTTCCAATTTATTTTACGTTTAAATTATTATTTATATTCCTTTGTCAATCTTGGGATTGACATTGTAATTTATTCATGATCCGGTGCATTTCTCGATTGTAATAGCATTTAGACCTAATTATTTTCCGCCGTCATTTTCTTTACGCTAATGTTTAAATTTAGTTTTATTAATTATTTGCCGTAATTTTGATCTGGCATGTTTTTGGTGTGGCCATACCTTTTGTTTACAGTGATGCATTGTGGTCTCGGTGTCAGTCCATTTGGCGCGGGTCTCGAAAGCAGATGTGTTGTGAATTAACTTAATATTTTTTTAATGTAATCTTGTTAATGTTAATTTCGTGATTTTTGGTAATGTCCTTGTGTTTTCCGCCGGCGTGCATATCATTTATTTATTTATTTTCTATCCAATTTTTATTTTTATTTTAAAGTTTAATTTAAATTCAATCCTTAATTTTTTTGGCATGGCCTCAACATCTGCATGTCGGATCGTGATTGCATTTCCTTGCAATTTATCAAGCCCTTTCTCATTGTGTTGTGCATGTAAATTCTATTTTAACCTTTGGGCTGTTAAATTTTATTTTATTTTAAATTAAGTCTTACCTCTTCTTGGCTTTTGCAAGCAAGCATGTTAGGCGCTATCTGGCCTTCTTGTAAATTTTGTGTGGATTGATGCATGTTCAGTTTGGGTGAAGGTTCTTTAAATTTTTAATATTAAACCTATTGTTATTTTTTTTTAATTCTTTGGTTGTGGCATTTTTTCACCGACGGCAGTTCCGTTGGTTTTTGGGGGATGTTTGTACGATAGCCTGTGTGTGTTGTCCCCTTCTCCATCTTCCTTCCACTCCTTTGGAGCTCTTCTGTTGGGACATGTCATCTGGAGGTGATGTTGCTGCGGAAGTGACCCGGACCCCTGAATACAGGTAAGTTGGCCCATCCACGTTTCCCGTACTCGTCCCATTCTGGTAAGCAAAGCGTTGGTTATCGAGTAACCGACGTGCTGCTGGCCAGTGCCGTCCAACAATGCTTAAATGGGGGGGTAGCATTTTGGTAGCAGATCCCGCTCATGTTCACTTCCGTAACTATCCCCTCCCCAGTACCCACAGGCTGTTTTATGGACCCCTCTAATGCTGATGGGTCAGTTGTTGGTGGGATTTTGTCAGGAAAATGTACTTAATGTTATGTTTTGCTAATCCTTGTCGTTATTGTGTTTCATGTTGCCTCTGGATATCCATGTGGTATGCTGGATGTAAGGTGTCCTGTTTTTAAACGAGGCGTTTACCCCTGTATTTTACCCTGTTTGTGTGCAACATCCCCAATGAAGATGCAGCTCGGTGAGTGTCTGACATGTGTTCTTGGCATGGGAAATGGGATTTCTTAATGTTCTAATAGCCTATATGCTGCGTGTGAAGGAATCCTGGAGCCCCGTCGGAAGCTGGTAGCCTGATTGTTTGTGCCTATTTTTGTGATTTAGCTCCCTGTTCTCGAGCCAAGCAGGTGGTGACGTGTGCAGTTCTGGACAGCATGGTGCATGATCTGGTGTAGTAGGGTGGCTGTGTTTGAATGTCAGCCTAATCTTTGGTGATGGTAATTGCTGGTTGTGGTAATGTTGTGAAAGTGTAAACTGTCCTTGTAATTCCTGAAATTTTGTTTCTTTCTATATTGGTTGTCTGCATTCTGTGTTTTCCAAAATGGCCGACAACAATAGTGTTTTCAATTTAATCGACTTAAGCGATAACCTTGTGAATTTAGAGAGTTCTTCTGGGGTTGATCGTGAATCACCTCTGTTTACTAGGTCTGAGGTTTTGGGATCGATTACCAGTAGTAGTTTGCCTGCCCCTCTGTTGCCTGTCGCTGGCTCGTCCATTCCACTTAATCCTGCATACGGTCATTCTTCTCATGTTAGGTCACCTAGTGATTTCCTGGGTCCTGCCGACCCATTGCATCCCAGTTCTTTCTCTAGTAATATTAATGTTTTGTCGCCTGTAGAGGGTGTGCAAGCGGGCTACCCTGGTAACAATGTCTCTATTCCTAATGCTACGTTCTCACCTACCGTTAATTATGGGTCGATTCCTCACCCTATTTCTGGTTTCTTAACTAAATTAAAGCATTTCAACCTTGATGACGTTACCCAAGTGGTACAATTTTTAAAACAATTGGTCGAGTTGGGTAACCATGCCTCGATTTTTGGGATGTCGGAAGTTCAGATTTTCCAACTTTTGTATCCAGTTGCATCTGGTATGCTGCGCGATAAGCTTGTTGAAGCTATCCACCTCCGCATGTCCTTAGCCATGTTTATTAGGGAAGTGTTGTGGTTTTTTGTCCCTGCGAGCGCCCTAAGTGCTCTCGAGCAAAGGTTCCTTTATCGTGTCCAAAGGCTGGACGAGTCCCTTAGCGACTATGTCAGTGACATTAAGGTGTATGCCCAGGTTTTTGCATCCCCTTTAACCGAGCGACAGTTGGTGTCATCAATTGTGAATGGGTTTTCGCCTCAATATAGGTCATACATGACTATGTGTACCAGGCCTTCGTCATTCGTCGAGCTGAAACAGGTCGTTATAGAGGCTATGGCTGTGAAGCATGCAGATTCCCTTCGTGAAGCTAATGTTCCTCCTCCTTCCTTGATGGCTTGTCCCCCTCCTTCCTTGATGTCTCGTCCCCCACCTAAGGTTATGTTTCATCCTCGACCTAATATTAAGTGCCACTCGTGCGGTGGAGTGGGACATGTCAAGAAGGTGTGTCCGAGTAACCAGGCTGTGTATCGCCAATGACAGAACGTTGAGGAGACCAATTCGGGTGTTACTTCCAAGGATATTTCTGTGTGTAAGAATTTGGGAAAACCCTGTGAAGTTTCTGGTCGCCCTACCAATGATAGTCTTGATAACTCTATGAAAGCTAATTCATCATGTGCTAATTCTGCTTATGTCGCTGGCCTACCTAACCTGTCGGTGAGCAATGGCGTGGCAAGTCAGCCTAATTCTAAACGTTGTGTGAAACCTGAGGTGCGGGTGTCCTCGTCACCTACTTGTAATCGTGTTAGAGTGAGTAATGATTTTGGAATTTCTCCTGTGGCTAAAGGAATATCCCCGTTTATTGAAATTTGTGTTAATGACGAGCCCGTTTCCGCATTGCTTGATTCTGGTAGTGTCGCATCCTTTATAAGCGAGGACTGGTTTTTATCTATGAAGAGTGTTTGCAAATTTCCTGAGTTAGAGCCTAACAATGAATCCTTTATTTCGGCAAATTGTTCAAACTTAAATATTTTGGGTAGTATGACAGTCAAAATTCATATTCTAAATTTTTCCTGGAAATTTAAATTTTTGGTTGCCAGAAATCTTTCTTCTGCTGTGGTCATTGGAGCTAATTTCATGTCACACGTTGGTATGCTTCTTGATTTTGGTGCTCGCAACTTATGGTTTAAGTTTAATCCACAGAGTAAATTATCGTTTAACCCACTTTTATCTTCTCCTGCTGTCAATTCTGTTACTGAACCTATGACTATTAAGGATCTCGATCTGGAAAATTTAACGAGTCTTCAAAGGGAGGCCATTAAGAGGTTATGTCAGGAATATGGCGATGTGTTTACTGACAAGCTGGGTGTAACCCATTTGATGGAGTACAAGATTGAGCTAACCGATTCTGTGCCGGTGCGTTCCAGCCCGTACCGCCTTGCCCCGCCCAAGATGGCTGAACTTCGTAAGATTATCGATAAGATGTTAGAAGAAGGTGTAATCCAACCCTCTATCTCTGCCTACTCATCCCCTGTATTTCTTGTGCCAAAACCTAACGGTGGTTTTCGGCCGGTGGTCGACTATAGGGCCCTTAATCAAAAAGTTGTTTTGCAGTCCATTCTTTTGCCGGACCTTCACACATGTTTTAGTTGGTTTCGCAACGCGAAGGTGTTCACGATCCTCGATTGAAATTCTTCCTACTTCCAAATTCCCCTCTCTCCTGAATCCAGGCATGTTACTGCTTTTTCCACTGACTGGAACCTCTTTGAATATGCCCGTGTCCCGTTTGGCCTATCCACCGGAGCCGCTGTGTTGAGCAGACTTCTGGACAAGGTATTTTCAGAAATTAAATTCAAGTTTGTGTACCACTACCTTGACGATGTGGTGATCTATTCCGAGTCCTTCGAGGAACACGTTGATCATCTGAAAATTGTACTTGATCGGTTGCGTGACGCTGGACTTACCGTCAAATTGTCCAAGGTTTCATTTGCCAAGCCCAAAATTTCCTTCTTGGGTCATATTGTTTCTGAATCTGGTATCTCAGTGGACCAGTCTCGCACGCAGGCCATCAGAGATTTTAAACCACCCAAGAACGCCAAGGGTGTTGCTCGTTACATTGGAATGGTCAACTTCTTTCGCAAGTTTATCAGTAACTTCGCCGACCGGGCTGCTCCTCTAAACCAATTACGCAAAAAGGCTGTGAAGTTCGAGTGGGGTCCCTCTCAGCAAGCAGCCTTCGAAGATCTTAAGCTTGCGCTCTCTAACGCCCCTGTGTTAGCCATTCCGGATTTTGGGAAGCAGTTCATTGTGCAGACTGATGCATCTGGTCGTGGTGTTGGTTGTGTCCTTCTGCAGGAATCTGATCTGGGTCGGCAACCCATTGCATACGCTTCACGTACCTTAACGGACGCAGAGAGGAAGTATTCTATTTACGAACTTGAGGGCTTAGCTGTGTTGTTCGCTCTAGAAAAATTCCGTATGTATCTTGAGCACACCAAGTTTCTCCTTGAGACCGATAACCAAGCCTTGAGCTGGGTCTTAGGGAAACCCCGCAAAACTGGTAGAATTGCTAGGTGGGCAACTAGGATTCTGTCGTTCCAGTTCACTGTCCAACATATTCGTGGGTCCGAAAATGCGGTAGCTGATTCTTTAAGCCGCATGTACGAGGAAACAGCTGAAGAAGATGTTCAGGAATGTGAACCTGTAAACCTTGTATCTGCTGTAAATTGTGTCAATGCCGTTCTTAGCAATTCCCCTGTGCTGTTTGAGGATGTAAGACGATTCCAGAAAGAAGACCCCTCCTTGTCTAGCCTTATTGACCGAATCAATTCTGGTGAAGTGATCAAGCCCTACTCTCTGAAGGACGGTGTGTTGTGTTGTTCGTCTCGTCATGACCGCCTACCTAAAATTGTGCTCCCGTCAATCCTCATTCCGGAAATCTTTCGTTACTATCATGAATCTCCTGTTGGTGGCCACCTAGGAGTATTCAAGACCCGAGCTAAAATCAGGCAGTTTTTCATTTGGCAAGGTATGGATGGCGACATCAGGAGGCTCATCAGGAATTGTGCTGCATGCAGTATTAGCAAACCTCCGGTTTCTACTAAAGTTGGCCTGTTCGCATCTGAACCGGCATCTAGACCCATGGAGAGGCTTTTTATCGACCATGTTGGACCGTTCCCTCGCTCTGGTCGGGGAAACCAATTTGCGCTTGTTTGCACTGACGGTTTCTCCCGGTTTGGTTGGATTTTCCCCACCAGACAGGCTACGACCAGTTCCGTCATAAAGTGTCTTAATTCCATCTTCTCGTCTTTTGGGCCGTGTCAGTATCTGGTGTCAGATAATGCCAAGTGCTTTGTATCTCATCAGTTCCGTCAATTCTTGTTTGATTATGCTATTTCGCACGTAACCACCACTCCCTATTTTCCTAACCCGTCTCTTGCTGAGCGAGTCAATCGTAATCTCCGTTCTGCTCTGATTGCTTTCCACCACGACGACCATTCCAAGTGGGATTCTAATTTGCATTGGCTCAATTTTGCTTTCAACACCGCCGTGCATGAGAGCACGCAAGCTACTCCTTTTTCGTTAATGTTTTCCTTTACGGCTAATTCTCCGTTGTCTAATCTGTGGAACCTGCACGATCTCCTTCCTGACAGTTTCACGCCCGAGGATATGAGGGCGAAATTCGACAAGGCTAGAGAGAATATTAAGGTATCCCATGACCAACTTGCCAGGCGACACAATGCCTGTCGCAAGCCAGCTGATTTGGAAATTGGTGATGTTGTGTACGTCCGCAATTTCGAGCCCAAGGGCGTCAGTAATCTTGTCTCAAGCAAGTTAACCCCTCGTTTTAAAGGCCCATGCTATGTAGAGGCATTCTTGACTCCTGTTACTCTTCTTGTTCGAAACCCTAAGGCCAACAAAATTTCTAGAGTGCATCTATCACACATTAAACGAGGTGGAGACGTTTCTAATGAGGAAATGCTACCATAAATTTTGTAAAACTGAGCTTGTATAATGTAGAGTATCCCTAACCTTCATTGAAGCCTTCAAGCTTCTGTTCCTTGTGGAATTTTGAATTTAATTGGATTTGAACACTCTGGTGGGATACAAAATGTAAATGTTGGGAAGTTCCCATTGTAATGGTATATTGTAAAAGTGTACCTAATTTTGATGTTTCATAGGAGATGCTAACATGTAAGTTGGGCTCGGTGGGAGACCTAACTCATGGTAACCTTGTATTCCTGTTCCCTTTGGGAATTGTAGTGGTCATTCCTCTACCGTAGTCCCTTCGAAATGTATAGTCATCTAACTCATGTAATCTTGTAATGTACTTCGAATCTGTAAAAGGTGTAAACTTGTTAATGAAACCTTGTAAGCACGGATCTAGGGCTTGGTCAAAAATTTTCTTCATTTAAATTCAAACTAGTTTCTCTTTGTAAAATGTAGTAAGAAATTGTAAATTCTGTAAACTTTTTTGAAATTAGATTAACTTTTATTTTTGTAAATGGCTGCCCACGCGTCGAATCATATCTTGCACATTGCTTCATCCTACTTCGTCTAAAACGACCTACATTGGACTTGTTGAAAATTTTTCCTAACGTGTCTCGGACTCTGAAAAGCACTGCTGGTGCTGGTGTACTGCGTTTCTGAAGGTTTTTGGACACAGTGAAGCTGTTAACTAAGTGGTTTGCGAGGTGATCAATTATCCCTTCTCTGATAATCTGACCCTGCATTCTTCCTAACCAAAACGATGCGGTTTCATCCATCAATTGGAGTTAACTGGTGAACATTATCATCGGGAAGCATCTCTGGTGAATCGACAAGTTAAGGAGTACTGTCTATGCCTTGGCATATTCGTGAACGGTGTTCACGCTTAAGGGAGGGAGACTGATACGTGCAAGGGCACGTCCCTACGCTTGCAAACATGTATTTGCTCACTTGAAATGACCGCTTGGTCGCTCAGTACCGTCTGTCACCACAAGATGGTAGCTGCAGTCGGACTTTGCAAAGATACAAATAGTTCCTGTTTCTCCCCAATAGGTGGTGTGGGCTTCGCCTTATAAACTCTATATACGCATGACATAATTGAAAGACCATTATGATTCTACGTCATAAAACAAAGAACGGTGTGTATTCTTGATACCGCCAAATTATGAACTTATTAATGACATTGTTGTTTTGATGTGTCACTTCGTGATTGGACAATATTTGTTTACATGAAGACAGTTCGATAAATGACGAGCGATTCTCCGCCATTTTTGTGGAGTCCATTAGAGGTCGTGAAGTAAACATCAAGCTATCTGGTCGTGGAAGGTGTCTCCACTAATGGGGGCTTTAAGCCCTCATTCTCTACAAAATATATATATATTCTAGAAAAAGGAATTGCCTGTTCTCTTCGGGCTATGAATTTTCATCTTTTCGCCGTGAAGTGGACGTGTGGAATGTGACCTGTGATTGTGACCCAAACAACGCATGTGCCGGGGTTTGCCATTTTTTGTGAAGCACATGTAATAACATAAAATTATGTGTTAATTATTTTATTATTTTTGTGTCTCCACAGAGAAGGATGTAAGGTACGTTTTTTTTTAATTTAATTTATTTAATTATTTTATTGTTATGGAGCTCCGATATCTTCTTATAGTAATATTTTATTTCTGCTCCTCTTTGGTTTTATAGGTCCTATTTTATTGTTGTTTTTATTACGTTTCCTGGTTTATTTTAATTCTGTGCTCTTTTCTTCGTACCTTGTGGAGACACATTTCCAATTTATTTTACGTTTAAATTATTATTTATATTCCTTTGTCAATCTTGGGATTGACATTGTAATTTATTCATGATCCGGTGCATTTCTCGATTGTAATAGCATTTAGACCTAATTATTTTCCGCCGTCATTTTCTTTACGCTAATGTTTAAATTTAGTTTTATTAATTATTTGCCGTAATTTTGATCTGGCATGTTTTTGGTGTGGCCATACCTTTTGTTTACAGTGATGCATTGTGGTCTCGGTGTCAGTCCATTTGGCGCGGGTCTCGAAAGCAGATGTGTTGTGAATTAACTTAATCTTTTTTTAATGTAATCTTGTTAATGTTAATTTCGTGATTTTTGGTAATGTCCTTGTGTTTTCCGCCGGCGTGCATATCATTTATTTATTTATTTTCTATCCATTTTTTTTTATTTTAAAGTTTAATTTAAATTCAATCCTTAATTTTTTTGGCATGGCCTCAACATCTGCATGTCGGATCGTGATTGCATTTCCTTGCAATTTATCAAGCCTTTTCTCATTGTGTTGTGCATGTAAATTCTATTTTAACCTTTGGGCTGTTAAATTTTATTTTATTTTAAATTAAGTCTTACCTCTTCTTGGCTTTTGCAAGCAAGCATGTTAGGCGCTATCTGGCCTTCTTGTAAATTTTGTGTGGATTGATGCATGTTCAGTTTGGGTGAAGGTTCTTTAAATTTTTAATATTAAACCTATTGTTATTTTTTTTTAATTCTTTGGTTGTGGCATTTTTTCACCGACGGCAGTTCCGTTGGTTTTTGGGGGATGTTTGTACGATAGCCTGTGTGTGTTGTCCCCTTCTCCATCTTCCTTCCACTCCTTTGGAGCTCTTCTGTTGGGACATGTCATCTGGAGGTGATGTTGCTGCGGAAGTGACCCGGACCCCTGAATACAGGTAAGTTGGCCCATCCACGTTTCCCGTACTCGTCCCATTCTGGTAAGCAAAGCGTTGGTTATCGAGTAACCGACGTGCTGCTGGCCAGTGCCGTCCAACAATGCTTAAAAGGGGGGGTAGCAATTATTATTATTATTATATATGCGACCTGCCGTGGGCAACATCCAACTTTGAGTTGAGGCATGTCTTTACACGTCTGGTTGTGCATGGCTTTCACAACCCTAATTGAATTAACAAATCTTTCCATGACCCTACAGAGACGTGTGTATACAAACTATGTGGATATTTTCGATTGCTATTTGCCTGAAATAGAAGTAATGAACTAACACCAACGGCTTGAATTCAGTTACTATGTGAAAATGTTTTGTTCTTTACTTCAAATAACATTTTCAAGTAACGCAAAATAGGCTGTTACAAACCCTTTAAAATAAAAAGTAAAAATGTATCGTAGTATCATCTTGTCATTCTTCAAATTCGATGCGCATAGAATGCCAATGGTATAGTAATCAATGGAGCCCCACGTAGACTAGTCATGACATCTAGCGGTGAAATATCGAACAATATAATCCTAACAGAGCGAGTGCATTCTAGCGGCCAGAAGAAGAAACTTTTCAATAAAATCTGGAAGTTAATAAGTAGGTCGTCGTGCAGTTACCTTTTTGGCAGCTAGATGTCTCGAGTAAATCTGCTGGCGAATTATGTTTTAATTAAATATATATTTTACACCATAATATGCACAATATAACGCTTAATTTTAAAACATCTGAGTCATTACAAAATAATAAACATATAACATTTCAAGCAAGAAACCTAGCTCTGATCGGGTTTGAACCATAGGCATTTCAGCGATAGGCTAACGCTCTACCACTTTTTTTTATTAGCTCTTTACAGAATTACAGAATTTTCAGATATGATAAATACCATACTAATACATCACAAGAAATCCAGATAGTGTCCATATTTATCGTACAATTGTCCACTTTCACTAAGCTTCCAACGCTCTTTTTGCAGGTGATACCTGATATCCAGGAACGAGAAATGTTGATCATTGTCCATCACTAAGTGTACATATTGGCCCATTATCCACACAATGGCAGTCTGTTTAATTTGGGGGAAGGCGGTCACCGACAAACGAACCAACTTCCTGTCATCAAGGTCATCCGTGGGCACATTTAATAGTTGACATACTTTTCCCTTACACCACAGCCACGTGGAGGCAACTCGCGTGCATGATGTGAAGCGGTGTATCGCCGTATCAGTTTGACCACATATAGTACACCATGGGTAAGCTTCAAGACGGATTGTATATCGCCGTAGAGCGGTTGGGATGAGATCGTTGAGGAAGATAAAAACCTGGGAGTGTACAGCAGAAGAAATGGTCATAGCCCCAAAATTTTTCCAAACAGTGGGCCAATGGACGTAGACGGTGGTGGCCTCTATTCGCGGTTTGGAGTGTACCACTTGCCGCAACATGTTATACATACTTTTCGTCGTTGGAACAGTCCCTGAAGGCATTTGGCGAACAGTTTCCAGAAGGTGCTGTTGATGGTCCCTAAATATCTTCGGCAAAGCTCTATCACAACCACGGGCTGTGTTTCGAATATCTTTGTATAGCGCTTTCGTAAAAGTGTCATGTTGGGAAAGAATGGTGATATCGTTCTTGCAGAGGAGTGCACGGCTTTTCATGCCATGAGCTGTTAGCCCTAGCCCGCCTTGCCGGGATGGGAGACCACTGAGCTAATTGTGTCAACGAATATCGTTCTATATAAAATGACTTACATAGAACTTGTTAGCAAATAATGATTTATACTAAACGATTTCATCACTGGAGTATATTATTTATATATAAAGCATTTCATACAAAGTTTATTTATTTTGTATCAGTACGCTATATTGCATGCAATACTCAAATTAGTGAAATATAAGTCAGGCACAAGATATCCGCTGCCATCTTGTCTTATTACTGAATCGGCTCAGCTTTTTAAAATCACGTCTGCACTATAGTATTACAAAATAAACTTTTAATTTCGAACGTGCCTCTTCCTTTAGAACAGTTAAAACGATTCTCGGCTCGATAATCGGAACTGGTGGGTCCCATGATATGGATTATAAAGTTTGCATAATTCGCACGGCCGCCATCCTGAAATGGTATGGCGGACGACCTTGTAGTTTGGTCTCAAGACGCATCCTATACGATGGTATGTTGTTACGAAATTTGGTAGAGATCGGATGATTTGGTTAGTCGTTATTTGATTTTAGGTTTTGAACGTTTGAGTGGCCGCCATTCAGTTTTAGTAAAGATGGCGGCGATATAAAACATGACACTGAGGTGTCCTTTGCTAGTGCTACCTTTGTACCAAATTTCGTTCAATTCGCATTCACCGTGTTCGAATTGATAGGGTGGGGGGGGGACAGACATTCAGAGTACACACACTCACACACACACAGACATACACACACACACACACACACACAGACTCACACACACACAGACTCACACACACACATACACACACAGACAGACACACTTTTTTCGCCCTGTGTTGATCTCATAAGTCTACTTTCATTTTTTGCAAAAATCGAAAGTAGGCTAATACGCTTACCACGTAACAATGTAACTGAGCAACAAATAGTAATTTCTCGATTGTTACAAGAGAGTGAAAGAATGATTTCACAAAGACAAAGGGCTTTATCCCCAATGTTCCTTTGACAGAGGGAAGTAATGTTCAAGTTTTGTGGCCCTATAATAAATATTCTGCTATGAATGATGCTCCAGTTTCCGGGCGAACTGGGGGTGGGTAGCTAGTTATAATATAAAACATTGTTTAAGCATCAGTCGAATTACTAGGTAGGCCTATTCAGGACTTTCTGACAAAGGAATATTGGTAATTTGACTCTGAAGTGCCAACACTACAATATTTCCCAGACAACGTATTCTTGAGATGCTATTAATCACAACCAAACACAAATTTAGTGCAATCTGCAGCCTTCTAAAGTCGTAGAGGCAGTACGGAGACTCTATTGATATCCTTAAAATAAGTACAGTTTCATCTACTCCACATCCCGTGAAAACTTTGGCCACAGTGGCTTCGGATCGCAGAGTCTTCATTTATAAGCTTCGAGGCATGCTATTGTGTAGTTTGTTGCTGTTTTTCATTATTTTAAGGGCTTTCTTCCTATTGAGAAGACAAAAAAACAGGAAAATGATCCTAGGCATCCCATGTTTGGAAGTGAAGCATCACGTCCCATGCTGAAGTAAAGAAAGAGCTTTCTTATAACAACTGAAGCAATTGCAACAACACCTTCCGCTCGCCGTATAGAACTATGGCGAAACAGGATACCTGGAAGTAATGGCCAAAAACGAAAGAAAGAGCCGGCTGCTGGTTTTCAACTACTTTACCGACGTGGAAGACTTTGAACAGACTGCGAACTGGAGTGACGCGGTGCAAACAAAATTTGAAGCGGTGGGGCTACATTACTAAAGATGCAACCTGCGAATGTGGAGAAATTCATGATGTTGAACATCTCTTGGTCTGCCCGAAATTGCCTTAGCCTGCACGCTGAATGACCTGGTTTCAGCAAATGCTCCTGCAATCAAGACTGCCGAATTCTGGGCCTCAAAATCAATTGGATATGTACACATATGTGTGTATCTTTCGAATAACCCATTTGGAGGTTTCACTTGTCAACAAACCACAGTAGTTAAACCGTCTTAATGAGTACGGTGGCCTTGACAGAAACTACCGGCTCCTCTCCCTTATGTACACCAACTCCAGTTACTTACGATAGCTTGCTGCACGCTGTTCACAAGCTGGGAAACAATGTCACTGGGTTTCGTAACTCGCACGGCACTTCGTCACTGCACTTGTCCATTGTATTCAATTTCCTTTGTTTCCAAATTTCCTTCATCCTTCTAGAGTGTCGATCTTTCTCCTCTTGAGTCCACTTTCTGTGAGTTGTTTGTTTCTGTTTTTCTTGAAAAACTGCCTTTTGAATCTGTGTGTATATTGTAAATATGTTTTAAATTCGTAAATAACTGTATTGTATTGTCCTGGATACAAAAATCTAACATATATCAGTCCCTTTTATTAGTTGGTGTATTAGCATTACGTAGATAAAGTAAAACTAAGCAGATGTGTGGAACGCAAGAGAGAACTTCATGCGACGAGTGGCCCTCTGCTTGGAAAATGATGGACGCCACTTCGAACACCTTACGTGAATGTCCATTTGCAGTAGATGTAACGTCTGTGATAAATTAACTATTTAGTAGCATCGAAGACTGATTACAATTTTGTAACAAATCATTTCCAAATGTTATCTCGTTTTGTGGTATTGGGTTAAAAGCAATAAATTGTGTTGTAAATAAAATACATTACAAAAATACTTTGTGTTGTAATAAACTATGTCGTAAAATAAAATTGTATATCATAGGAATGCTCTGTAAAAGCCATTAACAGAAGCGAAGCGTAAAATAACAAGTTCTGGAACATAAATCGTTCAAACTTATTGCGAAGCCTGTGTTAATATATTTTGAAAAAGCAAAATACTTTGCAATGCTGTGTAAGAAGACGGCAATCAGTGAAATCGAACTCAGCCCCGTCACGTCGCTAGCGCGCTGCCAGCAGATTACAAGCCGATTGCGGGTGGGTAGGCAACCCATCTTACATTTCCGTGCTGAATCGGAACAGTCTATAGGGAAGGAGACATGTTTGCTGTTGTCCTTGTGTATGTCGTTCACACCACTGGTGTTCTTAAAGCAGGCAAATATTTATTAGTAAGTCAGTGAATTCGTCCGCGTTGTTGTCCACCATGATTTGAAGTCTCATGTTTATGTTTAATTAATGAGTGGTCATAGATATGAATATTTGAAACACGATCTTGCTTTATTTGCACGACTCTTATGGTTCATAAGATGTCTCAGAAAACAACTCCGTTCTTCAAACCGTTTTGTTGCAGAGATCTTAGATTATTTGGCTGAGAGCTTCCTTACCATCTTAGTGAGATGTAGTGCAAATATCAAAAACAATTACTTTGTAGTGACGGAGTTGTTGTCCAGTGTAGTTCTGAATCTGTTTCATGCACGCGTCTTATGAGCCATGTTCTGAAAATTTTCCTAAAAGAATTCCAAATGAGAATTTAGAGCAAGCGTGAAGACAAATGAGTAACTGTCTGGTCAGAGATGCAGAACCTCAGTCAAGAAAGCCAAGATTAACAACCAAGGTGACCACGTGTCACTACGCAAACCGCAAGCCAAAAGGCTGAGCAGTGGCTGCACCAATGTTTCCTAAATTTTTCTTAACTTCTCCTCTCAAAGGTATTTTTAGTTAATCTGCCGTCGTCCATGCTATAGATATTTTCAAAGGATTTAGGTCTATATTTTTTATGTTCTGGTAAATGTCATCAGTTCTTCTTAATTTCCATATTTATGCAGTTCTCATTGAACCCATGGATTCTCTCATGACATATTTATAATATTTCAAGTTTATCCAATCTCTAATTCAGTACTAGGTATTCACTTGCAAATAGATATTCCAGTTTCATCACTGTATTGTTATTACTAAGAAAATGAAAATCCACAGCCTGCTTCCAGTCGACCGACCGGATCAGGGAATGGAATGAATGAAGCCCCCATCTAGCGGCGAGGATATGAACTGTGCTGGCTGCCGAAGCCTGTCGCACTCTCCTGAGGCAATGATGAAATGAATGACAGATGAAAGGAAATGAGAGTGGAGATTGTTGTTGGAATGAAATTGTTGACAGGGAAAACTGGAGTACCCGGAGAAAAACCTGTCTGCCTCCATTTTGTCCAGCACAAATCTCATATGGAATGACCGGGATTTGAACCACGGACCCAGCGGTGAGAGTCCGGCGTGCTGCCGCCTAGACCACGGAGGCTCCTGTTATTACTATAATTATTATTATTATCTTTTATTTCTCATAATTAGCCTATGGTACAAATCAGTTTACAATAGGGCCTATACGGATTTGGAATCAAATATCCTGTAAACTTAGTACTGAGATAAAAATAACCTGACGATATGGCACGTATCCAGCAGCACTGCCTTCTGTATTCTGGCAATCAGGTGTTTCATTTGCAGTTCCTCCAAAGCCATTGCCAACGTCTTTGGAACAACTCCCGTGGAAGAGATCACCACTGGCAAAATTCTCGCGCATTTCAGGCCCCATAGTTTTCGTACTTCTTCCGCCAACGGTGCGTACTTGTTTGTCCTTTTAGCTTGGGTAGTTTGCATATTTTGGCTAAGTGGGACAGCAACGTCTATCAAGTAGGCCTTTTGGTTTCTTTTATTGAGATAGACAATATCAGGTCGATTGGCCAAGATTTTCTGGTCGGTTAAAATAGGTCTATCCCAATACATCTTATAATCCTCATTTTCAAGCACGTTGGCAGGCTGGTAATTGTAGTACACCATGCTCGTGTCCAGAAGTCCAGATTTTATTGCTAGCTCTTGATGTAAGATCTTAGCAACATCATTGTGCTCCTTGGTATACTCTATACCAGCCAGCGTAGAGCAGCCACCGATGATATGATCGATGGTTTCCAGCGCTGAGTTGCATCTACGACATCGATCATCTGCTACTTTCTCTTTAAGGATGTGCTTTCTATAATTTTTTGTTGAAATGACACGATCCTGTATCGCAATTACAAAGCCCTCAGTTTCACTGAAGAGCGAACCATGCTTCAACCATAAGTTCGACAATGATCGGTCGATATGATGTTGGCTGAGCATGTGAGGGTGTACACCATGCAGTTCTTTTCGTAACCATGCCATCTGGCGCTGTTCAAACGAAGTAACGTGCTTTTTGTGTCATATTGCATGTCTGCAAGTCGTAGTGGTGTGAATCTATCACTTTCAACAATGACTTCATACAGAGGAGTATTTCTTGCGCCAAAAAAGTACTGTCGCAGACGTTCCACTTGCCTACTTTGGGCGATTGTGAGATCAATGACCCCTCGACCGCCTTCGCTCCGTGGTAGTGTGATACGCTCGATCGCTGCCTTTGGATGATGAAGCCGATATTTTGTCATTGACACTCGTACTCTCCGTTCTATCTGCTCCAAATCTGTCTTAGACCACTTAACGATCCCGAACGAATACGTAAGTACAGGTACCGCCCAGGTGTTAAGGGCTTTGAACTTCTTCCCTGCATCCAAGTATGATTTCAAAACCATATCCACTCGATTAAAGAACTTCTTCTGTAAATTGGCTTTAATTTGTGTGTGTCGGATCCCTCGAAACTGAAGAAAACCCAAGTATTTGTGGGTCTCGCCCTCATCCAAACACTCGATTAGCTCATCTAAACCAACATCGAAGCCCTCTGCTCTATCTAGTTCCCCCTTGCCAGTATGATCGCCTTGCATTTTTTAAGTCCGAATTCTATCGCTATATCATCGCTAAACGTCTGCGTAATATCTAAGAGCCCTTGCAGTTGACGCCGTGTGCTTGCATAGATTTTTAAGTCATCCATGTACAGTCTATGTGAAACCTTCTGCTTCACCACACCAGCTCAGCATCAATTAATACTTATCATAGTAGTTATGATGTATGATTACAATCAAATTTATTGACAAATAAAAACCAATCATGTGGCAAAATAAAGAAAATGAATCAAAATGAAATCTGATGTGCCCTTGACCTACGTCTTAGGCCAAGGACACATTACGTCACTGGAGTACTTATATAGGGCAATGTCATGATGTTAATGAGAATGAAATCATCATTATGTAATGATCATAAGAAATAACTAGGATCTTTCTGCCGTAGTGAGACCACATATACTGTATATGGCTTGGCAGTTCTGACAGGGAGAAATTTATGGTTTTCACACAATGGACAGAGCAGGTGCATTCCAAGTCGCTTGCCTGCAAGTTTCAGAGCAGGAGCACCCCAGCGAATTCTGAGAATCTTGCCAAAACGCAGTAACTATCTCAAGTTAGCACGCAGTAGATGCCTGACTCCGCCCTTAAAGAGTACGCTTCAGTTAGTTACAAGAGATCAAGGCATTACAGGAATGATCTGAAACGCCCATGATGAATCTAATTATTATCAAGAATTTTGGGAATGCGGTAACGGATTAAATATCTCTGTGTTCATCGAATGAAAGTAGTCCCTGCGCAAGGAAATCTGACAACGTCGAGTGTGTGAGAGAGAGAACATAGCGTCCTTCAACAAGAAATTAGTTCTACCCAAGCGCTGATGATATAAACTTAGCCTATGATCGAGTTCCGTCGTGAATCATATGATTAGCAAGGCCATATTTTTGTGTATAAATTAAGGTACCTGATTACTGTAGCCTATGATTGTGAAGGGAGCATTTGGTGTCGTATGTGCAAAACTGTGAATTGGCAACCATTTTGTCATATATGTGGGTAAAGTCTGTGACAGGAACATTTGTTCATCTTTCAGCCAACGTTAGTGGATGCGGGCCATATGTAGCACCACGCCAGGCATTAATGTACGAGACGCATAGTCCATTGTTCGGCTGATGCGAAATAATATTAAAAATGAATACTAAGTTGTGAATGTGTATAACAGAAAGGAAAGATGTGAAATCATATATAATTCGAGTGAAAATGTATAACAGAAAAGTATGTCCGCCATGAGTGTGTAGCCCACTAATGTGTAATCTTTTTTTTTGTGGTGCATAAATTTAATCAAATATGTGTGTGTGTGCATTTTAAAAGGGTGCTGGCTTATAGCGACCTAGTGATAATGGAGGGTTGCAGTGATATTATCGAGTGGTTCTACATCATCGTGATGGGATTCGAACCGGCCATGGAGGTCATGTGTTAAGTTATACTGTTGCGGGCCTCTGGTCCAACTCTTGCAAATGATGAAGGAAGTCTTCAATATGATAAGTACCTTTTGATTATATTTTAAAGCGTCAAATAATTCATGGATTTTATCGCCATAATGTTAGCATGTTATTTGTTTTCTTTTGATTTGTTTTATCTTGTGTGTACAATGACCGTGTCAATGGCGACCATAGTTGTGCATCTGAAGGAGCTGGGTACGCTCATAAGGATTAAGGATCAGAATAATTATTTTAATGAATTAAAAGTGCCTAACTTAACGTAAGGATGTTGCTAGGTAATCGTATCCGTACATAAAACACATGGTAGAATTCCCTATTTTATTTATAGATGTGTGTTAGAAATATCCCCTGTGTTTTCCACCCAAATAGAACGAACGAAGCATGGTATTTCGATAGGTGCCCTTTCCAGGCAAAATCTCATTATTTCGTGTAATTGACCAGAGATAGTAATTTATGTATTTACATACCGGATGAATTAATAGCCGATGATTTTTTTTGGGACGATATTTAAAGGACCATGGTGTATTGTGATGGATGATATGGAGTATTATGGTGTAGCAATGAGTAAAGTTTATAGGACAGTTTACAAAGGCGTGAATTATGTCAGATGAGAGGTAGTATGATAAGTTTACAATGATATGAGTGACGGCTGACCCAGCCTCACCAATTGTTATATTAGTTTTTATTGAACGCGTGTGATATTTAAGGCCATACAGGTAAGATGTTGTAAGGAGGAATCTACGATGAAATAAGATAAAATAGATAATGATGCCAGGTAATAAGACCTGAGGGAAGATGTCGGATGAAAGTATGATAAGTTGTATGTGTAAGGTAGTGGCCATCAAGCGCAGATAAAATAATGCTATAATTAATCTATATCCAAATGAGAGCGTCCCGCTCCACTTTTAGAATACTAAGATCCAGCCCGATCAGCTGGTGAGAATACAGTCAAATATTAGCCCGGGGGAAGGGGTGAAGACTTGCATTTCTACCTTTCACGGTCAAGGTCAGCCAGCAGGCGAGGCCAGTCCATTGTCACTTGCCACAAAGAGAAGGAGGGGTCCACTCTGGACTCGGGTGTTTGCCGCAGCGATTCATTTAAATTTTTCTTATGTTTGGTCCCAAGTTTAATATTCACGTAAGGGTATGTTAGGTCACTACCCTGATGCCTCCAATCGATAGCGTTTCTTTTACTGGTCATTTTGATATAAGGGACGGTTTTGTCTGTTGACCATACAGTCCCGGGTTCGATATCCTTTTGTTGTGCCTGGTCCAGACGCTATTTTTAAACGGGTACTAGATAGGCAATAACCTTGCGGTCCCGTGTTCGAAATCCTTTTATTCATACCTGGTCGATCAGTCTTTTTAAATGGGTACTAGCTAGACAGTGACCTTAGAGTCCTGTGTTCATGAATAATTATTTTCGGTCCTGGAAAATAATTATTATTAGTTTTTTTTATAGTTAATATTGGTTCAAAATTATCTTGAGATTTCTTTTTCTCGATAATTGTTGAACGGACCATGCTTTGTTCTATTGTAACCTCGTTCTGCGAGATAAGGCATTCAAGGTAAGAAATGTGTAGGTAGCGAATACCCCTAAATACATATTGACCCTATTGAATAATCCGCTAAGAACATGTTTGTGCCATGTCTATCTTTTTCAGGGGTCGCGGCTTCAAATACATTCACCGTTGCTTAACATAACACTGATACAAGGTATTTCTTCTGTGCCATGTCTATCTTTTTCAGGGGTCGCGGCTTCAAATACATTCACCGTTGCCTAACGTGACTCTGACACGATACGATTACTTTAATAATGTTTGGTTGGAATTATTAATTGTTTTTCATGTTTATCCAACCCAAGTTTGAAAGGCAAATGATTAGTCATCATTTTTTTATGATGCTATTTTTGTCTGTTTTTAAGGCATTTTTCTTAGTTTGTTTATTATATATCCATGAATTATTTGACAAGGCATCGAGTGCTTGGTTCGAGAATGTATCACGTCGAACGCAAGGGCCGAAGCCAGGCTTATCATATTGCTAATATGTTAATGTAATATGTGACAATTTGTAAGGGTGTTTCAAGGCTAAGTAAATTCAATGGCTTCATTGATTCAGCTGATTTGTTTTAAAGCTAAGACGTCCAAAGTAACGTCGGGATTGAACATTAAGATTCCGTACGGAAAGGCTTCCATGATTAATTTACAAGAGTATGTAAATAAGATGCATAAATCATATTCATGTTCGCAGATAGAAATACATAATTAATGCCATGAAGGTTAAGATTTGATATGAGGGTAAACTTTTATTTAACGGAGGGATTCTAGTAAATGTTAATTAAACGCCATTAATAATTAAATAAGCCAATGGCTAGGCTATAATGTATACTTCGGAATGGCCATGGATGTCTCTGATATTTGAACATACCATGTATCTGAAATGTAATTGGATGATATTAGACTCAATGATTATTATGTTTACTCAGATTAATGATTGATTAATTTCGTATAAATGGATTTCTTTTTCTTAATCCATACTGTTGTTACAGTTGACCGGACCCTCTTGATCCATCATCTCTTAATAACTTAACTTTCTGATGATATCTTATCATCGTAATTAATAAATTTGATTATGGCAATTAAGGCTAATTGGTGTTAACCAGATTTCATTTTGATTCATTTTCTTTATTTTGCCACATGATTGGTTTTTATTTGTCAATAAATTTGATTGTAATCATACATCATAACTACTATGATAAGTATTAATTGATGCTGATTAGCATTTAATTGGTGGTTTTTGGACATTAATTAGTCCATTGTTTATATTTTTGATTTTGACTTAATTTTATTGATTCCGTGTTTGATTTATTTTACCTGTGAGTTATTATTATTATTATTATTATTATTTTAAATTTCATTTCTACTATTTTGGTTTTATTTCATTTATTTGTTTTTGCTGTACTGGTGTTGGTGCATTAAATTTGTTTATTTTCATTCAGAATCTGTGTGTGATGAATTTTATTCAGCCCTAGTGATCTTCCTATAATATCCAGAACAGTTTCATATTCAAGCTAGTGTACCGTTCATGCCCCGACGACAGAGTCCTGTTCTGAAGGCCTTGTGCAAGGGTACATGGCAAAGGATAGATTATTCTCTATTCTTCTTCGATTTTTCTATTCTGGAAGATCCTAGTGGTTAACATACACAGATGCACCCGGGTTTTGTGCTTGTTTGATTAAGTTTGGCTTGCCTACTCGTTTGGCATGTTAGTTATTTTTTTGACTTTATGCTGAGCGGGTAAACGCTGGAAGATACCCATAAGTCACTTATCAATTCAAACCCGAATCCAAACCGTATTCCATTCATTTCATACCCGTTATTTTTCCGTGAGGATCAGCCTTGCCCTTTTTCCGCTTGCCACATTCATTTAATACCAAACCCTGTTCTCCCCACCACCAGTGTAAAGTGCAAAAATGGCGCCCAACGTGGGGCTTAAGCTTGAAACAATAGCAGCCCAACATAAGGTCGAAATGGAGCTCAATTAATTGAATGAGAGTTACTGTAATTAAATTTTCATTTATATAAATTTTTATAGTATCATACAGTAATCTCAAGGAGTCCCTTGCAATTTTTATAGCATTGAGCATCCATCAGATAGTTAATTAAGGCTCATTAGTGGCCTGATGAGAAACATTAATCACTTTAATTAATGTTTGATTAAATTAAATTAATTAATTAATTTTTCTTTTAGTGATAAGTCAAATATTTAATGACACCAATGGATTACAATCAAATTTTGAATCGTTTTACTGTTGCAATATCACTGTAGGTGATTGCAAATTCGAAGGATAGGGGAAGGAAGCCTTGAAAGCTTTGAAATACACTTACATTGCATGGTGTGTTGATGTGTATATTTGCATGAGTTGGGACAAGCCCGCATATTCTCCTATTGATAATTATGTCATCGACAGAGGACCTGATGGTCGTATTGCAAGAATTTAAGGACAGTAGTTATAAGCAGATGCAGGAAATAAAAGACAGTAATCAGGAACTTAGAGTTAGTACTGAACAGCAATTGTCACAGATGCAGAGAAATATAGAACATGTAGGCCACATTTGCAATCAGAGTACTGAGCAAATAGAAATTCATATGGTCACGATCGAGAACGAGATCAAGAACGTGTCTCAGAGAATGGCTAGTATGGAAATTCGAGTCCAAGCGCAGGTAGCGAAATGTGAAGTGGGAATTGCAGCAACTCAGGCAGATGTCGACAAGCTGAGAGATGAGAATAAGTCAACGCAAGCCAAAATAGGAGTGATCGAGACCGACATCTCTACATTTAAGGACGAGATTAAGGATTCATTGCAGCTCATACGAGATGATATGGATGGCCAACATGACGAATGTAAGAAATCATGGGAAAAGGATAAGGAAGGATTGAAGAGAGATGTCGAATTAGCATACGATAACATGAGCCAGGAGGCTAAGGAAGAAAGGATAGCTGTACTCCGTAAATTAGAAGAGAGCAAATTAAAGATGAATAAGGTCGAGATGGAGCTTTTGTCAAGGATGGAACGACAAGAAAATAAACAAGTCAAAAGCGACCTCAAGATGCTGATCCAAGAAGAGGTCATCGCCGACTTACAAAAAGGATTGGCCAAGTCCATTACAGAAACCCGTATGGAAGGGAAAGTAGGATTTCAGGAGCATACGACCATAGATGAGGGGATGGAACCTCACAGTCAGGAATTCAGGGGTCGTACTTCGACACCCGTCGAGTCTAACGCAGCTGCTCAGGTCATTCACGTTATAAAAATGAGTGATGACCGGCCGAACAAATTTTCAGGGAACAATAACTTTACTCCTAAGAGTTTCCTCAGAGAATTGATGGAATACATCAAAGAAAGCAAGATCTCAGAAGACCGACAGTTAAGGACAGTGGAGAAACTGTTGACTGGACACGCGTTACAATGGTTCCGTAGCTTCAGGTATACCTTTGACACTATGGGAGAATTCCGTGAAGCATTTCTGAAGAAGTATTGGAGCCTTGCCTCGCAACAGAACCTGAGGATGGAACTATACGCGCGCCGCTATAGTACCACATCACCCACAAAATATTCAGAATATTTCATCACACAGCTACACCGAATGAAAGAGTTGGATATGCCTCCATCAGAAGAAGAGATGACCACCGCCATTGAGAAGCAACTGCCAGTCGGGGTTCAACAGATCATGGCGGCAGCGAACGTACGGACAGCGGTACATGCCGAGGAGATATTAAGAAACCTCGATGAGACGACGATCCACAGTCCGCAAAGATCAGGTCGAACGACTGAAAATGTAAACGTGGTCGGCCTAGAAGAAGCACCTAGACGACGCATGAAAGACCAAAGTACAGACGCCATGGACATGAGGCAGAACTGGGAACGTCGGGAATACCAAGATCAAGAACTGAGGCCCCCGTGGTATAGTAACCGAGGTAATAATAACTGGAGGTCGTCCCAAAGACAAAATGAACCATGGAGAGGACATCGTGGATCATACAGGCCGTATAACAAGAGAGGTGGGCGTTTTCAACGCGGAAGGCCACCGTGGGACCAAAACAGAGAGCCAGAAGTGAGATGGGACTTGCCAGATGACCACAGAGAGGAAATGGAAAGGTGGCACAGCGATTCGGAGCGGTATTTGGCAGAATTACGTGCCAAAGAATCGGCCGAACAAAGTAAGAAAGACAAATGGAACAGGGGAATGAATGATCGAAGGGATCCAGATGTCATCGAACAGGGAGCTGAGAGCCTGGAACTCCAGAATACCCGGAGGAACAACAATCAATCATCCGGAGGTACACCAGATAGGAATGGCAACAACGAGAAAAAAAAACGCCAATTTTAGAAGATGGGAACGTCGCTAGTGCACAAAACAGTCACAATGCAAAGTATATGGTAGTAGCGCAGATCAGTGACTGGGTCATCAAAGAAGAGGACTTGACGGAGGACACAAGAGGGCCAAAGATTAATACAATTAGAGAATTACCCATAATTTACGCCCGAGTGGGAGGTCTAACGGTACGATGTATGGTAGATACGGGTGCCAGCATCAGTATAGCTTCCCAGGCATTAGTTAAAGAGTTGGAGAGATTGGGGAAGGTTCCCGTGATGCCAATTTCTAACATCACAGTCAAGGGCATTATCCCAGACAAGTCCGCAGTCTGTAAGTTCCAAGCTTTGTTGGACATTACACTGCAAGGACATAATATGCCGCATTCGTTCATCATAATGAACAAGATAAATTATAACATTATCTTGGGAGCGGACTTCATTCGAGAATATAAAGCAGTAATCAACCTATATGAAAACACCATTTGCTTTAAAGATATTGGAGAGGACAATCATTTGGACATGCAATTAAATACGGATATTCCAAGAGATGGCGAAGAGATATGGACATTGTGCACCACTGAAGAGATGGAAGCATATGAGAAAATCGACGAAAGGTTAAGGGATATTGAGGATGATTTAATGGAACCTGAATCCTGGGTCATGGCGCTAGAAGAATTGGAAGACAGAATTACTGACGCTTTTGAGGAGAAGGCTCGTGAAGCAAAGATAAATGAGGAGAACAGGATCAAATTGATGGACATGTTAAAGCGACACGAACCGGTTTTTAATTCTAAACCCGGTAAGATAGAACATTTCAAGTACCAAATGCAGGTCAACGATTGGTCACCGTTTAGGAAAAAGCCTTATCCGATAGCCGAAAAACATATGAATGAGGTGAAAGAAACCATCAAGCAAATGGAGGATGCTGGAGTCATAGTTAAGATGGCTACCCCATTCGTGAGTCCGTTGGTTGTAGTCAAGAAACCCAATGGCTCTGTTCGAATATGTCTGGACGCCAGGACAATTAATGAACGATTGATTCCTGAATATGACCAAGCTCCAGCGATCAAAGAGGTCATAAACAAATTCCAGAACAAGATATATTTTTCATCGATAGACTTGACTAGTAGCTATCACCATTTGGAACTGGATGACAAGTCAAGGTTATTGACTGGATTCCTATTTAATCAGCAAACTTATGCATTTCAAAGATTACCATTCGGTATCAAAACAGCAGGTTCGGCACTTATACGAGCATTAGACCGGAACCTGACGTCGGAAGTCAAGGATGCCACTGTAAGATATGTCGATGACATACTCTTGGCGTCTGATAATTTGGATGATCACCTCACGAATTTAGAGAAATTACTAGACAATTTGGAGAAAGCCAATTTCAAAATTAACATCCAAAAATCTCATTTTTGCCAGAAGGAGGTACTCTATTTAGGCCACATCATCGATGGTGAAGGAGTACGCCCAAATCCTGCGAAACTAGAGGCTATTCGGAACTTTCCTAAACCAAACAGGGTAAAACACGTCCGCCAATTTCTGGGCATTTGCAATTTCTTTGCAAAACATTGTCCTGGGTATACTGAGGCTGTGGCGCCACTACAGGATATGCTTCGTAAGAACAGCAAATGGGCATGGAAGGAAGAATGCGACGCGGCTTTTCGGAAAACGAAGGAATTACTAACCAATAGTATTAAATTGGGTTACCCGGATTTCTCAAGAAAATTTATAATTCAAACCGACGCCTCACGGATTGGAATTGGATGCATGCTGTACCAAGAAGATCCAAACAACCCTCGAGAACGATCTTACTTGGCATTTTCTAGCCGTAAGCTAAAGACACACGAGCGAAATTACACAGTAACGGAATTGGAACTTCTATCCATCATTTTTGCTTTACAACAATGGAGGAAGACTGTCTATGGTTTCGAGATTTTGATAAGAACCGACCACAAGAGCCTTATTTTCCTATTGAAAACTCCCATGGCTAGTGAGCGAGTGAACAGATGGTCGTTATATGTTCAACAGTTCAATATTGACATTGAACACTGCCCAGGAAGATTCAATGTGATACCCGACGCATTAAGTCGAAACCCAGAACGAGGAGAAGGAGTAGTATCTGTACATCAAGTCGAGCTCACTCAGGCAGATCAGGAATTTTTGGTTAAACTGGGAGAAATTCAGGCTGAACAAGTTAAGGATCCGTGGATGAATATGATCATCGATTATTTAAGAGGAAGATTGCAACGAGGAACGCCCGCGTATTTGGAAGCGGAGAAAATTTCGACAAGTTATATTTGGTATAATAACCTGCTGCACAAGTACGTGGATCCCGATCGCGTGAAATCAAGGATTGTGGTGCCACCTTCTTTACAGAGAGGTCTAGTCTGGCACGCACATAGCATATCTGGACATGGAGGAATCGATAAGACAAGTGCTCTTATTCAAGAAGCATTTGTATGGCCAAAATTAAGGGAAACCATTCGCAGTGTTTTGAAGACCTGTGACAAATGTCAAAGGGTTAAGCCAAACTCATTCCTCATGAAGCAATATCCCAAACCTCTACTGCCACAGAAGCCGTGCGAACTGGTCGCCATGGACGGTTATGGTCCGTTACCAAAAGGCAGAAGAGGATGCAAATACATTCTCGTCAGCATCGATGTATTTACAAAATACGTGGTGTTATGTCCAGTTCAGAAGTTAAACACTAAACAGGTACTGAACAGAATTAAGGCAAGGGTAATTCCAACGTTAGGGAAGATGGAGTTCTGTCTTACGGACCACGGCAGTTATTTCACTAGTGCCGAGTTTAGGAGTGAGATGGTGAGGTTAGATGTCCGGCACGTGTTGAGTTCGGTGCGCCATCCTGAGGGAAATCCATCAGAAAGAATAATGCGGGAGATCGCAAAATATTGCCGAATTTACTGTTCTGATCAGCATTGGAAGTGGGTCGACGTATTACCCGTAATGGAATTCTGTATAAACAATACGATCCATGAAAGCACAGGACAGATCCCCACAGTCCTTCACTTAAATCGATGTCCGGATCGACCGTGGAAGAACATCTTGCCGTGTCCATTGGACGCACGACCAAGCCATGAATTAACCATACAGGCCACGGCAACTTATTTGAAGAAACAAGCTGATCGTCGATTACGTAGAGTGCGTAATAAAAGATTTCACCGTCCTTTGGAATTGGAAGAATTGGTCTTGGTGAAACGACCAGCAGTGTCCGATCCAGCGAAGCGAATATACTCAAAATTTTGCGAGATATTCTATGGACCGTACCGAGTCATAAAGGTGATTGGAAATAATGCTTATAAAGTGAAACACCTACGCACTGGAGTCGAGTCTGTCTATAACGCACAGAATCTAAAACTATACTACCCCGCCGAAGAAGATGAGGTCCAACACCAAGTCATCGTAGTGGAGAAGAAAGAAGAAGGGGAAGATCCATTCCAAGTTGAAGAACCATCGGAAGCAGAAGAAGAGAATCAACGGACAAATAATCACGACTTTCAATGGATAACGCTGCGTGAAGAATTTGATAATGCTGAGAGAGAGTGAACTAAGGATAAATGCAGAATTTAAAGCTGAGAATAAGAGGCTGCTTGAAGAATTTCACGATCCGAATTAATTTGGAGTCCATTAGAAAGCCAATTTCGAAAGAAGGTCGATGAGGAAGACATGACATTGTTAAAATGGATTATGTTGCCGAGTATTGTTGAATTGTAAAAACTCTTCGTAACCTCAGCAGTTTTTCCAAACTAAGAAGGAGGGAGATGTGCCCTTGACCTACGTCTTAGGCCAAGGACACATTACGTCACTGGAGTACTTATATAGGGCAATGTCATGATGTTAATGAGAATGAAATCATCATTATGTAATGATCATAAGAAATAACTAGGATCTTTCTGCCGTAGTGAGACCACATATACTGTATATGGCTTGGCAGTTCTGACAGGGAGAAATTTATGGTTTTCACACAATGGACAGAGCAGGTGCATTCCAAGTCGCTTGCCTGCAAGTTTCAGAGCAGGAGCACCCCAGCGAATTCTGAGAATCTTGCCAAAACGCAGTAACTATCTCAAGTTAGCACGCAGTAGATGCCTGACTCCGCCCTTAAAGAGTACGCTTCAGTTAGTTACAAGAGATCAAGGCATTACAGGAATGATCTGAAACGCCCATGATGAATCTAATTATTATCAAGAATTTTGGGAATGCGGTAACGGATTAAATATCTCTGTGTTCATCGAATGAAAGTAGTCCCTGCGCAAGGAAATCTGACAACGTCGAGTGTGTGAGAGAGAGAACATAGCGTCCTTCAACAAGAAATTAGTTCTACCCAAGCGCTGATGATATAAACTTAGCCTATGATCGAGTTCCGTCGTGAATCATATGATTAGCAAGGCCATATTTTTGTGTATAAATTAAGGTACCTGATTACTGTAGCCTATGATTGTGAAGGGAGCATTTGGTGTCGTATGTGCAAAACTGTGAATTGGCAACCATTTTGTCATATATGTGGGTAAAGTCTGTGACAGGAACATTTGTTCATCTTTCAGCCAACGTTAGTGGATGCGGGCCATATGTAGCACCACGCCAGGCATTAATGTACGAGACGCATAGTCCATTGTTCGGCTGATGCGAAATAATATTAAAAATGAATACTAAGTTGTGAATGTGTATAACAGAAAGGAAAGATGTGAAATCATATATAATTCGAGTGAAAATGTATAACAGAAAAGTATGTCCGCCATGAGTGTGTAGCCCACTAATGTGTAATCTTTTTTTTTGTGGTGCATAAATTTAATCAAATATGTGTGTGTGTGCATTTTAAAAGGGTGCTGGCTTATAGCGACCTAGTGATAATGGAGGGTTGCAGTGATATTATCGAGTGGTTCTACATCATCGTGATGGGATTCGAACCGGCCATGGAGGTCATGTGTTAAGTTATACTGTTGCGGGCCTCTGGTCCAACTCTTGCAAATGATGAAGGAAGTCTTCAATATGATAAGTACCTTTTGATTATATTTTAAAGCGTCAAATAATTCATGGATTTTATCGCCATAATGTTAGCATGTTATTTGTTTTCTTTTGATTTGTTTTATCTTGTGTGTACAATGACCGTGTCAATGGCGACCATAGTTGTGCATCTGAAGGAGCTGGGTACGCTCATAAGGATTAAGGATCAGAATAATTATTTTAATGAATTAAAAGTGCCTAACTTAACGTAAGGATGTTGCTAGGTAATCGTATCCGTACATAAAACACATGGTAGAATTCCCTATTTTATTTATAGATGTGTGTTAGAAATATCCCCTGTGTTTTCCACCCAAATAGAACGAACGAAGCATGGTATTTCGATAGGTGCCCTTTCCAGGCAAAATCTCATTATTTCGTGTAATTGACCAGAGATAGTAATTTATGTATTTACATACCGGATGAATTAATAGCCGATGATTTTTTTTGGGACGATATTTAAAGGACCATGGTGTATTGTGATGGATGATATGGAGTATTATGGTGTAGCAATGAGTAAAGTTTATAGGACAGTTTACAAAGGCGTGAATTATGTCAGATGAGAGGTAGTATGATAAGTTTACAATGATATGAGTGACGGCTGACCCAGCCTCACCAATTGTTATATTAGTTTTTATTGAACGCGTGTGATATTTAAGGCCATACAGGTAAGATGTTGTAAGGAGGAATCTACGATGAAATAAGATAAAATAGATAATGATGCCAGGTAATAAGACCTGAGGGAAGATGTCGGATGAAAGTATGATAAGTTGTATGTGTAAGGTAGTGGCCATCAAGCGCAGATAAAATAATGCTATAATTAATCTATATCCAAATGAGAGCGTCCCGCTCCACTTTTAGAATACTAAGATCCAGCCCGATCAGCTGGTGAGAATACAGTCAAATATTAGCCCGGGGGAAGGGGTGAAGACTTGCATTTCTACCTTTCACGGTCAAGGTCAGCCAGCAGGCGAGGCCAGTCCATTGTCACTTGCCACAAAGAGAAGGAGGGGTCCACTCTGGACTCGGGTGTTTGCCGCAGCGATTCATTTAAATTTTTCTTATGTTTGGTCCCAAGTTTAATATTCACGTAAGGGTATGTTAGGTCACTACCCTGATGCCTCCAATCGATAGCGTTTCTTTTACTGGTCATTTTGATATAAGGGACGGTTTTGTCTGTTGACCATACAGTCCCGGGTTCGATATCCTTTTGTTGTGCCTGGTCCAGACGCTATTTTTAAACGGGTACTAGATAGGCAATAACCTTGCGGTCCCGTGTTCGAAATCCTTTTATTCATACCTGGTCGATCAGTCTTTTTAAATGGGTACTAGCTAGACAGTGACCTTAGAGTCCTGTGTTCATGAATAATTATTTTCGGTCCTGGAAAATAATTATTATTAGTTTTTTTTATAGTTAATATTGGTTCAAAATTATCTTGAGATTTCTTTTTCTCGATAATTGTTGAACGGACCATGCTTTGTTCTATTGTAACCTCGTTCTGCGAGATAAGGCATTCAAGGTAAGAAATGTGTAGGTAGCGAATACCCCTAAATACATATTGACCCTATTGAATAATCCGCTAAGAACATGTTTGTGCCATGTCTATCTTTTTCAGGGGTCGCGGCTTCAAATACATTCACCGTTGCTTAACATAACACTGATACAAGGTATTTCTTCTGTGCCATGTCTATCTTTTTCAGGGGTCGCGGCTTCAAATACATTCACCGTTGCCTAACGTGACTCTGACACGATACGATTACTTTAATAATGTTTGGTTGGAATTATTAATTGTTTTTCATGTTTATCCAACCCAAGTTTGAAAGGCAAATGATTAGTCATCATTTTTTTATGATGCTATTTTTGTCTGTTTTTAAGGCATTTTTCTTAGTTTGTTTATTATATATCCATGAATTATTTGACAAGGCATCGAGTGCTTGGTTCGAGAATGTATCACGTCGAACGCAAGGGCCGAAGCCAGGCTTATCATATTGCTAATATGTTAATGTAATATGTGACAATTTGTAAGGGTGTTTCAAGGCTAAGTAAATTCAATGGCTTCATTGATTCAGCTGATTTGTTTTAAAGCTAAGACGTCCAAAGTAACGTCGGGATTGAACATTAAGATTCCGTACGGAAAGGCTTCCATGATTAATTTACAAGAGTATGTAAATAAGATGCATAAATCATATTCATGTTCGCAGATAGAAATACATAATTAATGCCATGAAGGTTAAGATTTGATATGAGGGTAAACTTTTATTTAACGGAGGGATTCTAGTAAATGTTAATTAAACGCCATTAATAATTAAATAAGCCAATGGCTAGGCTATAATGTATACTTCGGAATGGCCATGGATGTCTCTGATATTTGAACATACCATGTATCTGAAATGTAATTGGATGATATTAGACTCAATGATTATTATGTTTACTCAGATTAATGATTGATTAATTTCGTATAAATGGATTTCTTTTTCTTAATCCATACTGTTGTTACAGTTGACCGGACCCTCTTGATCCATCATCTCTTAATAACTTAACTTTCTGATGATATCTTATCATCGTAATTAATAAATTTGATTATGGCAATTAAGGCTAATTGGTGTTAACCAGATTTCATTTTGATTCATTTTCTTTATTTTGCCACATGATTGGTTTTTATTTGTCAATAAATTTGATTGTAATCATACATCATAACTACTATGATAAGTATTAATTGATGCTGATTAGCATTTAATTGGTGGTTTTTGGACATTAATTAGTCCATTGTTTATATTTTTGATTTTGACTTAATTTTATTGATTCCGTGTTTGATTTATTTTACCTGTGAGTTATTATTATTATTATTATTATTATTTTAAATTTCATTTCTACTATTTTGGTTTTATTTCATTTATTTGTTTTTGCTGTACTGGTGTTGGTGCATTAAATTTGTTTATTTTCATTCAGAATCTGTGTGTGATGAATTTTATTCAGCCCTAGTGATCTTCCTATAATATCCAGAACAGTTTCATATTCAAGCTAGTGTACCGTTCATGCCCCGACGACAGAGTCCTGTTCTGAAGGCCTTGTGCAAGGGTACAATGTACAGTCTATGTGAAACCTTCTGCTTCACCACACCAGCTCGCATCTCAAATCCCAATCCACTCCTATTTTACTGCGCACTGAGCGGGTTTAAGCACAGACAGAACCATAGAGGACTGAACGAATCTCCCTGAAATATCCCACGGTTGATTCGAATTGCACGGGATGGAGTGACTTGGCATCGGTCTTTTAGATGAAGTTTCACATTCCATCTAGACATGATAGATTGTAGGCATGGGAGAATGATGGGATCGCACTTGTAGATTTTTAATATTTCGATCAAATATGAATGAGGTACGGAGTCATAGGCTTTCTTGTAATCAATGTAGGCCATACACACGTTTCTTTGTCCTTTCATAGCCAAATTTACGATAACTGAATCTATTATAACTTGATCCTTGCAGCCTTGCGTTTTCCATCGGCACCCTTTCTGCTCTTCGGCGAGTATCCCATTCACCTCGCAATGCCTATACACTCGTTCCGCAATTATAGCCATAAATTATAATAATAACAATAATAATAATAATAATAATAATAATAATAATAATAATAATGATAATAATAATAATAATTATTATTATTATTATTATTATTATTATTCATTCATTCAATTTCGCTAATCGGCCAACTAGGGACCACGATAAGCCTCATTTTACATTCTGGCATTTGCTCATTTTTTGCTTGATCCACATTGCCTTCATGAGCTCACTGTGTTTAGCACGACGTTCCTCTGTCCATTTCGCACCAGTTGTCCGTTTTTCGTCCCGGAAAGTCCCAAACGTCTTGATGGCTGCTCTATAAAGATTTCGGTCTTGTGCATCTTCTGCTCGTATCCCCATTTCTTTCAGATCTTTCTGGACGTTAACATACCATGGCATTGTCTTTTTGGTTTTGAGTCGAATATACTGAAGATACGTTTCGTCCATCGGGAATCGATCATCCGTCGCATATGACCGTAGAAGCAAACTCTGCGTTTTCGCATTGTGTCTGTGATCTTCTCTATCCTCGAGTAAATTTCTTGCCTGGATTTTCTGATGTAGATGCCATTTTTGTAGTCTGGGCCAAGTATGATGTGTAGGATCTTTCTTTCTTTTCTCTCTAACTTCGCGAGCAAACATTTATCGGATAGGATAAGGCATTCAGATGCATATAGCGGTACTGGTTTGATGACAGTGTTGTAGTGACGAATTTTTGTGTTCATAGAAAAGCACTTTTTGTTATATATGTTGCGGGTGGTTTGAAAAGCGACTTCCATTTTCTTGCTTCTTGCTTCTATGGCTCCCTTGTCAAGGCCATTTTGCTGGATCCATTCCCCAAGATATTTAAATTTATTAACACGGTTTATCGTTCCATATTTGGTGTTTAGTTGTGCTGTATCATCCTTGATGTTCGACATTACTTCTGTCTTTTGAAAGGAAATTTGTAATCCTGTTTGTTCTGCTACTTCCTTCAATATATTGACCTGTTCTGTTGCACTTTCGAAATCTTCTGTCATCAGGGCTATATCATCAGCGAATGCTAAGCAATCTATTTCCACTCCGTTTTTCTTCGTCCCGATCCTTAAAGGTTCGTAAAGGCCTCCTTCTTTTAACTTCTGTCGCCAATTCTGTATTACCTTTTCAAGCACGCAGTTGAACAACAGAGGTGACAGGCTATCTCCCTGTCGAACAACTGTCTTGATTTCAAAGGGTTCAGAGATACATCCTTGGAATTTGACTTTGGATGTGGTATTAATTAGGGTTGCCCTTATTATCGCCAGCAGTTTCATATCGACTCCCATTTCTGCAAGTATGTTAATCAACACATCACGGTCGATGCAGTCGTACGCTTTCTTAAAGTCTACAAATGTCGATACATACGTTCGACCTCTCAACACAAAGTACCTAATTATGGTTTTTAGGTTAAAGATTTGTTCTGCAGTCGATCGGCCTTTCCTAAAACCCCCTTGGTATTCTCCGAGTTTGTGTTCAACTTGCTGTTCCAGTCTTTCAAGGATGGAAAGTGACAGGATCTTGTAAGCTACTGACAGAAGAGAAATACCACGGTAGTTGTTCACATCTCTTATATTTCCTTTCTTGTGTAAAGGATGGATCAAAGCTATCTTCCAGTCCTCTGGGAGTTGTTCTGTCTCCCATATATCTACAATGGTTTGGTGTAAGATGTCAATTGATTCTTCTGGGGCATGTTTCCACAGTTCTGCAATCATGGAGTCTTCACCAGGAGCCTTGTTATTTCTCAACATCTTTATGTGGCGTTTGATTTCATCGCGATTTGGTGGAGAAGATGGCAAATTGTGGTTCATTTGTTTGTTTGTTCTGATGGGGTTGGATGGCTTTTCACAATTTAGGAGGTCGTTAAAATACCCGGCTAAAACTTCGCAGTTTTCCTCGTTGGATGTTGCTAGAGTTCCATCTTTTCTTAGAAAACAAAGGGAAGGTGCCTTGTATCCTTCTATCTTCTTTTTAAAATCCCTGTAGTATTCACGGGTCTCATTTCTGTGAAAGTTTTGTTCAATTTTGTCCATTATTATTATTATTATTATTATTATTATTATTATTATTATTATTGTTCCATAAAGGCAAACTACGACCACGGCATTCAACTATTGTGTTTGGAGTGGATCTTGATGTTTTCCACGCATCCTCTGGCTGTGTTGTACCTTTCTGTTCTTTGTCCAGAGGCCACCTATCTTCTTCCTTCCGGGTTTGTCCTGGAACTTTATTAACTTAAGTCTACTCCTGAGAGACGGTCTATCTTAAATGTCTTTCTTCTGTAACTCCCAACTCCAGTGGATCTTTGTCCATTTCTATCAGCCGCTATTACGTGGTCTTCCTTATTTGCCAGTATGTGAGAAGTTGGTTGGTCAGCCTGGTTGGATGCATCCTGGAGACGTGTCCAAAAAATGCTAGACGTCTCTTCCTGGCCACGTCTGTAATTCTTTCAGAGTAATTATAGAGCTCCCGGTTGGGTCGTCTTTTGTATTCACTCCCTTCCTTGTTTGGTCCCAATATCTTCCTCATTATCTTCCTCTCTTGGATTTCAAGTTTGTCCGTGGGTCCTTTCCTGTTTAATATTAGGCATTCAGAGGCATATAAAGCTTCAGGGCGGATGACTGTCTGATAGTGCTTCATTTTGGTGTTGCGGGAGAGGCACTTCTTATTGTAGGTGCTCGTAGTGAGTTGGTATGCCAGTTCTAGTTTATTAACTTTAGTTGATAACGCTGTTCCTTCGGAGAGACTGGATTCCAACCATTCACCCTAGTACTTGGATTTGTTGATTTTCTAGATCCTTCCCTGTTCTAGAAGTGACTGGCTGCGAGGATCAGCGGTAACGTTCTCGCCTGCTGTTCCCAAGGATGCAGGATCAAATCCTAGTTCCGTCACCTGGCATTTGAGGGTGCGCAAATGCCAGGGAGCCGTGTCAGTAGATTTACTGGCACGTTCCCCTTCGGGGCAAAATTCTGGCATCCCGTCGCCGCTAAAAGCCAGAGTAGTTAAGAGGAACGTAAAACCAATAGCATTATTATTATGTTCTAAAAGTAGTTCATGAGGTGTTTTACTGATTTCCGTGATGTATTGTGTTTCCTCAAATGACACATGTAGTGCGATATTCGCTGCTTCTTATATTAATTACTCTTATTGTTATTATTTTTAAAAGTGTATGCTATATATATTATTTCACTAAGGAAAGAAGACGATTCAGCACACGTATGATAATAATAATAACAGGCTATCACTCGTTTTCGAGGAAGATTGTTTTCTAAAGGTGAGTTCCTAGATGACTATGTAGCCCAATCCTGAAAACACAAACTCTCCCACATTAGTGACACACGTTGTTCGGAGCAGCCACTGGCTCTTGTGGGTTGATGCTCCTGTAAACCTCACTCTCTTTCCTCGCATTGTAATTTTCAGTCTCACGTCTTCGCCGATGTTGTTCAAAACATAGTGAACCTTGGTGGACGATGCAACGCCATACCTGACGATTTGATGCCGTAGTCTCCCATTTATCCTTGTCGATTTGACATTTGGTTAAATTGTATTTTAGGACGTCTAGGCATGTGAATAACATGTCCTACCCATAATAATAATAATAATAATAATAATGTATGTATGTATGTCTACCCCTTATTATTCCCGTGTTCCAACGGGGTCGGGGATGAGATGCGATGGAAGTCTTTGTGGCGATGGTTTTCACGGCCGGATGCCCTTCCTGACGCCAACCTCATGAGAGGAGTTAATGAGAGATGAAATGAATGATGGTGAATGAAACTGGGCAAGGATGTGGAAGGAAGCGGCCGTGGCCTGTCAGAAGGTACCGTCCCAGCATTTGCCTGGTGTTGAAAATGGGGAAACCACGGAAAACCATTTCAAGGACGGCCGACGGTGGGCTCGAAACCACGCGTCTACCGAGTCAGCCGAGAGCTTGGCCCCATGACCTAATGCTGCGCAACCTGACGAAAAGTCACTATAATGAGAAGTCGCTAAGCATTGGAGTCAAGTTAAGACACTACAGCACGGTATAACTATATAACGGAATGAGTAAAATGATTATTCATTAGAAGCTTCAGGACACAGGATGCTCTGCAAAGGTATTAATTCAACATTTCATAAGTCTAAATGTAAATGAAACTGGCATAAGGAACGAGTATTAGCAAAATGTTCGTCAACTCATCTGTTTCCTCAATATACTGTACTGCGTTCCCTTTCGACTCACTGGTTAACTAATACCCGTCTGTTCACAGTGAAAGTCTCCGAAATCCAAGATCATTTAATTAATCTATTCAATTAACCAATTTCCCCTATTACATTTAATGAAGGCGAAGCGTATAGTCCTTCTGGTTTGACAACCGTGCTGTAGTGTTTTAACTTGGCTCCAATGTTCAGCGTCTTTTTAGTGACTCTTCGTCAAGTTAGAACTATTATTTTTATTATTATTATAATTGTTATTATTATTTTAGTTATTATTTATTCGAAGATTCCTTGATAATATCAGGATTAAAATCACAGCTCGGCACGGTTTCATTAATGATATTTTACCTTATTCATTTAATAGCCTAATGAAATGACACCCGATATTACAAATTTAGTGGCTTCTGATCGAGAAATTCTTCAATTATCTCCAAAGGCTTTGGTACATTATATATGACAAATGTCCATATTTAGCTTAAATATTTGCCCGTTCAACAAAACAGCAAATGCTTCATCAGGACACTGGACCAAAAGTAGGTCCATAACTTAAAACTTGAGGTTCGCATGAGCAGTCTTGATTGTGGTTTCCTCCCGCGAGCGACTTCTTGTTGCGAGTTTCCAATCTTGGGACAGGAGAACGTGTAATTTCCTTGGCCTGGTTGTTTTGTGATACTGTTAGCATTAATCGTATGGCCATCAAGGAAAAGGGGGGGGGGGTGAGGGGGAGGAAAGGAGGGATGTGCTTCTAATTACGGGAGGGTTTCCGCGCAAGACCTCAAAGAGGTCCCCCGAGTCCCGCTAACGCCGGCAAGATGTGGCCCCTGATTAAACCTCAGGCCGTGGGGTGCGTTGGGCAGGTCAACCTATGTCGCACCTATAACGTATTACCGTGCAGCTTAGCAGCATAGAAACAAACGATGCAGTACAAATATTTAACCCTTTATGAGATAGTGCTCTGTATATTAACCACCTGTCATAAGGAGAGTTTATGCTTTCAAAGATGCTAATGGTTGAATTTTTCAGCCAAATTTCGGAGAATTTTCATACCGAAGTGCTAGTATTTCTAAAAATCAAATATTATATACGTATCTACTCGACATAATGTGCTAGATAAAAATTTAAAGAAATTAAAACTGAAAACATTAAAGTAAGAAATCAAATATAAACATAGAAATAAAAATCATAAAAATAAGATTATAATAATGAAAGAACTCAAATACCTGGGTGAATGGATTGAGCCCAACATTCGTGAAAAGGAAGCCTTCGTGGCACGGATTAACAAAATGGAAATGGCTTACCATTTAACCAAAGACATTACAAATCACGATCAATGTCCTTCAAGGCCAAACTGAGGCACTTCGTTACCGTTATTGGCCCGGAGGCGTTATATGCATCAAAATGCCTGGCGATGAATAAGAAAGGCCTGGCAAAACAACTCGAAGCCAAAGAGAGGAAGATTCTGAGAAAGATCTTGGGCCCGGTCAAGGAACGAGGAGAGAATAGAAGAAGACACAACGATGAACTCTATCTACATGTGAAGAAAATAACGGACACCATTCGCAAAAGAAGACTCTCCTTGTATGGCCATTTAACACGAATGAACTCCGGAAGATTGTCCAATCGAATCTGTGCCTACTTTGTGGGAAAGAAAACCAAAGGGATCTGGTTTACAGAGGTGGAAAAAGACCTACAAGAACTGGGGATATCACATGAGGACATCTTGGAACGTGACTCTTTGAAGAAGAAACTTGGGGAGATACAGAGTTTTCAACCAAAACTTATATTGAAAACCGGCAAGAAGTGGACCGAAGAACGAAGGGAAGCTCACCGAAGAAGAATGCGCGAATACTGTGCCAATGTGGAAGAACGAGGGAAAAGGCAGTTGAAATAACGTGGTCCATAGACGACCGAAACGATTAAAAAAAATATATATATAAAAATTACAATGTTAAACATAACTATAAAAGAATTATGAAAATAATTGTAAAAATCAATTCGAAATTAATTAATTAAATTAAACAATAAATATCAAAATTAATTCTATAAGAACATAAATTAAAAATAAATACATAAACATTAAAATTAGAGAAACCAAAAATAATAGCAAATAAAATAAATTAAAATGTAAATATTAAAAATTGTTTTGCCCTATAAAGGGTTAAGAGAGAATAGAATTTAAAATTCAGAGGTGAACACCGAAATTTGAAAAGACCGCAAATTAATAAAACACAAAATGAAATAAAACTAATAATTATAATATAAACATAAATGACGGAAAAACAAATATTCAGCATTCAAAAACGAACAAGTTTTTTAGGCAAAGTGCACTGGAAAATTTAGATTGCTGGCCCTAACCCACTCTCACTTATAAAGCGGATGACGAGATCAGCAGCCTCTGCGTCATCGGCTAATATAAGTTTGAGTGTTATATGCAAACCCAGGTTTCTTCGTAAGTCAGCAACTCGGTTAGAATGTGGGCTACGGCGAAAACGGCTCCATAGGTACAAAGTGGGGGTCTTCCCTCTTCATCAGATACGAGTGGGTGGATCTTGTATGACCTAACCTTAACCAACACAAAATGACGGACTTCCTCCGTCACCGGAACGAGCTCCGCCAGACGCGAGTAGTACACTTGATCGCTCTCAGTTTACTGGGCAGTGGGTCAGCTAGCCACTGACTCTCCCAAAGAGCCAGTACCTGTCGGCGTTACTGAGAGCGAATATCTCTAGCGGGTACCTCCATTGGTAGCGGTGGTAGTGGTACCGCCTCTTTTGCAGCTTGATCCACTGACTCATTTCCCGTAATTCCCATGTGGCTCGGAAGCCACAGAAAGGTGATTCGAGTGTCAGCGCGGCACAAGCCGCCTATTAGGTCGTGGATTCGCTGCACTAGGGGATGTGGCGGGAAACATGTAGCAATTGACTGCAACGAACTCATAGCGTCGGTACACACGAGAAAGTGGATTCGTGCATCCTGTAGTGCAAACTGCAAAGCTTCATAGATGGCAACGAGCTCCGCAGTAAACACACTACAGGCCTCGGGCAAAGAGATCTTGATATTTGCACCATCAATAACGTAAGCACAACCCACTCTCTCGTCCACCTTCGAACCATCCGTGTATAGAATACCAGCATCCAGAAATTGGTGAACTGTTTTGGAACTATCTCCGATAAACGCAGGCATCCGTGTTCACCTTAGGACCTCTTTGCAGATGTAACCGAATTTCCGGACGCGGGACTTGCCACGGAGGCACCTCGCTAGGTGTCCGGATTATACAGAGAACTACAGCCACTCCTACTTCAGTACACGAGCTATCGAGTCTAATACCAACCGGGCGAGTGGAGAAAAATCAAAATAGGAGTAATGATTCAAGGAGAAATAATTTTAACTCTGAGATTTTCTGATTACATCGTCATCTTAGCCGACTCATCAGAGAGTTTGAATGAGTTTTTAAATGGTATGGATCCTGTCGTTAGGAAATAATTCATGACGAAAATTAAAGAATGTAAAACAAAAACAAGATGTTCAGTAAAGAACATACAGCCTACTTTCTCCTAAATGCATGGGTATTGTTATAAATCTTTGTCTTTTCAAGGAGTATAATTGAATGTTGGTTGTAGTAGCTTGCTGAAATACAACGTGCTATACGGATATTAAACATGAATATGAGGTGCCCATTGCTAGTGCTACATCTGTACAATATTTCATTCAATTCGGTTTCACCGTGTTTGAATTTATATGACGAATCGATTTTCACACATACATGGCCGCTATCTGCAAACTATTTGGCTGATGACCTCGTAGTTTTGTCAAACGAATCTTCATACATAAAGGTATACTGTTACAAAATTTTGTAGAGATCAGATGAATAGGTAGGTCGTAATTTAAATTAAGCTATGAACATTTGGGTGGCCGCCATTACTTTTACGTCAAGATGGCGGCGATTTAAAACATGACACTGAGGGGCCCTTTGCCAGTTCTACCTCTGTACCAAATTTCGTTCAATTCGAGTTCACCATGTAAGAAAAGGTAGGGGGAATCGATTTGCACACAACCATGGCCACCATCCGCAAATTGTAGGGCAGATGACCTCGTAGTTTGGTCAAAAGATTCTTCGTAGATAAGGATATAAAGTTACAAAATTTGGTAGAGATCAGATGAATAGGTTGGTCGTAATTTGATTTAAGCTTTGATCATTTGGGTTGCCGCCATTACGTTTTCGTCAAAATGGCGGCGATATAAAACATGACACTGGGGAGCTCTTTACTAGTGCTACCTCTGTACTAAATTTCGTTCAATTCGGATTCACCGTGTTTGAAAAGATAGGGGGAATCGATTTGCAGACAAACATGGCCGCCATCCGCAAATTATTGGGCAGATTACCTCGTAGTTTGGTCAAAAGATTCTTCATACATAATAGTATAAAGTTAAAAAATTTGGTAGAGATCATATGAACAGGTTGGTCGTAATTTGAATTAAGCTTTGCACATTTGGGTGGCCGCCATTACGTTTACGTCAAGATGGCGGCGATTTAAAACATGACACTGAGATGCTCTTTTCTAGTGCTACCTCTGTACCAAATTTCGTTCAATTCCGTTTCACCGTGTTTGATAAGATAAGGGGAATCGATTTGCACACACATATGGCCGCCATCCGCAAATTATTGGACAGATGACCTCGTAGTTTGGTCAAATGATTTTCCATACATAAAAGTTTAACGTTAAAGAAAATTGGTGGAAATTAGATGAATAGGTTGGTCGTAATTTGATTTAAACTTTGAACATTTGGGTGGCCGCCATTACGTTTACGTCAAAATGGCGGTGATATAGAACATGACATTGAGGTGGCCTTTGCTAGTGCTACCTCTGTACTAAATTTCGTTCAATTCGGTTTCACCGTGTTTGAAAAGATAGGGGGAATCGATTTGCAGACAAACATGGCCGCCATCCGCAAATTATAGGGCAAATTACCTCGTAGATTGGTCAAAAGATTCTTCATTCATAAAGGTATAACGTTACAAAATTTGGTAGAAATCAGATGAATAGGTTGGTCGTAATTTGATTTAAGCTTTGAACATTTGGGTGGCCGCCATTACGTTTACGTCAAGATGGCGGCGATATAAAACATGACACTGAGGTGCCCTTTGCTGGTGCTACCTCTGTACCAAATTTTGTTCAATTCGGATTCACCGTGTTCGAATTGATAGGGGGTGGGACAGACTTTCAGAGTCCACACACACACTCACACACACACTCACACACACTCACACACACACAGACAGACACACAAATTTTGGCCCTGTGTTGATGTCATAAGTCTACTTTCATTTTTTGGAAAAATCGAAAGTAGGCTAATATTGGAATGCAGCCGAAAGAAATCAGAAACCACTGTGGACGTCGAATTGGTAGGTATAACTAAAGGAGGTAGGACACTTCTGTTACTTAGGAAGCAAAGTTGGGGAAGGATGGGTATAGTGGCCATGGCGGGCATGGTTGCCACGGGCTATTTTTCTACTGTACAGTGCTGCTACCATGCCACAAGTGCCTCAACTACTCCACTAGACCACCATTAGTGTTGTGTTGAGCCTAGAAGCTGATCAGATTACGCTTTTAGAAGTTGTCATATATTTTGTTGTTTTTCAACTAGCTGATGTAAGGTAAGTGTACTGCATTACCTATTATAACTAGGTACATGATTCTAGTATGTATTGATGACAGCAATACATGAAACAAGTGTAATTTAAGCTTTAAATTCATCTTTGAAAATAAGAGCTGGTGTAACTGGTTGGGCCTTCAGAGTCACATTTAGATAATGACGTAAAATGACACTGCATATTATATTTTTTAAGTAAAATATTTATATGAAGCCTAGACCAAACATACTTTGTGTTTTTAAATGGGATATTTATTGAACGTTTTAAACATATCCTTGCATGAGCAGAGTGGTAGCTCAGTCAGTTAAGCGCCGGCCTTCGGAATTGTAACATGCTGATGGTTCCAGAATCGAGCACCGCTGGGCCGAGGTGATAAAGAGGTGATAAGGAAACAAGTAGTTCCGTGAAGAACTATACAGCCTATGTTCATATATCCTATGTTAATTGCCACTATCAACATACAAAATTTCAGTTTGATTGCTGTAATAGATTCGTAGATATTGAGAACCGACTAAATATTTCGGATGGTCGCCATGTTGGATTTTATATATGTAGGTCCTAGAGTTATGTACTGTTGCATGCAGATTATTGTGAACGTGTAGTATTCAAACTTCAATCGCATAATTAGGACACAAGAAAAAACAAGGAGATTTTAAAAAATTTTCACAGCTGCCATCTTGAGGTTATGGAAACAATTGAAATAAATTAGATGCCAGTGGAATAACATTCGTATAAGGATTTACTGTACCAAGTTTCACTGCACGCGGTTGGTTAAATTGCGAGAAACGTCCATGTGAATATTTATAATTCGCGTCACCGCCATGTTGGATTTGTGATCACCAGGTTATTTAAAGTCCTATAGGTGAACTTAAGTTCATAGCCCCTATGAAAATTAAAAAATGCAGTTTGATTGCTAAAATAGATTCGTAGATATTCAGTATCGTCTAAATATTTCGGATGGTCGCCATGTTGGATTGTTAAATGTATAGGCCATAGAGTCATGTACCATTAAAGGAAAATTATTGCGTAGGTTCATTATTCAAACTTTCACTTCGATCGCATGACTACATCACAATAAATAAAATCTTAATTTTAAAATTCGCACTGCCGCCATCTTGAGGTTATGTAAACAATTGAACTAATTAGATACCAGTGGATTACAATGTGTATAAATATTTCCTGTGCCAGGTTTCAGTGCGCTTGGAACATTAAATCGCGAGAAAGGTCTATTTAAAATTTTCAAATTCGCTTGGCCGCCATGTTCGTTTTGTAGTTAAACGGTTTTTGAAAGTCCTATAGATGGACTTCCAGTAGTGCCCTTTATCTACGTACAAAATTTCAGGGTTTTACCGCTAATAGTTTCAGAGATATAGAATGCCGGTGAAATATTTCGCACTTCCGCCATCTTGTGATTATGTAAACAATTGAACGAAGTTAGATGTCGGTGCATTACAATGTATATAAACATATACTGTACCAAGTTTCATTGCGTTTGGTTGGTCAAATCGCGAGAAACGTCTATTTAAAAGTCGCGAATTCGTTTGGCCGCCATGTTGGTTTTGTAGTTACCAGATTTCCAAAAGTCACATAAGTGAACTTATAGTAGTTCCCTATATCACCATAGAAAATGTCAGGGTAATATCGGTAATAGTTTCGGAGATATAGAATGCTGGTGAAATATTTCGTACAGCCGCCATGTTGGATTGGTGAGTTGTAACAAAATTTGAGGGGCACGGTCGAGGTTGCCGGGAATAGTGCTATGAACTTTCCGAGTTTCACTGAAATCGCTCCAGCCGTTTAGATTTTATTAGGGGGGAACGCACACACGAATCACACACACGCACACACACACACACACGCACACACACCCGGACAAAAGGTGATCTCATAAGCTTATTTTTTCAAAATTGAAAATAGGTTAAAAAGGTATTCAGGAGAAAAGGAAATCAAAAGTGGCAAAACGTGCTTTGTTTACTAAAGGAGATAGTAACTTCGATAGTGACGAGAGTGATACAAATTGCCTTTACTGTCAGGAGTTATATTCCAAGTCCAAAAGCAATGAAGGGTGGATCAGATGCTCTATTTGCCTGAAATGGGCACACGCGGATTGTGCTGCGTTTGAGGAGGTAGACAATTAATTCGTATGTGAAATGTGCAATTAAACAAAAATAGGCTTAACACAATATCCATAAAATGTTTTGAAGCATTTCAACTTTTGTATTTTTTATTGTACTCTATAAAAATTTAGAAATTAGTTTTATAAAATGATAGGGAACTTTAAACATGTGTGGAGAATTATAACAATACTTTAATTTGTAAAAAAATATGCTAATACATTTTTGTTAAATGTATTTGCAGTGTTATTTGTAACATCGGGTATAGTGGCCACCTAGTGGCCATTTTTCCCTTCCCCATAGGGCAAAGTGGCCATGTGGTAGAGTTTTTTTTTTTTTCAAAAAGTAACTAAGATTCAGTTAAAATTATTTGTTTAAAGATATATAACTAAATAAGCTATAGTATGGCCAATTTTCATTTGTTTGTAACAATTTTAACTTATTGAAAACAACGTTTTCCCGTTAGCGTGGCCACTATGCCCACCCTTCCCCTAACCAGTGATGGACGAAGCAAAGGGCACATAAAAGTAGATTAGCACAGGTTAGGAAAGCATTTCCACAGAAGAAATATATTGACATCAAACATAGATTTAGATACCGGTATTGGAAAGTCATTTTTGAAGGCCTTTGTCTGTAGCGTGGCACTCTGAGGAAGTGAAACTTGGACTGTTGGAGCAGCAGAAAAGAGGAAAATTGAAGCGTTGAAATGTTCTTCTACAGAAACGTTCCTCGAGAAATCCTTTACAGAATGGTTAAAACCGCATCAAAATCCATCCAGTGGTTCTCGAGATTATTCGTTACATCCAATAATCGGATACTATATAGAGATTAATAATTATAAAATAACCCCTAGAACTATAGACCATGAAAGGCCTAGGCCTACCAAGCGACCGCTGTCCAGCCTTTGGCCTGCAGATATTATAGTGATGCGTGGTCAGCGCATCGGGTCCCTTCGGACGTTAATCTTGGTTTTCATGACCGGGGCGCTGACTCACTGTCAGACAGCTACTCAGTTGTCCTCACGAGGCTGAGAACATCCCGTCCCAGCCCTCACGCCAGTTGCTAAAATCTCTGATGGAGCCGGGAATCGAACCCGGGACCTCCGGGTGAGAGACAGGCACGCTACTCCAACACCACGGGGCCGGCATATAGAGGGATTACCCCCTGATAAAATATAATAAATGACGCAGGTTTACGTACTCTATCTGACTCCAATATATTTCTTTATTCTCCCTCTTTTGGAACAAAAGTCTGTTCATGACAACAAAAGGACAAGTCCAAAGCATAGCTTCAAAGTGAAATGACATGTCCTGTGGTTCGGATTCCACGTAAAACGGAGGACTCGTGGTTTATTATCTCGCGATTAACAGCCACATAAAACTACAATCTTCACTTTAGGCATCCGAAACTTGCAATCCCTATCAGGAAATAGAGTCTCAATTCTGGCTAATTGCCATTCCAAACGCTTATGTTTCTCTGATCCGAGTAGTACAACATCACCTTCTTTCAGGGCATATCTCTTATTCTTTTTAGGTCGTTGGATCAATTGCGAGGGATATTCCCTTTTGAAGCGTCCTTGCAGCTCTTCCATTAGATAGTTCCTGTAACGTAGACGAGACCGGAATTATTCCTTTTCAACTGGATCCAAATCCACCATATAGGCAACTCCAGAGTTATGTAGAAACATAGCTGGCGTTAGTGGAATCATGTCTTCCGGGTTTTCTGACACATATGTCAGTGGTCGTCCAATGATCACAGCATCCACGTCACACAATGGTGTCAGGAGTTCCTCGAAAGTCAGAACACACTTTCCCAACATCCTCTTCAGTAAGTCTTTAACGGAACGTATGAAACGTTCCCACCAGTCATACCACCAGCACGCTGTAGGGGGATTGAATTTCCACTCGATCTCTTAGAACTGAGTTTGACTTTTCAACATCTGCACATCCAGTCTCTTCAGTGCTTTTGCAGCTCTATCAAAGTTGGTCCCATTGTCGCAATAGATGACAGAGGGGCGACCTCTCCTGGCTATAAATATTCTCAAAGACAGAAGAAATGCCTCCATACTCAGTGAAGAAACCAGTTCCAGATGAACATCTCTATAAACTGCACAGGTTTACAGGGCAATCGACACCTTCGAGTTGTTTTTTAGGAACAATGGACCGGCTAAATCCAATCTATTTCAAACATGGTCGCATCCTTGATACGATCTCTATTTAATGGAGGAGGCTCTGACTCAACATTCTTAATTTCATGCCGTTTGCATTGCAGGCACCGTGATATGATTCCTCTAATAGCCCTTCTGCTTTGTATAATGCAGAGTTTCTTTCGGATGAAGGTAACTAGGAACTGAATTCCAGCATGACAATGCACTTTGTGTTGTTATAGGATCAGGGCTTCCACCACTTAGTGCTTCCTTGGCAATAACAATGGGTATCTGAAGTTCAATATTTGTTTTTACTGATATTAGTCCCTTCTCATCTCGAACTATCTTTATTCCGCTATTTGTGTCTCCTTCTTGGGGAAACGACTCGCATTGAACGCTCTTGATCACTGTCAATTCTGCCTCTCTGATCTCTGAAAAGGATAATGGACCACAACAAAGTTCTAATACACTCCTTTTGGAATTATTGTACGACCTCAATACCCACGCCACAACTCTTGTTCTTTGTAAATAGTTGAGATTCCTTGTCATTCCCAAACTCATTGATGTCGTAGTGACAACTGTAATTTTCCGTCTCTCTGACAGGACAGTTTCTTTGTCACCCTTCACAGCTGTGTAATGGATGGACCAATCTTCTTCAGGACATCTCAACCAGTGTGGCCCTTCCCACCATTTTGACTTTTTTAACCCTGTCAGATAGCATCCTCGTGACAACAAGTCTGCAGGGTTATGAACAGCTGAAACATGTCCCCAGTCTTGTGAATTAATCAGTTTTCTAATTTCTTTGACTCAATTGCCAACAAATGTTGCCCATGGTTCATTTCAAGTTATCGAAGCTAGAGCCATTGAAGAATCAATCCAAATATACTCCTTAACCTATTCAAGAGAGAGTGAAAATCTAACAAATGATGCAAGAAGACTGCCAATCAAACAACCCAGTAATTCTAGTCTTGGTATGTGAGAGTTTTAAGAGACGCTAATCATACTTTTGCCAACATCAACTGTACGGAAACTCCATATGGATTCTGAATTCTCAGAAACACAACTGCCCCATAGGCATATTTGCTATCATCAGTAAAAGTATGCACTGGCCAAAGACCTCTATGCACTCTTCCATTAGTAATGAGTCGTGGTACTTCTATTGTGTTTAACTGAGTGATTTTATCCTAACGTTGCATGTCCTCATTAGCAATATTTACAGGAAGCAGAGAGTTCCATTTCTTTTGAGGTAAGTTTTTATCTGATATCTCAGTCGCCTAAATTTTGCAAGTTTTCTGTAACAGAAACTTGAAAGGGATTATCGCAGGGGTGAGAAATCCAATGATGTCATAGACTTTCTGTATTACGGACAATAACCTTCTTTTTGTAAAAACTTCTTGCTAAAGTGGAGGTTCTGTCTCGATTTCAACGGCTAGTGTATCCCGTTTTCTGTTTCGTTTCAGACCTACAACTTTCGTGATAGAGTGGCATCTAGCTTTACTCTTACAAACATCCTCTGTCTTAGTTGTTAAGACAATATAACTCATTTACGTTTCCGAAAATCTTAATTCCATCTCTGTATCTGTAAATATTCTTGTAGAATTTAAGTGAAACGTTGCAAACTCTTTCACAGAATCAAAAGAGAGTTGTCAACTTACATCGATTTCGCTAATTTGTTAGCAGTCGATACATCTCCTATAGGAACTTTCAAAAAGAGACGATCTAAGAATGTTCCCAAAATAAAAAGGACTGCATGTTGTTCCGAAAACAACTCGGGAATGTCTGTGAATCTTCAATCATCTGGTAGAGTAGTCCTCCCACCATACGAAACGATCCTCAGCCTGAACTTCTAGCATTTTGGAAAGCGTTCCTAATGTCAGCAGTGACTCCGATATTCCTTTCCCGAAATCTAAGAAGCACCTCAGGAAACATTTGAATACAATTTGAATCTTTCTCCAAACATTTATTGAGTGAGATACCAATTTCTATCTTGCAGGAAGCATCAAACACAGGGCGAACAGGGGTAGTAAGTCTTTCAGTTTTAATAACAGGTAGTGGAAGGTAGTGGCATCGTGTTTCCATCTCTTCAGTTGATATCTCTTCAATAAATACTTCCTGCTCCCATTCTTTAAATATTTCTGTACAATTGTGAAATAGTTCTAACTTCTGAGTAGTTGACAGAAACCTCTTCTCCATTTTTTCTTTATTGGAGGGGAGTTCTGGATGCCCTTCGCTCCACGAAAGACCAATTACATATTGTCCATCTTCTTTCCGCTGTAAGGTATGTAGAAGTTTCTCCCTTGCTTCGCGCTCCTGGTCGACCGCTAATTTGACTTGGGAAGAATCTTGAATCCCAATTGTTTCTAGATTCCACAGCTGTGAAATAGATTCATTATTATAAGCCATCAAGAGTTTAGTGCTTTTCAGTCGGTCAACACGAATGTACCCAAAAGAGATGGGTTATGCCCTAATCCTGAAATAAATTACATGAGATTAATAAAACACTAGGATGACCAGTTTCGATCGTCAAGCGATCATCATCAGATCCATTACACTTAGGCTACAAAATATATGTTTGAAATACAGGTGAAAATATTTACAATATGTACAATTATTTAGTTGCAGTATCGGTACTGCAACTGTCAGTGTATGCTAAATGCAGTATATATGTTAGGTGAAATGCTAAATGGTGATAGCTATCCGTAGATTGTACTTTAGAGAGATTATATGGTTGTAAACTATGGTTAAACTATAACATTTTAGGCTAACTACTTATCTGATTTTCTTCCTTACAACAGCTACTCGCAGTTTTCGTGCTCACTGGAACTCGCTGTGCGGTCGACTGCGGTGGCTATCTTAACGACTGGTTTTTCCCTGCTTTCTCCCCCCTGCTCCTACGTGCTGTGGGGAGTGATAGCGATGTGTTTATGTGAGGTGTTGCCAACCTAGATAAGATGTATGTTATTGAATGAGGTGGGTCTACAACTATTAAAGACCGTGGATTAGCCCTCGCCACGCGTGGAGCATAACCCATTCGAACTAAGCGTTGACGGTCTTATGAGGACGTCCCGGCACCTTTAATACTGCCGCGAATATGGGCCTTGGTTTATTGCAGAAGAAAAGTACATCGTACACGTGATCCAGATAATATTTACCTATTAATAACCCCCTAATTTTCCCCCTCTTTTTATCTAGCTTGGCTGTGTCGCTAAATTGTGTTTTGTTTCCGACAGGGTGTGTTTTTAGTAGTGTGAAGAGGGGTGAGCTCTCCATGAACGTGTGTTCATGTGTTCGTGTTGACCGACTGAAAAGCACTAAACTCTTGTTTACTAAGGCAACACTGAAAATATGGCTTCAAACACCACAAATTATAAGCCATATAAATTGTTGTGTTGAAGAAGTTCACTTCAGGTGGATTGTCACATCTCTCTCCACCAAGCGTCCAAACCAGTTTAGTCTCAATGGCGGTGAGACCACCCGTAAGTTGGATGACATTTCTAGTAAAGAGTTTGGCATACAAATCCATTCCAATAAGGAGTTCTATTTCTGGACAGTTGTCACCAGTATCACTGATCCATATTTTCTTCAGTCTCAGTTCGATCATCAAAGTAAAGCATCTTGCAATGCGTGGAATGGATTGACAAATTCTCAGCTGATCTCTTTCTTCGACTTCAATCTTCCTTTTGGTTTCTGCAACTTGATTCGGTACCTTTTGTGACTCACTTCTGACATCTGACTCCCACCAAACAAAACAGGAATTGCAGTCTCTTCATCACACGGCTTTAAGCCTAACTCATCAATTGTTTTATTCAGGAGGTACGACCTTTTGGAATCTACAATCCAAGAAAGCCCTTACTGTTTTTTGTTTATCGTTCCCTTGCAGAGTAACCATAAGCGTTTGAAAAATGACCTTACTAATGCATATGTGATTTGCCATGTCAGAAATAATGGATGATTGGTGGCTTGGAGTTTGTAGGTTTGCCTATCCCTGGACACATGAGTATAACATGCCTTTTGCTACAGGCTAAGCAAAGAACCTTTGCTTTACAGTTCTTCGCGAGGTGATTAGGTTTTTAATTTTTAAAGACTTTTCGCTATCATTTGTTTTCCCACAAAAGACACAAGTTTCTGCTGACCTGCGATAAAGAACTGCGACTGTTGGAGTGCTCATTTTGTCTTTCACTTGCTTGTTTGTCGTAGAAGAATAACCTTTCTTCTCATGCTTGGCTTTCATCTTTAAATTAGTCTGAGCCAACATTTTGCACTTCAGATTTGACAAATTTTATAAGATGATCAAGCCGGGTCATAATTACACCTTCTACACTCCCTGCTTGATTGGAAGCTGACTTCTTTGCCATGCTCTCAGAGTATCATCAGGCAGGCTCGATTCTACGATCGGGAATAACAATGTGGTTGAATCTGCACCAGCCAGGTTCAAGGAATTGAAAGATCGTAGATGAGATTCCAACTTAATTGATAGTAAACAAAGTGGAAGCTTATATTGCTGTTAAATATTTTAAATAACTAGTTTTAAAAGTTCTCTAACATATACTTGCAACAGAAGATCATCTCTTCAAACCGCTCCTTCAAGGCTTCAATGGCTTGGGAATAATTATCCGCTGTCTGTGGGTAACTGTGAACAATCTCATATAGTTCAGGGTCTATTTACATGGATTTTACTAAGTATGGAAACTTATTACTGTTATGTAAAGTGTTGTCTCATGTATCTTCTGAAACTGGGACCAGAATCCTAGCCATTCTCTATGATCTCCATTAAATTTCTTTATTTCTACTTTTGGCAATTTGTAATTTCTTTCATTATTAAGCCTACACGACGTATTCGTTTCTAGTGTACCAGTTTCACTCGGGGGCAAGCTAACTGCATCACTACTTGAAAGAAATTCATTGGTTTTAACGTTACTAACCTCAAAATCATCAAAGTATTTTTCGATACTTTCTCCCTCGGTTAACAAAACTTGATCCTCTTGGTCGCTATCTACTGTAATAACTGGTCCATTATTTTCGCATCCATCACGCGTAGCTCTTCCATTAGAGCTTCTGACCTGGTAACATTTGACATAAGAAATTTACGGTTCTCGGAGGTTATTTCTGTTGCTAGCAGCACCTTAATGGCATTTATTTGCTTTGTAACGCATTGCCTAATAGGCGTCCTACCTTTCTTCAGCCGTTCCGTCTTCTATAGATTAGGATTTATTTAGCTTTTATTATATTAGGTCTGCTGCACTCCATTTCCCTTCTGCTCTTGGACAGAAAAGGTTGCGTATTGTGACCGTCAGCCGGGTGGCAACGGCACATATTTGTGAGTGACCTTCAGAAGTCCTCCGGTAAAGCTGTCGGGATAGCCAACAACCGCGATGACTCTCCTAACATCTCCCCCGTCGGACCTTTAAAAGTTTGCCGTGAGGATCAGGTGAACTTCCTAACAATAGGCCAATGCGGCACGAGGTTCTATAGTCCACGGGGAGCGTGGTGCATGGTTGCGATGGACAAAGACGACCTAAGGAAAGGTTCACCTCAAAAACTATACTGTGAAATTAAACATCCAGGCTTATGTAAAACACCGTGAAAATTTATTGTAGATTTCCACAAACCCCTATCCTAGTTCGGAGTGTTATATTCGGCTAATCCGCAAGCTAAAAGTTAATGATAATAAAAGTTCAAGTCCCTAACAATGACGTTACATTAACCCTCGCGAAAGATCTAATACACAATAAGTAAGCAACAGCAACAACGCTGGGTAAATGGTACGACGCAAAATCCCTAATACAAGTTACATGATCAAGCTAATATGTAGTTACATTTAAGTGAAGGAGCAAAGCAAAGCTAAGTTATGGTGGTACCATTTCCACATTTACATTTAACTTTTCTAGCTAAGTCCTATCAGTTAACATTCAAAGTTACGGCGGTGACGTCCGTAATAGCAAAACAGTTACAATACAAAGCTAAGCGTACAGCCATTTAAAAGCAATTAATCTAATCAACAATCATGTGCTAAATAGCACGCAATAAAGGTAGCATGGGGAAAAATACAGTTTCATGACATCAATAACTATAGTACAACACAGTTTTTATTATAATGCCTTCCTGCCCCATGGTTAACTCTTTGTAAACCATTGTCATCTAGCTTGATAGTAATGTCGGTGATAGCGTAGTTAAAACCACGTCTGACAATCACATGGCCTGCGCTCCACACACTATGAACTAATGGTTCATGTGTGCACCAGGTCACAACAAAAATGTCTACAGTCTTCGTCGTTTCCAATAAAGGAAATCCCTTCATCTGCACGGCCATGTCAGCAGGTTCAAATGTAAGAATGTCAAAGTTTAAATGGAAATAATATGTTAGTTAGATCTTGTTTAAAACAATTATGCGGATAATGTTTATTATGTCGGTTTATGTTCCTTCCGTAGGTTTATGGCGTATTCTGACAAAGGCCTGACAAGGAGTAGTCTTCTAAAGATCATTCTCCCGCAGCAAAACATCGACTCAATAGTCGGAAAACTCAACGAGCAAACTCGGCTCGGACTCACAATAACACGAGTTATCAGCGGTAAATCCCTCGCTTTCAACAACTCTCATAATAATGCCTCATAACAACAACAGATGCGCGACTTACAACAATGGCACGTCCTACTCACTCAAGGCACATAATATCATGGGTTACCTGCGGCAAAAACCTCGCATTTAATAACCAAATTGCCTTCATTATAATTTTCCTCTCTCAAGAGGATCGCCAACAATGCATAAAGAAGCCTGACAACCCTGAACATGTCGAAATGACATTCCTCGCAGCAAAATATCTAACTAACAGTATGAAAATCCAAGAAAAACAAATGAACAAAAATACAGTAAGAAACACTGGGTTTCATGAGCAATAGCTGCATTGAAAGAAAGAGATGAATGAAATCAACATTCTGTCCTATGTTATCGTAGTTCTGTCTCGCTTTCAAGCATTTGTTTTCAAGGTTACTGGGTCAACAAACCAGTTTATTGGTGACAACTTCACAAATTGCAGTCCTTCACTGACCACATTTTTCAACAGGCAAGGCCGGCTAGTTTTAACATTATATAATACCGTAATATTTGGCCTTGTCATTCTTAGCATATGCTTGGTTCCAAAACCTTATAGAATCCGTGTGCTAAACACGTTACAATTTAACTGTACAATAAAGTATCGCAGTCCTTCATTTCAAAGAATAGTAAATCACAGACATAACAGCATGTCTCACGAGCTTCTTTGCTCATCAAAGATATAACACTTATTAAGTTCTCAGTATAACATTAACACCTGTGTCCTCATGACAGAAACAAAGTAGTAACAAATTGATAAATCTGGCACGGATCTGCAACTCTAGACCTGCATAATGATGCGATAGTGCACTTAGTTCGATGCTTGACATCTACACTTTCTCCAAAATAATAAATCTGTCAGTATTTGACTATAAATTGGCTTCTGAGCGCTTTCAAAAATGAAAATACGGCATATTTTTATAAAACTGGAAACTACAGTTGGTTTCCTAACGATACGACCTATCTAACGAGGTCATAAGTCTCAACATACTGGTTGCAAAGATTGCAGTTAAATAAAGTGACGATGACATCTGAATGGAACCACGGATAAATATCCTACACATGGCTGAGCAAAATAGCTGCAAATGATTACAGTCATGTTTGGCAGTGGGTCGGCTATAACGTGGTACGACGTCCATCAGGACGGCACCAGGGTTAACCAAAACTGGTCTACCCCACAGGGTGACTCACAATGACTGAAATAAACAACAATTATACTAATTACAACCCTACCTAGCAAATGGCTGACACATAAGTGCGGTTGATTCACAAAATAAAACTACGATATCTAAATATACCACCGCGGACTATTACAAAAGAAAGGGTGCCCAAACTCACGACTTTCGGTAGCTCTCACATCGGCTCAGACATTCATCGACCAGGGTCGCGAAAAACTCTGCTTGGCGCTCCAGCATGGTCCTGTCCTCCACGGATTCACCAATCTGGACCTCCCAAGCAACCAGGGTTCGTTCGCCTCCGGATGATGGTCTCCCAAAAAGGTCTGAAATGTGCCTGGAAGTCGGCATCCACGTTCCTTCGTCTGCGTCCTCGGCATCCTGACGTTCCATCAAGCTGGTGGTCTCCATCACGACGTCTCCCTCATACCGGAATGGTATTAGCCCATAATCGTCTTCTTCACCATGGCGTGGAAAAGTTCAATGTCTTGCATGATGTCGAAAATGTCGAAATATCTCGTTCCTCTCGGCGTTTTGGCGTGATTATTGTGGACGATGCAAATAATAGTGTTCTCCACAGTATTTTGTAGTTTTCAGCCTGTTGATCCTCAAGATTCAACACGATGCGATGCTTTGCTTGTTAGCACGTGCAATTGTATCACGTTTTATCAATCACGTGGCATCCGCGATAAAATTGATATTTTCAATTCAGAATTTCCGTAGCAATAATGTTGTGATCGTTGGCAGTAATAATCACGTCGTCTTGACACAATTATCAGACGATAACTCTTATATTTTCGGCGTGGCACTTTGCCCTTCCACTTACACGTGGGAAAAATATCTGGCGTATGGCACCAATTACAGTTTGTATAAAATATTGCCTAATATGGCCTTTCGTAGAACAATAATATGTCCACGATGTGTGACAACGTTAGTATAGTTATTTTCAACACACGATGCAGTCGGATGCTCACTTGAGCACAAAAATATTTATAATGTCCACGTCGCGACGGACGGATACTCGAAACACGCCTGTCGGGCGTCAGATCTCCAGATGTAGTGTCGTCACTGACTTTCACTCGGAAGTAGGTCGCCAAAACGAAGTCATTGATCGACTACTTTCATAGCTCCTTGCGTATCTGCAAGTGTTATACCTTACCAAAAACGTAATAATCATTCACCAAAATGATTCAATAATACAGAATGACGAATTAGAATATTATGAGTCTTGTGAAAGGATAAAAGTGATTAACAAGACCTCCAAAGTCAAAAATGCAATTGAGCGCTACTTCAAAGAGTATAGCATGAGCTCTCCGCTCCACGTGGTATTCTGGGTATGTTCAAAAGTACTACATCCCATAATAATTATTCCGTCACAAAAATATCACATGAACCATAGCTCAGCGGGTTCAGTATGTTGCCTGCGTATTCAATCACGTCGGTGGTCACCACTTGTTAAAATATAATAAATGACGTAGGTTTACGCAATCTGACTCCAATATGTTTATTTATCTTCTCTTTTCTGGATCAGATGTCTGTTCATGACAACAACAAAGCAGACCAGGTCTTTCTTATTAACCGACACATGCGATAATGATTCCCATGTATTGCGCTTCTTGTGGAGATGTGGCATAGCTCCAAGTTCGCTTTATGTCATTTTTGGTTGACAATGGCCGGGTATTGACAGAACTCCGGGTTTATTTTTGCTGTTTTCAGGAGTTGTTCCTCTAGGAATCTTGTAGAGGCTGGGATTGATGCCAGGATCTAGTACTGAAAATAGGGTTCTGTTTCTCCTTCCAAATAATAACACCCTACGTCTATAAGTACTGAGCTGGTTGGTTGGTTTCTTAGTTTAGGGGCTGCGACAACGAAGGCATGTAGCCCCATGCACTTTGGGTAGCGGCTTCGGTCGCGTAGTCGGTAGCATGCTGAACTGCTGTGCCCAAGATAGCGGGTTCAAACCCGGCCGAAGTCGTCGGATTTTTTTAAGAGCGTTAGAAATCCTTCAGTATGCCTTCCTTTGGAGGGGAAGTAAAGCCGGCGGTCCCATGTCATAGATTTATGGCATGTTAAAGATCCTTCCACAGACTAAACTTGTGTAAGGCAAAATTGTTAGGTTAGATTTCGTCAGAACGCTCTATCAAAATTCCAACGTTCACCACTAGGTATCATTGATATCTGGTGACGAAAGTTGGAAGTACTTGAAATTGAACGAAACTTGTAGCTCACCCTTTAGGGTGTCCGCTGGAAGCAGCTACAGACTCAGGCGAGCCGAACATGTCCTCGGACACTCCCGGCACTAAAGCCATACGATAAATATTAAATAATGCACTTTGGGTGTGTGTAGAATCTGTCTGATAACCGGTGTTAATGGTGATGGCTGTATTAATGTGTCTTATCTGTGATTCAGGTAGAAGGACTGCAGACGATCAATTTTCAAGTATTTCCTACTTTTGCTACCAACAGGTGCCATCCACGACACCTAGCTGCTGACTTGGCTACTAGATGTCATCGCAGCCAGCACCTGTTGACCAACTTTGGAACTAATATAGCGTTATAAAACTAACCTACACATTTTAGCTTCCACAAGTGCTGTTAGTGGAGGGTACTTTTTCATGCCATAAATCTATGACATGGGACTGCCGCGCCGGCTTTACTTCCCCTCTAAAGGAAAGCATACTGTGAGATTTTAACGCTCTTGAGAAATCTGACGACTATGGCCAGGTTTAAATCCGCGATCTTGGGCATAGAAACTCAGCATGCTACCAACTACGCCAATGATGCCGCAAAGTACTGAGTAAATTTGAAGTGAGTAAATAATCCACGAATCTTTCACTAGATTGCAGTTGTGTGTGCACATTGTAAACTGGACTGTGGGAATAATTTGGCGAGCAATGTGCAAGCAGGTATTCTTTGCTAATGCACGTTCTATTGTTTGCGATAGCGATTCAGGTGAATGGTTAACTGCTGTAATTGGATACACGAACTAATAGCAATCCATCGGCTAATTTCACAATGCATGCGAGTCATTTAATGGTACAACACGAACGAGTAGCTGACGCAATCGACTAGCCAATCGCTCGTTCAAATACTGATACGCCCTTGGTAAATAAAAAGGGTATATTAATTTGTGAAAAGCTCATATTTCATAAGCGTCATTGCGTGCTATGTTAGAGGGAATTCTCTAATTGAGAGAGATATGAACTAACATATGCCTGATAGAGGGCGGGGCTGTGACCCGATGGCATATTTAGAACGCCGCCGCCATCATTTCAACCCTATGTCTCAGAGAGCAACTCCATTCTACCTGCTAGCCTATCAAGCGTATTTAGATGGGTCCAGCTTTCGTGTGTGACAGGGACGTTGATTGGTTCAGATTTCACGTTGCTCTGGTGGAAAGGTTTTCGTCCAATGTGATCAGTACCGTAAATAATATATTTTAGTCACTATTAATATATTTAAGCCTGCTACGTGATTAATTAGTGCTGTATATTCATGACGGAAAGCTACTCGATATTCATTTATTTATTTATTCGTGTCAGAAGTACAAAACATAAAATGCACACAAGCACACAATTATGTGCACATCAGACGACTTCAAACAGTTCCTGCCCCGAACTTGGCCACTTCGATAGCACTTGAATTAGCTTCAGTCAAGTCATTCATTGTGCAGCTGTAGGGGCACACTGGACAGGAGAAGAGGTGTTGTGTTGTTTAGGTTGCACCACAACCACACAGCTCTGCCACTTATGTAAGTTGTCCCTGGTTCTTGCAAATTCCACCCGCAGTCTGTTCAAGGACTTCCAGATTAGCCAGTTCTCTGTGTGACCAGGAGGTAGAGATTCCTTTGGTTCCATCCATTCAGAGAGGTTGCTGGTCCTCTCCTTGCAGACCGCAACTTGACATTGAGTACTGGCAGGGAAAGGATACTTCTTCGTCGATTAGAAATGGAAAAGCAACTAAAATTAATAGTATCCTATGCCTCTTTTCATGTTTGTGTCTTGTTAATACAATATCACACAAGTTTTAAGTAATATTCATTAAATTCATGCAGAGTTTGATGGTGGTGCTTGAGTGGATGTGGGTTTTTAATTAGAATGTAACCGTAGATTACAAGTCACTATGCTTTATGAACATACATCGACCATGGATGTACTCCTTCTCAATTCATCACCTCATTTTGTTCATTAAATTATCTCAGCAGCAATGTGCTATCAGCACCCTGGTAGTGCGTACACTATGAACGGACCAATCAGAGTTGATAAAAAAGGAAGAGATGTTGGCGGATTTATCGAGCAAGTGGTTTCAACTCGGAGAGGGTTTCTAAAACATGATTGGATAGAATTCTGGTAACACTTGTTACCAGCTACTAAACTAGGGATATTCAGTGATAGATCCCACAATCTGCGATATGGTAATGCGCAACTAGAGATTGTATGTGTTATCGTAAGAAGTTGGTCTACAATCCGGAGTAAGTCAGAGTACAGGGGTGCCATCAAGGGTAGGCCTACTAGTATGAAACTACTAAACGTTGGCCTTGACTCCTCAGTCCGTGAAGAACAAACGCCTGATATGTACCGGCACATAAGATCTAATATGATCCTCAAGGTAATCTTGATAGTACTATGTATGTGTTGTTTAAACGTGATCATCATTATCTCCCCCAAAGGGATATACGCTTGCTCTCGTCCGATGTCTATATATTCCTTCTGTCATGTAATATGGGAAGCTGGAGTGCGGGAACAAACAGTGGCGCGTTTTAATTGTCCACTAGAGTGCGAGGTGCAGGGCTCGTGCTGGAGAAGTCACGCGGAAAATGTAAGAGCTAACATTACTCCCTGATGGAGCTGCTGCACACAAGTGTATTCTTTACCGAACAGACTAATTTAGAGACATTTATTTAGTTATTTCGTTATCTATTTATTTTATTAAAAATAATTGATAATTATTCATATTCATTAAGTTTTTATATAATTATATACATATCAGTCCTACATGCAGTATGTTAGTTAGTCATTGTTGCATTAAGTGGAAGAATAACGAGATTATCTGCCCCTTAAAAATATGTTCAGAACAAATATGTTAGGTCTGACATATTCAATATTTAATAATTTTATTAATGCAGCCAATGGTCATGTATTTTTCTGTTCAGGACGGGTCAGGGAAGGGATTATGAAAGGAAATCGGCCGTAGACCTATTGAAAGGAACCGTCCCAGCATTTGCCTAGTGGTGAAAATGGAAAACCACGAAAATCACTTTCAGGACGGCCGAGGTGGGATTCGAAGCTTCGTTCTTCCGATGCTAGTGAGGCACGAGGTAGCGCGTCAGCGCTCTCGGCAATATCTGCTTATGTTCTGCCGTGGAGAAGGTGGCTACTGCATTAATATCCCTCAACGTCACTACAGCATTCAAGCATCTTTGAAGAATACCGTGTCTGCCGCTAACTTTTACAGCTTCAGAATATTTGAGCGTGAGGGTGATAATTCTTATCTTTTGTTATTTCGCAATCTTCTCAATCAGTTTCTGGTTGATATGTATGCAAAGATTGAGACAGAGAGACTACTTTGGATTCGCATCAATCAGAAAAAGTTGAGAAGTGAGGAATATGTGACCTGAAGGATGCAATGAGTAAAGCTGACAGCCGTTTGTCAGATATTGGTAAAATGGTCGTGTTGCCGTCAACTTTCACTGGTGGTCCGTGCTATATGCATGAACGCACTCAGGATGCTATGACTTACGTGCACCTTTTTGGACGTCCTGATCTTTTTATAACATTCACCTGCAATCCAAAATGGTCCGAAGTAGTCGAGCACCTGAAACAAGGTCAACAACCTCAATATAGGCATGATTTGGTAGCGCGGGTATTCCTTTGGAAGTCAAGCACATGATAAAACTTCTTACTAAGGGTTGTATCTTTGGTCCTTCAAGGTGTCACATGTATTCCATTCAAAGGCAAAAGCGAGGATTACCTCACGTTCACATACTTCTGTGGATGGAAGAAAAGCTAAGGCCTGAAGACATCGACAAGGTGATCAGTGCTGAGATTCCTGACCCAAATCTTGACCCTGCTCTCCATGAAATTGTCAAGGCAACCATGATCCACGGGGCGTGTGGAGTTCTCAACAGGAGTTCGTCTTGCATGGTGGAAGGAGTATGAACCAAGAAGTACCCCAGAACACTCATCAAGGAAACCCAAACTGGGGAAGATGTGTATCCCAAATATCCCAGGCTGCCCACTTCGGAGGGCGGGGTTTCTATTATTAAAAAGGGAGTGGAAATTGACAATAGCTTGGTGGTACCCTATAACCCCGTCCTATCTCGCACCTTCTCAGCTCATATCAATGTTGAGTACTGCAAATCTGTAAAGTCAATATTCAATAAATGATTATATGTTAGGTCTATTTGAAGCCTACTTTTGATTTTTACAAAACACGAAAGTAGACATGAGATCTTCACAGGCCAAAAGTTCGTGTGTGTGTCTATGTCTGTCACCACCCCAGTATCATTTCAATGTCAGTCTACTAACCCCAAGATTGCAGGTTCGCTCCTGGCCGTAGTAAGTGATTTTTGAAAGGCGGCAAAAATATGACACGCATGTCATACGATGTTGGCATGTCAAAGAACCCATTTAAATTCAGTAGGCCGTGTTCATAATGGCAAAATTAATCTCGGGAGTTTCCGCTAACACAAAGTTCCTCATTTCTCTACTAGAAAGCGCTATAGTGTTCAAGGAGCTTAGATATCTAACCTCCTTGACTTTCATAGTGATTCAAGGAACAACGACATTCAACATGCGAGCTACCCTCTGGGTGTCAATTTACAAAGCTTGCACCCATACGATATTATTATTATTATTATTATTATTATTATTATTATTATTATTATTATTATTATTATTATTATTATTATCATTATTAGTATCATTTCAAACGTGCCTAAACTGAGTTGAAACAAATATGATGCAGAGGCAGCACTATCAAAGGACACCTCAGTGCCACATTTATATCGCCACCATTTTAACCAAAACAAAATGGCGAGATTCAAATATGCTAAGCAACCAAATTATGACCACACTTACCATCCGATCTCTTACGAATTTTGGGAAAATATACCTTCATGAAGTGTGCGTCTGCTGCCCAAAATCACCGAAATTATTCAAGATAGTGGTCATGTGAGTCATGCAAGCATTATAGGTTCCTAGGTCCGGTTGCACCAGTTCCATTTAACGATCGGAGGGGACTATAAACTGTTCACAAGGACGGGGCCCGTTGGATTTTATAATTTTATATTATAATGTTATACTGTGGCAGTGACTTAAGAGCGCCTAGACTGAGTGGTCCTACCGTGCCGTGCTGTGCCGTATACCGAGCACTTTAAGTTCACACGTCAAGATGGTGGCTTATGTTTTTTTCAGAATTCTTATTTATTGGTAAACAATTGACCTACGGTATGTATCATTAGTTTTACATCTCTGAATGAAATAAAATATTAGTCACTTTTCATAAAACGTTCACTTAAAAAGTTCACCAGAAGTTCTCCACTCATGTTCTGAACCGTTGTAATAATTTTTTGCATATCCATATTCCCCATTAGTGTCGTAAGTTATAAATAGGAATGCTCTCTCACAACGATCTGACCCTTCGTTGCTCTTCTTGGCCATAACATTGAGTTCATTTATGATGACGTCACTGTAGATCGAAACGAGCTTTCTTCTTCAGCTGTTCTATGTTCACATTTCCGTCGTCGTCCATTGTGTTAGAAGCTTGCATCATGCACGAAATAAAGCATTTGGTGTTGTTTTGTATATCTTTGCATCTAACATCTCTATAGAACTGGATCAAATCTTTCCGAGTTGTGTGGTTTTTGAGAGGAAATTTTCAGCGTTTGTAACGAAATATTCCATCGGTACTGTTTCAAAATTTGGCCGACACATCCGAAAATCAAAACTGAAACAGATGCGTTAAAAACTTCTGTACACTTTTGTCTTGAACCATTGTCCAGAATATTCTCCTTATGGAACTTACAAAATCCCTTAAGGTGCCCCCACCTCTTTCGTGCGATGTTATGTTCCAATCCACTCCTGCCGCTATCAACCAGGTTACAGTGTTTTTTGCTGTCTCTGCTTGGTCCATAATTCAGTAGCTTGAAGCTGTTTTATGCTATGTACGGATTTAAATATTATAAATTTAGTAGCAGATGGTTTAAATTAAGACATAATACGCTGATCAGTTTATTCCAACATTATTTGCCAGGCAAATATATCTATTGTAAGGATGATGATAACATTCCTCTAGCAATTGTCAGGTTTGGCCAAGGGGTTAGCATGACGGCCCCTCACCTACATGTCTGTGTATCAAATCCAGGCAAGTATGTTTTTTTAAAGATGGTATATTGGCTTTCACGACCAGTGAATTAAAGCTCTGCAATCGTTCTAGGTTTGTGCCGTGACCACTGATGAGTCAGCTTGATGTCCTAGGCGAAACCCCACACAAGACACGGCACAAACCTAGAATGATTGCTGACTTTTATCTGATTTTTTTCATTTATTGTTTTTTTAAATTATTCAGACATTATTATATTAAGCATAGTGTATATACTTAGATTCCTTATAATAGGTGTAATTACCGTATATTTCCCAGATAATGTTCTGATAGTGAAGTAATAATAATAATAATAATGGTAATAATAATAATCGTACGGTATGAATTGGCAGTTCTTTTTCGGCCAGTACAATTTTTATCCGCAGTGCTGTTTCAGCGTACAGTGAGCCAACGTACGAGTGTGAAAAGTGGAAATGACGAGCGCAAAGCATGCGTATATTGTGTTAGTCGGGTCTCAGTGCTTTTCTCGAGTTGACCGCGTGAGGACATGTAAACGCCTTGAATAGTGGCCGGCTGATTTCGTTATGCCGTCCATTCAGTCGAAATTTTACAGGAATGTTGGATCGACGTTGTCTTCGTAGATCAATAATAAATCTCATAATCCTTGTTGACAAGGGGTACATTACGGAATACATTGCCCATCACGTGAGTTGCTAAAAGCTTCGCTCACTATGTGATGCTTGTAATGACTCAGTGGGACGACGGAGGAATCCGTTTTAGTTTTTGACGAATGAGTAGCCTTCTTCTTCTTCTTAATATGCCGTCTCCGCGTCGAAGATTGGCGATCATCTTTGCAATCCCTTGCCTCGAGGTTGCCGTTCGAAACAGAGATGCTGAGTCAAATTCAAACCATTCCCGCAAATTCTTGAGCCAGGAGATCCTCCTCCTCCCTGGTTTGCGCCGTCCTTCAATCTTGCCTTCCATGATTAGCTACTGGAGTCGGTACTTGTTATTTCGAATCACGTGCCCAAAATATTGTAGCTTCTGTCGCTTGCGTTTTAGAGCACCTCCATCTCCTTGCCCATCCGATCCAGCATCTCTGTGTTTCTCACCTTGTCAGTCCACGATATAAGAAGCATGCGACGATACAGCCACATTTCAAATGCTTCCAACTTCTTCTCCAAGATTTTGGTTAACGTCCACCCCTCGTGTCCGTATATTAGTATGGGAATTATGTAACACTTGAGGGCAAGTAGTCTCGTTCTCAGACTAAGATCTCGGTGACACAGCATTTTCTTCATTTTGATAAAGACACCCCTGGCTTGCTCAATGCGAGCTGTGATTTCATGGCTGCAGTCCCATTTGTCATTCAGGTAGCATCCTTGATATTTATACGAATGAACTCGTTCGATGGCTTTATCAGTAACTGATAATGTGGTATCAATTTCTCCTTTGCTGACAACCATGAATTTTGTTTTGCGAATGTTCTTCCTTAAGCCATAATCATTGCCTGCGTTCATGCGATTCAGCAATGCTTGGAGATCCTCAATGCTTCCGGCGATCAGGACTGTGTCATCTGCATATCGGAAATTCTTGATTACTGTGCCGTTGATGACAATGCCAAGGCTTCCGACATGATTGCCTCCGAATATAAGTTGAAGAGCATTGGAGACAGCCACAGCCTTGTCGAACACCATGTCGAATTTTTACTTCATCGGACAACATATTATCCACCCGAATGTTCGCTCGTTGATTCCAGTAACATTGGCAATGATTCGTACATCACTATTGTCAATTCCAACTCGTTGAAGGATTTCTAGCATTTTAGTGTGCTGTATTCGGTCGAATGCCTTCTCATAATCAATGAAGCACAAAAATACATCCTTGTTCATATCCTGGCAGCCTTCACCTACTGTAATTCCATGATGTTTGTGTAAGGGCCTGTTTATCAATCGCTGGACAAAGTTTGGAGTAGCATACTCCCAGAATTAAGCGCCATATTGTGTTTTTCAATCGCTAGGCAGCGCTGCCAAGGGAATAAATGTGGTGGGCAAGTTGGTCATATTTACTCGGTGCTATTTGCGCTGGATAAGCATTAAACCTTCGGAGCAGTGACACTCCGTAGTTGCTTGTTGTTTTTCTCCTTCCTGCTGTGAACACTATGATTTTTATCATGGATTTGTATTCTAATTGTATGGATCTTTAATTCATGGTTTGTTTTCGTTTACCGAAAAGTACTGTGATGGCTGCGCTAGAATTATCAGATTCGGTACGCACAGGTGATGATATTTGTATACATTATACGGCATTAAAAAATTTAAAATGTCAAATTTCTCGTATACTACACAGCTTGGACATTCTTAAAATTGTGATGAATTTGAATTTACGCTCCGTTTTCATACCTGTATTATGATGAATGTGTAGATTGAATTGGAGATATGCTACTGTCACACTTGTTTCAACAAACATCATATATTATTTTATACTGTAAATTAAAAGGAGAGATGAAACAATAGTCTCTAGCCTATCCAAAGTCTACCTGAAATGATGATCAAATACAATCAAATTTCTCAAATCCTGCTTGCTGCAACATAGTGTAAGAAAAATGAGATAAATTGTAATTTCAAGTAGATTATGTTAAAATGACCCATAATGATATGATAATCGTTTAAATCGATAATCTGGTAGAAATAATAATTGCCACGATTGGAGATCGAACCCGAGAGCTCACGATTCGTAGACCAAGACACTAACAACGCAGATATTACAACCCCGGAAGTGAAAAGTACAAGACGATGCCTTATTTTCACGTACCGGCAATATATTGGAAGTAATATCCGGCTTCGCTGGCGTAGTCGGTAGCAAGCTGAACTGCTGTTCCCAAGATAGCGGGTTCAAACCCGGCCGAAGTCGTCGGATTTTTTAAGAGCGTTAAAATCCTTCAGTATGCCTTCCTTCGGAGAAGAAGTAAAGCCGGCGGTCCCATGTCATAGATTTACGTCATGTAAAAGATCCTTCCACAGACTAAACTTGTGTGGAGCTAAATTTCTAGGTTAGATTTCGTTGTAACGCTCTATCTAAGTTCCAACGTTCAACACTGGGTATCATTGATATCTGGTAGCGAAAGTTGGAACTACTTGAAATTGAACGGAACTTGTAGCTCACCCTAGAGGTGTCCGCTTGAAGCAGCAACAGCCTCTGGCGAGCCGAACATGTCCTCGGACACTCCCGGCACTAAAAGCCATACGATAAATAAATAAATTGGAAGTAATATTTTATGCTCCATTAATATTTTACTTTTTGGTAAGCCTCCGTGGCTTAGGCGGCAGCACGCCGGCCTCTCACCGCTGGGTCCGTGGTTCAAATCCCGGTCACTCCATGTGAGATCTGTGCTGGACAGAACGGAGGCAGACAGGTTTCTCTCCGGGTACTCCGGTTTTCCCTGTCAAAATTTCATTCCAGCAACACTCTCCACTATCATTTCATTTCATCTGTCATTCATTTAATCATTGCCCCAGAGGAGTGCGTCAGGCCTCGGCAGCCGGCACAGTTCATATCCTCGCCGCTAGATGGGGGCTTCATTCATTCCATTCCTGACCCGGTCGTAGACTGGAAGCAGGCTGTGGATTTTCATTTTCAATATTTTGCTTTCTTTCGATAATATTCCTGCGTGGAATTAAGTTTTAAATTCGTTGTGAATAGGCCTGCTTGGTAGTAAAGGGAATGCGTACAGTAGTCCATGAAAGGCAAGCCTAGTTCCCGTATAAAAACACCGATGTTATATTTGTTCATAACTGCATTGCCGCAATGTGGGTTAATATCTGAATAGCCGTTGTGCAGAAACTTAATACCGTCATTGCCAACTAGTTACAATGTCTCATATTAAAGCATATCATTATTTAAATACTGATACGAAGACAGAGACCTTGTGGTTTGTGTTTCAATCAATTGATACCAGAGTTCGATTGAGCATTAAACGTTCAGAATTCTATTTTGACTAATCACATTACCTATACTGTAGCCGTTCGTTGATACTTCCAACGAGCTGTAGCTCGCCGAGTAACGTTGCATTGAAAAAAACACGTTTTGAATGCCGAAGGGATAAAAGGGTTGACCAAAGTTACTCGGGGAGTGGATGCCCATTATCTTTATCCAGAGATTGAAAAACAGGCCCTTATTAGTGGTTAAAACAGCGGACACAGCTTAGGCGGGGAAACTGTCAAGGAGAAGTCTCGTGATATTGTATAGACTCGCTCTCAAATTCCCATGCGCATGTGACCTGGGAAGCCTCCGTGGCTTAGGCGGCAGCACGCCGGCCTCTCACCGCTGGGTCCGTGGTTCAAATCCCGGTCACTCCATGTGAGATCTGTGCTGGACAAAACGGAGGCAGACAGATTTTTCTCCGGGTACTCCGGTTTTCCCTGTCAACATTTCATTCCAGCAACACTCTCCACTATCATTTAATTTCATCTGTCATTCATTTAATCATTGCCCCAGAGGAATGCGTCAGGCCTCGGCAGCCGGCACAGTTCATATCCTCGCCGCTAGATGGGGGCTTCATCCATTCCAGTCCTGACCCGGTCGGAGACTGGAAGCAGGCTGTGGATTTTCATTCATGTGACCTGGCATGAATGGCCAATCTTATAATATCAACTACAGTAGGGTAGATACTTGGGATTCAAGCCATTGAGGCGATCTACTCTCTGTTTTCCACTGCCATCTAGCAGTGATAATCAAAATTCCACAAACCGACTTATGTCCTTGATTTAATTACTTTTGTCTAGTGATTATCAAATGTAAGACGAGAGATTTTTCATATGCCAATATGGAGTTCCGTAGATGTTGGAAACCCCTTAAATTTCCAACTACCTCGTTCGAAAATCGAACCCACGATCTCGAGATCATGATGTCTACTTTCTACCACTGACCCAATGGGGAAGCTGCATGATGATGTGTCTAATTAACACAAATGATGGGAGTACAGTTGACCGATGAATGCTAAAACGAACAAGTACGATGTCTCATAATACACGACTGTCATCCACTGTACGGTTTGCACGGCTATGTAGGTAGGAGGAGAAGAGTAATGGTACTTCTACTCTAGGCAAAAGCGAGGGACTTAATAAAGATTCCCAAAGCTGACGCTAGATTAATATAAAGAATTGCAAAGCTGGCACGAGACTAATATCTCTCGCGGGCGTGGGAATTTATCAGAGAGATAGATTACTGTAATATGCCGCTGTTTAACATGTACATGAGCAGAAGAGACTGTTTTGTGGAGGACATTCAAAGTTATCATCATTGCATTGTGGGCACTTATTGCAGCTCTGTCGACCCCTAGACATAGACTAGCAACAGAGCCCATATTTGGAACATTTAGATGCTAACCAGTATAGATTACTAGCAGTAGTACCCGGCTTCGCCCGGTCGAATGACCATGATGTCTTAATGTCTTCTTAATCTCCCTGGTGTGATAACAATCCGAGTGATGAATGATAACATGTAATTATTTATTTATGTATTCATTCAATATCAAACCCAGTGAAAATGTTCATAATAAAATTACTCACAGCATAATGTAGGTGACAATAAAAAAATAACAACATACGGATTAATTACGAAAATTAACCACCAAAATAGCTGCAATTTGATAAGATATCAAAGGGAAGCCTGTTCAAAGAGAAATGCCACGCTTATACTGTATATCGGCAGAAAAAGTGTTTATTTACCTAAAACAAAATCCGTTTTTAGGCCCCTTACAACAACAATTCATCATCATCATCATCAAAATCCGTTCAGTATTGATAACCCGTCATTGATTACCAAGTCTCTATTTATAAGAGTGAAGGTTTCTTGATTGTTTGTTGGTCAGTTTGTCCCATAAGCGTTCATATACAGGGTCTTTATATTTGCTTAGCTTGGACATTCTCGCTCACGTGCTCCGCCAGTGACGTCTCAGTTGGCGGCTGCCACGCGCGCGTATGCACGGCAGAATACAGTGCTTAAAATCAGTATCTAGCATTTTTACTCACCATGCTTACAGTAGATGCTGAAAATATTTCCCATCCTCTGCCAAACATAATCGGCATCTACTTATGAAGTTTCCGGTTACTCCGGTTAATTTAGCTTCTGTAAGGAAATAACGACCTTTACGTCTATTTTTATCGTTTACTGAACCTGTACGTTTGAATACCTTAGCCTGTATTTTTATTATGATTGTGTATAGTGCTGTAATGCCTTACGTGAAATATTCGTTACTTGCACGTGTAGCCTATATCTGCACAATACGTATATAAAGTGCCGAAAATCGTTCGCTAGAACAAGACAAAAGATTCCAGTGAAATTTCCAGGGAGATCCATTCCCATAAATCGGACAATAAAACAACTGGCTAATTTGAGATTCAAACGTGCAGGTTCAGTAAACAATAAAAATAGACTTTAAGGACGTTATTTCCTTACTGAAGCTAAATTAACTGGATTAACCGGAAACTTCATAAGGTGATGCCGGTTATGTTTGTCAGTGGATGGGGAACATTTTCAGCATCTACTTTAAGAATGGTGAGTAAAAATGCATGATACTGATTTTAAGCACCATATTCTGCCATACATACGTGCGCGCAGCAGCCGGCAACTGAGGCGTCACTGTCGGAGCGCGTGAGAAATAATGTCCTAGACAAGCAAATAATAATAATAATATCGTATGGCCTCGGGTGCCTGGTGCAAGCTTTGCTATTTGACACCCAGAGGGTAGCTTGCATGTCGAATTTCGTAGTTCCTTGACTATGAAAGTCAAGGAGGTTAGATGTTAGATATCTAATCTCCTTGAACACAAGAGCGCTTTCTAGTAGAGAAATGAGGAACTTTGTGCTGGCGGAAACTCCCGAGATTAATTTTGCCATTATGAACTCGGCCTACTGAATTCAAATGGGTTCTTGGACATGCCAACATCGTATGACATGCGTATCGTATTTTTGCCGCCTTTCAAAAATCACTTACCACGGTCAGGGGCGAACCTGCAATCTTGGGGTTAGTAGACCGACACGCTATCCACTCACCCACCGTGGCAAGCTAACAAGCAAATTTAAAGACCCTGTATAAATGGGCCATTCCTTCTTGACCGGTACATACGAGGCACGTCCAGAAAGTAAATTCCGTTTGGTAATAAAATTAAATTGTGTACAGATACAGAAAAAATATTTATTGCACAACATTCTACACCTCTTAAACTACTTTTCCACATAACTGCTGAACTTTTGCAGGCATTTGTCATAGCGTGGCACAAGTTTTTGGATACCTTCTTCATAGAAGTTTGCCGCCTGTGTCTTCAACCAGTTAGAAACATCTTCTTTCAGCTCGCCGTCATTGTTGAAGTGTTGACCGCCAGGGAAAGACTTGAGATGTGTGAACAGTTGAAAGTCGCTAGGAGCGAGGTAAGGGCTGTACGGATGGTCGTCAAACACGTCCCAGCCAAATCCCTGTTGGAGGTTTTTCGTCACATTAGCAGTGTGTGGTCGCGCGTTGTCGTGAAGAAAAACAACACCTTTTGACAGCAACCCTCGGCGCTTATTCTGTATTGCGCGGCGCAATTTCCCAAGTGTCTCGCAGTAAGCATCTGCGTTGATTGTTTGACCACGCGGTAAGAAATCAATGAGTAAGATGCCTTTCCAGTCCCAGAACACTGTGCACATCTTTTTCCGAGGTGTCAAGATTTGTTTCGGCTTAACCTTTGCTGGGGATGAAGTGTGCCTCCATTCCATGGATTGCCGCTTACTTTCAGGGGTGCCGTTAGAAACCCAAGTTTCATCTGCTGTGACTATCTGTGTCAGAAATTCTTCGCCGCCTTCATTGTAACGGGTCAAAAACTGAAGTGCACTACCCATCCGTTTTGTTTTGTGTTGCTCCGTAATAATCTTTGGCACCCAATGCTTCAAAGTTTACGAAAGTTCAGTTTTTAGGTAACAATTTCATGAATTAGTGATCGTGAGATTTGGGGAAATTCCATAGCGAGAGCACTAATTGTAAACCTGCGGTTTTCCCGGGTCTTGTCATCAATCGCGTGAACCAGTTCTTCTGTAACCAAAGGAGGACGCCCACTTCGTTCTTCATCGTGCACTTCACTACGTCCTTCATTGAACTGTCGGACCCATCTTCTCACCATTGAATCACTCATCGCATTTTGTCCATACACTTCGCAAATTTGACGATAAATTTCAATTGGTTTCACTTTCCTAGCATTCAGAAAACGAATCACAGATCTGATTTCACAAGCGGTGGGATTTTCAATCAGCACCGACATTGTACGAGTAAACATGCACAACAACGCGTACGTGGCTGACAGAGCTCTCCAAATGGCGCACGTTTCTTCTCCTTGATACAGAGCGTCTACCGCGCATATGCGGAACTGCGCTGCAGCGGAACATACAACTAGATGAAGACACAGGAGGCACACGTCTATGAAGAAGGTATACAAAAACTCGTGCCACGCTACGACAAATGCCTGCAACATTTCGGCAGTTAAGTGGAAAAGTAGTATAAGGGTTGTAGAAATTTGTGCAATAAATAATTTTTCTGTATCTGTACACAATGTAATGTTATTACCAAACGGAACTATACTTTATGGACGTACTTCGTATTACATGAGCAGTCGATATATAGGCCGAGGGAGCTTCTGTTAAAAATGCCACCGGCCGATCTATCGGCCCGATATTATTGATTTGTTTTCCAGTCTCGCAGCGCTAAACCTGTTGTAACCAAGACGACCGACGCGGGAATCATTCACTCTCAGAATATATCTATATGTTTAAATTCCGTGAATAACTGGATTTATAAAACGTATTCTTTGAACATGCTGCAGTCAGCTGGTTGCCCGCGTGTGTTATCTTTCAAAGTCCTGTAGGTTTATGATCATGCTAGGAGTTAATAAGGATATGGGCGGCTTCGGTGGCGTAGTTGGTTGCATGCTGAGCTTCTATGCCCAAGATAGCGGGTTCAAACCCGGCCGAAGCCGTCAGATTTTTTAAGAGCGTTAGAAATCCCTCAGTATGCCTTCCTTCGGAGGGGAAGTAAACCCGGCGGTCCCATGTCATAGATTTATGGCATGTTAAAGAACCTTCCACTAATTACACCTGAGTGAAGCAAAATTGTATAGGTTAGGAATGCAAACAACCCTCTTAGGTTTCTACGTTCGTTGCCAAGAGCCGACTGCGGTGGCGTCTAGTAGATAAGTTCTGAACTAGACCTAGTAATCGTTGACGGTGGCGTTTGGCGGCAAAAGTAGGAACTATTTGAAAAATTCAAAGTTGCAGTCCTTACTTGAATTAAAAACATATACACACACTAATACAGCCACCACAATTAACACCGGTTATCAGACAGATTCTACACCCACCCAAAGTACACGGGGCTGCATGACCGCGTTGTCGCAGCCCCTAAACTGAGGAACCAACCAACCAATAAGGATACGTGGTGATAAATATGGCGAGCTCTTTCAACAAAGGTATATTTAAGCATTTAACGCTGAGTGAAGTGTGTGAGAATGAATTATCGACTGATAACGACGGCTTCGATTCTGCTGACGACAATCCACCTAATATCGCATTACTGTATACGCATGTGTTTGGAGAAATTGATCGTACTCGAAACCTATTTTGTTAGAATAACTCTAAACTTGGGATATTTATACAAAATTCAAAAATTATTAACTTGTATATTACATTAGATACTATTTAGATTGTGTAGGCTGTCAAATTTGCATTTGCAATTTAAATTTTTGAACAGAAATATATTTTCAAGATTTTCTTAATTTTACATATAAAGTAAAATATTAACTACTTAGCATCTAGTAGGCTACGTCAGCAATATGTTAACGTACTACAGAAAAAATATCAACGTTCTATTTTGAAAACTATAAGTAGGATATAAGTGTTATCAAACACTTGTAATTTCACTAAACTTGGCTTGGCAATCTTAGCATAACCACTCAATGAATGTTTGGCATCAAAAGTGTTCTGAAGATTTCTGACGCGTTTATGACGTTTATGGTATATCTATACCATATAATTATCCGATAGCGATAAAACTTTGGTGAGTTGTTGTGCACATTCCCGCGAAGGCTTCTGAATATCCAAATTACAATAGGTGTCGCACGAGTAGTTTTAACAAAATGAATGCATGTTTGCGCGCGTTACAACAAACGAATTTTTGGCTAGTTATAGCGTGCATTCCCGGGCAGTTTTCTGAATTAGTAAATCAATTTCACAATAGTGACGTGCAAGTCGTTTCTACAAATGAGTGTTAGCACGCTAGTCGTTTTTATAAACGAACTTTGGTGAGTTGTTTTTCGCCTTTTACAATATGTTACTCATGAGACTTTTAAACAAATTAGTGTATTTAATAGAATTTAGCTGCAGTTTATGTGTTTTGTTTGTATGAGTGCGCATGCTTGACAGAATTGAATTGAAACAAATACAAAGCGTGCTTGATATATACTTTCTTTCTTTGTTTCTTTCTTTCTGTCTTTCATTGGCATTGCACGCCTGTAGGGTATAGCTAGTAACCTATATTATATTTTGATGAAAAGAACACGTGCTCGTTAGGCTTCTAGGGGTTCAACAAAAATTCAAATTATTGGTGTGTAAGTTGCCGTTCATAATAAGGATCTGAGACTTGAGGCAGAAAATGGATGTTAAATAAAGAATGCTCTACGGTATACGCGAAGTATCTACGATAGTCCTTAACTGTTACGATGTGTCGCCCTAAAATATATGTTTTTCAAAACGTAAGCTGCTTCTCTGCTAAGAAGAGGCGTCAAGTCTGGAGCCATATATTTCTATTCTTTGAGATAAATGAATACAGAGCACTGAACGATTCGGTCGCCGATGTTCAGAGAGAGAGAGAGAGAGAGATATTGGAGTGGAAATGCCAAGACTTGGCGCTTCCTTTGTGCGTTCTTGTGATTTGAATAATCTAGGGGAGGGGCAAGAATGACCCGTATCGCATTGACTAGCAGGCATCATTTATTGTGAGCTCAGTGGGGGAAGTAGATTATATTTCAAGGAGAAGCCTAGCTTTATAGCTACCGTATATCTCCAGCATACGCCTGCTGAGTGGCGCAGAGCTCAAGACGTATGAGGGTGCTGCACAACCTTAGCAAGTCATCAGCAAAGTGTTTTTGAGTCTCACACGCAAACCTTACGGGCATGTTATATGAGCGGCTTTACAAAACACCAAGTCTATTTTAAATAATGAATCTCCATTTCTTTTTCACGAGAAATGTTCCCCTTCAGTGTCACCTCGTCCTGTTTCTCTGAAATAATGGAGCTAATAGAGAGAAAGATTCTTAGGAATACATATGAACCTAAATGAACAGATGATGGGTAAAATCTAAAACACCATCCGCAAAATGAGGGCCATGATCATTGGAAATAATATAGAATGGATCCAGGGAGATTAACCAACCAGATAATGAAATTCTTTGCCACCAGGAAAACCACAGGTCGCTGTTATCAGGAGATGAAGCAGGACCGCGAAGAAATGGCAACATCTGAAGCTGACATCAGCAACAGAGAAATATACAAAGCTAAAATTAAGAATTTCACGGGTTTTCTGAGACATCCTACATCCTAAATCCCGGCACCACGAACTGAAGAAAGGAGGAGCATGCAGAGCGATAGAATGTAGCAGTACTGGGCAAATATGAAGACCCAGAATCAGCTGAAATCAAATTAACGTGGTCTACAGTTGACCTAAACGAAACTGGCGTCCGTGCGCTTTTTAAGCTTGCGATAGGCAAATCATTCAAAATATCTATATACTATGAGTAAAAGAATTGTTCAGCATGAAAAGCTCTACAAATTAAAAAAAGTCAACCACACTATATCTCTATCTTCAATACATCGCCCACTTTAAGTGTTTTTACGTTTTCATTTCTTTCAACAATCTCCATTCGAGACAGTTTATGAGCTAGCTGGCTGGCTAGTGAGCCTATCACCCCAGACGCTGTCAAGTCATGTCGTCGTGTCGGGTTAAGACTTCAGAGAAGAGTTGATGTGTTTGGAGTTTCCCTGGAAGTGCTACTCGGCTTTTCTTTACTTTGCCTGTGAATTTTCCGTTCCGCAGAATACACAGTCACGTTTAGTTTGGACGGAAGGGGGATTTGTGTTTCATGCACCTAGCCATTCTCACGTGCTATCTCCATGTTAATATAATTAATAGTCCAGTAGGTGATTTTAACCTATCATGCCGAGACGAAAAACGGATATAAGTCGTAGTTCATTAAAATAAAATAAAAACACTTAACACGTAACAATAAAACTGAGCAACAAATCATTTCTCGATTGTCACAAGAGAGAAAGAGAGAGAGAATGAATTCACAAAGACAATGGGAGTCATCCCCAAAGTTCCTTTGAGGCAGAGAAGAAATGTTCATGGTTTGTGGTCCGATTAACCCTGGAAAGGTGGCGCTCGGTAATGCAACGTGAGACGTGGTGCGGGGGACCTTCTGACCGCTATGACGGAAGTTGCTCTGATAAGAAAATTACTAACTTTATGTATCATGCATTGATGTATTGGGTTTATTAATTTAATTGCATGATATTTTATTGAAATTAAATGCATATTCGCCTCCGAGCATAGGTTACCAAACTATACGCTATACATGAATCCATAGATACCACACTAGCACAGGTTATGAAACAAAATTTTATACACTCAATGAGTTCACGGAGCTAATTATTACGATGTGCCCAGTAGCTAAATGAAACACCAAGGAGCCATCCAACCAATATTTACAAGTCTTTCGAAAAAGCATGCTTTCAATAAATCAACTATGGGGTCCTCTAACACGCACCGCTGGTCAATAATCCCTCTTTATAAGAATGAACAACTTTCATTGCAATCTTACTGACCTCATACTAACGGCAAAGAATGTGGTAAGAGGTATGTGGTAGCCAAGGTCTCTAAGTTTAGAAACAAGTACACTCTAACCAAATGAATTAGCGCCAGTTTACAAATGACCCCGCACCACCACACACGGGTTAAGAGAATTCTGGTATAAATTATGATTTCTCCATAAATTATATAAATTATGCTTCATTTTCCAGGCGAAGCCGGGGCGGGTTGCTAGTTCATTATAATCCATTTCATACAAAGTTTATATTAATATTTCTATCAGTAGGGTATATTGCAAACAACATACTCAAATTAGTGAAATATAGGTCAGAACGAGAGATCATCTGCCATCTTGTCTTATAACCGAGACAGCTCATGATTCAGTGCCACTTCAGCAGCATAATATTATAATATAAACTTTTAATTTCAACGGGCCACGTCCAATGTTACTGACCTCATAATAACGGCATTGGAGTATTGAAATAATTTCACTGTGGAGTATTGGAATTGTGACTTTCTCCACAGAATAAATACAATTACAAGAAGCAAACAATGAAACAAACACACACGGGAATTAGGAAGGAACGAACACATTCAAGCATAGAAACATATATATAATACGATTTTTGCACGTAAACAAATACATGAAAGGACGTTCACAAAAAGCAAACAAAATCCCACAGTAAAAATAATTATCAAATTCATCAACAGTAGAAAATATAAATGGACAGAATATATGTAATCAAATTTAGATAAACTAAAAAGACCTACAAATGCACAAATTATGCTAAGAGGAATAATCTTGAGCATGCCGAATGCAAAGAAAGAAGGAAAGAAAGAAATAACGCCTAAGCAGATCCACATATAGGGGAATATCATGCATGCTTTCGAAAAGGGATATCATGCTTTGAACAGATCTGGAACTTGAGAACACTCCTGAAATTCAGACAGACAAAAAAAGGAAAAAAAACTTAGTTACTTTTTTGGACTTTAAAAAATGTGTACGACTCCATAGACCTTAGCCTCCAATAATACAAAGCCTACTGCCCTACTCAGTCGTGGCGTTCTCTAAATAACACTGACCTCCTAGCACTGCGCGTATTGACCACTGCTGCGGTTCGATAATCGGTACTTGTGTGTCCTATGTTATGCTTTATAAAACTTGCATAATTCACACGGCCGCCATCACAAAATGGTACGGTTGATGACCTAGTAGTTTGGGTGCAAGACGCATCTCATATGAATGTATGATTTTACCAAACTTGGTAAAGATCTGATGATTGGTTTGGTCGTAATTTAATTTTAAGTTTTGACCATTTGAGAGACCGCCATTAAGTTTTGCTAAAGATGGCGGCAATATAGAACATGACACTGAGGTGCTCTTTGCTAGCGCTACCTCTGTACCAAATTTCGTTCATTTCGGTTTCGTCGTGTTTGAATTGATAATGGGGGACATATATACACCCTCGCACACACACTCACACACACACACACACACAGACTGACAACTTTTGGTCCTCGCAGATCTCATTAGTCTACTTTCATTTTTTGAAGAAAAACAAGATGTTCAGGAAAGAACATATAGCCTACTTTCTCCTAAATGTATGGGTATAGTTATAACCCTTTGTCTTTATCACTTCCTAATTCCTTCCAATTCGAAGGGCAAATTGGCACACTGGATTTGAGGAGTGGCGTTCAAACCATAGTTTATAATTTACCCCAGCATTTTGGAATTTCATCAGCAAACACTCCAAACAACGTAGGTATTCAGTATATTAACACCGACTACTTACAATAATTGAAACTTCGTTGCTCTAAACATATCACTGGGAGAAACATATTTAATATACCGGTACCTATTACACAGCTAATTTGAAATTGCGCACGGATAACGAGAAAGACAGGCCATGGCGCGTAAACCAAACCCTTCTGTGACGTAGGCAATGTACTGCTTGATGGTACTTGTACGTTTAAGTCGAGAGCAATTCATAAGCAGCAGAAATGCAATATTTTATATCAATCTGCATGAAATGGACGCAGTTTAGATGTCTGTATATTTTCAAACACGATAAATTATACTGTATAGGTTTTCAAAACTACGCCGTTTCAAGTTACTCGTTACAAAACTCCACGCGAAGTAGGATTCAAGGGTTCGTTGTGTCTTTAATAGCTGCAACGAGTAGGCTACAGTAAGTTGAGTTGTAGAGTCTGTGACCTTCGTTGTGAGTTAAATTATGTGCACATGAGTATAATTAGATCAAAGAATCTTGCAGCACAGTATTGATATCATTAACTTTTTGTTGTTTCAAGGGGTGGAACATAAATTAATACGTTTATAGAAGAGATCTGTGGAATACACTCGCCACCGACGAACGACTTCTATCAATACCTTCTACGAAAACAAGTGATAAATGATTACCAACATTTATACAGGTTCAATGATGTAGACAAGATGACTAGGTACCACACCGGCGGTAAAACGAAGACCATAGAATATTATTTTCGTGAATATATTTCAATTATAAAAACGTTTGATACATTTATGTACGGTATATCTTTCAATTATAAGACTTATACATGCATACATTGTCCGGCGTCATTCATAGATTTTCTTAACCTTCTTGAACACTATGTAACCGTCAAGTAATTCAACATAATTAACAAGCAGCCGCCAGGGAAGGATAACATTCGTTATGTGTATTTTGTATATTCTCCTGAAACGTATTATCTTGTGAACAACTACAACGATTAATGGTCTACTGGATGTACATAGAGTAGACTACAGGCAATGGTGCAACAGAACTACATTGCTGACGTCACGAAAACGCACCAGGGCCAGTCCTTCTCGTTGGCCGTGATAATTGCGCCTAATCTTGGGGATGATTGCGCTCTATTGGGAAATATAAGAAACTTTTCAATTATACTATAGGCATGGGTTCACTAACTGGCCGGTATAGAGCGCAGCTTGCATCTAGAAGGCTGTGGTTTTCTCACACATAGTTCACCTAATTACTATTAGATGTCACTCCGGTGGAGAACGTTATTTTAATTAAATATATATTTTTCAAGCAAAAAGCGCCATATAATGCTTTATTTTATAACGCCTCAGTACTCAAGAAACAAAAAAATATTAAAAAAATCAAGCAAAAAATTCAACTCGGATAGGATTTGAACCACGGCCAGCCTGATGAAAGACCAACGCCCTAACCACTCAGCCAATTTTTTATTTTTTTATTAGCTCTCTACAGAATTACAGAAATTTTCAGATATGATAAATACCTTACTAGTACATCACAAGAAAATCGAGTTAGTGTCCATATTTATCGTACAATTGTTCACTTTCACTAAGTTTCCAACGCTCTTTCTGCAGGTGATACATGAGATCCAGGAACGAGAAATGTTGATCATTGTCCATCACGAAGTGTACATATTGGCCCATTATCCACACAATGGCAGTCTGTTTAATTTTGGGGAAGGCGGTCACCGACAAACTAATCAACTTCCTGTCATCAAGGTCATCCGTGGGCACATTTAATAGTTGACATACTTTTCCCTTACACCACAGCCACGTGGAGGCAACTCGCGTGCATGATGTGAAGCGGTGTATCGCCGTATCAGTTTGACCACATATAGTACACCATGGGTAAGCTTCAAGACGGATGGTATATCGCCGTAGAGCCGTTGGGATGAGATCGTTGAGGAAGATAAAAACCTGGGAGTGTACAGCAGAAGAAATGGTCATAGCCCCAAAATTTTTCCAAACAGTGGGCCAATTGACGTAGAGGGTGGTGGCCTCGATTCACGGTTTGGAGTGTAGCACTTGACGCAACATGTTATAAATACTTTTCGTCGTTGGAACAGTCCCTGAAGGCATTTGGCGAACAGTTTCCAGAAGGTGCTGTTGATGGTCCCTAAATATCTTCGGCAAAGCTCTATCACAACCACGGGCTGTGTTTCGAATATCTTTGTATTGTGCTTTCGTAAAAGTGACCTGTTGGGAAAGGATGGTGATATCGTTCTTGCAGAGGAGTGCACGGCATTTCATGCCATGAGCTGTTAGCCCTAGCCCGCCTTGCCGGGATGGGAGATACAACTGTTCCCGTTGTACTCGAAACAGAAATCCTTGCCATATAAACCAACCTGCATATTTTGACAATTGGCTCTCAAACATTTTGGGAAGTGGGAAAAGTTGTGCGACATACCATATTTTAGAGAGCGCAAACACGTTGAGGACCATGACCCGTTGCACTATATTGAGGTTTCTTTGACCAAATTGGATCAGCACTCCCCTAACTTTGGCAATGACCTTAGTCCAGTTTGCTTGCACTGTGTCCAGAAGCGATTGCTTCCAGGTAATGCCAAGAATTTTCACCTCATTTACTATCCGGAACCAGGGCTGTTGGGTAATCACTGAGTTAGTATTGAGCGGAAGCAAAGCAATTTTCTGGGGGTTCGATTGTGCTCCAGAGGCGATATGGTAGAGCTGAAGGACGCTATCGATGTGGGAGATGTCTTCATTATTGCGGATCAATATTGATACGTCATCAGCATAGGCGCACATTCCAAAAACATGTGTGGACAGTTTGTAACCCTGTAGCTTCACCTGGGTAGTCCGAATGAACGGTTCAAGGCCAATTACAAAATGTAGCATGATCGTTGTATTGGAATCAGAGGGGAAAGAAAACCGTTGACGAGCACTCGAGACGTAGCATTACAATTTATCATACGAATGTAGTCAATAAGGATTGCAGGAAATTCGAAGTGCTGCAAGACCATGTACAAGTATTCATGACTGATGCGGTCGAAAGCTTTATCAAGATCTAAGGTGAGAAAACTCATTGGCTCAGTGGGGAGCATTTCGGCTTTTAGGTGTAGGTCCCGTAGTATCGCTAAGTTTGTTAACAGAGTTCTTCCAGGAATACTGCAACATTGTTCATCACCAATGATATCATGTAGAACAGTCTTCAATCGGCATGCAAGTACTTTGGTAAGGACTTTGTAATCACTGCAGAGCAGAGTAACTGGTCGGAAGTCACCAACTGCCATGGGAGAGGATGTTTTTGGTATGAGGACTATGGTACCCTCGTGATGTGATTGACAAAGAGCACGACGTTGGAGAATGGTACGCAAGACGTGACAAAATTCCTTGCCAATGAGAGGCCAGAAGTGTTTATACAGTTCATATGGCAGTCCATCAATGCCAGGTGAGCGGTTATTTGGGAGGTGCATAACCACAGAGTGAATCTCTTAATCCGTAATATCCACGCTGAGCAGAGTTTTGTTGTCCGGAGATAGTTGGGTACTGCAAGATGAAAGCAATAGGGTCACCTGCTGTGGATCAATTGAAGCCTTAGCGTAGAACCGTTGATAAAATAATGATATTTCACTACGTATAGCGTCAGGGGAGGTGACGACACTTCCAGTACTGGTGCGGAGGCGGTGGATATATATACGTTGCCGCTCACGTTGTCCTTTGGTGATATGGTATACACTTGCACTTTCGTCCGGAAGCACTGTACGATCTTTTAAAGCCACGTTTATATGAGCGAGCGTTCTTTGCTGTAGAGACAGGAGCTTGGTTTTAACTTCCCGAATCTGGTCATACATACGCTCCCCAGCATCAGATCTTTGCTGGAGCTGGCGAAGAACTCGATAGTAAAATTCAACTGTATCCCGTCTTTCCCGACCTCTTTGGTAGGATATGTTCTTAAAGACGCGGCGGATCCCTGTTTTAACTAAAATATCCCACCAGTCTGCACAGTCGCGAAAGGTGCATTTTTGTTGGACCCATCGAGTCCAGTGTTGTCTGAAAATATCGTGGCATTCCTCCTCCAGTAACAGCGAGCAATTCAATTTCCAATAACCTCTTCCTATGTGAAATTTGGGATGGGGGTAAGAGATTGTACATACGACTGCATGATGGTTAGTGAAACTGGCAGGTATCACTTCATATCGTCTAGGCTGGATAAGTTCCTGGGAAAAGTAGATGCGGTCAATTCGTGATGAGGAGTTGTGACTTATACAGGTGTAATGGGGCAGGGGCACCCTTAAACTATCCACAGCATCAATGAGGTGTAGGAAGGTAAGGAGGGACCTGAGAGCCGGGTTGACACCTTGGTATGGACCAGTGGAATCCTCTGGGCGTTGAATACAATTGAAATCCCCCGCAAGAATAAGTTTTTCCTTAACGTCGTGCAGATGAGGCAGTATACTCTGTTGAAAAAACATTTTCCGTTCCACACGTTTATTGGACCCGGATGGGGCATATACATTTATCAGGGTGGTATTGTTTATGTGTCCAGATATTATGCGTCCTGATGGATGACATAGCACACCTTCGAGTGGGATATCATGTCTTATGAGGAATCCGGTCCCTCTATTCGTAGTAACGGTATTGATGTATTGTTTGTAGAAGGCAGATATGGGAAGACAGGGTATAGCAACTTCTTGAATGAAAGCAAAGTCAATGTCTGCATCTCGAAGGAATCTCTCCAACAGTTGAAATTTCAGGGGGCATTCTATTACATTGATATTCACAGTGGCCACAGTGAGAAATTGCGCCATTAAGAGAAGTATAAAAGCTGTTCTAGACATACTGGAAGGTGGACTCGAGAAAAAGAAGACACGGGTGAGAAATATACTGGTGCACTATGTCTTATTAGGTTGAGATAGTTCCTTATGACTGCCATTCATAGGCCGGCTGTCAGCGTTTGAGAGCGTTCGTGGGTCCCTAGATGACGTAGAATGAAGATTTTGTTTCTTTTTCACAGCTGCGGGAACGTTTGTAGAACCAGTTTGATTCTTCGGGGCTGGTACGGCAATCGAGGCATTTGTTTTAATCTTCTTAGATACGTTCTCAGATCCCCGATCAACCTGCTTAAGTGAGTAGATAGGTACCAGAGAAGGTGGGGGCAGTGAAGACAAAATTTCTGTGGCAGCCTGTAGTGACGGCAGAGTTGGATCTAAGGCTGCCAGGCAGGTGGCCGATAGCACAGGGGCAATCTGTGGCTCGCTGATCTGGTCAGTGCAAGGTACGTGTTCTGCGTCATGTGTGTCAGAGGCCACTTCTGCTGGTGTCCCAGCTGACTGATCTATAAGCATGTTTCATGTGACGTTTGCTGTGTCACAACATCCGAGTATTGGACACGTCGTTGTTGTGTAGGAGCTATACCGAGGGGAATCATTTTCTTTGGGCAGTTGATACGTAGATGTGTGTTAGCATTGCAAATTAAACAGGTCTGTTTCTGTCCATCATAAGATACGTAGCCAGAATGGCCACCAAAAGTCTCAGTGGAGGGGATATCTTGTTTGATTTCCATAGTGACCGCACGTATTCCATTATACACCGGGAACTGATAAGCAGAAGACCATTGTTCTTTCCTGACGTCACTCACAGTGCCATATTTCGACAGGACGGAGTTGAAAATTTCAGGGGGGACTTCGAGTGGGACATTAAATATACGCACTGTGGTAAAATTTGAATCCGCTGTGGAGAGCTTAACATTAGTCATTTCGCCTGAGTCATATTGAAATTTTATAGGAGCTGCAAAAGTATTTAGCAATTTCTGATAAGTAGATATGCTGATTACCTTGATGTACATGGTTCTTTCTTGCGCATTTAACTGGATGGCTTCTACTTGGTCGACAGTCAACCGGAGGGTATCGCCAATCCAGCGGTGAATTTCTCCTGGTGTGGGGCGAGAACTCTGCCTGTCCCATTGACAGCGTACGGTGTTTTTCCTCTGGTATCCGGACATGATTTTCAGCGGGGTTTTCTGGGTTCCTGGTTTTGTTGTCTTATCTGGAACACTACTTGAAAAAGTATTGTCCGAATGACACACGGAAGGTCAGTACACCCGTGGAACTCTCGGAGGCACCGGTATTAGGAAACGCACACTCTTCCAATGCGGTCAAACAGCTCGCACACACGCACCTCACTCGGCCACGACTAGTGACCAACTATCCAATCGTGCACACACTAATTGGGCGTTAGGAACAACGTTATAGCAAATAATGACTTGGACTAAACGATTTCTTCACTGTAGTATATATCAAACCGAGTTCTTTTCATATAAAGTTCATATAATTTTTATCACTAGGCTATATTGCATGCAACATACATTAATAAAACATACGTCAGAACGAGAGATCAGCTGTCATCTTGTCAAATAACCGAGACGACTCAGCTTATTAAATTCACTTCTAGACTATAATATTACAATATAAACTTTTAATTGCTAACGGGCCACGTCGCGTATAACAGATTAAACGATTCTTGGTTCGATAATCGGAACTGGTGGGTACCATGTTATGGATTATCAAGTATCCTTAATTCACACGGCCGCCATCCTGAAATGGTACGGTTGATGACCTCGTAGTTTGGGCACAAGACGCGTCCCATATGAAGGTATGTTGTTACCAAATTTGGTAAAGATTCGATGATTAATTTGGTCGTAATGCATTATTATGTTTTGACCATTTGAGTGACCGCCATTAAGTTTTGGTAAAGATGGCGGCAATATAAAACATGACTCTGAGGTGCCCTTTGCCAGTGCTACCTTTGTACCAAATTTCGTTCAATTCGGTTGAACCGTGTTCGAATTGATAGGGGGGGGGGCAGACATTGAGAGTACACACACTCACACACACACACACAGACTTACACACAGACACACACACTATTTTCGGCCCTGTGTTGATCTCATAAGTTTACTAACATTTTTTTTCAAAATCGAAAATAGGCTATAAATAGAGAGTAGGCTAAAAAAAACAGCGTAAACGAGCAGAACAAAGCAGGTGTGTCGCTGCCAGCAGTTAACTGAATGGTTTTGAAGAGTGCCCTGTTCCTCTCGGTAGATACAGAAGTAGCACTGTCCATGGAAGTTAATTTGGAGGACGAATTTAGTTGAGGGGGAGAGATTTTGAGGATTTTGAGTATTTTGACTTACCGTACGTGATGCAGTTTATTTTACTGAGCGTTACTGGTCACACAGAAGCGCCCTTTGTGTATACAAGCGACGCGTGCGGTTAGGTGACTCTTACTGTGTTGCACTTTTTGTTTTGCAGTACTTCAATTTGCCAGCCTTACTTACATTTTCTTTTCTTATTTAAGGAGGTCTTAGAATGCGGAATAGTGTGTAGACCTATACTGTACTTTGTGATTTAGAGCTTTGGTTATGAAATCTATTCAGAACATATTACAAATACGAAGCTGCTTATGGTTTTGAACATAACTTTTTATCTACAAAGGTGTGCAAATGATTAAACTCGACGCCAGGTTCCCTAAATAGCATTTATACTTATCACAGTTTATTGCACTGCCTATGTTTGCAATGCGGTGTAATTACTGCCATTGTTTAAGCAAGAGCCTAAATTATATTTTCTTATAGGACTCTCAAATAAAAATGAATTTTTAGAATTTACACGTACAGAGGAGCTTAGCTACTGTCAAATGTCACAGGTGGTGGCGCAGTGATCAAGCTGTTGGCCTGTCACCAAGGTTGACCATGTTTGTTTTCCGGTCATTGCATGTGAGATTTTCTAAGTGAAATGCCATATCCTGTGGTTCGGATTCCACGTAAAAAAGGAGGTACCATGGCTCATGATCGCATTATTAACGGTCACGTAAAACTAAAAGCTTCTTTCCTTCCAGCTGAGGGTTTCGGAGCCATTTTGATGATGATTCGTTCTTAAACTATTCAAAGATTCATGAAATATGGATTCAAATGACTTGACTTAAAGGGTATATTCCAAAGTCAATGACAAAATAGAAAACGGGCCAATTCGGAAAGTTTCCAGACACAATTCCTTATGAGAAAAGGTGTAAGTCGACAAGGGAGAAAACATTACAAATTAGGGTTACAAAAGATGCCAGGAGATGGTCAATAAAATGATTTTGAATAAAAAATTATAACTGATTTAAATTATTTATGTTCGACGATGTCGAAATGTAAATATTATATGTCAGAAAACTGTATCATAATGAGGGTCATTATAGTACTATTCTTCATTATGAAACAGTTTCTCCAGCCAATCAGAGCTCATTCATTGACCAATTAGGTAAAGATAGCTTCGCGCATGCGCTCAAAATCCAACATGTCGGACATGAATTACATGATTTGAAAGTTCATATTGGATATCGGATCAATCATTGTAGTTACAATCCCAAACACAAAGACAAAATCAACACGAACCTTTACGGTAACAAAACAAGACGTTCAGTAAAGAACATATAGCCTACTTTCTCCTAAATGCATGGGTATTGTTATAACTCTTTGTCCTTTCCAAGGAGTATAATTGAATGTTGGTTGTAGTGGCTTGTTGAAATAAGTGTCGTATGGATATTAAACATGAATATGAGGTGCCCTTTGCTAGTGCTACCTGTGCACCAAATTCCGTTCAATTCGGTTTCACCGTGTTTGAATAGATAGGGGGAATCCTTTGGCACACAAACATGGCCGCCAGCCGCAAATTATTGGGCAGATGACCTATTAGTTTGGTCAAAGGATTCTTCGTACATAAAGGTATAATGTTACAAAATTTGGTAGAGATCAGATAAAAAGGTTGGTCGTAATTTGATTTAAGCTTAGAACATTTGGGTGGCCGCCATTACGTTTCCGTCAAGATTACGGCGATATAAAACATGACACTGAGGTGATCTTTGCTTGTGCTACCTCTGTACCAAATATCGTTAAATTCGGTTTCACTGTGTTTGAATAGATAGGGGGAATCAATTGGCACACATACATGACCGCCATCTGCAAATTATTGGGCAGATGACCTCGTAGTTTGGTCAAAAGATTCTTCATACATAAAGGTATAACGTTGAAAAATTTGGTAGAGATCAGAAGATTAGGTTGGTCGTAATATTATTTAAGCTTTCAATTTTGGGTGACCGCCGTTACGTTTTCATCAAGATGGCGGCGATATGAAACATGACACTGAGATGCCCTTTGCTAGTGTTACCTCTGTACCATATTTCGTTCAATTCAGATTCACCGTGTTTGAAAAGATAGGGGGAATCAATTTGCACACAAACATGGCCGCCATCCTCAATTTATTGGGCAGATGACCTCGTAGTTTGGTCAAAAGATTCCTCATACATAAAGGTATAATATTGCAAAATTTGGTAGAGATCAGATAAATAGGTTGGTCTTAATTTGATTTAAGCTTTGGATATTTGGGTGGCCGTCATTACGTTTCCGTCAAGATGGCCGCGATATAAACCATGACACTGAGGTGCCCTTTGCTAGTGCTACCTTTGTACCAAATTTCGTTCAACTTGGTTTCACTGTGTTGGAAAAGATAGGGGGAATCGATTTGCACACAAATATGGCCACCATCCGCAAATTATTAAGCAGATGACCTCGTAGTTTGGTTAAAGGATTCTTCATACTTAAGGGTATAACGTTACAAAATTTGGTAGGGATCAGATGAATAGGTTGGTCGTAATTTGATTTAAGCTTTGAACATTTGGGAGGCCGCCATTACGTTTACGTCAAGTTGGCGGCGATATAAAACATGACACTGAGGTGCCCTTTGCCAGTGCTACCTCTGTACCAAATGTCGTTCAATTCGGATACACCATGTTCGAATTGATAGGGGGGGGGGGGGGACACACATTCATAGTACACACACTCACACACTCACACACACACACACAGACAGACACACAATTTTTGGCCCTGTAGTGATCTCATAAGTCTACTATCATTTTTTGGAAAAATCGAAAGTAGGCTAAAAATACTATGACATATACAAGAAATTTATGAATCTACGTCCTGAAGTTAGCAACACAGCATCCTTCTATATAAATTACCGACATGGAAAGTGCGCCGTCCCATATGTTCGTGTAAATATAGTGGAGGATATGAGACAAGAAATAGCACTGTACCTTAATATCCCCAAATCCAATTTCTACACAGCGCATTGCTTTCAAACGAATACGGTGACAATATCAATGAATGCTAGTTATGATTGGCACTAAACATCATGCAGAGCAGGCTGTAAACAATAGAATTGCCAAGCAAAGTAAATGGTATCTGCTTTCGAAATTCTTTGACCACGCATGCGCTCTGTTCAGTCAGCAAACCACCAAGCGTGCTCTGTTCACTAACTGAAGTTACAGAATCCCACAGATATTTATGAATATTTATGTTAATAGATACAATAACGTTATAAAGTGATCAGAATTCACTAAGAAAATGATAAAAACAAATTATGGGAGCATCATGGTCACTGACCGATTTAAATATCTTGGAGAAATAATTAGTAGCAATGGGACGGGTAAATTGGCAATTGAGAACAAAAAAGGGAAATTGGAAAGATAAAATTTTTATACAAAAAATATATACAATAAAAATAACCTATCTATCAATGCAAAATTACGACATTTTAATACAGTTGTTAGACCAGTCATCTTGTACGGCATGGAAACTACAAATATAACCGGAATGGAGAATTTACTCAAGATAGAAAGAAGAATTTAAAGAAGGAATTATGGTCCTAGGAAAACACAGGAAGGTTATAGACTGAGATTCAATGCAGAAATTTATAGTAAAATCGACAACCTTGAAGTGAAGATCAGAAAACGGCGACTTCAGTTCTACGGACATATGGTCCGCATGGATTGCTCAAGGTTAAACAAACAAATTTTTGATAAAATCTGGAACTATAAAGGGCAATGAGGCTATGTAAAACAAATGAAAGAAGAACTTCAAAAATTCAAAATTACTGAAGAAGATTGTCTAAATCGAATAGAGAACAGAAAAAAAATGGCCTCAAAATTCTTGTTGGGGAGAAGAAGAATCTCAACAGAGGAGAATGGACTGCTGAAGGAAGAGCTGCGCAGTCGACCAGGATGAAAGACTTCTGGAAGAGAAAGAAGGAAAGTAGACCTATAAAGAAGTGATATATGCGTGGTCCTTGTTGGCCTGTCCGCGGTGTATATATATATATAAAGTTATAATTATCGTCGAACAAAAACAGTCGTATGCAACTCGCCTATAATGGTAATTAAGACACTCGTTTGGTAATTATAAAAGTCGTTACTCTCGTTTTATAAACATACTCGTGTCTTAAGTATTGCCATTACAGGCTCGTTGCATAATGTACTATTATTTGATTCTAATAATTTGCACTCCTCTGTATTATCAAACTTGTATGATAAATTATTGTGTCTTACCGTAAAGTGCGCTTAGGGTTGGACCGTCAAGTAGACTCGAATATGTTGCAGCTAAGCTCCGTTAATCACCCTAATCCTCGTCTAATAATTGGCCCTTGACACTTGCTGGGCAACACCACACACTTGAGGTAAGGCTAACACCGTCTAATTGTCTCTTCACAATGTGGCTAACGAGCTTACACGGCCATCTGATTGGCCTGAGAGTTTGGGAATAGCCTGCGACAAACTCATTAGTGCCTCATCATCAGTTCCGAACGCACATCAGCTATCACGTATTATTATAACACGCAAGTTCGATACATAAGGACTTACCACCACCATTTTCTTTAAACTAGAAATGATGAACCTGATCTGAGGAATGGACTAGACTTAACTGTTCCTCTACATCCATAAACAATTAAACATGAGAGGTAATCTTCAGTCAACACTTGACGATTTTCAGTGATGATCGTTTGCTGTAACTTGGGTTAGATACGGTCACTAAATAATTAATATTATTGAAATAATTTCACTGTGGATTATTGGAATTGTGACTTTCTCCACAGAATAAATAGAATTACAACAAGCAAACACAGAAACGAACACACACGGGAACAAGGAAGGAAAAAACACATTCAAGCAAAGAAACATTCCTACAATATGATATAAGCACGTAAACAAACACATGAGAGGACGTTCACACAAATAAGCAAACAAAAACCCACACTCAAAATAATTCTCAAATTCATCAAGATTAAAATGTATAAATGGACAGAATATAAGCATTCAAATTTAGATAAAATAAAAAGACCAACAAGTACACAAAATATGCTACGAGGAATACTCTTGAGCATGTAGAATGCAAAGAAAGAAAGAAAGAAAGAAAGAATGAAAGAAAGAAACCCCAAGAAGATCTACAAATAGGGGAATATCATGCACGCTTTCGAAAAGGGATATCATGCTTTGATCATGCTTGGAACTTGAGAACACTCTTGGAAGTCAGACAGACAAAAAAATAGTTACTTTTGTGGGCTTTAAAAAGGTGTACGACTCCATAGACCTCACAGTCATACACCATTATTTGACGTATCGGTACTGAAAGAATATGGCATCGACAGAAAAACCAGGGAACTTATAAAACAGATGCCTCCTCCAAGATCAAGTATATGGAGGAACTTTCCGAACATTTCTAGATACAAACAGGTGTCTAGGAAACGGGCTCTAACGAATCTTATTCAACGTTGTCTTAGACAAAATTGTCAAACAGTGGTAGGAACATGTTAAAGGAATACAGCTAGGAAGAACACGTGGAACTAAAACAATAATAAAATGTCTGGCATTTGCAGATGACGTAGCCATACTCAGTAACAACACACTGCAGGCAAAGGAAGCTCTGCAATGCTTGCACAAAATAGCTGCCAAAAGAGGTCTCTAGATATCCTTCGAGAAGGCACAGTACATGGAACGACAGACTAACAATGTACATACAATGCATATGACATATGGATCCATAGCAAGGATCGAACATTTTAAATATTTAGGGGTATATATCCAAATAGGGGGATGAAACAAATTATCTAACATAGACCGAAGGGAAAATCTCCAGAATGTATACTAACTCACATGGTCACATTATAACGACTTCGGTGGCATGAACTGCTGTGCCCAAGATTGTGGGTTTAAATACGGCCCAAGTCGTCGGATTTTTAAGGGCATTAAAATCCCTTTTGGAGGGGAAGTAAAGCCAGCTGGCTCATACCATATATTTATGGCATTTATAAGAACCTGTCACTATAATTGGTAGTGTGTAGCGAAATTGCTAGGTTATTTGGTTAGAACGCTCTATCACGTTCCAACGTTCACTGATAGGTGTCAGTGACAGTGGCATCTCTGGTAGCCAAAATTGGAACTACTTGAATTTGAACCTGTTGGGGAGCCTACGGGTGTTCAATTAAAATACCCCGCTATGGCCATTGGCTGTAATTCAAATATAATAATTTAAACAAGAAATGCATTATCACTACAGGCCAGACTTACAGTAGACACTACAAAATAGTCGTACTACCAGAAGCATTGTAGGCGTTTGAAACGACCACAATCGGAGCACCGGGCATCATAGCAGCAGAAAATGTAGAACGTAAAATTCTCAGAAAAATATTTGGAGAAATATACATAGATGGCCTATGGATGAAGAGATCTACCAATCAATTATGCGAGCACATAGACAGACTCACAGATATACTCACAGATATGATTAGAAAACGCAGACTAACGGGCACATAGAGAGAAGGAACAACAACATACTTACAAAGAAGATTTTTGATGAAGCAAGCAGTTCAAGCCCGAAAACAAATTGGATTCATGAAATAGAGGAAGACATCAGGCAGGCAGAGATCACGAGGTTAATGATAGTCGATAGAGGAGAATTCTGAAACAAAATTAACAATACAACATTTATTGTACCTGAAAATAAGAAGACGGAAACATTTTAGATAGAAGAAAGGAAACAGGAACACAGTCTAAGGATGAGGAGATTTTGGGAAGAGAAGAGGAAGAAGGAAAATTAGTGAACATTGTGTCATCGTGGGAATTTCCAGTTCAAACACTGTCCATAAGGGCAAACATTATGTTATAATAATAATAATAGTAATAATAATAATAATAATAATAATAATAATAATGCTTATGGACTAACTAAAAACATCTACAACAAGAAATGCATCTCATGGAATGCCATACTAAAACATTACAACACGGTAGCAAAAACAGAATGCCTGTATGCCAGCGAATGCCTCTCGATGAATTACAAGTTGGAGAAGCTAGAGATCCTAGAAAGAAGAATACTACGGAAAATCATGGGCCCAGTCCAGACTGAAACCGGCTGGAAACTTCGGAGCAACAATGAAGTCTATAAAAATGTGGAGAGAATCTCGGAGACCATGAAGAAGAGGAGGTTATCGTTTCTCGGACACTTGTACGGAATGGACAAAACTAGACTAACCAAACAGTTATTCGACTACCTGTGGAACAAGAAGGCAACAACGACATGGATTAAGGAAGTTCGAAAAGATCTCGAAAATTCCAACATCCAGGAAGTTCAGATGTCAAACAGGGAAACATTTCGGTACATAATTCAAAATTTGGAAGGGTTTCACGTCACAAGAACCACAAAGAAGGGAAGAGCCTGGACGGATGAGCAGAAGAAACAGCATAGCGCCCATATGAAGGAGTACTGGAGGAAGAGGAAACTTCAGGCAAAGAAAAAATGAAATTGTAGCGTGATCCGAAGTGGTCAATTCGCAAATAAATAATAATAATAATAATAATAGTAATGATAATAACTTCAACTTCATGTTTATGGACTAAAATTAAACATTTCCAAAACTGAATGCATGGAGTGTGGAGAGCAAACTGATGGATCTATATCTATTGATGGAAAACAACTCAACAAGGTCACTGGATTTCGATATTTGGGCTCATACATAACTTCAGATGGAGACACATTGAGAGAAGTACAAATACGAGCAAATACAGCATGGGCTAAATGGCGACAGGTGACAGGAGTTTTATGTTATCGTAAGATTCCTGTACAGCTGAAGTCAAAAGTATATCGCACTGTGATCAGACCTGTAGTACTGTATGGAACTGAGTGTTGGCCAGTAACCACCAGATGTGTGCAAGTGCTGCACTCCATGGAGATGAGAATGCTGCGCTGCTCCATTGGCCCAACAAGACTGGATCATGTCACCAATGTCCATGTAAGAGGCACCCTTGGTGTCGCACCGATCCCTGACAAGATGCTGGAAGCTCGCCTGGTTGGTACGGACATGTACTATGGAGTTGCGAGGACACAGTGGCAAAAGGAGCACTACAACTAGATGTAGTTGGCAAGCGACCACTAGGAAGGCCCAAGAAGCGGTGGCTTAACCAAATAAAGGAGGACATGAGAGCTGCCAATGTTGAGAAGAATGACGCTGCAGACCGTGCAAGATGGAGGCAATTGTGCAGAAGAGCCGACCCTGCTCTACGGGACAGAGGCTTGAAGATAAGAAGAAGAACTCCAACAGTCACAAATCATCTGAAACTTGGGATACATTCAAATCAGTGAAGAAACTTTCACCACAAACTATCCGGAAATAAAAACGCAATTATGACAACAGCTGCCTCCAAGATATCCAAGAGGACTTCTCTAAAATCAATACACGAAATATTTACAGAATCTTCAGAGAAAACATGACCGGATTAGACTGGTTCACTTTTTCCAAAAACCGCCTCTTTTCTAATTTGAGCGGCATTTTGGGTAACATTTGGGCAAATGGCCTATTATTACTAATTCGGACCTGCTGAATACGAATATCGCTGTTGCCAGGATGATTTCTCAACCGGAAGCCAGAAATCCAAGATGGCGGACTTAGCCCTATATCTGCACTATTTTCGTTTCCTCACGTATTTTTATTCCGATAGGGGTAAATTATGCTGTAAAGCATTGTTGAAACAATGGTTTGCCGATTGACTAAGTTTTTAATCACGCTAAATAAATTTTTCCTTTAAAAATATATATACAATATATACATTTTCTCCTTGTAATATTTTACAAAATTTGTGTTGTTTAGATTGATTTATGTACGTTGTTCTATACGTATAATTACAAATACTACTGATACGATAAATACTATTTCTGTTCAAATTGCCAAAATCAAGGGAAGGAATGAGCCTGTTTTCAAGAAAGCAGTTAGCACAAATTGGTATTGTCCCGGTGGAGATACAGACTGTGTTATCGAGTCCAAAGCCACGGATTTAGCGTTTGTTATCTTCGACAAAACGGAGACTTTGAAATCCGGATGGCCTGAGTTTAATCAAGACATTACACACAACACATTGGCCATTTCTCAAGCTGACTACATGCCCCTAATATTATATTCTGCCCATGAGTGGACACGCTCTAGACAGGGCTTGAAAGATCCGTCGTTGTCGCGGATAAGCTGAAGCAGCCGTACGTGGTGTTAACATGTGATCAAGCGCTCTATCATAAGTTGTTGGAGATAAAATGGGCTCAGAACTGTTTCAAAATCGGGTTGTTTTGAAGAAGGGAGATTTACACGTTGCACTTAATTTTCTGAAAACCATAGTACATCATATGGCAGGAAGTGGTATTCGTGAGATCTGGGTGGAAAGCGGAATCTTAGCAGAGGGATCGGCCGCTGGAGTTCTTGATGGAAGGGCATATGGTAAAGGTCTTCGTAATCACAAACTTATGTTCCAGGCTTTATGGCGCATTTCAGTGGATAGGCTGGCTAATGAGAAGAGCTGCGATATTTTTGAAAACCTCCCCTATGATGCAGAAACAGCTATCGAGCATTTCCTCGTACAAGAAAACCGGGAAAAAATTCAAAACTTTGTATGAGGCATCACGATCGAGTTCAAATTTTGCGTACTGGTGGTCATATCTAGAGATGGTTTCGACATTACTCAAATTTACAAGGGGGATCTGTTCTGGAAATTGGGACATGCATTAGACTGCTCTTAAGAAGATGCTTCCTTTTACTGCACGATACGACCACACCAATTACACTAAGTCTGTGGCAGTGTATATAGCTGAAATGCATCAGCTCCCTGAAGAAGTCGAGATGGCATTCAGGAAGGGAGACTTCGGGGTCCAACGGAGCAACGGAAAAATTTGTCAAGTTGACGCGGATCATGCACAGGAATGGACAGTGGGCACTTCTAAGAAAGCCGGCGGATTAGTTGGAATCACGCAGGAAGAGTCTGCTCTGCATCGTTGGGCCTTATCATTTCACTGGAGGAGCGATATTACTAATTCCGCATCTGAAATGTTCGTGGTAGGAACAGAAGGCTGCGCATATAAAGAACAATCTGTCTATCCTGGTAGGAGACGGCGAGACAACTCGGACGAAGAAAAACTCTTGTCCACTTTGAAAACTTTTAAAGTTTTCTCACAAGACAATGCTGATCTCTCTAATAATCACATGTAGCAACTAAGGACAATGCTACCGTCAAGATCCAAGATTTGCTTCTATGCGCACGAGAACTGGGGCTAGAACAAGTGAATAAGTTCGCCTCCGAACGCCTTATGTCATCTGAAGACACGGAGAAACCGCAAGTGAGCTTCCATTTGCACATTTCTAAGAATCGCCCTATCACACTGAACTATTTGGCGAAATTTTTGACGAAGAAAACGACGCACAAAACAGAGCTGAGTAGTGACAGGAGCGTTCTCCAAAGAATAGTAATAGCTTACGAGGCCTGGAGGAAAATTGATCTTCAAGAAATTTTAAAACATGAGCTCATGGCCTGTCCCCCATCCCTGACAAACCCGGATGGAGATTTAAGACGTGGAGATAACTCTACACTGATTACAACTCTAAGGACATTGACTGCCCTGATAATGTAGTTCTGGAGAGAGAATTATCACATGGACTCATTGACGGCATAGCAATGATCAATGCACTGCAGAAGCCAGCAAAATGTGTTACGTTTGGAATTACGCCATGGCAGTGGAAAGACATATCCGTACCCACACTTCTGTCCATTCAAGAATCGACATTGTTTTCGACCGGTACGTGTTTTACATCATTATTATTATTATTAAAATTCCATGACTAACTGATTTTACGTTGTCCTAAAAAAATAATTGTAATCTTATTGAACATTTATTTCTTAATTTTTGTTGTAAATAGTCATATTGTTTGTCCGAATTATATTATGTACGAAACAAGATGTTCAGTAAAGAACATATAGCCTACTTTCTCCTAAATGCATGGGCATTGTTATAACTCTTTGTCCTTTACAAGGAGTATGATTGAATGTTGGTTGTAGTAGCTTGTTGAAATACAACGTGCTATAGGGATATTAAACATGAATATGAGGTGCCCATTGCTAGTGCTACCTCTGTACCAAATTTCGTTCAATTCGGTTTCACCGTGTTTGAATTGATAGGGGGAATCGATTTGCACACATACTTGGCAACCATCTGCAAACAATTGGGTTGATGTTCTTGCAGTTTGGTCAGAATATGTTTCCCACATAAAGATATGGTGTTGCAAAATTTGGTAGAGACTAGATTATTAGGTTCGTCGTAATTACATTTTAGCTTTTAACATTTGGGTGGCCGCCATTACGTTCCCGTCAAGATAGCGGTGATACAAAACATGACACTGAGGTGCCCTTTGCTAGTGTTACCTCTGTACCAAATTTCGTTCATTCGGTTCCACCGTGTTCGAATTAATAGGGGGAATCAATTTTGACATAAAGATGGCCGCCATCCGCAAACTATTAGGCGAATGACCTATTAGATTGGTCAAAGGATGCTCCCTCCATAAAGGTATGTAGTTGCAAAATTTGGTAGAGATCGGATGATTAGGTTAATCGTAATTAGATTTAAGCTTTGAACATTCGTGTGGCCGCCATTACGTTTCAGTCAAGATGGCGGCGATATAAAACATGACACTGAGGTGCCCTTTGCTAGTGCTACCTCTGTACCAAATTTCGTTCCATTCGGTTCCACCGTGTTCGAATTAATAGGGGGAATCAATTTTGACATAAAGATGGCCGCCATCCGCAAACTATTAGGCGAATGACCTATTAGATTGGTCAAAGGATGCTCCCTCCATAAAGGTATGTAGTTGCAAAATTTGGTAGAGATCGGATGATTAGGTTAATCGTAATTTGATTTAAGCTTTGAACATTCGTGTGGCCGCCATTACGTTTCAGTCAAGATGGCGGCGATATAAAACATGACACTGAGGTGCCCGTTGCTAGTGCTACCTCTGTACCAAATTTCGTTCCATTCGGTTCCACCATGTTCGAATTAATAGGGGGAATCAATTTTGACATAATGATGGCCGCCATCCACAAACTATTAGGCTAATGACCTATTCATTTGGTCAAAGGATGCTTCCTCTATAAGGGTATGTTGTTGAAAATTTGGTAGAGATCGGATGAATAATTTAATCGTATTTTGATTTAAGCTTTGAACATTTGTGTGGCCGCCATTACGTTTCAGTCAAGATGGCGGCGATTTAAAACATGACACTGAGGTGCCTTTTGTTAGTACTACCTCTGTACCAAATTTCGATCCATTCGTTTGCACCGTGTTCGAATTAATAGGGGGAATCGATTTTCACACAAAGATGGCCGCCATCCGCAAACTATTACGCTGATGACTTATTAGTTTGGTCAATGGATGCTTCCCCCATAAAGGTATGTTGTTGTAAAATTTGGTAGAGATCGGATGATTAGGTTAGTCGTAATTTGATTTAAGCTTTGAACATTTGTGTGGCCGCCATTACGTTTCCGTCAAGATGGCGGCGATATAAAACATGACACTGAGGTGTCCTTTGCTAGTGCTACATTTGTACCAAATTTCGTTCAATTCGCATTCACCGTGTTTGAATTGATAGGGAGGGGACAGACATTCAGAGTACACACACTCACACACACACAGACACACACACACACACAGACACACACACAGACTCACACACACACAGACTCACACACACACATACACACACACAGACAGACACACTTTTTTCGCCCTGTGTTGATCTCATAAGTCTACTTTCAATTTTTGCAAAAATCGAAAGTAGGCTAAAAATGAGCGTTGGTAGCTCTTTGTAACGCATAAAGATCATTTATATCGCTTCTCACGATAAATGTATCCCCAAAACCGTTTTCAAAATAAAAATACAACCTGAGGAAACGAAAATAATGCAAATATAAGGCTAAGTCCGCCATCTTGGCCGCCATCTTGGATTTCTGGCTTCCGGTCGTGAAATCAGCATGGCAACAGCGATATTCTTGTTTAGCAGGTCCGAATCAGTAAATATAAGCTATTCGCCCAAATGTTACCCAAAATGCCGCTCAAATTTAGAATTTGGTAGAACTGAACCAGTCTAGATACCGAACGCCCAATCTCTGTTTCAGAAAATCAGACGGATCCCTGGAACCAAACACAAGCAATAATTGCAACGTTCGTTATCAATATTTCATCATGTTGTTCAACCCAATCCAGACTCGCAGCCACCAACCCTACAAGAAATCATACAATTAATCAAAACACTGAAGAATAACAGAGCTCCGGATGAAGGTGGCATAATCGCAAAGATTTGGAAATTAGATCATGAAACTATCACACCCAAAATCCACAAAATTGTCGAAAACAATTGGATCACAGGTAAAATCCCAGAAGAATGGAAATTGACCCTAATTCATCCCATTTACAAAAAAGGTGACAATACCAACCTGAAAAACTATATAGGAATATCCTTGATTCCCGTAACTTATAAAATTTTCTCTAGAGCTCTGTTAAACCGTCTGGAACCACAAATTGATCCCCGAATTGGCAAATATCAAGCGGGATATAGAAAAAACGCTCTTGCAGCGATCAGATTTGTAATCTTCGTATAACCTTACCCATAATACACTGAAGGAGTACTATAGTGACTTTTGTACACTTTCAAAAAGCCTATAACTCCATAGATCGAGACACACTATTGCAAACTCGAGAGGAGGTGAAAGTAGACATTAAAACACGAAAGTAGTGTATTTGTAACAGTTCAGACCCCTCCTCCTCCTCACCCTCCTCACAAGATGGCGGCAGCTCGATATCTCTCGAACGCATGGTCGGATTTTGACAAATGAAGTGTCGTTGAACTCGGGCTAACACCCCCTTTCCCATGGATAACATATTTCAACCCCAAAAGTAATACCTACCCCTACTAGGGGGGGAAATTGTAATTTTTTAGAGAATCTCTCTTTCCAATTGCAACATGTGAGAGTTTGAATGCCGATATGGATGTAAACGTTGTTCCACATAAAGTGCATGTGTACGGTGGATAGCCACTATGAATTAACATGCTCTTTTTTTTTTTACGCATGCCCACTCATGGCTTTTGTAAGAGGGTGGGGGAGTGGTTCCCTGTGGACGGGTTATTGTTGACAGGTCATTGTCGACAAGTCATTGTTGACGGGTCCCTGTGGACTGGTCATTGTTGACGAGTCCTTGTGGACGAGTCCTTGTCCCTTTGGACTGATCCCTTTGGACGGGTCCCTTTGGCCTGGTTCCTACGGACTAACCCATGAATTTATTTAAATTATGTCAAAGGGCCTAACTACATTTGTGTGTGTTGAATTGACGTTGCTCACCACTACTATAATGGAATAACGATATGAAAGGAAAGTGACGAAATACATGTGAACACGTGTGAAATGACCTTATTACCGTCCTCCTTGTGAAACAAGTCACATCCTGTTTTGCTTCTGTCTGTTAGGTAGTCAGCCCGAAGGCTGGTTGGATCCTCAAAAAGTACCGCCGTTACGTTATGTGAGCAGATACCCACAAAAACCCAAGGCAGCGCTATTTTGAGGCGTTCTAGGCAAGAAGAGGAGTGAGGTAGTTTGCCATTGCTTTCCTCACTGAGTCAGAACAGCGGTACTAACCCTATGAGTAGAACCTTTCACAGCATTCACAGGCACTGACTGTGCCCCGAATGCCATTACTATGCACCACCCATACCTCAGTAGCTTCCATATAATCACAGCCATGAGTGAGACTGAGACATCGATGAAAATCCACCTTTTACTCTAGCCTGTGCCAACTGACAAATGCAAATGTACTGTATTCATCAAGAAATGGCAAATAGGCACTGTTTTGCTTCATACGTGAGAAAATGTGAGTTCGAACCCGTGGTCGGATTTTGACGAATGAGGTGTCATTGAACTCGGGCTGATACCCCCTTTCCAATGAACAACATATTTCCACCCCAAAATAAAACCTACCCCAACTAGGGGGTGAAATTGTAATTTTTTTAGAGAATCTCTCTTTCCAATTGCAACATGTGAGAGTTTGAATGCCGATATGGAATAAAACGTTGTTCCACACAAGAGACATGTGTTTGGTGGATAGCCACTATGAATTAACATGCTTGTTTTTGGTTTTTGTTTTTTACGCATGCCCACTCATAGCTTTTGTAAGAGGGCAGGCTTTTTAAAAGATGGCGTCTGTAGTGTAACCTAACCTAACCCAACCCACGAGTGGTGATCAAAAAGTATTTTAAGTGACGCTTGTCGATTGGCAAACCAATAATCAAAGAGGGATATGTCAGGCCTTGAGGTGATAGCCCCTTTTGATTGATCCCTGTTGATTGATCTCTGTTGATTTGTCCCTTTGGACTGGTCTCTGTTGACTAGCCCCTTTTGGACGGGCCCTTTTTGACAGGGGGTCATTTTTGATGGATCCTTTTTGACAGGTGCTTTTCGACGGGTCCCTGTTGACGAGTCATTGCTGACGGGTCCTTGTTGATGAGTCCCTGTGGACGGGTCATTGTTGACGGGTCCCTATTGACAGGTCATTGTTGACAGGTCATTGATGACAGGTCATTGTTGACGGGTCATTGTTGATGGGTCCTTGCTGACAAGTCCCTGTTGATGGGTCCCTGTAGAAGGGTCCCTTTAGACCGGCCCCTTTGGACTGGTCCCTATGGACCGGCCCATGAAATTTATCCAAATTATGTCAAAGGGCCTAACTACATTTGTGTGTAAAGAAGTGTGTTGAACTGACGTTGTTCACCAGTCCTTACTACTACAATTGGATAACGATATGAAAGGAATTGATTAACTAGACATGAGTTAACTACCAACGAAACACTTTGGCGACTCTGCTTGTTATTGACCAATGAGTAGGGTTTTAGAAAAACTGTTTGCTATTTTGGGTTATATACAAAAAATGCTTAGACCTTTTGAGTGACTATGTTTGCTAAACAAGACATTATACCAGACACGATTAGGATTCTTATGTAGCTCAGACAAGGAAAGAATTTCTACAGAATCTGTTGACATTGAATATAGATTTAGGTATTAGGAAGTCATTTTGAAGGCCTTTGTCTGGAGCGTGGCACTCTATGAAAGTAAAACTTAGACAATTGGTGTAGCAGAAAAGTGGAGAATTGAAGTGTTTGAAATGTGGTGTTACAGGAGAATGATGAAGATTAGATGGGTAAATAGGGTTACTAACAAAGAGGTATTAAGACGAGTGGGGGAGAAGAGATGTATCTGGCGACTGTTAATGAAGTAAAGAGATAGGTTGGTAGAACACGTACTAAGACACCCAAGATTAGCAAACTTAGTTAAGGAAGAAAGGTTCGAGGACGAGAACTGTAGGGGTAGACCAAGTGTAGAATATGTTAAACAGATAGCCTTGAATGTAGGGTGTGGTAGCTATATAGAGATGAAACGATTAGCTCGGGACAGATAGGTGCTGAGATCTGCATCAAACCAGTCAAAGGACTAAAGACTCAAACAACAACATGTAAGTTCACTAAAATAATGTTGTGTAACGGTATATGTTAGTCAACGAACAGTAATGCATTACTAAAACCCATGACACGATACCTAAGAGCTTTTCTAAAATGATTTTAAAATGCCTTTAACCCTATATTGAACACCCAGTTCACAAGACTCATAACTGCAATGTTATGGTAAAACAAAACAAAATCTATATTTCAAAACAAGCAAGTGGTTTAGTCAATGTATACTGGAAAAAGTTTTGTAAACACTCAAGTCCTCAAGACTAATTAAATTAGTAGCTGTCAGGTTGACCGAGTGGTTAAGGTGTTTGACTTAAGATCAAATTTTCTGTATAAGGAAGCAAGGGTTCGAATCCCTTACCTGACATAACTATTGCCTTGACATGGCTTGGCCACACTGCATTATTATGACACTCGGTACACAAACCATAGATATAGTGTATTGTTTAAGGCCACTCTCTTTCTGAACATAGTCAGAGACTGTTGATGGTTAACAATTGTATTAATAGTGGGACATGGGGATAGTAATTAAGAAAAACAGACAATACCCATACAATATTTTTATTAAATTCATTTTATAATAGTTAAGCCTCCGTGGCTTAGGCGGCAGCATGCCGGCCTCTCACCGCTGGATCCGTGGTTCAAATCCCGGTCACTCCATGTGAGATCTGTGCTGGACAAAACGGAGGCAGACAGGTTTTTCTCCGGGTACTCCGGTTTTCCCTGTCAAAAATTTCATTCCAGCAACACTCTCCACTATCATTTCATTTCATCTGTCATTCATTTAATCATTGCCCCAGAGGAGTGCGTCAGGCCTCGGCAGCCGGCACAGTTAATATCCTCGCCGCTAGATGGGGGCTTCATTCATTCCATTCCTGACCCGGTCGGAGACTGGAAGCAGGCTGTGGATTTTCATTTTGTAATAGTTACACACTGAATTCAAGTCTATCTCTTTACCATTGTTCTATATAGATTTTTAAACACAACGCTTGTTGTAGATCCTTTTACAACTTTCTCCAGGTACTCTTGCTCTTAAAAACTGGGGAAGCCGCAATGGTTTTATAAACATAAAACCCTCATCCTCTTCTTTTTCGTAATTATCATCATCATCATCATTATGAATATTATCATCAAAATTATTATAGTCATTGTCACCATCATTATCATAATCATCATTCTCAACATCACTAGAACTATCCAATTACTCTTGTTTGTTTTCCACAGGGACCTCTTGTAGAGTCTGCGTTGCTTTTGATAGTGTTAAGGGTTTTTTGAACGATGGTATTTGTCCTAACATGTCTTTTTGAGGTGATGATGAATGCTTTTTAACAAACAATGCACTATCTTCAGCAGCAATATATTTTTCTTGGACTTGCTTTTTTACCTGGGTTAGAGTATTTTGCGTATTTAAATGTGTATTAATTTGAGATTCACAATGATGTTCTTTTGAAGTAAGTATGTTAGAGTCTTTTGTTTTAATCATTCCTCGACACTTTTTGGATCGTTGTTTTGAACATCGCCAAATAACAGTTCCATCTTTATTGGTTGTTTTTACAATATATATATATATCCTTTATAGAAGACACATGGCTTGCCATGACTGGTTGTTGAGACTTCCATATCAACTAATACATATGAATTAAATTTTAGTAAAGTCTCATGAACAATCTTTAGATTACAAGTGATTTACACACACACACACTTTCCTAAATGTCAAGATTTATGGATGTTGTTTTCCGCCAACAGCTGCTTACTGCGTATGACAAGGCTGGAGACTGGTAGGTGAGACGGTCTTTCACGATGTGAAAACTGTAACAGGCAGTAGTCAACTGACAATATTCTTATACCCTAGTCAAGGTTAACAGGTACTTACTGCGTATGACAAGACCGTAAACTCGTAGGTTAGACCGTATTTTTGGATTGTTGCTAAGGATCCCATATATACCCTAGACATGTTAGTTCTGAACACTTAGTGGTTAATTGTATATATTGAATTTAAATACACAGCTCATACAAGCACGTTTTGCGGATGGGAGGGGTGAGAGGCTGGCAAAAAAGGAATTTTTTTAGTTTAATGAAACGTCATGTCCTAGTAGGCGTGATTTATAGTAGACGCAATTGATAGTAGACGTAATTGATAGTAGGTGTAATCGATACTAGACGTGATTAATAATAGACGCAATTGATACTAGGCGTGATTGATAGTAGGTGTGATTTGTAGTAAGCGCGATTTATAGTAGACGCAAATGATAGTAGGCGCGATTGATAGTAGGCGTGATTGATAGTAGACGCGAATGATAGTAGGCGCAATTTGACATGGGCGAGACTCAGATCATTTTTGATATCATAAAGTTACAGTGTCAATGTTTATACAAAGTACAAGGTAGAGGGTATTTTAAGACATAACCTCAGCTCACTTAACATAACCTAACTTTACCTAACCTAACTTTGTCACGTGACATGTTCTACAAGTTTCGACTTGCTTTAAGACTGATTATGACGTCATAGATTGATGGGAGGGGTGAGAGGCTGACAAAAAGGAAATGTTCTGGTTTAATGAAACGTCATGTCCTAGTAGGCGCGATTTATAGTAGACGCAATTGATAGTAGGCGCGATTAATAGTAGACGCAATTGATAGTAGATGTGATTGATAGTAGGCGTGATTTGACATGAGCGCGATTTATAGTAGACGCGAAAGATAGTAGGCGCGATTGATAGTAGGCGTAATTAGACATGGGCGAAATTTATAGTAGACGCAATTGATAGTAGGCGGGATTGATAGAAGGTGTAATTGGTAGTAGGCGCGATTTGACATGAGCGCGATTTATAGTAGATGCAAATGATAGTAGGCGTGATTGATAGTAGACGCAATTGATACTAGGCGTGATTGATAGTAGGCGTGATTTGTAGTAAGCGCATTTCAAAGTAGGCTCAATTGATAGTAGATGCAATTGATAGTAGACGTGATTGATAGTAGGCGCGATTGATAGTAGACGTGATTGATATGGACGCGACTTAGATCATTTTTGATATTACAAAGTTACAGTGTCAATGTTTATACAAAGTACAAGGCAGAGAGGGGGTATTTTAAGACTTAACCTCAGCTCACTTAACATAACCTAACTTTACCTAACCTAACTTTGTCACGTGACATGTTCTACAAGTTTAGACTTGCTTTAAGGCTGACTATGACTATGACGTCATAGATTGATGAGAGGGTTGGGAGGCTGACAAAAAAGGAAATGTTTTGGTTTAATGAAAAGTCATGTCCTAGCAGGCGCGATTGGTAGTAGACGCAATTGATAGTAGACGCGATTAATGGTAGGCGCAATTGATAGTAGGTGTGATCAGGTACTTACTACATACCAAAAGGCTGTACACTCGTGTTTTAGACACTCTATCTTGTTAAGGACCCCTATATATTCCCTATACAAGGCTATACATGTTAGTTCTAAACACTTAGTGGTTATTTGTATTTTAAATTTATATATACACAGGTTATACAAGCACGTTTTTTCACACAGTAAAACTTTGTCAAATAGCCACATGCGACACGCAAAGTATGTTTCCGCTATCTAGCGGTGACTATGGAAACTACCTGAACATATCCTAATCTAATCCTAGCTAACTTCACCTGACGTGACCATACCGGTTTGTAAGCAACAACAACAACACACAAAGATTCCATGAATTCCAGAGTACTTTTAGATTAATTATCGACTCTCAACTCTTATAACTATGTCTATCCCACTCAGTCAAAAACACGATATTTTTTTAAAAAAAATTTTGCTTGATGTCAATACTAAAGTGATAATGGGTTTTCCGATCCTATCACTATAAATTCATTACCCCCACTCTTATCTCGGTCTCGACAACAACCATGCCTATTTTTATTATGTCAGATGATGTAATGTTCGAGTGCAAAGTGGGTGTAAAAGTGAGTGCAAAGTGAGTGCAAAAGTGAGTGCAAAGTAAGTGTAAAAGTAGTTGTAAAAGTGAGTGCAAAGTGAGTGCAAAAGTGAGTGCAAAAGTGGGGTGTAAAAGTGGTACCCTATTTGTAATGGCTTATTTGACAAGTTATTTTGTGGTACCCTATTCGTAATGGCTTTTTTCACAAGTTGTTTTTGTCAATGTATTTAGAGGATATTTCTCTTGTTCATGGAAAGTATCTCAGCCCTTTTTATGATAGCATAATGCTTACCGTCATGTTTGTAAGCAACAACAACACACTAAAATTCCAAGAATCAAAACTACTCTAAGGTTAATGATGGTCTCTCAACTCCATTCCACGCCTAGTCAAAAACATTATACATTTCAAATTTTTCAAAAAAGGTAAATTGAGAAAGTAGGCTATATATTTAAACTAAAAAATCATATGCTAACTCCAACACCTACGTCTACCCATTCTCAGTCAAAAAAAATATATATATTCTTTAAATTTTTCCAAAAATATTTGGAAAGTAGGCTATAATTTGAAAACTAATCATCCTAAGAAGTCATATATAGACTCAAACCAATGGCTTTTATGTCCTTAATCGTTAGAACAAAACTTGGAATTTGACATTTTTCCAAATATTTATCATTTTTAAAAATGGGCTATATTTTGTAAACTATGAATTACACAAAAAATGTGTTTGACATAAAAATGACAGGAATTTACCCCCTCTACCCACAAACCAAGTCCCAGATCTCTGGAACAAAATCCAAAAAGGTTCAATTTTGAAAGTAGACGATATTTTGAAAACTAATCATTCTAAAAAGTCATATATAGACTCAAACAAATGTCCTTTAAGTCCCTTAACGTTAGAACAAAACTTAACATTTTTTTCATTTTTTTCAAAAAAAAGTCCAATTTTCAAAATTGCCTATATTTTGGAAACTAAGAATTAGTTCCAAAATGGCGGTCGTAGCTTAACTCAACCTAACCTAACCCTACGAGGTGTGATCAAAAAGTTCCAAAATGGCTGCCGTAGCTTAACTTAACCTTTGATTGATCCCTGTTGATTGACCCCTTTTGATTGATCTCTGTTGATGTATCGCTTTGGACTGGTCCCTGTTGATTAGCCCCGACGGGTCCTTTTTAAAGAGGGAGTCATTTTTACGGGTCCCGGAGGACGTGTCCTTGTTGACGGTTCCCTGTGGGCGGTTCCTTTGGACTGATCCTTATGGACTGGCCCGTGCATTTTATCCAAATTATATCAACTACTTTTACACTTACTTTGCACTCACTTTTGCACTCACTTTGCACTCACTTTTACACCACTTTGCACTCGAACATTACATCATCTGACATAATAAAAATAGGCATGGTTGTTGTCGAGACCGAGATAAGAGTGGGGGTAATGAATTTATAGTGATAGGATCGGAAAACCCATTATCACTTTAGTATTGACATCAAGCAAAAATTTTTTTAAAAAATATCGTGTTTTTGACAGAGTGGGATAGACATAGTTATAAGAGTTGAGAGTCGATAATTAATCTAAAAGTACTCTGGATTTCATGGAATCTTA